>JAQSUU010000275.1:8750000-10000000 GCA_038087645.1 Saccharum hybrid cultivar R570 | reverse complement strand
CGTACCATAGGCTCAGAAATCGTTTTGGACGCACCCGATGGTACTTCTAGGACACGAGGCCCAATTAGATGCTCGTTTTGGTCTGTTTGGAGATAGTGCTAATCTTGATAGGTGCATGGTTTGCGCCAAATGTACCATAGGCCTATAAATTGTTTTGGACGCACCCGATCGTACCCCTAGCTGACGAGGCTCAAGTGGATGCTCGTTTTGGTCCGTTTGGAGATAGTGCTAATCTTGACGTAAGATAGGTGCACGGTTTGCGTCGAACGTACCATAGGCTTAGAAATTGTTTTGGACACACCCGATGATACTCCTAGGTGACGAGGCTCAAGTGGATGCTCGTTTTGGTCTGTTTGGAGACAGTGCTAATCTTGACGCAAGATAGGTGCACGGTTTCCGCCGAACGTACCATAGGCTCAAAAATTATTTTGGACGCACCCGATGGATCTTCTCAGTGACATTAGTCATTTGGAATCTCGTTTCAATCTATTTGGAGACAGTGTTAGTGTTAGTGCAAGATAGGTGCACGGTTTGCGCCAAACATTGCTTAGAAATCGTTTTGGACGCACCCGATCGTACTCCTAGGTGATGAGGCTCAAGTGGATGCTCGTTTTGGTCTGTTTGGAGATAGTGCTATCCTTGATGCGAGATTGGTGCACGGTTTGCGTCGAACGTACCATTGGCTCAGAAATCATTTTGGACGCACCCGATGGATCTCCTATGTGACATTAGTCATGTGAAAATCTTGTTTCAATCCATTTGGAGACAGTGGTAGTGTCAGTGCAAGATAGGTGCACGGTTTGCACCAAACATCGCTGAGAAATCGTTTTGGACGCACCCGATGGTACTCCTAGGTGACGAGGCTCAAGTGGATGCTCGTTTTGGTCTGTTTGGAGATAGTGCTAACCTTGATGCGAGATTGGTGCATGGTTTGCGTCAAACGTACCATAGGCTCGAAAATCATTTCAGACACACCCGATGGTACTCCTGGGTGATGAGGCTCAAGTGGATGCTCGTTTTGGTCTGTTTGGAGATAGGCTGATCTTGACGCAACATAGATGCATGGTTTGCGCCAACGTAACATAGGGTTAGAAATCGTTTTGGACGCACCTGATAGATCTCCTATGTGACATTGGTCAAGTGGAATCTTATTTCAATCCATTTGGAGACAGTAGTAGTGTCAGTGCAAGATAGGTGCACCGTTTGCGCCGAACGTACCATAGGCTCAAAAATCGTTTTCGACGCACCCGATGGTACTTCTCGGACATGAGGCTCAATTAGATGCTCGTTTTGGTCTGTTTGGAGATAGTGCTAATCTTGATAGGTGCATGGTTTGCGCCAAATTTACCATAGGCCTATAAATTGTTTTGGACGCACCCGATCGTACCCCTAGCTGACGAGGCTCAAGTGGATGCTCGTTTTGGTCCGTTTGGAGATAGTGCTAATCTTGACGTAAGATAGGTGCACGGTTTGCGTCAAACGTACCATAGGCTTAGAAATTGTTTTGGACACACCCGATGATACTCCTAGGTGACGAGGCTCAAGTGGATGCTCGTTTTGGTCTGTTTGGAGACCGTGCTAATCTTGACGCAAGATAGGTGCACGGTTTCCGCCGAACGTACCATAGGCTCAAAAATTATTTTGGACGCACCCGATGGATCTTCTCAGTGACATTGGTCATTTGGAATCTCGTTTCAATCTATTTGGAGACAGTGTTAGTGCTAGTGCAAGATAGGTGCATGGTTTGCGCCAAACATCGCTTAGAAATCGTTTTGGACGCACCCGATCGTACTCCTAGGTGATGAGGCTCAAGTGGATGCTCGTTTTGGTCTGTTTGGAGATAGTGCAATCCTTGATACGAGATTGGTGCACGGTTTGCGTCGAACGTACCATTGGCTCAGAAATCATTTTGGACGCACCCGATGGATCTCCTATGTGACATTAGTCATGTGAAAATCTCGTTTCAATCCATTTGGAGACAGTGGTAGTGTCAGTGCAAGATAGGTGCACGGTTTGCACCAAACATCGCTGAGAAATCGTTTTGGACGCACCCGATGGAACTCCTAGGTGACGAGGCTCAAGTGGATGCTCGTTTTGGTCTGTTTGGAGATAGTGCTAACCTTGATGCGAGATTGGTGCATGGTTTGCGTCAAACGTACCATAGGCTCGAAAATCATTTCAGACACACCCGATGGTACTCCTGGGTGATGAGGCTCAAGTGGATGCTCGTTTTGGTCTGTTTGGAGATAGGCTGATCTTGACGCAACATAGATGCACAGTTTGCGCCAACGTAACATAGGGTTAGAAATCGTTTTGGACGCACCTGATAGATCTCCTATGTGACATTGGTCAAGTGGAATCTTATTTCAATCCATTTGGAGACAGTAGTAGTGTCAGTGCAAGATAGGTGTACCGTTTGCGCCGAACGTACCATAGGCTCAGAAATCATTTTGGACGCATCCGATGGTACTTCTAGGAGACGAGGCTCAATTAGATGCTCGTTTTGGTCTGTTTTGTGATAGTGCTAATCCTTGATAGGTGCATGGTTTGCGCCAAATGTACCATAGGCCTATAAATCGTTTTGGACGCACCCGATCGTACCCCTAGCTGACGAGGCTCAAGTGGATGCTCGTTTTGGTCTGTTTGGAGATAGTGCTAATCTTGACGTAAGATAGGTGCAAGGTTTGCGTCGAACGTACCATAGGCTTAGAAATTATTTTGGACACATCCGATGGTACTCCTAGGTCACGAGGCTCAAGTGGATGCACGTTTTAGTCTATCTGGAGACAGTGCTAATCTTGATGCAAGATAGGTGCACGGTTTCCGCCGAACGTACCATAGGCTCAAAAATCATTTTGGACGCACCCGATGGATCTTCTCAGTGACATTGGTCATTTGGAATCTCATTTCAATCTATTTGGAGACAGTGTTAGTGTTAGTGCAAGATAGGTGCACGGTTTGCGCCAAACATTACTTAGAAATCGTTTTGGACGCACCCGATCGTACTCCTAGGTGATGAGGCTCAAGTGGATGCTCGTTTTGGTCTGTTTGGAGATAGTGCTATCCTTGATGCGAGATTGGTGCACGGTTTGCGTCGAACGTACCATTGGCTCAGAAATCATTTTGGACGCACCTGATGGATCTCCTATGTGACATTAGTCATGTGAAAATCTCGTTTCAATCCATTTGGAGACAGTTGTTGTGTCAGTGCAAGATAGGTGCACGGTTTGCACCAAACATCGCTGAGAAATCGTTTTGGACGCACCCGATGGTACTCCTATGTGACGAGGCTCAAGTGGATGCTCGTTTTGGTCTGTTTGGAGATAGTGCTAACCTTGATGCGAGATTGGTGCATGGTTTGCGTCAAACATACCATAGGCTCGAAAATCATTTCAGACACACCCGATGGTAATCCTGGGTGATGAGGCTCAAGTGGATGCTCGTTTTGGTCTGTTTAGAGATAGGCTGATCTTGACGCAACATAGATGCACGGTTTGCGCCAACGTAACATAGGGTTAGAAATCGTTTTGGATGCACCTGATAGATCTCCTATGTGACATTGGTCAAGTGGAATCTTATTTCAATCCATTTGGAGACAGTAGTAGTGTCAGTGCAAGATAGGTGTACCGTTTGCGCCGAACGTACCATAGGCTCAGAAATCATTTTGGACGCATCCGATGGTACTTCTAGGAGACAAGGCTCAATTAGATGCTCGTTTTGGTCTGTTTGGAGATAGTGCTAATCCTTGATAGGTGCATGGTTTGCGCCAAATGTACCATAGGCCTATAAATCGTTTTGGACGCACCCGATCGTACCCCTAGCTGACGAGGCTCATGTGGATGCTCGTTTTGGTCTGTTTGGAGATAGTGCTAATCTTGACGTAAGATAGGTGCAAGGTTTGCGTCGAACGTACCATAGGCTTAGAAATTATTTTGGACACATCCGATGGTACTCCTAGGTCACGAGGCTCAAGTGGATGCTCGTTTTGGTCTATCTGGAGACAGTGCTAATCTTGATGCAAGATAGGTGCACGGTTTCCGCCGAACGTACCATAGGCTCAAAAATCATTTTGGACGCACCCGATGGATCTTCTCAGTGACATTGGTCATTTGGAATCTCGTTTCAATCTATTTGGAGACAGTGTTAGTGTTAGTGCAAGATAGGTGCACGGTTTGCGCCAAACATTACTTAGAAATCGTTTTGGACGCACCCGATCGTACTCCTAGGTGATGAGGCTCAAGTGGATGCTCGTTTTAGTCTGTTTGGAGATAGTGCTATCCTTGATGCGAGATTGGTGCACGGTTTGCGTCGAACGTACCATTGGCTCAGAAATCATTTTGGACGCACCCGATGGATCTCCTATGTGACATTAGTCATGTGAAAATCTCGTTTCAATCCATTTGGAGACAGTGGTAGTGTCAGTGCAAGATAGGTGCACGGTTTGCACCAAACATCGCTGAGAAATCGTTTTGGACGCACCCGATGGTACTCCTAGGTGACGAGGCTCAAGTGGATGCTCGTTTTGGTCTGTTTGGAGATAGTGCTAACCTTGATGCGAGATTGGTGCATGGTTTGCGTCAAACGTACCATAGGCTCGAAAATCATTTCAGACACACCCGATGGTACTCCTGGGTGATGAGGCTCAAGTGGATGCTCGTTTTGGTCTGTTTGGAGATAGGCTGATCTTGACGCAACATAGATGCACGGTTTGCGCCAACGTAACATAGGGTTAGAAATCGTTTTGGACGCACCTGATAGATCTCCTATGTGACATTGGTCAAGTGGAATCTTATTTCAATCCATTTGGAGACACTAGTAGTGTCAGTGCAAGATAGGTGTACCGTTTGCGCCGAACGTACCATAGGCTCAGAAATCATTTTGGACGCATCCGATGGTACTTCTAGGAGACGAGGCTCAATTAGATGCTCGTTTTGGTCTGTTTGTAGATAGTGCTAATCCTTGATAGGTGCATGGTTTGCGCCAAATGTACCATAGGCCTATAAATCGTTTTGGACGCACCCGATCGTACCCCTAGCTGACGAGGCTCAAGTGGATGCTCGTTTTGGTCTGTTTGGAGATAGTGCTAATCTTGACGTAAGATAGGTGCAAGGTTTGCGTCGAACGTACCATAGGCTTAGAAATTATTTTGGACACATCCGATGGTACTCCTAGGTCACGAGGCTCAAGTGGATGCTCGTTTTGGTCTATCTGGAGACAGTGCTAATCTTGATAAAAGATAGGTGCACGGTTTCCGCCGAACGTACCATAGGCTCAAAAATCATTTTGGACGCACCCGATGGATCTTCTCAGTGACATTGGTCATTTGGAATCTCGTTTCAATCTATTTGGAGACAGTGTTAGTGTTAGTGCAAGATAGGTGCACGGTTTGCGCCAAACATTACTTAGAAATCGTTTTGGACGCACCCGATCGTACTCCTAGGTGATGAGGCTCAAGTGGATGTTCATTTTGGTCTGTTTGGGGATAGTGCTATCCTTGATGCGAGATTGGTGCACGGTTTGTGTTGAACGTACCATAGGCTCAGAAATCATTTTGGACGCACCCGATGGATCTCCTATGTGACATTAGAAATGTGAAAATCTCGTTTCAATCCATTTAGAGACAGTGGTAGTGTCAGTACAAGATAGGTGCACGGTTTGCACCAAACATCACTCAGAAATCATTTTGGTGGACGCACCCGATGGTACTCCTATGTGATGAGGCTCAAGTGGACGCTCGTTTTGGTCTATATGGAGATAGTGCTAACCTTGGTGTGAGATTGGTGCACGGTTTGCGTCGAACGTACCATAGGCTCAAAAATCATTTCAGACACACTCGTTGGTACTCCTAGGTGATGAGGCTCAAGTGGATGCTCGTTTTGGTCTGTTTGGAGATAGGCTGATCCTGACACAACATAGATGCACGGTTTGCGCCAAACGTAACATAGGGTTAGAAATCGTTTTGGACGCACCTGATAGATCTCCTATGTGACATTGGTCAAGTGGAATCTTATTTCAATCCATTTGGAGACAGTAGTAGTGTCAGTGCAAGATAGGTGCACCGTTTGCGCCGAATGTACCATAGGCTTAGAAATCGTTTTGGACGCATCCGATGGTACTTCTAGGAGACAAGGCTCAATTAGATGCTCGTTTTGGTCTGTTTGGAGATAGTGCTAATCTTGATAGGTGCATGGTTTGCGCCAAATGTACCATAGGCCTATAAATCGTTTTGGATGCACCCGATCGTACCCCTAGCTGACGAGGCTCAAGTGGATGCTCGTTTTGGTCCGTTTGGAGATAGTGCTAATCTTGACGTAAGATAGGTGCACGGTTTGCGTCGAACGTACCATAGGCTCAGAAATTGTTTTGGACACACCCGATGATACTCCTAGGTGACAAGGCTCAAGTGGATGCTCGTTTTGGTCCGTTTGGAGACAGTGCTAATCTTGACGTAAGAAAGGTGCACGGTTTCCGCCGAACGTACCATAGGCTCAAAAATCATTTTGGACGCACCCGATGGATCTTCTCAGTGACATCTGTCATTTGGAATCTCGTTTCAATCTATTTGGAGACAGTGTTAGTGTTAGTGTAAGATAGGTGCCCGGTTTGCGCCAAACATCGCTTAGATATCATTTTGGACGCACCCGTCGTACTCCTAGGTGATGAGGCTCAAGTGGATGCTCGTTTTGGTCTGTTTGGGGATAGTGCTATCCTTGATGCGAGATTGGTACACGGTTTGCGTCGAACGTACCATAGGCTCAGAAATCATTTTGTACGCACCCGATGGATCTCCTATGTGACATTAGTCATGTGAAAATCTCGTTTCAATCCATTTAGAGACAGTGGTAGTGTCAGTGCAAGATAGGTGCACGGTTTGCACCAAACATCGCTCAGAAATCATTTTGGACGCACCCGATGGTACTCCTAGGGGACGAGGCTCAAGTGGATGCTCGTTTTGGTCTGTTTGGAGATAGTGCTAACCTTGATGCGAGATTGGTGCACGGTTTGCGTCGAACGTACCATAGGCTCGAAAATCATTTCAGACACACCCGATGGTACTCCTAGGTGATGAGGCTCAAGTGGATGCTCGTTTTGGTATGTTTGGAGATAGGCTGATCTTGACGCAACATAGATGCACGGTTTGCGCCGAACGTAACATAGGGTTAGAAATCGTTTTGGACGCACCTGATAGATCTCCTATGTGACATTGGTCAAGTGGAATCTTATTTCAATCCATTTGGAGACCATAGTAGTGTCTGTGCAAGATAGGTGCACCGTTTGCGCCGAACATACCATAGGCTCAGAAATCGTTTTGGACGCATCCAATGGTACTTCTAGGAGACGAGGCTCAATTACATGCTCGTTTTGGTTTGTTTAGAGATAGTGCTAATCTTGATAGGTGCATGGTTTGCGCCAAATGTAACATAGGCCTATAAATCATTTTGGACGCACCCGGTCGTACCCCTAGCTGACGAGGCTCAAGTGGATGCTCGTTTTGGTCCGTTTGGAGATAGTGCTAATCTTGACGTAAGATAGGTGCACGGTTTGCGTCGAACGTACCATAGGCTTAGAAATTGTTTTGGACACACCCGATGGTACTCCTAGGTGATGAGGCTCAAGTGGATGCTCGGTTTGGTCTGTTTGGAGATAGGCTGATCTTGACGCAACATAGATGCACGGTTTCCGCCGAACGTACCATAGGCTCAAAAATCATTTTGGACGCACCCGATGGATCTTCTCAGCGACATTGGTCATTTGGAATCTCGTTTCAATCTATTTGGAGACAGTGTTAGTGTTTGTGCAAGATAGGTGCACGGTTTGCGCCAAATATCGCTTTGAAATCATTTTGGATGCACCCGATCGTACTGCTAGGTGATGAGGCTCAAGTGGATGCTCGTTTTGGTCTGTTTGGGGATAGTGCTATCCTTGATGCGAGATTGGTGCACGGTTTGTGTCGAACGTACCATAGGCTCAGAAATCATTTTGGACACATCCGATGGATCTCCTATGTGACATTAGTCATTGAAAATCTTGTTTCAATCCATCTGGAGACAGTGGTAGTGTCAGTGCAAGATAGGTGCACGGTTTGCACCAAACATCGCTCAGAAATCGTTTTGGACGCACCCGATGGTACTCCTAGGTGACGAGGCTCAAGTGGATGCTCGTTTTGGTCTGTTTGGAGATAGTGCTAACCTTGATGTGAGATTGGTGCACGGTTTGCGTCGAACGTACCATAGGCTCGAAAATCATTTCAGACACACCCGATGGTACTCCTAAGTGATGAGGCTCAAGTGGATGCTCGTTTTGGTCTGTTTGGAGATAGGCTGATCTTGACGCAACATAGGGTTAGAAATCGTTTTGGACGCACCTGATAGATCTCCTATGTGACATTGGTCAAGTGGAATCTTATTTCAATCCATTTGGAGACAGTAGTAGTGTTAGTGCAAGATAGGTGCACCGTTTGCGCCGAACGTACCATAGGCTCAGAAATCGTTTTGGATGCATCCGATGGTACTTCTAGGAGACGAGGCTCAATTAGATGCTCGTTTTGGTCTGTTTGGAGATAGTTCTAACCTTGATAGGTGCATGGTTTGCGCCAAATGTACCATAGGCCTATAAATCATTTTGGACGCACCCGATCGTACCCCTAGCTGACGAGGCTCAAGTGGATGCTCGTTTTGGTCCGTTTGGGGACAGTGCTAATCTTGATGCGAGATTGGTGCACGGTTTGCGTCGAATGTACCATAGGCTCAGAAATCATTTTGGACGCACCCGATGGATCTTCTCAGTGACATTGGTCATTTGGAATCTCGTTTCAATCTATTTGGAGACAGTGTTAGTGTTAGTGCAAGATAGGTGCACGGTTTGCGCCAAACATCGCTTAGAAATCGTTTTGAACACACCCAATCGTACTCTTAGGTGATGAGGCTCAAGTGGATGCTCGTTTTGGTCTGTTTGGAGATAGTGCTATCCTTGATGCGAGATTGGTGCACGGTTTGCGTCGAATGTACCATAGGCTCAGAAATCATTTTGGACGCTCCCGATGGATCTTCTCAGTGACATTGGTCATTTGGAATCTCGTTTCAATCTATTTGGAGACAGTGTTAGTGTTAGTGCAAGATAGGTGCACGGTTTGCGCCAAACATCGCTTAGAAATCGTTTGGAACGCACCCGATCGTACTCTTAGGTGATGAGGCTCAAGTGGATGCTCGTTTTGGTCTGTTTGGAGATAGTGCTATCCTTGATGCGAGATTGGTGGACGGTTTGCGTCGAACGTACCATAGGCTCAGAAATCATTTTGGATGCACCCGATGGATCTCCTATGTGACATTAGTCATGTGAAAATCTCGTTTCAATCCATTTGGAGACAGTGGTAGTGTTAGTGCAAGATAGGTGCACGGTTTGCACCAAACATCGCTCAGAAATCTTTTTGGACGCACCCGATGGTACTCCTAGGTGACGAGGCTCAAGTGGATTCTCGTTTTGGTCTGTTTGGAGATAGTGCTAACCTTGATGCGAGATTGGTGCACGGTTTGCGTCGAACGTACCATAGGCTTGAAAATCATTTCAGACACACCCGATGGTACTCCTAGTTGATGAGGCTCAAGTGGATGCTCGTTTTGGTCTGTTTGGAGATAGGTTGATCTTGACGCAACATAGATACACGGTTTGCGCCGAACGTAACATAGGGTTAGAAATCGTTTTGGACGCACCTGATAGATCTGTTACGTGACATTGGTCAAGTGGAATCTTATTTCAATCCATTTGGAGACAGTAGTAGTGTCAGTGCAAGATAGGTGCTCCGTTTGCGCTGAACATACCATAGGCTCAAAAATCATTTTGGACGCATCCGATGGGACTTCTAGGAGACGAGGCTCAATTAGATGCTCGTTTTGGTCTGTTTGGAGATAGTGCTAGTCTTGATAGGTGCATGGTTTGCGCCAAATGTACCATAGGCCTATAAATTGTTTTGGACGCACCCGATCGTACCCCTAGCTGACGAGGCTCAAGTGGATGCTCGTTTTGGTCCGTTTAGAGATGGTGCTAATCTTGACGTAAGATAGGTGCACGGTTTGCATCGAACGTACCATAGGCTTAGAAATTGTTTTGGACACACCCGATGGTACTACTAGGTGACGAGGCTCAAGTGGATGCTTGTTTTGGTCTGTTTGGAGACAGTGTTAATCTTGACGCAAGATAGGTGCACGGTTTCCGCCGAACGTACCATAGGCTCAAAAATCATTTTGGACGCACCCGATGGATCTTCTCAGTGACATTGGTCATTTGGAATCTCGTTTCAATCTATTTGGAGACAGTGTTTGTGTTAGTGCAAGATAGGTGCACGGTTTGCGGCAAACATCGCTTAGAAATCGTTTTGAACGCACCGGATCGTACTCCTAGGTGATGAGGCTCAAGTGGATGCTCGTTTTGGTCTGTTTGGGGATAGTGATATCCTTGACGCGAGATTGGTGCACGGTTTGTGTCGAACGTACCATAGGCTCAGAAATCATTTTGGACGCACCCGATGGATCTCCTATGTGACATTAGTCATGTGAAAATCTCGTTTCAATCCATTTGGAGACAGTGGTAGTGTCAGTGCAAGATAGGTGCACGGTTTGCACCAAACATCGCTCAGAAAATTGTTTTGGACGCACCCGATGGTACTCCTAGGTGACGAGGCTCAAGTGGATGCTCGTTTTGGTTTGTTTAGAGATAGTGCTAACCTTGATGCGAGATTGGTGCACAGTTTGCGTCGAACGTACCATAGGCTCGAAAATCATTTCAGACACACCCGATGGTACTCCTAGGTGATGAGGCTCAAGTGGATGCTCGTTTTTGTCTGTTTGGAGATAGGCTGATCTTGACGCAACATAGATGCACGGTTTGCGCTGAATGTAACATAGGGTTAGAAATCATTTTGGACGCACCTGATAGATCTCCTATGTGACATTGGTCAAGTGGAATCTTATTTCAATCCATTTGGAGACAGTAGTAGTGTTAGTACAAGATAGGTGCACGGTGTGCGCCGAACGTACCATAGGCTCAGAAATCGTTTTGGACGCATCCGATGGTACTTCTAGGAGACAAGGCTCAATTAGATGCTCGTTTTGGTCTGTTTGGAGATAGTGCTTATCTTGATAGGTGCATGGTTTGCGCCAAATGTACCATAGGCCTATAAATCGTTTTGGACGCACCCGATCGTACCCCTAGCTGACGAGGCTCAAGTGGATGCTCGTTTTGGTCCGTTTGGAGATAGTGCTAATCTTGACGTAAGATGGGTGCACGGTTTGCGTCGAACGTACCACAGGCTTAGAAATTGTTTTGGACACATCCGATGGTACTCCTAGGTGACGAGGCTCAAGTGGATGCTCGTTTTGGTCTGTTTGGAGACAGTGCTAATCTTGACGCAAGATAGGTGAACGGTTTGCGCCGAACGTACCATAGGCTCAAAAATCATTTTGGACGCACCCGATGGATCTTCTCAGTGACATTGGTCATTTGGAATCTCGTTTCAATCTATTTGGAGACAGTGTTAGTGTTAGTGCAAGATAGGTGCACGGTTTGCGCCAAACATCGCTTAGAAATCGTTTTGGACGCACCCGATCGTACTCCTAGGTGATGAGGCTCAAGTGGATGCTCGTTTTGGTATGTTTGGAGATAGTGCTATCCTTGATGCGAGATTGGTGCACGGTTTGCGTCGAACGTACCATAGGCTCAGAAATTATTTTGGACGCACCCGATGGATCTCCTATGTGACATTGGTCTAGTGAAATCTCGTTTCAATCCATTTGGAGACAGTGGTAGTGTCAGTGCAAGATAGGTGATGGTTTGCGCCAAACATCACTCAAAAATCATTTTGGACGCACCCGATGGAACTCCTAGGTGACGAGGCTCAAGTGCATGCTCGTTTTGATCTGTTTGGAGATAGTGCTAACCTTGATGTGAGATTGGTGCACGGTTTGCGTCGAACGTACAATAGGCTCGAAAATCATTTTGGACACGCTCGATGGTACTCCTAGGTAATGAGGCTCAAGTGGATGCTCGTTTTGGTCTGTTTAGACATAGTGCTAACCTTGACGCAAGATAGGTACACGGTTTGCACTGAACGTAGCATAGGCTCAGAAACCGTTTTGGTTGCACCCGATGGATCTCCTATATGACTTTGGTCTTGTGGAATCTCGTTTCTATCCATTTGGTGACAGTGGAGTGTTAGTGCAAGTTACGTGCACGGTTTGCGCTAAACGTACCATAGGCATAGAAATTATTTTGGACGCACCCGATGGTACTCCTAGGTGATTAGGCTCAAGTGGATGCCCGTTTTGGTATGTTTGAAGATAGTGCTAATCTTTACACAAGATAGGTGCACGGTTTGCGCCAAACGTACCATACGCTCAGAAATCATTTTAGACGCACCCGATGGATCGCCTCAGTGACATTGGCCATGTGGAATATTGTTTCATTCCATTTGGAGACACTGTTAGAGTCAGTGCAAGATAGGTGCATGGTTTGCGCCAAACGTAGATCAGAAATCATTTTGGGATGCACCCGATGGTACTTCTAGATGACGAGGCTCAAGTGGTTAGTTGTTTCTGTCTATTTGGAGATAGTGCTAATCTTGACATAAGATAGGTGCACGGTTTGCACCGAACGTACCCCAACTGATGAGGCTCAAGTGGATGCCCGTTTTGGTCTCTTTGGAGATAGAGTTAATCTTGACGCAAGAAGATGCACGGTTTGCACCGAACGTAACATAGGGTCAGATATCGTTTTGGATGCACTCGATAGATCTCCTATGTGACATTTGTCATGTGGAATCTAATTTCAATCCATTTGGAGATAGTGGTAGTGTCAGTGCAAGATAGGTTCATGGTTTGCGCCAAACGTACCATAGGCACAGAAATCGTTTTGGACGCACCCGATGGTACTCCTCGGTGACGTGGCTCAAGTGGATGCTCGTTTTGGTATGTTTGGAGATAGTGCTAATCTTGACGCAAGATAGGTGCACGGTTTGCGTTGAACGTACCATAGGCTCAGAAATCGTTTTGGACGCATCCGATGGTACTCCTAGGTGACGAGGCTCAATTAGATGTCGTTTTGGTCTGTTTGAAGATAGTGCTAATCTTTATAGGTGCATGGTTTTACGCCAAATGTACCATAGGCTTAGAAATCGTTTTGGACGCACCTGATCGTACCACTAGCTGACGAGGCTCAAGTGGATGCTCGTTTCGGTCCGTTTGGAGATAGTGCTCATCTTGACATAAGATAGGTGCACGGTTTGCGTCGAACGTACCATAGGCTCGAAAATCATTTTGGACACACCCGATGGTACTCCTAGGTGACAAGGCTCAAGTGGATGCTCATTTTGGTCTGTTTGGAGATAGTGCTAATCTTGACACAAGATAGTTGCACGGTTTGCGCCGAACGTACCATAGGTTCAGAAATCATTTTGGACGCACCCGATGGATCTTCTCAGTGACATTGGTCATTTGGAATCTCGTTTCAATCCATTTGGAGACAGTGTTAGTGTCAGTGCAACATAGGTGCACGGTTTGCGCCAAACATCACTTAGAAATCGTTTTGGACGCACCCGATGGTACTCCTAGGTGACAAGACTCAAGTGGATGCTCGTTTTGGTCTGTTTGGAGATAGTGCTAACCTTGACGCAAGATAGGTGCACGGTTTGCGCCGAACGTACCATAGGCTCAGAAATCGTTTTGGATGCACCCGATGGATCTCCTAGGTGACATTGGTCATGTGGAATCTTGTTTCTATCCATTTGGAGACAACGGTACTGTCAGTGCAAGATAGGTGCACGATTTGCGCCAAACGTACCATAGGCACAGAAATTGTTTTGAACGCAAAAGATGGTACTCCTAGGTGACGAGGCTTAAATGGATGCTCATTTTGGTCTGTTTGGAGTAGTGCTAACCTTGATGCGAGATTGGTGCACGGTTTGTGACGAACGAACCATAGGCTCAGAAATCATTTTGGACGCACCCGATGGATCTCCTATGTGACATTGGTCATGTGAAATCTTATTTGAATCCATTTGGAGAGAATTGAAGTGTCAGTGCAAGAAAGGTGCACGGTTTGCGCCAAACATCGCTCAGAAATTGTTTTGGACACACCCGATGGTACTCCTAGGTGACGAGGCTCAAGTGCATGCTTGTTTTGGTCTGTTTGGAGACAGTGCTAACCTTGATGCGAGATTAGTGCACGGTTTGCGTCGAACGTAGCATAGGCTTGAAAATCATTTTGGACACGCTCGATGGTACTACTAGGTGACGAGGCTCAAGTGGATGCTCGTTTTGGTCTGTTTAGACATAGTGCTAACCTTGACGCAAGATAGGTGCACGGTTTCCACCGAACGTAGCATAGGCTCAGAAATCATTTTGGATGCACCCGATGGATCTCCAATGTGACTTTGGTCATGTGGAATCTCGTTTCTATCCATTTGGTGACAGTGGAGTGTTAGTGCAAGTTACGTGCACGGTTTGCGCTAAACGTACCATAGGACAGAAATCATTTCAGATGCACCCGATTGTACTCCTAGGTGATGAGGCTCAAGTGGATGCTTGTTTTGGTCTGTTTGGACATAGAGCTAATCTTGACATAAGATAGGTGCACGGTTTGCGCCGAACGTCCATAGGGTCAGAAATCATTTTGGACGCACCTGATGGATCTCCTCGGTGACAATGGTCATGTGGAATCTCGTTTCAATCCATTTGGAGACACTATTAGAGTCAGTGCAAGATAGGTGCACGGTTTGCGCCAAACGTAGATCGGAAATCATTTTCGGAAGCACCCGATGGTACTTCTAGGTGACGAGGCTCAAGTGGTTACTTGTTTCAGTCTATTTAGAGATAGTGCTAATCTTGACGCAAGATAGGTGCACGGTTTGCGCAGAACGTACCACAAGCTTGAAAATCGTTCGAGACACACCCGATGGTACTCCATGGTGACGAGGCTCAAGTGGATGCTTGTTTTGGCCTGTTTGGAGACAGTGCTAATCTTGATGCAAGATAGATACACGGTTTGCGCCGAACATAACATAGGGTCAGAAATCCAGTTGGAGACAGTGGTAGCGTTAGTGCAAGATAGGTGCACGGTTTGCTCCAAACGTACTATAGACACAAAAATCGTTTTGGATGCACCCGATGGTACTCCTAGGTGACGTGGCTCAAGTGGATGCTCGTTTTGGTATGTTCGGAGATAGTGCTAATCTTGACGCAAGATAGGTGCACGGATTGCGATGAACGTACCATAGGCTCAGAAATCGTTTTGGACGCATCTGATCATGCTCCAAGGTGAAGAGGCTCAATTATATTCTCATTTTGGTATGCTTGGAGATAGTGCTAATCTTGATAGGTGCATGGTTTGCGCCAAATGTACCATAGGCACAGAAATCATTTTGTATGCACCCGATGGATCTCCTATGTGACTTTGGTGATGTGGAATCTCATTTCAATCCATTTGGCGACAATGGCAGTGTTAGTGCAAGATACGTGCATGGTTTGTGTTGAACGTACCATAGGCTCAGAAATCATTTTGGATGCATCGGATGGTACACCTAGGAGAACAGTCTCAAGTGGATGCTCGTTTTGGTCTGTTTGGAGATAGTGCTAATCTTGATAAGTGCATGGTTTGCGCCAAATGTACGATAGGCTTAGAAATCATTTTGGATGCACCCGATCATACCCCAAGCTGACGAGGCTCAAGTGGATGCCTGTTTTGGTCCGTTTGGAGATAGTGCTAATCTTGACATAAGATAGATGCATAGTTTGCGTCGAACGTACCATAGGCTTGGAAATCATTTTTGACACACCCGATGGTACTCCTAGGTGACGAGGCTCAAGTGGATGCTCATTTTGGTCTGTTTGGAGACAGTGCTAATCTTGACACAAGATAGGTGAACGATTTACGCCGAATGTACCACAGGCTCAGAAATCATTTTGGACGCACCCAATGGATCTTATCAGTAACATTGGTCATTTGGAATCTCATTTCGACGCATTTGGGGATAGTTTAGTGTCAGTGCAAGACAGGTGCACGGTTTGCGCCAAACATCGCATAGAAATCATTTTGGATGCACCCAATGGTAACGTACCATGGGGTTGGGAATCATTTTGGACGCGCTCGATGGTACTCCTAGGTGACGAGGCTCAAGTGGATGCTCGTTTTGGTCTGTTTAGACATAGTGCTAACCTTGACGCTAGATAGGTGCACAGTTTGCGCAAAACGTAGCATTGGCTCAGAAATCATTTTGGACGCACCCGATGGATCTCCTCTATGACATTGGTCATGTAAAATCTCGTTTCAATCCAGTTGGAGACACTGTTAGAGTCAGTGCAACATAGGTGCACGGTTTGCGCCAAACGTAGCTTAGAAATCATTTTGGGATGCACCTGATGGTACTTCTAGGTGAGGAGGCTCAAATGGTTACTTGTTTCAGTCTATTTGGAGATAGTGCTAATCTTGACGCAAGATAGGTGCACGGTTTACGCCGAACGTACCACAAGCTCAAAAATCATTTCAGACACACCCGATGGTACTCCTAGGTGACGAGGCTCAAGTGGATGCTCGTTTCTGTCTGTATGGAGATAGTGCTAATCTTGACGCAAGATAGACGCACGGTTTGTGCCGAACATAACATAGGGGCAGAAAATCGTTTTGGACGCACCCGATGGATCTCCTATATGACTTTGTTCATGTGGAATCTCATTTCAATCCATTCGGAGACTGTGGTAGTGTGAGTGCAAGATAGGTGCACGGTTTGCGCCAAACGTACCATAGGCACAGGAATCGTTTTAGCTGCGCCTATCTTGGTGACATGGCTCAAGTGCATGCTCGTTTTGGTATATTTGGAGATAGTGCTAATCTTGACGCAAGATATGTGCACGGTTTGCGTTGAACGTACCATAGGCTCAGAAAATTGTTTTGGACACATCCGATGGTACTCCTAGGTGACGAGTCTCAAGTGGATGCTCGTTTTGGTCTGTTTGCAGCTAGTGCTAATCTTGATAGGTGCATGGTTTGCGCCAAATGTACCATAGGCTTAGAATTCGTTTTGTATGCACCCGATCGTACCCCAAGCTGACGAGGCTCAAGTGGATGCTCATTTTGGTCCGTTTGGAGATAGTGCTAATCTTGACGTACGATAGGTGCATAGTTTGCGTCGAACGTACCATAGGTTTGAAAATTGTTTTGGACACACCCGATGGTTCTCCTAGGTGACGAGGCTCAAGTGGATGCTCATTTTAGTTTGTTTGGAAATAGTGCTAATCTTGACGCAAGATAGGTGCACAGTTTGTGCCGAACGTATCATTGGCTCATATATCATTTTGGACGCACCCGATGGATCTTCTTAGTGACATTGGTCATTTGGAATCTTGTTTCAATCCATTTGGAGACAGTGTTAGTGTTAGTGCAAGATAGGTGCACGCTTTGCACCAAACATCACTTAGAAATCGTTTTGGACGCACCCGATGGTACTCCTAGGTGATGAGGCTCAAGTGGATGCTCATTTTGGTCTATTTGGAGATAGTGCTAACCTTCACGCAAGATAGGTGCACGGTTTGCGCTGAACGTACCGTAGGCTCAGAAATCATTTTGGATGCAACTGATGGATCTCCTAGGTGACATTGGTCATGTGGAATCTCGTTTTAATCCATTTGGAGACAGCGGTACTGTTAGTGCAAGATAGGTGCACTGTTTGCGCGAAACGTACTATAGGCACATAAATTGTTTTGGAGGCACCTGATGGTACACCTAGGTGACGAGGCTTAAGTGGATGCTCGTTTTGGTCTGTTTGGAGATAGTGCTAATCTTGATGCGAGATTGGTGCATGGTTTGCGTCGAACGTAACATAGGCTCTACAACTGTTTTGGACGCACCCGATGGTACTCCTAGGTGATGAGGCTCAAGTGGATGCTCGTTTTGGTCTCTTTGGAGATTGTGCTAATCTTGACGAAAGATAGATAAACGGTTTGCGTCGAACGTACCATAGGCTCAACAACTGTTTTGGACGCACCCAATGGTACTCCTAGATAACGAGGCACACGTGGATGCTCGTTTTGGTCTGTTTGGACATAGAGCTAATCTTGACACAAGATAGGTGCACGGTTTGCGCGGAACGTACCATAGGCTTAGAAATCATTTTAGACGCACTCGATGGATCCCCTCGGTGACATTAGTCATGTGGAATCTCGTTTCAAGCCATTGGAGACACCGGTACTGTTAGTGCAAGAGAGGTGCGCTGTTTGCGCCAAACGTACCATTGGCACAAAAATCGTTTTGGACGCACCCGATGGTACTCCTAGGTGACGAGGCTTAAGTGGAAGCTCATTTTGGTCTGTTTGGAGATAGTGCTAATCTCTATACGAGATTGGTGCATAGTTTGCGTCGAACGTACCATTGGCTCGAAAATCATTTTGGACGCGCTCGATGATACTCCTAGGTGACGAGGCTCAAGTGGATGCGCGTTTTAGTCTGTTTTGGTATGTTTGGAGATAGTGCTATCCTTGATGCGAGATTGGTGCACGGTTTGCGTCGAACGTACCATAGGCTCAGAAATTATTTTGGACGCACCCGATGGATCTCCTATGTGACATTGGTCTAGTGAAATCTCGTTTCAATCCATTTGGAGACAGTGGTAGTGTCAGTGCAAGATAGGTGATGGTTTGCGCCAAACATCACTCAAAAATCATTTTGGACGCACCCGATGGAACTCCTAGGTGACGAGGCTCAAGTGCATGCTCGTTTTGATCTGTTTGGAGATAGTGCTAACCTTGATGTGAGATTGGTGCACGGTTTGCGTTGAACGTACAATAGGCTCGAAAATCATTTTGGACACGCTCGATGGTACTCCTAGGTAATGAGGCTCAAGTGGATGCTCGTTTTGGTCTGTTTAGACATAGTGCTAACCTTGACGCAAGATAGGTACACGGTTTGCACTGAACGTAGCATAGGCTCAGAAACCGTTTTGGTTGCACCCGATGGATCTCCTATATGACTTTGGTCTTGTGGAATCTCGTTTCTATCCATTTGGTGACAGTGGAGTGTTAGTGCAAGTTACGTGCACGGTTTGCGCTAAACGTACCATAGGCATAGAAATTATTTTGGACGCACCCGATGGTACTCCTAGGTGATTAGGCTCAAGTGGATGCCCGTTTTGGTATGTTTGGAGATAGTGCTAATCTTTACACAAGATAGGTGCACGGTTTGCGCCAAACGTACCATACGCTCAGAAATCATTTTAGACGCACCCGATGGATCGCCTCAGTGACATTGGCCATGTGGAATATTGTTTCATTCCATTTGGAGACACTGTTAGAGTCAGTGCAAGATAGGTGCATGGTTTGCGCCAAACGTAGATCAGAAATCATTTTGGGATGCACCCGATGGTACTTCTAGATGACGAGGCTCAAGTGGTTAGTTGTTTCTGTCTATTTGGAGATAGTGCTAATCTTGACATAAGATAGGTGCACGGTTTGCGCCGAACGTACCCCAACTGATGAGGCTCAAGTGGATGCCCGTTTTGGTCTCTTTGGAGATAGAGTTAATCTTGACGCAAGAAGATGCACGGTTTGCACCGAACGTAACATAGGGTCAGATATCGTTTTGGATGCACTCGATAGATCTCCTATGTGACATTTGTCATGTGGAATCTAATTTCAATCCATTTGGAGATAGTGGTAGTGTCAGTGCAAGATAGGTTCATGGTTTGCGCCAAACGTACCATAGGCACAGAAATCGTTTTGGACGCACCCGATGGTACTCCTCGGTGACGTGGCTCAAGTGGATGCTCGTTTTGGTATGTTTGGAGATAGTGCTAATCTTGACGCAAGATAGGTGCACGGTTTGCGTTGAACGTACCATAGGCTCAGAAATCGTTTTGGACGCATCCGATGGTACTCCTAGGTGACGAGGCTCAATTAGATGCTCGTTTTGGTCTGTTTGAAGATAGTGCTAATCTTTATAGGTGCATGGTTTTACGCCAAATGTACCATAGGCTTAGAAATCGTTTTGGACGCACCTGATCGTACCACTAGCTGACGAGGCTCAAGTGGATGCTCGTTTCGGTCCGTTTGGAGATAGTGCTCATCTTGACATAAGATAGGTGCACGGTTTGCGTCGAACGTACCATAGGCTCGAAAATCATTTTGGACACACCCGATGGTACTCCTAGGTGACAAGGCTCAAGTGGATGCTCATTTTGGTCTGTTTGGAGATAGTGCTAATCTTGACACAAGATAGTTGCACGGTTTGCGCCGAACGTACCATAGGTTCAGAAATCATTTTGGACGCACCCGATGGATCTTCTCAGTGACATTGGTCATTTGGAATCTCGTTTCAATCCATTTGGAGACAGTGTTAGTGTCAGTGCAACATAGGTGCACGGTTTGCGCCAAACATCACTTAGAAATCGTTTTGGACGCACCCGATGGTACTCCTAGGTGACAAGACTCAAGTGGATGCTCGTTTTGGTCTGTTTGGATATAGAGCTAATCTTGACACAAGATAGGTGCACGGTTTGCGCCGAACATACCATTGGCTCGGAAATCATTTTGGACACGCTCGATGGTACTCCTAGGTGTCGAGGCTCAACTAGATGCTCGTTTTGGTCTGTTCGGACATAATGCTAATCTTGACGCAAGATAGATGCACGGTTTGTGTCGAACGTACCATAAGCTCAAAAATCATTTTGGACGCACCAGATGGTACTCCTAGGTGACGAGGCACACGTGGATGCTCGTTTTGGTCTGTTTGGACATAGAGCTATTCTTAACATAAGATAGGTGCACTGTTTGCACCGAACGTACCATTGGCTTAGAAATCATTTTGGACGCACCCGATGGATCTTCTAGGTGACATTGGTCATGTGGAATCTCGTTTCAATCCATTTGGAGACACTATTAGAGTCAGTGCAAGATAGATGCACGGTTTGCGCCTGACGTAGCTCAGAAATCATTTTGGGATACACCCGATGGTACTTCTAGGTGACGAGATGTCAAATGGTTATTTGTTTCAGTATATTTGGAGATAGTGCTAATCTTGACGCAAGATAGGTGCACAGTTTGCGCCAAACGTACCATAAGCTCGAAAATCGTTTTAGACACACCCGATGGTACTCCTAGGTGACGAGGCTCAAGTGGATGCTCGTTTTGGTCTATTTGGAGATAGTGCTAATCTTGATGTAAGAAAGATGCACTGTTTGTGCCAAACGTCACATGGGGTCAGAAATCATTTTGGACGCACTCGATGGATCTCCAATGTGACTGGGTCATTTGGAATCTCATTTCAATCCATTTGGAGACAGTGGTAGTGTTAGTGCAAGATAGGTGCACGGTTTGCGCCAAATGTACCATAGGGTCATAACTCATTTTGAACGCATCTGATGGTACTCCTAGGTGACGAGGCTCAAGTGGATGCTCGTTTGGGTCTGTTTGGAGATAGTCCTAATCTTAATAGGTGCATGGTTTGTTCCAAATGCACCATAGGCTTAGAAATCATTTTGGACGCACCCGGTCTTACCCCTAGCTGAGGAGGCTCAAGTGGATTCTCATTTCGGTCCATTTGGAGATAGTGCTAATCTTGACATAAGATAGGTGCATGGTTTGCGTCGAACATACCACTGGCTTGGAAATCGTTTCGTACACACCCGATGGTACTCCTAGGTGACGAGGCTCTAGTGGATTCTCGTTTTGGTCTGTTTGGAGACAGTGCTAATCTTGACGCATGATAGGTTCACGGTTTGCACCGAACGTACCATAGGCTCAGAAATCATTTTGGACGGACCCGATGGATCTCCTATGTGACTTTGGTCATGTGGAATCTCGTTTTAATCCAAATGGTGACAGTGGCAGTGTTAGTGCAAGATACGTGCACGGTTTGCACTAAACGTACCATAGGCACAAAAATCGTTTTGGACACACCCGATGGTACTCCTTGGTGACAAGGCTCAAGTGGATGCTCATTTTGGTCTGTTTGGAGATAGTGCTAATCTTAACGCAAGATAGATGCACGATTTGTGCTGAACGTACCATAGGCTCAGAAATCATTTTGGACGCACCCAATGGATCTTCTCAATAACATTAGTCATTTGGAATCTCATTTCATTGCATTTGGAGACAGTGTTAGTGTCAGTGCAAGATAGGTGCACGGTTGGCGCCAAACATCGCTTAGAAATCATTTTGGACGCACCCGATGGTACTCCTAGGTGACGAGGCTCAAGTGGATGCTCGTTTTGGTCTGTTTGGAGATAGTGCTAATCTTGACGCAAGATAGACGCACGGTTTGCGCCGAACGTAACATATGGCCAGAAATCATTTTGGATGCACCCGATGGATCTCCTAGGTGACATTGGTCATGTGGAATCTCGTTTCAATCTATTTGGAGACAGCGGACCTATCAGTGCAAGATAGGTGCACTGTTTGCGCCAAACATACCATAGGCACAGAAATCATTTTTGACGCACCTAATGGTACTTCTAGGTGACGACGCTTAAGTGGTTGCTCATTTTGGTCTGTTCGGAGATAGAGCTAATCATAATGCGAGATTGGTGTACGGTTTGCGTCGAACATACCATGGGCTTGGGAAGCATTTTGGACGCGCTCGATGGTACTCCTAGGTGATGAGGCTCAAGTGGATGCTCGTTTTGGTCTGTTTGGAGATAGTACTAATCTTAACGCAAGATAGATGCACGATTTGCGCCGAACGTACCATAGGATCAGAAAACATTTTGGACGCACCCGATGGATTTTCTCAGTAACATTGGTCATTTGGAATCTCATTTCAATGCATTTGGAGACAGTGTTAGTGTCAGTGCAAGATAGGTGCACAGTTTGCGACAAACATCAATTAGAAATCATTTTGAACGCACCCGATGGTACTCCTAGGTGACGAGGCTCAAGTGGATGCTCGTTTTGGTCTGTTTGGAGATAGTGCTAATCTTGACGCAAGATAGACACACAGTTTGCGCCGAACGTAACATATGGTCAGAAATCGTTTTGGATGCACCCGATGGATCTCCTAGGTGACATTGGTCATGTGAAATCTCATTTCAATCCATTTAGAGACAGTGGATCTGTCAGTGCTAATCTTGAAGCAAGATAGGTGCACAGTTTGCGCCAAACAAAGCATTGGCTCAGAAATCGTTTTGGATGCACCCGATGGATCTTCTCTGTGACATTGGTCATGTAAAATCTCGTTTCAATCCAATTGGAGACACTGTTAGAGTCAGTGCAAGAATGGTGCACGGTTTGCGCCAAACGTAGCTTAGAAATCATTTTAGGATGCACCCAATGGTACTTCTAGGTGAGGAGGCTGAAGTAGTTACTTGTTTCAGTCTATTTGGAGATAGTGCTAATCTTGACGCAAGATAGGTGCATGGTTTGCGCCGAACGTAACACAAGCTCAAAAATCATTTCAGACACACCCGATGGTACTCCTAGGTGATGAGGCTCAAGTGGATGCTCGTTTCTATCTGTATGGAGATAGTGCTAATCTTGACGCAAGATAGATGCATGGTTTGCGTCGAACATACCATAGGCTCAAAAATTGTTTTGGACGCACCCGATGGTACTCCTAGGTGACGAGGCACACATGGATGCTCGTTTTGGTCTATTTGGAGATAGTGCTAATCTTGATGCAAGATAGGTGCACGGTTTGCGTTGAACATACCATAGGCTCAGAAATTGTTTTGGACGCAGCTGATGGTACTCCTAGGTGACGAGGCTCAAGTGGATGCTTGTTTTGGTCTGTTTGAAGATAGTGCTAATCTTGATAGGTGCATGGTTTGCGCCAAATGTACCATAGGCTTAGAAATCATTTTGGACGCACCCGATCGTACCCCAAGCTGACGAGCCTCAAGTGGATGCTCGCTTCGGTCCGTTTGGAGATAGTGCTAATCTTGACATAAGATAGGTGAATGGTTTGCGTCGTACGTACCATAGGCTCAAAAATCATTTTGTACACACCCAATGGTACTCCTAGGTGACGAGGCTCTAGTGGATGCTCGTTTTGGTCTGTTTGGAGACAATGCTAATCTTGACGCAAAATAGGTGCATGGTTTGCACCGAACGTACCATAGGCTCAGAAATCATTTAGGACGCACCCGATGGATCTTCTCAGTGACATTGGTCATTTAGGACGCACCCGATGGAGATAGGTGTACGCTTTGCGCCAAACATCGGTTAGAAATAGTTTTGGACGCACCCAATGGTACTCCTAGGTGATGAGGCTCAAGTGGATGCTTGTTTTGGTCTGTTTGGAGATAGTGCTAACCTTCGTGCAAGATAGGTGCATAGTTTGCGCTGAACGTACTGTAGGCTCAGAAATCATTGTGGATGCACCCGATGGATCTCCTAGGTGACATTGGTCATGTGGAATCTCGTTTCAATCCATTCGGAGACAGCGGTACTGTCAGTGCAAGATAGGTGCACTATTTGCGTGAAACGTACCTAGGCACAGAAATCGTTTTGGAGGCACTAGATGGGACTCCTTGGTGATGAGGCTTAAGTGGATGCTTGTTTTGGTTTGTTTGGAGATAGTGCTATTCTTGATGCGAGATTGTTGCAAGGTTTGCGTCGAACGTACCAAGGCTCGGAAATTATTTTGGACGCTTCGATGGTACTCCTAGCTGATGACGCTCAAGTGGATGCTCGTTTTGGTCTGTTTAGACATAGTGCTAACCTTAACGCCACATAGGTGCACGGTTTGCGCCGAACGTACTAAAGGCTCAGATATCGTTTTGGATGCACCCGATGGATCACCTATGTGACTTTGGTCATGTGGAATCTTGTTTCAATCCATTTGGTGATAGTGGCAGTGTTAGTGCTAGATACGTGCACGGTTTGCGCTAAACATACCATAGGCACATAAATTGTTTTGGACGCACCCGGTGGTACTGATGAGGACATCCTCCGCTATTACCCGCTGGCAAAGACGCAACAAAAAGGGCCAAGTGGCCTAGTTGTAGTCGGGCGGCGACCATGTGAGCCTCTGAATAATCTCATCTTGCTTAGCTTGGGAGGAGGAAGCCACCTTAAAAGAGAGAGCCACCCTTCCCCTATCGGACTAGTCTTTTAGGGATATTGGGCCTTTCCCCGAGTGGGTGTGCATAAGAACTGTTGGGGTCCGGGCAACCTTAATTTATTGGGCCTCGACCAACCCTACCTGGGCCAGATGTATCATTTGGTATCAGAGCTGGGCCCTTGTTTAAGGGGGTGTGAATGATGAGGACATCCTCCGCTATTACTCGCTGGCAAAGACGCAACAAAAAGGGCCAAGTGGCCTAGTTGTAGTCGGGCGGCAACCGTGTGAGCCTCTGAATAATCCCATCTTGCTTACCTTGGGAGGAGGAAGCCACCTTAAAAGAGAGAGCCACCCTTCTCCTATTGGATAGTCTTTTAGGGATATTGGGCCTTTTCCCCGAGTGGGTGTGCATATGAACTGTTGGGGTCCGGGCAACCTTAATTTATTGGGCCTCGACCAACCCTACCTGGGCCAGATGTATCAGGTACTCCTTGGTGACGAGGCTCAACTGGATGCTCGTTTTGGTCTGTTTGGAGATAGTGCTAATCTTAACGCAAGATAGATACACGGTTTGTGTCGAACATACCATAGGCTCGAAAATCGTTTTGGACGCACCCGATGGTACTCCTAGGTGACGAGGCACACGTGGATGCTCATTTTGGTCGGTTTGGAGATAGTGCTAATCTTGACGTAAGATTGGTGTACGGTTTGCGTTGAACATGCCATAGGCTCAGAAAACGTTTTGGACGCATCTGATGGCACTCCTAGGTGACGAGGCTCAAGTGGATGCTCGTTTTGGTCTGTTTGGAGATAGTGCTAATCTTGATAGGTGCGTGGATTGCGCCAAATGTACCATAGGCTTAGAAATCATTTTGGACGTATCCGATCGTACCCCAAGCTGACGAGGCTCAAGTGGATGCTCGTTTCGGTCCGTTTGGAGATAGTGCTAATCTTGACGTAAGATAGGTGCATAGTTTGCGTCGAACATACCATAGGCTCAAAAATTATTTTGTACACACCCAATGGTACTCCTAGGTGACGAGGCTCTAGTGGATGTTCATTTTGGTCTATTTGGAGACAGTGCTAATCTTGATGCAAGATAGATGCACGGTTTGCACCGAACATACCATAGGCTCAGAAATCATTTTTGGACGCACCCGGTGGATCTTCTCAGTGACATTGGTCATTTAGAATCTTATTTCAATCCATTTGGAGACAGTGTTAGTGTCAGTGCAAGATAATTGCACGCTTTGCTCCAAACATCGCTTAGAAATAGTTTTAGACGCACCCGATGGTACTCCTAGGTGACGAGGCTCAAGTGGATGCTCGTTTTGGTCTGTTTGGAGATAGTGCTAACCTTGACGCAAGATAGGTTCACGGTTTGCGCTGAAGGTACCGTAGGCTCAGAAATCATTTTGGATGCACCCGATGGATCTCCTAGGTGACATTTGTCAAGTGGAATCTCGTTTCAATCCATTTGGAGACAGCGGTACTGTCAGTGCAAGATAGGTGCACTATTGGCGTGAAATGTACCATAGGCACAGAAATCGTTTTGGAGGCACCCGATGGTACTCCTCGGTGACAAGGCTTAAGTGGATGCTCGTTTTGGTCTGTTTGGAGATAGTGCTAATCTTGATGCAAGATTGGTGCACGGTTTGCGTCGAACGTACCATAGGCTTGGAAATCATTTTGGACATGCTCGATGGTACTCCTATGTGACGTGGCTCAAGTGGATGCTCGTTTTGGTCTGTTTAGACACAGTGCTAACCTTGACACAAGATAGGTGCACGGTTTGTGGCGAACGTAGCATAGGCTCAGAAATCGTTTTGGATGCACCCGATGGATCTCTTATCTGACTTTGGTCATGTGGAATCTCGTTTCAATCCATTTGGTGACAGTGGCAGTGTTAGAGCAAGATACGTGCATGGTTTGCGCTAAACGTTCCATAGGCAAATAAATCGTTTTGGACGCACCCGATGGTACTCCTAGATGACGAGGCTCAAGTGGATGCTCGTTTTGGTCTGTTTAGAGATAGTGCTAATCTTAACGTAATATAGATGCATGGTTTGCGTCGAACGTACCATAGGCTCGAAAATCATTTTGGACGCACCCGATGGTACTCCTAGGTTACGAGGCACACGTGGATGCTCGTTTTGGTCTGTTTGGAGATAGTGCTAATCTAGATGCAAGATTGGTGCACAGTTTGCGTTGAACATACTATAGGCTCAGAAATCGTTTTGGACGCATCTGATGGCACTCCTAGGTGACGAGGCTCAAGTGGATGCTCGTTTTGGTCTGTTTGGAGATAGTGATAATCTTGATAGGTGCGTTGTTTGTGTCAAATGTACCATAGGCTTAGAAATCATTTTGGACGCACCCGATCGTACCACAAGCTGACGAGGCTCAAGTGGATATTCGTTTCGGTCCATTTGGAGATAGTGCTAATCTTCACATAAGATAGGTGCATGGTTTAAGTCGAACGTACCATACGCTCGGAAATCGTTTTGTACACACCTGGTGGTACTCCTAGGTGACGAGGCTCTAGTGGATGCTCGTTTTGGTCTGTTTGGAGATAGTGCTAATCTTGACGCAAGATAGGTGCACGGTTTGCACCGAACGTACATAGGCTCAGAAATTGTTTTGGACGCACCCGATGGATCTTCTCAGTGACATTGGTCATTTAGAAACTCTTTTCAATCCATTTAGAGACAGTGTTAGTGTCAGTGCAAGATAGGTGCACGCTTTACGCCAAACATCGCTTAAAAATAATTTTAGATGCACCCGATGGTACTCCTAGGTGACGAGGCTCAAGTGGATGCTCGTTTTGGTCTGTTTGGAGATAGTGCCAACCTTGACGCAAGATAGGTGCACTGTTTGCGCGAAACGTGCCATAGGCACAGAAATCATTTTGGAGGCACCCGATGGTACTGCTCGGTGACGAGGCTAATTGGATGCTCGTTTTGGTCTGTTTGGAGATAGTGCTAATCTTGATGCGAGATTGGTGCACGGTTTGTGTCGAACGTTCCATAGGCTCAGAAATCGTTTTGGACATGCTCGATTGTACTCCTAGG
This sequence comes from Saccharum hybrid cultivar R570, assembly GCA_038087645.1. Taxonomy (NCBI): domain Eukaryota; kingdom Viridiplantae; phylum Streptophyta; class Magnoliopsida; order Poales; family Poaceae; genus Saccharum; species Saccharum hybrid cultivar. Next base: position 9,971,897 of record JAQSUU010000275.1, on the reverse strand, counting down.
TGATGACGCTCAATTGGATGCTCGTTTTGGTCTGTTTAGACATAGTGCTAACCTTGACGCAACATAGGTGCACAGTTTGCGCCGACTATAGCATAGGCTCAGAAATTATTTTGGATGCACCCGATGGATCTCCTATGTGACTTTGCTCATATGGAATCTCGTTTCAATCTATTTGGTGACAGTGGCAGTGTTAGTGCAAGATACATGCACGGTTTGCGCTAAACGTACCATAGGCACATAAATCGTTTTGGACGCACCCGATGGTACTCCGATGTGACGAGGCTCAAGTGATGCTCGTTTAGGTCTATTTGGAGATAGTGCTAATCTTGACGAAAGATAGATGCACGGTTTGCGTCGAACGTACCATAGGCTCGAAAATTGTTTTGGATGCACCCGATGGTACTCCTAGTTGACGAGGCACACGTGGCTGCTTGTTTTGGTCTGTTTGGACATAGAGCTAATCTTGACACAAGATAGGTGCAGGGTTTGCGCCGAATGTACCATAGGCTTAGAAATCATTTTGGATACACCCGATAGATCTCCTCGGTGACATTGGTCATGTGGAATCTCGTTTCAATCCATTGGAGACAGCGGTACTGTTAGTGCAAGATAGGTGCACTATTTGTGCCAAATGTACCATAGGCACAAAAATCGTTTTGGACACACCCGATGGTACTCCTAGGTGACGAGGCTTAAGTGGATGCTCGTTTTGGTTTGTTTGGAGATAGTGCTAATCTCTATGCGAGATTGGTGCATAGTTTGCGTCGAACATACCATAGGCTCGAAAATCATTTTGGACGCTTCGATGGTACTCCTAGGTGATGACGCTCAAGTGGATGCTCGTTTTGGTCTGTTTAGACATGGTGCTAACCTTGACACCACATAGACGCACGGTTTGCGCCGAACGTACCATAGGCTCAGAAATCATTTTGGATACACCCGAGGGATCTCCTATGTGACTTTGGTCATGTGGAATCTCGTTTTAATCAATTTTGGTGACAGTGGCAGTGTTAGTGCAAGATACGTGCACGGTTTGCGCTAAACATACCATAGGTGCAGAAATCATTTTGGACGCACCCGATAGTACTCCTAGGTGACGAGGCTCGTTTTGGTCTGTTTGGAGATAGTGCTAACCTTGACGCAAGATAGGTGCACGGTTTGCGCGGAAGGTACCGTAGGCTCAGAAATCGTTTTGGATGCACCTGATGGATCTCCTCGGTGACATTGGTCAGGTAGAATCTCGTTTCAATCCATTTGGAGACAGTGGTACTATCAGTGCAAGATAGGTGCACTGTTTCCACGAAACGTACCGTAGGCACAAAAATCGTTTTGGAGGCACCCGATGGTACTCCTTAGGGACGAGGCTTAAGTGGATGGTCGTTTTGGTCTGTTTAGAGATAGTGCTAATCTTGATGCGAGATTGGTGCACGTTTTGCGTCGAATGTACCATAGGCTCGGAAATCATTTTGGACATGCTCAATGGTACTCCTAGTGATGAGGCTCAAGTGGATGCTCGTTTTGGTCTGTTTAGACATAGTGCTAAACTTGACGCAACATAAGTGCACGGTTTGCGCCGACTGTAGCATAGGCTTAGAAATCATTTTAGATGCAACCGATGGATCTCCTATGTGACTTTGCTCATGTGGAATCTCGTTTCAATCCATTTGGTGACAGTGGCAGTGTTAGTGCAAGATACGTGCACGGTTTGCGCTAAACGTACCACAGGCACATAAATCATTTTGGACGCACCCGATGGTACTCCTAGGTGACGAGGCTCAAGTGGCTCCTCGTTTTGGTCTGTTTGGAGATAGTGCTAATCTTAACGCAATATAGATGCACGGTTTGCGTCAAACGTACCATAGGCTCGAAAATCGTTTTGGACGCACCCGATGGTACTCCTTGGTCACGAGGCACACGTGGATGCTCGTTTTGGTCTGTTTAGAGATAGTGCTAATCTTGACACAAGATAGGTGCACGGTTTGCGTTGAACATACCCTAGGCTCAGAAATCATTTTGGACGCATCTGATGGTACTCCTAGGTGACGAGGCTCAAGTGGATGCTCGTTTTGGTCTGTTTGGAGACAGTGCTAATCTTGATAGATGTGTTGTTTGCGCCAAATATACCATAGGCTTAGAAATCATTTTGGACGCACCCGATCGTACCACAAGCTGACGAGGCTCAAGTGGATGCTTGTTTCGGTCCATTTGGAGATAGTGCTAATCTTCACGTAAGATTGGTGCATGGTTTGCGTCGAACGTACCATATGCTCGGAAATCATTTTGTACACACCTGGTGGTACTCCGATGTGACGAGGCTCAAGTGGATGCTCGTTTTGGTCTATTTGGAGATAGGGCTAATCTTGACGAAAGATAGATGCACGGTTTGCGTCGAACGTACCATAGGCTCGAAAATTGTTTTGGATGCACCCGATGGTACTCCTAGATGACGAGGCACACGTGGCTGCTTGTTTTGGTCTGTTTGGACATAGAGCTAATCTTGACACAAGATGGGTGCACGGTTTGCGCCGAACGTACCATAGGCTTAGAAAATCATTTTGGACACACCCAATGGATCTCCTCGGTGTCATTGGTCATGTGGAATCTCGTTTCGATCCATTGGAGACAGCGGTACTGTTAGTGCAAGATAGGTGCACTATTTGTGCCAAACGTACCATAGGCACAAAAATCATTTTAGACACACCCGATGGTACTCCTAGGTGACGAGGCTTAAGTGGATGCTCGTTTTGGTCTGTTTGGAAATAGTGCTAATCTCTATGCGAGATTGGTGCACAGTTTATGTCGAACGTACCATAGGCTCAGAAAATCATTTTGGACGCTTCGATGGTACTCCTAGGTGATGACGCTCAAGTGGATGCTCGTTTTGGTCTGTTTAGACATAGTGCTAACCTTAATGCCACATAGACGCACGGTTTGCTCTGAACGTACCATAGGCTCAGAAATCATTTTGGATGCACCCGATGGATCTCCTATGTGACTTTGGTCATGTGGAATCTCGTTTTAATCCATTTGGTGACAATGGCAGTGTTAGTGTAAGATACGTGCACGGTTTGCGCTAAACGTACCATAGGCGCAGAAATCGTTTTGGACGCACCCGATGGTACTCCTAGGTGACGAGGCTCACGTGGAAGCTCGTTTTGGTCTGTTTGGAGATAGTGGTAATCTTGACGCAAGTTAGGTGCACGGTTTGCATTGAACATACCATAGGTGATAGAGGGGGAGTGCCCGATCTTTCGGTGAGTGGAGATAATTTCGATTTGGTGGTAGTAGACCCTCACGATCCGACTATGACGAGCGAACCCAAAGCGCCAATGCAATCGCTGAACCAACTCCCAATGGTTACCAACCTCGCCGGTATCAGGTCAGCCTGATCACGAAGATCAATTTCTGCATGCAATCGAAGAACGAACAAGAAAAAGACGCGAGCAATCTTATTATCACTCGAAAGTGGAGTTCTGAATTACACGAGACAGCGTAGATTGGCGCGTGTTCGAGAGTAGCTAAAGCTAGATGCAAAACAATACTCAAGTTATAAACAAAAGCGACTCTGACTAAATAAAAGGGTGGCGGCAGGAGAGTGGCACGCGCCCAAAGAAAGGGCTGTGGCTCCAAACCCTAGGCGCCCCACCTTGGACTGCTCTGTTGGCCCATCTTCTTATTCTGCTGGGCCTTCGTTCCTTAATAGCATGATGACGTTTAATTCTCTTGCACGGGCCCGAGTGATTGGCCCAACTGGATGATCAACTGTAGGCGCCTGTGGTGGAGGAGTAACTGGAGGCACCTGAGGTGCTGCTGGTGTAGATGTACGCGTGGTGTCCTCATCATCCTCCCCTTCTTGAACTGAAGTCGTCCTTGACGGCAACTCCTCATCTTCACCCGCATACCGTTTCAAATCTGCAACATTAAAACTCATGGAAACACCAAACTCCGCAGGCAGGTCAAGGATATAAGCATTATCATTAATTTTGGTTAGCACTTTAAAAGGACCAGCAGCACGTGGCATCAATTTAGAACGACGTAAAGCAGGAAAACGATCTTTTCTCAAATGCAACCAAACCAGATCACCCGGTTCAAAAGTAACATGTTGTCTCCCCTTACTACCTGCAACCTGATATTTAGCATTAGCAGCAGCAATGTTTTGTTGAGTTTGCTCATGCAAGCTAATCATTTGATCAACATGTGCAGCGGCATCTATGTGTGGGGCGTCCTCAGCAACAAGCGCAAACAAATCAATAGGGCCTGAGGAATATAACCATAAACAACCTGAAAGGGACACATCTTTGTAGAAGAATGCGTTGCATGATTATAAGCAAACTCAACATGAGGCAAGCAATCTTCCCAACGTTTCAAATTTTTATCTAAAACAGCCCTAAGCATGGTTGACAAAGTTCGATTAACCACTTCAGTTTGTCCATCAGTTTGAGGGTGACAAGTTGTGCTAAACAGCAATTTAGTTCCCAATTTATTCCACAGTGATCTCCAAAAATGACTGAGAAACTTAGCATCACGATCAGAGACTATTGTATTGGGAATACCATGCAAACGAATAATCTCGCTAAAGAACAATTCAGAATATTGGTAGCATCATCGGTTTTATGACAAGGTATAAAATAAGCCATTTTAGAGAAACGATCAACAACCACAAAAATACTGTCCCTCCCCTTCTTAGTTCGAGGTAATCCCAAAACAAAGTCCATAGAAATATCAAGCCAAGGGGAAGTAGGAACATGCAAAGGTATGTACAAACCATGGTTGTTCAATCGTGACTTAGCTTTCTGGCAAGTAGTGCAGCGTGCAACAAGGCGCTCAACATCAGCGCGCATCCGGGGCCAAAAGAAGTGGGCAGCCAGCACCTCATGCGTTTTGTAGACGCCAAAATGCCCCATGAGGCCGCCTCCATGTGCTTCCTGTAATAACAAACGACGAACCGAGCTTGCTGGAACACACAACTTGTTAGCGCGAAACAAGAATCCGTCCTGTATGTGAAATTTGCCCCATGGTTTGCCATGAATACAATGGGTGAAAGCATCTTTAAAATCAGCATCGTCCACATAGTCATTCTTCATAGTTTGCAAGCCAAAGATTTTAAAATCTAACTGTGACAGCATGGTATAGCGACGAGACAAAGCATCAGCAATAACATTTTCCTTGCCGCTCTTGTGTTTAATAATGTAAGGGAAAGACTAAATGAATTCTACCCATTTAGCATGATGACGGTTCAGGTTTGTTTGGGTACGAATATGTTTTAAAGCCTCATGATCAGAATGAATTATAAACTCGCGATGCCAAAGGTAGTGCTGCCAAGTATGCAAAGTGCGCACTAAAGCATAAAGCTCCGTATCATACGTAGAATAATTCAAGCTAGCACCACTGAATTTCTCGCTAAAATAAGCAACCGGCTTTCCTTCTTGTGACAAAACAGCACCTAGCCCAATACCGCTAGCATCACATTCAAGCTCAAACACTTTAGTAAAAATCAGGCAACTGCAAGAGAGGAGCATTGGTTAACTTATCTTTCAAGGTGCTGAACGCAACCTCTTGCGAATCACTCCAAGCAAAGGGAACATCCTTCTTTGTAAGCTCATGTAGAGGCGCTGCAATGGAGCTAAAATCACGAACAAACCTGCGGTAGAAACCTGCAAGGCCAAGAAAGCTTCGAATTTGTGTGACCTTTGTCGGTGTAGGCCACGCCCGAATGGCATCGATCTTGCTGCTATCCACCTCAATGCCCTATGGAGTAACAACATAGCCAAGAAACGAAACACGTTGTGTGCAAAACATGCATTTTTCGATTTTAGCAAATAAATGGGCAGCACGCAATGCATCAAAAACAGCACACAAATGTTCTAAATGCTCTTCCATGGACTTACTGTAAATGAGAATGTCATCAAAATAGACAACTACAAACAGTCCTATGAAGGGCCGTAGAACTTCATTCATCAAACGCATAAATGTGCTGGGAGCATTTGTCAAACCAAACAGCATAACCAACCATTCATATAACCTAAATTTTGTTTTGAAAGCCGTTTTCCATTCGTCACCTAATTTCATGTGAATCTGATGGTAGCCACTACGCAAATCTACCTTAGTGAAAAGAATGGCACCACTCAGCTCATCTAGCAGATCTTCAAGGTGTGGTATAGGGTATCGGTAGCGAATGGTAATGTTATTAATAGCATGACAATCTACACACAAACGCCACGATTCATCTTTCTTGGGAACAAGTAACACGGGAACGGAGCAGGGGCTAAGAGACTCATGAATATAACCCTTGTCAAGCAATGCCTATACCTGTCGCTGTATTTCCTTCGCCTCATCCGGATTTGTACGGTATGGTGCGCGGTTCGGAAGCTGTGTGCCAGGAATGAGGTCAATCCGGTGCTCAATGCCATGAAGTGGTGGGAGTCCCGGTGGCAAATCTTTTGGAAAAACATCAGTGTACTCCTGCAAAATGTTAGCAACCGTAGGGGGAATATCCAAAGATGGTGCATCATCAAGTGAAACGAGCACACTAGAGCATATAAGGGCATAGCATGGCAAAGGAGCATCGCGTAACTCATTGAAATCAGCACGTGTAGCAAGCAAAACAGGAGCATTCAACTTGATTTCAGAATTAACAGAGGTCAACGGTTCAAGTTGTTTAGCAGTTTTAGCAGCTCTAGCAAGATCATCTTTAAGAATTTGTTCAGGTGTCATTGGATGTATAATTATTTTCTGACCCTTGAACATGAAAGAATAGTGATTTGAACGACCATGATGCAAGCTATCAGTATCATATTGCCAAGGTCGCCCAAGTAACAGAGAGCATGCTTCCATGGGAATAACATCACAATCGACAAAATCAGAATAAGCACCCATGGAGAAAGGAACACGGACCAATCCAGTAATTCTAATTTTCCCACCATCATTAAGCCATTGAATGTGATAAGGATGTGGATGCTTACGAGTGGGTAAAGACAACTTTTCAACCAGCGCGGTACTAGCCAAATTGTTGCAGCTGCCGCTGTCGATGATAATGCGAATGGACCGCTCCTGCACCACGCCCTTGGTATGGAAAAGAGTGTGTCGCTGATTCTTCTCGGGTGGAGCGACCTGTGTACTAAGAACACGCTGCACAACAAGACTTTCATACCTATCGGCGTCGCCCGGGTTGACATGTACAGCCTTTGCTGCATGGTCAGTGGCAAGCATAGTGTGTTGAATATCTTTAGAATCACTAGCGGAAGAATACTCACCATCATCATGAATGGCCAATACACGCTTGTTCGGACAGTCCCGAGACACGTGGCCAAATCCTTGGCAACGAAAGCACTGAATATCCCGTGTGCGGCCTGTGGACGGGGGAGCACCTGCAGTAGTGGCTGCCCGCTCACGCGGTGTAGTGGCGGGCGTGGACGGTGCAGGGGGTGCGGGTGCTGAACCGGATGTCGATCTTTGTCCTGCAAAAGAGTTAGAATATGGCTTCGAACGTCGTCCCTGTATTTCACGTTCAGCTTTGCAAGCAAATTCAAATAATGTGGTGATATCATAATACTCCTTATAATCAAGTATATCCTGAATTTCACCCTTTAAACCACCATGAAATCATGCCATAGCAGCGTCAGTTTCCTCAACTAACCCACAACGAATCATGCCTTTTTGCAATTCCTGGTAATAGTCCTCTACAGATTGTGAACCTTGCTGAAAACGTGGCATTTTATTAAGCAAATCGCGGGCATAAAAAGAAGGTACAAATCTGTGGCGCATAGCAGCTTTTAATTGATCCCATGTGGTTGGCGCTAGAGTGGGATGTTTTTGTTTATATTCATGCTACCAAATTAAAGCAAAATCAGTAAATTCACTAATAGCAGCTTTAACTTGAGAAGTAGTAGGAATATCATGGCATGCAAATTTCTGTTCGACTTCTAATTCCCAATCAAGATATGCGGCAGGATCATATTTGCCATTAAAAGATGGAATTTTAAATTTTATCTTAGCAAAAGGATCATTACCATGGTGGCGTGGCACACGGCGAGCACGGCCTTGACGGTGTCCACCATCATGCTCCTTGTCACCACCGTAATCCTGCTGGAATTCTGTGACCATCGTGTTCAAAGCATCGAGGCATGACACGATGGTGTCGAGCGTGGTCTTGGTGGCTGTCTGCGCGAGGTCAAGCTGATCGAACCGTTCGTTCGCCGTAGTGACCGTGGAATCCATCCGTTCATGCATCATCATGATGTCTGCGGCAAGTTCATCAATTTGTGTCCGCATGTCCTGCAGCTGTTCATCCTTCATGGCATCGTCGTCGTCGCCTGCCATGGTTAGCGCAAAACAAAAAAACCGACGCCAAAATAGGGGTGTAACAGCTCACAAGGCGCTCACACTAGTGTTGTTATCAATGTCTTATCCGTTGTTATCGAGCACACAGGGGCAACCTGCAACCGACCGGAGGAACTCTCGAAAGATTGGAGCAGCGATTGCCTAGGAAACAAAGTCAGCCCGTCGTAGAACTATGTGGAGTTCTGGGTAGGCTGCACTCAAGTCAAGGATTAGCACAAGCAAACAATAATGCAAAGTTGAATTATAGTGCTAAATACAAAACAACGCTGCTGGAAACAAGTGGGAAACAAAGGAGGTGGCAAAGAGGGAGAGGGTGTGGCTTAAAAAAGGCAAATTCTTGATTTGTTTGGATCTGTTTTTTTTCAAGAGTCCCCAAAAACTAATAATATGAACAGAGAGGATCTCAAACATCAAAAGACAGCACACACTTTTTCTAAAAGTACAGGGGTATTCCGGTAAAAAGAAGATACTCTCTCTCTATCTCTAGAGTAAGGCGAGATAGGTAGATGAACAAGGGAGGGCAATGTATAAGTGGGGGTGCAGAGGCCCTGGAATGTCGCGACCCAGGGGGTTCATGGCGCGCACAAGGAAACCTTCCACCGAACCAAACCGGATCACCTTCCTTCTTCCTGTTTCTTTTTTTTTTTTTGATTTCTTTCTATCTTTGTTTTCGACAGGGAGGGGGCGATCGGAGGGGTGGTATGTGGCGGCCCGGTGGTCTAGTGGCTACCAAGCTGGGTATTCGCGCGAAGGGGACGGTGGCCGAACAGCGGAACGGCGGTGGCAAAACTAGGGTGAGGAGAACAAAGAGAAAAACAAGGGATTAAACACAAGTGACCAGCAACAATTGAACGAGTAAGCACACAAATTCAACACAGATTATTGAAAGAATGTGCAAGGCTAAACGGTTGCTGGGACAAGGATCTAATGTGAATTTTTTTTGTTTTGGTTTTCGTGGACTATAGGAAGGGAAAAACACTCGATAAAACTCACCGATCAACCTGGAAATTTGATACCACTTGATAGAGGGGGAGTGCCCGATCTTTCGGTGAGTGGAGATAATTTCGATTTGGTGGTAGTAGACCCTCATGATCTGACTACGACAAGCGAACCCGAAGCGCCAATGCAATCGCTGAACCAACTCCCAATGGTTACCAACCTTGCCGGTACGAGGTCAGCCTGACCACGAAGATCAATTCCTGCACGCAATCGAAGAACGAACAAGAAAAAGACGCGAGCAATCTTATTATCACTCGAAAGTGGAGTTCTGAATTACACGAGACAGCGCAGATTGGCGCGTGTTCGAGAGTAGCTAAAGCTAGATGTAAAACAAAACTCAAGTTGTAAACAAAAGCGACTCTGACTAAATAAAAGGGCGGCGGCAGGAGAGTGGCGTGCGCCCAAAGAAAGGGCTGTGGCTCCAAACCCTAGGTGCCCCCACCTTGGACTGCTCTGTTGGCCCATCTTCTTATTCTACTGGGCCTTCGTTCCTTAACAACATGATGAAGTTTAATTCTCTTGCACGTGCCCGAGTGATTGGCCCAACTAGATGATCAACTGTAGACGCCTGTGATGGAGGAGTAACTGGAGGCGCCTGAGGTGCTGCTGGTGTAGATGTACACGTGGTGTCCTCATCAATAGGCTCAGAAATCATTTTGGACGTATCTGATGGTACTCCTAGGTGATGAGGCTCAAGTGGATGCTCGTTTTGGTCTGTTTGGAGATAGTGCTAATCTTGATAGGTGCATGGTTTGCGCCAAATGTACCATAGGCTTAGAAATCATTTTGAACGCACCCGATCGTACCCCAAGCTGACGAGGCTCAAGTGGACGCTCGTTTCGGTCCATTTGGAGATATTGCTAATCTTCACGTAAGATAGGTGCATGGTTTGCGTCGAACGTACCATAGGCTCGGAAATCATTGTACACACCCGATGATACTCCTAGGTGACGAGGCTCTAGTGTTTGCTCGTTTTGGTCTATTTGGAGACAGTGCTAATCTTGACGCAAGATAGGTGCACGGTTTGCACCGAACATACTATAGGCTCAGAAATCATTTAGGACGCACCCGATGGATCTTTTTAGTGACGTTGGTCATCTGGAATCTCATTTCAATCCATTTGGAGACAGTGTTAGTGTCAGTGCAAGATAGGTGTACGCTTTGTGCCAAACATCGCTTAGAAATAGTTTTGGACGCACCCGATGGTACTCCTAGGTGATGAGGCTCAAGTGGATGCTTCTTTTGGTCTGTTTGGACATAGTGCTAACCTTGACGCAAGATAGGTGTACGGTTTGCACTGAACGTACCGTACGCTCAGAAATCATTTTGGATGCACACGATGGATCTCCTAGGTGACATTGGCCATGTGGAATCTCGTTTCAATCCATTCGGAGATAGCGGTACTATCAGTGCAAGATTGGTGCACTGTTTGCGCGAAACGTACCATAAGCACATAAATAGTTTTGGAGGCACCTGATGGTACTCTTCGGTGACGAGGCTTAAGTGGATGCTCGTTTTGGTCTATTTGGAGATAGTGCTAATCTTGATGCGAGATTGGTGCACGGTTTGCGTCGAACGTACCATAGGCTCGAAAATCATTTTGGACACGCTCGATGGTACTCCTAGGTGACGACGCTCAAGTGGATGCTTGTTTTGGTCTGTTTAGACATAGTACTAACCTTGACGCCACATAGGTGCACGGTTTGCGCCGAGCGTATCATAGGCTCAGAAATTGTTTTGGATGCACCCGATGGATCTCCTATGTGACTTTGGTCATGTGGAATATCGTTTCAATCCATTTGGTGATAGTGGCAGTGTTAGTGCAAGATATGTGCACGGTTTGCGCTAAACATACCTAGGCACTATCTATGCAAGATAGGTGCACTGTTTGTGCCGAATGTACCATAGGCTTAGAAATCATTTTAGACGCACCCAATGGATCTCCTCGGTGACATTGGTCATATGGAATCTCGTTTCAATCCATTTGGAGAAACTGTTAGAGTCAATGCAAGATAGGTGCACAGTTTGCGCCAAACGTAGCTTAGAAATCATTTTGGGATGCACCCGATGGTACTTCTAGGTGACGAGGCTTAAGTGGTTACTTGTTTAAGTCTATTTGGAGATAGTGCTAATCTTGACGCAAGATAGGTGCACGGTTTGCGCCGAACGTACCACAAGCTCAAAAATCATTTCAGACACACCCGATGGCACTCCTAGGTGACGAGGCTCAAGTGGATGCTCGTTTTGGTCTGTTTGGAGATAGTGCTAACCTTGACGCAAGATAGGTGCACGGTTTGTGCCAAACGTACCGTAGGCTCAGAAATCCTTTTGGATGCACCTGATGGATCTCCTAGGTGACATTTGTCATGTGGAATCTCGTTTCAATCCATTTAGAGACAGTGGTACTGTCATTGCAAGATGGGTGGACTATTTGCGCCAAACATACCATAGGCACAGAAATCGTTTTGGACGCACCAGATGGTACTCCTAGGTGACGAGGCTTAAGTGGATGCTCGTTTTGGTCTATTTGGAGACAGTGCTAATCTTGATGCGAGACTGGTGCACGGTTTGCGTCGAACGTACCATAGGCTTGGAAATCATTTTAGACGCGCTCGATGGTACTCCTAGGTGAAAAAGCTCAAGTGGATGCTCGCTTTGGTCTATATAGACATAGTGCTAACCTTAACACAAGATAGGTGTACGGTTTGCACTGAACGTAGGATAGGCCCATAAATCGTTTAGGATGCATCCGGTGGATCTCCTATGTGACTTTGGTCATGTGGGATCTCATTTCAATCCTTTGGTGATAGTGGTAGTGTTAGTGCAAGATATGTGCACGGTTTGCGCTAAACGTACCATAGGCACAGAAATCATTTTGGATGCACCCGTTAGAACTCTTAGGTGACGAGGCTCAAGTGGATGCTCGTTTTGGTCTGTCTGGAGATAGTGCTAACCTTGACGCAAGAAGGAGCACGGGTTGCGCCGAACGTACCGTAGGCTCAGAAATCATTGTGCATGCACCCGATGGATCTCCTAGGTGACATTGGATATGTGGAATCTCATTTCAATCCATTTGGAGACAGCAGTACTGTCAGTGCAAGATGGGTGCACTTTTTGCGCCAAACATACCAGAGGCATAGAAATCGTTTTGGACGCACCCGATGGTACTCCTAGTTGACGAGGCTTAAGTGGATGCTCGTTTCGGTCTGTTTGGAGATAGTGCTAATCTTGATGCGAGATTGGTGCACGGTTTGCGTCGAACGTACCATAGGCTTGGAAATCGTTTTGGACATGCTTGATGGTACTCCTATGTGACGTGGCTCAAGTGGATGCTCATTTTGGTCTGTTTAGACATAGTGGTAACCTTGACACAAGATAGGTGCACGGTTTGCGACGAACGTAGCATAGGCTCAGAAATCGTATTGGATGCACCCGATGGATCTCTTAATCTAACTTTTGTCATGTGGAGTCTCGTTTCAATCCATTTGGTGACAGTGGCAGTGTTAGTGCAAGATACGTGCACGGTTTGCGCTAAACGTTCCATAGGATCAGAAATCAATTTGGACGCACCCGATGGATCTCCTCGGTGACGAGGCTCAAGTGGATGCTCGTTTTGGTCTGTTTGGAGATAGTGCTAATCTTGACACAAGATAGATGCACGGTTTGCGTCGAACGTACCATTGGCTCAAAAATCATTTTTAGACACACCTGATGGTAATCCTAGGTGACGAGGCACACGTGGATGCTCGTTTTGGTCTGTTTGGACGTAGAGCTAATCTTGACACAAGATAGATGCACGATTTGCGCCGAACGTCCGATAGGCTTAGAAATCATTTTGGACGCGCCCGATGGATCTTCTTAGTGACATTGGTCATTTGGAATCTCGTTTCAATCGATTTGGAGACAGTGTTAATGTCAGTGCAAGATAGGTGCACGGTTTGCGCCAAACATCGCTTAGAAATCGTTTTGGACGCACCCGATGGTACTTCTAGGTGATGAGGCACAAGTGGATGCTCGTTTTGGTCTGTTTAGACATAGTGCTAACCTTGACGCGAGATAGGTGAATAGTTTGCGCCGAACATACCATAGGCTCAGAAATCATTTTGGACGCACCCGATGGATCTTTTTAGTGACAATGGTCATTTGGAATCTCGTTTCAATCAATTTGGAGACAGTGTCAATGTCAGTGCAAGATGGGTGCACTGTTTGCGGCAAATATATCATAGGCATAGAAATCATTTTGGACGCACCCGATGGTACTCCTAGTTGATGAGTCTAAAGTGGATGCTCGTTTTGGTTTGTTTGGAGACAATGCTAATCTTGATGCGAGATTGCTGCACGGTTTGCGTCGAACGTACCATGGGCTCGGAAATCATTTTGGATGTGCTCGATGGTAGTCCTAGGTGACGAGGCTCAAGTGGAAGCTTGTTTTGGTCTGTTTGGAGATAGCGCTAATCTTGATGCAAGATAGATGCATGGTTTGCGTCGAACGTACCATAGGCTCGAAAATTGTTTTGGACACACCTGATGGTACTCCTAGGTGACGAGGCACACGTGGATGCTCGTTTTGGTCTGTTTGGACATAGAGCTAATCTTGACACAAGATAGGTGCACGGTTTGCGCTGAACGTCCCAAAGGCTCAGAAATCATTTTGGACGCACCCGATGGATCTCCTTGGTGACATTGGTCATATGGAATCTCGTTTCAATCTATTTGGAGACACTGCTAGAGTCAGTGCAAGATAGGTGCACCGTTTAAACCAAACGTAGCTCAAAAATCTTTTTGGGATGCACCCGAGGGTACTCCTAGGTGACGAGGCTCAAGTGGTTACTTCTTTCAGTCTATTTGGAGATAGTGCTAATCTTGTTGCAAGATAGGTGCACGGTTTGCGTCGAACGTACCATGGGCTCGGAAATCATTTTGGACGTGCTCGATGGTACTCCTAGGTGACGAGGCTCAAGTGGATGCTCGTTTTGGTCTGTTTGAAGATAGCGCTAATCTTGACGCAAGATAGATGCACGGTTTGCGTCGAACGTAACATAGGCTCGAAAATCATTTTGGACACACCGGATGGTACTCCTAGGTGACGAGGCACACGTGGATGCTCGTTTTGGTCTGTTTCGACATAGAGCTAATCTTGACACAAGATAGGTGCACGGTTTGCGCCGAACGTCCCATAGGCTCAGAAATCATTTTGGACGCACCCGATGGATCTCCTCGGTGATATTGGTCATATGGAATCTCGTTTCAATCCATTTGGAGACACTGTTAGAGTCAGTGCAAGATAGGTGCACGTTTTGCACCAAACGTAGCTCAGAAATCTTTTTGGGATGCACCCGATGGTACTTCTAGGTGACGAGGCTCAAGTGGTTACTTGTTTCAGTTTATTTGGAGATAGTGCTAATCTTGATGCAAGATAGGTGCACAGTTTGCGCCGAACGTACCACAAGCTCAAAAATCATTTTAGACACACCCGATGGTACTCCTAGGTGACGAGGCTCAAGTGGATGCTCATTTTGGTCTATTTGGAGATAGTGCTAATATTGACGCAAGATAGAGCACGGTTTGCGCCTAACGTAACATAGGGTCAGAAATTGTTTTGGACGCACCCAATGGATCTCCTATGTGATATTGGTCATGTGGAATCTTATTTCAATCCATTTAGAGACAGTGGTAGTGTCAGTGCAAGATAGGTGCACGGTTTGCGCCAAACATACCATAGGCACAGAAATCGTTTTGGACGCACCTGATAGTACTCCTAGTTGACGTGGCTCTAGTGGATGCTCGTTTTAGTCTGTTTAGACATAGTGCTAACCGTGACGCAAGATAGGTGCCTAGTTTGTGCCAAACGTACAATAGGCTCAGAAATCATTTTAGATGCACCCGATGGTACTCCTAGGTGACGAGGCTCAAGTGGATGCTCGTTTTGGTCCATTTGGAGATAGTGCTATCCTTGACGCAAGATAGATGCACGGTTTGCGCCGAACGTACCGTAGGCTCAGAAATTGTTTCGGATGCACCCGATGGATCTCCAAGGTGACATTGGTCATCCGGAATCTCGTTTCAATCTATTTGGAGATAGCGATACTATCAGTGCAAGATGGGTGCACTGTTTGCGCCAAACGTACCATAGCCATAGAAATCATTTTGGACGCACCTTATGGTACTCCTAGGTGACGAGGCTTAAGTGGATGCTCGTTTTGGTCTGTTTGGAGATAGCGCTAATCTTGACGCAAGATAGATGCACGGTTTGCGTCGAACGTACCATAGGCTTGGAAATCATTTTAGACACGCTCGATGGTACTCCTAGGTGAAGAAGCTCAAGTGGATGCTCGTTTTGGTCTGTTTAGACATAGTGCTAACCTTGATGCAAGATAGGTGCATGGTTTGCACCGAACGTAGCATAGTCTAAAAAATCATTTAGGATGCACCTGGTGGATCTCCTATGGGACTTTGGTCATGTGGAATCTCGCTTCAATCCATTTGGAGACAGTGGTAGTGTCAGTGCAAGATAGGCGCACTGTTTGTGCCAAATGTACCATAGGCACAGAAATTGTTTTGGACACACCCGATGGTACTCCTAGGTAACGTGGATCAAGTGGATGCTCGTTTTGGTCTGTTTAGACATAGTGCTAACCTTGACGCAAGATAGGAGCACAGTTTGCGCCGAACGTACCATAGGCTCATAAATCATTTTGGATGCACCCGATGGATCTTCTCAGTGACATTGGTCATTTGGAATCTCGTTTCAATCCATTTGGAGACAGTGTTAGATCAGTGCAAGATAGGTGCACGGTTTGCGCCAAATATCGCTTAGAAATCATTTTGGACGCACCCGATGGTACTCCTAGGTGACGAGGCTCAAGTGGATGCTTGTTTTGGTCCGTTTGGAGATAGTGCTATCCTTGACGCAAGATAGTGCGCGGTTTGCGCCGAACGTACTGTAGGCTCAGAAATTATTTTGGATGCACCCGATGGATCTCCAAGGTGACATTGGTCATCCGAAATCTCGTTTCAATCTATTTGGAGATAGCGATACTATCAGTGCAAGATGGGTGCACTGTTTGCGCCAAACGTACCATAGCCACAGAAATCATTTTGGACGCACCCGATGGTACTCCTAGGTGACGAGGCTTAAGTGGATGCTCGTTTTGGTCTGTTTGGAGACAGTGCTAATCTTTGTGCGAGATTGGTCCACGGTTTGCGTCGAACGTACCATAGGCTTGGAAATCATTTTAGACGCGCTCGATGGTACTCCTAGGTGAAGAAGCTCAAGTGGATGCTCGTTTTGGTATGTTTAGACATAGTGCTAACCTTGATGCAAGATAGGTGCATGGTTTGCACCGAACGTAGCATTGGCTAAGAAATCATTTTGGATGCACCCGGTGGATCTCCTATGGGACTTTGGTCATGTGGAATCTCGCTTCAATCCTTTGGTGACAGTGGTAGTGCTAGTGCAAGATATGTGCACGGTTTGCGCTAAACGTACCATAGGCACATAAATCATTTTGGATGCACCCGATAGTACTCCTATTTGATGAGGCTCAAGTGGATGCTTGTTTTGGTCTATTTGGAGATAGTGCTAACCTTGACGCAAGATAGGTACACGGTTTGCGCCGAAAGTACCATAGGCTCAGAAATCGTTGTTGAAGCACCCGATGAATCTCCTAGGTGACATTGATCCTGTGGAATCTCATTTCAATCCATTTGGAGACAACGGTACTGTTAGTGGAAGATGGGTGCACTGTTTGCACCAAATATACCATAGGCACATAAATCGTTTTGGACGCACCCGATGGTACTCCTAGGTGACGAGGCACACGTGGATGCTCGTTTTGGTCTGCTTGGACATAGAGCTAATCTTGACACAAGATAGGTGCACGGTTTGCGCTGAACATACCATAGGCTCAGAAATCATTTTGGACGCACCCGATGGATCTCCTCGGTGACATTGGTCATGTGGAATCTCGTTTCAATCCATTTGGAGACACTGTTAGAGTCAGTGCAAGATAGGTGCACGGTTTGTGCCAAACGTAGCTCAGAAATCATTTTGGGATGCACCCGATGGTACTTCTAGGTGACAAGGCTCAAGTGGTTACTGGTTTCTATCTATTTGCAGATAGTGCTAATCTTGACGCAAGATAGGTGCACGGTTTGCGCCCAACGTACCACAAGCTCGAAAATTATTTTAGACACACCCGATGGTACTCCTAGGTGATGAGGCTCAAGTGGATGCTCGTTTTGGTCTATTTGGAGATAGTGCTAATCTTGACGCAAGAAGATGCACGGTTTGCGCCGAACGTAACATAGGGTCAGAAATTATTTTGGACGCACCCGATGGATCTCCTATATGACATTGTTCGTGTGGAATCTTATTTCAATCCATTTGGAGACAGTGGTAGTGTCAGTGCAAGATAGGTGCACGGTTTGTGCCAAACGTACCATAGGCACAGAAATCGTTTTGGACACACCCGATGGTACTCCTAGGTAACGTGGATCAAGTGGATGCTCGTTTTGGTCTGTTTAGACATAGTGCTAATCTTGACGCAATATAGGAGCATAGTTTGCGTCGAACGTACCATAGGCTCATAAATCATTTTGGATGCACCCGATGGATCTTCTCAGTGACATTGGTCATTTGGAATCTCGTTTCAATCCATTTGGAGATAGTGTTAGTATCAGTGCAAGATAGGTGCACGGTTTGCGCCAAATATCGCTTAGAAATCATTTTGGACGCACCCGATAGTACTCCTAGGTGACGAGGCTCAAGTGGATGCTTGTTTTGGTCCGTGTGGAGACAGTGCTATCCTTGACGCAAGATAGGTGCGCGGTTTGCGCCGAACGTACTGTAGGCTCAGAAATTGTTTTGGATGCACCCGATGGATCTCTAAGGTGACATTGGTCATCCGGAATCTCGTTTTAATCTATTTGGAGATAGCGATACTATCAGTGCAAGATGGGTGCACTGTTTGCGCCAAACGTACCATAGCCACAGAAATCATTTTGGACGCACCCGATGGTACTCCTAGGTGATGAGGCTTAAGTGGATGCTCGTTTTGGTCTGTTTGGAGACAGTGCTAATCTTTGTGCGAGATTCGTGCACGGTTTGCGTCGAACGTACCATAAGCTTGGAAATCATTTTAGACGCGCTCGATGGTACTCCTAGGTGAAGAAGCTCAAGTGAATGCTCGTTTTGGTCTGTTTAGACATAGTGCTAACCTTGATGCAAGATAGGTGCACGGTTTGCGCCGAACGTAGCATAGGCTAAGAAATCATTTAGGATGCTCCCGGTGGATCTCCTATGTGACTTTGGTCATGTGGAATCTCGCATCAATCCTTTGGTGACAGTGGCAGTGTTAGTGCAAGATATGTGCACGGTTTGCGCTAAACGTACCATAGGCACAGAAATCATTTTGGATGCACCCGTTAGTACTCCTAGGTGAGAGGCTCAAGTGGATGCTCGTTTTGGTCTGTATGGAGATAGTGCTAACCTTGACGCAAGATAGGCGCACAGGTTGCGCCGAACGTACCGTAGGCTCAGAAATCGTTGTGGATGCACACGATGGATCTCCTAGGTGACATTGGATATGTGGAATCTCATTTCAATCCATTTAGAGACAGCAGTACTGTCAGTGCAAAATGGGTGCACTTTTTGCGCCAAACATACCATAGGCTTAGAAATCGTTTTGGACGCACCCGATGGTACTCCTAGTTGACGAGGCTTAAGTGGATGCTCATTTCGGTCTGTTTGGAGATAGTACTAATCTTGATGCGAGATTGGTGCACGGTTTGCGCCGAACGTACCATAGGCTTGGAAATTGTTTTGGATGCACCCGATAGATCTCTTATCTGACTTTTGTCATGTGGAATCTCGTTTCAATCCATTTGGTGACAGTTGCAGTGTTAGTGCAAGATACGTGCACGGTTTGCGCTAAACGTTCCATAGGCTCAGAAATCAATTTGGATGCACCCGATGGATCTCCTCGGTGACGAGGCTCAAGTGGATGCTCGTTTTAGTCTATTTGGAGATAGTGCTAATCTTGACGCAAGATAGATGCACGGTTTGCGTCGAACGTACTATTGGCTCAAAAATCATTTTTGGACACACCTGATGGTAATCCTAGGTGACGAGGCACACGTGGAAGCTCGTTTTGGTCTGTTTGGACGTAGAGCTAATCTTGACACAAGATAGGTGCATGGTTTGCGCCGAACGTCTGATAGGCTCAGAAATCATTTTGGACGTGCTCGATGGTACTCCTAGTGACATTGATCATTTGGAATCTCGTTTCAATCAATTTGTAGACAGTGTTAATGTCAGTGCAAGATAGGTGCACGGTTTGTGCCAAACATCGCTTAGAAATTGTTTTGGACGCACCCGATGGTACTTCTAGGTGATGAGGCACAAGTGGATGCTCGTTTTGGTCTGTTTAGACATAGTGCTAACCTTGACGCGAGATAGGTGCATAGTTTGCGCTGAACATACCATAGGCTCAAAAATCATTTTGGACGCGCCCGATAGATCTTCTTAGTGACATTGGTCATTTGGAATCTCATTTTAATCAATTTGGAGACAGTGTCAATGTTAGTGCAAGATGGGTGCACTATTTGCGCCAAACATACCATAGGCATAGAAATCGTTTTGGACGCACCCGATGGTACTCCTAGGTGATGAGTCTTAAGTGGATGCTCATTTTGGTTTGTTTGGAGACAATGCTAATCTTGATGCGAGATTGCTGCACGGTTTGCGTCGAACGTACCATGGGCTCGGAAATCATTTTGGACGTGCTCGATGGTACTCCTAGGTGACGAGGCTCAAGGGGATGCTTGTTTTGGTCTGTTTGGAGATAGCGCTAATCTTGATGCAAGATGGACGCATGGTTTGCGTCGAACGTACCATAGGCTCGAAAATCATTTTGGACACACCTGATGGTACTCCTAGGTGACGAGGCACACGTGGATGCTCGTTTTGGTCTGTTTGGACATAGAGCTAATCTTGACACAAGATAGGTGCACGGTTTGCGCCGAACGTCCCATAAGCTCAGAAATCATTTTGGACGCACCCGATGGATCTCCTGGGTGACATTGGTCATATGGAATCTCGTTTCAATCCATTTGGAGACACTGTTAGAGTCAGTGCAAGATAGGTGCACGGTTTAAACCAAACGTAGCTCAGAAATCTTTTTGGGATGCACCCGATGGTACTCCTAGGTGACGAGGCTCAAGTGGTTACTTGTTTCAGTCCATTTGGCGATAGTGCTAATCTTGTTGCAAGATAGGTGCACGGTTTGCGTCGAACATACCATGGGCTCGGAAATCATTTTGGACGTGCTCGATGGTACTCCTAGGTGATGAGGCTCAAGTGGATGCTCGTTTTGGTCTGTTTGGAGATAGTGCTAACCTTGATGCAAGATAGGTGCACGGTTTGCGCCGAACGTACCGTAGGCTCAGAAATTGTTTTGGATGCACCCGATGGATCTCCAAGGTGACATTGGTCATCCGGAATCTCGTTTCAATCTATTTGGAGATAGCGATACTATCAGTGCAAGATGGGTGCACTGTTTGCGCCACACGTACCTTAGCCACAGAAATCATTTTGGACGCACCCGATGGTACTCCTAGGTGATGAGGCTTAAGTGGATGCTCGTTTTGGTCTGTTTGGAGACAGTGCTAATCTTTGTGCGAGATTGGTGCACGGTTTGCGTCGAACGTACCATAGGCTTGGAAATCATTTTAGACGCGCTCGATGGTACTCCTAGGTGAAGAAGCTCAAGTGGATGCTCGTTTTGGTCTGTCTTAGACATAGTGCTAACCTTGATGCAAGATAGGTGCATGGTTTGCACCAAACGTAGCATAGGCTAAGAAATCATTTAGGATGCACCCGGTGGATCTCCTATGGGACTTTGGTCATGTGGAATCTCGCTTCAATCCTTTGGTGACAGTGGCAGTGCTAGTGCAAGATATGTGCACGGTTTGCGCTAAACGTACCATAGGCACATAAATCATTTTGGATGCACCTGATAGTACTCCTATTTGATGAGGCTCAAGTGGATGCTTGTTTTGGTCTATTTGGAGATAGTGCTAACCTTGACGCAAGATAGGTACACGGTTTGCGCCGAAAGTACCATAGGCTTAGAAATCGTTGTTGAAGCACCCGATGAATCTCCTAGGTGACATTGATCCTGTGGAATCTCATTTCAATCCATTTGGAGACAACGGTACTGTTAGTGGAAGATGGGTGCACTGTTTGCACCAAATATACCATAGGCACATAAATCGTTTTGGACGCACCCGATGGTACTCCTAGGTGACGAGGCACACGTGGATGCTCGTTTTGGTCTGCTTGGACATAGAGCTAATCTTGACACAAGATAGGTGCACGGCTTGTGCCGAACGTACCATAGGCTTAGAAATCATTTTGGATGCATCCGATGGATCTCCTCGGTGACATTGGTCATGTGGAATCTCGTTTCAATCCATTTGAAGACACTGTTAGCATCAGTACAAGATAGGTGCACGGTTTGCGCCAAACGTTGCTTAGAAATCATTTTGGGATGCACCCGATGGTACTTCTAGGTGAGAAGGCTCAAGTGGTTACTTGTTTCTATCTATTCGGAGATAGTGCTAATCTTGACGCAAGATAGGTGCATGGTTTGCGCCGAACGTACCACATGCTCGAAAATTATTTCAGACACACCCGATGGTACTCCTAGGTGATGAGGCTCAAGTGGATGCTCGTTTTGGTCCGTTTGGAGATAGTGCTAATCTTGACGCAAGAATATGCACGGTTTAAGCCGAACGTAACATGGGGTCAGAAATTGTTTTGGACGCACCCGATGGATCTCCTAGGTGACATTTGTCTTGTGGAATCTCATTTCAATCCATTTGGAGACAGTGGTAGTGTCAGTGCAAGATAGGTGCACGGTTTGTGCCAAACGTACCATAGGCACAGAAAATCGTTTTGGACATACCCGATGGTACTCCTAGGTGATGTGGATCAATTGGATGCTTGTTTTGGTCTGTTTAGACATAGTGCTAACCTTGACGCAAGATAAATGCACAGTTTGCGCCGAACGTACCATAGGCTCATAAATCATTTTGGATGCACCCGTTAGATCTTCTCAGTGACATTGGTCATTTGGAATCTCGTTTCAATCCATTTGGAGACAGTGTTAGTGTTAGTGCAAGATAGGTGCACGGTTTGCACCAAATATCGCTTAGAAATCATTTTGGACGCACCCGATGGTACTCCTAGGTGACGAGGCTCAAGTAGATGCTCGTTTTAGTCTGTTTGTAGATAGTGCTAACCTTGACGCAAGATAGGTGCACGGTTAGCGCTGAACATACCGTGGGCTCAGAAATTATTTTGAATGCACCCGATGGATCTCCTAGGTGACATTGGTCATCTAGAATCTCGTTTCAATCTATTTGGAGATAGCGATACTATCAGTGCAAGTGGGTGCACTGTTTGCGCCAAACGTACCATAGCCATAGAAATCGTTTTGGACGCACCCGATGGTACTCCTAGGTTACGAGGCTTAAGTGGATGCTCATTTTGGTCTGTTTGGAGACAGTGCTAATCTTTGTGCGAGATTGGTGCACGGTTTGCGTCGAACATACCATACGCTTAGAAATCGTTTTAGACGCGCTCGATGGTTCTCCTGGTGAAGAAGCTCAAGTGGATGCTCGTTTTGGTCTATTTAGACATAGTGCTAACCTTGACGCAAGATAGGTGCACGGTTTGCGCTGAACGTAGCATAGGCTTATAAATTGTTTAGGATGCACCCGGTGGATCTCCTATGTGACTTTGGTCGTGTGGAATCTCATTTCAATCCTTTGGTGACATTGGCAGTGTTAGTGCAAGATATGTGCATGGTTTTTGCTAAATGTACCATAGGCACAGAAATTATTTTGGATGCACCCGATAGTACTCCAGGTGACGAGGCTCAAGTGGATGCTCATTTTGGTCTGTTTGGAGATAGTGCTAACCTTGACGCAATATAGGTGCATGGTTTAGGATGCACCCGACGGATCTCCTAGGTGACATTGGTCCTGTGGAATCTTGTTTCAATCCATTTGGAGACAGCGGTACTGTTAGGGCAAGATCGGTGCACTGTTTGCGCTAAATATACCATAGGCATAGAAATCGTTTTGGACGCATCCGATGGTACTCCAAAGTGACGAGGCTTAAGTGGATGCTCGTTTTGATTTGTTTGGAGACAGTGCTAATCTTGATGCGAGATTGCTGCACGGTTTCCTTCGAATGTACCATAGGCTCAGAAATCATTTTGGACGTGTTCGATGGTACTCCTAGGTGACGAGGCTCAAGTGGATGCTGTTTTGGTCTGTTTGGAGATAGTGCTAATCTTGATGCAAGATAGATGCACGGTTTGCGTCGAACATACCATAGGCTCAAAAATCATTTTGGACGCACCTGATGGTACTCCTAGGTGACGAGGCACACGTGGATGCTCGTTTTGATCTGTTTGGACATAGAGCTAATCTTGACAAAAGGTAGGTGCACGGTTTACGCCGAACGTCCCATAGGCTCAGAAATCATTTAGGACGCACCCGATGGATCTCCTCAGTGACATTGGTCATGTGGAATCTCGTTTCAATTCATTTGGAGACACTGTTAGAGTCAGTGCAAGATAGGTGCACGGTTTGCGCCAAACGTAGATCAGAAATCATTTTGGGATGCACCCGATGGTACTTCTTGGTGGCGAGGCTCAAGTGGTTACTTGTTTCAGTCTATTTGGAGATGTGCTAATCTTGATGAAAGATAGGTGCACGGTTTGCGCCAAACGTACCACAAGCTCGAAAATCGTTTCGGACACACCTGTTGGTACTCCTAGCTGACGAGGCTCAAGTGGATGCTCGTTTTGGTCTGTTTGGAGATAGTGCTAATCTTGATGCAAGATAGATGCACGGTTTGCACCGAACGTAACATAGGGTCAAAAATCATTTTGGACGCACCCGATTTTTCTCCTATGTGACATTGGTCATGTGGAATCTCATTTCAATCCATTTGGAGACAGTGGTAGTGTCAGTGCAAGATAGGTGCATGGTTTGCGCCAAATGTACCATAGGCATAGAAATCGTTTTGGATGCACCTGAAGGTACTCCTAGGTGACGTGGCTCTAGTGGATGCTCGTTTTGGTCTATTTAGACATAGTGCTAACCTTGACGCAACATAAGTGCACAGTTTGCGCCGAACGTACCACAGGCTCCTAAATCATTTTAGGCGCACCCGATGGATCTTCTCAGTGACACTGGTCATTTGTAATCTCGTTTCGATCCATTTGGAGACAGTGTTAGTGTCAGTGCAAGATAGGTGCACAATTTGCGCCAAACGTCGCTTAGAAATTGTTTTGGACGCACCCGACGGTACTCCTAGGTGACGAGGCTCAAGTGGATGCTCGTTTTGGTATGTTTGGAGATAGTGCTAATCTTGACGCATGATAGATACACGTTTTGCATCGATCGAACCACAAGCTTAAAAAACGTTTCAGACACACCCGATGGTACTCCTAGGTGACGAGGCTCAAGTGGATGCTCGTTTTGGTCTGTTTGGACATAGAGCTAATCTTGACACAAGATAGGTGCACGGTTTGCGCCGAATGTACCATAGGCTCAGAAAAAATTTTGGACGCACCCGATGGATCTCCACGGTGACATTGGTCATGTGGAATCTCGTTTCAATCCATTTGGAGACACTATTAGTGTCAGTGCAAGATAGGTGCACAGTTTGCACCAAACGTAGCTTAGAAATCATTTTGGGATGCACCCGATGGTACTTCTAGCTGACGAGGCTCAAGTGGTTACTTGTTTCAGTCTATTTGGAGATAGTGCTAATCTTGACGTAGGATAGGTGCACAGTTTGCGCCGAACGTACCACAAGCTCAAAAATCATTTCAGACACACCCGATGGAACTCCTAGGTGACGAGGTTCAAGTGGATGCTCATTTTGGTCTGTTTGGAGATAGTGCTAATCTTGACGCAAGATAGATGCACGGTTTGCGCCGAAAGTAGCATAGGGTCAGAAATTGTTTTGGACACACCATAGGCTTAGAAATTGTTTTGGACACACCCGGTGGTACTCCTAGGTGACGAGGCTCAAGTGGATGCTCGTTTTGGTCTGTTTGGAGATAGTGCTAATCTTGATGCAAGATAGATGTACGGTTTGCGTCGAACGTACCATAGGCTCGAAAATCATTTTGGACGCACCTGATAGTACTCCTAGGTGACGAGGCACACGTGGATGGTCATTTTGATCTGTTTGGACATAGAGCTAATCTTGACAAAAGATAGGTGCACGGTTTACGCCGAATGTCCCATAGGCTCAGAAGTCATTTAGGACGCACCCGATGGATCTCCTCAGTGACATTGGTCATGTGGAATCTCGTTTCAATCCATTTGGAGACACTGTTAGAGTCAGTGCAAGATAGGTGCACGGTTTGCGCCAAACGTAGATCAGAAATCATTTTGGGATGCACCCGATGGTACTTCTTGGTGGCGAGGCTCAAGTGGTTACTTGTTTCAGTCTATTTGGAGATGTGCTAATCTTGATGAAAGATAGGTGGACGGTTTGCGCCAAACGTACCACAAGCTCAAAAATCGTTTCGGACACACCTGTTGGTACTCCTAGCTGACGAGGCTCAAGTGGATGCTCGTTTTGGTCTGTTTGGAGATAGTGCTAATCTTGATGCAAGATAGATGCACGGTTTGCACCGAACGTAACATAGGGTCAAAAATCGTTTTGGACGCACCCGATTTTTCTCCTATGTGACATTGGTCATGTGGAATCTCATTTCAATCCATTTGGAGACAGTGGTAGTGTCAGTGCAAGATAGGTGCATGGTTTGCGCCAAATGTACCATAGGCATAGAAATCGTTTTGGACGCATCCGATGGTACTCCTAAGTGACGAGGCTTAAGTGGATGCTCGTTTTGATTTGTTTGGAGACAGTGCTAATCTTGATGCGAGATTGCTGCACGGTTTCCTTCGAATGTACCATAGGCTCAGAAATCATTTTGGACGTGTTCGATGGTACTCCTAGGTGACGAGGCTCAAGTGGATGCTGTTTTGGTCTGTTTGGAGATAGTGCTAATCTTGATGCAAGATAGATGCACGGTTTGCGTCGAACGTACCATAGGCTCAAAAATCATTTTGGACGCACCTGATGGTACTCCTAGGTGACGAGGCACACGTGGATGCTCGTTTTGATCTGTTTGGACATAGAGCTAATCTTGACAAAAGGTAGGTGCACGGTTTACACCGAACGTCCCATAGGCTCAGAAATCATTTAGGACGCACCCGATGGATCTCCTCAGTGACATTGGTCATGTGGAATCTCGTTTCAATCCATTTGGAGACACTGTTAGAGTCAGTGCAAGATAGGTGCACGGTTTGCGCCAAACGTAGATCAGAAATCATTTTGGGATGCACCCGATGGTACTTCTTGGTGGCGAGGCTCAAGTGGTTACTTGTTTCAGTCTATTTGGAGATGTGCTAATCTTGATGAAAGATAGGTGCACGGTTTGCGCCAAACGTACCACAAGCTCGAAAATCATTTCGGACACACCTGTTGGTACTCCTAGCTGACGAGGCTCAAGTGGATGCTCGTTTTGGTCTGTTTGGAGATAGTGCTAATCTTGATGCAAGATAGATGCACGGTTTGCACCGAACGTAACATAGGGTCAAAAATCGTTTTGGACGCACCCGATTTTTCTCCTATGTGACATTGGTCATATGGAATCTCATTTCAATCCATTTGGAGACAGTGGTAGTGTCAGTGCAAGATAGGTGCATGGTTTGCGCCAAATGTACCATAGGCATAGAAATCGTTTTGGATGCACCTGAAGGTACTCCTAGGTGACGTGGCTCTAGTGGATGCTTGTTTTGGTCTATTTAGACATAATGCTAACCTTGACGCAACATAAGTGCACAGTTTGCGCCGAACGTACCATAGGCTCCTAAATCATTTTAGACGCACCTGATGGATCTTCTCAGTGACACTGGTCATTTGTAATCTCGTTTCGATCCATTTTGAGACAGTGTTAGTGTCAGTGCAAGATAGGTGCACAATTTGCGCCAAACGTCGCTTAGAAATTGTTTTGGACGCACCCGACGGTACTCCTAGGTGACGAGGCTCAAGTGGATGCCCGTTTTGGTATGTTTGGAGATAGTGCTAATCTTGACGCATGATAGATGCACGTTTTGCATCGATCGAACCACAAGCTGAAAAAACGTTTCAGACACACCCGATGGTACTCCTAGGTGACGAGGCTCAAGTGGATGCTTGTTTTGGTCTGTTTGGACATAGAGCTAATCTTGACACAAGATAGGTGCACGGTTTGCGCCGAATGTACCATAGGCTCAGAAAAAATTTTGGACGCACCCGATGGATCTCCACGGTGACATTGGTCATGTGGAATCTCGTTTCAATCCATTTGGAGACACTATTAGTGTCAGTGCAAGATAGGTGCACAGTTTGCACCAAACGTAGCTTAGAAATCATTTTGGGATGCACCCGATGGTACTTCTAGCTGACGAGGCTCAAGTGGTTACTTGTTTCAGTCTATTTGGAGATAGTGCTAATCTTGACGTAGGATAGGTGCACGGTTTGCGCCGAACATACCACAAGCTCAAAAATCGTTTCAGACACACCCGATGGTACTCCTAGGTGACGAGGTTCAAGTGGATGCTCATTTTGGTCTGTTTGGAGATAGTGCTAATCTTGACGCAAGATAGATGCACGGTTTGCGCCGAAAGTAACATAGGGTCAGAAATTGTTTTGGACACACCATAGGCTTAGAAATTGTTTTGGACACACCCGATGGTACTCCTAGGTGACGAGGCTCAAGTGGATGCTCGTTTTGGTCTGTTTGGAGATAGTGCTAATCTTGATGCAAGATAGATGTACGGTTTGCGTCGAACGTACCATAGGCTCGAAAATCATTTTGGACGCACCTGATAGTACTCCTAGGTGACGAGGCACACGTGGATGGTCATTTTGATCTGTTTGGACATAGAGCTAATCTTGACAAAAGATAGGTGCACGGTTTACGCCGAATGTCCCATAGGCTTAGAAGTCATTTAGGACGCACCCGATGGATCTCCTCAGTGACATTGGTCATGTGGAATCTCGTTTCAATCCATTTGGAGACACTGTTAGAGTCAGTGCAAGATAGGTGCACGGTTTGCGCCAAACGTAGATCAGAAATCATTTTGGGATGCACCCGATGGTACTTCTTGGTGGCGAGGCTCAAGTGGTTACTTGTTTCAGTCTATTTGGAGATGTGCTAATCTTGATGAAAGATAGGTGCACGGTTTGCGCCAAACGTACCACAAGCTCGAAAATCGTTTCGGACACACCTGTTGGTACTCCTAGCTGACGAGGCTCAAGTGGATGCTCGTTTTGGTCTGTTTGGAGATAGTGCTAATCTTGATGCAAGATAGATGCACGGTTTGCACCGAACGTAACATAGGGTCAAAAATCGTATTGGACGCACCTGATTTTTCTCCTATGAGACATTGGTCATGTGGAATCTCATTTCAATCCATTTGGAGACATTGGTAGTGTCAGTGCAAGATAGGTGCATGGTTTGCGCCAAATGTACCATAGGCATAGAAATCGTTTTGGACGCATCCGATGGTACTCCTAAGTGACGAGGCTTAAGTGGATGCTCGTTTTGATTTGTTTGGAGACAGTGCTAATCTTGATGCGAGATTGCTGCACGGTTTCCTTCGAATGTACCATAGGCTCAGAAATCATTTTGGACGTGTTCGATGGTACTCCTAGGTGACGAGGCTCAAGTGGATGCTGTTTTGGTCTGTTTGGAGATAGTGCTAATCTTGATGCAAGATAGATGCACGGTTTGCGTCGAACGTACCATAGGCTCAAAAATCATTTTGGACGCACCTGATGGTACTCCTAGGTGACGAGGCACACGTGGATGCTCGTTTTGATCTGTTTGGACATAGAGCTAATCTTGACAAAAGGTAGGTGCACGGTTTACACCGAACGTCCCATAGGCTCAGAAATCATTTAGGACGCACCCGATGGATCTCCTCAGTGACATTGGTCATGTGGAATCTCGTTTCAATCCATTTGGAGACACTGTTAGAGTCAGTGCAAGATAGGTGCACGGTTTGCGCCAAACGTAGATCAGAAATCATTTTGGGATGCACCCGATGGTACTTCTTGGTGGCGAGGCTCAAGTGGTTACTTGTTTCAGTCTATTTGGAGATGTGCTAATCTTGATGAAAGATAGGTGCACGGTTTGCGCCAAACGTACCACAAGCTCGAAAATCGTTTCGGACACACCTGTTGGTACTCCTAGCTGACGAGGCTCAAGTGGATGCTCGTTTTGGTCTGTTTGGAGATAGTGCTAATCTTGATGCAAGATAGATGCACGGTTTGCACCGAACGTAACATAGGGTCAAAAATCATTTTGGACGCACCCGATTTTTCTCCTATGTGACATTGGTCATGTGGAATCTCATTTCAATCCATTTGGAGACAGTGGTAGTGTCAGTGCAAGATAGGTGCATGGTTTGCGCCAAATGTACCATAGGCATAGAAATCGTTTTGGATGCACCTGAAGGTACTCCTAGGTGACGTGGCTCTAGTGGATGCTCGTTTTGGTCTATTTAGACATAGTGCTAACCTTGACGCAACATAAGTGCACAGTTTGCGCCGAACGTACCATAGGCTCCTAAATCATTTTAGACGCACCCGATGGATCTTCTCAGTGACACTGGTCATTTGTAATCTCGTTTCGATCCATTTGGAGACAGTGTTAGTGTCAGTGCAAGATAGGTGCACAATTTGCGCCAAACGTCGCTTAGAAATTGTTTTGGACGCACCCGACGGTACTCCTAGGTGACGAGGCTCAAGTGAATGCTCGTTTTGGTATGTTTGGAGATAGTGCTAATCTTGACGCATGATAGATGCACGTTTTGCATCGATCGAACCACAAGCTGAAAAAACGTTTCAGACACACCCGATGGTACTCCTAGGTGACGAGGCTCAAGTGGATGCTCGTTTTGGTCTGTTTGGACATAGAGCTAATCTTGACACAAGATAGGTGCACGGTTTGCGCCGAATGTACCATAGGCTCAGAAAAATTTTTGGACGCACCCGATGGATCTCCACGGTGACATTGGTCATGTGGAATCTCGTTTCAATCCATTTGGAGACACTATTAGTGTCAGTGCAAGATAGGTGCACAGTTTGCACCAAACGTAGCTTAGAAATCATTTTGGGATGCACCCGATGGTACTTCTAGCTGACGAGGCTCAAGTGGTTACTTGTTTCAGTCTATTTGGAGATAGTGCTAATCTTGACGTAGGATAGGTGCACGGTTTGCGCCGAACGTACCACAAGCTCAAAAATCGTTTCAGACACACCCGATGGTACTCCTAGGTGACGAGGTTCAAGTGGATGCTCATTTTGGTCTGTTTGGAGATAGTGCTAATCTTGACGCAAGATAGATGCACGGTTTGCGCCGAAAGTAACATAGGGTCAGAAATGGTTTTGGACACACCATAGGCTTAGAAATTGTTTTGGACACACCCGATGATACTCCTAGGTGACGAGGCTCAAGTGGATGCTCGTTTTGGTCTGTTTGGAGATAGTGCTAATCTTGATGCAAGATAGATGTACGGTTTGCGTCGAACGTACCATAGGCTCGAAAATCATTTTGGACGCACCTGATAGTACTCCTAGGTGACGAGGCACACGTGGATGGTCATTTTGATCTGTTTGGACATAGAGCTAATCTTGACAAAAGATAGGTGCACGGTTTACGCCGAATGTCCCATAGGCTCAGAAGTCATTTAGGACGCACCCGATGGATCTCCTCAGTGACATTGGTCATGTGGAATCTCGTTTCAATCCATTTGGAGACACTGTTAGAGTCAGTGCAAGATAGGTGCACGGTTTGCGCCAAACGTAGATCAGAAATCATTTTGGGATGCACCCGATGGTACTTCTTGGTGGCGAGGCTCAAGTGGTTACTTGTTTCAGTCTATTTGGAGATGTGCTAATCTTGATGAAAGATAGGTGCACGGTTTGCGCCAAACGTACCACAAGCTCGAAAATCGTTTCGGACACACCTGTTGGTACTCCTAGTTGACGAGGCTCAAGTGGATGCTCGTTTTGGTCTGTTTGGAGATAGTGCTAATCTTGATGCAAGATAGATGCACGGTTTGCACCGAACGTAACATAGGGTCAAAAATCGTTTTGGATGCACCCGATTTTTCTCCTATGTGACATTGGTCATGTGGAATCTCATTTCAATCCATTTGGAGACAGTGGTAGTGTCAGTGCAAGATAGGTGCATGGTTTGCGCCAAATGTACCATAGGCATAGAAATCGTTTTGGATGCACCTGAAGGTACTCCTAGGTGACGTGGCTCTAGTGGATGCTCGTTTTGGTCTATTTAGACATAGTGCTAACCTTGACGCAACATAAGTGCACAGTTTGCGCCGAACGTACCATAGGCTCCTAAATCATTTTAGACGCACCCGATGGATCTTCTCAGTGACACTGGTCATTTGTAATCTCGTTTCGATCCATTTGGAGACACTGTTAGTGTCAGTGCAAGATAGGTGCACAATTTGCACCAAACGTCGCTTAGAAATTGTTTTGGACGCACCCGACGGTACTCCTAGGTGACGAGGCTCAAGTGGATGCTCGTTTTGGTATGTTTGGAGATAGTGCTAATCTTGACGCATGATAGATGCACGTTTTGCATCGATCGAACCACAAGCTGAAAAAACGTTTCAGACACACCCGATGGTACTCCTAGGTGACGAGGCTCAAGTGGATGCTCGTTTTGGTCTGTTTGGACATAGAGCTAATCTTGACACAAGATAGGTGCACGGTTTGCGCCGAATGTACCATAGGCTCAGAAAAAATTTTGGACGCACCCGATGGATCTCCACGGTGACATTGGTCATGTGGAATCTCGTTTCAATCCATTTGGAGACACTATTAGTGTCAGTGCAAGATAGGTGCACAGTTTGCACCAAACGTAGCTTAGAAATCATTTTGGGATGCACCCGATGGTACTTCTAGCTGACGAGGCTCAAGTGGTTACTTGTTTCAGTCTATTTGGAGATAGTGCTAATCTTGACGTAGGATAGGTGCACGGTTTGCGCCGAACGTACCACAAGCTCAAAAATCGTTTCAGACACACCCGATGGTACTCCTAGGTGACGAGGTTCAAGTGGATGCTCATTTTGGTCTGTTTGGAGATAGTGCTAATCTTGACGCAAGATAGATGCACGATTTGCGCCGAAAGTAACATAGGGTCAGAAATTGTTTTGGACACACCATAGGCTTAGAAATTGTTTTGGACACACCCGATGGTACTCCTAGGTGACGAGGCTCAAGTGGATGCTCGTTTTGGTCTGTTTGGAGATAGTGCTAATCTTGATGCAAGATAGATGTACGGTTTGCGTCGAACGTACCATAGGCTCGAAAATCATTTTGGACGCACCTGATAGTACTCCTAGGTGACGAGGCACACGTGGATGGTCATTTTGATCTGTTTGGACATAGAGCTAATCTTGACAAAAGATAGGTGCACGGTTTACGCCGAATGTCCCATAGGCTCAGAAGTCATTTAGGACGCACCCGATGGATCTCCTCAGTGACATTGGTCATGTGGAATCTCGTTTCAATCCATTTGGAGACACTGTTAGAGTCAGTGCAAGATAGGTGCACGGTTTGCGCCAAACGTAGATCAGAAATCATTTTGGGATGCACCCGATGGTACTTCTTGGTGGCGAGGCTCAAGTGGTTACTTGTTTCAGTCTATTTGGAGATGTGCTAATCTTGATGAAAGATAGGTGCACGGTTTGCGCCAAACGTACCACAAGCTCGAAAATCGTTTCGGACACACCTGTTGGTACTCCTAGCTGACGAGGCTCAAGTGGATGCTCGTTTTGGTCTGTTTGGAGATAGTGCTAATCTTGATGCAAGATAGATGCACGGTTTGCACCGAACGTAACATAGGGTCAAAAATCGTATTGGACGCACCCGATTTTTCTCCTATGAGACATTGGTCATGTGGAATCTCATTTCAATCCATTTGGAGACATTGGTAGTGTCAGTGCAAGATAGGTGCATGGTTTGCGCCAAATGTACCATAGGCATAGAAATCGTTTTGGACGCATCCGATGGTACTCCTAAGTGACGAGGCTTAAGTGGATGCTCGTTTTGATTTGTTTGGAGACAGTGCTAATCTTGATGCGAGATTGCTGCACGGTTTCCTTCGAATGTACCATAGGCTCAGAAATCATTTTGGACGTGTTCGATGGTACTCCTAGGTGACGAGGCTCAAGTGGATGCTGTTTTGGTCTGTTTGGAGATAGTGCTAATCTTGATGCAAGATAGATGCACGGTTTGCGTCGAACGTACCATAGGCTCAAAAATCATTTTGAACGCACCTGATGGTACTCCTAGGTGACGAGGCACACGTGGATGCTCGTTTTGATCTGTTTGGACATAGAGCTAATCTTGACAAAAGGTAGGTGCACGGTTTACACCGAACGTCCCATAGGCTCAGAAATCATTTAGGACGCACCCGATGGATCTCCTCAGTGACATTGGTCATGTGGAATCTCATTTCAATCCATTTGGAGACACTGTTAGAGTCAGTGCAAGATAGGTGCACGGTTTGCGCCAAACGTAGATCAGAAATCATTTTGGGATGCACCCGATGGTACTTCTTGGTGGCGAGGCTCAAGTGGTTACTTGTTTCAGTCTATTTGGAGATGTGCTAATCTTGATGAAAGATAGGTGCACGGTTTGCGCCAAACGTCCCACAAGCTCAAAAATTGTTTTGGACACACCTGTTGGTACTCCTAGCTGGCGAGGCTCAAGTGGATGCTCGTTTTAGTCTGTTTGGAGATAGTGCTAATCTTAACGCAAGACAGATGCACGGTTTGCACCGAATGTAACATAGGGTCAAAAATCGTTTCGGACGCACCCGATTTGTCTCCTATGTGACATTGGTCATGTGGAATCTCATTTCAATCCATTTGGAGATAGTGGTAGTGTCAGTGCAATATAGGTGCACGGTTTGCGCCAAATGTACCATAGGCTTAGAAATCGTTTTGGACGCACCCGAAAGTACACCTAGGTGACGTGGCTCTAGTGGATGCTCGTTTTGGTCTTTTTAGACATAGTGCTAACCTTGACGCAACATAAGTGCACAGTTTGCGCCGAACGTACCATAGGCTCCTAAATCATTTTGGACGCACCCGATGGATCTTCTTAGTGACACTGGTCATTTGTAATCTCGTTTCAATCCATTTGGAGACAGTGTTAGTGTCAGTGCAAGATAGGTGCACAATTTGCGCCAAACATCGCTTAGAAATCGTTTTGGATGCACCCGACGGTACTCCTAGGTGACGAGGCTCAAGTGGATGCTCATTTTGGTATGTTTGGAGATAGTGCTAATCTTGACGCATGATAGATGCATGTTTTGCATCGATCGAACCACAAGCTCAAAAAATGTTTCAGACACACCCGATGGTACTCCTAGGTGACGAGGCTTAAGTGGATGCTCGTTTTGGTCTGTTTGGACATAGAGCTAATCTTGACACAAGATAGGTGCACGGTTTGCGCCGAACGTACCATAGGCTTAGAAAAAATTTTGGACGCACCCGATGGATCTCCTCGGTGACATTGGTCATGTGGAATCTTGTTTCAATCTATTTGGAGACACTATTAGCGTCAGTGCAAGATAGGTGCACAGTTTGCACCAAACATAGCTTAGAAATCATTTTGGGATGCACCCGATGGTACTTCTAGCTGACGAGGCTCAAGTGGTTACTTGTTTCAGTCTATTTGGAGATAGTGCTAATCTTGACATAAGATAGGTGCATGGTTTGTGCCGAACGTACCACAAGCTCAAAAATCGTTTCAGACACACCCGATGGTACTCCTAGGTGACGAGGCTCAAGTGGATGCTCATTTTGGTCTGTTTGGAGATAGTGCTAATCTTGACGCAAGATAGATGCACGGTTTGCGCCGAAAGTAACATAGGGTCAGAAATTGTTTTGGACGCACCCGATGGATCTCCTAGGTGACGAGGCTCAAGTGGATGCTCGTTTTGGTCTGGTTGGAGATAGTGCTAACCTTGACGCAAGATAGGTGCATGGTTTGCGCTGAACGTACTGTAGGCATAGAAATTGTTTTGGATGCACCTGATGGATCTCCTAGGTGACATTGGTCATGTGGAATCTCGTTTCAATCAATTTGGAGACACTATTAGAGTCAATGCAAGATAGGTGCACAGTTTGCACCAAACGTAGCTTAGAAATTATTTTGGGATGCACCCGATGGTACTTCTAGCTGACGAGGCTCAAGTGGTTACTTGTGTCAGTCTATTTGGAGATAGTGCTAATCTTGACGCAAGATAGGTGCACGGTTTGCGCCGAACGTACGACAAGCTCAAAAATCGTTTCAGACACACCCGATGGTACTCCTAGATGATGAGGCTCAAGAGGATACTCATTTTGGTCTGTTTGGAGATAGTGCAAATCTTGACGCAAGATAGATGCACGGTTTGCGCCGAACGTAACATAAGGTCAGAAATTGTTTTGGACGCACCCGATGGATCACCTAGGTGACGAGGCTCAAGTGGATGCTCGTTTTGGTCTGGTTGGAGATAGTGCTAACCTTGACGCAAGATAGGTGCATGGTTTGCGCTGAACGTACCGTAGACACAGAAATTGTTTTGGATGCACCTGATGGATCTCCTAGGTGACATTGGTCATGTGGAATCTCGTTTCGATCCATTTGGACACAGCGGTACTATCAGTGCAAGATGGGTGCACTGTTTGCGCCAAACGTATCATAGGCACAGAAATAATTTCGGACGCACCCGATGGTACTCCTAGGTGACGAGGCTAATCTTGATGCGAGATTGCTGCACGGTTTGCGTCGAACGTACCATAGGCTCGGAAATCATTTTGTACGTGCTGAATGGTACTCCTAGGTGATGAGGCTCAAGTGGATGCTCGTTTTGGTCTGTTTGGAGATAGCGCTAATCCTGACGCAAGATAGATGCACGGTTTGCGCCTAACGTAACATAGGGTCAGAAATTATTTTGGACGTACCTGTTGGTACTCCTAGGTGGCGAGGCACACGTGGATGCTCATTTTGGTCTGTTTTGACATAGAGCTAATCTTGACACAAGATAGGTGCACGGTTTGCGTCGAACGTCCCATAGGCTCAGAAATCATTTTGGACTCACCCGACGGATCTCCTCGGTGACAATGGTCATGTGGAATCTCGTTTCAATACATTTGGAGACACTGTTCGAGTCAGTGCAAGATAGGTGCATGGTTTGCGCCAAAGGTAGCTCAGAAATCATTTTGGGATGCACCCGATGGTACTTCTAGGTGACGAGGCTCAAGTGGTTACTTGTTTCAATCTATTTGGAGATATTGCTAATCTTGACGCAAGATAGGCGCACGGTTTGCGCCGAGCGTACCACAAGCTCGAAAAACATTTCAGACACACCCGATGGTACTCCTAGGTGACGAGGCTCAAGTGGATGCTCGCTTTGGTCTGTTTGGAGATAGTGCTAATCTTGACGCAAGATAGATGCACAGTTTGCGCCGAACGTAACATACGGTCAGAAATCGTTTTGGACGCACCTGATGGATCTCCTATGTGACATTGATCATGTGGCATCTCATTTTAATCCATTTGGAGATAGTGGTAGTGTCAGTGCAAGATAGGTGCACTGTTTGCGCCAAACGTACCATAGGCACAGAAAATCATTTTGGACGCACCCGATGATACTCCTAGGTGACGTGGCTCAAGTGGTGCTCATTTTGGTCTGTTTAGACATAGTGCTAACCTTGACGCAAGATAGGTGCACAGTTTGCTCCGAACGAACCATAGGCTCATAAATCATTTTGGCCGCACCCGATGGATCTTCTCAGTGACATTTGTCATTTGAAATCTCGTTTCAATCCAATTGGAGACAGTGTTAGTGTCAGTGCAAGATAGGTGCCCAGTTTGCGCCAAACATCGCTTAGAAATCGTTTTGGACGCATCCGACAGTACTCCTAGGTGACGAGGCTCAAGTGGATGCTCGTTTTGGTCTATTTGGAGATAGTGCTAACCTTGACGCAAGATAGGTGCACGGTTTGCGCCGAACGTACCATAGGCTCAGAAATTGTTTTGGATGCACCCAATGGATCTCCTAGGTGACATTGGTCATGTGGAATCTCGTTTCAATCCATTTGGAGATAGCGGTACTATCAGTGGCAAGATGGGTGCACTGTTTGCTCTAAACATACCATAGGCACAGAAATCGTTTTGGACGCACCCGATGGTACTCCTAGGTGACGAGACACACGTGGATGCTCGTTTTGGTCTGTTTGGAGATAGTGCTAATCTTAATGCGAGATTGGTGCACGGTTTGCGTCTCACGTACCGTAAGCTTGGATATCGTTTTAGACGCGCTTGATCGTACTCCTAGGTGAAGAAGCTCAAGTGGATGCTCGTTTTGGTCTGTTTAGACATAGTGCTAACCTTGACGCAAGATAGGTGCACGGTTTGCGCCGAACATAGCCTAGGCTCAAAAATCGTTTAGGATGCACCCGGTGGATCTCCTATGTGACTTTGGTCATGTGGGAGGTTTCAATCCTTTGGTGACAGTGGCAGTGTTAGTGCAAGATATGTGCACGGTTTGCGCTAAACATACCATAGGCACAGAAATCATTTTGGATGCACCCGATACTACTCTTAGGTGACGAGGCTCAAGTGGATGCTCATTTTGGTCTGTTTGGAGATAGTGCTAACCTTGACGCAAGATAGGAGCACAGTTTGCGCCGAACGTACCGTAGGCTCAGAAAATCGTTGTGGATGCACCCGATGGATCTCCTAGGTGACATTGGTCATGTGGAATCTCGTTTCATTCCATTTGGAGACAGCGGTACTGTTAGTGCAAGATGGGTGCACTGTTTGTGCCAAACATACCATAGGCACAGAAATCATTTTGGACACACCCGATGGTACTCCTAGGTGACGTGGCTCAAGTGGATGCTCGTTTTGGTCTGTTTAGACATAGTGCTAACCTTGACGCAAGATAGGTGCACAGTTTGTGCCGAACGTAATATAGGCTCATAAATCATTTTGGACGCACCCGATGGATCTTCTCAGTGACATTGGTCATTTGGAATCTCGTTTCAATCCATTTGGAGATAGTGTTAGTGTCACTGCAAGATAGGTGCACGGTTTGCGCCAAACATCGCTTAGAAATCATTTAGATGCACCCGATGGTACTCCTAGGTGACAAGGCTCAAGTGGATGCTCGTTTTTGTTTGTTTGGAGATAGTGCTAACCTTGACGCAAGATAGGTGCACGGTTTGTGCCGAATGTACCATAGGCTCAGAAATTGTTTTGGATGCACTCGATGGATCTCCTAGGTGACATTGGTCATCTGGAATCTCCTTTCAATCCATTTGGATACAGCGGTACCATCAGTGCAAGATGAGTGCACTGTTTGTGCCAAACATACCATAGGCACAGAAATTATTTTGGACGCACCCGATGGTACTCCTAGGTGACGGGGCTTAAGTGGATGCTTGTTTTGGTTTGTTTGGAGATAGTGCAAATATTGAAGCAAGATTAGTGCACGGTTTGCGCCGAACATAGCATAGGCTCATAAATCGTTTTGGATGTGCTCGATGGTACTCCTAGGTGACGAGGCTCAAGTGGATGCTTATTTTGGTCTGTTTGGACATAATGCAAATCTTGACGCAAGATAGATGCACGGTTTGTGTTGAACGTACCATAGGCTCGAAAATTGTTTTGGACGCACCTGATGGTACTCCTAGGTGACGAGGCACACGTGGATGCTGATTTTGGTCTGTTTGGACATAGAGCTAATCTTGACACAAGATAGGTACACTGTTTGTGCCAAACATACCATGGTTTTAGAAATCATTTTGGACACACCCGATGGATCTTCTGGGTGACATTGGTCATGTGGAATCTCGTTTCAATCCATTTGGAGACACTGTTAGAGTCAGTGCAAGGTAGATGCACGGTTTGCGCCCAACGTAGCTCAGAAATCATTTTGGGATGCACCCGATGGTACTTGTAGGTGACGAGGTGTCAAGTGGTTATTTGTTTCAGTATATTTGGAGATAGTGCTAATCTTGACGCAAGATAGGTGCACGGTTTGCGCCAAACATACCACAAGCTCGAAAATCGTTTTCTGACACACCCGATGGTACTCCTAGGTGACGTGGCTCAAGTGGATGCTCGGTTTGGTATGTTTAGAGATAGTGCTAATCTTGACGCAAGATAGGTGCACGGTTTGCGTTGAACATACCATAGGCTCATAAATCATTTTGAACACATCCGATGGTACTCCTAGGTGACGAGGCTCAAGTGGATGCTCGTTTAGGTCTGTTTGGAGATAGTCCTAATCTTGATAGGTGCATGGTTTGCGCCAAATGTACCATAGGCTTAGAAATAGTTTTGGACGCACCCGGTGATACCCTAAGCTGACGAGGCACAAGTGGATGCTCGTTTCGGTCTGTTTGGAGATAGTGCTAATCTTGATGTAAGATAGGTGCATGGTTTGCATCAAACGTACCATAGGCTCGGAAATCGTTTTTACACACCCGATGGTACTCCTAGGTGACAAGGCTCTAGTGGATGCTCGTTTTGGTCTGTTTGGAGACAGTGCTAATCTTGACGCAAGATAGGTGCACGATTTGCACCGAATGTACCATAGGCTTAGAAATAATTTTGGATGCACCCGATGGATCTCCAATGTGACTTTGGTCATGTGGAATCTCGTTTTAATCCATTTGGTGACAATGGCTATGTTAGGGCAAGATACGTGCACGGTTTGCGCTAAACGTACCATAGGCACAAAAACCGTTTTGGACGCACCCGATGGTACTCCTTGGTGATGAGGCTCAAGTGGATGCTCATTTTGGTCTGTTTGGAGATAGTACTAATCTTAATACAAGATAGATGCACGATTTGCGCCGAACGTACCATAGGCTCAGAAATCATTTTGGACGCACCCGATAGATCTTCTCAGTAACATTGGTCATTTGGAATCTAATTTCAATGCATTTGGAGACAGTGTTAGTGTCAGTGCAAGATAGGTGCACAGTTTATGACAAACATCAATTAGAAATCATTTTGAACGCACCCGATGGTACTCCTAGGTGACGAGGCTCAAGTGGATGCTCGTTTTGGTCTGTTTGGAGATAGTGCTAATCTTGACGCAAGATAGACGCACGGTTTGCGCCGAACGTAACATATGGTCAGAAATCATTTTGGATGCACCCGATGGATCTCCTAGGTGACATTGGTCATGTGGAATCTCGTTTCAATCCATTTGGAGACAGCGGACCTATCAGTGCAAGATAGGTGCACTGTTTGCGCCAAACATACCATAGGCACATAAATCATTTTTGACGTACCTAATGGTACTTCTAGGTGACGACGCTTAAGTGGTTGCTCGTTTTGGTCTGTTTGGAGACAGTGCTAATCTTGATGCAAGATAGGTGCACAGTTTGCGCTGAACGTACCATAGGCTCATATATAATTTTGGACGCACCCGATGGATCTTCTTAGTGACATTGGTCATTTGGAATCTCGTTTCAATCCATTTGGAGACAGTGTTAGTGTCAGTGCAAGGTAGGTGCACGCTTTGCTCCAAACATCGCTTAGAAATCGTTTTGGACGCACCCGATGGTACTCCTAGGTGACGAGGCTTAAGTGGATGCTCGTTTTGGTCTGTTTAGAGATAGTGCTAACCTTGTTGCAAGATAGGTGCACGGTTTGCGCTGAACGTACCATAGGCTTATAAATCATTTTGGATGCAATTGATGGATCTCCTAGGTGACATTGGTCATGTGGAATCTCGTTTCAATCCATTTGGAGATAGCGGTACTGTCAGTACAAGATAGGTGCACTGTTTGCGCAAAACATACCATAGGCACAGAAAATTATTTTGGAGGCACCCGATGGTACCCCTAGGTGACGAGGCTTAAGTGGATGCTCGTTTTGGTCTGTTTGGAGATTGTGCTAATCTTGATGCGAGATTGCTGCACGGTTTGCGTCGAATGTACCATAGGCTCAGAAATCATTTTGGACGCACCCGATGGTACTCCTAGGTGATGAGGCTCA
This sequence comes from Saccharum hybrid cultivar R570, assembly GCA_038087645.1. NCBI lineage: Eukaryota > Viridiplantae > Streptophyta > Magnoliopsida > Poales > Poaceae > Saccharum > Saccharum hybrid cultivar. The sequence continues at coordinate 9,930,364 of JAQSUU010000275.1, read as the reverse complement.
AGTGGATGCTCATTTTGGTTTGTTTGGAGATCGTGCTAACCTTGACGAAAGATAGATGAACGGTTTGCGTCGAACGTACCAAAGGCTCGACAATTGTTTTGGACGGACCCGATGGTACTCCTTGATGACGAGGCACACGTGGATGCTCGTTTTGGTCTGTTTGGACATAGAGCTAATATTGACATAAGATAGGTGCATGGTTTGCGCCGAACATACCATTGGCTTAGAAATCATTTTGGACGCACCCGATGGATCTTCTAGGTGACATTGGTCATGTGGAATCTCGTTTCAATCCATTTGGAGACACTGTTAGAGTCAGTGCAAGATAGATGCACGGTTTGCGCCCGACGTAGCTCAGAAATAATTTTGGGATACACCCGATGGTACTTCTAGGTGACGAGATGTCAAGTGGTTATTTGTTTCAGTATATTTGGAGATAGTGCTAATCTTGACGCAAGATAGGTGCACAGTTTGCGCCAAACGTACCATAGGCTCGAAAATCGTTTCAGACACACCCGATGGTACTCCTAGGTGATGAGGCTCAAGTGGTTGCTCGTTTTGGTCTTTTTGGAGATAGTGCTAATCTTGACGCAAGAAAGATGCATTGTTTGTGCCGAACGTCACATGGGGTCAAAAATCATTTTAGACGCACCCAATGGATCTCCTATGTGACTGGGTCATTTGGAATCTCATTTCAATCCATTTGGAGACAGTGGTAGTGTTAGTGCAAGATAGGTGCACGGTTTGCGCCAAACGTACCATAGGGTCATAAATCATTTGAATGCATCTGATGGTACTCCTAGGTGACGAGGCTCAAGTGGATGCTCGTTTGGGTCTGTTTGGAGATAGTCCTAATCTTGATAGGTGCATGGTTTGTGCCAAATGTACCATAGGCTTAGAAATCATTTTGGACGCACCCGGTCTTACCCCTAGCTGAGGAGGCTCAAGTGGATTCTCGTTTTGGTCCGTTTGGAGATAGTGCTAATCTTGACGTAAGATAGGTGCATGGTTTGCGTCGAACATACCACTGGCTTGGAAATCATTTTGTACACACCCGATGGTACTCCTAGGTGAGGAGGCTCTAGTGGATTCTCGTTTTGGTCTGTTTGGAGACAGTGCTAATGTTGACGCATGATAGGTTCATGGTTTGCACCGAACGTACCATAGGCTCAGAAATCATTTTGGACGCACCCGATGGATCTCATATGTGACTTTGGTCATGTGGAATCTCGTTTTAATCCAAATGGTGACAGTGGCAGTGTTAGTGCAAGATACGTGCACGGTTTGCGCTAAACGTACCATATGCACAAAAATCGTTTCGGACGCACCCGATGGTACTCCTAGGTGACAAGGCTCAAGTGGATGCTTATTTTGGTATGTTTGGAGATAGTGCTAATCTTAACGCAAGATAGATGCACGATTTATGCCGAACGTACTATAGGCTCAGAAATCATTTTGGACGCACCCGATGGATCTTCTTAATAACATTGGTCATTTGGAATCTCATTTCAATGCATTTGGAGACAGTGTTAGTGTCAGTGCAAGATAGGTGCACGGTTGGCGCCAAACATCGCTTAGAAATCATTTTGGACGCACCCGATGGTACTCCTAGGTGACGAGGCTCAAGTGGATGCTCGTTTTGGTCTGTTTGGAGATAGTGCTAATCTTGACGCAAGATAGACGCACGGTTTGCGCTGAACGTAACATATGGCCAGAAATCATTTTGGATGCACCCGATGGATCTCCTAGGTGACATTGGTCTTGTGGAATCTCGTTTCAATCCATTTGGAGACAGCGGACCTATCAGTGCAAGATAGGTGCACTGTTTGCGCCAAACATACCATAGGCACATAAATCATTTTTGACGTACCTAATGGTACTTCTAGGTGACGACGCTTAAGTGGTTGCTCGTTTTGGTCTGTTTGGAGACAGTGCTAATCTTGATGCAAGATAGGTGCACAGTTTGCGCTGAACGTACCATAGGCTCATATATAATTTTGGACGCACCCGATGGATCTTCTTAGTGACATTGGTCATTTGGAATCTCGTTTCAATCCATTTGGAGACAGTGTTAGTGTCAGTGCAAGGTAGGTGCACGCTTTGCTCCAAACATCGCTTAGAAATCGTTTTGGACGCACCCGATGGTACTCCTAGGTGACGAGGCTTAAGTGGATGCTCGTTTTGGTCTGTTTAGAGATAGTGCTAACCTTGTTGCAAGATAGGTGCACGGTTTGCGCTGAACGTACCATAGGCTTATAAATCATTTTGGATGCAATTGATGGATCTCCTAGGTGACATTGGTCATGTGGAATCTCGTTTCAATCCATTTGGAGATAGCGGTACTGTCAGTACAAGATAGGTGCACTGTTTGCGCAAAACATACCATAGGCACAGAAAATTATTTTGGAGGCACCCGATGGTACCCCTAGGTGACGAGGCTTAAGTGGATGCTCGTTTTGGTCTGTTTGGAGATTGTGCTAATCTTGATGCGAGATTGCTGCACGGTTTGCGTCGAATGTACCATAGGCTCAGAAATCATTTTGGACGCACCCGATGGTACTCCTAGGTGATGAGGCTCAAGTGGATGCTCATTTTGGTTTGTTTGGAGATCGTGCTAACCTTGACGAAAGATAGATGAACGGTTTGCGTCGAACGTACCAAAGGCTCGACAATTGTTTTGGACGGACCCGATGGTACTCCTTGATGACGAGGCACACGTGGATGCTTGTTTTGGTCTGTTTGGACATAGAGCTAATATTGACATAAGATAGGTGCATGGTTTGCGCCGAACATACCATTGGCTTAGAAATCATTTTGGACGCACCCGATGGATCTTCTAGGTGACATTGGTCATGTGGAATCTCGTTTCAATCCATTTGGAGACACTGTTAGAGTCAGTGCAAGATAGATGCACGGTTTGCGCCCGACGTAGCTCAGAAATCATTTTGGGATACACCCGATGGTACTTCTAGGTGACGAGATGTCAAGTGGTTATTTGTTTCAGTATATTTGGAGATAGTGCTAATCTTGACGCAAGATAGGTGCACAGTTTGCGCCAAACGTACCATAGGCTCGAAAATCGTTTCAGACACACCCGATGGTACTCCTAGGTGACGAGGCTCAAGTGGATGCTCGTTTTGGTCTATTTGGAGATAGTGCTAATCTTGATGCAAGAAAGATGCACTGTTTGTGCCGAACGTCACATGGGGTCAAAAATCATTTTAGACGCACCCAATGGATCTCCTATGTGACTGGGTCATTTGGAATCTCATTTCAATCCATTTGGAGACAGTGGTAGTGTTAGTGCAAGATAGGTGCACGGTTTGCGCCAAACGTACCATAGGGTCATAAATCATTTTGAATGCATCTGATGGTACTCCTAGGTGACGAGGCTCAAGTGGATGCTCGTTTGGGTCTGTTTGGAGATAGTCCTAATCTTGATAGGTGCATGGTTTGTGCCAAATGTACCATAGGCTTAGAAATCGTTTTGGACGCACCCGGTCTTACCCCTAGCTGAGGAGGCTCAAGTGGATTCTCGTTTTGGTCCGTTTGGAGATAGTGCTAATCTTGACGTAAGATAGGTGCATGGTTTGCGTCGAACATACCACTGGCTTGGAAATCGTTTTGTACACACCCGATGGTACTCCTAGGTGAGGAGGCTCTAGTGGATTCTCGTTTTGGTCTGTTTGGAGACAGTGCTAATGTTGACGCATGATAGGTTCATGGTTTGCACCGAACGTACCATAGGCTCAGAAATCATTTTAGACGCACCCGATGGATCTCATATGTGACTTTGGTCATGTGGAATCTCGTTTTAATCCAAATGGTGACAGTGGCAGTGTTAGTGCAAGATACGTGCACGGTTTGCGCTAAACGTACCATAGGCACAAAAATCGTTTCGGACGCACCCGATGGTACTCCTAGGTGACAAGGCTCAAGTGGATGCTTATTTTGGTCTGTTTGGAGATAGTGCTAATCTTAACGCAAGATAGATGCACGATTTATGCCGAACGTACTATAGGCTCAGAAATCATTTTGGACGCACCCGATGGATCTTCTTAATAACATTGGTCATTTGGAATCTCATTTCAATGCATTTGGAGACAGTGTTAGTGTCAGTGCAAGATAGGTGCACGGTTGGCGCCAAACATCGCTTAGAAATCATTTTGGACGCACCCGATGGTACTCCTAGGTGACGAGGCTCAAGTGGATGCTCGTTTTGGTCTGTTTGGAGATAGTGCTAATCTTGACGCAAGATAGACGCACGGTTTGCGCCGAACGTAACATATGGCCAGAAATCGTTTTGGATGCACCCGATGGATCTCCTAGGTGACATTGGTCATGTGGAATCTCGTTTCAATCCATTTGGAGACAGCGGACCTATTAGTGCAAGATAGGTGCACTGTTTGCGCCAAACATACCATAGGCACAGAAATCATTTTTGACGTACCTAATGGTACTTCTAGGTGACGACGCTTAAGTGGTTGCTCGTTTTGGTCTGTTTGGAGACAGTGCTAATCTTGATGCAAGATAGGTGCACAGTTTGCGCTGAACGTACCATAGGCTCATATATAATTTTGGACGCACCCGACGGATCTTCTTAGTGACATTGGTCATTTGGAATCTCGTTTCAATCCATTTGGAGACAGTGTTAGTGTCCGTGCAAGGTAGGTGCACGCTTTGCTCCAAACATCGCTTAGAAATCGTTTTGGACGCACCCGATGGTACTCCTAGGTGACGAGGCTCAAGTGGATGCTCGTTTTGGTCTGTTTAGAGATAGTGCTAACCTTGTTGCAAGATAGGTGCACGGTTTGCGCTGAACGTATCATAGGCTTATAAATCATTTTGGATGCAACTGATGGATCTCCTAGGTGACATAGGTCATGTGGAATCTCGTTTCAATCCATTTGGAGACAGCGGTACTATCAGTACAAGATAGGTGCACTGTTTGCGCGAAACATACCATAGGCACAGAAAATTGTTTTGGAGGCACCCGATGGTACCCCTAGGTGACGAGGCTTAAGTGGATGCTCGTTTTGGTCTGTTTGGAAATTGTGCTAATCTTGATGCGAGATTGCTGCACGGTTTGCGTCGAATGTACCATAGGCTCGGAAATCATTTTGGACGCACCCGATGGTACTCCTAGGTGATGAGGCTCAAGTGGATGCTCATTTTGGTTTGTTTGGAGATCGTGCTAACCTTGACGAAAGATAGATGAACGGTTTGCGTCGAACGTACCAAAGGCTCGACAATTGTTTTGGACGGACCCGATGGTACTCCTTGATGACGAGGCACACGTGGATGCTCGTTTTGGTCTGTTTGGACATAGAGCTAATATTGACATAAGATAGGTGCATGGTTTGCGCCGAACATACCATTGGCTTAGAAATCATTTTGGACGCACCCGATAGATCTTCTAGGTGACATTGGTCATGTGGAATCTCGTTTCAATCCATTTGGAGACACTGTTAGAGTCAGTGCAAGATAGATGCATGGTTTGCGCCCGACGTAGCTCAGAAATCATTTTGGGATACACCCGATGGTACTTCTAGGTGACGAGATGTCAAGTGGTTATTTGTTTCAGTATATTTGGAGATAGTGCTAATCTTGACGCAAGATAGGTGCACAGTTTGCGCCAAACGTACCATAGGCTCGAAAATCGTTTCAGACACACCCGATGGTACTCCTAGGTGACGAGGCTCAAGTGGATGCTCGTTTTGGTCTATTTGGAGATAGTGCTAATCTTGATGCAAGAAAGATGCACTGTTTGTGCCGAACGTCACATGGGGTCAAAAATCATTTTAGACGCACCCAATGGATCTCCTATGTGACTGGGTCATTTGGAATCTCATTTCAATCCATTTGGAGACAGTGGTAGTGTTAGTGCAAGATAGGTGCACGGTTTGCGCCAAACGTACCATAGGGTCATAAATCATTTTGAATGCATCTGATGGTACTCCTAGGTGACGAGGCTCAAGTGGATGCTCGTTTGGGTCTGTTTGGAGATAGTCCTAATCTTGATAGGTGCATGGTTTGTGCCAAATGTACCATAGGCTTAGAAATCGTTTTGGATGCACCCGGTCTTACCCCTAGCTGAGGAGGCTCAAGTGGATTCTCGTTTTGGTCCGTTTGGAGATAGTGCTAATCTTGACGTAAGATAGGTGCATGGTTTGCGTCGAACATACCACTGGCTTGGAAATCGTTTTGTACACACCCGATGGTACTCCTAGGTGAGGAGGCTCTAGTGGATTCTCGTTTTGGTCTGTTTGGAGACAGTGCTAATGTTGACGCATGATAGGTTCATGGTTTGCACCGAACGTACCATAGGCTCAGAAATCATTTTAGACGCACCCGATGGATCTCATATGTGACTTTGGTCATGTGGAATCTCGTTTTAATCCAAATGGTGACAGTGGCAGTGTTAGTGCAAGATACGTGCACGGTTTGCGCTAAACGTACCATAGGCACAAAAATCGTTTCGGACGCACCCGATGGTACTCCTAGGTGACAAGGCTCAAGTGGATGCTTATTTTGGTCTGTTTGGAGATAGTGCTAATCTTAACGCAAGATAGATGCACGATTTATGCCGAACGTACTATAGGCTCAGAAATCATTTTGGACGCACCCGATGGATCTTCTTAATAACATTGGTCATTTGGAATCTCATTTCAATGCATTTGGAGACAGTGTTAGTGTCAGTGCAAGATAGGTGCACGGTTGGCGCCAAACATCGCTTAGAAATCATTTTGGACGCACCCGATGGTACTCCTAGGTGACGAGGCTCAAGTGGATGCTCGTTTTGGTCTGTTTGGAGATAGTGCTAATCTTGACGCAAGATAGACGCACGGTTTGCGCCGAACGTAACATATGGCCAGAAATCGTTTTGGATGCACCCGATGGATCTCCTAGGTGACATTGGTCATGTGGAATCTCGTTTCAATCCATTTGGAGACAGCGGACCTATTAGTGCAAGATAGGTGCACTGTTTGCGCCAAACATACCATAGGCACAGAAATCATTTTTGACGTACCTAATGGTACTTCTAGGTGACGACGCTTAAGTGGTTGCTCGTTTTGGTCTGTTTGGAGACAGTGCTAATCTTGATGCAAGATAGGTGCACAGTTTGCGCTGAACGTACCATAGGCTCATATATAATTTTGGACGCACCCGACGGATCTTCTTAGTGACATTGGTCATTTGGAATCTCGTTTCAATCCATTTGGAGACAGTGTTAGTGTCAGTGCAAGGTAGGTGCACGCTTTGCTCCAAACATCGCTTAGAAATCGTTTTGGACGCACCCGATGGTACTCCTAGGTGACGAGGCTCAAGTGGATGCTCGTTTTGGTCTGTTTAGAGATAGTGCTAACCTTGTTGCAAATTAGGTGCACGGTTTGCGCTGAACGTATCATAGGCTTATAAATCATTTTGGATGCAACTGATGGATCTCCTAGGTGACATTGGTCATGTGGAATCTCGTTTCAATCCATTTGGAGACAGCGGTACTGTCAGTACAAGATAGGTGCACTGTTTGCGCGAAACATACCATAGGCACAGAAAATTGTTTTGGAGGCACCCGATGGTACCCCTAGGTGACGAGGCTTAAGTGGATGCTCGTTTTGGTCTGTTTGGAGATTGTGCTAATCTTGATGCGAGATTGCTGCACGGTTTGCGTCGAATGTACCATAGGCTCGGAAATCATTTTGGACGCACCCGATGGTACTCCTAGGTGATGAGGCTCAAGTGGATGCTCATTTTGGTTTGTTTGGAGATCGTACTAACCTTGACGAAAGATAGATGAACGGTTTGCGTTGAACGTACCAAAGGCTCGACAATTGTTTTGGACGCACCCGATGGTACTCCTTGATGACGAGGCACACGTGGATGCTCGTTTTGGTCTGTTTGGACATAGAGCTAATCTTGACATAAGATAGGTGCACGGTTTGCGCCGAACATACCATTGGCTTAGAAATCATTTTGGACGCACCCGATGGATCTTCTAGGTGACATTGGTCATGTGGAATCTCGTTTCAATCCATTTGGAGACACTGTTAGAGTCAGTGCAAGATAGATGCACGGTTTGCGCCCGACGTAGCTCAGAAATCATTTTGGGATACACCCGATGGTACTTCTCGGTGACGAGATGTCAAGTGGTTATTTGTTTCAGTACATTTGGAGATAGTGCTAATCTTGACGCAAGATAGGTGCACAGTTTGCGCCAAACGTACCATAAGCTCGAAAATCATTTCAGACACACCCGATGGTACTCCTAGGTGACGAGGCTCAAGTGGATGCTCGTTTTGGTCTATTTGGAGATAGTGCTAATCTTGACGCAAGAAAGATGCACTGTTTGTGCCAAACGTCACATGGGGTCAGAAATCATTTTAGACGCACCCAATGGATCTCCTATGTGACTGGGTCATTTGGAATCTCATTTCAATCCATTTGGAGACAGTGGTAGTGTTAGTGCAAGATAGGTGCACGGTTTGCGCCAAACGTACCATAGGGTCATAAATCATTTTGAACGCATCTGATGGTACTCCTAGGTGACGAGGCTCAAGTGGATGCTCGTTTGGGTCTGTTTGGAGATAGTCCTAATCTTGATAGGTGCATGGTTTGTGCCAAATGTACCATAGGCTTAGAAATCGTTTTGGACGCACCCGGTCTTACCCCTAGCTGAGGAGGCTCAAGTGGATTCTCGTTTTGGTCCGTTCGGAGATAGTGCTAATCTTGACGTAAGATAGGTGCATGGTTTGCGTCGAACATACCACTGGCTTGGAAATCATTTTGTACACACCAGATGGTACTCCTAGGTGAGGAGGCTCTAGTGGATTCTCGTTTTGGTCTGTTTGAAAACAGTGCTAATGTTGACGCATGATAGGTTCACGGTTTACACCGAACGTACCATAGGCTCAGAAATCATTTTGGACGCACCCGATGGATCTCATATGTGACTTTGGTCATGTGGAATCTCGTTTTAATCCAAATGGTGACAGTGGCAGTGTTAGTGCAAGATACGTGCACGGTTTGCGCTAAACGTACCATAGGCACAAAAATCGTTTCGGACGCACCCGATGGTACTCCTAGGTGACAAGGCTCAAGTGGATGCTCATTTTGGTCTGTTTGGAGATAGTGTTAATCTTAACGCAAGATAGATGCACGATTTGTGCCGAACGTACCATAGGCTCAGAAATCATTTTGGACGCACCCGATGGATCTTCTTAATAACATTGGTCATTTGGATTCTCATTTCATTGCATTTGGAGACAGTGTTAGTGTCAGTGCAAGATAGGTGCACGGTTGGCGCCAAACATCGCTTAGAAATCATTTTGGACGCACCCGATGGTACTCCTAGGTGACGAGGCTCAAGTGGATGCTCGTTTTGGCCTGTTTGGAGATAGTGCTAATCTTGACGCAAGATAGACGCACGGTTTGCGCCGAACGTAACATATGGCCAGAAATCGTTTTGGATGAACCCGATGGATCTCCTAGGTGACATTGGTCATGTGGAATCTCGTTTCAATCCATTTGGGGATAGTGGACCTATCAGTGCAAGATAGGTGCACTGTTTGCGCCAAACATACCATAGGCACAGAAATCATTTTTGACGCACCTAATGGTACTTCTAGGTGACGACGCTTAAGTGGTTGCTCGTTTTGGTCTGTTCGGAGATAGTGCTGATCATGATGCGAGATTGGTGTACGGTTTGCGTCGAACATACCATGGGCTTGGGAATCATTTTGGACGCGCTCGATGGTACTCCCAGGTGACGAGGCTCAAGTGGATGCTCGTTTTGGTCTGTTTGGAGATAGTACTAATCTTAACGCAAGATAGATGCACGATTTGCGCCGAACGTACCATAGGCTCAGAAATCATTTTGGACGCACCCGATGGATCTTCTCAGTAACATTGGTCATTTGGAATCTCATTTCAATGCATTTGGAGACAGTGTTAGTGTCAGTGCAAGACTGGTGCACAGTTTGCGACAAACATCAATTAGAAATCATTTTGAACGCACCCGATGGTACTCCTAGGTGACGAGGCTCAAGTGGATGCTCGTTTTGGTCTGTTTGGAGATATTGCTAATCTTGACGCAAGATAGACACACGGTTTGCGCGAAACGTGCCATAGGCACAGAAATCATTTTGGAGGCACCCGATGGATCTCCTAGGTGACATTGGTCATGTGAAATCTTATTTCAATCCATTTAGAGACAGTGGATCTGTCAGTGCTAATCTTGAAGCAAGATAGGTGCACAGTTTGCGCCAAACGAAGCATTGGCTCAGAAAATCGTTTTGGATGCACCCGATGGATCTCCTCTGTGACATTGGTCATGTAAAATCTCGTTTCAATCCAGTTGGAGACACTGTTAGAGTCAGTGCAAGAATGGTGCACGGTTTGCGCCAAACGTAGCTTAGAAATCATTTTGTGGGATGCACCCGATGGTACTTCTAGGTGAGGAGGCTGAAGTAGTTACTTGTTTCAGTCTATTTGGAGATAGTGCTAATCTTGACGTAAGATAGGTGCATGGTTTGCGTCAAACATACCACTGGCTTGGAAATCGTTTTGTACACACCTGATGGTACTCCTAGTTGACGAGGCTCTAGTGGATTCTCATTTTGGTCTGTTTGGAGACAGTGCTAATCTTGACGCATGATAGGTTCACGGTTTGCACCGAACGTACCATAGGCTCAGAAATCATTTTGGACGCACCCGATGGATCTCCTATGTGACTTTGGTCATGTGGAATCTCGTTTTAATCCAAATTGTGACAGTGGCAGTGTTAGTGCAAGATACGTGCACGATTTGCGCTAAACGTACCATAGGCACAAAAATCGTTTTGGACGCACCCGATGGTACTCCTTGGTGACAAGGCTCAAGTGGATGCTCATTTTGGTCTGTTTGGAGATAGTGCTAATCTTAACGCAAGATAGATGCATGATTTGTGCCGAACGTACCATAGGCTCAGAAATCATTTTGGACGCACCCGATGGATCTTCTCAATAACATTAGTCATTTGGAATCTCATTTCATTGCATTTGGAGACAGTGTTAGTGTCAGTGCAAGATAGGTGCACGGTTGGTGACAAACATCGCTTAGAAATCATTATGGACGCACCCGATGGTACTCCTAGGTGACAAGGCTCAAGTGGATGCTCGTTTTGGTCTATTTGGAGATAGTGCTAATCTTGACGCAAGATAGACACACGGTTTGCGCCGAACGTAACATATGGCCAGAAATCGTTTTGGATGCAACCGATGGATCTCCTAGGTGACATTGGTCATGTGAAATCTCATTTCAATCCATTTAGAGACAGTGGATCTGTCAGTGCTAATCATGAAGCAAGATAGGTGCACAGTTTGCGCCAAACGAAGCATTGGCTCAGAAATCGTTTTGGATGCACCCGATGGATCTCCTCTGTGACATTGGTCATGTAAAATCTCGTTTCAATCCAGTTGGAGACACTGTTAGAGTCAGTGCAAGAATGGTGCGCGGTTTGCGCCAAACGTAGCTTAGAAATCATTTTGGGATGAACCCGATGGTACTTCTAGGTGAGGAGGCTGAAGTAGGTACTTGTTTCAGTCTATTTGGAGATAGTGCTAATCTTGACGCAAGATAGGTGCATGGTTTGCGCCGAACGTACCACAAGCTCAAAAATCATTTCAGACACACCCGATGGTACTCCTAGGTGATGAGGCTCAAGTGGATGCTCGTTTCTGTCTGTACGGAGATAGTGCTAATCTTGACGCAAGATAGATGCATGGTTTGCGTCGAACATACCATAGGCTCAAAAATTGTTTTGGACGCACCCGATGGTACTCCTAGGTGATGAGGCACACGTGGATGCTCGTTTTGGTCTATTTGGAGATAGTGCTAATATTGATGCAAGATAGGTGCACGGTTTGCGTTGAACATACCATAGGCTCAGAAATCGTTTTGGACGCAGCTGATGTTACTCCAAGGTGACGAGGCTCAAGTGGATGCTCGTTTTGGTCTGTTTGAAGATAGTGCTAATCTTGATAGGTGCATGGTTTGCGCCAAATGTACCATAGGCTTAGAAATCATTTTGGACGCACCCGATCGTACCCCAAGCTGACGAGCCTCAAGTGGATGCTCGTTTCGGTCCGTTTGGAGATAGTGCTAATCTTGACATAAGATAGGTGAATGGTTTGCGTCGAACGTACCATAGGCTCGAAAATCATTTTGTACACACCTGATGGTACTCCTAGGTGACGAGGCTCTAGTGGATGCTCGTTTTGGTCTGTTTGGAGACAGTGCTAATCTTGACGCAAAATAGGTGCATGGTTTGCACCGAACGTACCATAGGCTCAGAAATCATTTAGGACACACCCGATGGATCTTCTGAGTGACATTGGTCATTTAGGACGCACCCGATGGAGATAGGTGTACGCTTTGCGCCAAACATCGGTTAGAAATAGTTTTGGACGCACCCAATGGTACTCCTAGGTGACGAGGCTCAAGTGGATGCTTGTTTTGGTCTGTTTGGAGATAGTGCTAACCTTCGTGCAAGATAGGTGCATAGTTTGCGCTGAACGTACTGTAGGCTCAGAAATCATTTTGGATGCACCCGATGGATCTCCTAGGTGACATTGGTCATGTGGAATCTCGTTTCAATCCATTCGGAGACAGCGGTACTGTCAGTGCAAGATAGCTGCACTGTTTGCGTGAAACGTACCTAGGCACAGAAATCGTTTTGGAGGCACTAGATGGGACTCCTTGGTGATGAGGCTTAAGTGGATGCTTGTTTTGGTTTGTTTGGAGATAGTGCTAATCTTGATGCGAGATTGTTGCAAGGTTTGCGTCGAACGTACCAAGGCTCGGAAATTATTTTGGACGCTTCGATGGTACTCCTAGCTGATGACGCTCAAGTGGATGCTCGTTTTGGTCTGTTTAGACATAGTGCTAACCTTGACGCCACATAGGTGCACGGTTTGCGCCGAACGTACCAAAGGCTCAGATATCGTTTTGGATGCACCCGATGGATCTCCTATGTGACTTTGGTCATGTGGAATCTCGTTTCAATCCATTTGGTGATAGTGGCAGTGTTAGTGCAAGATACGTGCACGGTTTGCGCTAAACATACCATAGGCACATAAATCGTTTTGGACGCACCCGGTAGTACTGATGAGGACATCCTCCGCTATTACCCGCTGGCAAAGATGCAACAAAAAGGGCCAAGTGGCCTAGTTGTAGTCGGGCGGCGACCGTGTGAGCCTCTGAATAATCCCATCTTGCTTAGCTTGAGAGGAGGAAGCCACCTTAAAAGAGAGAGCCACCCTTCCCCTATCGGACTAGTCTTTTAGGGATATTGGGCCTTTCCCCGAGTGGGTGTGCATAAGAACTGTTGGGGTCCGGGCAACCTTAATTTATTGGGCCTCGACCAACCCTACCTGGGCCAGATGTATCATTTGGTATCAGAGCTGGGCCCTTGTTTAAGGGGGTGGGAATGATGAGGACATCCTCCGCTATTACCCGCTGGCAAAGACGCAACAAAAAGGGCCAAGTGGCCTAGTTGTAGTCGGGCGGCGACCGTGTGAGCCTCTGAATAATCCCATCTTACTTAGCTTGGGAGGAGGAAGCCACCTTAAAAGAGAAAGCCACCCTTCCCCTATCGGACTAGTCTTTTAGGGATATTGGGCCTTTTTCCCCGAGTGGGTGTGCATAAGAACTGTTGGGGTCCGGGCAACCTTAATTTATTGGGCCTCGACCAACCCTACCTGGGCCAGATGTATCAGGTACTCCTTGGTGACGAGGCTCAAGTGGATGGTCGTTTTGGTCTATTTGGAGATAGTGCTAATCTTAACGCAAGATAGATACACGGTTTGCGTCGAACGTACCATAGGCTCAAAAATCGTTTTGGACGCACCCGATGGTACTCCTAGGTGACAAGGCACACGTGGATGCTCATTTTGGTCAGTTTGGAGATAGTGCTAATCTTGACGTAAGATTGGTGTACGGTTTACGTTGAACATTCCATAGGCTCAGAAATCGTTTTGGACTAATATGATGGTACTCCTAGGTGACGAGGCTCAAGTGGATGCTCGTTTTGGTCTGTTTGGAGATAGTGCTAATGTTGATAGGTGCGTGGATTGCGCCAAATGTACCATAGGCTTAGAAATCATTTTGGACGTATCCGATCGTACCCCAAGCTGACGAGGCTCAAGTGGATGCTCGTTTCGGTCCGTTTGGAGATAGTGCTAATCTTGACGTAAGATTGGTGCATGGTTTGCGTCGAACATACCATAGGCTCGAAAATCATTTTGTACACACCCAATGGTACTCCTAGGTGACGAGGCTCTAGTGGATGTTCGTTTTGGTCTATTTGGAGATAGTGCTAATCTTGATGCAAGATAGATGCACGGTTTGCACCGAACATACCATAGGCTCAGAAATCATTTTGGAAGCACCTGGTGGATCTTCTCAGTGACATTGGTCATTTATAATCTCGTTTCAATCCATTTGGAGACAGTGTTAGTGTCAGTGAAAGATAATTGCACGCTTTGCTCCAAACATCGCTTAGAAATAGTTTTAGATGCACCCGATGGTACTCCTAGGTGACGAGGCTCAAGTGGATGCTCGTTTTGGTCTGTTTGGAGATAGTGCTAACCTTGACGCAAGATAGGTTCACGGTTTGCGCTGAAGGTACCGTAGGCTCAGAAATCATTTTGGATGCACCCGATGGATCTCCTAGGTGACATTGGTCAAGTGGAATCTCGTTTCAATCCATTTGGAGACAGCGGTACTGTCAGTGCAAGATAGGTGCACTATTTGCGTGAAATGTACCATAGGCACAGAAATCGTTTTGGAGGCACCCGATGGTACTCCTCGGTGACAAGGCTTAAGTGGATGCTCGTTTTGGTCTGTTTGGAGATAGTGCTAATCTTGATGCAAGATTGGTGCACGGTTTGCGTCGAACGTACCATAAGCTTGAAAATCATTTTGGACATGCTCGATGGTACTCCTATGTGACGTGGCTCAAGTGGATGCTCGTTTTGGTCTGTTTAGACACAGTGCTAACCTTGACACGAGATAGGTGCACGGTTTGTGGCGAACGTAGCATAGGCTCAGAAATCGTTTTGGGTGCACCCGATGGATCTCTTATGTGACTTTGGTCATGTGGAATCTCGTTTCAATCCATTTGGTGATAGTGGCAGTGTTAGAGCAAGATACGTGCACGGTTTGCGCTAAACGTTCTATAGGCAAATAAATCGTTTTGGATGCACCCGATGGTACTCCTAGGTGACGAGGCTCAAGTGGATGCTCGTTTTGGTCTGTTTAGAGATAGTGCTAATCTTAACGTAATATAGATGCACGGTTTGCGTCGAACGTACCATAGGCTCGAAAATCATTTTGGACACACCCGATGGTACTCCTAGGTCACGAGGCACACGTGGATGCTCGTTTTGGTCTGTTTGGAGATAGTGCTAATCTTGACGCAAGATTGGTGCACGGTTTGCGTTGAATATACTATAGGCTCAGAAATCGTTTTGGACGCATCTGATGGCACTCCTAGGTGACGAGGCTCAAGTGGATGCTCGTTTTGGTCTGTTTGGAGATAGTGATAATCTTGATAGGTGCGTTGTTTGTGCCAAATGTACCATAGGCTTAGAAATCATTTTCGACGCACCCGATCGTACCACAAGCTGACGAGGCTCAAGTGGATCCTCGTTTCGGTCCATTTCGAAATAGTGCTAATCTTCACGTAAGATAGATGCATGGTTTAAGTCGAACGTACCATATGCTCGGAAATCATTTTGTACACACCTGGTGGTACTCCTAGGTGACGAGGCTCTAGTGGATGCTCGTTTTGGTCTGTTTGGAGATAGTGCTAATCTTGACGCAAGATAGGTGCACAGTTTGCACCGAACGAACCATAGGCTCAGAAATCATTTTGGACGCACCTGATGGATCTTCTTAGTGACATTGGTCATTTAGAAACTCTTTTCAATCCATTTAGAGACAGTGTTAGTGTCAGTGCAAGATAGGTACACGCTTTACGCCAAACATCGCTTAGAAATAATTTTGGATGCACCCGATGGTACTCCTAGGTGACGAGGCTCAAGTGGATGCTCGTTTTGGTCTGTTTGGAGATAGTGCTAACCTTGACGCAAGATAGGTGCACTGTTTGCGTGAAACGTGCCATGGGCACAGAAATCATTTTGGAGGCACCCGATGGTACTCCTCGGTGATGAGGCTAATTGGATGCTCATTTTGGTCTGTTTGGAGATAGTGCTAATCTTGATGCGAGATTGGTGCACGGTTTGCGTCGAACGTTCCATAGGCTCAGAAATCATTTTGGGCACGCTCGATTGTACTCCTAGGTGACGACGCTCAAGTGGATGCTCGTTTTGGTCTGTTTAGACATAGTGCTAACCTTGACGCAACATAGGTGCACAGTTTGCGCCGACTATAGCATAGGCTTAGAAATCATTTTGGACGCACCCGATAGAACTCCTCGGTAACATTGGTCATGTGGAATCTCATTTCAATATATTGGAGACAGCGGTACTGTTAGTGCAAGATAGGTGCACTATTTGTGCCAAATGTACCATAGGCACAAAAATCGTTTTGGACACACCCGATGGTACTCCTAGGTGACGAGGCTTAAGTGGATGCTCGTTTTGGTTTGTTTGGAGATAGTGCTAATCTCTATGCGAGATTGGTGCACAGTTTGCGTCGAACGTACCATAGGCTCGAAAATCATTTTGGACGCTTCGATGTTTCTCCAAGGTGATGACGCTCAAGTGGATGCTCGTTTTGGTCTGTTTAGACATGGTGCTAACCTTGACACCACATAGACGCACGGTTTGCGCCGAACGTACCATAGGCTCAGAAATCATTTTGGATACACCCGAGGGATCTCCTATGTGACTTTGGTCATGTGGAATCTCGTTTTAATCAATTTTGGTGACAGTGGCAGTGTTAGTGCAAGATACGTGTACGGTTTGCGCTAAACATACCATAGGCACAGAAATCGTTTTGGACGCACCCGATAGTACTCCTAGGTGACGAGGCTCGTTTTGGTCTGTTTGGAGATAGTGCTAACCTTGACGCAAGATAGGTGCACGGTTTGCGCTAAAGGTACCGTAGGCTCAGAAATCGTTTTGGATGCACCTGATGGATCTCCTCGGTGACATTGGTCAGGTAGAATCTCGTTTCAATCCATTTGGAGACAGTGGTACTGTCAGTGCAAGATAGGTGCACTGTTTCCGTGAAACGTACCGTAGGCATAAAAATCGTTTTGGAGGCACCCGATGGTACTCCTTAGTGACGAGGCTTAAGTGGATGCTCGTTTTGGTCTGTTTAGAGATAGTGCTAATCTTGATGCGAGATTGGTGCACGTTTTGCATCGAATGTACCATAGGCTCGGAAATCATTTAGGACATGCTCAATGGTACTCCTAGTGATGAGGCTCAAGTGGATGCTCGTTTTGATCTGTTTAGACATAGTGCTAAACATGACGCAACATAGGTGCACGGTTTGCGCCGACTGTAGCATAGGCTCAGAAATTGTTTTGGATGCACCCGATGGATCTCCTATGTGACTTTGGTCATGTGGAATCTCGTTTCAATCCATTTGGTGATAGTGGCAGTGTTAGTGCAAGATACATGCACGGTTTGCGCTAAACATACCATAGGCACTGTCTATGCAAGATAGGTATACTGTTTGTGCCGAACGTACCATAGTCTTAGAAGTCATTTTGGACACACCCAATGGATCTCCTCGGTGACATTGGTCATATGGAATCTCGTTTCAATCCATTTGGAGACACTGTTAGAGTCAATGCAAGATAGGTGCACAGTTTGCGCCAAACATAGCTTAGAAATTATTTTGGGATGCACCCGATGGTACTTCTAGGAGACGAGGCTTAAGTGGTTACTTGTTTAAGTCTATTTGGAGATAGTGCTAATCTTGACGCAAGATAGGTGCACGGTTTGCGCCGAACGTACCACAAGCTCAAAAATCATTTTAGACACACCCGATGGCACTCCTAGGTGACGAGGCTCAAGTGGATGCTCGTTTTGGTCTGTTTGGAGATAGTGCTAACCTTGACGCAAGATAGGTGCACGGTTTGTGCCAAACGTACCATAGGCTTAGAAATCATTTTGGACGCACCCAATGGATCTCCTCGGTGACATTGGTCATGTGGAATCTCGTTTCAATCCATTTGGAGATAGCGGTAGAGTCAATGCAAGATAGGTGCACAGTTTGCGCCAAACGTAGCTTAGAAATCATTTTGGGATGCACCCAATGGTACTTCTAGGTGACGAGGCTTAAGTGGTTACTTGTTTAAGTCTATTTGGAGATAGTGCTAATCTTGACGCAAGATAGGTGCACGGTTTGCGCCGAACGTACCACAAGCTCAGAAATCATTTTAGACACACTCGATGGCACTCCTAGGTGACGAGGCTCAAGTGGATGCTCGTTTTGGTCTGTTTGGAGATATTGCTAACCTTGACGCAAGATAGGTGCACGGTTTGTGCCAAACGTACCGTAGGCTCAGAAATCGTTTTGGATGCACCCGATGGATCTCCTAGGTGACATTTGACATGTGGAATCTCGTTTCAATCCATTTGGAGATAGCGGTACTGTCAGTGCAAGATGGGTGCACTATTTGCGTCAAACATACCATAAGCACAGAAATCGTTTTGGACGCACCAGATGGTACTCCTAGGTGACGAGGCTTAAGTGGATGCTCGTTTTGGTCTATTTGGAGACAGTGCTAATCTTGATGCGAGACTGGTGCACGGTTTGCGTCGAACGTACCATAGGCTTGGAAATCATTTTAGACGCGCTCGATGGTACTCCTAGGTGAAAAAGCTCAAGTGGATGCTCGCTTTGGTCTATATAGACATAGTGCTAACCTTGACACAAGATAGGTGTACGGTTTGCACTGAACGTAGGATAGACCCATAAATCGTTTAGGATGCACCCGGTGGATCTCCTATATGACTTTGGTCATGTGGGATCTCATTTCAATCCTTTGGTGATAGTGGTAGTGTTAGTGCAAGATATGTGCACGGTTTTCGCTAAACGTACCATAGGCACAGAAATCATTTTGGATGCACCCGTTAGTACTCCTAGGTGACGAGGCTCAAGTGGATGCTCGTTTTGGTCTGTATGGAGATAGTGCTAACCTTGACGCAAGATAGGAGCACGGGTTGCGCCGAACGTACCGTAGGCTCAGAAATCATTGTGCATGCACCCGATGGATCTCCTAGGTGACATTGGATATGTGGAATCTCATTTCAATCCATTTGGAGACAGCAGTACTGTCAGTGCAAGATGGGTGCACTTTTTGCGCCAAACATACCATAGGCATAGAAATCGTTTTGGACGCAGCCGATGGTACTCCTAGTTGACGAGGCTTAAGTGGATGCTCGTTTCGGTCTGTTTGGAGATAGTGCTAATCTTGATGCGAGATTAGTGCACGGTTTGCGTCGAACGTACCATAGGCTTGGAAATCGTTTTGGACATGCTTGATGGTACTCCTATGTGACGTTGCTCAAGTGGATGCTCATTTTGGTCTGTTTAGACATAGTGGTAACCTTGACACAAGATAGGTGCACGGTTTGCGATGAACATAGCATAGGCTCAGAAATCGTTTTGGATGCACCCGATGGATCTCTTATCTGACTTTTGTCATGTGGAATCTCGTTTCAATCCATTTGGTGACAGTGGCAGTGTTAGTGCAAGATACATGCACGGTTTGCGCTAAACATTCCATAGGATCAGAAATCAATTTGGACGCACCCGATGGATCTCCTCGGTGACAAGGCTCAAGTGGATGCTCGTTTTGGTCTGTTTGGAGATAGTGCTAATCTTGACACAAGATAGATGCACGGTTTGCGTCGAACGTACCATTGGCTCAAAAATCATTTTTGGACACACCTGATGGTAATCCTAGGTGACGAGGCACACGTGGATGCTCGTTTTGGTCTGTTTGGACGTAGAGCTAATCTTGACACAAGATAGGTGCACGGTTTGCGCCGAACGTCTGATAGGCTCAGAAATCATTTTGGACGTGCTCGATGGTACTCCTAATGACATTGGTCATTTGGAATCTCGTTTCAATCAATTTGGAGATAGTGTTAATGTCAGTGCAAGATAGGTGCACGGTTTGTGCCAAACATCGCTTAGAAATTGTTTTGGACGCACCCGATGGTACTTCTAGGTGATGAGGCACAAGTGGATGCTCGTTTTGGTCTGTTTAGACATAGTGCTAACCTTGACGCGAGATAGGTGAATAGTTTGCGACGAACATACCATAGGCTCAGAAATCATTTTGGACGCACCCGATGGATCTTTTTAGTGACAATGGTCATTTGGAATCTCATTTCAATCAATTTGGAGACAGTGTCAATGTCAGTGCAAGATGGGTGCACTATTTGCGCCAAACATATCATAGGCATAGAAATCGTTTTGGACGCTCCCGATGGTACTCCTAGTTGATGAGTCTAAAGTGGATGCTCGTTTTGGTTTGTTTGGAGACAATTCTAATCTTGATGCGAGATTGCTGCACGGTTTGCGTCGAACGTACCATGGGCTCAGAAATCATTTTGGATGTGCTCGATGGTAGTCCTAGGTGACGAGGCTCAAGTGGATGCTTGTTTTGGTCTGTTTGGAGATAGCGCTAATCTTGATGCAAGATAGATGCATGGTTTGCGTCGAACGTACCATAGGCTCGAAAATCGTTTTGGACACACCTGAAGGTACTCCTAGGTGACGAGGCACACGTGGATGCTCGTTTTGGTCTGTTTGGACATAGAGCTAATCTTGACACAAGATAGGTGCACGGTTTGCGCCGAACGTCCCATAGGCTCAGAAATCATTTTGGACGCACACAATGGATCTCCTTGGTGACATTGGTCATATGGAATCTCGTTTCAATCCATTTGGAGACACTGCTAGAGTCAGTGCAAGATAGGTGCACGGTTTTAACCAAACGTAGCTCAAAAATCTTTTTGGGATGCACCCGATGGTACTCCTAGGTGACGAGGCTCAAGTGGTTACTTGTTTTAGTCTATTTGGAGATAGTGCTAATCTTGTTGCAAGATAGGTGCACGGTTTGCGTCGAACGTACCATGGGCTCAGAAATCATTTTGGACGTGCTCGATGGTACTCCTAGGTGACGAGGCTCAAGTGGATGCTCGTTTTGGTCTATTTGAAGATAGCGCTAATCTTGACGCAAGATAGATGCACGGTTTGCGTCGAACGTAACATAGGCTCGAAAATCGTTTTGGACACACTGGATGGTACTCCTAGGTGACGAGGCACACGTGGATGCTTGTTTTGGTTTGTTTGGACATAGAGCTAATCTTGACACAAGATAGGTGCACGGTTTGCGCCGAACGTCCCATAGGCTCAGAAATCATTTTGGACGCACCCGATGGATCTCCTCGGTGATATTGGTCATATGGAATCTCGTTTCAATCCATTTGGAGACACTGTTAGAGTCAGTGCAAGATAGGTGCACGTTTTGCACCAAACGTAGCTCAGAAATCTTTTTGGGATGCACCCGATGGTACTTCTAGGTGACGAGGCTCAAGTGGTTACTTGTTTCAGTCTATTTGGAGATAGTGCTAATCTTGATGCAAGATAGGTGCACGGTTTGCGCCGAACGTACCACAAGCTCGAAAATCGTTTTAGACACACCCGATGGTACTCCTAGGTGACGAGGCTCAAGTGGATGCTCATTTTGGTCTATTTGGAGATAGTGCTAATCTTGACGCAAGATAGATGCACGGTTTGCGCCTAACGTAACATAGGTTCAGAAATTGTTTTGGACGCACCCGATGGATCTCCTATGTGACATTGGTCATGTGGAATCTTATTTCAATCCATTTAGAGACAGTGGTAGTGTCAATGCAAGATAGGTGCACGGTTTGCGCCAAACGTACCATAGGCACAGAAATCGTTTTGGACGCACTTGATAGTACTCCTAGGTGACATGGCTCAAGTGGATGCTCGTTTTAGTCTGTTTAGACATAGTGCTAACCGTGACGCAAGATAGGTGCCTAGTTTGTGCCGAACGTACAATAGGCTCAGAAATCATTTTGGATGCACCCGATGGATCTTCTCAGTGACATTGGTCATTTGGAATCTCGTTTCAATCCATTTGGAGATAGTGTTAGCGTCAGTGCAAGATAGGTGCACAGTTTGCGCCAAATATCGCTTAGAAATCATTTTGGATTCACCCGATGGTACTCCTAGGTGACGAGGCTCAAGTGGATGCTCATTTTGGTCCGTTTGGAGATAGTGCTATCCTTGACGCAAGATAGGTGCACGGTTTGCGCCGAACGTACCGTAGGCTCAGAAATTGTTTTGGATGCACCCGATGGATCTCCAAGGTGACCTTGGTCATCCGGAATCTCATTTCAATCTATTTGGAGATAGCGATACTATCAGTGCAAGATGGGTGCACTGTTTGCGCCAAACATACCATAGCCACAGAAATCATTTTGGACACACCTGATGGTACTCCTAGGTGACGAGGCTTAAGTGGATGCTCGTTTTGGTCTATTTGGAGATAGCGCTAATCTTGACGCAAGATAGATTCACGGTTTGCGCCGAACGAACCATAGGCTTGGAAATCATTTTAGACGCGCTCGATGGTACTCCTAGGTGAAGAAGCTCAAGTGGATGCTCGTTTTGGTCTGTTTAGACATAGTGCTAACCTTGATGCAAGATAGGTGCATGGTTTGCACCGAACGTAGCATAGGCTAAGAAATCATTTAGGATGCACCTGGTGGATCTCCTATGGGACTTTGGTCATGTGGAATCTCGCTTCAATCCTTTGGTGACAGTGGTAGTGCTAGTGCAAGATATGTGCACGGTTTGCGCTAAACGTACCATAGGCACATAAATAATTTTGGATGCACCCGATAGTACTCCTATTTGATGAGGCTCAAGTGGATGCTTGTTTTGGTCTATTTGGAGATAGTGCTAACCTTGACGCAAGATATGTGCACGGTTTGCGCCGAAAGTACCATAGGCTCAGAAATCGTTGTGGAAGCACCTGATGGATCTCCTAGGTGACATTGGTCTAGTGGAATCTCGTTTCAATCCACTTGGAGACAACGGTACTATCAGTGGAAGATGGGTTCACTGTTTGCACCAAACATACCATTGGCACATAAATCGTTTTGGACGCACCCGATGGTACTCCTACATGACGAGGCACACGTGGATGCTCGTTTTGGTCTGCTTGGACATAGAGCTAATCTTGACACAAGATAGGTGCACGGTTTGCGCTGAACATACCATAGGCTCAGAAATCATTTTGGATGCACCCGATGGATCTCCTCGGTGACATTGGTCATGTGGAATCTAGTTTCAATCCATTTGGAGACACTATTAGAGTCAGTGCAAGATAGGTGCACGGTTTGTGCCAAACATAGCTCAGAAATCATTTTGGGATGCACCCGATGGTACTTCTAGGTGACGAGGCTCAAGTGGTTACTTGTTTCTATCTATTTAGAGATAGTGATAATCTTGACGCAAGATAGGTGCACGGTTTGCGCCGAACGTACCACAAGCTCGAAAATTGTTTCAGACACACCCGATGGTACTCCTAGGTGATGAGGCTCAAGTGGATGCTCATTTTGGTCTATTTGGGGATAGTGCTAATCTTGACGCAAGAAGATGCACGGTTTGCACTGAACGTAACATAGGGTTAGAAATTATTTTGGACGCACCCGATGGATCTCCTATGTGACATTGTTCATGTGGAATCTTATTTTAATCCATTTGGAGACAGTGGTAGTGTTAGTGCAAGATAGGCGCACGGTTTGTGCCAAATGTACCATAGGCACAGAAATCGTTTTGGACACACCCGATGGTACTCCTAGGTAACGTGGATCAAGTGGATGCTCGTTTTGGTCTGTTTAGACATAGTGCTAACCTTGACACAAGATAGGAGCACAGTTTGCGCCGAACGTACCATAGGCTCATAAATCATTTTGGATGCACCCGATGGACCTTCTCAGTGACATTGGTCATTTGGAATCTCGTTTCAATCCATTTGGAGACAGTGTTAGATCAGTGCAAGATAGGTGCACGGTTTGCGCCAAATATCGGTTAGAAATCATTTTGGACGCACCCGATGGTACTCCTAGGTGACGAGGCTCAAGTGGATGCTTGTTTTGGTCCGTTTGGAGATAGTGCTATCCTTGACGCAAGATAGGTGCGCGGTTTGCGCCGAACGTACTGTAGGCTCAGAAATTGTTTTGGATGCACCCGATGGATCTCCAAGGTGACATTGGTCATCCGAAATCTTGTTTCAATCTATTTGAAGATAGCGATACTATCGGTGCAAGATGGGTGCACTGTTTGCGCCAAACGTACCATAGCCACAGAAATCATTTTGGACGCACCCGATGGTACTCCTAGGTGACGAGGCTTAAGTGGATGCTCGTTTTGGTCTGTTTGGAGACAGTGCTAATCTTTGTGCGAGATTGGTGCACGGTTTGCGTCGAACGTACCATGGGCTTGGAAATCATTTTAGACGCGCTCGATGGTACTCCTAGGTGAAGAAGCTCAAGTGGATGCTCGTTTTGGTCTGTTTAGACATAGTGCTAACCTTGATGCAAGATAGGTGCATGGTTTGCACCGAACGTAGCATAGGCTAAGAAATCATTTAGGATGCACCTGGTGGATCTCCTATGGGACTTTGGTCATGTGGAATCTCGCTTCAATCCTTTGGTGACAGTGGTAGTGCTAGTGCAAGATATGTGCACGGTTTGCGCTAAACGTACCATAGGCACATAAATAATTTTGGATGCACCCGATAGTACTCCTATTTGATGAGGCTCAAGTGGATGCTTGTTTTGGTCTATTTGGAGATAGTGCTAACCTTGACGCAAGATAGGTGCACGGTTTGCGCCGAAAGTACCATAGGCTCAGAAATCGTTGTGGAAGCACCTGATGGATCTCCTAGGTGACATTGGTCTAGTGGAATCTCGTTTCAATCCATTTGGAGACAACGGTACTGTCAGTGGAAGATGGGTTCACTGTTTGCACCAAACATACCATTGGCACATAAATCGTTTTGGACGCACCCGATGGTACTCCTACATGACGAGGCACACGTGGATGCTCGTTTTGGTCTGCTTGGACATAGAGCTAATCTTGACACAAGATAGGTGCACGGTTTGCGCTGAACATACCATAGGCTCAGAAATCATTTTGGATGCACCCGATGGATCTCCTCGGTGACATTGGTCATGTGGAATCTAGTTTCAATCCATTTGGAGACACTATTAGAGTCAGTGCAAGATAGGTGCACGGTTTGTGCCAAACATAGCTCAGAAATCATTTTGGGATGCACCCGATGGTACTTCTAGGTGACGAGGCTCAAGTGGTTACTTGTTTCTATCTATTTAGAGATAGTGATAATCTTGACGCAAGATAGGTGCACGGTTTGCGCCGAACGTACCACAAGCTCGAAAATTGTTTCAGACACACCCGATGGTACTCCTAGGTGATGAGGCTCAAGTGGATGCTCATTTTGGTCTATTTGGGGATAGTGCTAATCTTGACGCAAGAAGATGCACGGTTTGCACTGAACGTAACATAGGGTTAGAAATTATTTTGGACGCACCCGATGGATCTCCTATGTGACATTGTTCATGTGGAATCTTATTTTAATCCATTTGGAGACAGTGGTAGTGTTAGTGCAAGATAGGCGCACGGTTTGTGCCAAATGTACCATAGGCACAGAAATCGTTTTGGACACACCCGATGGTACTCCTAGGTAACGTGGATCAAGTGGATGCTCGTTTTGGTCTGTTTAGACATAGTGCTAACCTTGACACAAGATAGGAGCACAGTTTGCGCCGAACGTACCATAGGCTCATAAATCATTTTGGATGCACCCGATGGACCTTCTCAGTGACATTGGTCATTTGGAATCTCGTTTCAATCCATTTGGAGACAGTGTTAGATCAGTGCAAGATAGGTGCACGGTTTGCGCCAAATATCGGTTAGAAATCATTTTGGACGCACCCGATGGTACTCCTAGGTGACGAGGCTCAAGTGGATGCTTGTTTTGGTCCGTTTGGAGATAGTGCTATCCTTGACGCAAGATAGGTGCGCGGTTTGCGCCGAACGTACTGTAGGCTCAGAAATTGTTTTGGATGCACCCGATGGATCTCCAAGGTGACATTGGTCATCCGAAATCTTGTTTCAATCTATTTGAAGATAGCGATACTATCGGTGCAAGATGGGTGCACTGTTTGCGCCAAACGTACCATAGCCACAGAAATCATTTTGGACGCACCCGATGGTACTCCTAGGTGACGAGGCTTAAGTGGATGCTCGTTTTGGTCTGTTTGGAGACAGTGCTAATCTTTGTGCGAGATTGGTGCACGGTTTGCGTCGAACGTACCATAGGCTTGGAAATCATTTTAGACGCGCTCGATGGTACTCCTAGGTGAAGAAGCTCAAGTGGATGCTCGTTTTGGTCTGTTTAGACATAGTGCTAACCTTGATGCAAGATAGGTGCATGGTTTGCACCGAACGTAGCATAGGCTAAGAAATCATTTAGGATGCACCTGGTGGATCTCCTATGGGACTTTGGTCATGTGGAATCTCGCTTCAATCCTTTGGTGACAGTGGTAGTGCTAGTGCAAGATATGTGCACGGTTTGCGCTAAACGTACCATAGGCACATAAATAATTTTGGATGCACCCGATAGTACTCCTATTTGATGAGGCTCAAGTGGATGCTTGTTTTGGTCTATTTGGAGATAGTGCTAACCTTGACGCAAGATAGGTGCACGGTTTGCGCCGAAAGTACCATAGGCTCAGAAATCGTTGTGGAAGCACCTGATGGATCTCCTAGGTGACATTGGTCTAGTGGAATCTCGTTTCAATCCATTTGGAGACAACGGTACTGTCAGTGGAAGATGGGTTCACTGTTTGCACCAAACATACCATTGGCACATAAATCGTTTTGGACGCACCCGATGGTACTCCTACATGACGAGGCACACGTGGATGCTCGTTTTGGTCTGCTTGGACATAGAGCTAATCTTGACACAAGATAGGTGCACGGTTTGCGCTGAACATACCATAGGCTCAGAAATCATTTTGGATGCACCCGATGGATCTCCTCGGTGACATTGGTCATGTGGAATCTAGTTTCAATCCATTTGGAGACACTATTAGAGTCAGTGCAAGATAGGTGCACGGTTTGTGCCAAACATAGCTCAGAAATCATTTTGGGATGCACCCGATGGTACTTCTAGGTGACGAGGCTCAAGTGGTTACTTGTTTCTATCTATTTAGAGATAGTGATAATCTTGACGCAAGATAGGTGCACGGTTTGCGCCGAACGTACCACAAGCTCGAAAATTGTTTCAGACACACCCGATGGTACTCCTAGGTGATGAGGCTCAAGTGGATGCTCATTTTGGTCTATTTGGGGATAGTGCTAATCTTGACGCAAGAAGATGCACGGTTTGCACCGAACGTAACATAGGGTTAGAAATTATTTTGGACGCACCCGATGGATCTCCTATGTGACATTGTTCATGTGGAATCTTATTTTAATCCATTTGGAGACAGTGGTAGTGTCAGTGCAAGATAGGCGCACGGTTTGTGCCAAATGTACCATAGGCACAGAAATCGTTTTGGACACACCCGATGGTACTCCTAGGTAACGTGGATCAAGTGGATGCTCGTTTTGGTCTGTTTAGACATAGTGCTAACCTTGACACAAGATAGGAGCACAGTTTGCGCCGAACGTACCATAGGCTCATAAATCATTTTGGATGCACCCGATGGACCTTCTTAGTGACATTGGTCATTTGGAATCTCGTTTCAATCCATTTGGAGACAGTGTTAGATCAGTGCAAGATAGGTGCACGGTTTGCGCCAAATATCGGTTAGAAATCATTTTGGACGCACCCGATGGTACTCCTAGGTGACGAGGCTCAAGTGGATGCTTGTTTTGGTCCGTTTGGAGATAGTGCTATCCTTGACGCAAGATAGGTGCACGGTTTGCGCCGAACGTACCGTAGGCTCAGAAATTGTTTTGCATGCACCCGATGGATCTCCAAGGTGACCTTGGTCATCCGGAATCTCCTTTCAATCTATTTGGAGATAGCGATCTATCAGTGCAAGATGGGTGCACTGTTTGCGCCAAACGTACCATAGCCACAGAAATCATTTTGGACACACCTGATGGTACTCCTAGGTGACGAGGCTTAAGTGGATGCTCGTTTTGGTCTATTTGGAGATAGCGCTAATCTTTGTGCGAGATTGGTGCACGGTTTGCGTCGAACGTACCATAGGCTTGGAAATCATTTTAGACGCGCTCGATGGTACTCCTAGGTGAAGAAGCTCAAGTGGATGCTCGTTTTGGTCTGTTTAGACATAGTGCTAACCTTGATGCAAGATAGGTGCATGGTTTGCACCGAACGTAGCATAGGCTAAGAAATCATTTAGGATGCACCTGGTGGATCTCCTATGGGACTTTGGTCATGTGGAATCTCGCTTCAATCCTTTGGTGACAGTGGTAGTGCTAGTGCAAGATATGTGCACGGTTTGCGCTAAACGTACCATAGGCACATAAATAATTTTGGATGCACCCGATAGTACTCCTATTTGATGAGGCTCAAGTGGATGCTTGTTTTGGTCTATTTGGAGATAGTGCTAACCTTGACGCAAGATATGTGCACGGTTTGCGCCGAAAGTACCATAGGCTCAGAAATCGTTGTGGAAGCACCTGATGGATCTCCTAGGTGACATTGGTCTAGTGGAATCTCGTTTCAATCCATTTGGAGACAACGGTACTGTCAGTGGAAGATGGGTTCACTATTTGCACCAAACATACCATTGGCACATAAATCGTTTTGGACGCACCCGATGGTACTCCTACATGACGAGGCACACGTGGATGCTCGTTTTGGTCTGCTTGGACATAGAGCTAATCTTGACACAAGATAGGTGCACGGTTTGCGCTGAACATACCATAGGCTCAGAAATCATTTTGGATGCACCCGATGGATCTCCTCGGTGACATTGGTCATGTGGAATCTAGTTTCAATCCATTTGGAGACACTATTAGAGTCAGTGCAAGATAGGTGCACGGTTTGTGCCAAACATAGCTCAGAAATCATTTTGGGATGCACCCGATGGTACTTCTAGGTGACGAGGCTCAAGTGGTTACTTGTTTCTATCTATTTAGAGATAGTGATAATCTTGACGCAAGATAGGTGCACGGTTTGCGCCGAACGTACCACAAGCTCGAAAATTGTTTCAGACACACCTGATGGTACTCCTAGGTGATGAGGCTCAAGTGGATGCTCATTTTGGTCTATTTGGGGATAGTGCTAATCTTGACGCAAGAAGATGCACGGTTTGCACCGAACGTAACATAGGGTTAGAAATTATTTTGGACGCACCCGATGGATCTCCTATGTGACATTGTTCATGTGGAATCTTATTTTAATCCATTTGGAGACAGTGGTAGTGTCAGTGCAAGATAGGCGCACGGTTTGTGCCAAATGTACCATAGGCACAGAAATCGTTTTGGACACACCCGATGGTACTCCTAGGTAACGTGGATCAAGTGGATGCTCGTTTTGGTCTGTTTAGACATAGTGCTAACCTTGACACAAGATAGGAGCACAGTTTGCGC
Source organism: Saccharum hybrid cultivar R570 (assembly GCA_038087645.1). Taxonomy (NCBI): domain Eukaryota; kingdom Viridiplantae; phylum Streptophyta; class Magnoliopsida; order Poales; family Poaceae; genus Saccharum; species Saccharum hybrid cultivar. Next base: position 9,900,700 of record JAQSUU010000275.1, on the reverse strand, counting down.
CGAACGTACCATAGGCTCATAAATCATTTTGGATGCACCCGATGGACCTTCTCAGTGACATTGGTCATTTGGAATCTCGTTTCAATCCATTTAGAGACAGTGTTAGATCAGTGCAAGATAGGTGCACGGTTTGCGCCAAATATCGATTAGAAATCATTTTGGACGCACCCGATGGTACTCCTAGGTGACGAGGCTCAAGTGGATGCTTGTTTTGGTCCGTTTGGAGATAGTGCTATCCTTGACGCAAGATAGGTGCGCGGTTTGCGCCGAACGTACTGTAGGCTCAGAAATTGTTTTGGATGCACCCGATGGATCTCCAAGGTGACATTGGTCATCCGAAATCTTGTTTCAATCTATTTGAAGATAGCGATACTATCGGTGCAAGATGGGTGCACTGTTTGCGCCAAACGTACCATAGCCACAGAAATCATTTTGGACGCACCCGATGGTACTCCTAGGTGACGAGGCTTAAGTGGATGCTCGTTTTGGTCTGTTTGGAGACAGTGCTAATCTTTGTGCGAGATTGGTGCACGGTTTGCGTCGAACGTACCATAGGCTTGGAAATCATTTTAGACGCGCTCGATGGTACTCCTAGGTGAAGAAGCTCAAGTGGATGCTCGTTTTGGTCTGTTTAGACATAGTGCAAACCTTGATGCAAGATAGGTGCATGGTTTGCACCAAACGTAGCATAGGCTAAGAAATCATTTAGGATGCACCCGGTGGATCTCCTATGGGACTTTGGTCATGTTGAATCTCGCTTCAATCCTTTGGTGACAGTGGTAGTGCTAGTGCAAGATATGTGCACGGTTTGCGCTAAACGTACCATAGGCACATAAATCATTTTGGATGCACCTGATAGTACTCCTATTTGATGAGGCTCAAGTGGATGCTTATTTTGGTCTATTTGGAGATAGTGCTAACCTTGACGCAAGATAGGTACACGGTTTGCGCCGAAAGTACCATAGGCTCAGAAATCGTTGTGGAAGCACCCGATGGATCTCCTAGGTGACATTGATCCTGTGGAATCTCGTTTCAATCCATTTGGAGACAACGGTACTGTCAGTGGAAGATGGGTGCACTGTTTGCACCAAATATACCATAGGCACATAAATCGTTTTGGACGCACCCGATGGTACTCCTAGGTGACGAGGCACACGTGGATGCTCGTTTTGGTCTGCTTGGACATAGAGCTAATCTTGACACAAGATAGGTGCACGGTTTGCGCTGAACATACCATAGGCTCAGAAATCATTTTGGACGCACCCGATGGATCTCCTCGGTGACATTGGTCATGTGGAATCTCGTTTCAATCCATTTGGAGACACTGTTAGAGTCAATGCAAGATAGGTGCACGGTTTGTGCCAAACGTAGCTCAGAAATCATTTTGGGATGCACCTGATGGTACTTCTAGGTGACGAGGCTCAAGTGGATACTTGTTTCTATCTATTTGGAGATAGTGCTAATCTTAACGCAAGATAGGTGCACGGTTTGCGCCCAACATACCACAAAGCTCGAAAATTGTTTTAGACACACCCGATGGTACTCCTAGGTGATGAGGCTCAAGTGGATGCTCGTTTTGGTCTATTTGGAGATAGTGCTAATCTTGACGCAAGAAGATGCACGGTTTGCGCCGAACGTAACATAGGGTCAGAAATTATTTTTGACGCACCCGATGGATCTCCTATGTGACATTGTTCATGTGGAATCTTATTTCAATCCATTTAGAGACAGTGGTAGTGTCAGTGCAAGATAGGCGCACGGTTTGTGCCAAACGTACCATAGGCACAGAAATCGTTTTGGACACACCCGATGGTACTCCTAGGTAACGTGGATAAAGTGGATGCTCGTTTTGGTATGTTTAGACATAGTGCTAATCTTGACGCAAGATAGGAGCACAGTTTGCGCCGAACGTACCATAGGCTCATAAATCATTTTGGATGCACCCGATGGATCTTCTCAGTGACATTGGTCATTTGGAATCTCGTTTCAATCCATTTGGAGACAGTGTTAGTATCAGTGCAAGATAGGTGCACGGTTTGCGCCAAATATCGCTTAGAAATCATTTTGGACGCACCCGATAGTGCTATCCTTGACGCAAGATAGGTGCGCAGTTTGCGCCGAACGTACCGTAGGCTCAGAAATTGTTTTGGATGCACCCGATGGATCTCTAAGGTGACATTGGTCATCCGGAATCTCGTTTCAATCTATTTGGAGATAGCAATACTATCAGTGCAAGATGGGTGCACTGTTTGCGCCAAACGTACCATAGGCTTAGAAATCATTTTGGATGCACCCGATAGATCTCTTATCTGACTTTGTCATGTGGAATCTCGTTTCAATCCATTTGGTGACAGTGGCAGTGTTAGTGCAAGATACGTGCACGGTTTGCGCTAAACGTTCCATAGGCTTAGAAATCAATTTGGATGCACCCGATGGATCTCCTCGGTCACGAGGCTCAAGTGGATGCTCGTTTTAGTCTGTTTGGAGATAGTGCTAATCTTGACGCAAGATAGATGCACGGTTTGCGTCGAACGTACTATTGGCTCAAAAATCATTTTTGGACACACCTGATGGTAATCCTAGGTGACGAGGCACACGTGGATGCTCGTTTTGGTCTGTTTGGACGTAGAGCTAATCTTGACATAAGATAGGTGCACGGTTTGCGCCGAACGTCTGATAGGCTCAGAAATCATTTTGGACGCGCTCGATGGTACTCCTAATGACATTGGTCATTTGGAATCTCGTTTCAATCAATTTGGAGACAGTGTTAATGTCAGTGCAAGATAGGTGCACGGTTTGTGCCAAACATCGCTTAGAAATTGTTTTGGACGCACCCGATGGTACTTCTAGGTGATGAGGCACAAGTGGATGCTCGTTTTGGTCTGTTTAGACATAGTGCTAACCTTGACGCGAGATAGGTGCATAGTTTGCGTTGAACATTCCATAGGCTCAAAAATCATTTTTGACGCGCCCGATGGATCTTCTTAGTGACATTGGTCATTTGGAATCTCCTTTCAATCAATTTGGAGACAGTGTCAATGTTAGTGCAAGATGGGTGCACGGTTTGCGCCAAATATACCATAGGCATAGAAATCGTTTTGGACGCACCCGATGGTACTCCTAAGTGACGAGGCTTAAGTGGATGCTCGTTTTGATTTGTTTGGAGATAGTGCTAATCTTGAAGCGAGATTGCTGCACGGTTTCCTTCGAATGTACCATGGGCTCGGAAATCATTTTGGACGTGCTCGATGGTACTCCTAGGTGACGAGGCTCAAGTGGATGCTTGTTTTGGTCTGTTTGGAGATAGCGCTAATCTTGATGCAAGATAGATGCATGGTTTGCGTCGAACGCACCATAGGCTCGAAAATCGTTTTGGACACACCTGATGGTACTCCTAGGTGACGAGGCACATGTGGATGCTCGTTTTGGTCTGTTTGGACATAGAGCTAATCTTGACACAAGATAGGTGCACGGTTTGCGCCGAACGTCCCATAAGCTCAGAAATTATTTTGGACGCACCCGATGGATCTCCTGGGTGACATTGGTCATATGGAATCTCGTTTCAATCCATTTGGAGACACTGTTAGAGTCAGTGCAAGATAGGTGCACGGTTTAAACCAAACGTAGCTCAGAAATCTTTTTGGGATGCACCCGATGGTACTCCTAGGTGACGAGGCTCAAGTGGTTGCTTGTTTCAGTCTATTTGGAGATAGTGCTAATCTTGTTGCAAGATAGGTGCACAGTTTGCATCGAACATACCATGGGCTCGAAAATCATTTTGGACGTGCTCGATGGTACTCCTAGGTGACGAGGCTCAAGTGGATGCTCGTTTTGGTCTGTTTGGAGATAGTGCTAACCTTGATGCAAGATAGGTGCATGGTTTGCGCTGAACGTATCGTAGGCTCAGAAATTGTTTTGGATGCACCCGATGGATCTCCAAGGTGACATTGGTCATCTGGAATCTCGTTTCAATCTATTTGGAGATAGCGATACTATCAGTGCAAGATGGGTGCACTGTTTGCGCCACACGTACCTTAGCCACAGAAATCATTTTGGACGCACCCGATGGTACTCCTAGGTGACGAGGCTTAAGTGGATGCTCGTTTTGGTCTGTTTGGAGACAGTGCTAATCTTTGTGCGAGATTGGTGCTCGGTTTGTGTCGAACGTACCATAGGCTTGAAAATCATTTTAGACGTGCTTGATGGTACTCCTAGGTGAAGAAGCTCAAGTGGATGCTCGTTTTGGTCTGTTTAGACATAGTGCTAACCTTGATGCAAGATAGGTGCACGGTTTGTGCCGAACGTAGCATAGGCTAAGAAATCATTTAGGATGCTCCCGTTGGATCTCCTATGTGACTTTGGTCATGTGGAATCTCGCTTCAATCCTTTGGTGACAGTGGCAGTGTTAGTGCAAGATATGTGCACGGTTTGCACTAAACGTACCATAGGCATATAAATCATTTTGGATGCACCCGATAGTACTCCTAGGTGATGAGGCTCAAGTGGATGCTCATTTTGGTCTGTTTGGAGATAGTGCTAACCTTGACCCAAGATAGGTGCACGGTTTGTGCCGAAAGTACCATAGGCTTGGAAATCGTTGTGGAAGCACCCGATGGATCTCCAGGTGACATTGGTCCTATGGAATCTCGTTTCAATCCATTTGGAGACAACAGTACTATAGTGCAAGATGGTTGCACTGTTTGTGCCAAACATACCAGAGGCAAATAAATCGTTTTGGACGCACCTGATGGTACTCCTAGGTGACGAGGCACACGTGGATGCTCGTTTTGGTCTGTTTGGACATAGAGCTAATCTTGATACAAGATAGGTATACGGCTTGTGCCGAACGTACCATAGGCTTAGAAATCATTTTGGACGCATCCGATGGGTCTCCTCGGGGACATTAGTCATGTGGAATCTCGTTTCAATCCATTTGAAGACACTGTTAGCATCAGTACAAGATAGGTGCACGGTTTGTGCCAAACGTTGCTCATAAATCATTTTGGGATGCACCCGATGGTACTTCTAGGTGAGAAGGCTCAAGTGGTTACTTGTTTCTATCTATTTGGAGATAGTGCTAATCTTGACGCAAGATAGGTGCATGGTTTGCGCCGAACGTACCACATGCTCGAAAATTGTTTCAGACACACCCGATGGTACTCCTAGGTGATGAGGCTCAAGTGGATGCTCGTTTTGGTCCGTTTGGAGATAGTGCTAATCTTGACGCAAGAAGATGCACGGTTTAAGCCGAACGTAACATAGGGTCAGAAATTGTTTTGGACGCACCCGATGGATCTCCTATGTGACATTTGTCTTGTGGAATCTCATTTCAATCCATTTGGAGACAGTGGTAGTGTCAGTGCAAGATAGGTGCACGGTTTGTGCCAAACGTACCATAGGCACAGAAAATCGTTTTGGACACACCCGATGGTACTCCTAGGTGATGTGGATCAAGTGGATGCTTGTTTTGGTCTGTTTAGACATAGTGCTAACCTTGACGCAAGATATGTGCACAGTTTGCGCCAAACGTACCATAGGCTCATAAATCATTTTGGATGCACCCGTTAGATCTTCTCAATGACATTGGTCATTTGGAATCTCGTTTCAATCCATTTGGAGACAGTGTTAGTGTTAGTGCAAGATAGGTGCACGGTTTGCACCAAATATCGCTTACAAATCATTTTGGATGCACCCGATGGTACTCCTAGGTGAAGAAGCTCAAGTGGATACTCGTTTTGGTCTGTTTAGACATAGTGCTAACCTTGATGCAAGATAGGTGCACGGTTTGTGCCGAACGTAGCATAGGCTAAGAAATCATTTAGGATGCTCCCGTTGGATCTCCTATGTGACTTTGGTCATGTGGAATCTCGCTTCAATCCTTTGGTGACAGTGGCAGTGTTAGTGCAAGATGTGTGCACGGTTTGCACTAAACGTACCATAGGCATATAAATCATTTTGGATGCACCCGATAGTACTCCTAGGTGATGAGGCTCAAGTGGATGCTCGTTTTGGTCTGTTTGGAGATAGTGCTAACCTTGACCCAAGATAGGTGCACGGTTTGTGCCGAAAGTACCATAGGCTTGGAAATCGTTGTGGAAGCACCCGATGGATCTCCAGGTGACATTGGTCCTATGGAATCTCGTTTCAATCCATTTGGAGACAACAGTACTGTAGTGCAAGATGGTTGCACTGTTTGTGCCAAACATACCAGAGGCAAATAAATCGTTTTGGACGCACCTGATGGTACTCCTAGGTGACGAGGCACACGTGGATGCTCGTTTTGGTCTGTTTGGACATAGAGCTAATCTTGATACAAGATAGGTATACGGCTTGTGCCGAACGTACCATAGGCTTAGAAATCATTTTGGACGCATCCGATGGGTCTCCTCGGGGACATTAGTCATGTGGAATCTCGTTTCAATCCATTTGAAGACACTGTTAGCATCAGTACAAGATAGGTGCACGGTTTGTGCCAAACGTTGCTCATAAATCATTTTGGGATGCACCCGATGGTACTTCTAGGTGAGAAGGCTCAAGTGGTTACTTGTTTCTATCTATTTGGAGATAGTGCTAATCTTGACGCAAGATAGGTGCATGGTTTGCGCCGAACGTACCACATGCTCGAAAATTGTTTCAGACACACCCGATGGTACTCCTAGGTGATGAGGCTCAAGTGGATGCTCGTTTTGGTCCGTTTGGAGATAGTGCTAATCTTGACGCAAGAAGATGCACGGTTTAAGCCGAACGTAACATAGGGTCAGAAATTGTTTTGGACGCACCCGATGGATCTCCTATGTGACATTTGTCTTGTGGAATCTCATTTCAATCCATTTGGAGACAGTGGTAGTGTCAGTGCAAGATAGGTGCACGGTTTGTGCCAAACGTACCATAGGCACAGAAAATCGTTTTGGACACACCCGATGGTACTCCTAGGTGATGTGGATCAAGTGGATGCTTGTTTTGGTCTGTTTAGACATAGTGCTAACCTTGACGCAAGATATGTGCACAGTTTGCGCCAAACGTACCATAGGCTCATAAATCATTTTGGATGCACCCGTTAGATCTTCTCAATGACATTGGTCATTTGGAATCTCGTTTCAATCCATTTGGAGACAGTGTTAGTGTTAGTGCAAGATAGGTGCACGGTTTGCACCAAATATCGCTTACAAATCATTTTGGATGCACCCGATGGTACTCCTAGGTGAAGAAGCTCAAGTGGATACTCGTTTTGGTCTGTTTAGACATAGTGCTAACCTTGATGCAAGATAGGTGCACGGTTTGTGCCGAACGTAGCATAGGCTAAGAAATCATTTAGGATGCTCCCGTTGGATCTCCTATGTGACTTTGGTCATGTGGAATCTCGCTTCAATCCTTTGGTGACAGTGGCAGTGTTAGTGCAAGATGTGTGCACGGTTTGCACTAAACGTACCATAGGCATATAAATCATTTTGGATGCACCCGATAGTACTCCTAGGTGATGAGGCTCAAGTGGATGCTCGTTTTGGTCTGTTTGGAGATAGTGCTAACCTTGACCCAAGATAGGTGCACGGTTTGTGCCGAAAGTACCATAGGCTTGGAAATCGTTGTGGAAGCACCCGATGGATCTCCAGGTGACATTGGTCCTATGGAATCTCGTTTCAATCCATTTGGAGACAACAGTACTGTAGTGCAAGATGGTTGCACTGTTTGTGCCAAACATACCAGAGGCAAATAAATCGTTTTGGACGCACCTGATGGTACTCCTAGGTGACGAGGCACACGTGGATGCTCGTTTTGGTCTGTTTGGACATAGAGCTAATCTTGATACAAGATAGGTATACGGCTTGTGCCGAACGTACCATAGGCTTAGAAATCATTTTGGACGCATCCGATGGGTCTCCTCGGGGACATTAGTCATGTGGAATCTCGTTTCAATCCATTTGAAGACACTGTTAGCATCAGTACAAGATAGGTGCACGGTTTGTGCCAAACGTTGCTCATAAATCATTTTGGGATGCACCCGATGGTACTTCTAGGTGAGAAGGCTCAAGTGGTTACTTGTTTCTATCTATTTGGAGATAGTGCTAATCTTGACGCAAGATAGGTGCATGGTTTGCGCCGAACGTACCACATGCTCGAAAATTGTTTCAGACACACCCGATGGTACTCCTAGGTGATGAGGCTCAAGTGGATGCTCGTTTTGGTCCGTTTGGAGATAGTGCTAATCTTGACGCAAGAAGATGCACGGTTTAAGCCGAACGTAACATAGGGTCAGAAATTGTTTTGGACGCACCCGATGGATCTCCTATGTGACATTTGTCTTGTGGAATCTCATTTCAATCCATTTGGAGACAGTGGTAGTGTCAGTGCAAGATAGGTGCACGGTTTGTGCCAAACGTACCATAGGCACAGAAAATCGTTTTGGACACACCCGATGGTACTCCTAGGTGATGTGGATCAAGTGGATGCTTGTTTTGGTCTGTTTAGACATAGTGCTAACCTTGACGCAAGATATGTGCACAGTTTGCGCCAAACGTACCATAGGCTCATAAATCATTTTGGATGCACCCGTTAGATCTTCTCAATGACATTGGTCATTTGGAATCTCGTTTCAATCCATTTGGAGACAGTGTTAGTGCAAGATAGGTGCACGGTTTGCACCAAATATCGCTTACAAATTATTTTGGATGCACCCGATGGTACTCCTAGGTGACGAGGCTCAAGTGGATGCTCGTTTTGGTCTGTTTGGAGATAGTGCTAACCTTGACGCAAGATAGGTGCACGGTTAGCGCTGAACATACCGTAGGCTCAGAAATTATTTTGAATGCACCCGATGGATCTCCTAGGTGACATTGGTCATCTAGAATCTCGTTTCAATCTATTTGGAGATAGCGATACTATCAGTGCAAGTGGGTGCACTGTTTGCGCCAAACGTACCATAGCCATAGAAATCGTTTTGGACGCACCCGATGGTACTCCTAGGTTACGAGGCTTAAGTGGATGCTCGTTTTGGTCTGTTTGGAGACAGTGCTAATCTTTGTGCGAGATTGGTGCACGGTTTGCGTCGAACATACCATAGGCTTAGAAATCGTTTTAGACGCGCTCGATGGTTCTCCTGGTGAAGAAGCTCAAGTGGATGCTCGTTTTGGTCTGTTTAGACATAGTGCTAACCTTGACGCAAGATAGGTGCACAGTTTGCGCCGAACGTAGCATAGGCTCAGAAATTATTTAGGATGCACCCGGTGGATCTCCTATGTGACTTTGGTCGTGTGGAATCTCATTTCAATCCTTTGGTGACATTGGCAGTGTTAGTGCAAGATATGTGCATGGTTTTTGCTAAATGTACCATAGGCACAGAAATCATTTTGGATGCACCCGATAGTACTCCAGGTGACGAGGCTCAAGTGGATGCTCATTTTGGTCTGTTTGGAGATAGTGCTAACCTTGACGCAATATAGGTGCATGGTTTAGCATGCACCCGATGGATCTCCTAGGTGACATTGGTCCTGTGGAATCTTGTTTCAATCCATTTGGAGACAGCGGTACTGTTAGTGCAAGATCGGTGCACTGTTTGCGCCAAATATACCATAGGCATAGAAATCATTTTGGACGCACCCGATGGTACTCCTAAGTGACGAGGCTTAAGTGGATGCTCGTTTTGATTTGTTTGGAGACAGTGCTAATCTTGACGCGAGATTGCTGCACGGTTTCCTTCGAATGTACCATAGGCTCAGAAATCATTTTGGACGTGTTCGATGGTACTCCTAGGTGACGAGGCTCAAGTGGATGCTCGTTTTGGTCTGTTTAGAGATAGTGCTAATCTTGATGCAAGATAGATGCACGGTTTGCGTCGAACGTACCATAGGCTCGAAAATCATTTTGGACGCACCTGATGGTACTCCTAGGTGACGAGGCACACGTGGATGCTCGTTTTGATCTGTTTGGACATAGAGCTAATCTTGACACAAGATAGGTGCACGGTTTACGCCGAACGTCCCATAGGCTCAGAAATCATTTAGGACGCACCCGATGGATCTCCTCAGTGACATTGGTCATGTGGAATCTCGTTTCAATCCATTTGGAGACACTGTTGGAGTCAGTGCAAGATAGGTGCACGGTTTGTGCCAAACGTAGATCAGAAATCATTTTGGGATGCACCCGATGGTACTTCTTGGTGACGAGGCTCAAGTGGTTACTTGTTTTAGTCTATTTGGAGATGTGCTAATCTTGATGAAAGATAAGTGCACGGTTTGCGCCGAACGTCCCACAAGCTCGAAAATTGTTTTGGACACACCTGTTGGTACTCCTAGCTGGCGAGGCTCAAGTGGATGCTCGTTTTAGTGTGTTTGGAGATAGTGCTAATCTTGACGCAAGATAGATGCACGGTTTGCACCGAACGTAACATAGGGTCAAAAATCGTTTTGGACGCACCCGATTTGTCTCCTATGTGACATTGGTCATGTGGAATCTCATTTCAATCCATTTGGAGATAGTGGTAGTGTCAGTGCAATATAGGTGCATGGTTTGCGCCAAATGTACCATAGGCATAGAAATCGTTTTGGACGCACCCGAAAGTACTCCTAGGTGACATGGCTCTAGTGGATGCTCGTTTTGGTCTATTTAGACATAGTGCTAACCTTGACGCAACATAAGTGCACAGTTTGCACCGAACGTACCATAGGCTCCTAAATCATTTTGGACGCACCCAATGGATCTTCTTAGTGACACTGGTCATTTGTAATCTCGTTTCAATCCATTTGGAGACAGTGTTAGTGTCAGTGCAAGATAGGTGCACAATTTGCGCCAAACATCGCTTAGAAATCGTTTTGGATGCACCCGACGGTACTCCTAGGTGACAAGGCTCAAGTGGATGCTCATTTTGGTATGTTTGGAGATAGTGCTAATCTTGACGCATGATAGATGCACGTTTTGCATCGATCGAACCACAAGCTCGAAAAATGTTTCAGACACACCCGATGGTACTCCTAGGTGACGAGGCTCAAGTGGATGCTCGTTTTGGTCTGTTTGGACATAGAGCTAATCTTGACGCAAGATAGGTGCACGGTTTGCGCCGAACGTACCATAGGCTCAGAAAAAAATTTGGACGCACCCGATGGATCTCCTCGGTGACATTGGTCATGTGGAATCTTGTTTCAATCCATTTGGAGACACTATTAGCGTCAGTGCAAGATAGGTGCACAGTTTGCACCAAACGTAGCTTAGAAATCATTTTGGGATGCACCCGATGGTACTTCTAGCTGACGAGGCTCAAGTGGTTACTTGTTTCAGTCTATTTGGAGATAGTGCTAATCTTGACGTAGGATAGGTGCACGGTTTGTGCCGAACGTACCACAAGCTCAAAAATCATTTCAGACACACCCGATGGTACTCCTAGGTGACGAGGCTCAAGTGGATGCTCATTTTGGTCTGTTTGGAGATAGTGCTAATCTTGACGCAAGATAGATGCACGGTTTGTGCCGAAAGTAACATAGGGTCAGAAATTGTTTTGGACGCACCCGATGGATCTCCTAGGTGACGAGGCTCAAGTGGATGCTCGTTTTGGTCTGGTTGGAGATAGTGCTAACCTTGACGCAAGATAGGTGCATGGTTTGCGCTGAACGTACTGTAGGCATAGAAATTGTTTTGGATGCACCTGATGGATCTCCTAGGTGACACTGGTCATGTGGAATCTCGTTTCAATCCATTTGGAGACACTATTAGAGTCAGTGCAAGATAGGTGCACAGTTTGCACCAAACGTAGCTTAGAAATCATTTTGGGATGCACCCGATGGTACTTCTAGCTGACGAGGCTCAAGTGGTTACTTGTTTCAGTCTATTTGGAGATAGTGCTAATCTTGACGCAAGATAGGTGCACGGTTTGCGCCGAACGTACGACAAGCTCAAAAATCGTTTCAGACACACCCGATGGTACTCCTAGATGATGAGGCTCAAGAGGATACTCATTTTGGTCTGTTTGGAGATAGTGCTAATCTTGACGCAGATAGATGCACGGTTTGCGCCGAATGTAACATAGGGTCAGAAATTGTTTTGGACGCACCCGATGGATCTCCTAGGTGACGAGGCTCAAGTGGATGCTCGTTTTGGTCTGGTTGGAGATAGTGCTAACCTTGACGTAAGATAGGTGCATGGTTTGTGCTAAATGTACCGTAGACACAGAAATTATTTTGGATGCACTTGATGGATCTCCTAGGTGACATTGGTCATATGGAATCTCGTTTCAATCCATTTGGACACAGCGGTACTATCAGTGCAAGATGGGTGCACTGTTTGCACCAAACGTACCATAGCCACAGAAATCGTTTCGGACGCACCCGATGGTACTCCTAGGTGACGAGGCTAATCTTGATGCGAGATTGCTGCACGGTTTGCGTCGAACGTAGCATAGGCTCGGAAATCATTTTGTACGTGCTCAATGGTACTCCTAGGTGATGAGGCTCAAGTGGATGCTCGTTTTGGTCTGTTTGGAGATAGCGCTAATCCTGACGCAAGATAGATGCACGGTTTGCGCCTAACGTAACATAGGGTCAGAAATTATTTTGGACGCACCTGTTGGTACTCCTAGGTGGCGAGGCACACGTGGATGCTCGTTTTGGTCTGTTTTGACATAGAGCTAATCTTGACACAAGATAGGTGCACGGTTTGCGTCGAACGTCCCATAGGCTCAGAAATCATTTTGGACGCACCCGACGGATCTCCTCGGTGACAATGGTCATGTGGAATCTCGTTTCAATACATTTGGAGACACTGTTCGAGTCAGTGCAAGATAGGTGCATGGTTTGCGCCAAAGGTAGCTCAGAAATCATTTTGGGATGCACCCGATGGTACTTCTAGGTGACGAGGCTCAAGTGGTTACTTGTTTCAGTCTATTTGGAGATAGTGCTAATCTTGACGCAAGATAGGCACACGGTTTGCGCCGAGCGTACCACAAGCTCGAAAAACATTTCAGACACACCCGATGGTACTCCTAGGAGATGAGGCTCAAGTGGATGCTCGCTTTGGTCTGTTTGGAGATAGTGCTAATCTTGACACAAGATAGATGCACAGTTTGCGCCGAACGTAACATAGGGTCAGAAATCGTTTTGGACGCACCTGATGGATCTCCTATGTGACATTGGTCATGTGGCATCTCATTTTAATCCATTTGGAGATAGTGGTAGTGTTAGTGCAAGATAGGTTCACAGTTTGCGCCAAACGTACCATAGGCACAGAAAATCATTTTGGACGCACCCGATGATACTCCTAGGTGACGTGGCTCAAGTGGTGCTCATTTCGGTCTGTTTAGACATAGTGCTAACCTTGACGCAAGATAGGTGCACAGTTTGCTCCGAACGAACCATAGGCTCATAAGTCATTTTGGCCGCACCCGATGGATCTTCTCAGTGACATTTGTCATTTGAAATCTCGTTTCACTCCAATTGGAGACAGTGTTAGTGTCAGTGCAAGATAGGTGCACAGTTTGCGCCAAACATCGCTTAGAAATCGTTTTAGACGCACCCGACAGTACTCCTAGGTGACGAGGCTCAAGTGGATGCTCGTTTTGGTCTATTTGGAGATAGTGCTAACCTTGACGCAAGATAGGTGCACGGTTTGCGCCGAACGTACCGTAGGCTTAGAAATTGTTTTGGATGCACCCAATGGATCTCCTAGGTGACATTGGTCATGTGGAATCTCGTTTCAATCCATTTAGAGATAGCGGTACTATCAGTGGCAAGATGGGTGCACTGTTTGCTCTAAACATACCATAGGCACAGAAATCGTTTTGGACGCACCCGATGGTACTCCTAGGTGACGAGACACATGTGGATGCTCGTTTTGGTCTGTTTGGAGATAGTGCTAATCTTGATGCGAGATTGGTGCACGGTTTGCGTCTCACGTACCATAAGCTTGGATATCGTTTTAGACGCGCTTGATGGTACTCCTAGGTGAAGAAGCTCAAGTGGATGCTTGTTTTGGTCTGTTTAGACATAGTGCTAACCTTGACGCAAGATAGGTGCACGATTTGCGCCGAACATAGCCTAGGCTCAAAAATCGTTTAGGATGCACCCGGTGGATCTCCTATGTGACTTTGGTCATGTGGGAGGTTTCAATCCTTTGGTGACAGTGGCAGCGTTAGTGCAAGATATGTGCACAGTTTGCGCTGAACATACCATAGGCACAGAAATCATTTTGGATGCACCCGATACTACTCTTAGGTGACGAGGCTCAAGTGGATGCTCATTTTGGTCTGTTTGGAGATAGTGCTAACCTTGACGCAAGATAGGAGCACGGTTTGCGCCGAACGTACCGTAGGCTCAGAAAATCATTGTGGATGCACCCGATGGATCTCCTAGGTGACATTGGTCATGTGGAATCTCGTTTCATTCCATTTGGAGACAGCGGTACTGTCAGTGCAAGATGGGTGCACTGTTTGTGCCAAACATACCATAGGCACAGAAATCATTTTGGACGCACCCGATGGTACTCCTAGGTGACGTGGCTCAAGTGGATGCTCGTTTTGGTCTGTTTAGACATAGTGCTAACCTTGACGCAAGATAGGTGCACAGTTTGTGCCGAACGTAATATAGGCTCATAAATCATTTTGGACGCACCCGATGGATCTTCTCAGTGACATTGGTCATTTGGAATCTCGTTTCAATCCATTTGGAGATAGTGTTAGTGTCACTGCAAGATAGGTGCACGGTTTGCGCCAAACATCGCTTAGAAATCGTTTAGATGCACCCGATGGTACTCCTAGGTGACAAGGCTCAAGTGGATGCTCGTTTTTGTCTGTTTGGAGATAGTGTTAACCTTGACGCAAGATAGGTGCACGGTTTGCGCCGAACGTACCATAGGCTCAGAAATTGTTTTGGATGCAACCAATGGATCTCATAGGTGACATTGGTCATGTGGAATCTTGTTTCAATCCATTTGGAGATAGCGGTACTATCAGTGGCAAGATGGGTGCACTGTTTGCTCTAAACATACCATAGGCACAGAAATCGTTTTGGACGCACCCGATGGTACTCCTAGGTGACGAGACACACGTGGTTGCTCATTTTGGTCTGTTTGGAGATAGTGCTAATCTTGATGCGAGATTGGTGCACGGTTTGCGTCTCACGTACCATAAGCTTGGATATCGTTTTAGACGCGCTTGATGGTACTCCTAGGTGAAGAAGCTCAAGTGGATGCTCGTTTTGGTCTGTTTAGATATAGTGCTAACCTTGCCGCAAGATAGGTGCACGGTTTGCGCCGAACATAGCCTAGGCTCAAAAATCATTTAGGATGCACCCGGTGGATCTCCTTTGTGACTTTGGTCAAGTGGGAGGTTTCAATCCTTTGGTGACAGTGGCAGCGTTAGTGCAAGATATGTGCACGGTTTGCGCTAAACATACCATAGGCACAGAAATCATTTTGGATGCACCCGATACTACTCTTAGGTGACGAGGCTCAAGTGGATGCTCATTTTGGTCTGTTTGGAGATAGTGCTAACCTTGACGCAAGATAGGAGCACGGTTTGCGCCGAACGTACCGTAGGCTCAGAAAATCGTTGTGGATGCACCCGATGGATTTCCTAGGTGACATTGGTCATATGGAATCTCGTTTCATTCCATTTGGAGACAGCGGTACTGTCAGTGCAAGATGGGTGCACTATTTGTGCCAAACATACCATAGGCACAGAAATCATTTTGGACGCACCCGATGGTACTCCTAGGTGACGTGGCTCAAGTGGATGCTCGTTTTGGTCTGTTTAGACATAGTGCTAACCTTGACGCAAGATAGGTGCACAGTTTGTGCCGAACGTAATATAGGCTCATAAATCATTTTGGACGCACCTGATGGATCTTCTCAGTGACATTGGTCATTTGGAATCTCGTTTTAATCCATTTGGAGATAGTGTTAGTGTCACTGCAAGATAGGTGCACGGTTTGCGCCAAACGTCGCTTAGAAATCGTTTAGATGCACCCGATGGTACTCCTAGGTGACAAGGCTCAAGTGGATGCTCGTTTTTGTCTGTTTGGAGATAGTGCTAACCTTTACGCAAGATAGGTGCACGGTTTGCGCCGAACGTACCATAGGCTCAGAAATTGTTTTGGATGCACCCAATGGATCTCCTAGGTGACATTGGTCATGTGGAATCTCGTTTCAATCCATTTGGAGATAGCGGTACTATTAGTGGCAAGATGGGTGCACTGTTTGCTCTAAACATACCATAGGCACAGAAATCGTTTTGGACGCACCCGATGGTACTCCTAGGTGACGAGACACACGTGGATGCTCATTTTGGTCTGTTTGGAGATAGTGCTAATCTTGATGCGAGATTGGTGCACGGTTTGCGTCTCACGTACCATAAGCTTGGATATCGTTTTAGACGCGCTTGATGGTACTCCTAGGTGAAGAAGCTCAAGTGGATGCTCGTTTTGGTCTGTTTAGACATAGTGCTAACCTTGACGCAAGATAGGTGCACGGTTTGCGCCGAACATAGCCTAGGCTCAAAAATCGTTTAGGATGCACCCGGTGGATCTCCTATGTGACTTTGGTCATGTGGGAGGTTTCAATCCTTTGGTGACAGTGGCAGCGTTAGTGCAAGATATGTGCACGGTTTGCGCTAAACATACCATAGGCACAGAAATCATTTTGGATGCACCCGATACTACTCTTAGGTGACGAGGCTCAAGTGGATGCTCATTTTGGTCTATTTGGAGATAGTGCTAACCTTAACGCAAGATAGGAGCACGGTTTGCGCCGAACGTACCGTAGGCTCAGAAAATCGTTGTGGATGCACCCGATGGATCTCCTAGGTGACATTGGTCATGTGGAATCTCGTTTCATTCCATTTGGAGACAGCGGTACTGTCAGTGCAAGATGGGTGCACTATTTGTGCCAAACATACCATAGGCACAGAAATCATTTTGGACGCACCCGATGGTACTCCTAGGTGACGTGGCTCAAGTGGATGCTCGTTTTGGTCTGTTTAGACATAGTGCTAACCTTGCCGCAAGATAGGTGCACGGTTTGCGCCGAACATAGCCTAGGCTCAAAAATCGTTTAGGATGCACCCGGTGGATCTCCTATGTGACTTTGGTCATGTGGGAGGTTTCAATCCTTTGGTGACAGTGGCAGCGTTAGTGCAAGATATGTGCACGGTTTGCGCTAAACATACCATAGGCACAGAAATCATTTTGGATGCACCCGATACTACTCCTAGGTGACGAGGCTCAAGTGGATGCTCATTTTGGTCTGTTTGGAGATAGTGCTAACCTTGACGCAAGATAGGAGCACGGTTTGCGCCGAACGTACCGTAGGCTCAGAAAATCGTTGTGGATGCACCCGATGGATTTCCTAGGTGACATTGGTCATGTGGAATCTCGTTTCATTCCATTTGGAGACAGCGGTACTGTCAGTGCAAGATGGGTGCACTATTTGTGCCAAACATACCATAGGCACAGAAATCATTTTGGACGCACCCGATGGTACTCCTAGGTGACGTGGCTCAAGTGGATGCTCGTTTTGGTCTGTTTAGACATAGTGCTAACCTTGACGCAAGATAGGTGCACAGTTTGTGCCGAACGTAATATAGGCTCATAAATCATTTTGGACGCACCTGATGGATCTTCTCAGTGACATTGGTCATTTGGAATCTCGTTTCAATCCATTTGGAGATAGTGTTAGTGTCACTGCACGATAGGTGCACGGTTTGCGCCAAACGTCGCTTAGAAATCGTTTAGATGCACCCGATGGTACTCCTAGGTGACAAGGCTCAAGTGGATGCTCGTTTTTGTCTGTTTGGAGATAGTTCTAACCTTTACGCAAGATAGGTGCACGGTTTGCGCCGAACGTACCATAGGCTCAGAAATTGTTTTGGATGCACCCAATGGATCTCCTAGGTGACATTGGTCATGTGGAATCTCGTTTCAATCCATTTGGAGATAGCGGTACTATTAGTGGCAAGATGGGTGCACTGTTTGCTCTAAACATACCATAGGCACAGAAATCGTTTTGGACGCACCCGATGGTACTCCTAGGTGACGAGACACACGTGGATGCTCATTTTGGTCTGTTTGGAGATAGTGCTAATCTTGATGCGAGATTGGTGCACGGTTTGCGTCTCACGTACCATAAGCTTGGATATCGTTTTAGACGCGCTTGATGGTACTCCTAGGTGAAGAAGCTCAAGTGGATGCTCGTTTTGGTCTGTTTAGACATAGTGCTAACCTTGACGCAAGATAGGTGCACGGTTTGCGCCGAACATAGCCTAGGCTCAAAAATCGTTTAGGATGCACCCGGTGGATCTCCTATGTGACTTTGGTCATGTGGGAGGTTTCAATCCTTTGGTGACAGTGGCAGCGTTAGTGCAAGATATGTGCACGGTTTGCGCTAAACATACCATAGGCACAGAAATCATTTTGGATGCACCCGATACTACTCTTAGGTGACGAGGCTCAAGTGGATGCTCATTTTGGTCTGTTTGGAGATAGTGCTAACCTTAACGCAAGATAGGAGCACGGTTTGCGCCGAACGTACCGTAGGCTCAGAAAATCGTTG
This sequence comes from Saccharum hybrid cultivar R570, assembly GCA_038087645.1. Taxonomy (NCBI): domain Eukaryota; kingdom Viridiplantae; phylum Streptophyta; class Magnoliopsida; order Poales; family Poaceae; genus Saccharum; species Saccharum hybrid cultivar. Next base: position 9,882,178 of record JAQSUU010000275.1, on the reverse strand, counting down.
TGGATGCACCCGATGGATCTCCTAGGTGACATTGGTCATGCGGAATCTCGTTTCATTCCATTTGGAGACAGCGGTACTGTCAGTGCAAGATGGGTGCACTATTTGTGCCAAACATACCATAGGCACAGAAATCATTTTGGACGCACCCGATGGTACTCCTAGGTGACGTGGCTCAAGTGGATGCTCGTTTTGGTCTGTTTAGACATAGTGCTAACCTTGACGCAAGATAGGTGCACAGTTTGTGCCGAACATAATATAGGCTCATAAATCATTTTGGACGCACCTGATGGATCTTCTCAGTGACATTGGTCATTTGGAATCTCGTTTCAATCCATTTGGAGATAGTGTTAGTGTCACTGCAAGATAGGTGCACGGTTTGCGCCAAACGTCGCTTAGAAATCGTTTAGATGCACCCGATGGTACTCCTAGGTGACAAGGCTCAAGTGGATGCTCGTTTTTGTCTGTTTGGAGATAGTGCTAACCTTTACGCAAGATAGGTGCACGGTTTGCGCCGAACGTACCATAGGCTCAGAAATTGTTTTGGATGCACCCAATGGATCTCCTAGGTGACATTGGTCATGTGGAATCTCGTTTCAATCCATTTGGAGATAGCGGTACTATCAGTGGCAAGATGGGTGCACTGTTTGCTCTAAACATACCATAGGCACAGAAATCGTTTTGGACGCACCCGATGGTACTCCTAGGTGACGAGACACACGTGGATGCTCATTTTGGTCTGTTTGGAGATAGTGCTAATCTTGATGCGAGATTGGTGCACGGTTTGCGTCTCACGTACCATAAGCTTGGATATTGTTTTAGACGCGCTTGATGGTACTCCTAGGTGAAGAAGCTCAAGTGGATGCTCGTTTTGGTCTGTTTAGACATAGTGCTAACCTTGACGCAAGATAGGTGCACGGTTTGCGCCGAACATAGCCTAGGCTCAAAAATCGTTTAGGATGCACCCGGTGGATCTCCTATGTGACTTTGGTCATGTGGGAGGTTTCAATCCTTTGGTGACAGTGGCAGCGTTAGTGCAAGATATGTGCACGGTTTGCGCTAAACATACCATAGGCACAGAAATCATTTTGGATGCACCCGATACTACTCTTAGGTGACGAGGCTCAAGTGGATGCTCATTTTGGTCTATTTGGAGATAGTGCTAACCTTAACGCAAGATAGGAGCACGGTTTGCGCCGAACGTACCGTAGGCTCAGAAAATCGTTGTGGATGCACCCGATGGATCTCCTAGGTGACATTGGTCATGTGGAATCTCGTTTCATTCCATTTGGAGACAGCGGTACTGTCAGTGCAAGATGGGTGCACTATTTGTGCCAAACATACCATAGGCACAGAAATCATTTTGGACGCACCCGATGGTACTCCTAGGTGACGTGGCTCAAGTGGATGCTCGTTTTGGTCTGTTTAGACATAGTGCTAACCTTGCCGCAAGATAGGTGCACGGTTTGCGCCGAACATAGCCTAGGCTCAAAAATCGTTTAGGATGCACCCGGTGGATCTCCTATGTGACTTTGGTCATGTGGGAGGTTTCAATCCTTTGGTGACAGTGGCAGCGTTAGTGCAAGATATGTGCACGGTTTGCGCTAAACATACCATAGGCACAGAAATCATTTTGGATGCACCCGATACTACTCCTAGGTGACGAGGCTCAAGTGGATGCTCATTTTGGTCTGTTTGGAGATAGTGCTAACCTTGACGCAAGATAGGAGCACGGTTTGCGCCGAACGTACCGTAGGCTCAGAAAATCGTTGTGGATGCACCCGATGGATTTCCTAGGTGACATTGGTCATGTGGAATCTCGTTTCATTCCATTTGGAGACAGCGGTACTGTCAGTGCAAGATGGGTGCACTATTTGTGCCAAACATACCATAGGCACAGAAATCATTTTGGACGCACCCGATGGTACTCCTAGGTGACGTGGCTCAAGTGGATGCTCGTTTTGGTCTGTTTAGACATAGTGCTAACCTTGACGCAAGATAGGTGCACAGTTTGTGCCGAACGTAATATAGGCTCATAAATCATTTTGGACGCACCTGATGGATCTTCTCAGTGACATTGGTCATTTGGAATCTCGTTTCAATCCATTTGGAGATAGTGTTAGTGTCACTGCACGATAGGTGCACGGTTTGCGCCAAACGTCGCTTAGAAATCGTTTAGATGCACCCGATGGTACTCCTAGGTGACAAGGCTCAAGTGGATGCTCGTTTTTGTCTGTTTGGAGATAGTTCTAACCTTTACGCAAGATAGGTGCACGGTTTGCGCCGAACGTACCATAGGCTCAGAAATTGTTTTGGATGCACCCAATGGATCTCCTAGGTGACATTGGTCATGTGGAATCTCGTTTCAATCCATTTGGAGATAGCGGTACTATTAGTGGCAAGATGGGTGCACTGTTTGCTCTAAACATACCATAGGCACAGAAATCGTTTTGGACGCACCCGATGGTACTCCTAGGTGACGAGACACACGTGGATGCTCATTTTGGTCTGTTTGGAGATAGTGCTAATCTTGATGCGAGATTGGTGCACGGTTTGCGTCTCACGTACCATAAGCTTGGATATCGTTTTAGACGCGCTTGATGGTACTCCTAGGTGAAGAAGCTCAAGTGGATGCTCGTTTTGGTCTGTTTAGACATAGTGCTAACCTTGACGCAAGATAGGTGCACGGTTTGCGCCGAACATAGCCTAGGCTCAAAAATCGTTTAGGATGCACCCGGTGGATCTCCTATGTGACTTTGGTCATGTGGGAGGTTTCAATCCTTTGGTGACAGTGGCAGCGTTAGTGCAAGATATGTGCACGGTTTGCGCTAAACATACCATAGGCACAGAAATCATTTTGGATGCACCCGATACTACTCTTAGGTGACGAGGCTCAAGTGGATGCTCATTTTGGTCTGTTTGGAGATAGTGCTAACCTTAACGCAAGATAGGAGCACGGTTTGCGCCGAACGTACCGTAGGCTCAGAAAATCGTTGTGGATGCACCCGATGGATCTCCTAGGTGACATTGGTCATGCGGAATCTCGTTTCATTCCATTTGGAGACAGCGGTACTGTCAGTGCAAGATGGGTGCACTATTTGTGCCAAACATACCATATGCACAGAAATCATTTTGGACGCACCCGATGGTACTCCTAGGTGACGTGGCTCAAGTGGATGCTCGTTTTGGTCTGTTTAGACATAGTGCTAACCTTGACGCAAGATAGGTGCACAGTTTGTGCCGAACATAATATAGGCTCATAAATCATTTTGGACGCACCTGATGGATCTTCTCAGTGACATTGGTCATTTGGAATCTCGTTTCAATCCATTTGGAGATAGTGTTAGTGTCACTGCAAGATAGGTGCACGGTTTGCGCCAAACGTCGCTTAGAAATCGTTTAGATGCACCCGATGGTACTCCTAGGTGACAAGGCTCAAGTGGATGCTCGTTTTTGTCTGTTTGGAGATAGTGCTAACCTTTACGCAAGATAGGTGCACGGTTTGCGCCGAACGTACCATAGGCTCAGAAATTGTTTTGGATGCACCCAATGGATCTCCTAGGTGACATTGGTCATGTGGAATCTCGTTTCAATCCATTTGGAGATAGCGGTACTATCAGTGGCAAGATGGGTGCACTGTTTGCTCTAAACATACCATAGGCACAGAAATCGTTTTGGACGCACCCGATGGTACTCCTAGGTGACGAGACACACGTGGATGCTCATTTTGGTCTGTTTGGAGATAGTGCTAATCTTGATGCGAGATTGGTGCACGGTTTGCGTCTCACGTACCATAAGCTTGGATATTGTTTTAGACGCGCTTGATGGTACTCCTAGGTGAAGAAGCTCAAGTGGATGCTCGTTTTGGTCTGTTTAGACATAGTGCTAACCTTGACGCAAGATAGGTGCACGGTTTGCGCCGAACATAGCCTAGGCTCAAAAATCGTTTAGGATGCACCCGGTGGATCTCCTATGTGACTTTGGTCATGTGGGAGGTTTCAATCCTTTGGTGACAGTGGCAGCGTTAGTGCAAGATATGTGCACGGTTTGCGCTAAACATACCATAGGCACAGAAATCATTTTGGATGCACCCGATACTACTCTTAGGTGACGAGGCTCAAGTGGATGCTCATTTTGGTCTATTTGGAGATAGTGCTAACCTTAACGCAAGATAGGAGCACGGTTTGCGCCGAACGTACCGTAGGCTCAGAAAATCGTTGTGGATGCACCCGATGGATCTCCTAGGTGACATTGGTCATGTGGAATCTCGTTTCATTCCATTTGGAGACAGCGGTACTGTCAGTGCAAGATGGGTGCACTATTTGTGCCAAACATACCATAGGCACAGAAATCATTTTGGACGCACCCGATGGTACTCCTAGGTGACGTGGCTCAAGTGGATGCTCGTTTTGGTCTGTTTAGACATAGTGCTAACCTTGCCGCAAGATAGGTGCACGGTTTGCGCCGAACATAGCCTAGGCTCAAAAATCGTTTAGGATGCACCCGGTGGATCTCCTATGTGACTTTGGTCATGTGGGAGGTTTCAATCCTTTGGTGACAGTGGCAGCGTTAGTGCAAGATATGTGCACGGTTTGCGCTAAACATACCATAGGCACAGAAATCATTTTGGATGCACCCGATACTACTCCTAGGTGACGAGGCTCAAGTGGATGCTCATTTTGGTCTGTTTGGAGATAGTGCTAACCTTGACGCAAGATAGGAGCACGGTTTGCGCCGAACGTACCGTAGGCTCAGAAAATCGTTGTGGATGCACCCGATGGATTTCCTAGGTGACATTGGTCATGTGGAATCTCGTTTCATTCCATTTGGAGACAGCGGTACTGTCAGTGCAAGATGGGTGCACTATTTGTGCCAAACATACCATAGGCACAGAAATCATTTTGGACGCACCCGATGGTACTCCTAGGTGACGTGGCTCAAGTGGATGCTCGTTTTGGTCTGTTTAGACATAGTGCTAACCTTGACGCAAGATAGGTGCACAGTTTGTGCCGAACGTAATATAGGCTCATAAATCATTTTGGACGCACCTGATGGATCTTCTCAGTGACATTGGTCATTTGGAATCTCGTTTCAATCCATTTGGAGATAGTGTTAGTGTCACTGCACGATAGGTGCACGGTTTGCGCCAAACGTCGCTTAGAAATCGTTTAGATGCACCCGATGGTACTCCTAGGTGACAAGGCTCAAGTGGATGCTCGTTTTTGTCTGTTTGGAGATAGTTCTAACCTTTACGCAAGATAGGTGCACGGTTTGCGCCGAACGTACCATAGGCTCAGAAATTGTTTTGGATGCACCCAATGGATCTCCTAGGTGACATTGGTCATGTGGAATCTCGTTTCAATCCATTTGGAGATAGCGGTACTATTAGTGGCAAGATGGGTGCACTGTTTGCTCTAAACATACCATAGGCACAGAAATCGTTTTGGACGCACCCGATGGTACTCCTAGGTGACGAGACACACGTGGATGCTCATTTTGGTCTGTTTGGAGATAGTGCTAATCTTGATGCGAGATTGGTGCACGGTTTGCGTCTCACGTACCATAAGCTTGGATATCGTTTTAGACGCGCTTGATGGTACTCCTAGGTGAAGAAGCTCAAGTGGATGCTCGTTTTGGTCTGTTTAGACATAGTGCTAACCTTGACGCAAGATAGGTGCACGGTTTGCGCCGAACATAGCCTAGGCTCAAAAATCATTTAGGATGCACCCGGTGGATCTCCTATGTGACTTTGGTCATGTGGGAGGTTTCAATCCTTTGGTGACAGTGGCAGCGTTAGTGCAAGATATGTGCACGGTTTGCGCTAAACATACCATAGGCACAGAAATCATTTTGGATGCACCCGATACTACTCTTAGGTGACGAGGCTCAAGTGGATGCTCATTTTGGTCTGTTTGGAGATAGTGCTAACCTTAACGCAAGATAGGAGCACGGTTTGCGCCGAACGTACCGTAGGCTCAGAAAATCGTTGTGGATGCACCCGATGGATCTCCTAGGTGACATTGGTCATGCGGAATCTCGTTTCATTCCATTTGGAGACAGCGGTACTGTCAGTGCAAGATGGGTGCACTATTTGTGCCAAACATACCATAGGCACAGAAATCATTTTGGACGCACCCGATGGTACTCCTAGGTGACGTGGCTCAAGTGGATGCTCGTTTTGGTCTGTTTAGACATAGTGCTAACCTTGACGCAAGATAGGTGCACAGTTTGTGCCGAACATAATATAGGCTCATAAATCATTTTGGACGCACCTGATGGATCTTCTCAGTGACATTGGTCATTTGGAATCTCGTTTCAATCCATTTGGAGATAGTGTTAGTGTCACTGCAAGATAGGTGCACGGTTTGCGCCAAACGTCGCTTAGAAATCGTTTAGATGCACCCGATGGTACTCCTAGGTGACAAGGCTCAAGTGGATGCTCGTTTTTGTCTGTTTGGAGATAGTGCTAACCTTTACGCAAGATAGGTGCACGGTTTGCGCCGAACGTACCATAGGCTCAGAAATTGTTTTGGATGCACCCAATGGATCTCCTAGGTGACATTGGTCATGTGGAATCTCGTTTCAATCCATTTGGAGATAGCGGTACTATCAGTGGCAAGATGGGTGCACTGTTTGCTCTAAACATACCATAGGCACAGAAATCGTTTTGGACGCACCCGATGGTACTCCTAGGTGACGAGACACACGTGGATGCTCATTTTGGTCTGTTTGGAGATAGTGCTAATCTTGATGCGAGATTGGTGCACGGTTTGCGTCTCACGTACCATAAGCTTGGATATTGTTTTAGACGCGCTTGATGGTACTCCTAGGTGAAGAAGCTCAAGTGGATGCTCGTTTTGGTCTGTTTAGACATAGTGCTAACCTTGACGCAAGATAGGTGCACGGTTTGCGCCGAACATAGCCTAGGCTCAAAAATCGTTTAGGATGCACCCGGTGGATCTCCTATGTGACTTTGGTCATGTGGGAGGTTTCAATCCTTTGGTGACAGTGGCAGCGTTAGTGCAAGATATGTGCACGGTTTGCGCTAAACATACCATAGGCACAGAAATCATTTTGGATGCACCCGATACTACTCTTAGGTGACGAGGCTCAAGTGGATGCTCATTTTGGTCTATTTGGAGATAGTGCTAACCTTAACGCAAGATAGGAGCACGGTTTGCGCCGAACGTACCGTAGGCTCAGAAAATCGTTGTGGATGCACCCGATGGATCTCCTAGGTGACATTGGTCATGTGGAATCTCGTTTCATTCCATTTGGAGACAGCGGTACTGTCAGTGCAAGATGGGTGCACTATTTGTGCCAAACATACCATAGGCACAGAAATCATTTTGGACGCACCCGTTGGTACTCCTAGGTGACGTGGCTCAAGTGGATGCTCGTTTTGGTCTGTTTAGACATAGTGCTAACCTTGCCGCAAGATAGGTGCACGGTTTGCGCCGAACATAGCCTAGGCTCAAAAATCGTTTAGGATGCACCCGGTGGATCTCCTATGTGACTTTGGTCGTGTGGGAGGTTTCAATCCTTTGGTGACAGTGGCAGCGTTAGTGCAAGATATGTGCACGGTTTGCGCTAAACATACCATAGGCACAGAAATCATTTTGGATGCACCCGATACTACTCCTAGGTGACGAGGCTCAAGTGGATGCTCATTTTGGTCTGTTTGGAGATAGTGCTAACCTTGACGCAAGATAGGAGCACGGTTTGCGCCGAACGTACCGTAGGCTCAGAAAATCGTTGTGGATGCACCCGATGGATTTCCTAGGTGACATTGGTCATGTGGAATCTCGTTTCATTCCATTTGGAGACAGCGGTACTGTCAGTGCAAGATGGGTGCACTATTTGTGCCAAACATACCATAGGCACAGAAATCATTTTGGACGCACCCGATGGTACTCCTAGGTGACGTGGCTCAAGTGGATGCTCGTTTTGGTCTGTTTAGACATAGTGCTAACCTTGACGCAAGATAGGTGCACAGTTTGTGCCGAACGTAATATAGGCTCATAAATCATTTTGGACGCACCTGATGGATCTTCTCAGTGACATTGGTCATTTGGAATCTCGTTTCAATCCATTTGGAGATAGTGTTAGTGTCACTGCACGATAGGTGCACGGTTTGCGCCAAACGTCGCTTAGAAATCGTTTAGATGCACCCGATGGTACTCCTAGGTGACAAGGCTCAAGTGGATGCTCGTTTTTGTCTGTTTGGAGATAGTTCTAACCTTTACGCAAGATAGGTGCACGGTTTGCGCCGAACGTACCATAGGCTCAGAAATTGTTTTGGATGCACCCAATGGATCTCCTAGGTGACATTGGTCATGTGGAATCTCGTTTCAATCCATTTGGAGATAGCGGTACTATTAGTGGCAAGATGGGTGCACTGTTTGCTCTAAACATACCATAGGCACAGAAATCGTTTTGGACGCACCCGATGGTACTCCTAGGTGACGAGACACACGTGGATGCTCATTTTGGTCTGTTTGGAGATAGTGCTAATCTTGATGCGAGATTGGTGCACGGTTTGCGTCTCACGTACCATAAGCTTGGATATCGTTTTAGACGCGCTTGATGGTACTCCTAGGTGAAGAAGCTCAAGTGGATGCTCGTTTTGGTCTGTTTAGACATAGTGCTAACCTTGACGCAAGATAGGTGCACGGTTTGCGCCGAACATAGCCTAGGCTCAAAAATCGTTTAGGATGCACCCGGTGGATCTCCTATGTGACTTTGGTCATGTGGGAGGTTTCAATCCTTTGGTGACAGTGGCAGCGTTAGTGCAAGATATGTGCACGGTTTGCGCTAAACATACCATAGGCACAGAAATCATTTTGGATGCACCCGATACTACTCTTAGGTGACGAGGCTCAAGTGGATGCTCATTTTGGTCTGTTTGGAGATAGTGCTAACCTTAACGCAAGATAGGAGCACGGTTTGCGCCGAACGTACCGTAGGCTCAGAAAATCGTTGTGGATGCACCCGATGGATCTCCTAGGTGACATTGGTCATGCGGAATCTCGTTTCATTCCATTTGGAGACAGCGGTACTGTCAGTGCAAGATGGGTGCACTATTTGTGCCAAACATACCATAGGCACAGAAATCATTTTGGACGCACCCGATGGTACTCCTAGGTGACGTGGCTCAAGTGGATGCTCGTTTTGGTCTGTTTAGACATAGTGCTAACCTTGACGCAAGATAGGTGCACAGTTTGTGCCGAACATAATATAGGCTCATAAATCATTTTGGACGCACCTGATGGATCTTCTCAGTGACATTGGTCATTTGGAATCTCGTTTCAATCCATTTGGAGATAGTGTTAGTGTCACTGCAAGATAGGTGCACGGTTTGCGCCAAACGTCGCTTAGAAATCGTTTAGATGCACCCGATGGTACTCCTAGGTGACAAGGCTCAAGTGGATGCTCGTTTTTGTCTGTTTGGAGATAGTGCTAACCTTTACGCAAGATAGGTGCACGGTTTGCGCCGAACGTACCATAGGCTCAGAAATTGTTTTGGATGCACCCAATGGATCTCCTAGGTGACATTGGTCATGTGGAATCTCGTTTCAATCCATTTGGAGATAGCGGTACTATCAGTGGCAAGATGGGTGCACTGTTTGCTCTAAACATACCATAGGCACAGAAATCGTTTTGGACGCACCCGATGGTACTCCTAGGTGACGAGACACACGTGGATGCTCATTTTGGTCTGTTTGGAGATAGTGCTAATCTTGATGCGAGATTGGTGCACGGTTTGCGTCTCACGTACCATAAGCTTGGATATTGTTTTAGACACGCTTGATGGTACTCCTAGGTGAAGAAGCTCAAGTGGATGCTCGTTTTGGTCTGTTTAGACATAGTGCTAACCTTGACGCAAGATAGGTGCACGGTTTGCGCCGAACATAGCCTAGGCTCAAAAATCGTTTAGGATGCACCCAGTGGATCTCCTATGTGACTTTGGTCATGTGGGAGGTTTCAATCCTTTGGTGACAGTGGCAGCGTTAGTGCAAGATATGTGCACGGTTTGCGCTAAACATACCATAGGCACAGAAATCATTTTGGATGCACCCGATACTACTCTTAGGTGACGAGGCTCAAGTGGATGCTCATTTTGGTCTATTTGGAGATAGTGCTAACCTTAACGCAAGATAGGAGCACGGTTTGCGCCGAACGTACCGTAGGCTCAGAAAATCGTTGTGGATGCACCCGATGGATCTCCTAGGTGACATTGGTCATGTGGAATCTCGTTTCATTCCATTTGGAGACAGCGGTACTGTCAGTGCAAGATGGGTGCACTATTTGTGCCAAACATACCATAGGCACAGAAATCATTTTGGACGCACCCGATGGTACTCCTAGGTGACGTGGCTCAAGTGGATGCTCGTTTTGGTCTGTTTAGACATAGTGCTAACCTTGCCGCAAGATAGGTGCACGGTTTGCGCCGAACATAGCCTAGGCTCAAAAATCGTTTAGGATGCACCCGGTGGATCTCCTATGTGACTTTGGTCATGTGGGAGGTTTCAATCCTTTGGTGACAGTGGCAGCGTTAGTGCAAGATATGTGCACGGTTTGCGCTAAACATACCATAGGCACAGAAATCATTTTGGATGCACCCGATACTACTCCTAGGTGACGAGGCTCAAGTGGATGCTCATTTTGGTCTGTTTGGAGATAGTGCTAACCTTGACGCAAGATAGGAGCACGGTTTGCGCCGAACGTACCGTAGGCTCAGAAAATCGTTGTGGATGCACCCGATGGATTTCCTAGGTGACATTGGTCATGTGGAATCTCGTTTCATTCCATTTGGAGACAGCGGTACTGTCAGTGCAAGATGGGTGCACTATTTGTGCCAAACATACCATAGGCACAGAAATCATTTTGGACGCACCCGATGGTACTCCTAGGTGACGTGGCTCAAGTGGATGCTCGTTTTGGTCTGTTTAGACATAGTGCTAACCTTGACGCAAGATAGGTGCACAGTTTGTGCCGAACGTAATATAGGCTCATAAATTATTTTGGACGCACCTGATGGATCTTCTCAGTGACATTGGTCATTTGGAATCTCGTTTCAATCCATTTGGAGATAGTGTTAGTGTCACTGCACGATAGGTGCACGGTTTGCGCCAAACGTCGCTTAGAAATCGTTTAGATGCACCCGATGGTACTCCTAGGTGACAAGGCTCAAGTGGATGCTCGTTTTTGTCTGTTTGGAGATAGTGCTAACCTTTACGCAAGATAGGTGCACGGTTTGCGCCGAACGTACCATAGGCTCAGAAATTCTTTTGGATGCACCCAATGGATCTCCTAGGTGACATTGGTCATGTGGAATCTCGTTTCAATCCATTTGGAGATAGCGGTACTATCAGTGGCAAGATGGGTGCACTGTTTGCTCTAAACATACCATAGGCACAGAAATCGTTTTGGACGCACCCGATGGTACTCCTAGGTGACGAGACACACGTGGATGCTCATTTTGGTCTGTTTGGAGATAGTGCTAATCTTGATGCGAGATTGGTGCACGGTTTGCGTCTCACGTACCATAAGCTTGGATATCGTTTTAGACGCGCTTGATGGTACTCCTAGGTGAAGAAGCTCAAGTGGATGCTCGTTTTGGTCTGTTTAGACATAGTGCTAACCTTGACGCAAGATAGGTGCACGGTTTGCGCCGAACATAGCCTAGGCTCAAAAATCGTTTAGGATGCACCCGGTGGATCTCCTATGTGACTTTGGTCATGTGGGAGGTTTCAATCCTTTGGTGACAGTGGCAGCGTTAGTGCAAGATATGTGCACGGTTTGCGCTAAACATACCATAGGCACAGAAATCATTTTGGATGCACCCGATACTACTCTTAGGTGACGAGGCTCAAGTGGATGCTCATTTTGGTCTGTTTGGAGATAGTGCTAACCTTAACGCAAGATAGGAGCACGGTTTGCGCCGAACGTACCGTAGGCTCAGAAAATCGTTGTGGATGCACCCGATGGATCTCCTAGGTGACATTGGTCATGTGGAATCTCGTTTCATTCCATTTGGAGACAGCGGTACTGTCAGTGCAAGATGGGTGCACGATTTGTGCCAAACATACCATAGGCACAGAAATCATTTTGGACGCACCCGATGGTACTCCTAGGTGACGTGGCTCAAGTGGATGCTCGTTTTGGTCTGTTTAGACATAGTGCTAACCTTGCCGCAAGATAGGTGCACGGTTTGCGCCGAACATAGCCTAGGCTCAAAAATCGTTTAGGATGCACCCGGTGGATCTCCTATGTGACTTTGGTCATGTGGGAGGTTTCAATCCTTTGGTGACAGTGGCAGCGTTAGTGCAAGATATGTGCACGGTTTGCGCTAAACATACCATAGGCACAGAAATCATTTTGGATGCACCCGATACTACTCTTAGGTGACGAGGCTCAAGTGGATGCTCATTTTGGTCTGTTTGGAGATAGTGCTAACCTTGACGCAAGATAGGAGCACGGTTTGCGCCGAACGTACCGTAGGCTCAGAAAATCGTTGTGGATGCACCCGATGGATTTCCTAGGTGACATTGGTCATGTGGAATCTCGTTTCATTCCATTTGGAGACAGCGGTACTGTCAGTGCAAGATGGGTGCACTATTTGTGCCAAACATACCATAGGCACAGAAATCATTTTGGACGCACCCGATGGTACTCCTAGGTGACGTGGCTCAAGTGGATGCTCGTTTTGGTCTGTTTAGACATAGTGCTAACCTTGACGCAAGATAGGTGCACAGTTTGTGCCGAACGTAATATAGGCTCATAAATCATTTTGGACGCACCTGATGGATCTTCTCAGTGACATTGGTCATTTGGAATCTCGTTTCAATCCATTTGGAGATAGTGTTAGTGTCACTGCAAGATAGGTGCACGGTTTGCGCCAAACGTCGCTTAGAAATCGTTTAGATGCACCCGATGGTACTCCTAGGTGACAAGGCTCAAGTGGATGCTCGTTTTTGTCTGTTTGGAGATAGTGCTAACCTTTACGCAAGATAGGTGCACGGTTTGCGCCGAACGTACCATAGGCTCAGAAATTGTTTTGGATGCACCCAATGGATCTCCTAGGTGACATTGGTCATGTGGAATCTCGTTTCAATCCATTTGGAGATAGCGGTACTATCAGTGGCAAGATGGGTGCACTGTTTGCTCTAAACATACCATAGGCACAGAAATCGTTTTGGACGCACCCGATGGTACTCCTAGGTGACGAGACACACGTGGATGCTCATTTTGGTCTGTTTGGAGATAGTGCTAATCTTGATGCGAGATTGGTGCACGGTTTGCGTCTCACGTACCATAAGCTTGGATATCGTTTTAGACGCGCTTGATGGTACTCCTAGGTGAAGAAGCTCAAGTGGATGCTCGTTTTGGTCTGTTTAGACATAGTGCTAACCTTGACGCAAGATAGGTGCACGGTTTGCGCCGAACATAGCCTAGGCTCAAAAATCATTTAGGATGCACCCGGTGGATCTCCTATGTGACTTTGGTCATGTGGGAGGTTTCAATCCTTTGGTGACAGTGGCAGCGTTAGTGCAAGATATGTGCACGGTTTGCGCTAAACATACCATAGGCACAGAAATCATTTTGGATGCACCCGATACTACTCTTAGGTGACGAGGCTCAAGTGGATGCTCATTTTGGTCTGTTTGGAGATAGTGCTAACCTTAACGCAAGAAAGGAGCACGGTTTGCGCCGAACGTACCGTAGGCTCAGAAAATCGTTGTGGATGCACCCGATGGATCTCCTAGGTGACATTGGTCATGTGGAATCTCGTTTCATTCCATTTGGAGACAGCAGTACTGTCAGTGCAAGATGGGTGCACTATTTGTGCCAAACATACCATAGGCACAGAAATCATTTTGGACGCACCCGATGGTACTCCTAGGTGACGTGGCTCAAGTGGATGCTCGTTTTGGTCTGTTTAGACATAGTGCTAACCTTGCCGCAAGATAGGTGCACGGTTTGCGCCGAACATAGCCTAGGCTCAAAAATCGTTTAGGATGCACCCGGTGGATCTCCTATGTGACTTTGGTCATGTGGGAGGTTTCAATCCTTTGGTGACAGTGGCAGCGTTAGTGCAAGATATGTGCACGGTTTGCGCTAAACATACCATAGGCACAGAAATCATTTTGGATGCACCCGATACTACTCTTAGGTGACGAGGCTCAAGTGGATGCTCATTTTGGTCTGCTTGGAGATAGTGCTAACCTTAACGCAAGATTGGAGCACGGTTTGCGCCGAACGTACCGTAGGCTCAGAAAATCGTTGTGGATGCACCCGATGGATCTCCTAGGTGACATTGGTCATGTGGAATCTCGTTTCATTCCATTTGGAGACAGCGGTACTGTCAGTGCAAGATGGTTGCACTATTTGTGCCAAACATACCATAGGCACAGAAATCATTTTGGACGCACCCGATGGTACTCCTAGGTGACGTGGCTCAAGTGGATGCTCGTTTTGGTCTGTTTAGACATAGTGCTAACCTTGACGCAAGATAGGTGCACAGTTTGTGCCGAACGTAATATAGGCTCATAAATCATTTTGGACGCACCTGATGGATCTTCTCAGTGACATTGGTCATTTGGAATCTCGTTTCAATCCATTTGGAGATAGTGTTAGTGTCACTGCAAGATAGGTGCACGGTTTGCGCCAAACGTCGCTTAGAAATCGTTTAGATGCACCCGATGGTACTCCTAGGTGACAAGGCTCAAGTGGATGCTCGTTTTTGTCTGTTTGGAGATAGTGCTAACCTTTACGCAAGATAGGTGCACGGTTTGCGCCGAACGTACCATAGGCTCAGAAATTGTTTTGGATGCACCCAATGGATCTCCTAGGTGACATTGGTCATGTGGAATCTCGTTTCAATCCATTTGGAGATAGCGGTACTATCAGTGGCAAGATGGGTGCACTGTTTGCTCTAAACATACCATAGGCACAGAAATCGTTTTGGACGCACCCGATGGTACTCCTAGGTGACGAGACACACGTGGATGCTCATTTTGGTCTGTTTGGAGATAGTGCTAATCTTGATGCGAGATTGGTGCACGGTTTGCGTCTCACGTACCATAAGCTTGGATATCGTTTTAGACGCGCTTGATGGTACTCCTAGGTGAAGAAGCTCAAGTGGATGCTCGTTTTGGTCTGTTTAGACATAGTGCTAACCTTGACGCAAGATAGGTGCACGGTTTGCGCCGAACATAGCCTAGGCTCAAAAATCGTTTAGGATGCACCCGGTGGATCTCCTATGTGACTTTGGTCATGTGGGAGGTTTCAATCCTTTGGTGACAGTGGCAGCGTTAGTGCAAGATATGTGCACGGTTTGCGCTAAACATACCATAGGCACAGAAATCATTTTGGATGCACCCGATACTACTCTTAGGTGACGAGGCTCAAGTGGATGCTCATTTTGGTCTGCTTGGAGATAGTGCTAACCTTAACGCAAGATAGGAGCACGGTTTGCGCCGAACGTACCGTAGGCTCAGAAAATCGTTGTGGATGCACCCGATGGATCTCCTAGGTGACATTGGTCATGTGGAATCTCGTTTCATTCCATTTGGAGACAGCGGTACTGTCAGTGCAAGATGGTTGCACTATTTGTGCCAAACATACCATAGGCACAGAAATCATTTTAGACGCACCCGATGGTACTCCTAGGTGACGTGGCTCAAGTGGATGCTCGTTTTGGTCTGTTTAGACATAGTGCTAACCTTGACGCAAGATAGGTGCACAGTTTGTGCCGAACGTAATATAGGCTCATAAATCATTTTGGACGCACCTGATGGATCTTCTCAGTGACATTGGTCATTTGGAATCTCGTTTCAATCCATTTGGAGATAGTGTTAGTGTCACTGCAAGATAGGTGCACGGTTTGCGCCAAACGTCGCTTAGAAATCGTTTAGATGCACCCGATGGTACTCCTAGGTGACAAGGCTCAAGTGGATGCTCGTTTTTGTCTGTTTGGAGATAGTGCTAACCTTTACGCAAGATAGGTGCACGGTTTGCGCCGAACGTACCATAGGCTCAGAAATTGTTTTGGATGCACCCAATGGATCTCCTAGGTGACATTGGTCATGTGGAATCTCGTTTCAATCCATTTGGAGATAGCGGTACTATCAGTGGCAAGATGGGTGCACTGTTTGCTCTAAACATACCATAGGCACAGAAATCGTTTTGGACGCACCCGATGGTACTCCTAGGTGACGAGACACACGTGGATGCTCATTTTGGTCTGTTTGGAGATAGTGCTAATCTTGATGCGAGATTGGTGCACGGTTTGCGTCTCACGTACCATAAGCTTGGATATCGTTTTAGACGCGCTTGATGGTACTCCTAGGTGAAGAAGCTCAAGTGGATGCTCGTTTTGGTCTGTTTAGACATAGTGCTAACCTTGACGCAAGATAGGTGCACGGTTTGCGCCGAACATAGCCTAGGCTCAAAAATCGTTTAGGATGCACCCGGTGGATCTCCTATGTGACTTTGGTCATGTGGGAGGTTTCAATCCTTTGGTGACAGTGGCAGCGTTAGTGCAAGATATGTGCACGGTTTGCGCTAAACATACCATAGGCACAGAAATCATTTTGGATGCACCCGATACTACTCTTAGGTGACGAGGCTCAAGTGGATGCTCATTTTGGTCTGTTTGGAGATAGTGCTAACCTTAACGCAAGATAGGAGCACGGTTTGCGCCGAACGTACCGTAGGCTCAGAAAATCGTTGTGGATGCACCCGATGGATCTCCTAGGTGACATTGGTCATGTGGAATCTCGTTTCATTCCATTTGGAGACAGCGGTACTGTCAGTGCAAGATGGGTGACTATTTGTGCCAAACATACCATAGGCACAGAAATCATTTTGGACGCACCCGATGGTACTCCTAGGTGACGTGGCTCAAGTGGATGCTCGTTTTGGTCTGTTTAGACATAGTGCTAACCTTGACGCAAGATAGGTGCACAGTTTGTGCCGAACGTAATATAGGCTCATAAATCATTTTGGACGCACCTGATGGATCTTCTCAGTGACATTGGTCATTTGGAATCTCGTTTCAATCCATTTGGAGATAGTGTTAGTGTCACTGCACGATAGGTGCACGGTTTGCGCCAAACGTCGCTTAGAAATCGTTTAGATGCACCCGATGGTACTCCTAGGTGACAAGGCTCAAGTGGATGCTCGTTTTTGTCTGTTTGGAGATAGTGCTAACCTTTACGCAAGATAGGTGCACGGTTTGCGCCGAACGTACCATAGGCTCAGAAATTGTTTTGGATGCACCCAATGGATCTCCTAGGTGACATTGGTCATGTGGAATCTCGTTTCAATCCATTTGGAGATAGCGGTACTATCAGTGGCAAGATGGGTGCACTGTTTGCTCTAAACATACCATAGGCACAGAAATCGTTTTGGACGCACCCGATGGTACTCCTAGGTGACGAGACACACGTGGATGCTCATTTTGGTCTGTTTGGAGATAGTGCTAATCTTGATGCGAGATTGGTGCACGGTTTGCGTCTCACGTACCATAAGCTTGGATATCGTTTTAGACGCGCTTGATGGTACTCCTAGGTGAAGAAGCTCAAGTGGATGCTCGTTTTGGTCTGTTTAGACATAGTGCTAACCTTGACGCAAGATAGGTGCACGGTTTGCGCCGAACATAGCCTAGGCTCAAAAATCGTTTAGGATGCACCCGGTGGATCTCCTATGTGACTTTGGTCATGTGGGAGGTTTCAATCCTTTGGTGACAGTGGCAGCGTTAGTGCAAGATATGTGCATGGTTTGCGCTAAACATACCATAGGCACAGAAATCATTTTGGATGCACCCGATACTACTCTTAGGTGACGAGGCTCAAGTGGATGCTCATTTTTGTCTATTTGGAGATAGTGCTAACCTTGACGCAAGATAGGAGCACGGTTTGCGCCGAACGTACCGTAGGCTCAGAAAATCGTTGTGGATGCACCCGATGGATTTCCTAGGTGACATTGGTCATGTGGAATCTCGTTTCGTTCCATTTGGAGACAGTGGTATTGTCAGTGCAAGATGGGTGCACTATTTGTGCCAAACATACCATAGGCACAGAAATCATTTTGGACGCACCCGATGGTACTCCTAGGTGACGTGGCTCAAGTGGATGCTCGTTTTGGTCTGTTTAGACATTGTGCTAACCTTGACGCAAGATAGGTGCATAGTTTGTGCCGAACGTAATATAGGCTCATAAATCATTTTGGACGCACCTGATGGATCTTCTCAGTGACATTGGTCATTTGGAATCTCGTTTCAATCCATTTGGAGATAGTGTTAGTGTCACTGCAAGATAGGTGCACGGTTTGCGCCAAACGTCGCTTAGAAATCGTTTAGATGCACCCGATGGTACTCCTAGGTGACAAGGCTCAAGTGGATGCTCGTTTTTGTCTGTTTGGAGATAGTGCTAACCTTTACGCAAGATAGGTGCACGGTTTGCGCCGAACGTACCATAGGCTCAGAAATTGTTTTGGATGCACCCAATGGATCTCCTAGGTGACATTGGTCATGTGGAATCTCGTTTCAATCCATTTGGAGATAGCGGTACTATCAGTGGCAAGATGGGTGCACTGTTTGCTCTAAACATACCATAGGCACAGAAATCGTTTTGGACGCACCCGATGGTACTCCTAGGTGAGGAGACACACGTGGATGCTCATTTTGGTCTGTTTGGAGATAGTGCTAATCTTGATGCGAGATTGGTGCACGGTTTGCGTCTCACGTACCATAAGCTTGGATATCGTTTTAGACGCGCTTGATGGTACTCCTAGGTGAAGAAGCTCAAGTGGATGCTCGTTTTGGTCTGTTTAGACATAGTGCTAACCTTGACGCAAGATAGGTGCACGGTTTGCGCCGAACATAGCCTAGGCTCAAAAATCGTTTAGGATGCACCCGGTGGATCTCCTATGTGACTTTGGTCATGTGGGAGGTTTCAATCCTTTGGTGACAGTGGCAGCGTTAGTGCAAGATATGTGCATGGTTTGCGCTAAACATACCATAGGCACAGAAATCATTTTGGATGCACCCGATACTACTCTTAGGTGACGAGGCTCAAGTGGATGCTCATTTTTGTCTGTTTGGAGATAGTGCTAACCTTGACGCAAGATAGGAGCACGGTTTGCGCCGAACGTACCGTAGGCTCAGAAAATCGTTGTGGATGCACCCGATGGATCTCCTAGGTGACATTGGTCATGTGGAATCTCGTTTCATTCCATTTGGAGACAGCGGTACTGTCAGTGCAAGATGGGTGCACTATTTGTGCCAAACATACCATAGCCACAGAAATCATTTTGGACGCACTCGATGGTACTCCTAGGTGACGTGGCTCAAGTGGATGCTCGTTTTGGTCTGTTTAGACATAGTGCTAACCTTGACGCAAGATAGGTGCACAGTTTGTGCCGAACATAATATAGGCTCATAAATCATTTTGGACGCACCTGATGGATCTTCTAAGTGACATTGGTCATTTGGAATCTCGTTTCAATCCATTTGGAGATAGTGTTAGTGTCACTGCAAGATAGGTGCACGGTTTGTGCCAAACATCGCTTAGAAATCGTTTAGATGCACCCGATGGTACTCCTAGGTGACAAGGCTCAAGTGGATGCTCGTTTTTGTCTGTTTGGAGATAGTGCTAACCTTGACGCAAGATAGGTGCACGGTTTGCGCCGAACGTACCATAGGCTCAGAAATTGTTTTGGATGCACCCAATAGATCTCCTAGGTGACATTGGTCATGTGGAATCTCGTTTCAATCCATTTGGAGATAGCGGTACTATCAGTGGCAAGATGGGTGCACTGTTTGCTCTAAACATACCATAGGCACAGAAATCGTTTTGGACGCACCCGATGGTACTCCTAGGTGACGAGACACACGTGGATGCTCATTTTGGTCTGTTTGGAGATAGTGCTAATCTTGATGCGAGATTGGTGCACGGTTTGCGTCTCACATACCATAAGCTTGGATATCGTTTTAGACGCGCTTGATGGTACTCCTAGGTGAAGAAGCTCAAGTGGATGCTCGTTTTGGTTTGTTTAGACATAGTGCTAACCTTGACGCAAGATAGGTGCACGGTTTGCGCCGAACATAGCCTAGGCTCAAAAATCGTTTAGGATGCACCCGATGGATCTCCTATGTGACTTTGTTCATGTGGGAGGTTTCAATCCTTTGGTGACAGTGGCAGCGTTAGTGCAAGATATGTGCACGGTTTGCGCTAAACATGCCATAGGCACAGAAATCATTTTGGATGCACCCGATACTACTCTTAGGTGACGAGGCTCAAGTGGATGCTCATTTTGGTCTGTTTGGAGATAGTGCTAACCTTGACGCAAGATAGGAGCACGGTTTGCGCCGAACGTACCGTAGGCTCAGAAAATCATTGTGGATGCACCCGATGGATCTCCTAGGTGACATTGGTCATGTGGAATCTCGTTTCGTTCCATTTGGAGATAGCGGTACTGTCAGTGCAAGATGGGTGCACTATTTGTGCCAAACATACCATAGGCACAGAAATCATTTTGGACGCACCCGATGGTACTCCTAGGTGACGTGGCTCAAGTGGATGCTCGTTTTGGTCTGTTTAGACATAGTGCTAACCTTGACGCAAGATAGGTGCACAGTTTGTGCCGAACGTAATATAGGCTCATAAATCATTTTGGACGCACCCGATGGATCTTCTCAGTGACATTGGTCATTTGGAATCTCGTTTCAATCCATTTGGAGATAGTGTTAGTGTCACTGCAAGATAGGTGCACGGTTTGCGCCAAACATCGCTTAGAAATCGTTTAGATGCACCCGATGGTACTCCTAGGTGACAAGGCTCAAGTGGATGCTCGTTTTTGTCTGTTTGGAGATAGTGCTAACCTTGACGCAAGATAGGTGCACGGTTTGTGCCGAATGTACCGTAGGCTCAGAAATTGTTTTGGATGCACTTGATGGATCTCCTAGGTGACATTGGTCATCTGGAATCTCGTTTCAATCCATTTGGATACAGCGGTACCATCAGTGCAAGATGAGTGCACTGTTTGCGCCAAACATACCATAGGCACAGAAATTATTTTGGACGCACCCGATGGTACTCCTAGGTGACGGGGCTTAAGTGGATGCTTGTTTTGGTTTGTTTGGAGACAGTGCAAATATTGATGCAAGATTGGTGCCCGGTTTGTGCCGAACATAGCATAGGCTCATAAATCATTTTGGATGTGCTCGATGGTACTCCTAGGTGACGAGGCTCAAGTGGATGCTCGTTTTGGTCTGTTTGGACATAATGCAAATCTTGACGCAAGATAGATGCACGGTTTGTGTTGAACGTACCATAGGCTCGAAAATTGTTTTGGACGCACCTGATGGTACTCCTAGGTGACGAGGCACACGTGGATGCTCGTTTTGGTCTGTTTGGACATAGAGCTAATCTTGACACAAGATAGGTACACTGTTTGCGCCAAACATACCATGGTTTTAGAAATCATTTTGGACGCACCCGATGGATCTTCTGGGTGACATTGGTCTTGTGGAATCTCGTTTCAATCCATTTGGAGACACTGTTAGAGTCGGTGCAAGGTAGATGCACGGTTTGCGCCCAACGTAGCTCAGAAATCATTTTGGGATGCACCCGATGGTACTTGTAGGTGACGAGGTGTCAAGTGGTTATTTGTTTCAGTATATTTGGAGATAGTGCTAATCTTGACGCAAGATAGGTGCACGGTTTGCGCCAAACATACCACAAGCTCAAAAATCGTTTTCAGACACACCCGATGGTACTCCTAGGTGACGTGGCTCAAGTGGATGCTCGGTTTGGTATGTTTAGAGATAGTGCTAATCTTGACACAAGATAGGTGCACGGTTTGCGTTGAACATACCATAGGCTCATAAATCATTTTGAACGCATCCGATGGTACTCCTAGGTGACGAGGCTCAAGTGGATGCTCGTTTAGGTTTGTTTGGAGATAGTCCTAATCTTGATAGGTGCATGGTTTGCGCCAAATGTACCATAGGCTTAGAAATAGTTTTGGACGCACCCGGTGATACCCTAAGCTGACGAGGCACAAGTGGATGCTCGTTTCGGTCCGTTTGGAGATAGTGCTAATCTTGACGTAAGATAGGTGCATGGTTTGCATCGAACGTACCATAGGCTCGGAAAATCGTTTTTACACACCCGATGGTACTCCTAGGTGACGAGGCTCTAGTGGATGCTCGTTTTGGTCTGTTTGGAGACAGTGCTAATCTTGACGCAAGATAGGTGCACGGTTTGCACCGAATGTACCATAGGCTTAGAAATAATTTTGGATGCACCCGATGGATCTCCAATGTGACTTTGGTCATGTGGAATCTCGTTTTAATCCATTTGGTGACAATGGCTATGTTAGGGCAAGATACGTGCACGGTTTGCGCTAAACGTACCATAGGCACAAAAACCGTTTTGGACGCACCAGATGGTACTCCTAGCTGATGAGGCTCAAGTGGATGCTCATTTTGGTCTGTTTGGAGATAGTACTAATCTTAACGCAAGATAGATGCACGATTTGCGCCGAACGTACCATAGGCTCAGAAATCATTTTGGACGCACCCGATGGATCTTCTCAGTAACATTGGTCATTTGGAATCTAATTTCAATGCATTTGGAGACAGTGTTAGTGTTAGTGCAAGATAAGTGCACAGTTTGTGACAAACATCAATTAGAAATCATTTTGAACGCACCCGATGGTACTCCTAGGTGACGAGGCTCAAGTGGATGCTCGTTTTGGTCTGTTTGGAGATAGTGCTAATCTTGACGCAAGATAGACGCACGGTTTGCGCCGAACGTAACATATGGTCAGAAATCGTTTTGGATGCACTTGATGGATCTCCTAGGTGACATTGGTCATGTGGAATCTCATTTCAATCCATTTGGAGACAGTGGATCTGTCAGTGCAAGATAGGTGCACTGTTTGCGCCAAACATACCATAGGCACATAAAATCATTTTTGATGCACCCAATGGTACTTCTAGGTGACGACGCTTAAGTGGTTGCTCTAGTGGATTCTCGTTTTGGTCTGTTTGGAGACAGTGCTAATGTTGACGCATGATAGGTTCACGGTTTGCACCGAACGTACCATAGGCTCAGAAATCATTTTGGACGCACCCGATGGATCTCATATGTGACTTTGGTCATGTGGAATCTCGTTTTAATCCAAATGGTGACAGTGGCAGTGTTAGTGCAAGATACGTGCACGGTTTGCGCTAAACGTACCATAGGCACAAAAATCGTTTCGGACGCACCCGATGGTACTCCTAGGTGACAAGGCTCAAGTGGATGCTCATTTTGGTCTGTTTGGAGATAGTGCTAATCTTAACACAAGATAGATGCACGATTTATGCCGAACGTACCATAGGCTCAGAAATCATTTTGGACGCACCCGATGGATCTTCTTAATAACATTGGTCATTTGGAATCTCATTTCAATGCATTTGGAGACAGTGTTAGTGTCAGTGCAAGATAGGTGCACGGTTGGCGCCAAACATCGCTTAGAAATCATTTTTGATGCAACTGATGGTACTCCTAGGTGACGAGGCTCAAGTGGATGCTCGTTTTGGTCTGTTTGGAGATAGTGCTAATCTTGACGCAAGATAGACGCACGGTTTGTGCCGAACTTAACATATGGCCAGAAATCGTTTTGGATGCACCCGATGGATCTCCTAGGTGACATTGGTCATGTGGAATCTCGTTTCAATCCATTTGGAGACAGCGGACCTTTCAGTGCAAGATAGGTGCACTGTTTGCGCCAAACATACCATAGGCACAGAAATCATTTTTGACGCACCTAATGGTACTTCTAGGTGACGACGCTTAAGTGGTTGCTCGTTTTGGTCTGTTCGGAGATAGTGCTAATCATGATGCGAGATTGGTGTACGGTTTGTGTCGAACATACCATGGGCATGGGAATCATTTTGGACGCGCTCGATGGTACTCCTAGGTGACGAGGCTCAAGTGGATGCTCATTTTGATCTGTTTGGAGATAGTACTAATCTTAACGCAAGATAGATGCATGATTTGCGCCGAACGTACCATAGGCTCAGAAATCATTTTGGACGCACCCGATGGATCTTCTCAGTAACATTGGTCATTTGGAATCTCATTTCAATGCATTTGGAGACAGTGTTAGTGTCAGTGCAAGATTGGTGCACAGTTTACGACAAACATCAATTAGAAATCATTTTGAACGCACCAGATGGTACTCCTAGGTGACGAGGCTCAAGTGGATGCTCGTTTTGGTCTGTTTGGAGATATTGCTAATCTTGACGCAAGATAGACACACGGTTTGCGCCGAACGTAACATATGGTCAGAAATCGTTTTGGATGCACCCGATGGATCTCCTAGGTGACATTGGTCATGTGAAATCTCATTTCAATCCATTTAGAGACAGTGAATCTGTCAGTGCTAATCTTGAAGCAAGATAGGTGCATAGTTTGCGCCAAACGAAGCATTGGCTCAGAAATCGTTTTGGATGCACCCGATGGATCTCCTCTGTGACATTGGTCATGTAAAATCTCGTTTCAATCCAGTTGGAGACACTGTTAGAGTCAGTGCAAGAATGGTGCACGGTTTGCGCCAAACGTAGCTTAGAAATCATTTTGTGGGATGCACCCGATGGTACTTCTAGGTGAGGAGGCTGAAGTAGTTACTTGTTTCAGTCTATTTGGAGATAGTGCTAATCTTGACGTAAGATAGGTGCATGATTTGCGTCAAACATACCACTGGCTTGGAAATCGTTTTGTACACACCCGATGGTACTCCTAGGTGACGAGGCTCTAGTGGATTCTCGTTTTGGTCTGTTTGGAGACAGTGCCAATCTTGACGCATGATAGGTTCACGGTTTGCACCGAACGTACCATAGGCTCAGAAATCATTTTGGACGCACCCGATGGATCTCCTATGTGACTTTGGTCATGTGGAATCTTGTTTTAATCCAAATTGTGACACTGGCAGTGTTAGTGCAAGATACGTGCACGGTTTGCGCTAAACGTACCATAGGCACAAAAATCGTTTTGGACGCACCCGATGGTACTCCTTGGTGACAAGGCTCAAGTGGATGCTCATTTTGGTCTGTTTGGAGATAGTACTAATCTTAACGCAAGATAGATGCACGATTTGTGCCGAACGTACCATAGGCTCAGAAATCATTTTGGACGCACCCGATGGATCTTCTCAATAACATTTGGAGACAGTGTTAGTGTCAGTGCAAGATAGGTGCACGGTTGGCGACAAACATCGCTTAGAAATCATTTTGGACGCACCCGATGGTACTCCTAGGTGACGAGGCTCAAGTGGATGCTCGTTTTGGTCTGTTTGGAGATAGTGCTAATCTTGACGCAAGATAGACACACGGTTTGCGCCGAACGTAACATATGGTCAGAAATCGTTTTGGATGCACCCGATGGATCTCCTAGGTGACATTGGTCATGTGAAATCTCATTTCAATCCATTTAGAGATAGTGGATCTATCAGTGCTAATCATGAAGCAAGATAGGTGCACAGTTTGCGCCAAACGAAGCATTGGCTCAGAAATCGTTTTGGATGCACCCGATGGATCTCCTCTGTGACATTGGTCATGTAAAATCTCGTTTCAATCCAGTTGGAGACACTGTTAGAGTCAGTGCAAGAATGGTGCGCGGTTTGCGCCAAACGTAGCTTAGAAATCATTTTGGGATGAACCCGATGGTACTTCTAGGTGAGGAGGCTGAAGTTGTACTTGTTTCAGTCTATTTGGAGATAGTGCTAATCTTGACGCAAGATAGGTGCATGGTTTGCGCCGAACGTACCACAAGCTCAAAAATCATTTCAGACACACCCGATGGTACTCCAAGGTGATGAGGCTCAAGTGGATGCTCGTTTCTGTCTGTATGGAGATAGTGCTAATCTTGACGCAAGATAGATGCATGGTTTGCGTCGAACATACCATAGGCTCAAAAATCGTTTTGGACGCACCCGATGGTACTCCTAGGTGACGAGGCACACGTGGATGCTCGTTTTGGTCTATTTGGAGATAGTGCTAATCTTGATGCAAGATAGGTGCACTGTTTGCGTTGAACATACCATAGGCTCAGAAATCGTTTTGGACGCAGCTGATGGTACTCCTAGGTGATGAGGCTCAAGTGGATGCTCGTTTTGGTCTGTTTGAAGATAGTGCTAATCTTGATAGGTGTTTGCGCCAAATGTACCATAGGCTTAGAAATTATTTTGGACGCACCCGATCGTACCCCAAGCTGACGAGCCTCAAGTGGATGCTCGTTTCGGTCCGTTTGGAGATAGTGGTAATCTTGACATAAGATAGGTGAATGGTTTGCGTCGAACGTACCATAGGCTCGAAAATCATTTTGTACACACCCGATGGTACTCCTAGGTGACGAGGCTCTAGCGGATGCTCGTTTTGGTCTATTTGGAGACAGTGCTAATCTTGACGCAAAATAGGTGCATGGTTTGCACCGAACGTACCATAGGCTCAGAAATCATTTAGGACGCACCCGATGGATCTTCTGAGTGACATTGGTCATTTAGGACGCACCCGATGGAGATAGGTGTACGCTTTGCGCCAAACATCGGTTAGAAATAGTTTTGGACGCACCCAATGGTACTCCTAGGTGACGAGGCTCAAGTGGATGCTTGTTTTGGTCTGTTTGGAGATAGTGCTAACCTTCGTGCAAAATAGGTGCATAGTTTGCGCTGAACGTACTGTAGGCTCAGAAATCATTTTGGATGCACCTGATGGATCTCCTAGGTGACATTGGTCATGTGGAATCTCGTTTCAATCCATTCGGAGACAGCGGTACTGTCAGTGCAAGATAGGTGCACTGTTTGCGTGAAACGTACCTAGGCACAGAAATCGTTTTGGAGGCACTAGATGGGACTCCTTGGTGACGAGGCTTAAGTGGATGCTTGTTTTGGTTTGTTTGGAGATAGTGCTAATCTTGATGCGAGATTGTTGCAAGGTTTGCGTCGAACGTACCAAGGCTCGGAAATTATTTTGGACGCTTCGATGGTACTCCTAGCTGATGACGCTCAAGTGGATGCTCGTTTTGGTCTGTTTAGACATAGTGCTAACCTTGATGCCACATAGGTGCACGGTTTGCGCCGAACGTACCAAAGGCTCAGATATCGTTTTGGATGCACCCGATGGATCTCCTATGTGACTTTGGTCATGTGGAATCTCGTTTTAATCCATTTGGTGATAGTGGCAGTGTTAGTGCAAGATACGTGCACGGTTTGCGCTAAACATACCATAGGCACATAAATCATTTTGGACGCACCCGGTGGTACTGATGAGGACATCCTCCGCTATTACCCACTGGCAAAGATGCAACAAAAAGGGCCAAGTGGCCTAGTTGTAGTCGGGCGGCGACTGTGTGAGCCTCTGAATAATCCCATCTTGCTTAGCTTGGGAGGAGGAAGCCACCTTAAAAGAGAGAGCCACCCTTCCTCTATCGGACTAGTCTTTTATGGATATTGGGCCTTTCCCCGAGTGGGTGTGCATAAGAACTGTTGGGGTCCGGGCAACCTTAATTTATTGGGCCTCGACCAACCCTACCTGGGCCAGATGTATCATTTGGTATCAGAGCTAGGCCCTTGTTTAAGGGGGTGGGAATGATGAGGACATCATCCGCTATTACCCGCTGGCAAAGACGCAACAAAAAGGGCCAAGTGGCCTAGTTGTAGTCGGGCGGCGACTGTGTGAGCCTCTGAATAATCCCATCTTGCTTAGCTTGGGAGGAGGAAGCCACCTTAAAAGAGAGAGCCACCCTTCCTCTATCGGACTAGTCTTTTATGGATATTGGACCTTTCCCCGAGTGGGTGTGCATAAGAACTGTTGGGGTCCGGGCAACCTTAATTTATTGGGCCTCGACCAACCCTACCTGGGCCAGATGTATCATTTGGTATCAGAGCTAGGCCCTTGTTTAAGGGGGTGGGAATGATGAGGACATCATCCGCTATTACCCGCTGGCAAAGACGCAGCAAAAAGGGCCAAGTGGCCTAGTTGTAGTCGGGCGGCGACCGTGTGAGCCTCTGAATAATCCCATCTTGCTTAGCTTGAGAGGAGGAAGCCACTTTAAAAGAGAGAGCCACCCTTCCCCTATCGAACTAGTCTTTTAGGGATATTGGGCCTTTTTCCCCGAGTGGGTGTGCATAAGAACTGTTGGGGTCCGGGCAACCTTAATTTATTGGGCCTCGACCAACCCTACCTGGGCCAGATGTATCAGGTACTCCTTGGTGACGAGGCTCAAGTGGATGCTCGTTTTGGTCTATTTGGAGATAGTGCTAATCTTAACGCAAGATAGATACACGGTTTGCGTCGAACGTACCATAGGCTCGAAAATCGTTTTGGACGCACCCGATGGTACTCCTAGGTGACGAGGCACACGTGGATGTTCATTTTGGTCGGTTTGGAGATAGTGCTAATCTTGACGTAAGATTGGTGTACGGTTTGCGTTGAACATGCTATAGGCTCAGAAATCGTTTTGGACGCATCTGATGGTTCTCCTAGGTGACGAGGCTCAAGTGGATGCTCGTTTTGGTCTGTTTGGAGATAGTGCTAATGTTGATAGGTGCGTGGATTGCGCCAAATGTACCATAGGCTTAGAAATCATTTTGGACGTATCCGATCGTACCCCAAGCTGACGAGGCTCAAGTGGATGCTCGTTTCGGTCCGTTTGGAGATAGTGCTAATCTTGACGTAAGATAGGTGCATGGTTTGCGTCGAACATACCATAGGCTAGAAAATCATTTTGTACACACCCAATGGTACTCCTAGGTGACGAGGCTCTAGTGGATGTTCGTTTTGGTCTATTTGGAGACAGTGCTAATCTTGATGCCAAACATCGCTTAGAAATAATTTTGGATGCACCCGATGGTACACCCAATGGTACACGCTTTACGCCAAACATCGCTTAGAAATAAATTTGGATGCACCCGATGGTACTCCTAGGTGACGAGGCTCAAGTGGATGCTCGTTTTGGTCTGTTTGGAGATAGTGCTAACCTTAACGCAAGATAGGTGCACTGTTTGCGCGAAACGTGCCATAGGCACAGAAATCGTTTTGGAGGCACCCGATGGTACTCCTCGGTGACGAGGCTAATTGGATGCTCATTTTGGTCTGTTTGGAGATAGTGCTAATCTTGATGCGAGATTGGTGCACGGTTTGCGTCGAACGTTCCATAGGCTCAGAAATCGTTTTGGACACGCTCGATTGTACTCCTAGGTGACGACGCTCAAGTGGATGCTTGTTTTGGTCTGTTTAGACATAGTGCTAACCTTGACGCAACATAGGTGCACAGTTTGCGCCGACTATAGCATAGGCTCAAAAATCATTTTGGATGCACCCGATGGATCTCCTATGTGACTTTGCTCATGTGGAATCTCGTTTCAATCTATTTGGTGACAGTGGCAGTGTTAGTGCACGATACGT
This sequence comes from Saccharum hybrid cultivar R570, assembly GCA_038087645.1. NCBI lineage: Eukaryota > Viridiplantae > Streptophyta > Magnoliopsida > Poales > Poaceae > Saccharum > Saccharum hybrid cultivar. Next base: position 9,852,717 of record JAQSUU010000275.1, on the reverse strand, counting down.
GCACGGGTTGCGCTAAACGTACCATGGGCACATAAATCGTTTTGGACGCACCCGATGGTACTCCGATGTGACGAGGCTCAAGTGGATGCTCGTTTTGGTCTATTTTGAGATAGTGCTAATCTTGACGAAAGATAGATGCACGGTTTGCGTCGAACGTACCATAGGCTCGAAAATTGTTTTGGATGCACCCGATGGTACTCCTAGTTGACGAGGCACACGTGGCTGCTTGTTTTGGTCTGTTTGGACCTAGAGCTAATCTTGACACAAGATAGGTGCAGGGTTTGCGCCGAATGTACCATAGGCTTAGAAATCATTTTGGACACACCCGATAGATCTCCTCGGTGACATTGGTCATGTGGAATCTCGTTTCAATCCATTGGAGACAGCGGTAATGTTAGTGCAAGATAGGTGCACTATTTGTGCCAAATGTACCATAGGCACAAAAATCGTTTTGGACACACCCGATGGTACTCCTAGGTGACGAGGCTTAAGTGGATGCTCGTTTTGGTTTGTTTGGAGATAGTGCTAATCTCTATGCGAGATTCGTGCACAGTTTGCGTCGAACGTACCATAGGCTCGAAAATCATTTTGGACGCTTCGATGGTACTCCTAGGTGATGACGCTCAAGTGGATGCTCATTTTGGTCTGTTTAGACATGGTGCTAACCTTGACACCACATAGACGCATGGTTTGCGCCGAACGTACCATAGGCTCAGAAATCATTTTGGATACACCCGAGGGATCTCCTATGTGACTTTGGTCATGTGGAATCTCGTTTTAATCAATTTTGGTGACAGTGGCAGTGTTAGTGCAAGATACGTGCACGGTTTGCGCTAAACATACCATAGGCACAGAAATCGTTTTGGACGCACCCGATAGTACTCCTAGGTAACGAGGCTCGTTTTGGTCTGTTTGGAGATAGTGCTAACCTTGACGCAAGATAGGTGCACGGTTTGCGCTAAAGGTACCGTAGGCTCAGAAATCGTTTTGGATGCACCTGATGGATCTCCTCGGTGACATTGGTTAGGTAGAATCTCGTTTCAATCCATTTGGAGACAGTGGTACTGTCAGTGCATGATAGGTGCACTGTTTCCGTGAAACGTACCGTAGGCATAAAAATCGTTTTGGAGGCACCCGATGGTACTCCTTAGTGACGAGGCTTAAGTGGATGCTCGTTTTGGTCTGTTTAGAGATAGTGCTAATCTTGATGCGAGATTGGTGCACGTTTTGCGTCGAATGTACCATAGGCTCGGAAATCATTTTGGACATGCTCAATGGTACTCCTAGTGATGAGGCTCAAGTGGATGCTCGTTTTGGTCTGTTTAGATATAGTGCTAAACTTGACGCAACATAGGTGCACGGTTTGCGCCGACTGTAGCATAGGCTCAGAAATCATTTTAGATGCACCCGATGGATCTCCTATGTGACTTTGCTCATGTGGAATCTCGTTTCAGTCCATTTGGTGACAGTGGCAGTGTTAGTGCAAGATACGTGCATGGTTTGCGCTAAACGTACCACAGGCACATAAATCGTTTTGGACGCACCCGATGGTACTCCTAGGTGACGAGGCTCAAGTGGCTGCTCGTTTTGGTCTGTTTAGAGATAGTGCCAATCTTAACGCAATATAGATGCACGGTTTGCGTCGAACGTACCATAGGCTCGAAAATCGTTTTGGACGCACCCGATGGTACTCCTTGGTCACGAGGCACACGTGGATGCTCGTTTTGGTCTGTTTGGAGATAGTGCTAATCTTGACACAAGATAGGTGCACGGTTTGCGTTGAACATACCCTAGGCTCAGAAATCGTTTTGGACGCATCTGATGGTACTCCTAGGTGACGAGGCTCAAGTGGATGCTCGTTTTGGTCTGTTTGGAGATAGTGCTAATCTTGATAGGTGCGTTGTTTGCGCCGAATGTACCATAGGCTTAGAAATCATTTTGGACGCACCCGATCGTACCACAAGCTGACGAGGCTCAAGTGGATGCTCGTTTCGGTCCATTTGGAGATAGTGCTAATCTTCACGTAAGATAGGTGCATGGTTTGCGTCGAACGTACCATACGCTCGGAAATCGTTTTGTACACACCTGGTGGTACTCCGATGTGACGAGGCTCAAGTGGATGCTCGTTTTGGTCTATTTGGAGATAGTGCTAATCTTGACGAAAGATAGATGCACGGTTTGCGTCGAACGTACCATAGGCTCGAAAATTGTTTTGGATGCACCCGATGGTACTCCTAGATGACGAGGCACACGTGGCTGCTTGTTTTGGTCTGTTTGGACATAGAGCTAATCTTGACACAAGATGGGTGCACGGTTTGCGCCGAACGTACCATAGGCTTAGAAATCATTTTGGACACACCCAATGGATCTCCTCGGTGACATTGGTCATGTGAAATCTCGTTTCGATCCATTGGAGACAGCGGTACTGTTAGTGCAAGATAGGTGCACTATTTGTGCCAAACGTACCATAGGCACAAAAATCGTTTTAGACACACCCGATGGTACTCCTAGGTGACGAGGCTTAAGTGGATGCTCGTTTTGGTCTGTTTGCAAATAGTGCTAATCTCTATGCGAGATTGGTGCACAGTTTATGTCGAACGTACCATAGGCTCAGAAATCATTTTGGACGCTTCGATGGTACTCCTAGGTGATGACGCTCAAGTGGATGCTCGTTTTGGTCTGTTTAGACATAGTGCTAACCTTAACGCCACATAGACGCACGGTTTGCTCCGAACGTACCATAGGCTCAGAAATCATTTTGGATGCACCCGATGGATCTCCTATGTGACTTTGGTCATGTGGAATCTCGTTTTAATCCATTTGGTGACAATGGCAGTGTTAGTGTAAGATACGTGCATGGTTTGCGCTAAACGTACCATAGGCATAGAAATCGTTTTGGATGCACCCGATGGTACTCCTAGGTGACGAGGCACACGTGGATGCTCGTTTTGGTCTGTTTGGAGATAGTGCTAATCTTGACGCAAGATAGGTGTACGGTTTGCATTGAACATACCATAGGTGATAGAGGGGGAGTGCCCGATCTTTTGGTGAGTGGAGATAATTTCGATTTGGTGGTAGTAGACCCTCATGATCCGACTATGACGAGCGAACCCGAAGCGCCAATGCAATCGCTGAACCAACTCCCAATGGTTACCAACCTCGCCGGTACGAGGTCAGCCTGATCACGAAGATCAATTCCTGCATGCAATCGAAGAACGAACAAGAAAAAGATGCGAGCAATCTTATTATCACTCGAAAGTGGAGTTCTAAATTACACGAGACAGCGCAGATTGGCGCGTGTTCGAGAGTAGCTAAAGCTAGATGCAAAACAATACTCAAGTTATAAACAAAAGCGACTCCGACTAAATAAAAGGGTGGCGGCAGGAGAGTGGCACGCGCCCAAAGAAAGGGCTGTGGCTCCAAACCCTAGGCGCCCCACCTTGGACTGCTCTATTGGCCCATCTTCTTATTCTGCTGGGCCTTCGTTCCTTAACAGCATGATGAAGTTTAATTCTCTTGCACGGGCCCGAGTGATTGGCCCAACTGGATGATCAACTGTAGGCGCCTGTGGTGGAGGAGTAACTGGAGGCACCTGAGGTGCTACTGGTGTAGATGTACGCGTGGTGTCCTCATCATCCTCCCCTTCTTGAACTGAAGTCCTCGACGGCAACTCCTCATCTTCACCCGCATACCGTTTCAAATCTGCAACATTAAAACTCATGGAAACACCAAACTCCGCATGCAGGTCTAGGATATAAGCATTATCATTAATTTTGGTTAGCACTTTAAAAGGACCAGCAGCACGTGGCATCAATTTAGAACGACGTAAAGCAGGAAAACGATCTTTTCTCAAATGCAACCAAACCAGATCACCCGGTTCAAAAGTAACATGTTGTCTCCCCTTACTACCCGCAACCTGATATTTAGCATTAGCAGCAGCAATGTTTTGTTGAGTTTGCTCATGCAAGCTAATCATTTGATCAACATGTGCAGCGGCATCTATGTGTGGGGCGTCCTCAGCAACAAGCGCAAACAAATCAATAGGGTCTGAGGAATATAACCATAAACAACCTGAAAGGGACACATCTTTGTAGAAGAATGTGTTGCATGATTATAAGCAAACTCAACATGAGGCAAGCAATCTTCCCAACGTTTCAAATTTTTATCTAAAACAGCCCTAAGCATGGTTGACAAAGTTCGATTAACCACTTCAGTTTGTCCATCTGTTTGAGGGTGACAAGTTGTGCTAAACAGCAATTTAGTTCCCAATTTATTCCACAGTGATCTCCAAAAATGACTGAGAAACTTAGCATCACGATCAGAGACTATTGTATTGGGAATACCATGCAAACGAATAATCTCGCTAAAGAACAATTCAGAGTATTGGTAGCATCATCGGTTTTATGACAAGGTATAAAATAAGCCATTTTGGAGAAATGATCAACAACCACAAAAATACTGTCCCTCCCCTTCTTAGTTCGAGGTAATCCCAAAACAAAGTCCATAGAAATATCAAGCCAAGGGAAGTAGGAACAGGCAAAGGTATGTACAAACCATGGTTGTTCAATCGTGACTTAGCTTTCTGGCAAGTAGTGCAGCGTGCAACAAGGCGCTCAACATCAGCGCGCATCCGGGGCCAAAAGAAGTGGGCAGCCAGCACCTCATGCGTTTTGTAGACGCCAAAATGCCCCATGAGGCCGCCTCCATGTGCTTCCTGTAATAACAAACGACGAACCGAGCTTGCTGGAACACACAGCTTGTTAGCGCGAAACAGGAATCCGTCCTGTATGTGAATTTTGCCCCATGGTTTGCCATGAATACAATGGGTGAAAGCATCTTTAAAATCAGCATCGTCCACATAGTCATTCTTCATAGTTTGCAAGCCAAAGATTTTAAAATCTAACTGTGACAGCATGGTATAGCGACGAGACAAAGCATCAGCAATAACATTTTCCTTGCCGCTCTTGTGTTTAATAATGTAAGGGAAAGACTCAATGAATTCTACCCATTTAGCATGACGACGGTTCAGGTTTGTTTGGGTACGAATATGTTTTAAAGCCTCATGATCAGAATGAATTATAAACTCGCGATGCCAAAGGTAGTGCTGCCAAGTATGCAAAGTGCGCACTAAAGCATAAAGCTCCATATCATACGTAGAATAATTCAAGCTAGCACCACTGAATTTCTCGCTAAAAAAAGCAACCGGCTTTCCTTCTTGTGACAAAACAACACCTAGCCCAATACCGCTAGCATCGCATTCAAGCTCAAACACTTTAGTAAAATCAGGCAACTGCAAGAGAGGAGCATTGGTTAACTTATCTTTCAAGGTGCTGAACGCAACCTCTTGCGAATCACTCCAAGCAAAGGGAACATCCTTCTTTGTAAGCTCATGTAGAGGCGCTGCAATGGAGCTAAAATCACGAACAAACCTGCGGTAGAAACCTGCAAGGCCAAGAAAGCTTCGAATTTGTGTGACCTTTGTCGGTGTAGGCCACGCCCAAATGGCATCGATCTTGCTGCTATACACCTCAATGCCCTATGGAGTAACAACATAGCCAAGAAACGAAACACGTTGTGTGCAAAACATGCATTTTTCGATGTTAGCAAATAAATGGGCAGCACGCAATGCATCAAAAACAGCACGCAAATGTTCTAAATGCTCTTCCATGGACTTACTGTAAATGAGAATGTCATCAAAATAGACAACTACAAACAGTCCTATGAAGGGCCGTAGAACTTCATTCATCAAACGCATAAATGTGCTGGGAGCATTTGTCAAACCAAACGGCATAACCAACCATTCATATAACCCAAATTTTGTTTTGAAAGCCGTTTTCCATTCGTCACCTAATTTCATGTGAATCTGATGGTAGCCACTACGCAAATCTACCTTAGTGAAAAGAATGGCACCACTCAGCTCATCTAGCAGATCTTCAAGGTGTGGTATAGGGTATCGGTAGCGAATGGTAATGTTATTAATAGCATGACAATCTACACACAAACGCCATGATCCATCTTTCTTGGGAACAAGTAACACGGGAACAGAGCAGGGGCTAAGAGACTCACGAATATAACCCTTATCAAGCAATGCCTGTACCTGTCACTGTATTTCCTTCGCCTCATCTGGATTTGTACAGTATGGTGCGCGGTTCGGAAGCTGTGTGCCGGGAATGAGGTCAATCCGGTGCTCAATGCCATGAAGTGGTGGGTGTCCCGGTGGCAAATCTTTTGGAAAAACATCAGTGTACTCCTGCAAAATGTTAGCAACCGCAGGGGGAATATCCAAAGATGGTGCATCATCAAGTGAAATGAGCACACTAGAGCATATAAGGGCATAGCATGGCAAAGGAGCATCACGTAACTCATCGAAATCAGCACGTGTAGCAAGCAAAACAGGAGCATTCAACTTGATTTAAGAATTAACAGAGGTCAACGGTTCAAGTTGTTTAGCAGTTTTAGCAGCTCTAGCAAGATCATCTTTAAGAATTTGTTCAGGTGTCATTGGATGTATAATTATTTTCTGACCCTTAAACATGAAAGAATAGTGATTTGAACGACCATGATGCAAGCTATCAGTATCATATTGCCAAGGTCGCCCAAGTAACAGAGAGCATGCTTCCATGGGAATAACATCACAATCGACAAAATCAGAATAAGCACCCATGGAGAAAGGAACACGGACCGATCCAGTAATTCTAATTTTCCCACCATCATTAAGCCATTGAATGTGATAAGGATGTGGATGCTTACGAGTGGGTAAAGACAACTTTTCAACCAGCGCGGTACTAGCCAAATTGTTGCAGCTGCCGCTGTCGATGATAATGCGAATGGACCGCTCCTGCACCACGCCCTTGGTATGGAAAAGAGTGTGTCGCTGATTCTTCTCGGGTGGAGCGACCTGTGTACTAAGAACACGCTGCACAACAAGACTTTCATACCTATCGGCGTCGCACGGGTTGACATGTACAGCCTTTGCTGCATGGTCAGTGGCAAGCATAGTGTGTTGAATATCTTTAGAATCACTAGCGGAAGAATACTCACCATCATCACGAATGACCAATACACGCTTGTTCAGACAGTCCCGAGACACGTGGCCAAATCCTTGGCAACGAAAGCACTGAATATCCCGTGTGCGGCCTGTGGACGGGGGAGCACCTGCAGTAGTGGCTGCCCGCTCACGTGGTGTAGTGGCGGGCGTGGACGGTGCAGGGGTTGCGGGTGCTGAACCAGATGTCGATCTTTGTCCTGCAAAAGAGTTAGAATATGGCTTCGAACGTCGTCCCTATATTTCATGTTCAGCTTTGCAAGCAAATTCAAATAATGTGGTGATATCATAATACTCCTTATAATCAAGTATATCCTGAATTTCACCCTTTAAACCACCATGAAATCATGCCATAGCAGCGTCAGTTTCCTCAACTAACCCACAACGAATCATGCCTTTTTGCAATTCCTGGTAATAGTCCTCTACAGATTGTGAACCTTGCTGAAAACGTGGCATTTTATTAAGCAAATCGCGGGCATAAAAAGAAGGTACAAATCTATGGCGCATAGCAGCTTTTAATTGATCCCATGTGGTTGGAGCTAGAGTGGGATGTTTTTGTTTATATTCACGCCACCAAATTAAAGCAAAATCAGTAAATTCACTAATAGCAGCTTTAACTTGAGAAGTAGTAGGAATATCATGGCATGCAAATTTCTGTTCGACTTCTAATTCCCAATCAAGATATGCGGCAGGATCATATTTGCCATTAAAAGATGGAATTTTAAATTTTATCTTAGCAAAAGGATCATTACCATGGTGGCGTGGCACACGGCGAGCACGGCCTTGACGGTGTCCACCGTCGTGCTCCGTGTCACCACCATAATCCTGCTGGAATTCTGTGACCATCGTGTTCAAAGCATCGAGGCGTGACACGATGGTGTCGAGCGTGGTCTTGGTGGCTGTCTGCACGAGGTCAAGCTGATCGAACCGTTCGTTCGCCGTAGTGACCGTGGAATCCATCCGTTCATGCATCGTCATGATGTCTGCGGCAAGTTCATCAATCTGTGTCCGCATGTCCTGCAGCTGTTCATCCTTCATGGCGTCGTCGTCGTCGCCTGCCATGGTTAGCGCAAAACAAAAAAACCGACGCCAAAATAGGGGTGTAATAGCTCACAAGGCGCTCACACTAGTGTTGTTATCAATGTCTTATCCGTTGTTACCGAGCACATAGGGGCGACCTGCAACCGACCGGAGGAACTCTCGAAAGATTGGAGCAGCGATTGCCTAGGAAACAAAGTCAGCCCGTCGTAGAACTATGTGGAGTTCTGGGTAGGCTGCACTCAAGTCAAGGATTAGCACAAGCAAACAATAATGCAAAGTTGAATTATAGGGGTATTCCGGTAAAAAGAAGATACTCTCTCTCTATCTCTAGAGTAAGGCGAGATAGGTAGATGAACAAGGGAGGGCAATGTATAAGTGGGGGTGCAGAGGCCCTGGAATGTCGTGACCCAGGGGGTTCATGGCGCGCACAAGGAAACCTTCCACCAAACCAAACCGGATCACCTTCCTTCTTCTTGTTTCTTTTTTCTTTTTTTTATTTCTTTCTATCTTTGTTTTCGACAGGGAGGGGGCGATCGGAGGGGTGGTATGTGGCGGCCCGGTGGTCTAGTGGCTACCAAGCTGGGTATTCGCGCGAAGGGGACGGTGGCCGAATAGCGGAACGGCGGTGGCAAAACTAGGGTGAGGAGAACAAAGAGAAAAACAAGGGATTAAACACAAGTGACCAGCAACAATTGAACGAGTAAGCACACAAATTCAACACAGATTATTGAAAGAATGTGCAAGGCTAAACGGTTGCTGGGACAAGGATCTAATGTGAATTTTTTTGTTTTGGTTTTCGTGGACTGTAGGAAGGGAAAAACACTCGATAAAACTCACCGATCAACCTGGAAATTTGATACCACTTGATAGAGGGGGAGTGCCCGATCTTTCGGTGAGTGGAGATAATTTTGATTTGGTGGTAGTAGACCCTCACGATCCGACTACGACAAGCGAACCCGAAGCACCAATGCAATCGCTGAACCAACTCCCAATGGTTACCAACCTTGCCGGTACGAGGTCAGCCTGATCACGAAGATCAATTCCTACACGCAATCGAAGAACGAACAAGAAAAAGACACGAGCAATCTTATTATCACTCGAAAGTGGAGTTTTGAATTACACGAGACAGCGTAGATTGGCGCGTGTTCGAGAGTAGCTAAAGCTAGATGTAAAACAAAACTCAAGTTGTAAACAAAAGCGACTCTGACTAAATAAAAGGGCGGCGGCAGGAGAGTGGCGCGCGCCCAAAGAAAGGGCTGCGGCTCCAAACCCTAGGCGCCCCCACCTTGGACTGCTCTGTTGGCCCATCTTCTTGTTCTGCTGGGCCTTCGTTCCTTAACAGCATGATGAAGTTTAATTCTCTTGCACGGGCCCGAGTGATTGGCCCAACTAGATGATCAACTGTAGACGCCTGTGATGGAGGAGTAACTGGAGGCGCCTGAGGTGCTACTGGTGTAGATGTACACGTGGTGTCCTCATCAATAGGCTCAGAAATCATTTTGGACGCATCTGATGGTACTCCTAGGTGATGAGGCTCAAGTGGATGCTCGTTTTGGTCTGTTAGGAGATAGTGCTAATCTTGATAGGTGCATGGTTTGCGCCAAATGTACCATAGGCTTAGAAATCATTTTGAACGCACCCGATCGTACCCCAAGCTGACGAGGTTCAAGTGGACGCTCGTTTCGGTCCGTTTGGAGATATTGCTAATCTTCACGTAAGATAGGTGCATGGTTTGCGTCGAACGTACCATAGGCTCAGAAATCATTGTACACACCCGATGATACTCCTAGGTGACGAGGCTCTAGTGGATGCTCGTTTTGGTCTATTTGGAGACAGTGCTAATCTTGACGCAAGATAGGTGCACGGTTTGCACCGAATATACTATAGGCTCAGAAATCATTTAGGACGCACCTGATGGATCTTTTCAGTGACGTTGGTTATCTAGAATCTCATTTCAATCCATTTGGAGACAGTGTTAGTGTCAGTGCAAGATAGGTGTACGCTTTGCGCCAAACATCGCTTAGAAATAGTTTTGGACGCACCCGATGGTACTCCTAGGTGATGAGACTCAAGTGGATGCTTGTTTTGGTCTGTTTGGACATAGTGCTAACCTTGACGCAAGATAGGTGTACGGTTTGCACTGAACGTACCGTACGCTCAGAAATCATTTTGGATGCACACGATGGATCTCCTAGGTGACATTGGCCATGTGGAATCTCGTTTCAATCCATTCGGAGATAGCGGTACTGTCAGTGCAAGATTGGTGCACTGTTTGCGCGAAACGTACCATAAGCACATAAATTGTTTTGGAGGCACCTGATGGTACTCTTCGGTGATGAGGCTTAATGGATGCTCGTTTTGGTCTGTTTGGAGATAGTGCTAATCTTGATGCGAGATTGGTGCACGGTTTGCGTCGAACGTACCATAGGCTCGGAAATCATTTTGGACACGCTCGATGGTACTCCTAGGTGACGACACTCAAGTGGATGCTTGTTTTGGTCTGTTTAGACACAGTACTAACCTTGACGCCACATAGGTGCACGGTTTGCGCCGAGCGTACCATAGGCTCAGAAATTGTTTTGGATGCACCCGATTGATCTCCTATGTGACTTTGGTCATGTGGAATCTCGTTTCAATCCATTTGGTGATAGTGGCAGTGTTAGTGCAAGATACATGCACGGTTTGCGCTAAACATACCATAGGCACTGTCTATGCAAGATAGGTATACTGTTTGTGCCGAACATACCATAGGCTTAGAAATCATTTTGGACGCACCCAATGGATCTCCTCGGTGACATTGGTCATATGGAATCTCGTTTCAATCCATTTGGAGACACTGTTAGAGTCAATGCAAGATAGGTGCACAGTTTGCGCCAAACGTAGCTTAGAAATCATTTTGGGATGCACCCGATGGTACTTCTAGGTGACGAGGCTTAAGTGGTTACTTATTTAAGTCTATTTGGAGATAGTGCTAATCTTGACGCAAGATAGGTGCACGGTTTGCGCCGAACGTACCACAAGCTCAAAAATCATTTTAGACACACCCGATGGCACTCCTAGGTGACGAGGCTCAAGTGGATGCTCGTTTTGGTCTGTTTGGAGATAGTGCTAACCTTGACGCAAGATAGGTGCACGGTTTGTGCCAAACGTACCGTAGGCTCAGAAATTGTTTTGGATGCACCCGATGGATCTCCTAGGTGACATTTGTCATGTGGAATCTCGTTTCAATCCATTTGGAGACAGCGGTACTGTCAGTGCAAGATGGGTGCACTATTTGCGCCAAACATACCATAGGCACAGAAATCGTTTTGGGCGCACCAGATGGTACTCCGAGGTGACGAGGCTTAAGTGGATGCTCGTTTTGGTCTATTTGGAGACAGTGCTAATCTTGATGCGAGACTGGTGCACGGTTTGCGTCGAACGTACCATAGGCTTGGAAATCATTTTAGACGCGCTCGATGGTACTCCTAGGTAAAAAAGCTCAAGTGGATGCTCGCTTTGGTCTATATAGACATAGTGCTAACCTTGACACAAGATAGGTGTATGGTTTGCACTGAACGTAGGATAGGCCCATAAATCATTTAGGATGCACCCGGTGGATCTCCTATGTGACTTTGGTCATGTGGGATCTCATTTCAATCCTTTGGTGATAGTGGTAGTGTTAGTGCAAGATATGTGCACGGTTTTCGCTAAACGTACCATAGGCACATAAATCATTTTGGATGCACCCGTTAGTACTCCTAGGTGACGAGGCTCAAGTGGATGCTCGTTTTGGTCTGTATGGAGATAGTGCTAACCTTGACGCAAGATAGGAGCACGGGTTGCGCCGAACGTACCGTAGGCTCAGAAATCATTGTGCATGCACCCGATGGATCTCCTAGGTGACATTGGATATGTGGAATCTCATTTCAATCCATTTGGAGACAGCAGTACTGTCAGTGCAAGATGGGTGCACTTTTTGCGCCAAACATACCATAGGCATAGAAATCGTTTTGGACGCACCCGATGGTACTCCAAGTTGACGAGGCTTAAGTGGATGCTCGTTTCGGTCTGTTTGGAGATAGTGCTAATCTTGATGCAAGATTGGTGCACGGTTTGCGTCGAACGTTCCATAGGCTTGGAAATCGTTTTGGACATGCTTGATGGTACTCCTATGTGACGTGGCTCAAGTGGATGCTCATTTTGGTCTGTTTAGACATAGTGGTAACCTTGACACCAGATAGGTGCACGGTTTGCGACGAACGTAGCATAGGCTCAGAAATCGTTTTGGATGCACCCGATGGATCTCTTATCTGACTTTTGTCATGTGGAATCTCGTTTCAATCCATTTGGTGACAGTGGCAGTGTTAGTGCAAGATACGTGCACGGTTTGCGCTAAACGTTCCATAGGATCAGAAATCAATTTGGACGCACCCGATGGATCTCCTCGGTGACGAGGCTCAAGTGGATGCTCGTTTTGGTCTGTTTGGAGATAGTGCTAATCTTGACACAAGATAGATGCACGGTTTGCGTCGAACGTACCATTGGCTCAAAAATCATTTTTGGACACACCTGATGGTAATCCTAGGTGACGAGGCACACGTGGATGCTCGTTTTGGTCTGTTTGGACGTAGAGCTAATCTTGACACAAGATAGGTGCACGGTTTGCGCCGAACGTCTGATAGGCTTAGAAATCATTTTGGACGCGCCCGATGGATCTTCTTAGTGACATTGGTCATTTAGAATCTCGTTTCAATCGATTTGGAGACAGTGTTAATGTCAGTGCAAGATAGGTGCACGGTTTGCGCCAAACATCACTTAGAAATCTTTTTGGACGCACCCGATGGTACTTCTAGGTGATGAGGCACAAGTGGATGCTCGTTTTGGTCTGTTTAGACATAGTGCTAACCTTGACGCGAGATAGGTGAATAGTTTGCGCCAAACATACCATAGGCTCAGAAATCATTTTGGACGCACCCGATGGATCTTTTTAGTGACAATGGTCATTTGGAATCTCGTTTCAATCAATTTGGAGACAGTGTCAATGTCAGTGCAAGATGGGTGCATTGTTTGCGCCAAACATATCATAGGCATAGAAATCGTTTTGGACGCTCCCGATGGTACTCCTAGTTGACGAGGCTCAAGTGGATGCTCGTTTTGGTCCGTTTGGAGATAGTGCTATCCTTGACGCAAGATAGGTGCACGGTTTGCGCCGAACGTACCGTAGGCTCAGAAATTGTTTTGGATGCACCCGATGGATCTCCAAGGTGACCTTGGTCATCCGGAATCTCATTTCAATCTATTTGGAGATAGCAATACTATCAGTGCAAGATGGGTGCACTGTTTGCGCCAAACGTACCATAGCCACAGAAATCATTTTGGACACACCTGGTGGATCTCCTATGGGACTTTGGTCATGTGGAATCTCGCTTCAATCCTTTGGTGACAGTGGCAGTGCTAGTGCAAGATATGTGCACGGTTTGCGCTAAATGTACCATAGGCACATAAATAATTTTGGATGCACCCGATAGTACTCCTATTTGATGAGGCTCAAGTGGATGCTTGTTTTGGTCTATTTGGAGATAGTGCTAACCTTGACGCAAGATAGGTGCACGGTTTGCGCCGAAAGTACCAAAGGCTCAGAAATCGTTGTGGAAGCACCTGATGGATCTCCTAGGTGACATTGGTCCAGTGGAATCTCGTTTCAATCCATTTGGAGACAACGGTACTGTCAGTGGAAGATGGGTGCACTGTTTGCACCAAACATACCATTGGCACATAAATCGTTTTGGACGCACCCGATGGTACTCCTACATGACGAGGCACACGTGGATGCTTGTTTTGGTCTGCTTGGACATAGAGCTAATCTTGACACAAGATAGGTGCACGGTTTGCGCTGAACATACCATAGGCTCAGAAATCATTTTGGACGCACCCGATGGATCTCCTCGGTGACATTGGTCATGTGGAATCTCGTTTCAATCCATTTGGAGACACTGTTAGAGTCAGTGCAAGATAGGTGCACGGTTTGTGCCAAACGTAGCTCAGAAATCATTTTGGGATGCACCCGATGGTACTTCTAGGTGACGAGGCTCAAGTGGTTACTTGTTTCTATCTATTTAGAGATAGTGATAATCTTGACGCAAGATAGGTGCACGGTTTGCGCCGAACGTACCACAAGCTCGAAAATTGTTTCAGACACACCCGATGGTATTCCTAGGTGATGAGGCTCAAGTGGATGCTCATTTTGGTCTATTTGGAGATAGTGCTAATCTTGACGCAAGAAGATGCACGGTTTGCGCCGAACGTAACATAGGGTTAGAAATTATTTTGGACGCACCCGATGGATCTCCTATGTGACATTGTTCATGTGGAATCTTATTTCAATCCATTTGGAGACAGTGGTAGTGTCAGTGCAAGATAGGCGCACGGTTTGTGCCAAACGTACCATAGGCACAGAAATCGTTTTGGACACACTCGATGGTACTCCTAGGTAACGTGGATCAAGTGGATGCTCGTTTTGGTCTGTTTAGACATAGTGCTAACCTTGACGCAAGATAGGAGCACAGTTTGCGCCGAACGGTCCATAGGCACATAAATCATTTTGGATGCACCCGATGGATCTTCTCAGTGACATTGGTCATTTGGAATCTCGTTTCAATCCATTTGGAGACAGTGTTAGATCAGTGCAAGATAGGTGCTCGGTTTGCGCCAAATATCGCTTAGAAATCATTTAGATGCACCCGATGGTACTCCTAGGTGACAAGGCTCAAGTGGATGCTCGTTTTGGTCCGTTTGGAGATAGTGCTATCCTTGACGCAAGATAGGTGCACGGTTTGCGCCGAACGTACTGTAGGCTCAGAAATTGTTTTGGATGCACCCGATGGATCTTCAAGGTGACATTGGTCATCCAAAATCTTGTTTCAATCTATTTGGAGATAGCGATACTATCGGTGCAAGATGGGTGCACTGTTTGCGCCAAACATACCATAGCCACAGAAATCATTTTGGACGCACCCGATGGTACTCCTTGGTGACGAGGCTTAAGTGGATGCTCGTTTTGGTCTATTTGGAGACAGTGCTAATCTTTGTGCGAGATTGGTGCACGGTTTGCGTCGAACGTACCATAGGCTTGGAAATCATTTTAGACGCGCTCGATGGTACTCCTAGGTGAAGAAGCTCAAGTGGATGCTCGTTTTGGTCTGTTTAGACATAGTGCTAACCTTGATGCAAGATAGGTGCATGGTTTGCACCAAACGTAGCATATTCTAAGAAATCATTTAGGATGCACCCGGTGGATCTCCTATGGGACTTTGGACATGTGGAATCTCACTTCAATCCTTTGGTGACAGTGGTAGTGCTAGTGCAAGATATGTGCACGGTTTGCGCTAAACGTGCCATAGGCACATAAATCATTTTGGATGCACCCGATAGTACTCCTATTTGATGAGGCTCAAGTGGATGCTTGTTTTGGTCTATTTGGAGATAGTGCTAACCTTGACGCAAGATAGGTACACGGTTTGCGATGAAAGTACCATAGGCTCAGAAATCGTTGTGGAAGCACCCGTGGATCTCCTAGGTGACATTGATCCTGTGGAATCTCGTTTCAATCCATTAGGAGACAACGGTACTGTCAGTGGAAGATGGGTGCACTGTTTGCACCAAATATACCATAGGCACATAAATCATTTTGGACGCACCCGATGGTACTCCTAGGTGACGAGGCACACGTGGATGCTCGTTTTGGTCTGCTTGGACATAGAGCTAAGCTTGACACAAGATAGGTGCATGGTTTGCGCTGAACATACCATAGGCTCAGAAATCATTTTGGACGCACCCGATGGATCTCCTCGGTGACATTGGTCATGTGGAATCTCGTTTCAATCCATTTGGAGACACTGTTAGAGTCAATGCAAGATAGGTGCACGGTTTGGGCCAAACGTACCTCAGAAATCATTTTGGGATGCACCCGATGGTACTTCTAGGTCGAGGCTCAAGTGGATACTTGTTTCTATCAATTTGGAGATAGTGCTAATCTTGACGCAAGATAGGTGCACGGTTTGCGCCCAACGTACCACAAAGCTCAAAAATTGTTTTAGACACACCCGATGGTACTCCTAGGTGATGAGGCTCAAGTGGATGCTCGTTTTGGTCTATTTGGAGATAGTGCTAATCTTGACGCAAGAAGATGCACGGTTTGCGCCGAACGTAACATATGGTCAGAAATTATTTTGGACGCACCCGATGGATCTCCTATGTGACATTGTTCATGTGGAATCTTATTTCAATCCATTTAGAGACAGTGGTAGTGTTAGTGCAAGATACGCGCACGGTTTGTGCCAAACGTACCATAGGCACAGAAATCGTTTTGGACACACCCGATGGTACTCCTAGGTAACGTGGATCAAGTGGATGCTCGTTTTGGTCTGTTTAGACATAGTGCTAACCTTGACGCAAGATAGGAGCACAGTTTGCGCCGAACGGTCCATAGGCTCATAAATCATTTTGGATGCACCCGATGGATCTTCTCAGTGACATTGGTCATTTGGAATCTCGTTTCAATCCATTTGGAGACAGTGTTAGATCAGTGCAAGATAGGTGCACGGTTTGCGCCAAATATCGCTTAGAAATCATTTAGATGCACCCGATGGTACTCCTAGGTGACAAGGCTCAAGTGGATGCTCATTTTGGTCCGTTTGGAGATAGTGGTATCCTTGACGCAAGATAGGTGCGCGGTTTGCGCCGAACGTACTGTAGGCTCAGAAATTGTTTTGGATGCACCCGATGGATCTTCAAGGTGACATTGGTCATCCAAAATCTTGTTTCAATCTATTTGGAGATAGCGATACTATCGGTGCAAGATGGGTGCACTGTTTGCGCCAAACGTACCATAGCCACAGAAATCATTTTGGACGCACCCGATGGTACTCCTAGGTGACGAGGCTTAAGTGGATGCTCGTTTTGGTCTGTTTGGAGACAGTGCTAATCTTTGTGCGAGATTGGTGCACGGTTTGCGTCGAACGTACCATAGGCTTGGAAATCATTTTAGACGCGCTCGATGGTACTCCTAGGTGAAGAAGCTCAAGTGGATGCTCGTTTTGGTCTGTTTAGACATAGTGCTAACCTTGATGCAAGATAGGTGCATGGTTTGCACCAAACGTAGCATAGGCTAAGAAATCATTTAGGATGCACCCGGTGGATCTCCTATGGGACTTTGGTCATGTGGAATCTCGCTTCAATCCTTTGGTGACAGTGGTAGTGCTAGTGCAAGATATGTGCACGGTTTGCGCTAAACGTACCATAGGCACATAAATCATTTTGGATGCACCCGATAGTACTCCTATTTGATGAGGCTCAAGTGGATGCTTGTTTTGGTCTATTTGGAGATAGTGCTAACCTTGACGCAAGATAAGTACACGGTTTGCGCCGAAAGTACCATAGGCTCAGAAATCGTTGTGGAAGCACCCGATGGATCTCCTAGGTGACATTGATCCTGTGGAATCTCGTTTCAATCCATTTGGAGACAACGGTACTGTCAGTGGAAGATGGGTGCACTGTTTGCACCAAATATACCATAGGCACATAAATCGTTTTGGACGCACCCGATGGTACTCCTAGGTGACGAGGCACACGTGGATGCTCGTTTTCGTCTGCTTGGACATAGAGCTAATCTTGACACAAGATAGGTGCACGGTTTGCGCTGAACATACCATAGGCTCAGAAATCATTTTGGACGCACCCGATGGATCTCCTCGGTGAGATTGGTCATGTGGAATCTCGTTTCAATCCATTTGGAGACACTGTTAGAGTCAATGCAAGATAGGTGCACGGTTTGTGCCAAACGTAGCTCAGAAATCATTTTGGGATGCACCTGATGGTACTTCTAGGTGACGAGGCTGAAGTGGATACTTGTTTCTATCTATTTGGAGATAGTGCTAATCTTGACGCAAGATAGGTGCACGGTTTGCGCCCAACGTACCACAAAGCTCGAAAATTGTTTTAGACACACCCGATGGTACTCCTAGGTGATGAGGCTCAAGTGGATGCTCGTTTTGGTCTATTTGGAGATAGTGCTAATCTTGACGCAAGAAGATGCACGCTTTGCGCCGAACGTAACATAGGGTCAGAAATTATTTTGGACGCACCCGATGGATCTCCTATGTGACATTGTTCGTGTGGAATCTTATTTCAATCCATTTAGAGACAGTGGTAGTGTTAGTGCAAGATAGGCGCACGGTTTGTGCCAAACGTACCATAGGCACAGAAATCGTTTTGGACACACCCGATGGTACTCCTAGGTAACGTGGATAAAGTGGATGCTCGTTCTGGTCTGTTTAGACATAGTGCTAATCTTGACGCAAGATAGGAGCACAGTTTGCGCCGAACGTACCATAGGCTCATAAATCATTTTGGATGCACCCGATGGATCTTCTCAGTGATATTGGTCATTTGGAATCTCGTTTCAATCCATTTGGAGACAGTGTTAGTATCAGTGCAAGATAGGTGCACGGTTTGCGCCAAATATCGCTTAGAAATCATTTTGGACGCACCCGATAGTACTCCTAGGTGACGAGGCTCAAGTGGATGCTTGTTTTGGTCCGTGTGGAGATAGTGCTATCCTTGACGCAAGATAGGTGCGCGGTTTGCGCCGAACGTACCGTAGGCTCAGAAATTGTTTTGGATGCACCCGATGGATCTCTAAGGTGACATTGGTCATCCGGAATCTCGTTTCAATCTATTTGGAGATAGCGATACTATCAGTGCAAGATGGGTGCACTGTTTGCGCCAAACGTACCATAGCCACAGAAATCATTTTAGACGCACCCGATGGTACTCCTAGGTGATGAGGCTTAAGTGGATGCTCGTTTGGTCTGTTTGGAGACAGTGCTAATCTTTGTGCGAGATTGGTGCACGGTTTGCGTCGAACGTACCATAGGCTTAGAAATCATTTTAGACGCGCTCGATGGTACTCCTAGGTGAAGAAGCTCAAGTGGATGCTCGTTTTGGTCTGTTTAGACATAGTGCTAACCTTGATGCAAGATAGGTGCACGGTTTCGCCGAACATAGCATAGGCTAAGAAATCATTTAGGATGCTCCCGGTGGATCTCCTATGTGACTTTGGTCATGTGGAATCTCGCTTCAATCCTAGGTGACAGTGGCAGTGTTAGTGCAAGATATGTGCACGGTTTGCGCTAAACGTACCATAGGCACATAAATCATTTTGGATGCACCCGATAGTACTCCTATTTGATGAGGCTCAAGTGGATGCTTGTTTTGGTCTATTTGGAGATAGTGCTAACCTTGACGCAAGATAGGTACACGGTTTGCGCCGAAAGTACCATAGGCTCAGAAATCGTTGTGGAAGCACCCGATGGATCTCCTAGGTGACATTGATCCTGTGGAATCTCGTTTCAATCCATTTGGAGACACCGGTACTGTTAGTGGAAGATGGGTGCACTGTTTGCACCAAATATACCATAGGCACATAAATCGTTTTGGACGCACCCGATGGTACTCCTAGGTGACGAGGCACACGTGGATGCTCGTTTTGGTCTGCTTGGACATAGAGCTAATCTTGACACAAGATAGGTGCACGGTTTGCGCTGAACATACCATAGGCTCAGAAATCATTTTGGACGCACCCGATGGATCTCCTCGGTGACATTGGTCATGTGGAATCTCGTTTCAATCCATTTGGAGACACTGTTAGAGTCAATGCAAGATAGGTGCACGGTTTGTGCCAAACGTAGCTCAGAAATCATTTTGGGATGCACCCGATGGTACTTCTAGGTGACGAGGCTCAACTGGATACTTGTTTCTATC
This sequence comes from Saccharum hybrid cultivar R570, assembly GCA_038087645.1. Classification (NCBI taxonomy): domain Eukaryota; kingdom Viridiplantae; phylum Streptophyta; class Magnoliopsida; order Poales; family Poaceae; genus Saccharum; species Saccharum hybrid cultivar. Next base: position 9,832,829 of record JAQSUU010000275.1, on the reverse strand, counting down.
TATTTGGAGATAGTGCTAATCTTGACGCAAGATAGGTGCACGGTTTGCGCCCAACGTACCACAAAGCTCGAAAATTGTTTTAGACACACCCGATGGTACTCCTAGGTGATGAGGCTCAAGTGGATGCTCGTTTTGGTCTATTTGGAGATAGTGCTAATCTTGACGCAAGATGCACGCTTTGCGCCGAACGTAACATAGGGTCAGAAATTATTTTGGATGCACCCGATGGATCTCCTATGTGACATTGTTCATGTGGAATCTTATTTCAATCCATTTAGAGACAGTGGTAGTGTTAGTGCAAGATAGGCGCACGGTTTGTGCCAAACGTACCATAGGCACAGAAATCGTTTTGGACACACCCGATGGTACTCCTAGGTAACGTGGATAAAGTGGATGCTCGTTTTGGTCTGTTTAGACATAGTGCTAATCTTGACGCAAGATAGGAGCACAGTTTGCGCCGAACGTACCATAGGCTCATAAATCATTTTGGATGCACCCGATGGATCTTCTCAGTGACATTGGTCATTTGGAATCTCATTTCAATCCATTTGGAGACAGTGTTAGTATCAGTGCAAGATAGGTGCACGGTTTGCGCCAAATATCGCTTAGAAATCATTTTGGACGCACCCGATAGTACTCCTAGGTGACGAGGCTCAAGTGGATGTTTGTTTTGGTCCATGTGGAGATAGTGCTATCCTTGACGCAAGATAGGTGCGCGGTTTGCGCCGAACGTACCGTAGGCTCAGAAATTGTTTTGGATGCACCCGATGGATCTCTAAGGTGACATTGGTCATCCGGAATCTCGTTTCAATCTATTTGGAGATAGCGATACTATCAGTGCAAGATGGGTGCACTGTTTGCGCCAAACGTACCATAGCCACAGAAATCATTTTAGACGCACCCGATGGTACTCCTAGGTGATGAGGCTTAAGTGGATGCTCGTTTGGTCTGTTTGGAGACAGTGCTAATCTTTGTGCGAGATTTGTGCACGGTTTGCGTCGAACGTACCATAGGCTTAGAAATCATTTTAGACGCGCTCGATGGTACTCCTAGGTGAAGAAGCTCAAGTGGATGCTCGTTTTGGTCTGTTTAGACATAGTGCTAACCTTGATGCAAGATAGGTGCACGGTTTCGCCGAACATAGCATAGGCTAAGAAATCATTTAGGATGCTCCCGGTGGATCTCCTATGTGACTTTGGTCATGTGGAATCTCGCTTCAATCCTAGGTGACAGTGGCAGTGTTAGTGCAAGATATGTGCACGGTTTGCGCTAAACGTACCATAGGCACAGAAATCATTTTGGATGCACCCGTTAGTACTCCTAGGTGAGAGGCTCAAGTGGATGCTCGTTTTGGTCTGTATGGAGATAGTGGCCTTGACGCAAGATAGGCGCACAGGTTGCGCCGAACGTACCGTAGGCTCAGAAATCGTTGTGGATGCACCCGATGGATCTCCTAGGTGACATTGGATATGTGGAATCTCATTTCAATCCATTTGGAGACAGCAGTACTGTCAGTGCAAAATAGGTGCACTTTTTGCGCCAAACATACATAGGCATAGAAATCGTTTTGGACGCACCCGATGGTACTCCTAGTTGACGAGGCTTAAGTGGATGCTCGTTTCGGTCTGTTTGGAGATAGTGCTAATCTTGATGCAAGATTGGTGCACGGTTTGCGCCGAACGTACCATAGGCTTGGAAATCATTTTGGATGCACCCGATAGATCTCTTATCTTACTTTGTCATGTGGAATCTCGTTTCAATCCATTTGGTGACAGTGGCAGTGTTAGTGCAAGATACGTGCACGGTTTGCGCTAAACGTTCCATAGGCTCAGAAATCAATTTGGACGCACCCGATGGATCTCCTCGGTCACGAGGCTCAAGTGGATGCTCGTTTTAGTCTGTTTGGAGATAGTGCTAATCTTGACGTAAGATAGATGCACGGTTTGCGTCGAACGTACTATTGGCTCAAAAATCATTTTTGGACACACCTGATGGTAATCCTAGGTACGAGGCACACGTGGATGCTCGTTTTGGTCTGTTTGGACGTAGAGCTAATCTTGACACAAGATAGGTGCACGGTTTGCGCCGAACGTCTGATAGGCTCAAATCATTTTGGACGCGCTCGATGGTACTCCTAGTGACATTGGTCATTTGGAATCTCATTTCAATCAATTTGGAGACAGTGTTAATGTCAGTGCAAGATAGGTGCACGGTTTGTGCCAAACATTGCTCAGAAATTGTTTTGGACGCACCCTATGGTACTTCTAGGTGATGAGGCACAAGTGGATGCTCGTTTTGGTCTATTTAGACATAGTGCTAACCTTGACGCGAGATAGGTGCATAGTTTGCGTTGAACATACCATAGGCTCAAAAATCATTTTGGACGCGCCCGATGGATCTTCTTAGTGACATTGGTCATTTGGAATCTCGTTTCAATCAATTTGGAGACAGTGTCAATGTTAGTGCAAGATGGGTGCACAGTTTGCGCCAAATATACCATAGGCATAGAAATCGTTTTGGACGCACCCGATGGTACTCCTAAGTGACGAGGCTTAAGTGGATGCTCGTTTTGATTTGTTTGGAGACAGTGCTAATCTTGATGCGAGATTGCTGCACGGTTTCCTTCGAATGTACCATGGGCTCGGAAATCATTTTGGACGTGCTCGATGGTACTCCTAGGTGACGAGGCTCAAGTGGATGCTTGTTTTGGTCTGTTTGGAGATAGCGCTAATCTTGATGTAAGATAGATGTATGGTTTGCGTCGAACGCACCATAGGCTCGAAAATCGTTTTGGACACACCTGATGGTACTCCTAGGTGACGAGGCACACGTGGATGCTCGTTTTGGTCTGTTTGGACATAGAGCTAATCTTGACACAAGATAGGTGCACGGTTTGCGCCGAACGTCCCATAAGCTCAGAAATTATTTTGGACGCACCCGATGGATCTCCTGGGTGACATTGGTCATATGGAATCTCGTTTCAATCCATTTGGAGACACTGTTAGAGTCAGTGCAAGATAGGTGCACGGTTTAAACCAAACGTAGCTCAGAAATCTTTTTGGGATGCACCCGATGGTACTCCTAGGTGACGAGGCTCAAGTGGTTACTTGTTTCAGTCTATTTGGAGATAGGGCTAATCTTGTTGCAAGATAGGTGCACAGTTTGCATCGAACATACCATGGGCTCGGAAATCATTTTGGACGTGCTCGATGGAACTCCTAGGTGACGAGGCTCAAGTGGATGCTCGTTTTGGTCTGTTTGGAGATAGTGCTAACCTTGATGCAAGATAGGTGCACGGTTTGCGCCGAACGTATCGTAGGCTCAGAAATTGTTTTGGATGCACCCGATGGATCTCCAAGGTGACATTGGTCATCCGGAATCTCGTTTCAATCTATTTGGAGATAGCGATACTATCAGTGCAAGATGGGTGCATTGTTTGCGCCACACGTACCTTAGCCACAGAAATCATTTTGGACGCACCCGATAGTACTCCTAGGTGACGAGGCTTAAGTGGATGCTCGTTTTGGTCTGTTTGGAGACAGTGCTAATCTTTGTGCGAGATTGGTGCACGGTTTGTGTCGAATGTACCATAGGCTTGGAAATCATTTTAGACGCGCTTGATGGTACTCCTAGGTGAAGAAGCTCAAGTGGATGCTCGTTTTGGTCTGTTTAGACATAGTGCTAACCTTGATGCAAGATAGGTGCACGGTTTGTGCCGAACGTAGTAGGCTAAGAAATCATTTAGGATGCTCCCGTTGGATCTCCTATGTGACTTTGGTCATGTGGAATCTCGCTTCAATCCTTTGGTGACAGTGGCAGTGTTAGCGCAAGATATGTGCACGGTTTGCGCTAAACGTACCATAGGCACATAAATCATTTTGGATGCACCCGATAGTACTCCTAGGTGATGAGGCTCAAGTGGATGCTCGTTTTGGTCTGTTTGGAGATAGTGCTAACCTTGACGCAAGATAGGTGCACGGTTTGTGCCAAAAGTACCATAGACCTGGAAATCGTTGTGGAAGCACCCGATGGATCTCCACGTGACATTGGTCCTATGGAATCTCGTTTCAATCCATTTGGAGACAACAGTACTGTAGTGCAAGATGGTTGCACTGTTTGCGCCAAACATACCGTAGGCAAATAAATCGTTTTGGATGCACCTGATGGTACTCCTAGGTGACGAGGCACACGTGGATGCTCGTTTTGGTCTGTTTGGACATAGAGCTAATCTTGATACAAGATAGGTGTACGGCTTGTGCCGAACGTACCATAGGCTTAGAAATCATTTTGGACGCTTCCGATGGGTCTCCTCGGGGACATTAGTCATGTGGAATCTCGTTTCAATCCATTTGAAGACACTGTTAGCATCAGTACAAGATAGGTGCACGGTTTGTGCCAAACGTTGCTTAGAAATCATTTTGGGATGCACCCGATGGTACTTCTAGGTGAGAAGGCTCAAGTGGTTACTTGTTCTATCTATTTGGAGATAGTGCTAATCTTGACGCAAGATAGGTGCATGGTTTGCGCCGAACGTACCACATGCTCGAAAATTGTTTCAGACACACCCGATGGTACTCCTAGGTGATGAGGCTCAAGTGGATGCTCGTTTTGGTCCGTTTGGAGATAGTGCTAATCTTGACGCAAGAAGATGCACGGTTTAAGCCGAACGTAACATAGGGTCAGAAATTGTTTTGGACGCACCCGATGGATCTCCTATGTGACATTTGTCTTGTGGAATCTCATTTCAATCCATTTGGAGATAGTGGTAGTGTCAGTGCAAGATAGGTGCACGGTTTGTGCCAAACGTACCATAGGCACAGAAAATTGTTTTGGACATACCTGATGGTACTCCTAGTTGATGTGGATCAAGTGGATGCTTGTTTTGGTCTGTTTAGACATAGTGCTAACCTTGACGCAAGACAGGTGCATAGTTTGCGCCAAACGTACCATAGGCTCATAAATCATTTTGGATGCACCCGTTAGATCTTCTCAGTGACATTGGTCATTTGGAATCTCGTTTCAATCCATTTGGAGACAGTGTTAGTGTTAGTGCAAGATAGGTGCACGGTTTGCACCAAATATCGCTTAGAAATCATTTTGGATGCACCCGATGGTACTCCTAGGTGACGAGGGTCAAGTGGATGCTCGTTTTGGTCTGTTTGGAGATAGTGCTAACCTTGACGCAAGATAGGTGCACGGTTAGCGCTGAACATACCGTAGGCTCAGAAATTATTTTGAATGCACCCGATGGATCTCCTAGGTGACATTGGTCATCTAGAATCTCGTTTCAATCTATTTGGAGATAGCGATACTATCAGTGCAAGTGGGTGCACTGTTTGCGCCAAACGTACCATAGCCATAGAAATCGTTTTGGACGCACCCGATGGTACTCCTAGGTTACGAGGCTTAAGTGGATGCTCGTTTTGGTCTGTTTGGAGACAGTGCTAATCTTTGTGCGAGATTGGTGCACGGTTTGCGTCGAACATACCATAGGCTTAGAAATCGTTTTAGACGCGCTCGATGGTTCTCCTGGTGAAGAAGCTCAAGTGGATGCTCGTTTTGGTCTGTTTAGACATAGTGCTAACCTTGATGCAAGATAGGTGCACAGTTTGCGCCGAACGTAGCATAGGCTCAGAAATTATTTAGGATGCACCCGGTGGATCTCCTATGTGACTTTGGTCGTGTGGAATCTCATTTCAATCCTTTGGTGACATTGGCAGTGTTAGTGCAAGATATGTGCATGGTTTTTGCTAAATGTACCATAGGCACAGAAATCATTTTGGATGCACCCGATAGTACTCCAGGTGACGAGGCTCAAGTGGATGCTCATTTTGGTTTGTTTGGAGATAGTGCTAACCTTAACGCAATATAGGTGCATGGTTTAGGATGCACCCGATGGATCTCCTAGGTGACATTGGTCCTGTGGAATCTTGTTCCAATCCATTTGGAGACAGCGGTACTGTTAGGGCAAGATCGGTGCACTGTTTGCGCCAAATATACCATAGGCATAGAAATCGTTTTGAACGCACCCGATGGTACTCCTAAGTGACGAGGCTTAAGTGGATGCTCGTTTTGATTTGTTTGGAGACAGTGCTAATCTTGATGCGAAATTGCTGCACGGTTTCCTTTGAATGTACCATAGGCTCAGAAATCATTTTGGACGTGTTCGATGGTACTCCTAGCTGACGAGGCTCAAGTGGATGCTCGTTTTGGTCTGTTTAGAGATAGTGCTAATCTTGATGCAAGATAGATGCACGGTTTGCGTCGAACGTACCATAGGCTCGAAAATCATTTTGGACGCACCTGATGGTACTCCTAGGTGACGAGGCACACGTGGATGCTCGTTTTGATCTGTTTGGACATAGAGCTAATCTTGACAAAAGATAGGTGCACGGTTTACGCTGAACGTCCCATAGGCTCAGAAATCATTAAGGACGCACCCGATGGATCTCCTCAGTGACATTGGTCATGTGGAATCTCGTTTCAATCCATTTGGAGACACTGTTAGAGTCAGTGCAAGATAGGTGCACGGTTTGCGCCAAACGTAGATCAGAAATCATTTTGGGATGCACCCGATGGTACTTCTTGGTGGCGAGGCTCAAGTGGTTACTTGTTTCAGTCTATTTGGAGATGTGCTAATCTTGATGAAAGATAGGTGCACGGTTTGCGCCGAACGTACCACAAGCTCGAAAATCATTTCGGACATACCTGTTGGTACTCCTAGCTGACGAGGCTCATGTGGATGCTCGTTTTGGTCTGTTTGGAGATAGTGCTAATCTTGATGCAAGATAGATGCACGGCTTGCACCGAACGTAACATAGGGTCAAAAATCATTTTGGACGCACCCGATTTGTCTCCTATGTGACATTGGTCATGTGGAATCTCATTTCAATCCATTTGGAGACAGTGGTAGTGTCAGTGCAAGATAGGTGCATGGTTTGCGCCAAATGTACCATAGGCATAGAAATCGTTTTGGATGCACCCGAAGGTATTCCTAGGTGACGTGGCTCTAGTGGATGCTCGTTTTGGTCTATTTAGACATAGTGCTAACCTTGACGCAACATAAGTGCACAGTTTGCGCCGAACGTACCATAGGCTCCTAAATCATTTTAGACGCACCCGATGGATCTTCTTAGTGACACTGGTCATTTGTAATCTCGTTTCGATCCATTTGGAGCCAGTGTTAGTGTCAGTGCAAGATAGGTGCACAATTTGCGCCAAACGTCGCTTAGAAATCGTTTTGGACGCACCCGACGGTACTCCTAGGTGACGAGGCTCAAGTGGATGCTCGTTTTGGTATGTTTGGAGATAGTGCTAATCTTGACGCATGATAGATGCACGTTTTGCATCGATCGAACCACAATCTCAAAAAACGTTTCAGACACACCCGATGGTACTCCTAGGTGACGAGGCTCAAGTGGATGCTCGTTTTGGTCTGTTTGGACATAGAGCTAATCTTGACACAAGATAATTGCACGGTTTGCGCCGAACGTACCATAGGCTCAGAAAAAATTTTGGACACACCCGATGGATCTCCTCGGTGACATTGGTCATGTGGAATCTCGTTTCAATCCATTTGGAGACACTATTAGTGTCAGTGCAAGATAGGTGCACAGTTTGCACCAAACGTAGCTTAGAAATCATTTTGGGATGCACCCGATGGTACTTCTAGCTGACGAGGCTCAAGTGGTTACTTGTTTCAGTCTATTTGGAGATAGTGCTAATCTTGACGTAGGATAGGAGCACGGTTTGCGCCGAACGTACCACAAGCTCAAAAATCGTTTCAGACACACCCGATGGTACTCCTAGGTGACGAGGTTCAAGTGGATGCTCATTTTGGTCTGTTTGGAGATAGTGCTAATCTTGACGCAAGATAGATGCACGGTTTGCGCTGAACATAACATAGGGTCAGAAATTGTTTTGGACGCACCCGATGGATCTCCTAGGTGACGAGGCTCAAGTGGATGCTCATTTTGGTCTGGTTGGAGATAGTGCTAACCTTGACGCAATATAGCTGCATGATTTAGGATGCACCCGATGGATCTCCTAGGTGACATTGGTCCTGTGGAATCTTGTTTCAATCCATTTGGAGATAGCGGTACTGTTAGTGCAAGATGAGTGCACTGTTTGCGCCAAATATACCATAGGCACAGAAATCGTTTTGGACGCACCCGATGGTACTCCTAAGTGACGAGGCTTAAGTGGATGCTCGTTTTGATTTGTTTGGAGACAGTGCTAATCTTGATGCGAGATTGCTGCACGGTTTCCTTCGAATGTACCATAGGCTCAGAAATCATTTTGGACGTGTTCGATGGTACTCCTAGGTGACGAGGCTCAAGTGGATGCTCGTTTTGGTCTGTTTGGAGATAGTGCTAATCTTGATGCAAGAGATGATGCACGGTTTGCGTCGAACGTACCATAGGCTCAAAAATCATTTTGGACGCACCTGATGGTACTCCTAGGTGACGAGGCACACGTGGATGCTCGTTTTGATCTATTTGGACATAGAGCTAATCTTGACAAAAGATAGGTGCACGGTTTACGCCGAACGTCCCATAGGCTCAGAAATCATTTAGGACGCACCCGATGGATCTCCTCAGTGACATTGATCATGTGGAATCTTGTTTCAATCCATTTGGAGACACTGTTAGAGTCAGTGCAAGATAGGTGCTCGGTTTGCGCCAAACGTAGATCAGAAATCATTTTGGGATGCACCCGATGGTACTTCTTGGTGGCGAGGCTCAAGTGGTTACTTGTTTCAGTCTATTTGGAGATGTGCTAATCTTGATGAAAGATAGGTGCACGGTTTGCGCTGAACGTACCACAAGCTCGAAAATCATCTCGGACACACCTGTTGGTACTCCTAGCTGACGAGGCTCATGTGGATGCTCGTTTTGGTCTGTTTGGAGATAGTGCTAATCTTGATGCAAGATAGATGCACGGTTTGCACCGAACGTAACATAGGGTCAAAAATCGTTTTGGACGCACCCGATTTGTCTCCTATGTGACATTGGTCATGTGGAATCTCATTTCAATCTATTTGGAGATAGTGGTAGTGTCAGTGCAAGATAGGTGCATGGTTTGCGCCAAATGTACCATAGGCATAGAAATCGTTTTGGATGCACCCGAAGGTACTCCTAGGTGACGTGGCTCTAGTGGATGCTCGTTTTCGTCTATTTAGACATAGTGCTAACCTTGACGCAACATAAGTGCACAGTTTGCGCCGAACGTACCATAGGCTCCTAAATCATTTTAGACGCACCCGATGGATCTTCTCAGTGACACTGGTCATTTGTAATCTCGTTTCGATCCATTTGGAGACAGTGTTAGTGTCAGTGCAAGATAGGTGCACAATTTGCGCCAAACGTCGCTTAGAAATCGTTTTGGGCGCACCCGACGGTACTCCTAGGTGACGAGGCTCAAGTGGATGCTCATTTTGGTATGTTTGGAGATAGTGCTAATCTTGACGCATGATAGATGCACGTTTTGCATCGATCGAACCACAAGCTCAAAAAACGTTTCAGACACACCCGATGGTACTCCTAGGTGACGAGGCACAAGTGGATGCTCGTTTTGGTCTGTTTGGACATAGAGCTAATCTTGACACAAGATAGTTGCACGGTTTGCGCCGAACGTACCATAGGATCAGAAAAAATTTTGGACGCACCCGATGGATCTCCTCGGTGACATTGGTCATGTGGAATCTCGTTTCAATCCATTTGGAGACACTATTAGCGTCAGTGCAAGATAGGTGCACAGTTTGCACCAAACGTAGCTTAGAAATCATTTTGGGATGCACCCGATGGTACTTCTAGCTGACGAGGCTCAAGTGGTTACTTGTTTCAGTCTATTTGGAGATAGTGCTAATCTTGACGTAGGATAGGTGCACGGTTTGCGCCGAACGTACCACAAGCTCAAAAATCGTTTCAGACACACACGATGGTACTCCTAGGTGACGAGGTTCAAGTGGATGGTCATTTTGGTCTGTTTGGAGATAGTGCTAATCTTGACGCAAGATAGATGCACGGTTTGCGCCGAACATAACATAGGGTCAGAAATTGTTTTGGACGCACCCGATGGATCTCCTAGGTGACGAGGCTCAAGTGGATGCTCGTTTTGGTCTGGTTGAAGATAGTGCTAACCTTGACGCAATATAGGTGCATGGTTTAGGATGCACCCGATGGATCTCCTAGGTGACATTGGTCCTGTGGAATCTTGTTTCAATCCATTTGGAGATAGCGGTACTGTTAGTGCAAGATGGGTGCACTGTTTGCGCCAAAAATACCATAGGCACAGAAATCGTTTTGGACGCACCCGATGGTACTCCTAAGTGACGAGGCTTAAGTGGATGCTCGTTTTGATTTGTTTGGAGACAATGCTAATCTTGATGCGAGATTGCTGCACGGTTTGCGTCGAATGTACCATAGGCTCAGAAATCATTTTGGACATGTTCGATGGTACTCCTAGGTGACGAGGCTCAAGTGGATGCTCGTTTTGGTCTGTTTGGAGATAGTGCTAATCTTGATGCAAGATAGATGTACGGTTTGCGTCGAACGTACCATAGGCCCGAAAATAATTTTGGACGCACCTAATAGTACTCCTAGGTGACGAGGCACACGTGGATGGTCATTTTGATCTGTTTGGACATAGAGCTAATCTTGACAAAAGATAGGTGCACGGTTTACGCCGAACGTCCCATAGGCTCAGAAGTCATTTAGGACGCACCCGACGGATCTCCTCAGTGACAATGGTCATGTGGAATCTCGTTTCAATCCATTTGGAGACACTGTTAGAGTCAGTGCAAGATAGGTGCACGGTTTGCGCCAAACGTAGATCAGAAATCATTTTGGGATGCACCCGATGGTACTTCTTGGTGACGAGGCTCAAGTGGTTACTTGTTTCAGTCTATTTGGAGATGTGCTAATCTTGATGAAAGATAGGTGCACGGTTTGCGTCGAACGTACCACAAGCTCGAAAATCGTTTTGGACACACCTGTTGGTACACCTAGCTGGCGAGGCTCAAGTGGATGCTCGTTTTGGTCTGTTTGGAGATAGTGTTAATCTTGACGCAAGATAGATGCACGGTTTGCACCGAACGTAACATAGGGTCAAAAATCGTTTTGGACGCACCCGATTTGTCTCCTATGTGACATTGGTCATGTGGAATCTCATTTCAATCCATTTGGAGATAGTGGTAGTGTCAGTGCAAGATAGGTGCACGGTTTGCGCCAAATGTACCATAGGCATAGAAATCGTTTTGGACGCACCCGAAAGTACTCCTAGGTGACGTGGCTCTAGTGGATGCTCGTTTTGGTCTATTTAGACATAGTGCTAACCTTGACGCAACATAAGTGCACAGTTTGAGCCGAACATACCGTAGGCTCCTAAATCATTTTGGACGCACCCGATGGATCTTCTTAGTGACACTGGTCATTTGTAATCTCGTTTCAATCCATTTGGAGACAGTGTTAGTGTCAGTGCAAGATAGGTGCACAATTTGCGCCAAACATCGCTTAGAAATCGTTTTGGACGCACCCGATGGTACTCCTAGGTGACGAGGCTCAAGTGGATGCTCATTTTGGTATGTTTGGAGATAGTGCTAATCTTGACGCATGATAGATGCATGTTTTGCATCGATCGAACCACAAGCTCGAAAAATGTTTCAGACACACCCGATGGTACTCCTAGGTGACGAGGCTCAAGTGGATGCTCGTTTTGGTCTGTTTGGACATAGAGCTAATCTTGACACAAAATAGGTGCACGGTTTGCGCCGAACGTACCATAGGCTCAGAAAAAATTTTGGACGCACCCGATGGATCTCCTCGGTGACATTGGTCATGTGGAATCTTGTTTCAATCCATTTGGAGACACTATTAGCGTCAGTGCAAGATAGGTGCATTGTTTGCACCAAACGTAGCTTAGAAATCATTTTGGGATGCACCCGATGGTACTTCTAGCTGACGAGGCTCAAGTGGTTACTTGTTTCAGTCTATTTGGAGATAGTGCTAATCTTGACGTAGGATAGGTGCACGGTTTGTGCCGAACGTACCACAAGCTCAAAAATCGTTTCAGACACACCCGATGGTACTCCTAGGTGACGAGGCTCAAGTGGATGCTCATTTTGGTCTGTTTGGAGATAGTGCTAATCTTGACGCAAGATAGATGCACGGTTTGCGCCGAACGTAACATAGGGTCAGAAATTGTATTGGACGCACCCGATGGATCTCCTAGGTGACAAGGCTCAAGTGGATGCTCGTTTTGGTTTAGTTGGAGATAGTGCTAACCTTGACGCAAGATAGGTGCATGGTTTGCGCTGAACGTACTGTAGGCACAGAAATTGTTTTGGATGCACCTGATGGATCTCCTAGGTGACATTAGTCATGTGGAATCTCGTTTCAATCCATTTGGAGACACTATTAGAGTCAGTGCAAGATAGGTGCACAGTTTGCACCAAACATAGCTTAGAAATCATTTTGGGATGCACCCGAAGGTACTTCTAGCTGACGAGGCTCAAGTGGTTACTTGTTTTAGTCTATTTGGAGATAGTGCTAATCTTGACGCAAGATAGGTGCGCGGTTTGCGCCGAACGTACCACAAGCTCAAAAATCGTTTCAGACACACCCGATGGTACTCCAGATGATGAGGCTCAAGAGGATTCTCATTTTGGTCTGTTTGGAGATAGTGCTAATCTTGACGCAAGATAGATGCACGGTTTGCGCCGAACGTAACATAGGGTCAGAAATTGTTTTGGACGCACCCGATGGATCTCCTAGGTGACGAGGCTCAAGTGGATGCTCATTTTGGTCTGGTTGGAGATAGTGCTAACCTTGATGCAAGATAGGTGCATGGATTGCGCTGAACGTACCGTAGACACAGAAATAGTTTTGGATGCACCTGATAGATCTCCTAGGTGACATTGGTCATGTGGAATCTCGTTTCAATCCATTTGGACACAGCGGTACTATCAGTGCAAGATGGGTGCACTGTTTGCGCCAAACGTACCATAGGCACAGAAATCGTTTCGGACGCACCCGATGGTACTCCTAGGTGACGAGGCTTAAGTGGATGCTCGTTTTGGTCTGTTTGGAGACAGTGCTAATCTTGATGTGAGATTGCTACACGGTTTGCGTCGAACATACCATAGGCTCGGAAATCATTTTGGACGTGCTCAATGGTACTCCTAGGTGACGAGGATCAAGTGGATGCTCGTTTTGGTCTGTTTGGAGATAGTGCTAATCCTGACGCAAGATAGATGCACGGTTTGCGCCTAACGTAACATAGGGTCAGAAATTATTTTGGACGCACCTGTTGGTACTCCTAGGTGACGAGGCACACGTGGATACTCGTTTTGGTCTGTTTTGACATAGAGCTAATCTTGACACAAGATATGTGCATGGTTTACGTCGAACGTCCCATAGGCTCAGAAATCATTTTGGACGCACCCGACGGATCTCCTCGGTGATAATGGTCATGTGGAATCTCGTTTCAGTACATTTGGAGACACTGTTCGAGTCAGTGCAAGATAGGTGCACGGTTTGCACCAAAGGTAGCTCAGAAATCATTTTGGGATGCACCCGATGGTACTTCTAGGTGACGAGGCTCAAGTGGTTACTTGTTTCAGTCTATTTGGAGATAGAGCTAATCTTGACGCAAGATAGGCGCACGGTTTGCGCCGAGCGTACCACAAGCTCGAAAAATATTTCAGACACACCCGATGGTACTCCTAGGTGACAAGGCTCAAGTGGATGCTCGCTTTGGTCTGTTTGGAGATAATGCTAATCTTGACGCAAGATAGATACACAGTTTGCGCCGAACGTAACATAGGGTCAGAAATCATTTTGGACGCACCTGATAGATCTCCTATGTGACATTAGTCATGTGCCATCTCATTTTAATCCATTTGAAGACAGTGGTAGTGTCAGTGCAAGATAGGTGCACTGTTTGCGCCAAACGTACCATAGGCACAGAAATCATTTTGGACGCACCCGATGATACTCCTAGGTGACGTGGCTCAATTGGTGCTCATTTTGGTCTGTTTAGACATAGTGCTAACCTTGACGCAAGATAGGTGCACAGTTTGCTCTGAACGAACCATAGGCTCATAAATCATTTTGGCCACACCCGATGGATCTTCTCAGTGACATTGGTCATTTGAAATCTCGTTTCAATCCAATTGGAGACAGTGTTAGTGTTAGTGCAAGATAGGTGCACAGTTTGCGCCAAACATCGCTTAGAAATCGTTTTGGACGTACCCGACGGTACTCCTAGGTGACGAGGCTCAAGTGGATGCTCGTTTTGGTCTATTTGGAGATAGTGCTAACCTTGACGCAAGATAGGTGCACGGTTTGCACCGAACGTACCATAGGCTCAGAAATTGTTTTGGATGCACCCAATGGATCTCCTAGGTGACATTGGTCATGTGGAATCTCGTTTCAATCCATTTGGAGATAGCGGTACTATTAGTGCAAGATGGGTGCACTGTTTGCTCTAAACATACCATAGGCACAGAAAATCGTTTTGGACGCACCCGATGGTACTCCTAGGTGACGAGACACACGTGGATGCTCGTTTTGGTCTGTTTGAAGATAGTGCTAATCTTGATGCGAGATTGGTGCACGGTTTGCGTCTCACGTACCGTAGGCTTGGATATCGTTTTAGACGCGCTCGATGGTACTCCTAGGTGAAGAAGCTCAAGTGGATGCTCCTTTTGGTCTGTTTAGACATAGTGCTAACCTTGACGCAAGATAGGTGCACGGTCTGCGCCGAACATAGCCTAGGCTCAAAAATCGTTTAGGATGCACCCGGTGGATCTCCTATGTGACTTTGGTCATGTGGGACGTTTCAATCCTTTGGTGACAGTGGCAGTGTTAGTGCAAGATATGTGCACGGTTTGCGCTAAACATATCATAGGCACAGAAATCATTTTGGATGCACCCGATACTACTCTTAGGTGACGAGGCTCAAGTGGATGCTCATTTTGGTCTGTTTGGAGATAGTGCTAACCTTGACGCAAGGTAGGAGCACGGTTTGCGCCGAACGTACCGTAGGCTCAGAAAATCGTTGTGGATGCACCCGATGGATCTCCTAGGTGACATTGGTCATGTGGAATCTCGTTTCATTCCATTTGGAGACAATGGTACTGTCAGTGCAAGATGGGTGCACTGTTTGCGCCAAACATACCATAGGCACAGAAATCGTTTTGGACGCACCCGATGGTACTCCTAGGTGACGTGGCTCAAGTGGATGCTCATGTTGGTCTGTTTAGACATAGTGCTAACCTTGACGCAAGATAGGTGCACAGTTTGTGCCGAACGTAATATATGCTCATAAATCATTTTGGACGCACCCGATGGATCTTCTCAGTGACATTGGTCATTTGGAATCTCGTTTCAATCCATTTGGAGATAGTGTTAGTGTCACTGCAAGATAGGTGCACGGTTTGCGCCAAACATCGCTTAGAAATCGTTTAGATGCACCCGATGGTACTCCTAGGTGACAAGGCTCAAGTGGATGCTCGTTTTTGTCTGTTTGGAGATAGTGCTAACCTTGACGCAAGATAGGTGCACGGTTTGTGCCGAATGTACCGTAGGCTCAGAAATTGTTTTGGATGCACTCGACGGATCTCCTAGGTGACATTGGTCATCTGGAATCTCGTTTCAATCCATTTGGATACAGCGGTACCATCAGTGCAAGATGAGTGCACTGTTTGCGCCAAACATACCATAGGCACAGAAATTATTTTGGACGCACCCGATGGTACTCCTAGGTGACGGGGCTTAAGTGGATGCTTGTTTTGGTTTGTTTGGAGACAGTGCAAATATTGGTGCACGGTTTGCGCTGAACATAGCATAGGCTCATAAATCGTTTTGGTTGTGCTCGATGGTACTCCTAGGTGACGAGGCTCAAGTGGATGCTCGTTTTGGTCTGCTTGGAGATAGCGCTAATCTTGACACAAGATAGATGCACGGTTTGCGTCGATCGTACCATAGGCTCGAAAATCGTTCTGGACGCACCTGATGGTACTCCTAGGTTACGAGGCACATGTGGATGCTCGTTTTGGTCTGTTTGGACATAGAGCTAATCTTGACACAAGATAGGTGCACGGTTTGCGCCGAACGTCCCATAGGCTCAGAAATTATTTTGAACGCACCTGATGGATCTGCTCGGTGACATTGGTCATTTGGAATCTCGTTTCAATCCATTTGGGGACACTGTTAGAGTCTGTGCAAGATAGGTAAACGGTTTGTGCCAAACGTAGCTTAGAAATCATTTTGGAAACCCGGTGGTACTTCTAGATGACGAGGCTCAAGTGGTTACTTGTTTCTTCCTATTTGGAGATAGTGCTAATCTTGATGTTTGATAGGTGCACAGTTTGTGCCAAACATACCATAGGCACAGAAATCGTTTTGGACGCACCCGATGGTACTCCTAGGTGACGGGGCTTAAGTGGATGCTCGTTTTGGTCTGTTTGGAGATAGTGCTAATCTTGATACAAGATAGGTGCACAGTTTGCGCTGAACATACCACAAGCTCGAAAATTATTTCAGACACACCCGACGGTACTCCTAGCTGAAGAGGCTCAAGTGGATGCTCGTTTTGGTCTGTTTGGAGATAGTGCTAATCTTGATGCAAGGTTTGCGCCGAACGTAACATAGGGTCAGAAAATCGTTTTGGACGCACCCGATGGATCTCCTAGGTGAGATTAGTCATGTGGAATTTCATTTCAATCCATTTGGAGACAATGGTAGTGTCAGTGCACGATAGGAGCACGCTTTGCGCCAAACATACCATAGACACAGAAATCGTTTTGGACGCACCCGATGTTACTCCTAGGTGAAGTGGCTCAAGCGGATGCTCATTTTGATATCTTTGGAGATACTGCAAATCTTGACGCAAGATAGGTGCACGGTTTCCGTTGAACATACCATAGGCTCGGAAATCATTTTGGACGCACCCGATGGTACTCCTAGGTGACGAGGCTCAAGTGGATGCTCGTTTTGGTCTGTTTGGAGATAGTGCTAACCTTGACGCAAGATAGGTGCACGGTTTGCGCCGAACATACCGTAGGCTCAGAAATCATTTTGGATGCACCCGATGGATCTCCTAGGTGACAATGGTCATGTGGAATCTCATTTCAATCCATTTGGAGACAGCAGTACTGTCAGTGCAAGATGGGTGCACTATTTGTACCAAACATACCATAGGCACAGAAATCATTTTGGATGCACCCGATGGTCTCCTAGGTGACGAGGCTTAAGTGGATGCTCGTTTTGGTCTGTTTGGAGACAGTGCTAATCTTGATGCGAGATTGCTGCACGGTTTGCGTCGAACGTACCATAGGCTCGGAAATCATTTTGGATGTGCTCAATGGTACTCCTAGGTGACAAGGCTCAAGTGGATGCTCGTTTTGGTCTGTTTCGAGATAGCGCTAATCCTGATGCAAGATAGATGCACGGTTTGCGCCTAACGTAACATAGGGTCAGAAATTGTTTTGGGCGCACCTGTTGGTACTCCTAGGTGACGAGGCACACGTGGATGCTCGTTTTGGTCTGTTTTGACATAGAGCTAATCTTGACACAAGATAGGTGCACTGCTTGCGTTGAACGTCCCATAGGCTCAGAAATCATTTTGGACGCACCCGACGGATCTCCTCGGTGACAATGGTCATGTGGAATCTCGTTTCAATACATTTGGAGACACTGTTTGAGTCAGTGCAAGATAGGTGCACAGTTTGCGCCAAAGGTAGCTCAGAAATCATTTTGGGATGCACCCGATAGTACTTCTAGGTGACGAGGCTCAAGTGGTTACTTGTTTCAGTCCATTTGTAGATAGTGCTAATCTTGACGCAAGATAGGCGCACGGTTTGCGCCGAGCGTACCATAAGCTCGAAAAACATTTCAGACACACCCGATGGTACTCCTAGGTGACGAGGCTCAAGTGGATGCTCGCTTTGGTCTGTTTGGAGATAGTGCTAATCTTGACGCAAGATAGATGCACAGTTTGCGCCAAACGTAACATAGGGTCAGAAATCATTTTGGACGCACCTGATGGATCTCCTATGTGACATTGGTCATGTGGAATCTCATTTTAATCCATTTGGAGACAGTGGTAGTGTCAGTGCAAGATAGGTGCACTGTTTGCGCCAAACGTACCATAGGCACAGAAATCATTTTGGACGCACCCGATGATACTCCTAGGTGACGTGGCTCAAGTGGTGCTCGTTTTGGTCTGTTTAGACATAGTGCTAACCTTGACGCAAGATAGGTGCACAGTTTGCTCCGAACGAACCATAGGCTCATAAATCATTTTGGCCGCACCCGATGGATCTTCTCAGTGGCATTGGTCCTTTGAAATCTCGTTTCAATCCAATTGGAGACAGTGTTAGTCTCAGTGCAAGATAGGTACACAGTTTGCGCCAAACATCGCTTAGAAATCGTTTTGGACGCACCCGACGGTACTCCTAGGTGACGAGGCTCAAGTGGATGCTCGTTTTGGTCTATTTGGAGATAGTGCTAACCTTGACGCAAGATAGGTGCACGGTTTGCGCCGAACGTACCATAGGCTCAGAAATTGTTTTGGATGCACCCAATAGATCTCCTAGGTGACATTGGTTATGTGGAATCTCGTTTCAATCCATTTGGAGATAGCGGTACTATCAGTGCAAGATGGGTGCACTGTTTGCTCTAAACATACCATAGGCACAGAAATCGTTTTAGACGCACCCGATGGTAGTCCTAGGTGACGAGGCACACGTGGATGCTCGTTTTGGTCTGTTTGGAGATAGTGCTAATCTTGATGCGAGATTGGTGCACGGTTTGCGTCTCACGTACCATAGGCTTGGATATCGTTTTAGACGCGCTTGATGGTACCTAGGTGAAGTAGCTCAAGTGGATGCTCATTTTGGTCTGTTTAGACATAATGCTAACCTTGACGCAAGATAGGTGCACGGTTTGCGCCGAACATAGCCTAGGCTCAAAAATCGTTTAGGATGCACCCGGTGGATCTCCTATGTGACTTTGGTCATGTGGGATGTTTCAATCCTTTAGTGACAGTGGCTGTGTTAGTGCAAGATATGTAAACGGTTTGCGCTAAACATACCATAGGCACAGAAATCATTTTGGATGCACCCGATACTACTCTTAGGTGACGAGGCTCAAGTGGATGCTCATTTTGGTCTGTTTGGAGATAGTGCCAACCTTGACGCAAGATAGGAGCATGTTTGCGCCGAACGTACCGTAGGCTCAGAAAATCGTTGTGGATGCACCCGATGGATCTCCTAGGTGACATTGTGAAAGGTCTTGATGGCTAGAGGGGGGTGAATAGCCTATTAAAATTTTCTACAAAGACAAGCTAAACAAGTTTATCAACAAAACAAATAGCGAGATGCGAGTTTTGCTTAGCCTACTGGGTGTTTGCAAGCCACCTAACCAAAACACAATTCTAGTGTATGTGCACTCAACCGCACAAGTCAAACCAAGAAGAAAAACTACAACTAGCAAGCTAGACAAAGAAGCTACTCTAGCAAAGCTAACTCGCTAGCAAAGATAACTAAGAAATTAATACAAGAGAGAGTTAGGAGGGTATCACCGAGGGGCGAAGAATTGAGCCAACCAATCAATATAATCAAGAGATGAATACCAAGATAACCGAACACCGGGATCAATCAATCACAATATGAAAGTGATGACATGAAGATTTATCCCGAGGTTCACGTGCTTGCCGGCACGCTAGTCCCCGTTGTGTCCCTCTTCACCACGTGGTTCGGTGGCTAATCGGTCACACACCGAGCCTCTCAAAAGGCACCACAAGAACCTACCAAATGGCAAAAGGTTGCAAAGACACGAAGCAATTTACTAATGTTGCCTTTGGCGCTTCGCCGAGGTAGGCACAAACCCCTCACAAACACCGGAGGTGCCCAAGAACAAACACCAACTCTTGCCAACGCCTGCAAGCTGCTCCAAGCCGTCTAGGTGGCGGCAACCACCAAGAGAAACAAGAATCCCGCAGCAAATCAACCACCAAGTGCCAACTAGATGCAATCTCACAATGCAAATGCACTTGGATCACTCAATCTCACTTCGAATATGCAAAGAAGCAAGAGAGATGAGTGGGAGGGGAGTTGCTTAGCTCAAAGTGCTCACAAGTATGTCAAATGTTCGAGAGATGTCCGAGAGAGCGAGCCTTGAGCCGGCCAACGAGTATTTATAGACGTACCCCTTCGAATATAGCCGTTAGAAACTTAAACAGCCGAAATCGGGCTGACCGGACGCGCTGGTCCAACTGACCGGACACGCCGGTCGCCCAACGGCTAAGTCGCGAAGCACTGACCGGACGCGCTGGTCCAACTGACCGGACACGCTGGTCGCCCAACGGCTAACTGTGAAACAACGACCGGACGCGCTCATCGCGCAGACCGGATGCACTGCGAACGATCGGACGCGCTAGTCCCGTGAATGACCGGACGCGCTGGTCGCCTAAGCAGCGCTCAACGAAACAACAACCGGACGTGCTGAAGGAACATGACCGGACACGACAGTGCCAGCGTCCGGTTACAGACCAGTAAGCTCCCTGAACGACCGGACGCGTCCGATCATCAGTGACCGGACGCGCCTCGCGTCCGATCATCGAACTGCAAAACGCGCAGACACTGAACACTGACCGGACGCGTCCGGTCATGCAAGGACCGCGTCCGGTTCAGCGTCCGGTCACCTCTGTGACCTCCGTTCGCCTCCATTTCTTTTCCGGACTTCCGGAGTAGTGGAAAATAATCATTTCAACTTCTCGAAAACGCCTGAATCCCGCCTCGCAAGCTCGGCGGGAGGGAGAGAGGAACCCAAACCCTCTCTTCCGCTCAAACTCCACCGCCGTCGCAAACGTGCTAACATCACCAAGTGATCTCGTCATGTGTGAGTGTGTTAGCATTTTCACAATCATTTTTCGAGGCGATATTAGTTCTATCCAAATGCATATGATCATGAAATGCACATCTAGAGGCACTTAGGAGTTCAATAGCCGCGTCATTCCCCTCTTTATAGTACGGCTATCTATCCTATAATGTAACCACACCCACTAGATGTCTTGGTTACTAAAACACAACTCTTAAGCATATACCTTTGCCTTGATCACGTAGGGTTGCATCCAAATCCAAGTGTGGCCATCATGATCACCATATCCATCTTGCCACCAACCTTGGAGTGTACTAATCCTCATATGCAACATACAAGTTAGGCATGGGATTAGTACTTAGGCATTGTCACTAATTACCAACACCAAACATAGGACTTTCACATTGGTCATGTGGAATCTCGTTTCATTCCATTTGGAGACAGCGGTACTGTCAGTGCAAGATGGGTGCACTGTTTGCGCCAAACATACCATAGGCACAGAAATCGTTTTGGACGCACCCGATGGTACTCCTAGGTGACGTGGCTCAAGTGGATGCTCATTTTGGTCTGTTTAGACATAGTGCTAACCTTGACGCAAGATAGGTGCACAGTTTGTGCCGAATGTAATATAGGCTCATAAATCATTTTGGACGCACCCGATGGATCTTCTCAGTGACATTGGTCATTTGGAATCTCGTTTCAATCCATTTGGAGATAGTGTTAGTGTCACTGCAAGATAGGTGCACGGTTTGCGCCAAACATCGCTTAGAAATCGTTTGGATGCACCCGATGGTACTCCTAGGTAACAAGGCTCAAGTGGATGCTCGTTTTTGTCTGTTTGGAGATAGTGCTAACCTTGACGCAAGATAGGTGCACGGTTTGCGCCGAATGTACCGTAGGCTCATAAATTGTTTTGGATGCACTCGATGGATCTCCTAGGTGACATTGGTCATCTGGAATCTCGTTTCAATCCATTTGGATACAGCGGTACCATCAGTGCAAGATGAGTGCACTTTTTGCGCCAAACATACCATAGGCACAGAAATTATTTTGGACGCACCCGATGGTACTCCTAGGTGACGGGGCTTAAGTGGATGCTTGTTTTGGTCTGTTTGGAGACAGTGCAAATATTGATGCAAGATTGGTGCACGGTTTGCGCCGAACATAGCATAGGCTCATAAATCGTTTTGGATGTGCTCGATGGTACTCCTAGGTGACGAGGCTCAAGTGGATGCTCATTTTGGTCTGCTTGGAGATAGCGCTAATCTTGACGCAAGATAGATGCACGGTTTGCGTTGATCGTACCATAGGCTCGAAAATCGTTCTGGACACACCTGATGGTACTCCTAGGTGACGAGGCACATGTGGATGCTCATTTTGGTCTGTTTGGATATAGAGCTAATCTTGGCACAAGATAGGTGCACGGTTTGCGTCGAACGTCCCATAGGCTCAGAAATCATTTTGAACGCACATGATGGATCTGCTCGGTGACATTGGTCATTTGGAATCTCGTTTTAATCCATTTGGGGACACTGTTAGAGTCAGTGCAAGATAGGTAAACGGTTTGCGCCAAACGTAGCTCAGAAATCATTTTGGGAACCCGGTGGTACTTCTAGATGACGAGGCTCAAGTGGTTACTTGTTTCTTCGTATTTGGAGATAGTGCTAATCTTGATGTTTGATAGGTGCACAGTTTGTGCCAAACATACCATAGGCACAGAAATCGTTTTGGACGCACCCGATGGTACTCCTAGGTGACGAGGCACACGTGGATGCTCGTTTTGGTCTGTTTGGAGATAGTGCTAATCTTGATGCGAGATTGGTGCACGGTTTGCGTCTCACGTACCGTAGGCTTGGATATCGTTTTAGACGCGCTTGATGGTACCTAGGTGAAGAAGCTCAAGTGGATGCTCATTTTGGTCTGTTTAGATATAGTGCTAACCTTGACGCAAGATAGGTGCACGGTTTGCGCCGAACATAGCCTAGGCTCAAAAATCGTCTAGGATGCACCCGGTGGATCTCCTATGTGACTTTGGTCATGTGGGACGTTTCAATCCTTTAGTGACAGTGGCAGTGTTAGTGCAAGATATGTGCACTGTTTGCGCTAAACATACCATAGGCACAGAAATCATTTTGCATGCACCCGATACTACTCTTAGGTGACGAGGCTCAACTGGATGCTCATTTTGGTCTGTTTGGAGATAGTGCTAACCTTGACGCAAGATAGGAGCACAGTTTGCGCCGAACGTACCGTAGGCTCAGAAAATCGTTGTGGATGCACCCGATGGATCTCCTAGGTGACATTGGTCATGTGGAATCTCGTTTCATTCCATTTGGAGACAGCGGTACTGTCAGTGCAAGATGGGTGCACTGTTTGCGCCAAACATACCAAAGGCACAGAAATCGTTTTGGACGCACCCGATGGTACTCCTAGGTGACGTGGCTCAAGTGGATGCTCATTTTGGTCTGTTTAGACATAGTGCTAACCTTGACGCAAGATAGGTGCACAGTTTGTGCCGAACGTAATATAGGCTCATAAATCATTTTGGACGCACCCGATGGATCTTCTCAGTGACATTGGTCATTTGGAATCTCGTTTCAATCCATTTGGAGATAGTGTTAGTGTCACTGCAAGATAGGTGCACGGTTTGCATGAAACATCGCTTAGAAATCGTTTGGATGCACCCGATGGTACTCCTAGGTAACAAGGCTCAAGTGGATGCTCGTTTTTGTCTGTTTGGAGATAGTGCTAACCTTGACGCAAGATAGGTGCACGGTTTGCGCCGAATGTACTGTCGGCTCAGAAATTGTTTTGGATGCACTCGATGGATCTCCTAGGTGATATTGGTCATCTGGAATCTCGTTTCAATCCATTTAGATACAGCGGTACCATCAGTGCAAGATGAGTGCACTGTTTGCGCCAAACATACCATAGGCACAGAAATTATTTTGGACGCACCCGATGATACTCCTAGGTGACGGGGCTTAAGTGGATGCTTGTTTTGGTCTGTTTGGAGACAGTGCAAATATTGATGCAAGATTGGTGCACGGTTTGCGCCGAACATAGCATAGGCTCATAAATCGTTTTGGATGTGCTCGATGGTACTCCTAGGTGACGATGCTCAAGTGGATGCTCATTTTGGTCTGCTTGGAGATAGCGCTAATCTTGACGCAAGATAGATGCACGGTTTGCGTTGATCGTACCATAGGCTCGAAAATCGTTCTGGACGCACCTGATGGTACTCCTAGGTGACGAGGCACATGTGGATGCTCATTTTGGTCTGTTTGGACATAGAGCTAATCTTGACACAAGATAGGTGCACGGTTTGCGCCGAACGTCCCATAGGCTCAGAAATCATTTTGAACGCACCTGATGGATCTGCTCGGTGACATTGGTCATTTGGAATCTCGTTTCAATCCATTTGGGGACACTGTTAGAGTCAGTGCAAGATAGGTAAACGGTTTGCGCCAAACGTAGCTCAGAAATCATTTTGGGAACCCGGTGGTACTTCTAGATGACGAGGCTCAAGTGGTTACTTGTTTCTTCCTATTTGGAGATAGTGCTAATCTTGATGTTTGATAGGTGCATAGTTTGTGCCAAACATACCATAGGCACAGAAATCGTTTTGGACGCACCCGATGGTACTCCTAGGTGACGGGGCTTAAGTGGATGCTCGTTTTGGTCTGTTTGGAGATAGTGCTAATCTTGATGCAAGATAGGTGCACAGTTTGCGCTGAACATACCACAAGCTCGAAAATTGTTTCGGAGACACCCGATGGTGCTCCTAGCTGAAGAGGCTCAAGTGGATGCTCGTTTTGGTCTGTTTGGAGATAGTGCTAATCTTGATGCAAGGTTTGCGCCGAACGTAACTTAGGGTCAGAAATCGTTTTGGACGCACCCAATGGATCTCCTATGTGAGATTGGTCATGTGGAATCTTATTTCAATCCATTTGGAGACAATGGTAGTGTCAATGCAAGATAGGAGCACGCTTTACGCCAAACGTACCCGATGGTACTTCTAGGTGAAGTGGCTCAAGCAGATGCTCATTTTGGTCTGTTTAGACATAGTGCTAACCTTAACACAAGATAGGTGCACGGTTTGCGCCGAACATACCGTAGGCTCAGAAATTATTTTGGATGCACCCGATGGATCTCCTAGGTGACATTGGTCACGTGGAATCTCATTTCAATCCATTTGGAGACAGCAGTACTGTCAGTGCAAGATGGGTGCACTATTTGTGCCAAACATATTATAGGCACAGAAATCATTTTGGACGCACCCGATGGTCTCCTAGGTGACGAGGCTTAAGTGGATGCTCGTTTTGGTTTGTTTTGAGACAATGCTAATCTTGATGCGAGATTGCTGCACGGTGTGTGTCGAACATACCATAGGCTCAGAAAATCGTTTTGGACGTGCTCGATGGTACTCCTTGGTGACGAGGCTCAAGTGGATGCTTGTTTTGGTCTGTTTGGAGATAGCGCTAATCTTGACGTAAGATAGATGCACGGTTTGCGTCGAACGTACCATAGGCTCGACAATCATTTTGGACGCACCTGATGGTACTCCTAGGTGACGAGGCACACGTGGATGCTCGTTTTGGTCTGTTTGGACATAGAGCTAATCTTGACACAAGATAGGTGCACGGCTTACGCCGAACGTCCCATAGGCTCAGAAATTATTTTGGATGCACCCGATGGATCTCCTAGGTGACATTGGTCATGTGGAATCTAATGGAGATGGGGATCCCGATCTTCCGTCAGGTGATGGTAACTATCGTTGTGGCGGAGAATAACACACCGATCCGGCTTCAGATCACAAAGACCCAAACCCTGCAACCTTAGCACCACGTCTCCTCTGGTTATCAACCGTGTCACAATCTGGTTGACCTCGCCAATAAGGCTAATCCCTGCTGTGAATCGAAGAACACAAGCAAGAACAAGATAAAACGCAACTCAATTGAAGTGACAATTGCAGATGAATGATTAAGCACTCAAAGTTGGGGTCTTGCAAACCGATAACGGTGACTGTTCAATGACAGATTGATCTAAAACAAAACCTAAACCCGAAAGTAGGTGGTGGCTACTGATTATATAGCCTAAGGGACGTCAAGGATCCCTCTTCATGTCCTAAAGGTGTCCCAACACGTTACAAGGCCCAACGGCCCAAAAAGAAGGTGTCGCAGCACCCTGACAGATTCTGGAAGCTGACTTGTTTCGATGATTCCCGTTGATTCCGAAGAGCTTTTGATGTGAAACCACTTGGATTGGCTTCCTTATCAAATTATCTTTCCATCCATATGTGGATCATCGAAAATGGAGTTTGGATGCATCCTAGGGATCTATTTTATTGCAGACTGGTCCTGATGGCCGAGGCAGACTCGAACTCGGATTGGACTGGGCCTCTGGCTTGGCTTGGACGTCCTTGCTGGCCTCCTAAGGTGGTGGCCAAGGAGGAGCACGTCCAAGGCCATCTCTTAGGTGTTCTCCATCTTCTTGGGGTGTGCTCCAACTTGGGCCTGGGTCCCAAGGATGTCTAACAAGGCCATGACGACAGTGTAGCTCTCACTAGAAATAGCAACAGAATATATTGGTGATTTGGAGGCTTTGCCGACGTGATATTGAGATGGTACCAGATCTATTTGAAAGCTTATCAAACAAGCTTTCCATCAAGTGCTCATTGACCTCGATCGCACTCCGGATGGATGAGTTATGGCCTTCCCAATGAGGCACTGTCGGGCTGCTGACGAACCAAAAGTTCAACTTTGATGAACTTCTATTATGAAACACATTTGAACCTACAATCAAATAGTGACATGTACATGTGGAACCAAGTGAATTATAACCAAAGCCACTATACAAATGTTCCTCATCATCCTCCCCTTCTTGACAACAAACTGTCCTCGGTTTGGGATTAGATGAAGAAAACATTGTTGGTAGTAGCCAACATTGCTCCCCTTCTTGAAATTTAACATGTTTCTTTATAATAAAACTAGGGGAACTCGACATGACAAGATTATAGCAATTGCAATCCTTTGGTTGATCATACTTTTGCACCATATAAGGAGATTTCAGATTTGAACAAATATAGACACGATGCACCTTATACTCTCCTTTGCAATTATATTTTCCAATAAAATGATATGTATGTCTAGAGAACCATGGCAAATCAGCATAGGCATAAAGTTTCTCTAAAGAACTAAAATTACATGGAACATCAAATTCAATGTAACCCAAAGTATTTAAAGAATACAATAATTTCAACTCATCAACTTCACTAGCATTATTAATAACAAGTCTATTTTCAGCATAAGTGCTCATTTTTAGCACACATATAGCGTGATCATTCTTCAATGATTGCATGGGTATAACATAAATATCATGATGCAAGTCATCTTCATCACAAGAAACATCAAGCAAATCATCTTGTGACAAAGGTAAATCAAGCGAATGCTCCACTAAAATTTTCTCTATCATAGCATGATTGGTGGAAAAATTCAACACATCAAGAGAACTCTCACATTCTGTGAGTTTAGCATCATGGGCATTACCTTTGCTCTCATGTTCAGCAGGGGGTAATAGTTGATGTTTCTGAATTTTCACATGAGGCTGTGAGCTTCTCATTTTCTGTCACGTCATCCTTGCCCTTTTCTACATTGTCCTACAAAAGGTTAGGCATAGCAGGAGGAATAACAACCGACTCTTCCTCTAAATGGTGCATCTCATCATATGAAGTCAAAACAGGAGGTGGATTAACAAAGGTTTCTCGCATAAGAAGTTTCATATCATTCCAAGTTTGAGGCTTATCAGAAGGATCTAAAGACTCCCACCAAGATAAAGCAGAATGTTGTAAAACACTAACTACATTTTTTACCTTCCTCCTTGGACACATAAAGCGAGTAGCAAATATGTTGTCGATGGCAATTTCCCACTCCATGTACTCATCAGCACCTATACCATCATAAGTCGATGGATACGAACAACCTGTCATTGTTAGAAGACAGCAAAAGACAATACAAAAATATTATCCCTATCAAATGACTATTTGGTTGCAGTGGTATCACTTTTGACAGCAAGTGGAAGCATCTTACCAAGCTCTTATAAAGTTCTTACCAATGCAAGCAGTGGGCGGTACAACCGGTGGTTGGTTCGTGATACCTATGAGGTAGTGGTACCGAGATTGCAAGGACCTTTTTTCTGTACTGATATGAAGTATATATGTGGAGCTTGGGAGGCACGAAAAAAAACAAATATATATATGTGGCACACAAGTCAGTGACAGACAGCAATATTGAATAAATGTCCAGAGCACTTGTCCTAGTTGCTGGCCTATACGTGTTCCTATCACCAGTTGTGATAAACAAGAGAGGAAACAAGAATGAAAGGAAATAAGTATTAAAGGTAGCAATGGATATGAACAAGGCAAAAGGTACCACAAACAATAGAGCTATTGAGTGTTCCTTATGTGCTCATTTTCGATATCTTCTATTCTCTTTTACTATTTTTTTTCTTTTATTTTTTATCCAATCTTTTTTTTTCTTGCTTTTGCTCTTTTGATATTTTGTCTCAGAAAGGAGCACACAAGAATAAACCACAAAAAAATTGAGCTCAATTGAATAAATATGTGGCCTATAGAAAATTAGGAATGTGCTCTAAAAAGCATACCAAAACTTGTGGGCCTAGAAACTCAATTTTTCTAATCGAATTTTGCAAATCTAATTTTTGTGAATCCAGCAATGCTGGGATGAAATAGATCTAAAATTTTCTAGCGTTCTCCGTAGATATAAAACTTTCCCCGTTTCGAGTTCGGATGCAAAAGTTATGACTATTTTAAGGAAGCTGCTCGAATAAGGGTTTTAGTGGACACAAGATGCAAACCGATGGTGATACGGAATAGCGGCGGGTGGAGGGATCAACACAAACTAGAAAAAGAACACAATCTAAACCAGCAACAAGACTTTGACCTAGGACACAAACTCAACAAAGCGAACTCTGAAACTGAAATATGCAAAGGCTATGACGCGGAAGGTTCTAGGACAGGAAAAACAAGTATGGCACTGGACTATGGGACGAATGCGAAACACTCAAACGAGGGAATAAATGTGAACCTGACGGTATACCTTAGCTCTGATTACCACTTAATGTGGACGGGGTCCTGATCTTCCGTCAGGTGATGGTAACTATCGTTGTGGCGGAGAATGACACACCGATCCGGCTTCAGATCGAAAGATCGAACCCTGCAATCTTAGCACCATAGCTCCTCTGGTTATCAACCGAGTCACGGACCAGGTTGACCTCGCCAAGAAGGCTAATCCCTGCCTACGCAACGAAGAACACAAGCAAGAACAAGAAAGATCGCAACCAAATTGCAGATGTATGATTAATCTCACGAGTTGGGGTCTCACAAACCGAAGAACGGTGAAACTGTTTCTTGACAGAATAATCTAAGCAAAATCCAAACCCTAAAGTAGGTGGTGGCTACTGATTATATAGCCTAAGGGACGTCAAGGATCCCTCTTCACATCCTAAAGGTGTCCCAACACGCTATAAGGCCCAACGGCCCAAAAGAAGGTGTCGCAGCACCCTGACAGATTCTGGACGCTGACTTGTTTCGATTATTCCTGTTGATTCCGAAGAGCTTTTGATGTGAAACCACTTGGATTGGCTTCCTTATCAAATTATCTTTCCATCCATATGTGGATCATTGAAAACGGAGTTTGGATGCGTCCTATGCATCCATTTTATTACAGACTGGTCCTGATGGCCGAGGCAGACTCGAACTCGGATTGGACTGGGCCTCTGGCTTGGCTTGGACGTCCTTGCTAGCCTCCTAAGGTGGTGGCCAAGGAGGAGGACATCCAAGGCCATCTCTTAGGTGCTCTCCATCTTCTTGGGGTGTGCTCCAACTTGGGCCTGGGTCCCAAGGATGTCTAACAAGGCCATGACGACAGTGTAGCTCTCGCCAGAAATAGCGACAGAATATATTGGTGATTTGGAGGCCTTGCCGACGCGATATTGAGATGGTACTAGATCTATTTGAAAGCTTATCAAACAAGCTTTCCATCAAGTGCTCATTGACCTCGATCGCACTCCGGATGGATGAGTTATGGCCTTCCCAATGAGGCACTATCGGGCTGCCGACGAACCGAAAGTTCAACTTTGATGAACTTCCATTATGAAACACATTTGAACCTACAATCAAATAGTGACATGTACATGTGGAACCAAGTAAATTATAACCAAAGCCACTATACAAATATAGGAACGAGCGCACCTTATGATCATTGTTCGTATCCGAAGGTGCCATGTCCTCATCAGAATCTCATTTCAATCCATTTGGAGACAGCAATACTATATGTGCAAGATGGGTGCACTGTTTATGCCAAACATACCATAGGCACAGAAATCATTTTGGATGCACCCGATGGTACTCCTAGGTGACGGGGCTTAAGTGGATGCTCGTTTTGGTCTGTTTGGAGACAGTGCTAATCTTGATGCGAGATTGGTGCAAGGTTTGCGTCGAACGTACCATAGGCTCCGAAATGGTTTTGGACGCATCCGATGGTAGTCCTAGGTGACGAGGCTCAAGAGGATGCTCGTTTTGGTCTATTTGGAGATAGTACAAATCTTGATAGGTGCATGTCTTGTGCCAAATGTACCATAGGCTTAGAAATTGTTTTGGACGCACCCGATGGTACCCCTAGCTGATGAGGCTCAAGTGGATGCTCGTTTCGGTCTATTTGGAGATAGTGCTAATCATGACGCAAGATAGGTGCACGGTTTGCGCCGAACATACCATAGGCTCAGAAAATCATTTTGGACGCACCCGATGGATCTTCTGAGTGAGATTGGTCATTTGGAATCTCGTTTCAATCCATTTGGAGACAGTGTTAGTGTCAGTGCAAAATAGGTACGCGGTTTGCTCCAAACATCGCTTAGAAATCATTTTGGTCACACCCGATGGTACTCCTAGGTGACGAGGCTCAAGTGGATGCTCATTTTGGTCTGTTCGGAGATAGTGCTAACCTTGACGCAATATAGGTGCATGGTTTGCGCCGAACGTACCGTAGGCTCAAAAATCGTTTTGGATGCAGCCGATGGATCTCCTAGGTGACATTTGTCATGTGGAATCTCGTTTCAATCCATTTGGAGACAGCGGTACTATCAGTGCAAGATGGGTGCACTGTTTGCGCCAAACATACCGTAGGCACAGAAATCGTTTTGGACGCACCAGATGGTACTCCTAGGTGACGAGGCTTAAGTGGATGCTCGTTTTAGTCTGTTTGGAGATAGTGCTAATCTTGATGCTAGATTGGTGCACGGTTTGCGTCGAACGTACCATAGGCTTGGAAATCGTTTTGGACATGCTCGATGGTGCTCCTATGTGACATCGCTCAAGTGGATGCTCGTTTTGGTCTGTTTAGACATAGTGCGAACCTTGACGCAAGATAGGTGCACGGTTTGCGCCGAACGTAGCATAGGCTCAGAAATCATTTTGGATGCACCCGATGGATCTCTTATGTGACTTTGGTCATGTGGAATCTCGTTTTAATCCATTTGGTGACTTGTGGCAGTGTTAGTGCAAGATACGTGCACGGTTTGCGCTAAACGTTCCATAGGCTCATAAATCTATTTGGACGCACCCGATGGATCTCCTCGGTGACGAGGCTCAAGTGGATGCTCGTTTTAGTCTGTTTGGAGATAGTGCTAATCTTGACGCAAGATAGATGCACGGTTTGCGTCGAACGTACTATAGGCTCAAAATTGTTTTGGACACACCTGATGGTAATCCTAGGTGACGAGGCGCACGTGGATGCTCGTTTTGGTCTATTTGGACATAGAGCTAATCTTGACACAAGATAGGTGCACAGTTTGCGCCGAACATCCCATAGGCTCAGAAATCATTTTGGACGCACCCGATGGATCTCCTCGGTGACATTGGTCATTTGGAATCTTGTTTCAATCCATTTGGCGACACTGTTAGAGTCAGTGCAAGATAGGTGCATAGTTTGCACCAAACGTAGCTTAGAAATCATTTTAGGATGCACCCGATGGTACTTCTAGGTGACGAGGCTCAAGTGGTTCCTTGTTTCAGTCTATTTGGAGATAGTGCTAATCTTGACGCAAGATAAGTGCACGGTTTGCACCGAACGTACCACAAGCTCGAAAATCATTTCAGACACACCCGATGGTACACTTAGGTGATGAGGCTCACGTGGATGCTCATTTTGGTCTGTTTCGAGATAGTGCTAATCTTGACGAAAAATAGATGCACGGTTTGCGCCTAACGTAACATAGGGTCAGAAATTGTTTTGGGCGCACCCGATGGATCTCCTATGTGACATTGGTCATGTGGAATCTCATTTCAATCCATTTGGAGTCAGTGGTAGTGTTAGTGCAAGATTGGTGCACGGTTTGCGCCAAACATACCATAGGCACAGAAAATAGTTTTGGACGCACCCGATGGTACTCCTTGGTGACGTGGCTCAAGTGGATGCTCGTTTTGGTCTGTTTGGACACAGTGCTAACCTTGACGCAAGATAGGTGCACAGTTTGCGCCGAATATACCATAGGCTCAGAAATCATTTTGGACGCACCTAATGGATCTTGTCAGTGACATTGGTCATTTGGAATCAAGTTTCAATCCATTTGGAGACAGTGTTAGTGTCAGTGCAAGATAGGTGCACGGTTTGCGCCAAATATCACTTAGAAATCGTTTTGGACGCACCCGATGGTACTCCTAGGTGACGAGGCTCAAGTGGATGCTCGTTTTAGTCTGTTTGCAGATAGTGATAACCTTGACGCACGATAGGTGCACGATTTGCGCTGAACGTACTGTAGGCTCAGAAATTGTTTTGGATGCACCCGATGGATCTCCGAGGTGACATTGGTCATCTAGAATCTCGTTTCAATCTATTTGGAGACAGCGATACTATTAGTGCAAGATGGGTGCACTGTTTTTGCCAAACGTACCATAGGCACAGATATCATTTTGGACGCACCCGATGGTACTCCTAGGTGATGAGGCTTAAGTGGATGCTCGTTTTGGTCTGTTTAGAGATAGTGCTAATCTTGATGCAAGATTGGTGCACAGTTTGCGTCGAACGTACCATAGGCTTAGAAATCATTTTAGACGCGCTCGATGGTACTCCTAGGTGAAGAAGCTCAAGTGGATGCTCATTTTAGTCTGTTTAGACATAGTGCTAACCTTGACGCAAGATAGGAGCACGGTTTGCGCCGAACGTAGCATAGGCTAAGAAATCGTTTAGGATGCACCCGGTGGATCTCCTATGTGACTTTGGTCACGTGGAATCTCGTTTCAATCCTTTGGTGACAGTGGCAGTGTTAGTGCAAGATATGTGCACGGTTTGCGCTAAACGTATCATAGGCACAGAAATAATTTTGGATGCACCTGATAGTACTCCTAGGTGACGAGGCTCAAGTGGATGCTCGTTTTGGTCTGTTTGGAGATAGTGCTAACCTTGACGCAAGAGAGGTGCACGGTTTGCGCCGAAAGTCCCGTAGGCTTAGAAATTGTTATGGATGCACCCGATGGATCTCCTAGGTGACATTAGTCCTGTGGAATCTCGTCTCAATCCATTTGGAGATAGCGGTTCTGTCAATGCAAGATGGGTGCACTGTTTGCGCCAAACATACCATAGGCACATAAATCGTTTTGGACGCACCCGATGGTTGTAACACCCTAGGTGTTTGTCACTCACTAAGCAGTGGGTTTGAGCTTAAACATGACAGATTAAGTGGAGATGACAATGTCAAGGTCAACCTATGGAGATGAGCCTAACCTAAAGTTGGATGTTGCACCATTGCTTTACATATAGGCCCCTTTTCAAATTATATGCTTGGGTAGTGTTATTACAATATATTCATGTGTCTCACCTTAGTACCTATCTATATTGACCCCTGGAAAAGTTTCATGAAGTTTGGAATTAAAAAGTCACATGAAATGATAAGTCATATGCTTGTTTGGATTATAACTGAAATATGCCTTACCTCCCATGGGAACAAGTGCTTATGCAACATACAAGTGCAACATGTGCAACAAACCTTTGCAACATGTGGAACAACCTAGGGAAGCATGTATAGCATGTACCTTACAACAACACATGAAACAATTGAAATATGGCCTTGAAACAAGCACTACAATTATAGTAACTTCTATGTTTCAATGCTTGCGAGGCCTATATTCTTGTGTAACCTATTTATGGTATTTATGTTTGGCCTCTACAACACCTTTACTACGCTTAGGGCACTTAATGGAACAATGTTCATGTTGACCATGTTGACTAATTGTGTCTCTAAGTGATGGTTGACCATGTGTGGACCTTGGAATGCTTTTGTTTGACCATTTCAAAAGTGTGACCTAGAAGCTTTACCTGACTATGCACCCTTTTTCAAAGTTGTAGAGAATTTTATAAGGAACAAACTTTGTTTAAGAGTCAAGTCATGAAAAGGTGTGGAACATGCTCAAAAAGGGTCCACAAGTCAGAATTTGGACTGTTTTCCAACACTTAGCATTTTCTAAGCCTAGAAATTCATCGTCGTCGACATTGGCATCTCACGTTCTCCGAATTTTGTTGAGTAACTCAAGTTGACCCAAAAATAAAAGTTGGAGCTTACCTATTGAGGAAGAACATATAAGAAGATGGCGCCAGTTGCAATTCATTTTGACCCTCATTTTGAATTGTTGCTCGTTGCTTTTAAATCGCTGATAGTGTCAACTTTGGACTTGATTATCCACTAATCCATAACCCTAATTGCAGTGCACCTTAAATAGAAATTGTAGGTCTTCATGTGGGCTACAAACTTCATTTTAGGTCCATGTCCAGATTCGGCCCGTAGCCAGCCCAGAACAGCGCCCACCTTCCCCACTTTGCTACCCGCCAGGTGTCCGACGAAATGCTTCAATGGGTGATGAGTGTTCTGAACGTGGCGACCATGCAAGAGTTCAAGCTCTCCATTGCTGCCACCTCCACCTTGCTCTCTGCATCTCCCACACCTAGTCGCAGTGGGGAGACCGCCCTTCCACTCTCTCATGCCCTCGCTCCCTCTCCTACCCTCTCCCTCTGTCCACCATGGACGAGCAGGCACAGCTCCAGTGGCGCCATGGCCGGCCACTACCGAGCTCCACCGCCACCCCGCAGCTTCATGCACCAGCAGCCCTAGGCCAAGCTCGCCACTAGCCCTGCCCCTTCCTCTACCGACCGCGCTGATCACAGCCGGCCATCGCGTGTGGGGGGGCGCGCCGCCGAGCCTGCAGTGACGCTGGCTGCCGCCGCCCGAGCCGAGGCCGCGGGCCAGCGCCGGTCAGTCCATCCTGGCCATGTCGCGAGCACCCCCAGGTGCGCAAGGGGTGACTCGGCCCTCTCCGGTCCCTGCCCGCTGCCGGTGAGCCGCCCAAGGCCGAAGGCCGAAGTCTGAGCTCGTGCTCTGCTCCGTCTACGTGAAGAAGACCGGGTGGGAGTATGACATGTGGGTCCCGCCTGACTTCATTTAGTGCCCGAATTTACAGATTTTCTTTTATCTTGTAAAATCTATATCTTATATTTGGTAGCTCCGAAAATTGTGCAATTTGTTTTGTTGGAATCCTTGGGAAGTGCTCTGCATGTTAGGGTAATCGGTTGTGCCATGCATGCATGTGTTTGTGCTGTAGAAATTCATTAGTGAAAAGTGGTTTTGGAAATGGATTAACTTGCTTTCATCAATATCTGGAGTTTTAGAACCCCAAAAATAGTGATTCTTGCTTTGTTAATTTTGTGATGACATGTACTTGCTAGGAAAATATCAAACACACTAGTTGTTCACTATTTTCTTAAGGTTTTGATTTGATCTTGATAAAGAAGGAAATCTACATTATATTGCTTGTAATTTTTATATCTTAAGTTGTGTTGCTCCAAATGATGTGAAATTTTTATGGTAGTATGTCCATGCTATGAATGTACTGTGGTATAAATTTCATGGTCATTGCTTACTGTATGATCAAGTTATTGATTTAACTTGCTTATGGCTTGATAAATAACTTGTAAATAATATATAATTGATAAAATGGAAAATGTTGTTCCATTAGCTTAGTATGATGTTTATATATCATATTGATTCATGCTAGGGCCATGTGTTCATAGAAAATATGGAGTTTTAGGTTTAACTTGCTCTCACATGATTTATTGCAATAGCTATTTGTCTTTTTCATAGAGGTTGATATACTTGTCCAAATGGCTTGGAATTTGGACAGTAGACTTTTGGTAGCATTTGTAGGACACTGTAATTTTGGTATAATTTATTATGCACTTTTGATAGGTGTTAATAATTCCACCTAATTATCTAAATAAAGTAAGAAAATATATTAAAAGAATTTATTTAGGAATGGGCACTATGTTTTCTGGTGTTCATTAGTCATGTGTGAAATGTTGGTAAAGTTGGTTTGGCATAATTATATGTTTGCAACATATGTTAATAATTATTTCTTGCAATTACTAGTTTCTGGACAGTTCTGGGGGCAATGTAAATTACCCCATGATAATGATATTTTCTGAGAACCTTGTCTATAGAAAAGTTGTATATAATTCATGTATCTAGCTTGTGTTAAAATTTGGTGGAATTTGGTCAAGTAGTTTTTGAGTTATAGATGTTTAAAGTCAGGTCCTAGATTTGGTTGCTCTCTATTTGGAGCAGACCAGATTCTGTAGTTTTATCTTTTCGACATATTAAACTTGGAAATCAAGCTTAGTTAATATTAAATAAATTGTAGACAATTTCTTAAGCTTTCCAGAATGCCTTCTTGCAAGTCATTTGGATTTTTGGATCTCCAGTTATGATTGATTTACTCAGCTACTGCATTATGTCCAGAAAGTAGCAGATTCTTGTTCTAGTGCTTTGATTAACTTTGCCATGCTAGGGTGTGGAAGTGTGGCTCATATCCTTGATGGTACTTGGGTTGGTACCCTGTAATCTTATGATACTTGTGCCTTGATTGTTGTGCTTGCAATCTTCTAGGTTATGCCCTAATGAGGATTAAGTTAATTAGCTCTAGGTGTTTTTGAGAACTTTGGTATGCTTGTTTGATTACTTTATTATTACCCTTCTATGCATTCATACATATGCATTGTTGCACCTCATTTACGTACGCTAGCTGAAACACGTGAAGGACCTGATGTGGAGCTAACCAGAAGATGGTGTGGTGGATCCATCCCGAAGATAGAAGGACCGGACAAGTGATAGATTGGAGGATGCTCGCCAAGCGGGTTTCATCTGACATACTCTAACTTGAGTCGGATCCCAGGCAAGCCCTGGAGCATTATAAGCCTCCTACCTTCAAAGCAATTAATTCTACATATGTTATAAGTATTATTGCCTTAAGTGGTAGGAGTTGGTTGGAAACCCTTGTTGCATTATATCATTCCTTGTCCAGATATATGAATCCTTGAATCCTATATAGACTAGGATCGAGTAGATGCTTAGCCCCGCTTTAAGCAGTAGAAGTCAGGTGATTTCCTGTCACCTGCGAGATGTAGGGATATTCATATATGGCACGGTTGGATATAATTTCTATCGTGGAAAAGAACCATGTGTTAATAAAATGAAATGAGACTGGGCGGGATGACGATAGTGAAGCAACAAGACATGGAGGTCTTGGGTGTGGATCTATCCCCGGCTGAGTCATTTAAGGACCGATTCGCTGTACGTCCTTGAGTCGTGTTGAACACAGTCTAACACTTAGTTGGCCGGATAAGTCGTTCCGACCATGAAGCCGAGTAATGCGGTTCAGGCCGGGAGACGAATTGTAGGTCGCATCTTGGAGGAGAGTAATGTTATGCTTGGGGACATTGGCGTGAGACCAAGGGGGTTAGAGTCCCTAGCACCCGGCAGAGTGTCGCCCTTGGGGATGCGGCATCATTCGAACCCGTGACTCCTGAATTGTACGAAAGGTGGCTTGTGCGACCCTAGCAGGGGCCTGCGCGGTGAGTGTTAGAAATACCCCTCCAGCTGGATAGGAATTCGATTCGAATCGCCGTCGCTCCCAGTTAGTGAGCACTTGACTTGAGCAGCGACAATGTAGATTCCATTAAATTGAACGGATGGTTAATTGGATAACGATGGAAAGGTTGCCTCAATTTATACCTGCTATGGTTAATATTGTTTGCTCCTAATAAAGTGAGTGCTCTAGAACAGGTTCTAATATAGATGATAGGTTAATGATAATTAACTTGATGCTTAAGCATTAATGATTGATCATCTATATTAAGCTTTTATACAAAATGTTGTCAAGCTAGCCCCACTTTATATCAGCCTTGCATGATCCTTGGTGTCACTTTATTTCTGGTTTTTGACAGGTAAGTCTAGCTGAGTACCTTCTTGTACTCAGGGTTTTATCCCCACTTGTTGCAGGTTGTGATGTATCTTGGTGACTGCAAGAGTTGGTTGGCTCCTGCCGTAGTGGTGGAGTGTGATCACGGGCATGATCCTTCTGAGTTATCTTCTCTCTAATGCTTTTGTTGGAAGTCGACCTTGGTACTGGCATGTATTTGAAATAAGATTAATGTTAGTTTCAAATTACTTTGCTTCCGCTACTTTTCAATGTAAGTTGTAATAACTATGTTGAACTCTGATGTATATTGAATTACTTGTGAAATGGTTGTAACATGTGACTTGTTATGTTGAATCACTATGATCTTGACTGGTATGTTGATTGGTTTGAAATCCCTCGTGATTTCATTGGACTACCGGAGTTATATGGGCTCAAGTACGAGAATTTGATCACTTCGGTGATTGTTTTTGTACTTGTGCTCTTATAATTTGGACGGTTCCATGACAACTGGTATCAGAGCAAGATTCAACATTAAACATGTCATATGTGTATTTAAAACAAAGGTTTTGTTTTATAAAATCAGTTTTATCAACTTATAGCTATATATAGGTTTGTGAAATCTGAATTCTAAACCTAAGTATGCCAGTGGTCAATTTCCTTATGCCCATATAAGGGTTATTAGGTGGCTTATATAAGTACTAACTTGGGGGTTTTTCATTTATGCATCTACGCCCAGGCCAAGGTATGTATGTGTGATAACTCTCCCACACTATGCTACCCAGTGTGTTAGATTGGAGGTATCCTTCATATATAAAATAGTCATATATGTTGCTAGTTTACTTTTATGCAACGTCGCACCTACGCTTAGGTAAGTGTGAGTTGTGAGAGCATGACCGTACAACCCGCGGTCAAGGGGAGAGCTAGTTTTGGTTACTGGAATATTTACATGTTACACACATGTATATGAAGGTACTTAATTGTGGTTGATCGAATGATTTGGGTAGTTTTGGTGCTACATGTATATATACAGGGGTATATGTATATGGGAGTATTTATAATTTTACTTTCCTGCTTTCATTGTGTACTATATTGGGGAATTGTTAGGCTGCAATGAAACTTTTCTGTAGGTACGCTAACCATGAATGCGTAAGTCGAATGTAGCTATCGACTAACTATATATCGAGAGAGTGCGTGTTATGCCACCGACATAGAACGTGATCGCCACCTTAGGTTGGCAATCTTGTGAGGATGAATAGGACGAAGCATGCATCATCCTGATTGTTGCTTTTATGTGTAGCTATGCTCCTCTCACCCTTATTCAAATGATAAGTAACTTGTGATCAATGTGTTACGCTATCTTTCTAGTGTGGAGTTAGACAAGAATGCCCTGTTCCATGTTGCTTGAATAGAAAGTGCTTGAGAAAAGTGTGCTATTAGGTTTTGTTTATGTTCGGAATAGATTTGTATGTTTGATTTGGTTGACCTGTGTGCATATGGAATCATGTCTTGGAGATAATAGAAGAAGTGTAGTACTTTTTCTAAGCTTTCCAAATTGTCCTATATCACTAATTGGGGTGGTCTAAATCTCTACTTATGAGCTTGTAAAGTGGAATGACAGAATCTATCCAAATCCGGGCAAAGATGTCTTCTTTGTCTTGTTTGGCCTTGTTAGATATAGAATCATCTTAATATGATAATAAGAAATTTATAGCCAATGTGATAAGGTTTAAATCAAGTTAAAAATCAGCCTAGTTGGGTCTCTAGAACTCCAGTTATGTATTTTCAAAGTTCTTGTCAGTTTTCTATCCATATTGGTACAGATCTGAAACATTAGCATTTTTGGTCATGTTAATCTATGAATTAACTTTTGGTATGAATAGCTAAAGTGTGAAAAACTTTCTAAGCTTTTGACAAAGTCTAGGATCACCTTTATGAGATGTCTACAACCTCAGTTATGGTTGAAACAAGTAGTTACTATGCTGCTGTCTAGATTCTATGCACATGTTAAGTTAGTCACCTTAGCTAGCGTTTGTTTTGAGCTAAACTTGTAGTTATTTCGTGCTTGAGATGAATGCTTATTTTAGGTGAGCCTTGTGCTTTGGATTGGTTGCTTAAGCTCAATCGTTTGAATTTTCTCAGATGTCTGCTTGACTGATGTTGTATGTATGCTTGTTATCTAGGTAGTGTCTTAGTTGTCACCTCGTTGTCATCGGTGAGCATACGAGGGTCACATAGCTTTATCCTAGAACAACGTTCACATACGTAATTGTATGGTTGTTGCCTTCCATTAGGTTCTCTATCTTAGGAGCCTGAGCCTGTAGACTTGGTGGTTAGCCCTTGAATGTTTGTATCCATGCCTTTGCTTGGCCGAAAGCCCAAAGTTTAGTTCTCCTATATGTTTGCATAAGTCGTGGATGTTTTGCAACCCTCTTTGTGAAGACCCTTGTCGAATGACCCACCAAGTTAACTTCCATCAATGCTAGCCTTTGACCATGGTTCGTACGTTGCCAATTGTGGAGACTGTACCCAAATCCATGTTGGACCTTCCGGTTACCTCTCCCAAAGGTTAGCTAGTGTGACGCAACGTCTCTCTGCTATTACCTCAAAATCGTGTGCTTGCAAATTCA
Organism: Saccharum hybrid cultivar R570; assembly: GCA_038087645.1. Lineage (NCBI taxonomy): Eukaryota > Viridiplantae > Streptophyta > Magnoliopsida > Poales > Poaceae > Saccharum > Saccharum hybrid cultivar. Next base: position 9,791,997 of record JAQSUU010000275.1, on the reverse strand, counting down.
TGCATCTACCTTTATCAACCCAATCTGTGTCATTAAAATTCCTCATCGAGTGCATGTTCAGTAATGGTGTTATGAGTAGCAACTAATGGTGCCGTGACGAAACCGAGAGCCTCCTGTGGGTGCACACACAAGGTTGTGCTACTCGGCACGCGCTGGTATCATGGTTTCTAATCATAATCCATTGTAGAACAACACTGATGTGATTTTCACGTGACCTTCTTCCTTGGTTGTCTTCCCATATCTTATCAAAAGACCCTTATAATGGACCAAAAGTAGTAGAGCTTCCTCCTGAAGTTGCTAAGAGGATAACCTTTGAAGAACAGGTTACTAACATAAACATTAACAGACTGCAATATGTGGTAGACAAGTGACTCTACTTAGTTGTCCTAGTATTGACGAGCGTCATCTAGTGAGCAACGTATCTCATTCCTGTTGGATAAAAAGGACATACAACACTTACTACTGGACAAGTCATCCGTTGGATAAGACTCTATCATCACATTATGCAAGTTTTAACCTTTGTATGCATAATGGCCATACCGTCGAAATCAACCATCTCTGGTGTGACTTCTTATCTATTGACTTCGATGGCAACCATCTGTTTTGTATCAACCACAATTATTGTGATCAAGAATAAAGATTTAGAATTTTTAGTGTTGAGAGACAACTGATTAGTTACCAATAGGAACTTTATCTCCAACTAGGTAATGACTCCTTGGAAGCTATGAAGGCTAGGTCTTACAGGGCAATAACCAACAAGAAGTTAATCAACTAGTCAACAACTTGAGCGATACTCTATCTTCTAGAGCCATTGTGATCAAGTCAATTCCATCTTGGACAATCACATAAATAGTGCAAGGTGTTCTATTAGCTAAAGTGAAGAATTAGAGAAAGTATGCCCTAGTTCTGATCTGTATCATTGTGCCCATAGGTGCCACAAACGGTTTGTCCATAACTTTATTGGATGAAGTGTCGAGGAATATTTGGAAGCGGTTCCTTATCCTTGTAGGAATGTTCTCTAGGCAGAGTATGTGTTTTGCCCTGCAAAAGTAACCTGCAAGTTCAAAGCGTGTGCATCCTCGGATTAGTATGTAAATTAATAGTCGAGATCTACTGTTGGATGGCCCTTTTGAGGTCTCACAGATACTAGTTTACACTCTTTTATTTGCTTTTGCTTTCTCATATCCCCAATGTACGAGCAGACTTGGTTTCTGCAAATCAATTTATGCCATCGCGAATCAAAAGCAATTTGAAAAGTGTCAAACAACAGATTTCCTATCTTAGAGCTGCTGTTTGATCCTAAAAAGGAAGCCTCAACGTGAAAGTCGGCCTGACAAAGTTGTTATGCTGCAAGTCAACTCAACTTATAGTACAACTAAGTCACCAAGGAAAATTTTACTCAATCGCTTGGTGGTAGACTACTTCCCGCGGTTTAGTAAATATTACAACTTTTGTTGTCCTTAAGGCCTCACTATATTTTGCTTTGGTACTAATTTTCCAATGATGACATACTTTAGTACCTTATAAATGTTTTTACCCAAGAGGTTGCATCTGATTCAACCCAGATAACTGTTGCCATTGGATAAGAGAATCTTCTTAGGTAACATTTGGCTGAAATATGGAGCCGATAGAGTCAACTATCACAATCACTAACTCCTTGACAGACTCAGATAATACAGTGTTGTCATTAGAGAAAGAGAACTGCACACATGGAATAGTGAGTAGTTTTCCATTAGTTGGTGTCTAAATGAATGAATATTTCCGACCAACATAGACCTTGTCTATTGGTTAGTCAGTATCCTATGGCCTCAGAGAATATTTGTCGTCTATGATCTCACCCCTTTGGAAGGTTATACTCAAGCCATCTTGGTAGAGAACTACTTTTCAAACGGTGGGGACATAGAATCATTTCGACGAGTATACTTTCGAGGACATTCGGCCTAGTGTAAAGTTCATACGGACCATGTTATGTTCATTAAAGAATCAGGTACTTGTGAGTGGTCGCTCAGGGACCAACTGATCTCCGTACATTGAGAATGTAGTACTGTGCTATCTGGGATTCCTCCTAAAGTAACAATGCTTCATAGAAGTCAATGAAGGAAATTCTTCAGACAAATTTTACCATGAAGAGTAAGTATCAGAAAGTGCCTTGACCAAATTAGTTCCACCAATGTCAAAGCTTTGTAGCCGAATGCTATAGCAGATGATGGGAACTGGATAGCATGCTTCACTTCCCTTGAAAAGTCTTTCGCACCAAATCTCGGGACGCGATTCTTTTAAGGGGGGAGGGCTGTAACACCCCAGGTGTTTGCCACTCACTAAGCAGTGGGTTTGAGCTTAAACATGACAGATTAAGTGGAGATGACAATGTCAAGGTCAACCTATGGAGATGAGCCTAACCTAAAGTTGGATGTTGCACCATTGCTTTACATATAGGCCCCTTTTCAAATTATATGCTTGGGTAGTGTTATTACAATATATTCATGTGTCTCACCTTAGTACCTATCTATATTGACCCCTGGAAAAGTTTCATGAAGTTTGGAATCAAAAAGTCACATGAAATGATAAGTCATATGCTTGTTTGGATTATAACTGAAATATGCCTTACCTCCCATGGGAACTAGTGCTTATGCAACATACAAGTGCAACATGTGCAACAAACCTTTGCAACATGTGGAACAACCTAGGGAAGCATGTGTAGCATGTACCTTACAACAACACATGAAACAATTGAAATATGGCCTTGAAACAAGCACTACAATTATAGTAACTTCTATGTTTCAATGCTTGTGAGGCCTATATTCTTGTGTAACCTATTTATGGTATTTATGTTTGGCCTCTACAACACCTTAACTACGCTTAGGGCACTTAATGGAACAATGTTCATGTGGACCATGTTGACTAATTGTGTCTCTAAGTGATGGTTGACCATGTGTGGACCTTGGAACACTTTTGTTTGACCATTTCAAAAGTGTGACCTAGAAGCTTTACCTGACTATGCACCCTTTTTCAAAGTTATAGAGAATTTTATAAGGAACAAACTTTGTTTAAGAGTCAAGTCATGAAAAGGTGTGGAACATGCTCAAAAAGGGCCCACAAGTCAGAATTTGGACTGTTTTCCAACACTTAGCATTTTCTAAGCCTGGAAATTCATCGTCGTCGACATTGGCATCTCACGTTCTCCGAATTTTGTTGAGTAACTCAAGTTGACCCAAAAATAAAAGTTGGAGCTTACCTATTGGGGAAGAACATATAAGAAGATGGCGCTAGTTGCAATTCATTTTGACCCTCATTTTGAATTGTTGCTCGTTGCTTTTAAATTGCTAACAGTGTCAACTTTGGACTTGATTATCCACTAATCCATAACCCTAATTGTAGTGCGCCTTAAATAGAAATTGTAGGTCTTCATGTGGGCTGCAAACTTCATTTTAGGTCCATGTCCAGATTCGGCCCGTAGCCGGCCCAGAACAGCGCCCACCTTCCCCACTTTGCTGCTCGCCACACCTTCCCCACTTTGCTGCCCGCCAGGTGTCCAACGAAATGCTTCAATGGGTGATGAGTGTTCTGAACGTGGTGACCATGCAAGAGTTCAAGCTCTCCATTGCTGCCACCTCCACCTTGCTCTCTGCATCTCCCACGCCTAGTCGCAGTGGGGAGACCGCCCTTCCACTCTCTCATTCCCTCGCTCCCTCTCCTGCCCTCTCCTTCTGTCTGCCATGGACGAGCAGGCACAGCTCCAGTGGCGCCATGGCCGGCCACTGCCGAGCTCCACCGCCACCCCACAGCTTCATGCACCAGCAGCCCTAGGCCAAGCTCACCACCAGCCCTGCCCCTTCCTCTGCCGACCGCGCCGATCACAGCCACCCATCGCGCGTGGGGGGGGGGGCGCCGCCGAGCCTCCAGTGTCGCTGGCTGCCGCCGCCCGAGCCGAGGCCGCGGGCCAGCGCCGGTCAGTCCATCCTGGCCATGTCGCGAGCACCCCCAGGTGCGCAAGGGTTGACTCGGCCCTCTCCGGTCCCTGCCCGCCGCCGGTGAGCCGCCCAAGGCCGAAGGCTGAAGTCCGAGCTCGTGCTCTACTCCGTCTACGTGAAGAAGACCGGGTGGGAGTATGACATGTGGGTCCCGCCCGACTTCATTTAGTGCCCGAATTTACAGATTTTCTTTTATCTTGTAAAATCTATATCTCATATTTAGTAGCTCCAAAAATTATGCAATTTGTTTTGTTGGAATCCTTGGGAAGTGCTCTGCATGTTAGGGTAATCGGTTGTGCCATGCATGCATGTGTTTGTGCTGTAGAAATTCATTAGTGAAAAGTGGTTTTGGAAATGGATTAACTTGCTTTCATCAATATCTGGAGTTTTAGAACCCCAAAAATAGTGATTCTTGCTTTGTTATTTTTGTGATGACATGTACTTGCTAGGAAAAATATCAAACACACTAGTTGTTCACTATTTTCTTAAGGTTTTGATTTGACCTAGATAAATAAGGAAATCTACATTATATTGCTTGTCATTTTTATATCTTAAGTTGTGTTGCTCCAAATGATGTGAAATTTTTATGGTAGTCTTTCCATGCTATGAATGTACTGTGGTATAAATTTCATGGTCATTGCTTACTATATGATCAAGTTATTGATTTAACTTGCTTATGGCTTGATAAATAACTTGTAAATAATATATAATTGATAAAATAGAAAATGTTGTTCCATTAGCTTAGTATGATGTTTATATATCATATTGATTCATGCTAGGGCTATGTGTTCATAGAAAATATGGAGTTTTAGGTTTAACTTGCTCTCACATGATTTATTGCAATAGCTATTTGTCTTTTTCATAGAGGTTGATATACTTGTCCAAATGACTTGGAATTTGGACAGTAGACTTTTGGTAGCATTTGTAGGATACTGTAATTTTGGTATAATTTATTATGCACTTTTGATAGGTGTTCATAATTCTACCTAATTATCTAAATAAAGAAAATATATTAAAAGAATTTATTTAGGAATGGGCACTATGTTTTATGGTGTTCATTAGTCATGTGTGAAATGTTGGTAAAGTTGGTTTTGCATAATTATATGTTTGCAACATATGTTAATAATTATTTCTTGCAATTACTAGTTTCTGGACAGTTCTGGGGGCAATGTAAATTACCCCATGATAATGATGTTTTCTGAGAACCTTGTCTATAGAAAAGTTGTATATAATTCATGTATCTAGCTTGTGTTAAAATTTGGTGGCATTTGGTCAAGTAGTTTTTGAGTTATATATGTTTAAAGTCAGGTCCTAGATTTGGTTGCTCTCTGTTTGGAGCAGACCAGATTCTGTAGTTTTATCTTTTCGACCTATTAAACTTGGAAATCAGGCTTAGTTAATATTAAATAAATTGTAGAAAATTTCTTAAGCTTTCCAGAATGCCTTCTTGCAAGTCATTTGGATTTTTGGATCTCCAGTTATGATTGATTTACTCAGCTACTGCATTATGTCCAGAAAGTAGCAGATTCTTGTTCTAGTGCTTTGATTAACTTTGCCATGCTAGGGTGTGGAAGTGTGGCTCATATCATTGATGGTACTTGGGTTGGTACCCTATAATCTTATGATACTTGTGCCTTGATTGTTGTGCTTGCAATCTTCTAGGTTATGCCCTAATGAGGATTAAGTTAATTAGCTCTAGGTGTTTTTGAGAACTTTGGTATGCTTGTTTTATTACTTTATTATTACCCTTCTATGCATTCATACATATGCATTGTTGCACCTCATTTAGGTACGCTAGCTAAAACACGTGAAGGACCTGATGTGGAGCTAACCAGAAGATGGTGTGGTGGATCCATCCCGAAGATAGAAGGACCGGACAAGTGATAGATTGGAGGATGCTCGCCAAGCGGGTTTCATCTGACGTACTCTAACTTGAGTCGGATCCCAGGCAAGCCCCGGAGCATTATAAGCCTCCTACCTTCAAAGCAATTAATTCTACATATGTTATAAGTATTGTTGCATTAAGTTTTAGGAGTTGGTTGGAAACCCTTGCTGCATTATATCATTTCTTGTCCAGATATATGAATCCTTGAATCCTATATAGACTAGGATCAAGTAGATGCTTAGCCCCGCTTTAAGCAGTAGAAGTCAGGTGATTTCTTGTCACCTGCAAGATGTAGGGATATTCATATATGGCACGGTTGGCTATAATTGCTATCGTGGAAAAGAACCATGTGTTAATAAAATAAAATGAGACTGGGCGGGATGACGATAGTGAAGCAACAAGACATGGAGGTCTTGGGTGTGGATCTATCCCCGTCTGAGTTGTTTAAGGACCGATTCGTTGTACGTCCTTGAGTCATGTTGAACGCAGTCTTACACTTAGTTGGCCGGATAAGTCGTTCCGACCGCGAAGCCGAGTAATGCGGTTTAGGTCGGGAGTCGAATGGTAGGTCGCATCTTGGAGGAGAGTAATGTTGTGCTTGGGGACATTGGCGTGAGACCAAGGGGGGTTAGAGTCCCTAGCACCTAGCAGAGTGTCGCCCTTGGGGATGCGGCATCATTCGAACCCGTGACTCCGGAATTGTACGAAAGGTGGCTTGTGCGACCCTGGCAAGGGCCTGCGCGGTGAGTGTTAGAAATACCCCTCCAGCTAGATAGGAATTCGATTCGAATTGCCGTCGCTCCCGGTTTGTGAGCACTTGACTTGAGCAGTGGCAACGTAGATTCCCTTAAATTGAATGGATGGTTAATTGGATAACGATGGAAAGGTTGCCTCAATTTATACCTGCTATGGTTAATATTGTTTGCTCCTAATAAAGTGAGTGCTCTAGTACAGGTTCTAATATAGATGATAGGTTAATGATAATTAACTTGATGCTTAAGCATTAATGATTGATCATCTATATTAAGCTTTTATGCAAAATGTTGTCGAGCTAGCCCCACTTTATCTTAGTCTTGCATGATCCTTGGTGTCACTTTATTTCTGGTTTTTGATAGGTAAGTCTAGCTGAGTACCTTCTTGTACTCAGGGTTTTATCCCCACTTGTTGCAGGTTGTGATGTATCTTTGTGACTGCAAGAGTTGGTTGGCTCCTGCCGTAGTGGTGGAGTGTGATCACGGGCATGATCCTTCTGAGTTATCTTCTCTCTAATGCTTTTGTTGGAAGTCGACCTTGGTACTAGCATGTATTTGAAATAAGATTAATGTTAGTTTCAAATTACTTTGCTTCCGCTACTTTTCAATGTAAGTTCTAATAACTATGTTGAACTCCGATGTATATTGAATTACTTGTGAAATGGTTGTAACATGTGACTTGTTATGTTGAATCACTACGATCTTGACTGGTATGTTGGTTGGTTTGAAATCCCTTGTGATTTCACTGGACTACTGGAGTTATATGGGCTCAAGTGCGAGAATTTGATCACTTCGGTGATTGTTTTTGTACTTGTGCTCTTATAATTTGGACGGTTCCGTGACAATGGTACTCCTAGGTGACGAAGCACATGTGGATGCTCGTTTTAGTCTGTTTGGACATAGAGCTAATCTTGACACGAGATAGGTGCACGGTTTGCGCTGAACGTACCATAGGCTCAGAAATCATTTTGGATGCACCTGGTGGATCTCCTCGGTGATATTGGTCATGTGGAATCGCGTTTCAATCCATTTGGAGACATTGTTGGAGTCAGTGCAATATAGGTGCACAATTTGTGCCAAACGTAGCTCAGAAATCATTTTGGGATGCACCCGATGGTACTTCTAGGTGATGAGGCTCAAGTGGTTACTTGATTCAGTCTATTTGGAGATAGTGCTAATCTTGACGCAAGACAAGTGCACGGTTTCCGCCGAACGTACCACAAGCTCGAAAATCATTTCAGACACACCCGATGGTACTACTAGGAGATGAGGCTCAAGTGGATGCTCATTTTGGTCTGTTTGGAGATAGTGCTAATCTTGACGCAAGATAGATGCACGGTTTGCGCCTAACGTAACATAGGGTCATAAATCGTTTTGGACGCACCCGATGGATCTCCTATGTGACATTGGTCATGTGGAATCTCATTTCAATCCATTCGGAGACAGAGGTTGTGTCATTGCAAGATAGGTGCATGGTTTGCGGCAAATGTACCATAGGCACAGAAATCATTTTGGACGCACCCGATGGTACTCCTAGGTGACATGGCTCAAGTGGATGCTCGTTTTGGTTTGTTTAGACTTAGTGCTAACCTTGACGCGAGATAGGTGCATAGTTTGCGCCAAACATACCATAGGCTCAGAAATCATTTTGGACGCACCCGATGGATCTTCTTAGTGACATTGGTCATTTGGAATCTCGTTTCAACCCTTTTTGTAGACAGTGTTAGTGTCAGTGCAAGATTGGTGTACGGTTTGTGCCAAACATCGCTTAGAAATCGTTTTAGACGCACCCGATGGTACTTCTAAGTGACGAGGCACAAGTGGATGCTCGTATTAGTCTATTTGGAGATAGTGCTAACCTTGATACAAGATAGGTGCACGGTATGCGCCGAACATACCGTAGGCTCAGAAATTGTTTTGGATGCACCCGATGGATCTCCTAGGTGACATTGGTCATCTAGAATCTCGTTTCAATCCAGTTGGAGACAGCGGTACTATCAGTGCAAGATGGGTGCACTGTTTGCACCAAACATACCATAGGCACAGAAATCGTTTTGGACGCACCCGATGATACTCCTAGGTGACAAGGCTTAAGTGGATGCTCGTTTTGGTCTGTTTGGAGACAGTGCTAATCTTGATGCGATATTCGTGCACGGTTTGCGTCGAACGTACCATAGGCTTGGAAATCGTTTTAGACGTGCTCGATGGTACTCCTAGGTGAAAAAGCTCAAGTGGATGCTCGCTTTGGTCTGTATAGACATAGTGCTAACGTTGACGCAAGATAGGTGTACGGTTTGCACTGAACGTAGGATAGGCTCAGAAATCATTTAGGATGCACTCGGTGGATCTCCTATGTGACTTTGGTCATGTGGGATCTCGTTTCAATCCTTTGGTGACAGTGGTAGTGTTAGTGCAAGATATGTGCACGGTTTGCGCTAAACGTACCATAGGCACAGAAATCATTTTGGATGCACCCGATTGTACTCCTAGGTGACGAGGCTCAAGTGGATGCTCGTTTGGGTCTGTATGGAGATGGTGCTAACCTTGACGCAAGATAGGAGCACGGGTTGCGCCGAACGTACCGTAGGCTCAGAAATCATTGTGGATGCACCCGATGGACCTCCTAGGTGACATTGGTCATGTGGAATCTCATTTCAATCCATTTGGAGGTAGCAGTACTGTCAGTGCAAGATGGGTGCACTGTTTGCGCCAAACATATGATAGGCACAAAAATCATTTTTGACGCACCCGAAGGTACTCCTAGGTGACGAGGCTTAAGTGGATGCTTGTTTTGGTCTGTTTGGAGATAGTGCTAATCTTGATGCGAGATTGGTGCACGGTTTGCGTCGAACGTACCATAGGCTTGGAAATCATTTTGGACATGCTCGATGGTACTCCTATGTGACGTGGCTCAAGTGGATGCTCGTTTTGGTCTGTTTAGACATAGTGCTAACCTTGACACAAGATAGGTGCACGGTTTGTGCCGAACGTAGCATAGGCTCAGAAATTGTTTTGGATGCACCTGATGGATCTCTTATCTGACTTTGGTCATGTGGAATCTCATTTCAATCCATTTGGTGACAGTGGCAGTGTTAGTGCAAGATACGTGCACGGTTTGTGCTAAACGTTCCATAGGCTCTGAAATCAATTTGGACGCACCCGATGGATTTCCTCGGTGACGAGGCCAAGTGGATGCTCGTTTTAGTCTGTTTGGAGATAGTGCTAATCTTGACGCAAGATAGATGCACGGTTTGCATCGAACGTATCATTGGCTCAAAAATCATTTTGGACACACCTGATGGTACTCCTAGGTGACGCGGCACACGTGGATGCTCGTTTTGGTCTGTTTTGACATAGAGCTAATCTTGACACAAGATAGTTGCACGGTTTGCACCGAACGTCTCATAGGCTCAGAAATCATTTTGGACGCACCCGATGGACCTCCTTGGTGACATTGGTCATTTGGAATCTCGTTTCAATCCATTTGGAGACACTGTTAGAGTCAGTACAAGATAGGTGCACAGTTTACGCCAAACATAGCTCAGAAATCATTTCGGGATGCACCCGATGGTACTTCTAGGTGACGACGCTCAAGTGGTTACATGTTTCTGTCTATTTGGAGATAGTGCTAATCTTGACGCAAGATAAGTGCACGGTTTGCACTGAACGTACCACAAGCTCGAAAATCATTTCAGACACACCCTATGGTACACTTAGGTGACGAGGCTCAAGTGGATGCTCATTTCAGTCTGCTTCGAGATAGTGCTAATCTTGACGCAAAATAGATGCACGGTTTGCGCCTAACGTAACATTGGGTTAGAAATTGTTTTGGACGCATCCAATGGATCTCCTATGTGACATTGGTCATGTGGAATCTCATTTCAATCCATTTGAAGACAGTGGTAGTGTTAGTGCAAGATAGGTGCACGGTTTGCGCCAAACGTACCATAGGCACAGAAATCGTTTTGGACGCACCCAATGGTACTCCTAGGTGACGAGGCTCAAGTGGATGCTCATTTTTGTCTATTTGAAGATAGTGCTAATCTTGACGCAAGATAGATGCACGGTTTGCACCTAACGTAACATAGGGTCAGAAATCATTTTGGACGGACCCGATGGATCTCCTATGTGACATTGGTCATGTGGAATCTCATTTCAATCCATTTGGAGACAGTGGTAGTGTCAGTACAAGATACGTGCACGGTTTGTGGCAAACATACCATAGGCATAGAAATCGTTTTGGACGCACCCGATGGTACTCCTAGGTGGCATGGCTCAAGTGGATGCTCGTTTTGGTCTGTTTTGACATAGTACTAACCTTGACGCGAGATGAGTCCATAGTTTGCGCCGAACATACCATGGGCTCAGAAATCATTTTGGACGAACCCGATAGATCTTCTTAGTGACATTGGTCAATTTGGAGGCAATGTTAATGTTAGTGCAAGATAGGTGCACGGTTTGCGCCAAACATCACTTAGAAATCGTTTTGGACGCACCCGATGGTACTTCTAGGTGACGAGGCACAAGTGGATGCTCGTTTTAGTGTGTTTGGAGATAGTGCTAACCTTAATGCAAGATAGGTGCATGGTATGCGCCGAACGTACCGTAGGCTCAGAAATTATTTTGGATGCACCCGATGTATCTCCTAGGAGACATTGGTCATCTGGAATCTCGTTTCAATCCATTTGGAGACAGCAATACTATCAGTGCAAGATGGGTGCATTGTTTGCGCCAAACATACCATAGGCACATAAATCATTTTGGACGCACCCGATGGTACTCCTAGGTGACGAGCTTAAGTGGATGCTCGTTTTGGTCTATTTGGAGACAATGCTAATCTTGATGCGAGATTGGTGCACGGTTTGCGTCGAACGTACCATAGGCTTGGAAATCAATTTAGACGCGCTCCATGATACTCCTAGGTGAAGAAGCTCAAGTGGATGCTCGCTTTGGTCTATATAGACATAGTGCTAACTTTGACGCAAGATAGGTGTACGGTTCGCACTGAACGTAGGATAGGATCAAAAATCATTTAGGATGCACCCGGTGGATCTCCTATGTGACTTTGGTCATGTGGGATCTCGTTTCAATCCTTTGGTGATAGTGGTAGTGTTAGTGCAAGATATGTGCACGATTTGCGCTAAACGTACCATAGGCACAGAAATTATTTTGGATGCACCCGATAGTACTCCTTGGTGATGAGGCTCAAGTGGATGCTCGTTTTGGTCTGTTTGGAGATAGTGCTAACCTTGACGCAAGATAGGAGCACGGTTTGTGCCGAACGTACCGTAGGCTCAGAAATCATTGTGGAAGCACCCGATGGATGTCCTAGGTGACATTGGTCTTGTGGAATCTCATTTCAATCCATTTGGAGACAGTGGTACTGTCAGTGCAAGATGGTTGCACGGTTTGCGCCAAACATACCATAGGCACAAAAATCTTTTTGGACGCACCCGATGGTACTCCTAGGTGATGAGTCTTAAGTGGGTGCTCGTTTTGTTTTGTTTGGAGACAGTGCTAATCTTGATGCGAGATTGCTACACGGTTTGCGTCGAACGTACCATGGGCTCGGAAATCATTTTGGACGTGCTCGATGGTACTCCTAGGTGACGAGGCTCAAGTGGATGCTCATTTTGGTCTGTTTGGAGATAGCGCTAATCTTGACGCAAGATAGATGCACGGTTTGCGTCGAACGTACCATAGGCTCGAAAATCGTTTTGGACACACCTGATGGTACTCCTAGGTGACGAGGCACACGTGGATGCTCGTTTTGGTCTGTTTGGACATATAGCTAATCTTGACACAAGATAGGTGCACGGTTTGCCCCGAACGTACCACAAGCTCGAAAATCCTTTCAGACACACCCGATGGTACTCCTAGGTGACGAGGCTCAAGTGGATCCTCGTTTTGGTCTCTTTGGAGATAGTGCTAAACTTGACGCAAGATAGATGCACGGTTTGCGCCAAACGTAACATAGGGTCAGAAATTGTTTTGGATGCACCCGATGGATCTCCTATGTGATATTGGTCATCTGGAATCTCATTTCAATCCATTAGGAGACTGTGGTAGTGTCAGTGCAAGATGGGTGTACGGTTTGCGCCAAACGTACCATGGGCACAGAAATCATTTTGGATGCACCCGATGGTACTCCTGGGTGACGAGGCTCAAGTGGATGCTCGTTTTGGCCTGTTTGGAGATAGTGCTAACCTTGATGCAAGATAGGTTCACGGTTTGCGCTGAACCTACCGTAGGCACAGAAATTATTTTGGATGCACCTATTGGATCTCCTAGGTGACATTGGTCATGTGGAATGTCGTTTCAATCCATTTGGAGACAGCGGTGCTGTCAGTGCAAGATGGGTGCACTGTTTGCGCCAAACATAACATAGGCACAGAAATCGTTTTGGACGCACCCGATGGTACTCCTAGGTGACGAGGCTTAAGTGGATGCTCGTTTTGGTCTATTTGGAGACAGTGCTAATCTTGATGCGAGATTGCTGCATGGTTTGCGTCGAACGTACCATAGGCTCAAAAATCGTTTTGGACACACCTAATGGTACTCCTAGGTGACGAGGCACACGTGGATGCTCGTTTTGGTCTGTTTGGACATAGAGCAAATCTTGACACATGATAGGTGCACGGTTTGCGTCGAACGTCCCATAGGCTAAGAAATCATTTTGGACGCACCCGACGAATCTCCTCGGTGACAGTGGTCATGTGGAATCTCGTTTCAATACATTTGGAGACACTGTTCGAGTCAGTGCAAGATAGGTGCACGATTTGCGCCAAAGGTAGCTCAGAAATCATTTTGGGATAAACCCGATGGTACTTCTAGGTGACGAGGCTCAAGTGGTTACTTGTTTCAGTCTATTTGGAGATAGTGCTAATCTTGACGCAAGATAGGCGCACGGTTTGGGCCGAGCGTACCACAAGCTCGAAAAATGTTTCAGACACACCCGATGGTACTCCTAGGTGACAAGGCTCAAGTGGATGCTTGTTTTGGTCTGTTTGGAGATAGTGCTAATCTTGACGCAAGATAGATGCATGGTTTGCGCCGAACGTAACATTGGGTCAGAAATTGTTTTGGACGCACCCGATGGACCTCCTATGTGACATTGGTCATGTGGAATCTCATTTCAATCTATTTGGAGACAGTGGTAGTGTTTGTGCAAGATAAGTGCATGGTTTGCTCAAAACGTACCATAGACACAAAAATCGTTTTGGATGCACCCGATGGTACTCCTAGGTGATGTGGCTCAAGCGGATGCTCGTTTTGGTATGTTTGGAAATTGTGCTAATCTTGACGCAAGATAGGTGCACGGTTTGCGTTGAACATACCATAGGCTTGGAAATCGTTTTGGACGCACCCGATAGTACTCCTAGGTGACAAGGCTCAATTGGATGCTTCTTTTGGTTTGTTTGGAGATAGTGCTAACATTCACACAAGATAGGTGCACGGTTTGCGCCGAAGGTACCGTAGGCTCAGAAATCATTTTGGACGCACCCGATGGATCTCCTAGGTGAGATTGGTCATCTGGAATCTCGTTTCAATCCATTTGGAGACAGCAGTACTGTCAGTGCAAGATGGGTGCATTGTTTGCGCCAAACATACCATAGACACAGAAATCGTTTTGGACGCACCCGATAGTACTCCTAGGTGACGTGGCTTAAGTGGATGCTCATTTTGGTCTGTTTGGAGACAGTGCTAATGTTGATGCAAGATTGGTGTACGGTTTGCGTCGAACGTTCCATAGGCTTAGAAATCATTTTAGATGCGCTCGATGGTACTCCTAGGTGACGAAACTTAAGTGGATGCTCGTTTTGGTCTGTTTAGACATAGTGCTAACCATGACGCAAGATTGGTGCATAGTTTGCGCCGAACGTAGCATAGGCTCAGTAATCGTTTAGGATGCACCCGGTGGATCTCCTATGTGACTTTGGTCATGTGCAATCTTGTTTCCATCCTTTGGTGACATTGGCAGTGTTAGTGCAAGATATGTGCATGGTTTGCGCTAAACGTACCATAGGCACAAAAATCATTTTGGATGCACCCAATACTACTCCTAGGTGACGAGGCTCAAATGGATGCTCGTTTTGGTCTCTTTGGAGATTGTGCTTACCTTGACACAAGATAGGAGCACGGTTTGCGCCGAACGTACCATAGGCTCAGAAATCGTTGGGGATGCACCCGATGGATCTCCTAGGTGACATTAGTCATGTGGAATCTCGTTTTAATCCATTTGGAGACAGCGGTATTGTTAGTGGAAGATGGGTGCACTGTTTGCGCCAAAGATACCATAGGCACAGAAATCATTTTGGACGCACCCGATGGTACTCCTAGGTGATGAGGCTTAAGTGGATACTCGTTTTGGTTTGTTTGGAGACAGTGCTAATCTTGATGCGAGATTGCTGCATGGTTTGCGTCGAACGTACCATAGGCTCGAAAATCGTTTTGGACACACCTAATGGTACTCCTAGGTGACGAGGCACACGTGGATGCTCGTTTTGGTCTGTTTGGACATAGAGCAAATCTTGACACATGATAGGTGCACGGTTTGCGTCGAACGTCCCATAGGCTAAGAAATCATTTTGGACGCACCTGATGGTACTCCTAGGTGACGAGGCACACGTGGATGCTCGTTTTGGTCTGTTTGGACATAGAGCTAATCTTGACACAAGATAGGTGCACGGTTTGCGCCGAACGTCCCATAGGCTCAGAAATCATTTTGGACGCACCCGATGGATCTCCTCGGTGACATTGGTCATGTGGAATCTCGTTTCAATCTATTTTTAGACACTGTTAGAGTCAGTGCAAGATAGGTGCATGGTTTGCGCCAAACGTAGCTCAGAAATCATTTTGGGATTCACCCGAGGGTACTTCTAGGTGACGAGGCTCAAGTGGTTACTTGTTTCAGTCTATTTGGAGATAGTGCTAATCTTGACACAAGATAGGTTCACGGTTTGCGCCGAACGTACCACAAGCTCAAAAAACGTTTCAGATACACCCGATGGTACTCCTAGGTGATGAGGCTCTAGTGGATGCTCGTTTTGGTCTGTTTGGCGATAGTGCTAATTTTGATGCAAGATAGATGCACGGTTTGCACCGAACGTAACATAGGGTCAGAAAATCGTTTTGGACGCACCTGATGGATCTCCTATGTGACATTGGTCATGTGGAATCTCATTTCAATCCATTTGGAGAAAGTGGTAGGGTTAGTGAAAGATAGGTGCACGGTTTGCGCCAAACGTACCATAGGCACATAAATCGTTTTGGACGCACCCGATGATACTCCTAGGTGACGTGGCTCAAGTGGTGCTTGTTTTGGTCTGTTTAGACATAGTGCTAACCTTGACGCAAGATAGGTGCATAGTTTGCTCCGAACGAACCATAGGCTCATAAATCATTTTGGCCGCACCCGATGGATCTTCTCAGTGACATTGGTCATTTGGAATCTCGTTTCAATCCAATTGGAGACAGTGTTAGTGTTCGTGCAAGATAGGTAAACGGTTTGCACCAAACACCGCTTAGAAATCGTTTTGGATGCACCCGATGGTACTCCTAGGTGACGAGGCTCAAGTGGATGCTCGTTTTGGTCTATTTGAAGATAGTGCTAACCTTGAAGCAAGATAGGTGCATGGTTTGCGCCGAACGTACCATAGACTCAGAAATTGTTTTGGATGCACCCGATGGATCTCCTAGGTGACATTGGTCATGGGGAATCACGTTTCAATCCATTTGGAGATAGCGGTACTATCAGTGCAAGATGGGTGCACTGTTTGCGCTAAACATACCATAGGCACAGAAATCATTTTGGGCGCACACGATGGTACTCCTAGGTGATGAGGCACACGTGGATGCTCGTTTTGGTCTGTTTGGAGATAGTGCTAATCTTGATGCGACATTGGTGCACGGTTTGTATCGAACGTACCGTAGGCTTGGAAATCGTTTTAGACGCGCTCGATGGTACTCCTAGGTGAAGAACCTCAAGTGGATGGTCGTTTTGGTCTGTTTAGACATAGTGCTAACCTTGACGCAAGATAGGTGCACGGTTTGCGCCGAACATAGCCTAGGCTCATAAATCGTTTAGGATGCACCCGGTGGATCTCCTATGTGACTTTGGTCATGTTGAATCTCGTTTCAATCCTTTGGTGACAGTGGCAGTGTTAGTGCAAGATATGTGCACGATTTGCTCTAAACATACCATAGGCAAAGAAATCATTTTAGATGCACCCGATACTACTCTTAGGTGATGAAGCTCAAGTGCATGCTCGTTTTGGTCTATTTTGAGACAGTGCTAAACTTGATGCGAGATTGGTGCACGGTTTGCGTCGAACAAAGCAGAGGCTCATAAATCGTTTTGGATATGCTCGATGGTACTCCTAGGTGATGAGGCTCAAGTGGATGCTCGTTTTGGTCTGTTTGGAGATAGCTCTAATCTTGACGTAAGATAGATGCACGGTATGTGTCGAACGTACCATAGGCTCGAAAATCATTTTGGACGCACCTGATGGTACTCCTAGGTGACGAGGCACATGCGGATGCTCGTTTTGGTCTGTTTAAATATAGAGCTAATCTTGACACAAGATAGGTGCACGGTTTGTGCCGAACGTCCCAAGGCTCAGAAATCATTTTGGACGCACCCGATGGATCTCCTCGGTGACATTGGTCATATGGAATCTCGCTTCAATCCATTTGCAGACACTGTTATAGTCAGTGCAAGATAGGTGCACGGTTTGCGCCAAACGTAGCTCAGAAATCATTTTGGGATGCACCCGATGGTACTTCTAGGAGACGAGGCTCAAGTGGTTATTTGTTTCTTTCTATTTGGAGATAGTGCTAATCTTGATGCAAGATAGGTGCACAGTTTGTGCCAAACATACCATAGGCACATAAATCGTTTTGGACGCACCCGATGGTACTCCTAGGTGACGGGGCTTAAGTGGATGCTCGTTTTGGTCTGTTTGGAGACAATACTAATCTTGATGCAATATAGGTGCACAGTTTGCGCCGAACATACCACAAGCTCGAAAATTGTTTCAGACACACCCGATGGTACTCCTAGCTGAAGAGCCTCAAGTGGATGCTCGTTTTGGTCTGTTTAGAGATAGTGCTAATCTTGACGCAAGATAGATGCACGGTTTGCGCCGAACGTAACATAGGGTTAGAAATCGTTTTGGACGCACCCGATGGATCTCCTATGTGACATTGGTCATGTGGAATCTCATTTCACTCCATTTGGAGACAGTGGTAGTGTCGGTGCAAGATAGGAGCACGGTTTGCGACAAACGTACCATAGACACAGAAATCATTTTGGACGCACCTAATGGTACTCCTAGGTGACGTGGCTCAAGCGGATGCTCATTTTGGTATGTTTGGAGATAGTGCAAATCTTGACGCAAGATAGTTGCACGGTTTCCGTTGAACATACCATAGGCTTGGAAATTGTTTTGGACGCACCCGATGGTACTCCTAGGTGACAAGGCTCAAGTGGATGCTCGTTTTGGTTCTGTTTGGAGATAGTGCTAATCTTGACGCAAGATAGGTGCACGGTTTGCGCCGAACGTACCGTAGGCTCAGAAATCGTTTTGGATTCACCTGATGGATCTCCTAGGTGATATTGGTCATGTGGAATCTCATTTCAATCCATTTGGAGCCAGCAGTACTGTCAGTGGAATATGGGTGCACTATTTGTGCCAAACATATCATAGGCATAGAAATCATTTTGGACGCACCCGATGGTACTCCTAGGTGACGAGGCTTAAGTGGATGCTTGTTTTGGTTTGTTTGGAGATAGTGCTAATCTTGATGCGAGATTGCTGCACGGTGTGCGTCAAACATACCATAGGCTTAGAAATCGTTTTGGACGTGCTTGATGGTACTCTTTGGAGACAAAGCTCAAGTGGATGCTTGTTTTGGTCTGTTTGGAGATAGCGCTAATCTTGATGTAAGATAGATGCACGGTTTGCGTCGAACGTACCATAGGCTCGAAAATCATTTTGGACGCACCAGATGGTACTCCTAGGTGACGAGGCACACATGGATGCTCGTTTTGGTCTGTTTGGACACAGAGCTAATCTTGACACAAGATAGGTGCACGGCTTGCGCCAAACATCCCATAGGCTCAGAAATCATTTTGGATGCACCCGATGAATCTCCTAGGTGACATTGTTCATGTGGAATCTCATTTCAATCCATTTGGAGACAGCAGTACTGTCTGTGCAAGATGGGTGCACTGTTTGTGCCAAACATACCATAGGCACAAAAATCGTTTTGGACGCAAAAGATGGTACTCCTAGGTGATGGGGCTTAAGTGGATGCTTGTTTTGGTCTGTTTGGAGACAGTGCAAATCTTGATGCATGATTGGTGCAAGGTTTGCGTCGAACGTACCATAGGCTTGGTAATCATTTTAGACGCGCTCGATGGTACTCCTAGGTGAAGAAGCTCAAGTGGATGCTCGTTTTGGTCTGTTTAGACATAGTGCTAACCTTGACGCAAGATAGATGCACGATTTGCGTCGAACGTACCATAGGCTCAAAAATCGTTTTGGACGCACCTAATGGTACTCCTAGGTGACGAGGCACATGTGGATGCTCGTTTTGGTATGTTTGGACATAGACCTAATCATGACACAAGATAGGTGCACGGTTTGCGCCGGACGTCCCATAGGCTCAGAAATCATTTTGAACACACCTGATGGATCTCCTCGGTGACATTGGTCATGCAGAATCTCGTTTCAATCCATTTGGAGACACTATTAGAGTCAGTGCAAGATAGGTGCACGGTTTGCGCCAAACGTAGCTCAAAAATCATTTTGGGATCCACTCGATGGTACTCCTATGTGATGTGGCTCAAGCAGATGCTTGTTTTGGTATGTTTGGAGATAGTGCAAATCTTGACGCAAGATAGGTGCACGGTTTTCGTTGAACATACCATAGGCTCGAAAATCGTTTTGGACGCACCCGATGGTACTCCTAGGTGACGAGGCACACGTGGATGCTCGTTTTGGTCTATTTGGGCATAATGCTAATCTTGACACAAGATAAGTGCACGGTTTGCGCCGAACGTCCCATAGGCTTAGAAATCATTTTGGACGCACCTGATGGTACACCTAGGTGACGAGGCACATGTGGATGCTCGTTTTGGTCTGTTTGGACATAGAGCTAATCTTGACACAAGATAGGTGCACGGTTTGTGCCGAACGTCCCATAGGCTCAGAAATCATTTTGGACACACCCGATGGATCTCCTCGGTGATATTGGTCATGTGGAATCTTGTTTCAATCCATTTGGAGACACTGTTAGAGTCAGTGCAACATAGGTGCACGGTTTGCGCCAAACATAGCTCAGAAATAATTTTGGGATGCACCCGATGGTACTTCTAGGTGACGAGGCTCAAGTGGTTACTTGTTTCAGTCTATTTGGAGATAGTGCTAATCTTGATGCAAGATAGGTGCACAGTTTGTGCCAAACATACCATAGGCACAGAAATCGTTTTGGACGCACCCGATGGTACTCCTAGGTGACGAGGCTTAAGTGGATGCTCGTTTTGGTCTGTTTGAAGACAGTGATAATCTTGATGCGAGATTGGTGCACGGTTTGCGTCGAACGTACCATAGGCTTGATAATCGTTTTAGACGCGCTCGATGGTACTCGTAGGTGAAGAAGCTCAAGTGGATGCTCGTTTTGGTCTGTTTAGACATAGTGCTAACCTTGACGCAAGACTGGTGCACGGTTTGCGCTGAACGTAGCATAGGCTCAAGAATCGTTTTGGATGTGCTCGATGGTACTCCTAGGTGACGAGGCTCAAGTGGATGCTCGTTTTGGTCTATTTGGAGATAGCGCTAATCTTGATGCAAGATAGATGCACGGTTTGCGTCGAACGTACCATAGGCTCGAAAATCGTTTTTGGACGCACCTGATGGTACTCTTTGGTGACGAGGCACACGTGGATGCTTGTTTTGGACTGTTTGGACATAGAGCTAATCTTGACACAAGATTGGTGCACGGTTTGCGCCGAACGTGCCATAGGCTCAGAAATCATTTTGGACGCACCCGATGGATCTCCTCGGTGACATTGGTCATGTGGTATCTCGTTTCAACGCATTTGGAGACACTATTAGAGTCAGTGCAAGATAGGTGCACGGTTTGCGCGAAACGTATCTCGTTTCAACGCATTTAGAGACACTATTAGAGTCAGTGCAAAGATAGTTGCACGGTTTGCGCCGAACGTAGCATAGGCTCAACAATCGTTTTGGATGTGCTCGATGGTACACCTAGTTGACGAGGCTCAAATAGATGCTCGTTTTGGTCTGTTTGGAGATAGTGCTAGCATTGACGCAAGATAGGTGCACGGTTTACGCCGAACGTACCATAGGCTCAGAAATCATTTTGGATGCGCCCGATGGATCTCCTAGGTGACATTGGTCATCTAGAATCTTGTTTCAATCCATTTGGAGACAGCGGTACTGTTAGTGCAAGATAGGTGCACTGTTTGCGGCAAACATACCATAGGCACAGAAATCATTTTGGACGCACCCGATGGTACTCCTAGGTGACATGGCTTAAGTGGACGCTTGTTTTGGTCTGTTTGGAGATAGTGCTAATCTTGATGCGAGATTGGTGCACGGTTTGCGTCGAACGTTCCAAAGGCTTGGAAATCGTTTTAGACGCGCTCGATGGTACTCCTAGGTGACGAAGCTCAAGTGGATGCTCGTTCTGGTCTGTGTTAGGCATAGTGCTAACCTTGACGCAAGATAGGTGCATGGTTTGCGCTGAACTTAGCATAGGCTCAGAAATCATTTTGGATGTGCTCGATGGTACTCCTAGGTGACGAGGCTCAAGTGGATGCTCGTTTTGGTCTGTTTGGAGATAGCGCTAATCTTGACGCAAGATAGATGCACGGTTTGCGTCGAACGTACCATAGGGTCAAAAATCGTTTTGGACGCACCTGATGGTACTCCTAGGTTTTGAGGCACATGTGGATGCTCGTTTTAGTCTATTTGGACATAGAGCTAATCTTGACACAAGATAGGTGTACGGTTTGCGCCGAACATCCTATAGGCTCAGAAATCATTTTGGACGCACCCGATGGTAGTCCTAGGTGACGTGGCTTAAGTGGATGATCGTTTTGGTATGTTTGGAGACAGTGCTAATTTTGATGCGAGATTAGTGCACGGTTTGCGTCGAACGTTCCATAGGCTTGGAAATCGTTTTAGACGCGCTCGATGGTACTCCTAGGTGACGAAGCTCAAGTGAATGCTCGTTCTGGTCTGTGTAAGACATAGTGCTAACCTTGACGCAAGATAGGTGCACGGTTTGCGCCGAACTTAGCATAGGCTCAGAAATCGTTTAGGATAAACCCGGTGGATCTCCTATTTGACTTTGGTCAGTGGAATCTTGTTTCAATCCTTTGGTGACAGTGGCAGTGTTAGTGCAATATATGTGCACGGTTTGCGCTAAACGTACCATAGGCATAGAAATCATTTTGGATGCACCCGATAGTACTCCTAGGTGATGAGGCTCAAGTGGATGCTCATTTTGGTCTGTTTGGAGATAGTGCTAACCTTGGCACAAGACAGGGGCACGGTTTGTGCCGAACATACCGTAGGCTCAGAAATCGTTGTGGATGCACCCGATGGATCTCCGAGGTGACATTGGTCATGTGGAATCTCGTTTCAGTCTATTTGGAGACAACGGTATTGTCAATGCAAGATGGGTGCACTGTTTGTGCCAAATATACCATAGGCACAGAAATCGTTTTGGACGTACCCGATGGTACTCCTAGGTGATGAGGCTTAAGTGGATGCTCGTTTTGGTCTGTTTGGAGACAGTGCTAATCTTGATGCGAGATTGGTGCACGGTTTAAGTCGAACGTACCATAGGCTTGGAAATCGTTTTAGACGTGCTCGATGGTACTCCTATGTGAAGAAGGTCAAGTGGATGTTCGTTTTGGTCTGTTTAGACATAGTGCTAACCTTGATGCAAGATAGGTGCACGGTTTGCGGCTAATGTAGGATAGGCTCAGAAATCGTTTTGGATGTGCTCGATGGTACTCCTAGGTGATGAGGCTCAAGTGGATGCTCGTTTTGGTCTGTTTGGAGATAGCGCTAATCTTGACACAAGATAGATGCACGGTATGCGTCGAACGTACAATACGCTCGAAAATCATTTTGGACGCACCTGATGATACTCCTAGGTTTTGAGGCACATGTTGATGCTCGTTTTGGTCTGTGTGGACATAGAACTAATCTTGACACAAGATAGGTGCACGGTTTGTGCTGAACGTCCCATAGGCTCATAAATCATTTTGGATGCACCCGATGGATCTCCTCGGTGACATTGGTCATGTGGAATCTCGTTTCAATCCATTTCGAGGCACTGTTAGAGTCAGTGCAAGATAGGTGCACGGTTTGCGCCAAACATAGCTCAGAAATCATTTTGGGATGCACTCGATGGTACTTCTAGGTGACGAGGCTCAAGTGGTTACTTGTTTCAGTCTATTTGGAGATGGTGCTAATTTTGGTGCAAGATAGGTGCACGGTTTGCACCGAACGTACTCCTAGCTGAAGAGGCTCAAGTGGATGCTTGGTTTGGTCTGTTTGGAGATAGAGCTAATCTTGACGCAAGATAGATGCACGGTTTGCACCGAACGTAACATAGGGTCAGAAATCATTTTGGACGCACCCGATGGATCTCCTATGTGACATTGGTCATGTGGAATCTCATTTCAATCCATTTGGAGACAGTGGTGGTGTCAGTGCAAGATAGGAGAACGGTTTGCGCCAAACATACCATAGACACAGAAATCGTTTTGGACGCACCCGATGGTACTCCTAGGTGACGTGGCTCAAGCGGATGCTCGTTTTGGTATGTTTGGAGATAGTGCAAGTCTTGACGCAAGATAGGTGCACGGTTTCCGTTGAACATACCATAGGCTCGGAAATCGTTTTGGACGCACCAGATGGTACTCCTAGGTGACGAGGCTCAAGTGGATGCTCGTTTTGGTCTGTTTGGAGATAGTGCTAACCCTGACGCATGATAGGTGCACGGTTTGCGCTAAATGTACCGTAGGCTCAGAAATCATTTTGGATGCACCCGATGGATCTCCTAGGTGATATTGGTCATGTGGAATCTAATTTCAATCCATTTGGAGACAGCAGTACTGTCAGTGCAAGATGGGTGCACTATTTGTGCCAAACATACCATAGGCACAGAAATCATTTTGGACGCACCCGATGGTACTCATAGGTGACGAGGCTTAACTGGATGCTCGTTTTGGTTTGTTTGGAGACAGTGCTAACCTTGATGCGAGATTGCTGCACGGTGTGCGTCGAACGTACCATAGGCTCAGAAATTGTTTTGGACGTGCTCGATGGTACTCCTTGGTGATGAGGCTCAAGTGGATGCTTGTTTTGGTCTGTTTGGAGATAGCGCTAATCTTGACGTAAGATAGATGCATGGTTTGCGTCAAACGTACCATAGGCTCGAAAATCGTTTTGGACGCACCTGATGGTACTCCTAGGTGACGAGGCACATGTGGATGCTCGTTTTGGTCTGTTTGGACATAGAGCTAATCTTGACACAAGATAGGTGCACGGTTTGCGCCGAACGTCCCATAGGGTTAGGAATCATTTTGGATGCACCTGATGGATCTCCTTGGTGACATTGGTCATGTGAAATCACATTTCAATCCATTTCGAGACAGCAGTACTGTCTGTGCAAGATGGGTGCACTGTTTGTGCCACACATACCATAGGCACATAAATCATTTGCGACGCACCTGATGGTACTCCTAGGTGACGGGGCTTAAGTGGATGCTCGTTTTGGTCTGTTTGGAGATAGTGCTAATCTTGATAGGAGATTGTTGCAAGGTTTGCGTCGAACGTACCATAGGCTTGGTAATCGTTTTAGACGCGCTCGATGGTACTCCTAGGTGAAGAAGCTCAAGTGGATGCTCATTTTGGTCTGTTTAGACATAGTGGTAACCTTGACGCAAGATAGGAGCACGGTTTGTGCCGAACATAGCATAGGCTCATGAATCATTTTGGATGTGCTCGATGGTACTCCTAGGTGACAAGGCTCAAGTGGATGCTCATTTTGGTTTGTTTGGAGATAGCGCTAATCTTGACACAAGATAGATACACGGTTTGTGTCGAATGTACCATAGGCACAAAAATCATTTTAGACGCACCTGACGGTACTACTAGGTGACGAGGCACATGTGGATGCTCGTTTTGGTCTGTTTGGACATAGGGCTAATCTTGACACAAGATAGGTGCACGGTTTGCGCTGAACCTCCCACAGGCTCAGAAATCATTTTGGACACACCCGATGGATCTCCTCGGTGACATTGGTCATGTGCAATCTCGTTTCAATCCATTTGGAGACCCTGTTAGAGTCAGTGCAAGATAGGTGCACGATTTGCGCCAAACATAGCTCAAAAATCAATTTGGGATGCACTCGATGGTACTTCTAGGTGGCTCAAGTGGTTACTTGTTTCAGTATATTTGGAGATAGTGCTAATCTTGATGCAAGATAGGTGCACGGTTTGCGCCGAACATACCACAAGCTTGAAAATTATTTCAGACACACCCGATGGTACTCCAAGCTGAAGAGGCTCAGGTGGATGCTCGTTTTGGTCTGTTTTGAGATAGCGCTAATCTTGACGCAAGATAGATGCACGGTTTGCACCGAACGTAATATAGGGTCAGAAATCGTTTTGGACGCACCCGATGGATCTCCTATGTGACATTGGTCATGTGGAATCTCATTTCAATCCATTTGGAGACAGTGGTAGTGTCAGTGCAAGATAGGAGCACGGTTTGCGCCAAACGTAGCATAGACACAGAAATCGTTTTGGACGCACCCGATGGTACTCCTAGGTAACGTGACTCAAGTGGATGCTCGTTTTGGTATGTTTGGAGATAGTGCAAATCTTGACGCAAGATAGGTGCACGGTTTCCGTTGAACATACCATAGGCTCAGAAATCGTTTTGGACGCACCCGATCATACTCCTAGGTGACGAGGCTCAAGTGGATGCTCGTTTTGGTCTGTTTGGAGATAGTGCTAACCTTGACACAAGATAGGTGCACGGTTTCCGCCGAATGTACCGTAGGCTCAGAAATCATTTTGGATGCACCCGATGGATCTCCTAGCTGACATTGGTCATGTGGAATCTCATTTCAATCCATTTGGAGACAGCAGTACTATCAGTGCAAGATGGGTGCACTATTTGTGCCAAACATACCATAGGCACAGAAATTATTTTGGACGCACCCGATAGTACTCCTAGGTGACGAAGCTCAAGTGGATGTTCGTTTTGGTTTGTTTGGAGACAGTACTAATCTTGATGCCAAATTGTTGCACGGTGTGCGTCAACCGTACCATAGGCTCAGAAATCATTTTGGACGTGCTCGATGGTACTCCTTGGTGACGAGGCTCAAGTGGATGCTCGTTTTGGTCTGTTTGGAGATAGCGCTAATCTTGACGCAAGATAGATGCACAGTTTGCGTCGAACGTACCATAGGCTCGAAAATCATTTTGGACGCACCTGATGGTACTCCTAGGTGACGAGGCACATGTGGATGCTCGTTTTGGTCTGTTTGGACATAGAGCTAATCTTGACACAAGATAGGTGCATGGCTTGCGCCGAACGTCCCATAGGCTTAGAAATTGTTTTGGATGCACCCGATGGATCTCCTAGCTGACATTGGTCATGTGGAATCTCATTTCAATCCATTTGGAGATAGCAGTACAGTCAGTGCAAGATGGGTGCTCTGTTTGTGCCAAACATACCATAGGCACAAAAATCGTTTTGGACGCACCCGATGGTATTCCTAGGTTTTGAGGCACATGTGGATGCTCGTTTTGGTCTATGTGGACATAGAGCTAATCTTGACACAAGATAGGTGCACGGTTTGTGCTGAACATCCCATAGGCTCATAAATCATTTTGGACGCACCCGATGGATCTCCTCGGTGACATTGGTCATGTGGAATCTCGTTTCAATCCATTTGGAGGCACTGTTAGAGTCAGTGCAAGATAGGTGCACGGTTTACGCCAAACGTAGCTCAGAAATCATTTTGGGATGCACTTGATGGTACTTCTAGGTGACGAGGCTCAAGTGGTTACTTGTTTCAGTCTATTTGGATATAGTGCTAATTTTGGTGCAAGATAGGTGCACGGTTTGCACCGAACGTACTCCTAGCTGAAGAGGCTCAAGTGGATGCTTGGTTTGGTCTGTTTGGAGATAGTGCTAATCTTGACGCAAGATAGATGCACGGTTTGCGCCGAACGTAACATAGGGTCAGAAATCGTTTTGGACGCACCCGATGGATCTCCTATGTGACATTGGTCATGTGGAATCTCATTTCAATCCATTTGGAGACAGTGGTAGTGTCAGTGCAAGATAGGAGCACAGTTTGTGCCAAACGTACCATAGACACATAAATCGTTTTGGACGTACCCGATGGTACTCCTAGGTGACGTGGCTCAAGCGGATGCTCGTTTTGGTATGTTTGGAGATAGTGCAAATCTTGACGCAAGATAGGTGCACGGATTCCGTTGAACATACCATAGGCTCGGAAATCGTTTTAGACGCACCCGATGGTACTCCTAGGTGACGAGGCTCAAGTAGATGCAAGTTTTGGTCTGTTTGGAGATAGTGCTAACCTTGACGCATGATAGGTGCATGGTTTGCGCTGAACGTACCGTAGGCTCAGAAATCATTTTGGATGCACCCGATGGATCTCCTAGGTGACATTGGTCATGTGGAATCTCATTTCAATGCATTTGGAGACAGCAGTACTGTCAGTGCAAGATGGGTGTACTATTTGTGCCAAACATACCATAGGCATAGGAATCATTTTGGATGCACCCGATGGTACTCCTAGGTGACGAGGCTTAAGTGGATGCTCGTTTTGGTTTGTTTGGAGACAGTGCTAACCTTGATGCGAGATTGCTGCACGGTGTGCGTCGAACGTACCATAGGCTCAGAAATCGTTTTGGACGTGCTCGATGGTACTCCTTGGTGACGAGGCTCAAGTGAAGGCTTGTTTTGGTCTGTTTGGAGATAGCGCTAATCTTGACGTAAGATAGATGCATGGTTTGCGTCAAACGTACCATAGGCTCGAAAATCGTTTTGGACGCACCTGATGGTACTCCTAGGTGACGAGGCACATGTGGATGCTCGTTTTGGTCTGTTTGGACATAGAGCTAATCTTGACACAAGATAGGTGCACGGCTTGCGCCAAACGTCCCATAGGCTTAGGAATCATTTTGGATGCACCCGATGGATCTCCTTGGTGACATTGGTCATGTGGAATCACATTTCAATCCATTTCGAGACAGCAGTACTGTCTGTGCAAGATGGGTGCACTATTTGTGCCAAACATACCATAGGCACATAAATCGTTTTGGACGCACCCGATGGTACTCCTAGGTGACGGGGCTTAAGTGGATGCTCATTTTGGTCTGTTTGGAGACAGTGCTAATCTTGATGCGAGATTGTTGGAAGGTTTGCATCGAACGTACCATAGGCTTGGTAATCGTTTTAGACGTGCTCGATGGTACTCCTAGGTGAAGAAGCTCAAGTGGATGCTCGTTTTGGTCTGTTTAGACATAGTGGTAACCTTGACGCAAGATAGGAGCATGGTTTGTGCCGAACGTAGCATAGGCTCATGAATCATTTTGGATTTGCTCGATGGTACTCCTAGGTGACGAGGCTCAAGTGGATGCTCATTTTGGTTTGTTTGGAGATAGCGCTAATCTTGACGCAAGATAGATGCACGGTTTGTGTCGAATGTACCATAGGCTCAAAAATCATTTTGGACGCACCTGATGGTACTCCTAGGTGATGAGGCACATGTGGATGCTCGTTTTGGTCTGTTTGGACATAGGGCTAATCTTGACACAAGATAGGTGCACGGTTTGTGCCGAACGTCCCACAGGCTCAGAAACATTTTGGACACACCCGATGGATCTCCTCGGTGACATTGGTCATGTGGAATCTCGTTTTAATCCATTTGGAGACCCTGTTAGAGTCAGTGCAAGATAGGTGCACGGTTTGCGCCAAACATAGCTCAGAAATCATTTTGGGATGCACTCAATGGTACTTCTAGGTGACGAGGCTCAAGTGGTTACTTGTTTTAGTCTATTTGGAGATAGTGCTAATCTTGATGCAAGATAGGTGCACGGTTTGTGCCGAACGTACCACAAGCTTGAAAATTGTTTCAGACACACCCGATGGTACTCCTAGCTGAAGAGGCTCAAGTGGATGCTCGTTTTGGTCTGTTTGGAGATAGTGCTAATCTTGACGCAAGATAGATGCACGGTTTGCACCGAACGTAACATAGGGACAGAAATTATTTTGGACGCACTCGATGGATCTCCTATGTGACATTGGTCATGTGGAATCTCATTTCAATCCATTTGGAGACAGTGGTAGTGTCAGTGCAAGATAGGAGCACGGTTTGGGCCAAATGTACCATAGACACAGAAATCGTTTTGGATGCACCCGATGGTACTCCTAGGTGACGTGGCTCAATTGGATGCTCGTTTTGGTATGTTTGGAGACAGTGCAAATCTTGACGCAAGATAGGTGCACGATTTTCGTTGAACATACCATAGGCTCAGAAATCGTTTTGGACGCACCCGATGGTACTCCTAGGTGACGAGGCTCAAGTGGATGCTCGTTTTGGTCTGTTTGGAGATAGTGCTAACCTTGACGCAAGATAGATGTGGTTTGCGCCGAATGTACCGTAGGCTCAGAAATCATTTTGGATGCACCCGATGGATCTCCTAGTTGACATTGGTCATGTGGAATCTCATTTGAATCCATTTGGAGACAACAGTACTGTCAGTGCAAGATGGGTGCACTATTTGTGTCAAACATACCATAGGCACAGAAATCATTTTAGACGCACCCGATGGTACTCCTGGTGACGAAGCTTAAGTGGATGCTTGTTTTGGTTTGTTTGGAGACAGTGCTAATCTTGATGCCAGATTGCTGCACGGTGTGCGTCAAACGTACCATAGGCTCAAAAATCATTTTGGACATGCTCGATGGTCACTCCTTGGTGACGAGGCTCAAGTGGATGCTCGTTTTGGTCTGTTTGGAGATAGCGCTAATCTTGACGCAAGATAGATGCACATTTTGCGTCGAACGTACCATAGCTCGAAAATCGTTTTGGACGCACCTGATGGTACTCCTAGGTGACGAGGCACATGTGGATGCTTGTTTTGGTCTGTTTGTACATAGAGCTAATCTTGACACAAGATAGGTGCACGGCTTGCGCCGAACGTCCCATTGGCTCAGAAATCATTTTGGATGCACCCGATGGATCTCCTAGCTGACATTGGTCATGTGGAATCTCATTTCAATCCATTTGGATACAGCAGTCCTGTCAGTGCAAGATGGGTGCACTGTTTGTGACAAACATACCATAGGCACAGAAATCGTTTTGGACGCACCTGATGGTACTCCTAGTTGATGGGGCTTAAGTGAATGCTCGTTTTCGTCTGTTTGGAGACAATGCTAATCTTGATGCGAGATTGGTGCACGGTTTGCGTCGAACGTACCATAGGCTTGGTAATCATTTTAGACGCCCTCGATGGTACTTCTAAGTGAAGAAGCTTAAGTGGATGCTCGTTTTGGTCTGTTTAGACATAGTGCTAACCTTGACATAAGATAGGTGCATGGTTTACGCCGAACATAGCATAGGCTCATGAATCATTTTGGATGTGCTCGCTGGTACTCCTAGGTGACGAGGCTCAAGTGGATGCTCGTTTTGGTCTGTTCGGAGATAGCGCTAATCTTGACGCAAGATAGTTGCACGATTTGCGTCGAACGTACCATAGGCTCGAAAATCATTTTGGACGCACCTGATGGTACTCCTAGGTGACGAGGCACATGAGGACGCTCGTTTTGGTCTGTTCGGACATAGAGCTAATCTTGATATTAGATAGGTGCACGGTTTGCGCCGAACGTCCTATAGGCTCAGAAATCATTTTGGACGCACCCGATGGATCTTCTCGATGACATTGGTCAAGTGGAATCTTGTTTCAATTAATTTGGAGACACTGTTAGAGTTAGTGCAAGGTAGGTGCACGGTTTGCGCCAAACGTAGCTCAGAAATCATTTTGGGGTGCACCAGATGGTACTTCTAGGTGACGAGGCTCAAGTGGTTACTTGTTTCAGTCTATTTGGAAATAGTGCTAATCTTGATGCAAGATAGGTGCACAGTTTGCGCCGAACATACCACAAGCTCGAAAATTGTTTCAGACACACCCGATGGTACTCCAAACAGAAGAGGCTCAAGTGGATGCTCGTTTTGGTCTGTATGGAGATAGTGCTAATCTTGACGCAAGATAGATGCACGGTTTGCGCCGAACGTAACATAGGATCAGAAATTATTTTGGACGCACCTGATGGTTCTCCTATGTGACATTGGTCATGTAGAATCTCATTTCAATCCGTTTGGAGACAGCGGTAGTGTCAGTGCAAGATAGGAGCACGGTTTGCGCCAAACGTACCATAGATACAGAAATCATTTTGGACGCACCCGATGGTACTACTAGGCGACGTGGCTCAAGCGGATGCTCATTTTGGTATGTTTGGAGATAGTACAAATATTGACGCAAGTTAGGTGCACGGTTTGTGTTGAACATACCATAGGCTCGGAAATCATTTTGGACGCACTCGATGGTACTCCTTGGTGACGAGGCTCAAGTGGATGCTCGTTTTGGTCTGTTTGGAGATAGTGCTACCCTAGACGCAAGATAGGTGCACGGTTTGCGCCGAACGTACCGTAGGCTCAGAAATCGTTTTGGATGCACCCGATGGATCTTCTAGGTGGCATTGGTCATGTTGAATCACATTTCAATCCATTTGGAGACAACAGTACTGTCAGTGCAAGATGGGTGCACTGTTCGTGCCAAACATACCATAGGCACAGAAATCGTTTTAGACGCACCTAATGATACTCCTAGGTGATGATGCTTAAGTGGACGCTCGTTTTGGTCTGTTTGGAGACTGTGCTAATCTTGATGCGAGATTGGTGCATGGTTTGCGTTGAACGTTCCATAGTCTTGGAAATCGTTTTAGACGCGCTCGATGGTACTCCTAGGTGACGAAGCTCAAGTGGAAGCTCGTTTTGGTCTGTGTTAGACATAGTGCTAACCTTGACGCAAGATAGGTGCACGGTTTGCGGCGAACGTAGGATAGGCTCAGAAATCGTTTTGGATGTGCTCGATAGTACTCCTAGGTGACGAGTCTCAAGTGGATGCTCGTTTTGGTCTGTTTGGAGATAGCGCTAATCTTGACGCAAGATAGATGCACGGTTTGCGTCGAACGTACCATAGGCTCGAAAATCGTTTTGGACGCACCTGATGGTACTCCTAGGTGACGAGGCACATGAGGACGCTCGTTTTGGTCTGTTTGGACATAGAGCTAATCTTGACACAAGATTGGTGCACGGTTTGCGCCGAATGTCCCATAGGCTCAGAAATCATTTTGGACGCACCCGATGGATCTCCTCGGTGACATTGGTCATGTGGAATCTCGTTTCAATCCATTTTGGAGACACTGTTAGAGTCAGTGCAAGATAGGTGCACGGTTTGCGCCAAACGTAGCTCAGAAATTATTTTGGGGTGCCCCCGATGGTACTTCTAGGTGACGAGGCTCAAGTAGTTACTTGTTTCAGTCTATTTGGAGATAGTGCTAATCTTGATGCAAGATAGGTGCACAGTTTGTGCCGAACATACCACAAGCTCGAAAATTGTTTCAGACACACCTGACGGTACTCCGAGCTGAAGAGGCTCAAGTGGATGCTCGTTTTGGTCTATTTGGAGATAGTGCTAATCTTGACGCAAGATAGATGCACGGTTTGCGCCGAACGTAACATAGGGTCAGAAATCGTTTTGGACGCACCTGATGGATCTCCTATGTGACATTGGTCATGTAGAATCTCATTTCAATCTATTTGGAGACAGCGGTAGTGTCAGTGCAAGATAGGAGCACGGTTTGCGTCAAACGTACCATAGACATAGAAATCATTTTGGACGCACCCGATGGTACTACTAGGTGACGTGGCTCAAGCGGATGCTCATTTTGGTATGTTTGGAGATAGTGCAAATCTTGACGCAAGTTAGGTGCACGGTTTGCGTTGAACATACCATAGGCTCGAAAATCGTTTTGGACACACCTGATGGTACTCCTTGGTGACGAGGCTCAAGTGGATGCTCGTTTTGGTCTGTTTGGAGATAGTGCTACCCTTGACGCAAGATAGGTGCACGGTTTGCGCCGAACATACCGTAGGCTCAGAAATCGTTTTGGAAGCACCCGATGGATCTTCTAGGTGGCATTGGTCATGTTGAATCACATTTCTATCCATTTGGAGATAGCAGTACTGTCAGTGCAAGATGGGTGCACTATTTGTGCCAAAATTACCATAGGCACAGAAATCGTTTTGGGCGCACCTAATGGTACTCCTTGGTGACGATGCTTAAGTGGATGCCGTTTTGGTTTGTTTGGAGACAGTGCTAATCTTGATGCGAGATTGCTGCGCGGTTTGCGTCGAACGTACCATAGGCTCAGAAATCGTTTTGGACGTGCTCGATGGAACTCCTTGGTGACGAGGCTCAAGTGGATGCTTGTTTTGGTCTGTTTGGAGATAGCGCTAATCTTGATATAAGATAGATGCACGGTTTGCGTTGAACATACCATAGGCTCTTGTTTTGGACACACCCGATGGTACTCCTAGGTGACGAGGCTCAAGATGATGCTTGTTTTGGTTCGTTTGGAGATAGTGCTAACCTTGACGCAAGATATGTGCACGGTTTGCGCCGAACGTACCATAGGCTCAGAAATCATTTTGGATGCGCCCGATGGTTCTCCTAGGTGATATTGGTCATCTGGAATCTCGTTTCAATCCATTTGGAGATGCGGTACTGTTTGTGCAAGATAGGTGCACTGTTTGCGCCAAAGATACCATAGGCACAAAATCGTTTTGGACACACCCGATGGTACTCCTAGGTGAAGTGGCTTAAGTGGACGCTCGTTTTGGTCTGTTTGGAGACTGTGCTAATCTTGATACGAGATTGGTGCATGGTTTGCGTCGAACGTTCCATAGTCTTGGAAATCATTTTAGACGTGCTCGATGGTACTCCTAGGTGACGAAGCTCAAGTGGATGCTCGTTTTGGTCTGTGTTAGATATAGTGCTAACTTGATGCAAGATAGGTGCACGGTTTGTGGCGAACGTAGGATAGGCTTAGAAATCATTTTGGATATGCTCGATGGTACTCCTAGGTGACGAGGCTCAAGTGGATGCTCGTTTTGGTCTGTTTGGAGATAGCGCTAATCTTGGCGCAAGATAGATGCACGGTTTGTGTCGAACGTACCATAGGCTCGAAAATTGTTTTGGACGCACCTGATGGTACTCCTAGGTGACGAGGCACATGTGGATGCTCGTTTTGGTCTGTTTGGACATAGAGCTAATCTTGACACAAGATAGGTGCACGGTTTGCGCCTAACGTCCCACAGGCTCAGAAATCATTTTGGACGCACCTGATGGATCTCCTTGGTGACATTGGTCATGTGGAATCTCGTTTCAATCCATTTGGAGACACTGTTAGAGTCAGTGCAAGATAGGTGCATGGTTTACGCCAAACGTAGCTCAGAAATCATTTTGGGGTGCACGCGATGGTACTTCTAGGTGACGAGGCTCAAGTGGTTACTTGTTTCAGTCTATTTGGAGATAGTGCTAATCTTGATGCATGATAGGTGCACAGTTTGCGCCGAACATACCACAAGCTCGAAAATTGTTTCAGACACACCCGACGGTACTCCGAGCTGAAGAGGCTCAAGTGGATGCTCGTTTTGGTCTGTTTGGAGATAGCGCTAATCTTGAAGCAAGATAGATGCACGGTTTGCACTGAACGTAACATAGGCTCAGAAATCATTTTGGATGCGCCCGATGGATCTCCTAGGTGACATTGGTCATCTGGAATCTCGTTTCAATCCAGTTGGAGACGCGGTACTGTTAGTGCAAGATAGGTGCACTGTATGCGCCAAACATACCATAGGCACAAAAATCGTTTTGGACGCACCCGATGGTACTCCTAGGTGAAGTGGCTTAAGTGGACGCTCGTTTTGGTCTATTTGGAGACTATGCTAATCTTGATGCGAGATTGGTGCATGGTTTGCGTCGAACGTTCCATAGTCTTGGAAATCGTTTTAGACGCGCTCGGTGGTACTCCTAGGTGACGAAGCTTAAGTGGATGCTCGTTTTGGTCTGTGTTAGATATAGTGCTAACCTTGATGCAAGATAGGTGCACGGTTTGTGGCGAACATAGGATAGGCTCAGAAATCATTTTGGATGTGCTCGATGGTACTCCTAGGTGACGAGGCTCAAGTGGATGCTCGTTTTTGTCTATTTAGAGATAGCGCAATCTTGACGCAAGATAGATGCACGGTTTGCGTCGAACGTACCATAGGCTCAAAAATCATTTTGGACGCACCTGATGGTACTCCTAGGTGACGAGGCACATGTGGATGCTCGTTTTGGTCTGTTTGGACATAGAGCTAATTTTGACACAAGATAGGTGCACGGTTTGCGCCGAACGTCTCATAGGCTCAGAAATTATTTTGGACGCACGTGATGGATCTCCTCGGTGACATTGGTCATGTGGAATCTCGTTTCAATCCATTTGGAGACACTGTTAGAGTCAGTGCAAGATAGGTGCACGGTTTGCGCCAAACGTAGTTCAGAAATCATTTTGGGGGTGCTCCTGATGGTACTTCTAGGTGACGAGGCTCAAGTGGTTACTTGTTTCAGTCTATTTGGAGATAGTGCTAATCTTGATGCAAGATAGGTGCATAGTTTGCGCTGAACATACCACAAGCTCGAAAATTGTTTCAGACACACCCGACGGTACTCCGAGCTAAAGAGGCTCAAGTGGATGCTCGTTTTGGTCTGTTTGGAGATAGTGCTAATCTTGAAGCAAGGTAGATGCACGGTTTGCGCCGAACGTACCATTGGCTTAGAAATCATTTTGGATGTGCCCGATGGAGCTCCTAGGTGACATTGGTTATCTGGAATCTCGTTTCAATCCATTTGGAGACGCGGCACTGTTAGTGCAAGATATGTGCACTGTTTGCGCCAAACATAACATAGGCACAAAAATCATTTTCGACGCACCCGATGGTACTCCTAGGTGAAGTGGCTTAAGTGGACGCTCGTTTTGGTCTGTTTGGAGACTGTGCTAATCTTGATGCGATATTGGTGCATGGTTTGCGTCGAACGTTCCATAGTCTTGGAAATCGTTTTAGACGCGCTCAATGGTACTCCTAGGTGACGAAGCTCAAGTGGATGCTCGTTTTGGTCTGTGTTAGACATAGAGCTAACCTTGATACAAGATAGGTGCACGGTTTGTGGCGAACATAGGATAGGCTCAGAAATCGTTTTGGACGTGCTCGATGGAACTCCTTGGTGACGAGGCTCAAGTGGATGCTTGTTTTGGTCTGTTTGGAGATAGCGCTAATCTTGATATAAGATAGATGCACGGTTTGCGTTGAACATACCATAGGCTCAGAAATCGTTTTGGACACACCCGATGGTACTCCTAGGTGACGAGGCTCAAGATGATGCTTGTTTTGGTTCGTTTCGAGATAGTGCTAACCTTGACGCAAGATATGTGCACGGTTTGCGCCGAACGTACCATAGGCTCAGAAATCATTTTGGATGCGCCCGATGGATCTCCTAGGTGACATTGGTCATCTGGAATCTCGTTTCAATCCATTTGGAGACGCGGTACTGTTTGTGCAAGATAGGTGCACTGTTTGTGCCAAAGATACCATAGGCACAAAATCGTTTTGGACACATCCGATGGTACTCCTAGGTGAAGTGGCTTAAGTGGACGCTCGTTTTGGTTTGTTTGGAGACTGTGCTAATCTTGATACGAGATTGGTGTATGGTTTGCGTCGAACGTTCCATAGTCTTGGAAATCATTTTAGACGTGCTCGATGGTACTCCTAGGTGACGAAGCTCAAGTGGATGCTCGTTTTGGTCTGTGTTAGATATAGTGCTAACTTGATGCAAGATAGGTGCACGGTTTGTGGCGAATGTAGGATAGGCTTAGAAATCGTTTTGGATGTGCTCGATGGTACTCCTAGGTGACGAGGCTCAAGTGGATGCTCGTTTTGGTCTGTTTGGAGATAGCGCTAATCTTGACGCAAGATAGATGCACGGTTTGTGTCGAACGTACCATAGGCTCGAAAATTGTTTTGGACGCACCTGATGGTACTCCTAGGTGACGAGGCACATGTGGATGCTCGTTTTGGTCTGTTTGGACATAGAGCTAATCTTGACACAAGATAGGTGCACGGTTTGCGCCTAACGTCCCACAGGCTCAGAAATCATTTTGGACGCACCTGATGGATCTCCTTGGTGACATTGGTCATGTGGAATCTCGTTTCAATCCATTTGGAGACACTGTTAGAGTCAGTGCAAGATAGGTGCACGGTTTACGCCAAACGTAGCTCAGAAATCATTTTGGGGTGCACCCGATGGTACTTCTAGGTGACGAGGCTCAACTGGTTACTTGTTTGAGTCTATTTGGAGATAGTGCTAATCTTGATGCATGATAGGTGCACAGTTTGCGCCGAACATACCACAAGCTCGAAAATTGTTTCAGACACACCCGATGGTACTCCGAGTTGAAGAGGCTCAAGTGGATGCTCGTTTTGGTCTGTTTGGAGATAGTGCTAATCTTGAAGCAAGATAGATGCACGGTTTGCACTGAACGTAACACAGGCTCAGAAATCATTTTGGATGCGCCCGATGGATCTCCTAGGTGACATTGGTCATCTGGAATCTCGTTTCAATCCATTTGGAGACGCGGTACTGTTAGTGCAAGATAGGTGCACTGTATGCGCCAAACATACCATAGGCACAAAAATCATTTTGGACGCACCCGATGGTACTCCTAGGTGAAGTGGCTTAAGTGGACGCTCGTTTTGGTCTATTTGGAGACTATGCTAATCTTGATGCGAGATTGGTGCATGGTTTGCGTCGAACGTTCCATAGTCTTGGAAATCGTTTTAGACGCGCTCGGTGGTACTCCTAGGTGACGAAGCTTAAGTGGATGCTCGTTTTGGTCTGTGTTAGATATAGTGCTAACCTTGATGCAAGATAGGTGCACGGTTTGTGGCGAACATAGGATAGGCTCAGAAATCGTTTTGGATGTGCTCGATGGTACTCCTAGGTGACGAGGCTCAAGTGGACGCTCGTTTTGGTCTGTTTGGAGATAGCGCAATCTTGACGCAAGATAGATGCACGGTTTGCGTCGAAGCGCAATCTTGACGCAAGATAGATGCACGGTTTGCGTCGAACGTACCATAGGCTCAAAAATTGTTTTGGACGCACCTGATGGTACTCCTAGGTGATGAGGCACATGTGGATGCTCGTTTTGGTCTGTTTGGACATAGAGCTAATTTTGACACAAGATAGGTGCACGGTTTGCGCCGAACGTCTCATAGGCTCAGAAATTATTTTGGACGCACGTGATGGATCTCCTCGGTGACATTGGTCATGTGGAATCTCGTTTCAATCCATTTGGAGACACTATTAGAGTCAGTGCAAGATAGGTGCACGGTTTGCGCCAAACGTAGTTCAGAAATCATTTTGGGGGTGCTCCTGATGGTACTTCTAGGTGACGAGGCTCAAGTGGTTACTTGTTTCAGTCTATTTGGAGATAGTGCTAATCTTGATGCAAGATAGGTGCATAGTTTGCGCTGAACATACCACAAGCTCGAAAATTGTTTCAGACACACCCAACGGTACTCCGAGCTAAAGAGGCTCAAGTGGATGCTCGTTTTGGTCTGTTTGGAGATAGTGCTAATCTTGAAGCAAGGTAGATGCACGGTTTGCGCCGAACGTACCATTGGCTCAGAAATCATTTTGGATGTGCCCGATGGATCTCCTAGGTGACATTGGTCATCTAGAATCTCGTTTCAATCCATTTGGAGATGCAGTACTGTTAGTGCAAGATACGTGCACTGTTTGCGCCAAACATCCCATAGGCACAAAATTTTTTTTGGACGCACCCGATGGTACTCCTAGGTGAAGTGGCTTAAGTGGACGCTCGTTTTGGTCTGTTTGGAGACAGTGCTAATCTTGATGCGAGATTGGTGCATGGTTTGCGTCGAACGTTCCATAGGCTTGGAAATCGTTTTAGACGCGCTCAATGGTACTCCTAGGTGACGAAGCTCAAGTGGATGCTCGTTTTGGTCTGTGTTAGACATAGTGCTAACCTTGATGCAAGATAGGTGCACGGTTTGCATGGAACGTAGGATAGGCTTAGAAATCATTTTGGATGTGCTCGATGGTACTCCTAGGTGACGAGGCTCAAGTGGATGCTCGTTTTGGTCTGTTTGGAGATAGCGCTAATCTTGACGCAAGATAGATGCACGGTTTGCGTCGAACCTACCATA
Source organism: Saccharum hybrid cultivar R570 (assembly GCA_038087645.1). NCBI lineage: Eukaryota > Viridiplantae > Streptophyta > Magnoliopsida > Poales > Poaceae > Saccharum > Saccharum hybrid cultivar. The sequence continues at coordinate 9,752,899 of JAQSUU010000275.1, read as the reverse complement.
GGCTCGAAAATCGTTTTGGACGCACTTGATGGTACTCCTAGGTGACGAGGCACATGTGGATGCTTGTTTGGGTCTGTTTGGACATAGAGCTAATCTTGACACAAGATAGGTGCACGGTTTGCGCCTAACGTCCCATTGGCTCAGAAATCATTTTGGACGCACCTGATGGATATTCTCGGTGACATTGGTCATGTGGAATCTCGTTTCAATCCATTTGGAGACACTGTTAGAGTCAGTGCAAGATAGGTGCACGGTTTGCGCCAAACGTAGCTCAGAAATCATTTTGGGATGCACTCGATGGTACTTCTAGGTGACGAGGCTCAAGTGGTTACTTGTTTAAGTCTATTTGGAGATAGTGCCAATCTTGATGCAAGATAGGTGCACGGTTTGCGCCGAACGTACCACAAGCTCAAAAATCATTTCAGACACACCCGATGGTACTCCTTGCTGAAGAGGCTCAAGTGGATGCTCGTTTTGGTCTCTTTGGAGATAGTGCTAATCTTGATGCAAGATAGATGCTCGGTTTTCGCCGAACGTAACATAGGGTCAGAAATCATTTTGGACGCACCCGATGGATCTCCTATGTGACATTGGTCATGTGGAATCTCATTTCAATCCATTTGGAGACAGTGGTAGTGTCAGTGCAAGATAGAGCGCGGTTTGCGCCAAACGTACCATAGACACAGAAATTATTTTGGACGCACCCGATGGTACTCCTAGGTGACGTGGCTCAAGCGGATGCTCGTTTTGGTATGTTTCGAGATAGTGCAAATCTTGACGCAAGATAGGTGCTCGGTTTCCGTTGAACATACCATAGGCTCAGAAATCGTTTTAGACGCACCCGATGGTACTCCTAGATGACGAGGCTCAAGTGGATGGTCGTTTTGGTCTGTTTGGAGATAGTGCTAACCTTGACGCAAGATAGGTGCACGGTTTGCGCCGAACGTACCATAGGCTCAGAAATCATTTTGGATGCGCCCGATGGATCTCCTAGGTGACATTGGTCATCTAGAATCTCGTTTCAATCCATTTGGAGATGCAGTACTGTTAGTGCAAGATAGGTGCACTGTTTGCGCCAAACATCCCATAGGCACAAAAATTTTTTTGGACGCACCCGATGGTACTCCTAGGTGAAGTGGCTTAAGTGGACGCTCGTTTTGGTCTGTTTGGAGACAGTGCTAATCTTGATGCGAGATTGGTGCATGGTTTGTGTCGAACGTTCCATAGGCTTGGAAATCGTTTTAGACGCGCTCGATGGTACTCCTAGGTGACGAAGCTCAAGTGGATGCTCGTTTTGGTCTATGTTAGACATAGTGCTAACCTTGATGCAAGATAGGTGCACGGTTTGCGTGGAACGTAGGATAGGCTTAGAAATCATTTTGGATGTGCTCGATGGTACTCCTAGGTGACGAGGCTCAAGTGGATGCTCGTTTTGGTCTGTTTGGAGATAGCGCTAATCTTGACGCAAGATAGATGCACGGTTTGCGTCGAACCTACCATAGGCTCGAAAATCGTTTTGGACGCACTTGATGGTACTCCTAGGTGACGAGGCACATGTGGATGCTTGTTTTGGTCTGTTTGGACATAGAGCTAATCTTGACACAAGATAGGTGCACGGTTTGCGCCTAACGTCCCATTGGCTCAGAAATCATTTTGGACGCACCTGATGGATATTCTCGGTGACATTGGTCATGTGGAATCTCGTTTCAATCCATTTGGAGACACTGTTAGAGTCAGTGCAAGATAGGTGCACGGTTTGCGCCAAACGTAGCTCAGAAATCATTTTGGGATGCACTCGATGGTACTTCTAGGTGACGAGGCTCAAGTGGTTACTTGTTTAAGTCTATTTGGAGATAGTGCCAATCTTGATGCAAGATAGGTGCACGGTTTGCGCCGAACGTACCACAAGCTCGAAAATCATTTCAGACACACCCGATGGTACTCCTTGCTGAAGAGGCTCAAGTGGATGCTCGTTTTGGTCTCTTTGGAGATAGTGCTAATCTTGATGCAAGATAGATGCTCGGTTTGCGCCGAATGTAACATAGGGTCAGAAATCATTTTGGACGCACCCGATGGATCTCCTATGTGACATTGGTCATGTGGAATCTCATTTCAATCCATTTGGAGACAGTGGTAGTGTCAGTGCAAGATAGAGCGCGGTTTGCGCCAAACGTACCATAGACACAGAAATTATTTCGGACGCACCCGATGGTACTCCTAGGTGACGTGGCTCAAGCGGATGCTCGTTTTGGTATGTTTTGAGATAGTGCAAATCTTGACGCAAGATAGGTGCTCGGTTTCCGTTGAACATACCATAGGCTCAGAAATCGTTTTAGACGCATCCGATGGTACTCCTAGATGACGAGGCTCAAGTGGATGGTCGTTTTGGTCTGTTTGGAGATAGTGCTAACCTTGACACAAGATAGGTGCACGGTTTGCGCCGAACGTACCATAGGCTCAGAAATCATTTTGGATGCGCCCGATGGATCTCCTAGGTGACATTGGTCATCTGGAATCTCGTTTCAATCTATTTGGAGACGCGGTACTGTTAGTGCAAGATAGGTGCACTGTTTGCACCAAACATGCCATAGGCACAAAAATCGTTTTGGACGCACCCGATGGTACTCCTAGGTGAAGTGGCTTAAGTGGACGCTCATTTTGGTCTGTTTGGAGACAGTGCTAATCTTGACGCGAGATTGGTGCATGGTTTGCGTCGAATGGTCCATAGGCTTGGAAATCGTTTTAGACGCGCTCGATGGTACTCCTAGGTGACGAAGCTCAAGTGGATGCTCGTTTTGGTCTGTGTTAGACATAGTGCTAACCTTGACGCAAGATAGGTGCACGGTTTGCGTGGAACGTAGGATAGGCTCAGAAAACATTTTGGATGTGCTTGATGGTACTCCTAGGTGACGAGGCTCAAGTGGATGCTTGTTTTGGTCTCTTTGGAGATAGCGCTAATCTTGACGCAAGATAGATGCACGGTTTGCGTCGAACGTACCATGGGCTCGAAAATCATTTTGGACACACCTGATGGTACTCCTTGGTGACGAGGCACATGTGGATGCTCGTTTTGGTCTGTTTGGACACAGAGCTAATCTTGACACAAGATAGGTGCACAGTTTGCGCCTAACGTCCCATAGGCTCAGAAATCATTTTGGACGCACCTAATGGATCTCCACGGTGACATTGGTCATGTGGAATCTTGTTTCAATCCATTTGGAGACACTGTTAGAGCCAGTGCAAGATAGGTGCACGGTTTGCGCCAAACGTACCATAGACACAGAAATCGTTTTGGACGCACCCGATGGTACTCCTAGGTGACGTGGCTCAAGCGGATGCTCGTTTTGGTATGTTTTGAGATAGTGCAAATCTTGACGCAAGATAGGTGCACGGTTTCCGTTGAACATACCATAGGCTCAGAAATCATTTTAGACGCACCCGATGGTACTCCTAGGTGACGAGGCTCAAGTGGATGGTCGTTTTGGTCTGTTTGGAGATAGTGCTAACCTTGACGCAAGATAGGTGCATGGTTTGCGCCGAACGTACCATAGGCTCAGAAATCATTTTGGATGCGCCCGATGGATCTCCTAGGTGACATTGGTCATCTGGAATCTCGTTTCAATCCATTTGGAGACGCGGTACTGTTAGTGCAAGATAGCTGCACTGTTTGCGCCAAACATACCATAGGCACAAAAATCGTTTTGGACGCACCTGATGGTACTCCTAGGTGAAGTGGCTTAAGTGGACGCTGGTTTTGGTCTGTTTGGAGACAACGCTAATCTTGATGCGAGATTGGTGCATGGTTTGCGTCGAACGTTCCATAGGCTTGGAAATCATTTTAAACGCGCTCGATGGTACTCCAAGGTGACGAAGCTCAAGTGGATGCTCGTTTTGGTCTTTGTTAGACATATTGCTAACCTTGACACAAGATAGGTGCACGGTTTGCGTGGAACGTAGGATAGACCCAGAAATCATTTTGGATGTGCTCAATGGTACTCCTAGGCGACGAGGCTCAAGTGGATGCTCGTTTTGGTCTCTTTGGAGATAGCACTAATCTTGACGCAAGATAGATGCACGGTTTGCGTCGAACGTACCATGGGCTCGAAAATCATTTTGGACGCACCTGATGGTACTCCTAGGTGACGAGGCACATGTGGATGCTCATTTTGGTCTGTTTGGACATAGAGCTAATCTTGACACAAGATAGGTGCACGGTTTGCGCCTAACGTCCCATAGGCTCAGAAATCATTTTGGATGCACCTGATGGATCTCCTCGGTGACATTGGTCATGTGGAATCTCGTTTCAATCCATTTGGAAACACTGTTAGAGTCAGTGCAAGATAGGTGCACGGTTTGCGCCAAACGTAGCTCAGAAATCATTTTGGGATGCACTCGATGGTACTTCTACGTGACGAGGCTCAAGTGGTTACTTGTTTAAGTCTATTTGGAGATAGTGCTAATCTTGATGCAAGATAAGTGCACGGTTTGCGCTGAACGTACCACAAGCTCAAAAATCATTTCAGACACACCCGATGGTACTCCTTGCTGAAGAGGCTCAAGAGGATGCTCGTTTTGGTCTCTTTGGAGATAGTGCTAACCTTGACGCAAGATAGATGCACGGTTTGCGCCGAACGTAACAGAGGGTCAGATATCATTTTGGACGCACTCGATGGATCTCCTATGTGACATTGGTCATGAGGAATCTCATTTCAATCCATTTGGAGACAGTGGAAGTGTCAGTGCAAGATAGGAGCACGGTTTGCGCCAAATGTACCATAGACACAGAAATCGTTTTGGATGCACCCGATGGTACTCCTAGGTGACGTGGCTCAAGTGGATGCTCGTTTTGGTATGTTTTGAGATAGTGCAAATATCGACGCAAGATAGGTGCACGGTTTCCGTTGAACATACCATAGGCTTAGAAATCATTTTAGACGCACCCGATGGTACTCCTAGGTGACGAGGCTCAAGTGGATGGTCGTTTTGGTCAGTTTGGAGATAGTGCTAACCTTGACGCAAGATAGGTGCACGGTTTGCGCCAAACGTACCATAGGCTCAGAAATCATTTTGGATGCGCCCGATGGATCTCCTAGGTGACATTGGTCATCTGGAATCTTGTTTCAATCCATTTGGAGACACGGTACTGTTAGTGCAAGATAGCTGCACTATTTGCGCCAAACATACCATAGGCACAAAAATCGTTTTGGACGCACCTGATGGTACTCCTAGGTGAAGTGGCTTAAGTGGACGCTCGTTTTGGTCTGTTTGGAGACAACGCTAATCTTGATGCGAGATTGGTGCATGGTTTGCGTCGAACGTTCCATAGGCTTGGAAATCGTTTTAGACGCGCTCGATGGTACTCCAAGGTGACGAAGCTCAAGTGGATGCTCGTTTTGGTCTTTGTTAGACATATTGCTAACCTTGACACAAGATAGGTGCACGGTTTGCGTGGAACGTAGGATAGACCGAGAAATCATTTTGGATGTGCTCAATGGTACTCCTAGGCGACGAGGCTCAAGTGGATGCTCGTTTTGGTCTCTTTGGAGATAGCACTAATCTTGACGCAAAGATAGATGCACGGTTTGCGTCGAACGTACCATGGGCTCGAAAATCATTTTGGACGCACCTGATGGTACTCCTAGGTGACGAGGCACATGTGGATGCTCATTTTGGTCTGTTTGGACATAGAGCTAATCTTGACACAAGATAGGTGCACGGTTTGCGCCAAACGTCCCATAGGCTCAGAAATCATTTTGGATGCACCTGATGGATCTCCTCGGTGACATTGGTCATGTGGAATCTCGTTTCAATCCATTTGGAAACACTGTTAGAGTCAGTGCAAGATAGGTGCACGGTTTGCGCCAAACGTAGCTCAGAAATCATTTTGGGATGCACTCGATGGTACTTCTAGGTGACGAGGCTCAAGTGGTTACTTGTTTAAGTCTATTTGGAGATAGTGCTAATCTTGATACAAGATAAGTGCACGGTTTGCGCTGAACGTACCACAAGCTCAAAAATCATTTCAGACACACCCGATGGTACTCCTTGCTGAAGAGGCTCAAGAGGATGCTCGTTTTGGTCTCTTTGGAGATAGTGCTAACCTTGACGCAAGATAGATGCACGGTTTACGCCGAACGTAACAGAGGGTCAGATATCATTTTGGACGCACCCGATGGATCTCCTATGTGACATTGGTCATGAGGAATCTCATTTCAATCCATTTGGAGACAGTGGAAGTGTCAGTGCAAGATAGGAGCACGGTTTGCGCCAAATGTACCATAGACACAGAAATCGTTTTAGATGCACCCGATGGTACTCCTAGGTGACGTGGCTCAAGCGGATGCTCGTTTTGGTATGTTTTGAGATAGTGCAAATATCGACGCAAGATAGGTGCACGGTTTCCGTTGAACATACCATAGGCTTAGAAATCATTTTAGACGCACCCGATGGTACTCCTAGGTGACGAGGCTCAAGTGGATGGTCGTTTTGGTCTGTTTGGAGATAGTGCTAACCTTGACGCAAGATAGGTGCACGGTTTGCGCCAAACGTACCATAGGCTCAGAAATCATTTTGGATACGCCCGATGGATCACCTAGGTGACATTGGTCATCTGGAATCTTGTTTCAATCCATTTGGAGACACGGTACTGTTAGTGCAAGATAGCTGCACTGTTTGCGCCAAACATACCATAGGCACAAAAATCGTTTTGGACGCACCTGATGGTACTCCTAGGTGAAGTGGCTTAAGTGGACGCTCGTTTTGGTCTGTTTGGAGACAGCGCTAATCTTGATGCGAGATTGGTGCATGGTTTGCGTCGAACGTTCCATAGGCTTGGAAATCGTTTTAGACGCGCTCGATGGTACTCCTAGGTGACGAAGCTCAAGTGGATGCTCGTTTTGGTCTTTGTTAGACATATTGCTAACCTTGACACAAGATAGGTGCACGGTTTGCGTGGAACGTAGGATAGGCTCAGAAATCATTTTGGATGTGCTCAATGGTACTCCTAGGCGACGAGGCTCAAGTGGATGCTCGTTTTGGTCTCTTTGGAGATAGCGCTAATCTTGACCAAGATAGATGCACGGTTTGCGTCGAACGTACCATGGGCTCGAAAATCATTTTGGACGCACCTGATGGTACTCCTAGGTGACGAGGCACATGTGGATGCTCATTTTGGTCTGTTTGGACATAGAGCTAATCTTGACACAAGATAGGTGCATGGTTTGCGCCTAACGTCCCATAGGCTCAGAAATCATTTTGGATGCACCTGATGGATCTCCTCGGTGACATTGGTCATGTGGAATCTCGTTTCAATCCATTTGGAAACACTGTTAGAGTCAGTGCAAGATAGGTGCACGGTTTGCGCCAAACGTAGCTCAGAAATCATTTTGGGATGCACTCGATGGTACTTCTAGGTGACGAGGCTCAAGTGGTTACTTGTTTAAGTCTATTTGGAGATAGTGCAAATCTTGATGCAAGATAAGTGCACGGTTTGCGCCGAACGTACCACAAGCTCAAAAATCATTTCAGACACACCCGATGGTACTCCTTGCTGAAGAGGCTCAAGAGGATGCTCGTTTTGGTCTCTTTGGAGATAGTGCTAACCTTGACGCAAGATAGATGCACGGTTTGCGCCGAACGTAACAGAGGGTCAGATATCATTTTGGACGCACCCGATGGATCTCCTATGTGACATTGGTCATGAGGAATCTCATTTCAATCCATTTGGAGACAGTGGAAGTGTCAGTGCAAGATAGGAGCACGGTTTGCGCCAAATGTACCATAGACACAGAAATCGTTTTGGACGCACACGATGGTACTCCTAGGTGACGTGGCTCAAGCGGATGCTCGTTTTGGTATGTTTTGAGATAGTGCAAATCTCGACACAAGATAGGTGCACGGTTTCCGTTGAACATACCATAGGCTCAGAAATCATTTTAGACGCACCCGATGGTACTCCTAGGTGACGAGGCTCAATTGGATGGTCGTTTTGGTCTGTTTGGAGATAGTGCTAACCTTGACGAAAGATAGGTGCACGGTTTGCGCCGAACGTACCATAGGCTCAGAAATCATTTTGGATGCACCCAATGGATCTCCTAGGTGACATTGGTCATCTGGAATCTTGTTTCAATCCATTTGGAGACGCGGTACTGTTAGTGCAAGATAGCTGCACTGTTTGCGCCAAACATACCATAGGCACAAAAATCGTTTTGGACGCTCCTGATGGTACTCCAAGGTGAAGTGGCTTAAGTGGACGCTCATTTTGGTCTGTTTGGAGACAGCTCTAATCTTGATGAGAGATTGGTGCATGGTTTGCGTCGAACGTTTCATAGGCTTGGAAATCGTTTTAGACACGCTCGATGATACTCCTAGGTGACGAAGCTCAAGTGGAAGCTCGTTTTGGTCTTTGTTAGACATATTGCTAACCTTGACACAAGATAGGTGCACGGTTTGCGTGGAACGTAGGATAGGCTCAGAAATCATTTTGGATGTGCTCAATGGTACTCCTAGGCGACGAGGCTCAAGTGGATGCTCGTTTTGGTCTCTTTGGAGATAGCGCTAATCTTGACGCAAGATAGTTGCACGGTTTGCATCGAACATACCATGGGCTCGAAAATCATTTTGGACGCACCTGATGGTACTCCTAGGTGACGAGGCACATGTGGGTGCTCATTTTGGTCTGTTTGGACATAGAGCTAATCTTGACACAAGATAGGTGCACGGTTTGCGCCTAACGTAGCTCAGAAATCATTTTGGGATGCACTCGATGGTACTTCTAGGTGACGAGGCTCAAGTGGTTACTTGTTTTAGTCTATTTGGAGATAGTGCCAATCTTGATGCAAGATAGGTGCACGGTTTGTGCCGAACATACCACAAGCTCGAAAATCATTTCAGACACACCCGATGGAACTCCTTGCTGAAGAGGCTCAAGTGGATGCTCGTTTTGGTTTCTTTGGAGATAGTGCTAATCTTGACGCAAGATAGATGCACGGTTTGTCCTGAACGTAACATAGGGTCAGAAATCATTTTAGACGCACCCGATGGATCTCCTATGTGACATTGGTCATGTGGAATCTCATTTCAGTCCATTTGGAGACAGTGGTAGTGTCAGTGCAAGATAGGAGCATGATTTGCGCCAAACGTACCATAGACACAGAAATCGTTTTGGACGCACCCGATGGTACTCCTAGGTGACATGGCTCAAGCGGATGCTCGTTTTGTTATGTTTTGAGATAGTGCAAATCTTGACGCAAGATAGGTGCACGGTTTCCGTTGAACATACCATAGACACAGAAATTGTTTTGGACGCACCCGATGGTACTCCTAGGTGACGTGGCTCAAGCGGATGCTCGTTTTGGTATGTTTTGAGATAGTGCTGATCTTCACGCAAGATAGGTGCACGGTTTGCGCCGAACGTACCATAGGCTCAGAAATCATTTTAGATGCGCCTGATGGATCTCCTCGGTGACATTGGTCATGTGGAATCTCGTTTCAATCCATTTGGAGACATTGTTAGATTCAGTGCAAGATAGGTGCACGGTTTGCACCAAACGTAGCCCAGAAATCATTTTGGGATGCACTCGATGGTACTTCTAGGTGACGAGGCTCAAGTGGTTACTTGTTTAAGTCTATTTGGAGATAGTGCCAATCTTGATGCAAGATTGTTGCACTGTTTGCGCCGAGCGTACCACAAGCTCGAAAATCATTTTAGACACACCCGATAGTACTCCTTGCTGAAGAGGCTCAGGCGGATGCTCGTTTTGGTCTCTTTGGAGATAGTGCTAATCTTGACGCAAGATAGATGCACGGTTTGCGCCGAACGTAACATAGGATCAGAAATCATTTTGGACGCACCCGATGGATCTCCTATGTGACATTGGTCATGTGGAATCTCATTTCAGTCCATTTGGAGACAGTGGTAGTGTCAGTGTAGGATAGGAGCACGGTTTGCGCCAAACGTACCATAGACACAGAAATCGTTTTGGACGCACCCAATGGTACTCTTTGGTGACATGGCTCAAGCAGATGCTCGTTTTGGTATGTTTTGAGATAGTGCAAATCTTGACGCAAGATAGGTGCACGGTTTCCATTGAACATACCATAGGCTCAGAAATCGTTTTAGACGCACCCGATGGTACTCCTAGGTGACGAGGCTCAAGTGGATGGTCATTTTGGTATGTTTGGAGATAGTGCTAACCTTGACGCAATATAGGTGCACGGTTTGCGCCGAACGTACCATAGGCTCAGAAATCATTTTGGATGCGCCCGATGGATCTCCTAGGTGACATTGGTCATCTGGAATCTCGTTTCAATCCATTTGGAGATATGGTACTGTTAGTGCAAGATAGGTGCACTGTTTGCGCCAAACATACCATAGGCACAAAAATAATTTTGGACGCACCTGATGGTACTCCTAGGTGACATGGCTCAAGCGGATGCTCGTTTTGGTATGTTTTGAGATAGTGCAAATCTTGACGCAAGATAGGTGCACGGTTTCCGTTGAACATACCATAGACGCAGAAATTGTTTTGGACGCACCCGATGGTACTCCTAGGTGACGTGGCTCAAGCGGATGCTCGTTTTGGTATGTTTTGAGATAGTGCTAATCTTGACGCAAGATAGGTGCACGGTTTGCGCCTAACGTCCCATAGGCTCAGAAATCATTTTGGATGCACCTGATGGATCTCCTTGGTGACACTGGTCATGTGCAATCTCGTTTCAATCCATTTGGAGACACTGTTAGAGTCAGTGCAAGATAGTTGCACGGTTTGCGCCAAACGTAGCTCAGAAATCATTTTGGGATGCACTCGATGGTACTTCAAGGTGACGAGGCTCAAGTGGTTACTTGTTTAAGTCTATTTGGAGATAGTGCCAATCTTGATGCAAGATAGTTACACTGTTTGCGCCGAACGTACCACAAGCTCGAAAATCATTTTAGACACACCCGATGGTACTCCTTGCTGAAGAGGCTAAATTGGATGCTCGTTTTGGTCTCTTTTGAGATAGTGCTAATCTTGACGCAAGATAGATGCACGGTTTGCGCCGAACGTTTGCGTCGAACGTACCATAGGCTCGAAAATCGTTTTGGACGCACCTGATGGTACTCCTAGGTGACGAGGCACACATGGATGCTCGTTTTGGTCTGTTTGGACATAAAGTTAATCTTGACACAAGATAGGTGCACGGTTTGCGCCTAACGTCCCACAGGCTCAGAAATCATTTTAGACGCACCTGATGGATCTCCTAGGTGACATTGGTCATGTGGAATCTCGTTTCAATCTATTTGGAGACACTGTTAGAGTCAATGCAAGATAGGTGCACGGTTTGCGCCAAACGTAGCTCAGAAATCATTTTGGGATGCACTCGATGGTACTTCTAGGTGACGAGGCTCAAGTGGTTACTTGTTTTAGTCTATTTGGAGATAGTGCCAATCTTGATGCAAGATAGGTGCACGGTTTGCGCCGAACGTACCACAAGCTTGAAAATCATTTCAGACACACCCGATGGTACTCCTTGCTGAAGAGGCTCAAGTGGATGCTCGTTTTGGTCTCTTTGGAGATAGTGCTAATCTTGACGTAAGATAGATGCACGGTTTGTGCCGAACGTAACATAGGGTCAGAAATCATTTTAGACGCACCCGATGGATCTCCTATGTGACATTGGTCATGTGAAATCTCATTTCAGTCCATTTGGAGACAGTGGTAGTGTCAGTGCAAGATAGGAGCATGATTTGCGCCAAACGTACCATAGACACAGAAATCGTTTTGGACGCACACGATGGTACTCCTAGGTGACATGGCTCAAGCGGATGCTCGTTTTGGTATGTTTTGAGATAGTGCAAATCTTGACGCAAGATAGGTGCACGGTTTCCGTTGAACATACCATAGACACAGAAATTGTTTTGGACGCACCCGATGGTACTCCTAGGTGACGTGGCTCAAGCGGATGCTCGTTTTGGTATGTTTTGAGATAGTGCTAATCTTGACGCAAGATAGGTGCACGGTTTGCGCCGAACGTACCATAGGCTTAGAAATCGTTTTGGACGCACCCGATGGTACTCCTAGGTGAACTGGCTTAAGTGGACGCTCGTTTTGGTCTGTTTGGAGACAGTGCTAATCTTGATGCGAGATTGGTGCATGGTTTGCGTCGAATGTTCCATAGGCTTGGAAATCGTTTTATATGCGCTCGATGGTACTTCTAGGTGACGAGGCTCAAGTGGTTACTTGTTTAAGTCTATTTGGAGATAGTGCCAATCTTGATGCAAGATAGTTGCACTGTTTGCGCCGAACGTACCACAAGCTCGAAAATCATTTTAGACACACCCGATAGTACTCCTTGCTGAAGAGGCTCAAGTGGATGCTCGTTTTGGTCTCTTTGGAGATAGTGCTAATCTTGACGCAAGATAGATGCACGGTTTGCGCCGAACGTAACATAGGATCAGAAATCATTTTGGACGCACCCGATGGATCTCCTATGTGACATTGGTCATGTGGAATCTCATTTCAGTCCATTTGGAGACAGTGGTAGTGTTAGTGTAGGATAGGAGCACGGTTTGCGCCAAACGTACCATAGACACAGAAATCATTTTGGACGCACCCGATGGTACTCTTTGGTGACATGGCTCAAGCAGATGCTCGTTTTGGTATGTTTTGAGATAGTGCAAATCTTAACGCAAGATAGGTGCACGGTTTCCGTTGAACATACCATAGGCTCAGAAATCGTTTTAGACGCACCCGATGATACTCCTAGGTGACGATGCTCAAGTGGATGGTTATTTTGGTATGTTTGGAGATAGTGCTAACCTTGATGCAATATAGGTGCACGGTTTGCGCCGAACGTACCATAGGCTCAGAAATCATTTTGGATGCGCCCGATGGTACTCCTAGGTGAAGTGGCTTAAGTGGACGCTCGTTTTGGTCTGTTTGGAGATAGTGCTAATCTTGATGCGAGATTGGTGCATGGTTTGCGTCGAATGTTCCATAGGCTTGGAAATCGTTTTATATGCGCTCGATGGTACTCCTAGGTGACGAAGCTCAAGTGGATGCTCGTTTTGGTCTGTGTTGGACATAGTGCTAACCTTGACGCAAGATAGGTGCACGGTTTGCGTGGAACGTAGGATAGGCTCAGAAATCATTTTGGATGTGCTCGATGGTACTCCTAGGTGACAAGGCTCAAGTGGATGCTCGTTTTGGTCTGTTTGGAGATAGCGCTAATCTTGACGCAAGATAGATGCACGGTTTGCATCGAACGTACCATAGGCTCGAAAATCGTTTTGGACGCACCTGATGGTACTCCTAGGTGACGAGGCACACATGGATGCTCGTTTTGGTCTGTTTGGACATAAAGCTAATCTTGACACAAGATAGGTGCACGGTTTGCGCCTAACGTCCCACAGGTTCAGAAATCATTTTGGATGCGCCTGATGGATCTCCTCGGTGACATTGGTCATGTGGAATCTCGTTTCAATCCATTTGGAGACATTGTTAGAGTCAGTGCAAGATAGGTGCACGGTTTGCACCAAACGTAGCTCAGAAATCATTTTGGGATGCACTCGACGGTACTTCTAGGTGACGAGGCTCAAGTGGTTACTTGTTTAAGTCTATTTGGAGATAGTGCCAATCTTGATGCAAGATAGGTGCACAGTTTGCGCCGAACGTACCACAAACTCGAAAATCAATTCAGACACACCCGATGGTACTCCTTGCTGAAGAGGCCCAAGTGGATGCTCGTTTTGGTCTCTTTGGAGATAGTGCTAATCTTGATGCAAGATTGATACACGGTTTGTGCCGAACGTAACATAGGGTCAGAAATCATTTTGGACGCACCCGATGGATCTCCTATGTGACATTGGTTATGTGGAATCTCATTTCAGTCGATTTGGACACAGTGGTAGTGTCAGTGCAAGATAGGAGCATGATTTGCGCCAAACGTACCATAGACACAGAAATCGTTTTAGACGCACCCGATGGTACTCCTAGGTGACATGGCTCAAGCGGATGCTCGTTTTGGTATGTCTTGAGATAGTGCAAATCTTGACGCAAGATAGGTGCACGGTTTCTGTTGAACATACCATAGACACAGAAATCGTTTTGGACGCACCCGATGGTACTCCTTAGTGACAAAGCTCAAGTGGATGCTCGTTTTGGTCTGTGTTAGACATAGTGCAAATCTTGACGCAAGATAGGTGCACGGTTTCCGTTGAACATACCATAGGCTCAGAAATCGTTTTAGACGCACCCGATGGTACTCCTAGGTTACGAGGCTCAAGTGGATGGTCATTTTGGTATGTTTGGAGATAGTGCTAACCTTAATGCAATATAGGTGCACGGTTTGCGCCAAACGTACCATAGGCTCAGAAATCATTTTGGATACGCCCGATGGATCTCCTAGGTGACATTGGTCATCTGGAATCTCGTTTCAATCCATTTGGAGACGCGGTAGTGTTAGTGCAAGATAGGTGCACTTTTTGCGCCAAACATACCATAGGCACAAAAATCGTTTTGGACGCACCCGATGGCACTCCAAGGTGAAGTGGCTTAAGTGGACGCTCGTTTTGGTCTGTTTGGAGACAGTGCTAATCTTGATGCGAGATTGGTGCATGGTTTGCGTCGAACGTTCCATTGGCTTGGAAATCGTTTATACGCGCTCGATGGTAATCCTTGGTGACGAAGCTCAAGTGGATGCTCGTTTTGGTCTGTGTTAGACATAGTGCTAACCTTGACGCAAGATAGCTGAACGGTTTGCATGGAACGTAGGATAGGCTCAGAAATCATTTTGGATGTGCTCGATGGTACTCCTAGGTGACGAGGCTCAAGTGGATGCTTGTTTTGGTCTGTTTGGAGATAGCGCTAATCTTGACGCAAGATAGATGCACGGTTTGCGTCGAACGTACCATAGGCTCGAAAATTATTTTGGACGCACCTGATGGTACTCCTAGGTGACGAGGCACATGTGGATGCTTGTTTTGGTCTGTTTGGACATAAAGCTAATCTTGACACAAGATAGGTGCACGGTTTGCGCCTAACGTCCCATAGGCTCAGAAATCATTTTGGATGCACCTGATGGATCTCCTTGGTGACACTGGTCATGTGCAATCTCGTTTCAATCCATTTGGAGACACTGTTAGAGTCAGTGCAAGATAGTTGCACGGTTTGCGCCAAACGTAGCTCAGAAATCATTTTGGGATGCACTCGATGGTACTTCTAGGTTACGAGGCTCAAGTGGTTACTTGTTTTAGTCTATTTGGAGATAGTGCCAATCTTGATGCAAGATAGGTGCACGGTTTGTGCCGAACGTACCACAAGCTCGAAAATCATTTCAGACGCACCCGATGGTACTCCTTGCTGAAGAGGCTTAAATGGACGCTCGTTTTGGTCTGTTTGGAGACAGTGCTAATCTTGATGCGAGATTGGTGCATGGTTTGCGTCGAACGTTCCATAGGCTTGGAAATCGTTTTATACGCGCTCGATGGTACTCCTTGGTGACGAAGCTCAAGTGGATGCTCGTTTTGGTCTGTGCTAGACATAGTGCTAAACTTGACGCAAGATAGGTGAACGGTTTGCGTGGAACGTAGGATAGGCTCAGAAATCATTTTGGATGTGCTCGATGGTACTCCTAGGTGACGAGGCTCAAGTGGATACTCGTTTTGGTCTGTTTGGAGATAGCGCTAATCTTGACGCAAGATAGATGCACGGTTTGCGTCGAACGTACCATAGGCTCGAAAATTGTTTTGGACGCACCTGATGGTACTCCGAGGTGACGAGGCACATGTGGATGCTTGTTTTGGTCTGTTTGGACATAGAGCTAATCTTGACACAAGATAGGTGCATGGTTTGTGCCTAACATCCCATAGGCTCAGAAATCATTTTAGACGCACCTGATGGATCTCCTCGGTGACATTGGTCATGTGGAATCTCGTTTCAATCCATTTGGAGACACTGTTAGAGTCAGTGCAAGATAGGTGCACGGTTTGCGCCAAACGTAGCTCAGAAATCATTTTGGGATGCACTCGATGGTACTTCTAGGTGACGAGGTTCAAGTGGTTACTTGTTTAAGTCTATTTGGAGATAGTGCCAATCTTGATGCAAGATAGGTGCACGGTTTGCGCCGAACGTACCACAAGCTCAAAAATCATTTCAGACACACCCGATGGTACTCCTTGCTGAAGAGGCTCAAGTGGATGCTCGTTTTGGTCTCTTTGGAGATAGTGCTAATCTTGATGCAAGATAGATGCACGGTTTGCGCCGAACGTAACATAGGGTTAGAAATCATTTTGGACGCACCCGATGGATCTCCTATGTGACATTGGTTATGTGGAATCTCATTTCAGTCAATTTGGACATAGTGGTAGCGTCAGCGCAAGATAGGAGCATGGTTTGCGCCAAACGTACCATAGACACAGAAATCGTTTTAGACGCAACCGATGGTACTCCTAGGTGACATGGCTCAAGCGGATGCTCGTTTTGGTATGTTTTGAGATAGTGCAAATCTTGACGCAAGATCGGTGCACGGTTTCCGTTGAACATACCATAGACATAGAAATCGTTTTGGACGCACCTCCTAGGTGACGTGGCTCAATCGGATGCTCGTTTTGGTATGTTTTGAGATAGTGCTAATCTTGACGCAAGATAGGTGCACGGTTTGCGCCGAACGTACCATAGGCTCAGAAATCATTTTGGATGCGCCCGATGGATCTCCTAGGTGACATTGGTCATCTGGAATCTCGTTTCAATCCATTTGGAGACGTGGTACTGTTAGTGCAAGATAGGTGCACTATTTGCGCCAAACATACCATAGGCACAAAAATCATTTTGGACGCACCCGATGGTATTCCGAGGTGAAGTGGCTTAAGTGGACGCTCGTTTTGGTCTGTTTGGAGACAGTGCTAATCTTGATGCAAGATTGGTGCATGGTTTATGTCGAACGTTCCATAGGCTTGGAAATCGTTTTATACGCGCTCGATGGTACTCCTTGGTGACGAAGCTCAAGTGGATGCTCGTTTGGGTCTGTGTTAGACATAGTGCTAACCTTGACACAAGATAGGTGCACGGTTTGCGTGGAACATAGGATAGGATTAGAAATCATTTTGGATGTGCTCGATGGTACTCCTAGGTGACGAGGCTCAAGTGGACGCTTGTTTTGGTCTGTTTGGAGATAGCGCTAATCTTGACACAAGATAGATGCACGGTTTGCATCGAACGTACCATAGGCTCAAAAATCGTTTTGGACACACCTGATGGTACTCCTAGGTGACGAGGCACATGTGGATGCTCGTTTCGGTCTGTTTGGACATAGACCTAATCTTGACACAAGATAGGTGCACGGTTTGCGCCTAACGTCCCATAGGCTCAGAAATCATTTTGGACGCACCAGATGGATCTCCTCGGTGACATTGGTCATGTGGAATCTCGTTTCAATCCATTTGGAGACACTGTTAGAGTCAGTGCAAGATAGGTGCACGGTTTGCGCCAAACGTAGCTCAGAAATCATTTTGGGATGCACTCGGTGGTACTTCTAGGTGACGAGGCTCAAGTGGTTACTTGTTTTAGTCTATTTGGAGATAGTGCTAATCTTGATGCCAGATAGGTGCATGGTTTGTGCCGAACATACCACAAGCTCGAAAATCATTTCAGACACACTCGATGGTACTCCTTGCTGAAGAGGCTCAAGTGGATGCTCGTTTTGGTCTCTTTGGAGATAGTGCTAATCTTGACGCAAGATAGATGCACGGTTTGCGCCGAACGTAACATAGGGTTAGATATCATTTTGGACGCACTAGATGGATCTCCTATGTGACATTGGTCATGTGGAATCTCATTTCAATCCATTTGGAGACAGTGGTAGTGTTAGTGCAAGATAGGTGCACGGTTTGCGCCAAACGTACCATAGACACAAAAATCATTTTGGACGCACCCGATGGTCCTCCTAGGTGACGTGGCTCAAGCGGATGCTCGTTTTGGTATGTTTTGAGATAGTGCAAATCTTGACGCAAGCTAGGTGCATGGTTTCCGTTGAACATACCATAGGCTCAGAAATCGTTTTGGACGCACCCGATGGTACTCCTAGGTGACATGGCTCAAGTGGATGGTCATTTTGGTATGTTTGGACATAGTGCTAACCTTGACGCAATATAGGTGCACGGTTTGCGCCGAACGTACCATAGGCTTAGAAATCATTTTGGATGCGCCCGATGGATCTCCTAGATGACATTGGTCATCTGGAATCTTGTTTCAATCCATTTGGAGACGCGGTACTGTTAGTGCAAGATAGGTGCACTTTTCGCGCCAAACATACCATAGGCACAAAAATCGTTTTGGACGCACCCGATGGTACTCTTAGGTGAAGTGGCTGAAGTGGACGCTCGTTTTGGTCTGTTTGGAGACAGTGCTAATCTTGATGCGAGATTGGTCCATGGTTGGTGTCGAACGTTCCAAAGGCTTGGAAATCGTTTTGGTCTCCTAGGTGACGAAGCTCAAGTGGATGCTTGTTTTGGTCTGTGTTAGGCATAGTGCTAACCTTGACGCAAGATTGGTGAACGGTTTGCGTGGAACGTAGGATAGGCTCAGAAATCATTTTGGATGTGCTCGATGGTACTCCTAGGTGACGAGGCTCAAGTGGATGCTCGTTTTGGTCTGTTTGGAGATAGCGCTAATCTTGACGCAAGATAGATGCACGGTTTGCGCCGAACGTAACATAGGGTTAGAAATCATTTTGGACGCACCCGATGGATCTCCTATGTGACATTGGTTATGTGGAATCTCATTTCAGTCCATTTGGACACAGTGGTAGTGTCAGTGCAAGATAGGAGCATGGTTTGCGCCAAACGTACCATAGACACAGAAATCGTTTTAGACGCACCCGATGGTACTCCTAGGTGACATGGCTCAAGCGGATGCTCGTTTTGGTATGTTTTGAGATAGTGCAAATCTTGACGCAAGATAGGTGCACGGTTTCCGTTGAACATACCATAGACACAGAAATCGTTTTGGACGCACCCGATGGTACTCCTAGGTGACGTGGCTCAATCGGATGCTCGTTTTGGTATGTTTTGAGATAGTGCTAATCTTGACGCATGATAGGTGCACGGTTTGCGCTGAACGTACCATAGGCTCAGAAATAATTTTGGATGCGCCCGATGGATCTCCTAGGTGACATTGGTCATCTGGAATCTCGTTTCAATCCATTTGGAGACGTGGTACTGTTAGTGCAAGATAGGTGCACTATTTGCGCCAAACATACCATAGGCACAAAAATCGTTTTGGACGCACCCGATGGGACTCCTAGGTGAAGTGGCTTAAGTGGACGCTCGTTTTGGTCTGTTTGGAGACAGTGCTAATCTTGATGCGAGATTGATACATGGTTTGCGTCGAACGTTCCATAGGCTTGGAAATCGTTTTATACGCGCTCGATGGTACTCCTTGGTGACGAAGCTCAAGTGGATGCTCGTTTTGGTCTGTGTTAGACATAGTGCTAACCTTGACGCAAGATAGGTGAACGGTTTGCGTGGAACGTAGGATAGGCTCAGAAATCATTTTGGATGTGCTCGATGGTACTCTTAGGTGACGAGGCTCAAGTGGATGCTCGTTTTGGTCTGTTTGAAGATAGCGCTAATCTTGACGCAAGATAGATGCACGGTTTGCGTCGAACGTACCATAGGCTCGAAAATCATTTTGGACGCACCTGATGGTACTCCTAGGTGACGAGGCACATGTGGATGCTCGTTTTGGTCTGTTTGGACATAGAGCTAATCTTGACACAAGATAGGTGCACGGTTTGCGCCTAACGTCCCATAGTGTCAGAAATCATTTTGGACGCACCTGATGGATCTCCTCGGTGACATTGGTCATGTGGAATCTCGTTTCAATCCATTTGGAGACACTGTTAGAGTTAGTGCAAGATAGGTGCATGGTTTGCGCCAAACATACCATAGGCACAAAAATCGTTTTGGACGCACCCGATGGTACTCCTAGGTGAAGTGGCTTAAGTGGACGCTCGTTTTGGTCTGTTTGGAGACAGTGCTAATCTTGATGCGAGATTGATACATGGTTTGCGTCGAACGTTCCATAGGCTTGGAAATCGTTTTATACGCGCTCGATGGTACTCCTTGGTGACGAAGCTCAAGTGGATGCTCGTTTTGGTCTGTGTTAGACATAGTGCTAACCTTGACGCAAGATACGTGAATGGTTTGCGTGGAACGTAGGATAGGCTCAAAAATCATTTTGGATGTGCTCGATGGTACTCTTAGGTGACAAGGCTCAAGTGGATGCTCGTTTTGGTCTGTTTGGAGATAGCGCTAATCTTGACGCAAGATAGATGCACGGTTTGCGTCGAACGTACCATAGGCTCGAAAATCATTTTGGACGCACCTGATGGTACTCCTAGGTGACTAGGCACATGTGGATGCTCGTTTTGGTCTGTTTGGACATAGAGCTAATCTTGACACAAGATAGGTGCACGGTTTGTGCCTAACATCCCATAGTGTCAGAAATCATTTTGGACACACCTGATGGATCTCCTCGGTGACATTGGTCATGTGGAATCTCGTTTCAAACCATTTGGAGACACTGTTAGAGTCAGTGCAAGATAGGTGCACGGTTTGCGCCAAACGTAGCTCAGAAATCATTTTGGGATGCACTCGATGGTACTTCTAGGTGACGAGGCTCAAGTGGTTACTTGTTTTAGTCTATTTGGAGATAGTGCCAATCTTGATGCAAGATAGGTGCACGGTTTGCGCCGAACGTACCACAAGCTCGAAAATCATTTCAGACACACCCGATGGTACTCCTTGCTGAAGAGGCTCAAGTGGATGCTCGTTTTGGTCTCTTTGGAGATAGTGCAAATCTTGACGCAAGATAGATGCACGGTTTGCGCCGAACGTAACATAGGTCAGATATCATTTTGGACGCACCCGATGGATCTCCTATGTGACATTGGTCATGTGGAATCTCATTTCAATCCATTTGGAGACAGTGGTAGTGTCAGTGCAAGATAGGTGCACGGTTTGCGCCAAACGTATTATAGACACAGAAATCATTTTGGACGCACCCGATGGTACTCCTAGGTGACGTGGCTCAAGTGGATGCTCGTTTTGGTATGTTTTGAGATAGTGCAAATTTTGATGCAAGATAGGTGCACGGTTTCCGTTGAACATACCATGGGCTCAGAAATCGTTTTGAATGCACCCGATGGTACTCCTAGGTGACATGGCTCAAGTGGATGGTCATTTTGGTATGTTTGGACATAGTGCTAACCTTGACGCAATATAGGTGCACGGTTTGCGCCGAACGTACCATAGGCTCAGAAATCATTTTGGATGCGCCCGATGGATCTCCTAGGTGACATTGGTCATCTGGAATCTTGTTTCAATCCATTTGGAGACACGGTACTGTTAGTGCAAGATAGGTGCACTTTTTGCGCCAAACATACCATAGGCACAAAAATCGTGTTGGACGCACCCGATGGTACTCCTAGGTGAAGTGGCTGAAGTGGACGCTCGTTTTGGTCTGTTTGGAGACAGTGCTAATCTTGATGCAAGATTGGTGCATGGTTTGTGTCGAACGTTCCAAAGGCTTGGAAATCGTTTTGGTCTCCTAGGTGACGAAGCTCAAGTGGATGCTCGTTTTGGTCTGTGTTAGACATAGTGCTAACCTTGACGCAAGATTGGTGCACGGTTTGCGTGGAACGTAGGATAGGCTCAGAAATCATTTTGGATGTGCTCGATGGTACTCCTAGGTGACGAGGCTCAAGTGGATGCTCGTTTTGGTCTATTTTGAGATAGCGCTAATCTTGACGCAAGATAGATGCACGGTTTGCGTCGAACGTACCATAGGCTCGAAAATCGTTTTGGACGCACCTGATGGTACTCCTAGGTGACGAGGCACATGTGGATGCTCGTTTTGGTCTGTTTGGACATAGAGCTAATCTTGACACAAGATAGGTGCACGGTTTGCGCCTAACATCCCATAGGCTCAGAAATCATTTTGGACGCACCAGATGGATCTCCTCGGTGACATTGGTCATGTGGAATCTCGTTTCAATCCATTTGGAGACACTATTAGAGTCAGTGCAAGATAGGTGCACGGTTTGCACCAAACGTAGCTCAGAAATCATTTTGGGATGCACTCAATGGTACTTCTAGGTGACGGGGCTCAAGTGGTTACTTGTTTTAGTCTATTTGGAGATAGTGCTAATCTTGATGCAAGATAGGTGCACGGTTTGCGCCGAACGTACCACAAACTCAAAAATCATTTCAGACACACCCGATGGTACTCCTTGCTGAAGAGGCTCAAGTGGATGCTCGTTTTGGTCTCTTCGGAGATAGTGCTAATCCTGACGCAAGATAGATGCACGGTTTGCGCCGAACGTAACATAGGGTCAAAAATCATTTTGGACGCACCCGATGGTACTCCTAGGTGACGTGGCTCAAGCGGATGCTCGTTTTGGTATGTTTTGAGATAGTGCTAACCTTGACGCAAGATAGGTGCACGGTTTGCCCCGAACGTACCATAGGCTCAGAAATCATTTTGGATGCGCCCGATGGATCTCCTAGGTGACATTGGTTATCGGAATCTCGTTTCAATCCATTTGGAGACGCGGTACTGTTAGTGCAAGATAGGTGCACTGTTTGCGCCAAACATACCATAGGCACAAAAATTGTTTTGGACGCACCCGATGGTACTCCTAGGTGGAGTGGCTTAAGTGGACGCTCGTTTTGGTCTGTTTGGAGACAGTGGTAATCTTGATGCGAGATTGGTGCATGGTTTGCGTCGAACGTTCCATAGGCTTGGAAATCGTTTTAGACGCGCTCGATGGTACTCCTTGGTGACGAAGCTCAAGTGGATGCTCGTTTTGGTCTGTGTTAGATATAGTGCTAACCTTGACGCAAGATAGGTGAACGGTTTGCGTGGAACGTAGGATAGGCTCAGAATTCATTTTGGATGTGCTCGATGGTACTCTTAGGTGACGAGGCTCAAGTGGATGCTCGTTTTGGTCTGTTTGGAGATAGCGCTAATATTGACGCAAGATAGATGCACGGTTTGCGTCGAACGTACCATAGGCTCGAAAATCATTTTGGACGCACTTGATGGTACTCCTAGGTGACGAGGCACATGTGGATGCTCGTTTTGGTCTGTTTGGACATAGAGCTAATCTTGACACAAGATAGGTGCACGGTTTGCGCCTAACGTCCCATAGTGTTAGAAATCATTTTGGACGCACCTGATGGATCTCCTCGGTGACATTGGTCATGTGGAATCTCGTTTCAAACCATTTGGAGACACTGTTAGAGTCAGTGCAAGATAGGTGCACGGTTTGCGCCAAACGTAGCTCAGAAATCATTTTGGGATGCACTTGATGGTACTTCTAGGTGACGAGGCTCAAGTGGTTACTTGTTTTAGTCTATTTGGAGATAGTGCTAATCTTGATGAAAGATAGGTGCACGGTATGTGCCAAACGTACCACAAGCTCAAAAATCATTTCAGACACACCCGATGGTACTCCTTGCTGAAGAGGCTCAAGTGGATGCTCGTTTTGATCTCTTTGGAGATAGTGCTAATCTTGACGCAACAAAGATGCACGGTTTGCGCCGAACGTAATATAGGGTCAGAAATCATTTTGGACGCACCCGATAGATCTCCTATGTGACATTGGTCATGGGGAATCTCATTTCAATCCATTTGGAGACAGTGGTAGTGTCAGTGCAAGATAGGAGCACGGTTTGCACCAAACGTACCATAGACACAGAAATCATTTTGGATGCACCCGATGGTACTCCTAGGTGACATGGCTCAAGCGGATGCTCGTTTTGGTATGTTTTGAGATAGTGCAAATCTTGACGCAAGATAGGTGCACGGTTTCTGTTGAACATACCATAGACATAGAAATCATTTTGGACGCACCCGATGGTACTCCTAGGTGACGTGGCTCAAGCGGATGCTCGTTTTGGTATGTTTTGAGATAGTGCTAATCTTAACGCAAGATAGGTGCACGGTTTGCGCCGAACGTACCATAGGCTTAGAAATCATTTTGGATGCGCCCGATGGATCTCCTAGGTGACATTGGTCATCTGGAATCTCGTTTCAATCCATTTGGAGACGCGGTAGTGTTAGTGCAAGATAGGTGCACTGTTTGCGCCAAACATACCATAGGCACAAAAATCGTTTTGGACGCACCCGATGGTACTCCTAGGTGAAGTGGCTTAAGTGGATGCTCGTTTTGGTCTGTTTGAAGACAGTGCTAATCTTGATGCGAGATTGATACATGGTTTGCGTCGAACGTTCCATAGGCTTGGAAATCGTTTTATATGCTCTCGATGGTACTCCTTGGTGACGAAGCTCAAGTGGATGCTCGTTTTGGTCTGTGTTAGATATAGTGCTAACCTTGACGCAAGATAGGTGAACGGTTTGCGTGGAACGTAGGATAGGCTCAGAAATCATTTTGGATGTGCTCGATGGTACTCTTAGGTGACGAGGCTCAAGTGGATGCTCGTTTTGGTCTGTTTGGAGATAGCGCTAATATTGACGCAAGATAGATGCACGGTTTGCGTCGAACGTACCATAGGCTCGAAAATCATTTTGGACGCACCTGATGGTACTCCTAGGTGACGAGGCACATGTGGGTGCTCGTTTTGGTCTGTTTGGACATAGAGCTAATCTTGACACAAGATAGGTGCATGGTTTGCGCCTAACGTCCCATAGTGTCAGAAATCATTTTGGACGCACCTGATGGATCTCCTCGGTGACATTGGTCATGTGGAATCTCGTTTCAAACCATTTGGAGACACTGTTAGAGCCAGTGCAAGATAGGTGCACGGTTTGCGCCAAACGTAGCTCAGAAATCATTTTGGGATGCACTCGATGGTACTTCTAGGTGACGAGGCTCAAGTGGTTACTTGTTTTAGTCTATTTGGAGATAGTGCTAATCGTGATGCAAGATAGGTGCACGGTATGTGCCAAACGTACCACAAGCTCGAAAATCATTTCAGACACACCCGATGGTACTCCTTGCTGAAGAGGCTCAAGTGGATGCTCGTTTTGGTCTCTTTGGAGATAGTGCTAATCTTGACGCAACATAGATGCACGGTTTGCGCCGAACGTAACATAGGGTCAGAAATCATTTTGGACGCACCCGATGGATCTCCTATGTGACATTGGTCATGGGGAATCTCATTTCAATCCATTTGGAGACAGTGGTAGTGTCAGTGCAAGATAGGAGCACGGTTTGCACCAAACGTACCATAGACATAGAAATCATTTTGGATGCACCCGATGGTACTCCTAGGTGACATGGCTCAAGCGGATGCTCGTTTTGGTATGTTTTGAGATAGTGCAAATCTTGACGCAAGATAGGTGCACGGTTTCCGTTGAACATACCATAGACATAGAAATCGTTTTGGATGCACCCGATGGTACTCCTAGGTGACGTGGCTCAAGCGGATGCTCGTTTTGGTATGTTTTGAGATAGTGCTAATTTTAACGCAAGATAGGTGCACGGTTTGCGCTGAACGTACCATAGGCTTAGAAATCATTTTGGATGCGCCCGATGGATCTCCTAGGTGACATTGGTCATCTGGAATCTCGTTTCAATCCATTTGGAGACGCGGTAGTGTTAGTGCAAGATAGGTGCACTGTTTGCGCCAAACATACCATAGGCACAAAAATCATTTTGGACGCACCCGATGGTACTCATAGGTGAAGTGGCTTAAGTGGACGCTCGTTTTGGTCTGTTTGGAGACAGTGCTAATCTTGATGCGAGATTGATACATGGTTTGCGTCGAACGTTCCATAGGCTTGGAAATCGTTTTATACGCGCTCGATGGTACTCCTTGGTGATGAAGCTCAAGTGGATGCTCGTTTTGGTCTGTGTTAGATATAGTGCTAACCTTGACGCAAGATAGGTGAACGGTTTGCGTGGAACGTAGGATAGGCTCAGAAATCATTTTGGATGTGCTCGATGGTACTCTTAGGTGACGAGGCTCAAGTGGATGCTCGTTTTGGTCTGTTTGGAGATAGCGCTAATATTGACGCAAGATAGATGCACGGTTTGCGTCGAACGTACCATAGGCTCGAAAATCATTTTGGACGCACCTGATGGTACTCCTAGGTGACGAGGCACATGTGGATGCTCGTTTTGGTCTGTTTGGACATAGAGCTAATCTTGACACAAGATAGGTGCACGGTTTGCGCCTAACGTCCCATAGTGTCAGAAATCATTTTGGACGCACCTGATGGATCTCCTCGGTGACATTGGTCATGTGGAATCTCGTTTCAAACCATTTGGAGACACTGTTAGAGCCAGTGCAAGATAGGTGCACGGTTTGCGCCAAACGTAGCTCAGAAATCATTTTGGGATGCACTCGATGGTACTTCTAGGTGACGAGGCTCAAGTGGTTACTTGTTTTAGTCTATTTGGAGATAGTGCTAATCTTGATGCAAGATAGGTGCATGGTATGTGCCAAACGTACCACAAGCTCGAAAATCATTTCAGACACACCCGATGGTACTCCTTGCTGAAGAGGCTCAAGTGGATGCTCGTTTTGGTCTCTTTGGAGATAGTGCTAATCTTGACGCAACATAGATGCACGGTTTGCGCCGAACGTAACATAGGGTCAGAAATCATTTTGGACGCACCCGATGGATCTCCTATGTGACATTGGTCATGGGGAATCTCATTTCAATCCATTTGGAGACAGTGGTAGTGTCAGTGCAAGATAGGAGCACGGTTTGCACCAAACGTACCATAGACATAGAAATCATTTTGGATGCACCCGATGGTACTCCTAGGTGACATGGCTCAAGCGGATGCTCGTTTTGGTATGTTTTGAGATAGTGCAAATCTTGACGCAAGATAGGTGCACGATTTCCGTTGAACATACCATAGACATAGAAATCGTTTTGGACGCACCCGATGGTACTCCTAGGTGACGTGGCTCAAGCGGATGCTCGTTTTGGTATGTTTTGAGATAGTGCTAATCTTAACGCAAGATAGGTGCACGGTTTGCGCCGAACGTACCATAGGCTTAGAAATCATTTTGGATGCGCCCGATGGATCTCCTAGGTGACATTGGTCATCTGGAATCTCGTTTCAATCCATTTGGAGACGCGGTAATGTTAGTGCAAGATAGGTGCACTGTTTGCGCCAAACATACCATAGGCACAAAAATCGTTTTGGACGCACCCGATGGTACTCCTAGGTGAAGTGGCTTAAGTGGACGCTCGTTTTGGTCTGTTTGGAGACAGTGCTAATCTTGATGCGAGATTGATACATGGTTTGCGTCGAATGTTCCATAGGCTTGGAAATCGTTTTATACGCGCTCGATGGTACTCCTTGGTGATGAAGCTCAAGTGGATGCTCGTTTTGGTCTGTGTTAGATATAGTGCTAACCTTGACGCAAGATAGGTGAACGGTTTGCGTGGAACGTAGGATAGGCTCAGAAATCATTTTGGATGTGCTCGATGGTACTCTTAGGTGACGAGGCTCAAGTGGATGCTCGTTTTGGTCTGTTTGGAGATAGCGCTAATCTTGACGCAAGATAGATGCACGGTTTGCGTCGAACGTACCATAGGCTCGAAAATCATTTTGGACGCACCTGATGGTACTCCTAGGTGACGAGGCACATGTGGATGCTCGTTTTGGTCTGTTTGGACATAGAGCTAATCTTGACACAAGATAGGTGCACGGTTTGCGCCTAACGTCCCATAGTGTCAGAAATCATTTTGGACGCACCTGATGGATCTCCTCGGTGACATTGGTCATGTGGAATCTCGTTTCAAACCATTTGGAGACACTGTTAGAGTCTTTGCGCCAAACGTAGCTCAGAAATCATTTTGGGATGCACTCGATGGTACTTCTAGGTGACGAGGCTCAAGTGGTTACTTGTTTTAGTCTATTTGGAGATAGTGTAAATCTTGACGCAAGATAGATGCACGGTTTGCCCCGAACGTAACATAGGGTCAGAAATCATTTTGGACGCACCCGATGGATCTCCTATGTGACATTGGTCGTGTGGAATCTCATTTCAATCCATTTGGAGACAGTGGTAGTGTCAGTGCAAGATAGGTGCACGGTTTGCGCCGAACGTAACATAGGGTCAGAAATCATTTTGGACGCACCCGATGGTACTCCTAGGTGACATGGCTCAAGCGGATGCTCGTTTTGGTATGTTTTGAGATAGTGCAAATCTTGACGCAAGATAGGTGCACGGTTTCCGTTGAACATACCATAGACATAGAAATCGTTTTGGACGCACCCGATGGTTCTCCTAGGTGACGTGGCTCAAGCGGATGCTCGTTTTGGTATGTTTTGAGATAGTGCTAATCTTAACGCAAGATAGGTGCACGGTTTGCGCCGAACGTACCATAGGCTTAGAAATCATTTTGGATGCGCCCGATGGATCTCCTAGGTGACATTGGTCATCTGGAATCTCGTTTCAATCCATTTGGAGACGCGGTAGTGTTAGTGCAAGATAGGTGCACTGTTTGCGCCAAACATACCATAGGCACAAAAATCGTTTTGGACGCACCCGATGGTACTCCTAGGTGAAGTGGCTTAAGTGGACGCTCGTTTTGGTCTGTTTGGAGACAGTGCTAATCTTGATGCGAGATTGATACATGGTTTGCGTCGAACGTTCCATAGGCTTGGAAATCGTTTTATACGCGCTCGATGGTACTCCTTGGTGACGAAGCTCAAGTGGATGCTCGTTTTGGTCTGTGTTAGACATAGTGCTAACCTTGACGCAAGATAGGTGAACGGTTTGCGTGGAACGTAGGATAGGCTCAGAAATCATTTTGGATGTGCTCGATGGTACTCTTAGGTGACGAGGCTCAAGTGGATGCTCGTTTTGGTCTGTTTGAAGATAGCGCTAATCTTGACGCAAGATAGATGCACGGTTTGCGTCGAACGTACCATAGGCTCGAAAATCATTTTGGACGCACCTGATGGTACTCCTAGGTGACGAGGCACATGTGGATGCTCGTTTTGGTCTGTTTGGACATAGAGCTAATCTTGACACAAGATAGGTGCACGGTTTGCGCCTAACGTCCCATAGTGTCAGAAATCATTTTGGACGCACCTGATGGATCTCCTTGGTGACATTGGTCATGTGGAATCTCGTTTCAAACCATTTGGAGACACTGTTAGAGTCAGTGCAAGATAGGTGCACGGTTTGCGCCAAACATAGCTCAGAAATCATTTTGGGATGCACTCGATGGTACTTCTAGGTGACGAGGCTCAAGTGGTTACTTGTTTTAGTCTATTTGGAGATAGTGCCAATCTTGATGCAAGATAGGTGCACGGTTTGCGCCGAACGTACCACAAGCTCGAAAATCATTTCAGACACACCCGATGGTACTCCTTGCTGAAGAGGCTCAAGTGGATGCTCGTTTTGGTCTCTTTGGAGATAGTGCAAATCTTGACGCAAGATAGATGCACGGTTTGCGCCGAACGTAACATAGGGTCAGATATCATTTTGGACGCACCCGATGGATCTCCTATGTGACATTGGTCATGTGGAATCTCATTTCAATCTATTTGGAGACAGTGGTAGTGTCAGTGCAAGATAGGTGCACGGTTTGCGCCGAACGTAACATAGGGTCAGAAATCATTTTGGACGCACCCGATGGATCTCCTATGTGACATTGGTCATGGGGAATCTCATTTCAATCCATTTGGAGACAGTGGTAGTGTCAGTGCAAGATAGGAGCACGGTTTGCACCAAACGTACCATAGACACATAAATCATTTTGGATGCACCCGATGGTACTCCTAGGTGACATGGCTCAAGCGGATGCTCGTTTTGGTATGTTTTGAGATAGTGCAAATCTTGACGCAAGATAGGTGCCCGGTTTCCGTTGAACATACCATAGACATAGAAATCGTTTTGGACGCACCCGATGGTACTCCTAGGTGACGTGGCTCAAGCGGATGCTCGTTTTGGTATGTTTTGAGATAGTGCTAATCTTAACGCAAGATAGGTGCACGGTTTGCGCCGAACGTACCATAGGCTTAGAAATCATTTTGGATGCGCCCGATGGATCTCCTAGGTGACATTGGTCATCTGGAATCTCGTTTCAATCCATTTGGAGACGCGGTAGTGTTAGTGCAAGATAGGTGCACTGTTTGCGCCAAACATACCATAGGCACAAAAATCGTTTTGGACGCACCCGATGGTACTCCTAGGTGAAGTGGCTTAAGTGGACGCTCGTTTTGGTCTGTTTGGAGACAGTGCTAATCTTGATGCGAGATTGATACATGGTTTGCGTCGAACGTTCCATAGGCTTGGAAATCGTTTTATACGTGCTCGATGGTACTCCTTGGTGACGAAGCTCAAGTGGATGCTCGTTTTGGTCTGTGTTAGACATAGTGCTAACCTTGACGCAAGATACGTGAACGGTTTGCGTGGAACATAGGATAGGCTCAAAAATCATTTTGGATGTGCTCGATGGTACTCTTAGGTGACAAGGCTCAAGTGGATGCTCATTTTGGTCTGTTTGGAGATAGCGCTAATCTTGACGCAAGATAGATGCACGGTTTGCGTCGAACGTACCATAGGCTCGAAAATCGTTTTGGACGCACCTGATGGTACTCCTAGGTGACGAGGCACATGTGGATGCTCGTTTTGGTCTGTTTGGACATAGAGCTAATCTTGACACAAGATAGGTGCACGGTTTGTGCCTAACGTCCCATAGTGTCAGAAATCATTTTGGACACACCTGATGGATCTCCTCGGTGACATTGGTCATGTGGAATCTCGTTTCAAACCATTTGGAGACACTGTTAGAGTCAGTGCAAGATAGGTGCACGGTTTGCGCCAAACGTAGCTCAGAAATCATTTTGGGATGCACTCGATGGTACTTCTAGGTGACGAGGCTCAAGTGGTTACTTGTTTTAGTCTATTTGGAGATAGTGCCAATCTTGATGCAAGATAGGTGCATGGTTTGCGCCGAACGTACCACAAGCTCGAAAATCATTTCAGACACACCCGATGGTACTCCTTGCTGAAGAGGCTCAAGTGGATGCTCGTTTTGGTCTCTTTGGAGATAGTGCAAATCTTGACGCAAGATAGATGCACGGTTTGCGCCGAACGTAACATAGGTCAGATATCATTTTGGACGCACCCGATGGATCTCCTATGTGACATTGGTCATGTAGAATCTCATTTCAATCCATTTGGAGACAGTGGTAGTGTCAGTGCAAGATAGGTGCACGGTTTGCGCCAAACGTATTATAGACACAGAAATCATTTTGGACGCACCCGATGGTACTCCTAGGTGACGTGGCTCAAGTGGAAGCTCGTTTTGGTATGTTTTGAGATAGTGCAAATTTTGATGCAAGATAGGTGCACGGTTTCCGTTGAACATACCACGGGCTCAGAAATCGTTTTGAACGCACCCGATGGTACTCCTAGGTGACATGGCTCAAGTGGATGGTCATTTTGGTATGTTTGGACATAGTGCTACCCTTGACGCAATATAGGTGCACGGTTTGCGCCGAACGTACCATAGGCTCAGAAATCATTTTGGATGCGCCCGATGGATCTCCTAGGTGACATTGGTCATCTGGAATCTTGTTTCAATCCATTTGGAGACACGGTACTGTTAGTGCAAGATAGGTGCACTTTTTGCGCCAAACATACCATAGGCACAAAAATCGTTTTGGACGCACCCGATGGTACTCCTAGGTGAAGTGGCTGAAGTGGACGCTCGTTTTGGTCTGTTTGGAGACAGTGCTAATCTTGATGCAAGATTGGTGCATGGTTTGTATCGAACGTTCCAAAGGCTTGGAAATCGTTTTGGTCTCCTAGGTGACGAAGCTCAAGTGGATGCTCGTTTTGGTCTGTGTTAGACATAGTGCTAACCTTGACGCAAGATTGGTGCACGGTTTGCGTGGAACGTAGGATAGGCTCAGAAATCATTTTGGATGTGCTCGATGGTACTCCTAGGTGACGAGGCTCAAGTGGATGCTCGTTTTGGTCTATTTTGAGATAGCGCTAATCTTGACGCAAGATAGATGCACGGTTTGCGTCGAACGTACCATAGGCTCGAAAATCGTTTTGGACGCACCTGATGGTACTCCTAGGTGACGAGGCACATGTGGATGCTCGTTTTGGTCTGTTTGGACATAGAGCTAATCTTGACACAAGATAGGTGCACGGTTTGCGCCTAACGTCCCATAGGCTCAGAAATCATTTTGGACGCACCAGATGGATCTCCTCGGTGACATTGGTCATGTGGAATCTCGTTTCAATCCATTTGGAGACACTGTTAGAGTTAGTGCAAGATAGGTGCATGGTTTGCGCCAAACATACCATAGGCACAAAAATCATTTTGGACGCACCCGATGGTACTCCTAGGTGAAGTGGCTTAAGTGGACGCTCGATTTGGTCTGTTTGGAGACAGTGCTAATCTTGATGCGAGATTGGTGCATGGTTTGTGTCAAACGTTCCATAGGCTTGGAAATTGTTTTAGACGCGCTCGATGGTACTCGTAGGTGACGAAGCTCAAGTGGATGCTCGTTTTGGTCTATGTTAGACATAGTGCTAACCTTGACGCAAGATAGGTGCACGGTTTGCGTGGAACGTAGGATAGGCTCAGAAATCATTTTGGATGTGCTCGATGGTACTCCTAGGTGAGAGGCTGAAGTGGATGCTCGTTTTGTTCTGTTTGGAGATAGAGCTAATCTTGAAGCAAGATAGATGCACGGTTTGCGTCGAACGTACCATAGGCTCAAAAATAGTTTTGGACGCACCTGATGGTACTCCTAGGTGACGAGGCACATGTGGATGCTCGTTTTGGTCTGTTTGGACACAGAGCTAATCTTGACACAAGATAGGTGCACGGTTTGCGCCTAATGTCCCATAGGCTCAGAAATCATTTTGGACGCACCTGATGGATCTCCTCGGTGACATTGGTCATGTGGAATCTCGTTTCAATCCATTTGGAGACACTGCTAGAGTCAGTGCAAGTTAGGTGCACGGTTTGCGCCAAACATAGCTCAGAAATCATTTTGGGATGCACTCGATGGTACTTCTAGGTGACGATGATCAAGGGGTTACTTGTTTTAGTCTGTTTGGAGATAGTGCTAATCTTGATGCAAGATAGGTGCACGGTTTGCGCCGAACGTACCACAAGCTCGAAAATCATTTCAGACACACCTGATGGTACTCCTTGCTGAAGAGGCTCAAGTGGATGCTCGTTTTGGTCTCATTGGAGATAGTGCTAATCTTGACGCAAGATAGATGCACGGTTTGCGCCGAACGTAACATAGGGTCATAAATCATTTTGGACGCACCCGATGGATCTCCTATGTGACATTGGTCATGTGGAATCTCATTTCAATCCATTTAGAGACAGTGGCAGTGTCAGTGCAAGATAGGAGTACGGTTTGCGCCAAACGTACCATAGACACAGAAATCGTTTTGGACGCACCCGATGGTACTCCTAGGTGACGTGGCACAAGCGGATGCACGTTATGGTATGTTTTGAGATAGTGCAAATCTTGATGCAAGATAGGTGCATGGTTTCCGTTGAACATACCATAGGCTCAGAAAATCATTTTAGACGCACCCGATGGCACTCCTAGGTGACGAGGCTCAAGTGGATGGTCGTTTTGGTCTGTTTGGAGATAGTGCTTACCTTGACGCAAGATAGGTGCACGGTTTGCGCCGAACATACCAAAGGCTCAGAAATTATTTTGGATGCGCCCGATGGATCTCCTAGGTGACATTAGTCATCTGGAATCTCGCTTCAATCCATTTGGAGACGTGGTACTGTTAGTGCAAGATATGTGCACTGTTTGCGCCAAACATACCATAGGCACAAAAATCATTTTGGACGCACCCGATGGTACTCCTAGGTGAAGTGGCTTAAGTGGACGCTCGTTTTGGTCTGTTTGGAGACAGTGCTAATCTTGATGCGAGATTGGTGCATGGTTTGCGTCGAACGTTCCATAGGCTTGGAAATCGTTTTAGACGCGCTCGATAGTACTCCTAGGTGACGAAGCTCAAGTGGATGCTCGTTTTGGTCTATGTTAGACATAGTGCTAACCTTGACGCAAGATAGATGCACGGTTTGCGTGGAAGGTAGGATAGGCTCAGAAATCATTTTGGATGTGCTCGATGGTACTCCTAGGTGACGAGGCTCAAGTGGATGCTCGTTTTGGTCTGTTTGGAGATAACTCTAATCTTGACACAAGATAGATGCACGGTTTGCGTCGAACGTACCATAGGCTCGAAAATCGTTTTGGACAAACCTGATGGTACTCCTAGGTGACGAGGCACATGTGGATGTTCGTTTTGGTCTGTTTGGCCATAGAGCTAATCTTGACACAAGATAGGTGCACGGTTTGCGCCTAACGTCCCAAAGGCTCAGAAATCATTTTGAACGCACCTGATGGATCTCCTCGGTGACATTGGTCATGTGTAATCTCGTTTCAATCTATTTGGAGACACTGTTAGAGTCAGTGCAAGATAGGTGCACGGTTTGCACCAAACGTAGCGCAGAAATCATTTTGGGATGCACTCGATGGTACTTCTAGGTGACAAGGCTCAAGTGGTTACTTGTTTTAGTCTGTTTGGAGATAGTGCTAATCTTGATGCAAGATTGGTGCACAGTTTGCGCCGAACGTACCACAAGCTCGAAAATCATTTCAGACACACCCGATGGTACTCCTTGCTGAAGAGGCTCAAGTGGATGCTTGTTTTGGTCTCTTTGGAGATAGTGCTAATCTTGACGCAAGATAGGTGCACGGTTTGCACCGAACGTAACATAGGGTCAGAAATCATTTTGGACGCACCCGATGGATCTCCTATGTGACATGGGTCATGTGGAATCTAATTTCAATCCATTTGGAGACAGTGGCAGTGTTAGTGCAAGATAGGAGTACGGTTTAAGCCAAACATATCATAGACACATAAATCGTTTTGGACGCACCCGATGGTACTCCTAGGTGACGTGGCTCAAGCGAATGCTCATTTTGGTATGTTTTGAGATAGTGCAAATCTTGACGCAAGCTAGGTGCATGGTTTCCGTTGAACATACCATAGGCTCAGAAATCGTTTTAGACGCACCCGATGGTACTCCTAGGTGACGTGGCTCAAGTGGATGGTCGTTTTGGTCTGTTTGGAGATAGTGCTAACCTTGACGCAAGATAGGTGCACGGTTTGCGCCGAACGTACCATAGGCTCAGAAATCATTTTGGATGCGCCCGATGGTCTCCTAGGTGACATTGGTCATCTAGAATCTCGTTTCAATCCATTTGGAGACGCGGTACTGTTAGTGCAAGATATGTGCACTGTTTGCGCCAAACATACCATAGGCACAAAATTCGTTTTGGACGCACCCGATGGTACTCCTAGGTGAAGTGGCTTAAGTGGACGCTCGTTTTGGTCTATTCGGAGACAGTGCTAATCTTGATGCGAGATTGGTGCATGGTTTGCGTCGAACGTTCCATAGGCTTGGAAATTGTTTTAGACGCGCTCGATGGTACTCCTAGGTGATGAAGCTCAAGTGGATGCTCGTTTTGGTCTGTATTAGACATAGTGCTAACCTTAACGCAAGATAGGTGCACAGTTGCGTGGAACGTAGGATCGGCTCAGAAATCATTTTGGATGTGCTCGATGGTACTCCTAGGTGAGAGGCTCAAGTGGATGCTCGTTTTGTTCTGTTTCGAGATAGCGCTAATCTTGACGCAAGATAGATGAACGGTTTGCGTCGAACATACCATAGGCTCGAAAATCGTTTTGGACGCACCTGATGGTACTCCTAGGTGACGAGGCACATGTGGATGCTCGTTTTGGTCTGTTTGGACATAGAGCTAATCTTGACACAAGATAGGTGTACGGTTTGCGCCTAACGTCTCATAGGCTCAGAAATCATTTTGGACGCACCTGATGGATCTCCTCGGTGACATTGGTCATGTGGAATCTGGTTTCAATCCATTTGGAGACACTGTTAGAGTCAGTGCAAGATAGGTGCACGGTTTGCGCCAAACGTAGCTCAGAAATCATTTTGGGATGCACTCGATGGTACTTCTAGGTGACGAGGCTCAAGTGGTTACTTGTTTTAGTCTATTTGGAGATAGTGCTAATATTGATGCAAGATAGGTGCACGGTATGCGCCAAACGTACCACAAGCTCGAAAATCATTTCAGACACACCCGATGGTACTCCTTGCTGAAGATGCTCAAGTGGATGCTCGTTTTGGTCTCTTTGGAGATAGTGCTAATCTTGACGCAAGATAGATGCACGGTTTGCGCCGAACGTAACATAGGGTCAGAAATTATTTTGGACGCACCCGATGGATCTCCTATGTGACATTGGTCATGTGGAATCTCATTTCAATCCATTTGGAGACAGTGGTAGTGTCAGTGCAAGATAGGAGCACGGTTTGCGCCAAACGTACCATAGACACAGAAATCATTTTGGACGCACCCGATGGTACTCCTAGGTGACGTGGCTCAAGCGGATGCTTGTTTTGGTATGTTTTGAGATAGTGTAAATCTTGACGCAGGATACGTGCACGGTTTCCGTTGAACATACCATAGGCTCAGAAATCGTTTTAGACGCACCCGATGGTACTCCTAGGTGATGAGGCTGAAGTGGATGGTTGTTTTGGTCTGTTTAGAGATAGTGCTAACCTTGACGCAAGATAGGTGCACGATTTGCGCCGAACATACCATAGGCTCAGAAATCATTTTGGATACGCCCGATGGATCTCCTAGGTGACATTGGTCATCTGGAATCTCGTTTCAATCCATTTAGAGACGCGGTACTGTTAGTGCAAGATAGGTGCACTGTTTGCGCCAAACATACCATAGGCACAAAAATCGTTTTGGACGCACCCGATGGTACTCCTAGGTGAAGTGGCTTAAGTGGACGCTCGTTTTGGTCTGTTTGGAGACAGTGCTAATCTTGATGCGAGATTGGTGCATGGTTTGCGTCTAACGTTCCATAGGCTTGGAAATCATTTTAGACGCGCTCGATGGTACTCCTAGGTGACGAAGCTCATGTGGATGCTCGTTTTGGTCTGTGTTAGACATAGTGCTAACCTTAACGCAAGATAGGTGCACGGTTTGCGTGGAACGTAGGATAGGCTCAGAAATCATTTTGGAGGTGCTCGATGGTACTCCTAGGTGAGAGGCTCAAGTGGATGCTTGTTTTGGTATGTTTTGAGATAGTGCAAATCTTGACGCAAGATAGATGCATGGTTTCCGTTGAACATACCATAGGCTCAGAAATCGTTTTAGACGCACCCAATGGTACTCCTAGGTGACGAGGCTCAAGTGGATGGTCGTTTTGGTGTGTTTGGAGATAGTGCTAACCTTGACGCAAGATAGGTGCACGGTTTGCGCCGAATGTAACATAGGGTCAGAAATCATTTTGGACGCACCCGATGGATCTCCTATGTGACATTGGTCATGTGGAATCTCATTTCAATCCATTTGGTGACAGTGGTAGTGTCAGTGCAAGATAGGAGCACGGTTTGCGCCAAACGTACCATACACACAGAAATCGTTTTGGACACACCCGATGGTACTCCTAGGTGACGTGGCTCAAGCGGATGCTCATTTTGGTATGTTTTGAGATAGTGCAAATCTTGACGCAAGATAGGTGCACGGTTTCCGTTGAACATACCATAGGCTCAGAAATCGTTTTGGACGCACCCGATGGTACTCCTAGGTGACGTGGCTCAAGCGGATGCTCGTTTTGGTATGTTTTGAGATAGTGCTAATTTTAACGCAAGATAGGTGCACGGTTTGCGCTGAACGTACCATAGGCTTAGAAATCATTTTGGATGCGCCCGATGGATCTCCTAGGTGACATTGGTCATCTGGAATCTCGTTTCAATCCATTTGGAGACGCGGTAGTGTTAGTGCAAGATAGGTGCACTGTTTGCGCCAAACATACCATAGGCACAAAAATCATTTTGGACGCACCCGATGGTACTCCTAGGTGAAGTGGCTTAAGTGGACGCTCGTTTTGGTCTGTTTGGAGACAGTGCTAATCTTGATGCGAGATTGATACATGGTTTGCGTCGAACGTTCCATAGGCTTGGAAATCGTTTTATACGCGCTCGATGGTACTCCTTGGTGATGAAGCTCAAGTGGATGCTCGTTTTGGTCTGTGTTAGATATAGTGCTAACCTTGACGCAAGATAGGTGAACGGTTTGCGTGGAACGTAGGATAGGCTCAGAAATCATTTTGGATGTGCTCGATGGTACTCTTAGGTGACGAGGCTCAAGTGGATGCTCGTTTTGGTCTGTTTGGAGATAGCGCTAATATTGACGCAAGATAGATGCACGGTTTGCGTCGAACGTACCATAGGCTCGAAAATCATTTTGGACGCACCTGATGGTACTCCTAGGTGACGAGGCACATGTGGATGCTCGTTTTGGTCTGTTTGGACATAGAGCTAATCTTGACACAAGATAGGTGCACGGTTTGCGCCTAACGTCCCATAGTGTCAGAAATCATTTTGGACGCACCTGATGGATCTCCTCGGTGACATTGGTCATGTGGAATCTCGTTTCAAACCATTTGGAGACACTGTTAGAGTCTTTGCGCCAAACGTAGCTCAGAAATCATTTTGGGATGCACTCGATGGTACTTCTAGGTGACGAGGCTCAAGTGGTTACTTGTTTTAGTCTATTTGGAGATAGTGTAAATCTTGACGCAAGATAGATGCACGGTTTGCCCCGAACGTAACATAGGGTCAGAAATCATTTTGGACGCACCCGATGGATCTCCTATGTGACATTGGTCATGTGGAATCTCATTTCAATCCATTTGGAGACAGTGGTAGTGTCAGTGCAAGATAGGTGCACGGTTTGCGCCGAACGTAACATAGGGTCAGAAATCATTTTGGACGCACCCGATGGATCTCCTATGTGACATTGGTCATGGGGAATCTCATTTCATTCCATTTGGAGACAGTGGTAGTGTCAGTGCAAGATAGGAGCACGGTTTGCACCAAACGTACCATAGACATAGAAATCATTTTGGATGCACCCGATGGTACTCCTAGGTGACATGGCTCAAGCGGATGCTCGTTTTGGTATGTTTTGAGATAGTGCAAATCTTGACGCAAGATAGGTGCACGGTTTCCGTTGAACATACCATAGACATAGAAATCGTTTTGGACGCACCCGATGGTTCTCCTAGGTGACGTGGCTCAAGCGGATGCTCGTTTTGGTATGTTTTGAGATAGTGCTAATCTTAACGCAAGATAGGTGCACGGTTTGCGCCGAACGTACCATAGGCTTAGAAATCATTTTGGATGCGCCCGATGGATCTCCTAGGTGACATTGGTCATCTGGAATCTCGTTTCAATCCATTTGGAGACGCGGTAGTGTTAGTGCAAGATAGGTGCACTGTTTGCGCCAAACATACCATAGGCACAAAAATCGTTTTGGACGCACCCGATGGTACTCCTAGGTGAAGTGGCTTAAGTGGACGCTCGTTTTGGTCTGTTTGGAGACAGTGCTAATCTTGATGCGAGATTGATACATGGTTTGCGTCGAACGTTCCATAGGCTTGGAAATCGTTTTATACGCGCTCGATGGTACTCCTTGGTGACGAAGCTCAAGTGGATGCTCGTTTTGGTCTGTGTTAGACATAGTGCTAACCTTGACGCAAGATAGGTGAACGGTTTGCGTGGAACGTAGGATAGGCTCAGAAATCATTTTGGATGTGCTCGATGGTACTCTTAGGTGACGAGGCTCAAGTGGATGCTCGTTTTGGTCTGTTTGAAGATAGCGCTAATCTTGACGCAAGATAGATGCACGGTTTGCGTCGAACGTACCATAGGCTCGAAAATCATTTTGGACGCACCTGATGGTACTCCTAGGTGACGAGGCACATGTGGATGCTCGTTTTGGTCTGTTTGGACATAGAGCTAATCTTGACACAAGATAGGTGCACGGTTTGCGCCTAACGTCCCATAGTGTCAGAAATCATTTTGGACGCACCTGATGGATCTCCTCGGTGACATTGGTCATGTGGAATCTCGATTCAAACCATTTGGAGACACTGTTAGAGTCTTTGCGCCAAACGTAGCTCAGAAATCATTTTGGGATGCACTCGATGGTACTTCTAGGTGACGAGGCTCAAGTGGTTACTTGTTTTAGTCTATTTGGAGATAGTGTAAATCTTGACGCAAGATAGATGCACGGTTTGCCCCGAACGTAACATAGGGTCAGAAATCATTTTGGACGCACCCGATGGATCTCCTATGTGACATTGGTCATGTGGAATCTCATTTCAATCCATTTGGAGACAGTGGTAGTGTCAGTGCAAGATAGGTGCACGGTTTGCGCCGAACGTAACATAGGGTCAGAAATCATTTTGGACGCACCCGATGGATCTCCTATGTGACATTGGTCATGGGGAATCTCATTTCAATCCATTTGGAGACAGTGGTAGTGTCAGTGCAAGATAGGAGCACGGTTTGCACCAAACGTACCATAGACATAGAAATCATTTTGGATGCACCCGATGGTACTCCTAGGTGACATGGCTCAAGCGGATGCTCGTTTTGGTATGTTTTGAGATAGTGCAAATCTTGACGCAAGATAGGTGCACGGTTTCCGTTGAACATACCATAGACATAGAAATCGTTTTGGACGCACCCGATGGTACTCCTAGGTGACGTGGCTCAAGCGGATGCTCGTTTTGGTATGTTTTGAGATAGTGCTAATCTTAACGCAAGATAGGTGCACGGTTTGCGCCGAACGTACCATAGGCTTAGAAATCATTTTGGATGCGCCCGATGGATCTCCTAGGTGACATTGGTCATCTGGAATCTCGTTTCAATCCATTTGGAGACGCGGTAATGTTAGTGCAAGATAGGTGCACTGTTTGCGCCAAACATACCATAGGCACAAAAATCGTTTTGGACGCACCCGATGGTACTCCTAGGTGAAGTGGCTTAAGTGGACGCTCGTTTTGGTCTGTTTGGAGACAGTGCTAATCTTGATGCGAGATTGATACATGGTTTGCGTCGAATGTTCCATAGGCTTGGAAATCGTTTTATACGCGCTCGATGGTACTCCTTGGTGATGAAGCTCAAGTGGATGCTCGTTTTGGTCTGTGTTAGATATAGTGCTAACCTTGACGCAAGATAGGTGAACGGTTTGCGTGGAACGTAGGATAGGCTCAGAAATCATTTTGGATGTGCTCGATGGTACTCTTAGGTGACGAGGCTCAAGTGGATGCTCGTTTTGGTCTGTTTGGAGATAGCGCTAATCTTGACGCAAGATAGATGCACGGTTTGCGTCGAACGTACCATAGGCTCGAAAATCATTTTGGACGCACCTGATGGTACTCCTAGGTGACGAGGCACATGTGGATGCTCGTTTTGGTCTGTTTGGACATAGAGCTAATCTTGACACAAGATAGGTGCACGGTTTGCGCCTAACGTCCCATAGTGTCAGAAATCATTTTGGACGCACCTGATGGATCTCCTCGGTGACATTGGTCATGTGGAATCTCGTTTCAAACCATTTGGAGACACTGTTAGAGTCTTTGCGCCAAACGTAGCTCAGAAATCATTTTGGGATGCACTCGATGGTACTTCTAGGTGACGAGGCTCAAGTGGTTACTTGTTTTAGTCTATTTGGAGATAGTGTAAATCTTGACGCAAGATAGATGCACGGTTTGCCCCGAACGTAACATAGGGTCAGAAATCATTTTGGACACACCCGATGGATCTCCTATGTGACATTGGTCGTGTGGAATCTCATTTCAATCCATTTGGAGACAGTGGTAGTGTCAGTGCAAGATAGGTGCACGGTTTGCGCCGAACGTAACATAGGGTCAG
The DNA here is from genome assembly GCA_038087645.1 of Saccharum hybrid cultivar R570. Classification (NCBI taxonomy): domain Eukaryota; kingdom Viridiplantae; phylum Streptophyta; class Magnoliopsida; order Poales; family Poaceae; genus Saccharum; species Saccharum hybrid cultivar. The sequence continues at coordinate 9,711,092 of JAQSUU010000275.1, read as the reverse complement.
AAATCATTTTGGACGCACCCGATGGATCTCCTATGTGACATTGGTCATGGGGAATCTCATTTCAATCCATTTGGAGACAGTGGTAGTGTCAGTGCAAGATAGGAGCACGGTTTGCACCAAACGTACCATAGACATAGAAATCATTTTGGATGCACCCGATGGTACTCCTAGGTGACATGGCTCAAGCGGATGCTCGTTTTGGTATGTTTTGAGATAGTGCAAATCTTGACGCAAGATAGGTGCACGGTTTCCGTTGAACATACCATAGACATAGAAATCGTTTTGGACGCACCCGATGGTACTCCTAGGTGACGTGGCTCAAGCGGATGCTCGTTTTGGTATGTTTTGAGATAGTGCTAATCTTAACGCAAGATAGGTGCACGGTTTGCGCCGAACGTACCATAGGCTTAGAAATCATTTTGGATGCGCCCGATGGATCTCCTAGGTGACATTGGTCATCTGGAATCTCGTTTCAATCCATTTGGAGACGCGGTAATGTTAGTGCAAGATAGGTGCACTGTTTGCGCCAAACATACCATAGGCACAAAAATCGTTTTGGACGCACCCGATGGTACTCCTAGGTGAAGTGGCTTAAGTGGACGCTCGTTTTGGTCTGTTTGGAGACAGTGCTAATCTTGATGCGAGATTGATACATGGTTTGCGTCGAATGTTCCATAGGCTTGGAAATCGTTTTATACGCGCTCGATGGTACTCCTTGGTGATGAAGCTCAAGTGGATGCTCGTTTTGGTCTGTGTTAGATATAGTGCTAACCTTGACGCAAGATAGGTGAACGGTTTGCGTGGAACGTAGGATAGGCTCAGAAATCATTTTGGATGTGCTCGATGGTACTCTTAGGTGACGAGGCTCAAGTGGATGCTCGTTTTGGTCTGTTTGGAGATAGCGCTAATCTTGACGCAAGATAGATGCACGGTTTGCGTCGAACGTACCATAGGCTCGAAAATCATTTTGGACGCACCTGATGGTACTCCTAGGTGACGAGGCACATGTGGATGCTCGTTTTGGTCTGTTTGGACATAGAGCTAATCTTGACACAAGATAGGTGCACGGTTTGCGCCTAACGTCCCATAGTGTCAGAAATCATTTTGGACGCACCTGATGGATCTCCTCGGTGACATTGGTCATCTGGAATCTCGTTTCAAACCATTTGGAGACACTGTTAGAGTCTTTGCGCCAAACGTAGCTCAGAAATCATTTTGGGATGCACTCGATGGTACTTCTAGGTGACGAGGCTCAAGTGGTTACTTGTTTTAGTCTATTTGGAGATAGTGTAAATCTTGACGCAAGATAGATGCACGGTTTGCCCCGAACGTAACATAGGGTCAGAAATCATTTTGGACGCACCCGATGGATCTCCTATGTGACATTGGTCGTGTGGAATCTCATTTCAATCCATTTGGAGACAGTGGTAGTGTCAGTGCAAGATAGGTGCACGGTTTGCGCCGAACGTAACATAGGGTCAGAAATCATTTTGGACGCACCCGATGGATCTCCTATGTGACATTGGTCATGGGGAATCTCATTTCAATCCATTTGGAGACAGTGGTAGTGTCAGTGCAAGATAGGAGCACGGTTTGCACCAAACGTACCATAGACATAGAAATCATTTTGGATGCACCCGATGGTACTCCTAGGTGACATGGCTCAAGCGGATGCTCGTTTTGGTATGTTTTGAGATAGTGCAAATCTTGACGCAAGATAGGTGCACGGTTTCCGTTGAACATACCATAGACATAGAAATCGTTTTGGACGCACCCGATGGTTCTCCTAGGTGACGTGGCTCAAGCGGATGCTCGTTTTGGTATGTTTTGAGATAGTGCTAATCTTAACGCAAGATAGGTGCACGGTTTGCGCCGAACGTACCATAGGCTTAGAAATCATTTTGGATGCGCCTGATGGATCTCCTAGGTGACATTGGTCATCTGGAATCTCGTTTCAATCCATTTGGAGACGCGGTAGTGTTAGTGCAAGATAGGTGCACTGTTTGCGCCAAACATACCATAGGCACAAAAATCGTTTTGGACGCACCCGATGGTACTCCTAGGTGAAGTGGCTTAAGTGGACGCTCGTTTTGGTCTGTTTGGAGACAGTGCTAATCTTGATGCGAGATTGATACATGGTTTGCGTCGAACGTTCCATAGGCTTGGAAATCGTTTTATACGCGCTCGATGGTACTCCTTGGTGACGAAGCTCAAGTGGATGCTCGTTTTGGTCTGTGTTAGACATAGTGCTAACCTTGACGCAAGATAGGTGAACGGTTTGCGTGGAACGTAGGATAGGCTCAGAAATCATTTTGGATGTGCTCGATGGTACTCTTAGGTGACGAGGCTCAAGTGGATGCTCGTTTTGGTCTGTTTGAAGATAGCGCTAATCTTGACGCAAGATAGATGCACGGTTTGCGTCGAACGTACCATAGGCTCGAAAATCATTTTGGACGCACCTGATGGTACTCCTAGGTGACGAGGCACATGTGGATGCTCGTTTTGGTCTGTTTGGACATAGAGCTAATCTTGACACAAGATAGGTGCACGGTTTGCGCCTAACGTCCCATAGTGTCAGAAATCATTTTGGACGCACCTGATGGATCTCCTTGGTGACATTGGTCATGTGGAATCTCGTTTCAAACCATTTGGAGACACTGTTAGAGTCAGTGCAAGATAGGTGCACGGTTTGCGCCAAACATAGCTCAGAAATCATTTTGGGATGCACTCGATGGTACTTCTAGGTGACGAGGCTCAAGTGGTTACTTGTTTTAGTCTATTTGGAGATAGTGCCAATCTTGATGCAAGATAGGTGCACGGTTTGCGCCGAACGTACCACAAGCTCGAAAATCATTTCAGACACACCCGATGGTACTCCTTGCTGAAGAGGCTCAAGTGGATGCTCGTTTTGGTCTCTTTGGAGATAGTGCAAATCTTGACGCAAGATAGATGCACGGTTTGCGCCGAACGTAACATAGGGTCAGATATCATTTTGGACGCACCCGATGGATCTCCTATGTGACATTGGTCATGTGGAATCTCATTTCAATCCATTTGGAGACAGTGGTAGTGTCAGTGCAAGATAGGTGCACGGTTTGCGCCGAACGTAACATAGGGTCAGAAATCATTTTGGACGCACCCGATGGATCTCCTATGTGACATTGGTCATGGGGAATCTCATTTCAATCCATTTGGAGACAGTGGTAGTGTTAGTGCAAGATAGGAGCACGGTTTGCACCAAACGTACCATAGACACAGAAATCATTTTGGATGCACCCGATGGTACTCCTAGGTGACATGGCTCAAGCGGATGCTCGTTTTGGTATGTTTTGAGATAGTGCAAATCTTGACGCAAGATAGGTGCCCGGTTTCCGTTGAACATACCATAGACATAGAAATCGTTTTGGACGCACCCGATGGTACTCCTAGGTGACGTGGCTCAAGCGGATGCTCGTTTTGGTATGTTTTGAGATAGTGCTAATCTTAACGCAAGATAGGTGCACGGTTTGCGCCGAACGTACCATAGGCTTAGAAATCATTTTGGATGCGCCCGATGGATCTCCTAGGTGACATTGGTCATCTGGAATCTCGTTTCAATCCATTTGGAGACGCGGTAGTGTTAGTGCAAGATAGGTGCACTGTTTGCGCCAAACATACCATAGGCACAAAAATCGTTTTGGACGCACCCGATGGTACTCCTAGGTGAAGTGGCTTAAGTGGACGCTCGTTTTGGTCTGTTTGGAGACAGTGCTAATCTTGATGCGAGATTGATACATGGTTTGCGTCGAACGTTCCATAGGCTTGGAAATCGTTTTATACGCGCTCGATGGTACTCCTTGGTGACGAAGCTCAAGTGGATGCTCGTTTTGGTCTGTGTTAGACATAGTGCTAACCTTGACGCAAGATACGTGAACGGTTTGCGTGGAACGTAGGATAGGCTCAAAAATCATTTTGGATGTCCTCGATGGTACTCTTAGGTGACAAGGCTCAAGTGGATGCTCGTTTTGGTCTGTTTGGAGATAGCGCTAATCTTGACGCAAGATAGATGCACGGTTTGCGTCGAACGTACCATAGGCTCGAAAATCGTTTTGGACGCACCTGATGGTACTCCTAGGTGACGAGGCACATGTGGATGCTCGTTTTGGTCTATTTGGACATAGAGCTAATCTTGACACAAGATAGGTGCACAGTTTGTGCCTAACGTCCCATAGTGTCAGAAATCATTTTGGACACACCTGATGGATCTCCTCGGTGACATTGGTCATGTGGAATCTCGTTTCAAACCATTTGGAGACACTGTTAGAGTCAGTGCAAGATAGGTGCACGGTTTGCGCCAAACGTAGCTCAGAAATCATTTTGGGATGCACTCGATGGTACTTCTAGGTGATGAGGCTCAAGTGGTTACTTGTTTTAGTCTATTTGGAGATAGTGCCAATCTTGATGCAAGATAGGTGCACGGTTTGCGCCGAACGTACCACAAGCTCGAAAATCATTTCAGACACACCCGATGGTACTCCTTGCTGAAGAGGCTCAAGTGGATGCTCGTTTTGGTCTCTTTGGAGATAGTGCAAATCTTGACGCAAGATAGATGCACGGTTTGCGCCGAACGTAATATAGGTCAGATATCATTTTGGACGCACCCGATGGATCTCCTATGTGACATTGGTCATGTGGAATCTCATTTCAATCCATTTGGAGACAGTGGTAGTGTCAATGCAAGATAGGTGCACGGTTTGCGCCAAACGTATTATAGACACAGAAATCATTTTGGACGCACCCGATGGATCTCCTATGTGACATTGGTCATGGGGAATCTCATTTCAATCCATTTGGAGACAGTGGTAGTGTCAGTGCAAGATAGGAGCACGGTTTGCACCAAACGTACCATAGACACAGAAATCATTTTGGATGCACCCGATGGTACTCCTAGGTGACATGGCTCAAGCGGATGCTCGTTTTGGTATGTTTTGAGATAGTGCAAATCTTGACGCAAGATAGGTGCACGGTTTCCGTTGAACATACCATAGACATAGAAATCATTTTGGACGCACCCGATGGTACTCCTAGGTGACGTGGCTCAAGCGGATGCTTGTTTTGGTATGTTTTGAGATAGTGCTAATCTTAACGCAAGATAGGTGCACGGTTTGCGCCGAACGTACCATAGGCTTAGAAATCATTTTGGATGCGCCCGATGGATCTCCTAGGTGACATTGGTCATCTGGAATCTCGTTTCAATCCATTTGGAGACGCGGTAGTGTTAGTGCAAGATAGGTGCACTGTTTGCGCCAAACATACCATAGGCACAAAAATCGTTTTGGACGCACCCGATGGTACTCCTAGGTGAAGTGGCTTAAGTGGACACTCGTTTTGGTCTGTTTGGAGACAGTGCTAATCTTGATGCGAGATTGATACATGGTTTGCGTCGAACATTCCATAGGCTTGGAAATCGTTTTATACGCGCTCGATGGTACTCCTTGGTGACGAAGCTCAAGTGGATGCTCGTTTTGGTCTGTGTTAGACATAGTGCTAACCTTGACGCAAGATACGTGAACGGTTTGCGTGGAACATAGGATAGGCTCAAAAATCATTTTGGATGTGCTCGATGGTACTCTTAGGTGACAAGGCTCAAGTGGATGCTCATTTTGGTCTGTTTGGAGATAGCGCTAATCTTGACGCAAGATAGATGCACGGTTTGCGTCGAACGTACCATAGGCTCGAAAATCGTTTTGGACGCACCTGATGGTACTCCTAGGTGACGAGGCACATGTGGATGCTCGTTTTGGTCTGTTTGGACATAGAGCTAATCTTGACACAAGATAGGTGCACGGTTTGTGCCTAACGTCCCATAGTGTCAGAAATCATTTTGGACACACCTGATGGATCTCCTCGGTGACATTGGTCATGTGGAATCTCGTTTCAAACCATTTGGAGACACTGTTAGAGTCAGTGCAAGATAGGTGCACGGTTTGCGCCAAACGTAGCTCAGAAATCATTTTGGGATGCACTCGATGGTACTTCTAGGTGACGAGGCTCAAGTGGTTACTTGTTTTAGTCTATTTGGAGATAGTGCCAATCTTGATGCAAGATAGGTGCATGGTTTGCGCCGAACGTACCACAAGCTCGAAAATCATTTCAGACACACCCGATGGTACTCCTTGCTGAAGAGGCTCAAGTGGATGCTCGTTTTGGCCTCTTTGGAGATAGTGCAAATCTTGACGCAAGATAGATGCACGGTTTGCGCTGAACGTAACATAGGTCAGATATCATTTTGGACGCACCCGATGGATCTCCTATGTGACATTGGTCATGTAGAATCTCATTTCAATCCATTTGGAGACAGTGGTAGTGTCAGTGCAAGATAGGTGCACGGTTTGCGCCAAACGTATTATAGACACAGAAATCATTTTGGACGCACCCGATGGTACTCCTAGGTGACGTGGCTCAAGTGGAAGCTCGTTTTGGTATGTTTTGAGATAGTGCAAATTTTGATGCAAGATAGGTGCATGGTTTCCGTTGAACATACCACGGGCTCAGAAATCGTTTTGAACGCACCCGATGGTACTCCTAGGTGACATGGCTCAAGTGGATGGTCATTTTGGTATGTTTGGACATAGTGCTACCCTTGACGCAATATAGGTGCACGGTTTGCGCCGAACGTACCATAGGCTCAGAAATCATTTTGGATGCGCCCGATGGATCTCCTAGGTGACATTGGTCATCTGGAATCTTGTTTCAATCCATTTGGAGACACGGTACTGTTAGTGCAAGATAGGTGCACTTTTTGCGCCAAACATACCATAGGCACAAAAATCGTTTTGGACGCACCCGATGGTACTCCTAGGTGAAGTGGCTGAAGTGGACGCTCGTTTTGGTCTGTTTGGAGACAGTGCTAATCTTGATGCAAGATTGGTGCATGGTTTGTGTCGAACGTTCCAAAGGCTTGGAAATCGTTTTGGTCTCCTAGGTGACGAAGCTCAAGTGGATGCTCGTTTTGGTCTGTGTTAGACATAGTGCTAACCTTGACGCAAGATTGGTGCACGGTTTGCGTGGAACGTAGGATAGGCTCAGAAATCATTTTGGATGTGCTCGATGGTACTCCTAGGTGACGAGGCTCAAGTGGATGCTCGTTTTGGTCTATTTTGAGATAGCGCTAATCTTGACGCAAGATAGATGCACGGTTTGCGTCGAACGTACCATAGGCTCGAAAATCGTTTTGGACGCACCTGATGGTACTCCTAGGTGACGAGGCACATGTGGATGCTCGTTTTGGTCTGTTTGGACATAGAGCTAATCTTGACACAAGATAGGTGCACGGTTTGCGCCTAACGTCCCATAGGCTCAGAAATCATTTTGGACGCACCAGATGGATCTCCTCGGTGACATTGGTCATGTGGAATCTCGTTTCAATCCATTTGGAGACACTGTTAGAGTTAGTGCAAGATAGGTGCACGGTTTGCGCCAAACATACCATAGGCACAAAAATCGTTTTGGACGCACCCGATGGTACTCCTAGGTGAAGTGGCTTAAGTGGACGCTCGATTTGGTCTGTTTGGAGACAGTGCTAATCTTGATGCGAGATTAGTGCATGGTTTGTGTCGAACGTTCCATAGGCTTGGAAATTGTTTTAGACGCGCTCGATGGTACTCGTAGGTGACGAAGCTCAAGTGGATGCTCGTTTTGGTCTATGTTAGACATAGTGCTAACCTTGACGCAAGATAGGTGCACGGTTTGCGTGGAACGTAGGATAGGCTCAGAAATCATTTTGGATGTGCTCGATGGTACTCCTAGGTGAGAGGCTGAAGTGGATGCTCGTTTTGTTCTGTTTGGAGATAGAGCTAATCTTGACGCAAGATAGATGCACGGTTTGCGTCGAACGTACCATAGGCTCAAAAATCGTTTTGGACGCACCTGATGGTACTCCTAGGTGACGAGGCACATGTGGATGCTCGTTTTGGTCTGTTTGGACACAGAGCTAATCTTGACACAAGATAGGTGCACGGTTTGCGCCTAATGTCCCATAGGCTCAGAAATCATTTTGGACGCACCTGATGGATCTCCTCGGTGACATTGGTCATGTGGAATCTCGTTTCAATCCATTTGGAGACACTGCTAGAGTCAGTGCAAGTTAGGTGCACGGTTTGCGCCAAACATAGCTCAGAAATCATTTTGGGATGCACTCGATGGTACTTCTAGGTGACGATGATCAAGGGGTTACTTGTTTTAGTCTGTTTGGAGATAGTGCTAATCTTGATGCAAGATAGGTGCACGGTTTGCGCCGAACGTACCACAAGCTCGAAAATCATTTCAGACACACCCGATGGTACTCCTTGCTGAAGAGGCTCAAGTGGATGCTCGTTTTGGTCTCATTGGAGATAGTGCTAATCTTGACGCAAGATAGATGCACGGTTTGCGCCGAACGTAACATAGGGTCATAAATCATTTTGGACGCACCCGATGGATCTCCTATGTGACATTGGTCATGTGGAATCTCATTTCAATCCATTTAGAGACAGTGGCAGTGTCAGTGCAAGATAGGAGTACGGTTTGCGCCAAACGTACCATAGACACAGAAATCGTTTTGGACGCACCCGATGGTACTCCTAGGTGACGTGGCACAAGCGGATGCACGTTATGGTATGTTTTGAGATAGTGCAAATCTTGATGCAAGATAGGTGCATGGTTTCCGTTGAACATACCATAGGCTCAGAAAATCAATTTAGACGCACCCGATGGCACTCCTAGGTGACGAGGCTCAAGTGGATGGTCGTTTTGGTCTGTTTGGAGATAGTGCTTACCTTGACGCAAGATAGGTGCTCGGTTTGCGCCGAACATACCAAAGGCTCAGAAATTATTTTGGATGCGCCCGATGGATCTCCTAGGTGACATTAGTCATCTGGAATCTCGCTTCAATCCATTTGGAGACGTGGTACTGTTAGTGCAAGATATGTGCACTGTTTGCGCCAAACATACCATAGGCACAAAAATCATTTTGGACGCACCCGATGGTACTCCTAGGTGAAGTGGCTTAAGTGGACGCTCGTTTTGGTCTGTTTGGAGACAGTACTAATCTTGATGCGAGATTGGTGCATGGTTTGCGTCGAACGTTCCATAGGCTTGGAAATCGTTTTAGACGCGCTCGATAGTACTCCTAGGTGACGAAGCTCAAGTGGATGCTCGTTTTGGTCTATGTTAGACATAGTGCTAACCTTGACGCAAGATAGATGCACGGTTTGCGTGGAAGGTAGGATAGGCTCAGAAATTATTTTGGATGTGCTCGATGGTACTCCTAGGTGACGAGGCTCAAGTGGATGCTCGTTTTGGTCTGTTTGGAGATAACTCTAATCTTGACACAAGATAGATGCACGGTTTGCGTCGAACGTACCATAGGCTCGAAAATCGTTTTGGACAAACCTGATGGTACTCCTAGGTGACGAGGCACATGTGGATGTTCGTTTTGGTCTGTTTGGCCATAGAGCTAATCTTGACACAAGATAGGTGCACGGTTTGCGCCTAACGTCCCAAAGGCTCAGAAATCATTTTGAACGCACCTGATGGATCTCCTCGGTGACATTGGTCATGTGTAATCTCGTTTCAATCTATTTGGAGACACTGTTAGAGTCAGTGCAAGATAGGTGCACGGTTTGCACCAAACGTAGCGCAGAAATCATTTTGGGATGCACTCGATGGTACTTCTAGGTGACAAGGCTCAAGTGGTTACTTGTTTTAGTCTGTTTGGAGATAGTGCTAATCTTGATGCAAGATTGGTGCACAGTTTGCGCCGAACGTACCACAAGCTCGAAAATCATTTCAGACACACCCGATGGTACTCCTTGCTGAAGAGGCTCAAGTGGATGCTTGTTTTGGTCTCTTTGGAGATAGTGCTAATCTTGACGCAAGATAGGTGCACGGTTTGCACCGAACGTAACATAGGGTCAGAAATCATTTTGGACGCACCCGATGGATCTCCTATGTGACATGGGTCATGTGGAATCTCATTTCAATCCATTTGGAGACAGTGGCAGTGTTAGTGCAAGATAGGAGTACGGTTTGCGCCAAACATATCATAGACACATAAATCGTTTTGGACGCACCCGATGGTACTCCTAGGTGACGTGGCTCAAGCGAATGCTCATTTTGGTATGTTTTGAGATAGTGCAAATCTTGACGCAAGCTAGGTGCATGGTTTCCGTTGAACATACCATAGGCTCAGAAATCGTTTTAGACGCACCCGATGGTACTCCTAGGTGACGTGGCTCAAGTGGATGGTCGTTTTGGTCTGTTTGGAGATAGTGCTAACCTTGACGCAAGATAGGTGCACGGTTTGCGCCGAACGTACCATAGGCTCAGAAATCATTTTGGATGCGCCCGATGGTCTCCTAGGTGACATTGGTCATCTGGAATCTCGTTTCAATCCATTTGGAGATGCGGTACTGTTAGTGCAAGATATGTGCACTGTTTACGCCAAACATACCATAGGCACAAAATTCGTTTTGGACGCACCCGATGGTACTCCTAGGTGAAGTGGCTTAAGTGGACGCTCGTTTTGGTCTATTCGGAGACAGTGCTAATCTTGATGCGAGATTGGTGCATGGTTTGCGTCGAACGTTCCATAGGCTTGGAAATTGTTTTAGACGCGCTCGATGGTACTCCTAGGTGATGAAGCTCAAGTGGATGCTCGTTTTGGTCTGTATTAGACATAGTGCTAACCTTAACGCAAGATAGGTGCACAGTTGCGTGGAACGTAGGATCGGCTCAGAAATCATTTTGGATGTGCTCTATGGTACTCCTAGGTGAGAGGCTCAAGTGGATGCTCGTTTTGTTCTGTTTGGAGATAGCGCTAATCTTGACGCAAGATAGATGCACGGTTTGCGTCGAACATACCATAGGCTCGAAAATCGTTTTGGACGCACCTGATGGTACTCCTAGGTGACGAGGCACATGTGGATGCTCGTTTTGGTCTGTTTGGACATAGAGCTAATCTTGACACAAGATAGGTGTACGGTTTGCGCCTAACGTCTCATAGGCTCAGAAATCATTTTGGACGCACCTGATGGATCTCCTCGGTGACATTGGTCATGTGGAATCTCGTTTCAATCCATTTGGAGACACTGTTAGAGTCAGTGCAAGATAGGTGCACGGTTTGCGCCAAACGTAGCTCAGAAATCATTTTGGGATGCACTCGATGGTACTTCTAGGTGACGAGGCTCAAGTGGTTACTTGTTTTAGTCTATTTGGAGATAGTGCTAATCTTGATGCAAGATAGGTGCACGGTATGCGCCAAACGTACCACAAGCTCGAAAATCATTTCAGACACACCCGATGGTACTCCTTGCTGAAGATGCTCAAGTGGATGCTCGTTTTGGTCTCTTTGGAGATAGTGCTAATCTTGACGCAAGATAGATGCACGGTTTGCGCCGAACGTAACATAGGGTCAGAAATTATTTTGGACGCACCCGATGGATCTCCTATGTGACATTGGTCATGTGGAATCTCATTTCAATCCATTTGGAGACAGTGGTAGTGTCAGTGCAAGATAGGAGCACGGTTTGCGCCAAACGTACCATAGACACAGAAATCATTTTGGACGCACCCGATGGTACTCCTAGGTGACGTGGCTCAAGCGGATGCTTGTTTTGGTATGTTTTGAGATAGTGTAAATCTTGACGCAGGATACGTGCACGGTTTCCGTTGAACATACCATAGGCTAAGAAATCGTTTTAGACGCACCCGATGGTACTCCTAGGTGATGAGGCTGAAGTGGATGGTTGTTTTGGTCTGTTTAGAGATAGTGCTAACCTTGACGCAAGATAGGTGCACGATTTGCGCCGAACATACCATAGGCTCAGAAATCATTTTGGATACGCCCGATGGATCTCCTAGGTGACATTGGTCATCTGGAATCTCGTTTCAATCCATTTAGAGACGCGGTACTGTTAGTGCAAGATAGGTGCACTGTTTGCGCCAAACATACCATAGGCACAAAAATCGTTTTGGACGCACCCGATGGTACTCCTAGGTGAAGTGGCTTAAGTGGACGCTCGTTTTGGTCTGTTTGGAGACAGTGCTAATCTTGATGCGAGATTGGTGCATGGTTTGCGTCTAACGTTCCATAGGCTTGGAAATCATTTTAGACGCGCTCGATGGTACTCCTAGGTGACGAAGCTCATGTGGATGCTCGTTTTGGTCTGTGTTAGACATAGTGCTAACCTTAACGCAAGATAGGTGCACGGTTTGCGTGGAACGTAGGATAGGCTCAGAAATCATTTTGGAGGTGCTCGATGGTACTCCTAGGTGAGAGGCTCAAGTGGATGCTTGTTTTGGTATGTTTTGAGATAGTGCAAATCTTGACGCAAGATAGATGCATGGTTTCCGTTGAACATACCATAGGCTCAGAAATCGTTTTAGACGCACCCAATGGTACTCCTAGGTGACGAGGCTCAAGTGGATGGTCGTTTTGGTGTGTTTGGAGATAGTGCTAACCTTGACGCAAGATAGGTGCACGGTTTGCGCCGAATGTAACATAGGGTCAGAAATCATTTTGGACGCACCCGATGGATCTCCTATGTGACATTGGTCATGTGGAATCTCATTTCAATCCATTTGGTGACAGTGGTAGTGTCAGTGCAAGATAGGAGCACGGTTTGCGCCAAACGTACCATACACACAGAAATCGTTTTGGACACACCCGATGGTACTCTTAGGTGACGTGGCTCAAGCGGATGCTCATTTTGGTATGTTTTGAGATAGTGCAAATCTTGACGCAAGATAGGTGCACGGTTTCCGTTGAACACCATAGGCTCAGAAATCGTTTTAGACGCACCCGATGGTACTCCTAGGTGACGAGGCTCAAGTGGATGGTCGTTTTGGTCTGTTTGGAGATAGTGCTGACCTTGACGCAAGATAGGTGCACGGTTTGCGCCGAACATACCATAGGCTCAGAAATCATTTTGGATGCGCCCGATGGATCTCCTAGGTGAGATTGGTCATCTGGAATCTCGTTTCAATCTATTTGGAGACGCGGTACTATTAGTGCAAGATAGGTGCAATGTTTGCGCCGAACATACCATAGGCACAAAAATCATTTTGGACGCACCCGATGGTACTCCTAGGTGAAGTGGCTTAAGTGGACGCTCGTTTTGGTCTGTTTGGAGACGGTGGTAATCTTGATGCGAGATTGGTGCATGGTTTGCGTCGAACGTTCCATAGGCTTGGAAATCATTTTAGACGCGCTCGATGATTCTCCTAGGTGATGAAGCTCAAGTGGATGCTCATTTTGGTCTGTGTTAGACATAGTGCTAACCTTGACGCAAGATAGGTGCACGGTTTGCGTGGAACATAGGATAGGCTCAGAAATCATTTTGGATGTGCTCGATGGTACTCCTAGGTGATGAGGCTCAAGTGGATGCTCGTTTTGGTCTGTTTGGAGATAACGCTAATCTTGACGCAAGATAGATGCACGGTTTGCGTCGAACGTACCATAGGCTCGAAAATCATTTTGGACGCACCTGATGGTACTCCTAGGTGACGAGGCACATGTGGATGCTCGTTTTGGTCTGTTTGGACATAGAGCTAATCTTGACACAAGATAGGTACACGGTTTGCGCCTAACGTCCCACAGGCTCAGAAATCGTTTTGGACGCACCCGATGGATCTCCTCGGTGACATTGGACATGTGGAATCTCGTTTCAATGCATTTGGAGACACTGTTAGAGTCAGTGCAAGATAGGTGCACGGTTTGCGCCAAACGTAGCTCAAAAATCATTTTGGGATGCACTCGATGGTACTTCTAGGTGACGAGGCTCAAGTGGTTACTTGTTTTAGTCTATTTGGAGATAGTGCAATTCTTGATGCAAGATAGATGCACGGTTTGCGCTAAACGTACCACAAGCTCAAAAATCATTTCAGACACACCCGATGGTACTCCTTGCAGAAGAGGCTCAAGTGGATGCTCATTTTGGTTTGTTTGGAGACTGCTAATCTTGATGCGAGATTGCTGCACGGTTTTGCGTCGAACGTACCATAGGCACAGAAAATCGTTTTGGACGTGCTCAATAGTACTCCTTGGTGACGAGGCTCAAGTGGATTCCTGTTTTGGTCTGTTTGGAGATAGCGCTAATCTTTATGCAAGATAGATGCACGGTTTGCCTCGAACGTACCATAGGCTCAAAAATCGTTTTGGACGCACCTGATGGTACTCCTAGGTGACGAGGCACGCGTGGATGCTCATTTTGGTCTGTTTGGACATAGAGCTAATCTTGACACAAGATAGGTGCACGGTTTGCGCCGAACGTCCCATAGGCTCAGAAATCATTTTGGAGGCACCCGATGGATCTCCTTGGTGACTTGGTCATGTGGTATCTCGTTTCAATCCAATTGGAGACACTGTTAGAGTCAGTGCAAGATAGGTCCAATGTTTGCGCCAAACGTAGCTTAGAAATCATTTTGGGATGCACCCGATGGTACTTCTAGGTGACAAGGCTCAAGTGGTTATTGTTTCAGTCTATTTAGAGATTGTGCTAATCTTGATGCAAGATAGGAGCATGGTTTGCGCCGAACGTAACATATGGTCAGAAATCATTTTGGACGCACCCGATAGATCTCTTATGTGACATTGGTCATGTGGAATCTCATTTGAATCCATTTGGAGACAGTGGTAGTGTCAGTGCAAGATAGGAGCACAGTTTGCGCCAAACGTACCTGATGGTACTCCTAGGTGACGTGGCTCAAGCGGATGCTCGTTTTAGTATGTTTGGAGATAGTGCTAATCTTGACGCAAGATAGCTGCACGGTTTGCGTTGAACATACCATAGGCTCAGAAATCGTTTTGGACGCACCCGATGGTACTCCTAGCTAAAGAGGTCCAAGTGGATGCTCGTTTTGGTCTATTTGGAGATAGTGCTAATCTTGACGCAAGATAGATGCACGGTTTGCGCCGAACGTAACATAGGGTCAGAAATCGTTTTGGACGCACCCGATAGATCTCCTCGGTGACATTGGTCATGTGGTATCTTGTTTCAATCAATTTGGAGACACTGTTAGAGTCAGTGCAAGATAGGTGCACGGTTTGCGCCAAACGTAGCTCAGAAATCATTTTAGGATGCACCCGACGGTACTTCTAGGTGACAAGGCTCAAGTGGTTACTTGTTTCAGTCTATTTAAAGATTGTGCTAATCTTGATACAAGATAGGAGCACGGTTTGCGCCGAACATACCATAAGATCGAAAAATCATGTCAGACACACCCGATGGTACTCCTAGCTGACGAGGCTCAAGTGGATGCTCGTTTTGGTCTGTTTGGAGATAGTGCTAATATTGACGCAAGATAGATGCACGGTTTGCACCGAACGTAACATAGGGTCAGAAATCATTTTGGACGCACCCGATGGATCTCCTATGTGACATTGGTCATGTGAAATCTCATTTCAATCCATTTGGAGACAGTGGCAGTGTCAGTGCAAGAAAGGTGCACGGTTTGCGCCAAACGTACCATAGGCATAGAAATCGTTTTGGACGTACCCAAAGATACTCCTATGTGACGTGGCTCCAGTGGATGCTCATTTTGGTCTATTTAGACATAGTCCTAACCTTGACGCAAGATAGGTGCACAGTTTGCACCGAACGTAACATAGGGTCAGAAATCATTTTGGACGCACCCGATAGATCTCTTATCTGACATTGGTCATGTGGAATCTCATTTCAATCCATTTGGAGACAATGGTAGTGTCAGTGCAAGATAGGAGCATAGTTTGCGCCAAACGTACCATAGGCACAGAAATCGTTTTGGACGCACCCGATGGTACTCCTAGGTGACGTGGCTCAAGCAGATGCTCGTTTTGGTATGTTTGGAGATAGTGCTAATCTTGATGCAAGATAGCTGCACGGTTTGCGTTGAACATACCATAGGCTCGGAAATCGTTTTGGACGCACCTGATGGTACTCCTAGGTGACGAGGCTCAAGTGGATGCTCGTTTTGGTTTGTTTGGAGATAGTGCTAACCTCGACGCAAGATAGATGCACGGTTTACGCCGAACATACCGTAGGCTCAGAAATTATTTTGGATGCACCCGATGGATCTCCTAGGTGACATTGGTCATGTGGAATCTCATTTCAATCTATTTGGAGACAACAGTACTATCAGTGCAAGATGGGTGCACTGTTTGTGCTAAACATACCATAGGCACAGAAATCATTTTGGACGCACCCGATGGTATTCCTAGGTGACGAGGCCTAAGTGGATGCTCGTTTTGGTTTGTTTGGAGACTGCTAATCTTGATGCGAGATTGCTACACGGTTTGCATCGAACGTACTATAGGCTCAGAAATCGATTTGGACGTGCTCAATAGTACTCCTTGGTGACGAGACTCAAGCGGATGCCTGTTTTGGTCTGTTTGGAGATAGCGCTAATCTTGACGCAAGATAGATGCACGGCTTGCATCGAACGTACCATAGGCTCGAAAATTGTTTTGGACGCACCTGATGGTACTCCTAGGTGACGAGGCACGTGTGGATGCTCATTTTGGTCTGTTTGGACATAGAGCTAATCTTGACACAAGATAGGTGCACGGTTTGCGCCGAACGTCCCATAGGCTCATAAATCATTTTGGACGCACCCGATGGTTCTCCTCGGTGACATTGGTCATGTGGTATCTCGTTTCAATCCATTTGGAGACACTGTTAGAGTCAGTGCAAGATGGGTGCACGGTTTGCGCCAAACGTAGCTCAGAAATTATTTTAGGATGCACCCGATGGTACTTCTAGGTGACAAGGGTCAAGTGGTTACTTGTTTCAGTCTATTTAGAGATTGTGCTAATCTTGATGCAAGATAGGAGCACGATTTGCGCTGAACGTACCACAAGCTCGAAAATCGTGTCAGACACACTCGATGGTACTCGTAGCTGATGAAGCTCAAGTGGATGCTCGTTTTGGTCTGTTTGGAGATAGTGCTAATATTAACGCAAGATAAATGCACGGTTTGCGCCGAACGTAACATAGGGTCAGAAATCATTTTGGATGCACCCGATGGATCTCCTATGTGACATTGGTCATGTGGAATCTCATTTCAATCTATTTGGAGACAGTGGCAGTGTCAGTGCAAGATAGGTGCATGGTTTGCACCAAACGTACCATAGGCATAGAAATCGTTTTGGATGCACCCGAAGGTACTCCTATGTGACGTGGCTCCAGTGGATGCTCGTTTTGGTCTATTTAGACATAGTCCTAACCTTGACGCAAGATAGGTGCACAGTTTGCGCCAAACGTACCTTAGGCTCATAAATCATTTTGGACACACCCGACGCATCTTCTTAGTGACATTGGTCATTTGATGATAGTGTTTGTGTCAGTGCAAGATAGGTGCACGGTTTACGCCGAACATACCGTAGGCTCAGAAATTATTTTGGATGCACCCGATGGATCTCCTAGGTGACATTGGTCATGTGGAATCTCATTTCAATCTATTTGGAGACAATAGTACTATCAGTGCAAGATGGGTGCACTGTTTGTGCCAAACATACCATAGGCACAGAAATCGTTTTGGACGCACCCGATGGTATTCCTAGGTGACGAGGCCTAAGTGGATGCTCGTTTTGGTTTGTTTGGAGACTGCTAATCTTGATGCGAGATTGCTACACGGTTTGCATCGAACGTACCATAGGCTCAGAAATCGATTTGGACGTGCTCAATAGTACTCCTTGGTGACGAGACTCAAGCGGATGCCTGTTTTGGTCTGTTTGGAGATAGCGCTAATCTTGACGCAAGATAGATGCACGGTTTGCATCGAACGTACCATAGGCTCGAAAATTGTTTTGGACGCACCTGATGGTACTCCTAGGTGACGAGGCACGTGTGGATGCTCATTTTGGTCTGTTTGGACATAGAGCTAATCTTGACACAAGATAGGTGCACGGTTTGCGCCGAACGTCCCATAGGCTCATAAATCATTTTGGACGCACCCGATGGTTCTCCTCGGTGACATTGGTCATGTGGTATCTCGTTTCAATCCATTTGGAGACACTGTTAGAGTCAGTGCAAGATGGGTGCACGGTTTGCGCCAAACGTAGCTCAGAAATTATTTTAGGATGCACCCGATGGTACTTCTAGGTGACAAGGGTCAAGTGGTTACTTGTTTCAGTCTATTTAGAGATTGTGCTAATCTTGATGCAAGATAGGAGCACGGTTTGCGCTGAACGTACCACAAGCTCGAAAATCGTGTCAGACACACTCGATGGTACTCGTAGCTGATGAAGCTCAAGTGGATGCTCGTTTTGGTCTGTTTGGAGATAGTGCTAATATTAACGCAAGATAAATGCACGGTTTGCGCCGAACGTAACATAGGGTCAGAAATCATTTTGGACGCACCCGATGGATCTCCTATGTGACATTGGTCATGTGGAATCTCATTTCAATCTATTTGGAGACAGTGGCAGTGTTAGTGCAAGATAGGTGCATGGTTTGCACCAAACGTACCATAGGCATAGAAATCGTTTTGGATGCACCCGAAGGTACTCCTATGTGACGTGGCTCCAGTGGATGCTCGTTTTGGTCTATTTAGACATAGTCCTAACCTTGATGCAAGATAGGTGCACAGTTTGCGCCAAACGTACCTTAGGCTCATAAATCATTTTGGACGCACCCGACGGATCTTAGTGACATTGGTCATTTGATGACAGTGTTTGTGTCAGTGCAAGATAGGTGCACGGTTTGCGCCAAACATCGCTTAGAAATCGTTTTGGATGCACCCGATGGTACTCCTAGGTCAAGAAGCTCAAGTGGATGGTCATTTTGGTGTGTTTCGACATAGTGCTAACCTTGACGCAAGATACGTTCACGGTTTGCGCCGAACGTAGCATAGGCTCATAAATTGTTTAGGAGACACCCGGTGGATGTCCTATGTGACTTTGGTCATGTGGAATCTCATTTCAATCCTTTGGTGACAGTGGCAGTGTTAGTGCAAGATATGTGCACGGTTTGCACTAAACGTACTATAGGCACAGAAATCATTTTGGATGCACCCGATACTACTCCTAGGTGACGAGGCTCAAGTGGATGCTCGTTTTGGTCTGTTTGGACATAGTGCTAACCTTGACGCAAGATAGGAGCATGGTTTCCGTCGAACGTACTGTAGGCTCAGAAATCGTTGTGGATGCACCCGATGGATCTCCTAGGTGACATTGGCCAAGTGGAATCCTGTTTCAATCCATTTGGAGACAGTGGTACTGTCAGTGCAAGATGGGTGCACTGTTTGTGCCAAACATACCATAGGCATATAATTCGTTTTGGACGCACCCGATGGTACTCCTAGGTGACGAGACTTATGTGGATGCTCGTTTTGGTTTGTTTGGAGATAGTGCTAATCTAGATGTGACATTGCTGCACAGTTTGCGTCGAATGTACCACAGGCTCAGAAATCATTTTGGACGCGCTCGATGGTACTCCTAGGTGACAAGGCTCAAGTTGATGCTCGTTTTGGTCTATTTAGAGATAGTGCTAATCTTGACGCAAGATAGTTGCACGGTTTGCGTCGAACGTACCATAGGCTCGAAAATCATTTTGGACAAACCTGATGGTACTCCAAGGTCGGCACACGTGGATGCTCGTTTTGGTCTGTTTGGACATAGAGCTAATCTAAACACAAGATAGGTGCACTGTTTCCTTCAAACGTACCATAGGCTCAGAAATCATTTTGGACGCAACCGATGGATCTCCTCGGGGACATTGGTCTTGTGGAATCTCGTTTCAATCCATTTGAAGACACTGTTAGAGCCAGTGCAAGATAGGTGCACGGTTTGCGCCAAACATAGCTCAGAAATCATTTTGGGATGCACTCGATGATAATTCTAGGTGATGAGGCTCAAGTGCTTACTTGTTTCATTCTATTTGGAGATAGTGCTAATCTTGACGCAAGATAGGTGCACGGTTTGTGCGGAATGTCCCATAAGCTCAAAAATCGTTTTAGACACACCCGATGGTACTTCTGTAGATGACGAGGCTCAAGTGGATGCTCGTTTTGGTCTGTTTGTAGATAGTGCTAACATTTACGCAAGATAGATGCACGGTTTGCGCTGAACGTAACATAGGGTCAAAAATTATTTTGGACACACCCGATGTATCTTCTATGTGACATTGGTCATGTGGAATCTCATTTCAATCCATTTGGAGATGGTGGTAGTGTCAGTGCAAGATAGGTGCACGGTTTGCGCCAAACGTACCATAGGCGCAAAAATCATTTTTGGACACACTCGATGGTACACCTAGGTGACGTGGCTCAAGTGGATGCTCGTTTTGGTCTGTATAGACATAGTGCTAACCTTGACACAAGATAGGTGCACAGTTTGCGCCGAATGTACAATAGGCTCAGAAATCATTTTGGACACACCCGATGGATCTTCTCAGCGACATTGGTCATTTGGAATCTCGTTTCAATCCATTTGGAGACAATGTTAGTGTCAGTGCAAGATAGGAGCACGATTTGCGCCAAATATCACTTAGAAATCATTTTGGACACACACGATGGTACTCCTAGATGAGGAGGCTCAAGTGGATGCTCGTTTTGGTCTGTTTGGAGATAGTGCTAACCTTGACACAAGATAGGTGCATGGTTTGCGCCGAACGTACCGTAGGGTTAGAAATTGTTTTGGATGCACCCGATGGATCCCCTAGGTGACATTGGTCATTTGGAATCTCGTTTCAATCCATTTGGAGACAGCGGTACTATCAGTGCAAGATGAGTGCACAGTTTGCGCCAAACATACCATAGACACAAAAATCGTTTTGGGCGCACCCGATGGTACTCCTAGCTAACGAGGCTTAAGTGGATGCTCGTTTTGGTCTATTTGGAGACAGTGCTAATCTTGATGCGAGATTGGTGCACGGTTTGCGTCGAACGCACCAAAGGCTTGGAAATCGTTTTAGACGCGCTCGATGGTACTCCAAGGTGAAGAAGCTCAAGTGGATGCTCGTTTTGGTGTGTTTAGACATAGTGCTAACCTTGACGTAAGATAGTTGCACGGTTTGCGCCGAACGTAGCATAGGCTCATAAATCGTACAGGATGCACCCGTTTGATGTCCTATGTGACTTTGGTCGTGTGAAATCTCGTTTGAATCCTTTAGTGATAGTGGCAGTGTTAGTGCAAGATATGTGCACGGTTTACGCTAAACGTACCATAGGCACAAAAATCAATTTGGATGCACCCCATACTACTCCTAGGTGATGAGGCTCAAGTGGATGCTCGTTTTGGTCTGTTTGGACATAGTGCTAACCTTGACACAAGATAGGTGCGCGGTTTGCACCGAATGTCCCATAGGCTTAGAAATCATTTTGGACGCACCCGATGGATCTCCCCGATGACATTGGTTATGTGGAATCTCGTTTCAATCCATGTGGAGACACTGTTAGAGTCAGTGCAAGATAGGTGCACGGTTTGCGCCAAACGTAGCTTAGAAATCATTATGGATGCTCCCGATGGATCTCCTAGGTGACATTGGTCATGTGGAATCTCGTTTCAATGCATTTGGAGACAGCGGTACTGTCAGTGCATGATGGGTCACTGTTTGCGCCAAACATACCATAGGCACAAAAATCATTTTGGACGTACCCGATGGTACTCCTAGGTGACGAGGCTTAAGTGGATGCTCGTTTTGGTTTGTTTGGAGACAGTGTTAATCTTGATGCGAGATTGCTGCACGGTTTGCATCGAACGTACCATAAGCTCGGAAATCGTTTTGGATGCGCTCGATGGTACTCCTAGGTGACGAGGCTCAAGTGGATGCTCATTTTGGTCTATTTGGAGATAGTACTAATCTTGACGCAAGATAGATGCACGGATTGCGTCGAACGTACCATAGGCTCAAAATTCATTTTCGACGCACCTGATGGTACTCCTTGGTGGCGAGGCACACGTGGATACTCGTTCTGGTCTGTTTGGACATAGAGCTAATCTTGACACAAGTTTGCGCAAAACGTACCATAGGCTTAGAAATCATTTTGGACGCACCCGATAGATCTCCTCGATGACATTGGTAATGTGGAATCTTGTTTCAATCCGTTTGGAGACACTGTTAGAGTCAGTGCAAGATAGGTGCATGATTTGCGCCAAACGTAGCTCAGAAATCATTTTGGGATGCACCCGATGGTACTTCTTAGTGTCGAGGCTCAAGTGGTTACTTGTTTCATTCTATTTGGAGATAATGCTAATCTTGACACAAGATAGGTGCACGGTTTGCGTTGAACGTACCACAAGCTCGGAAATCATTTCAGACACACCCGATGGTACTCCTAGGTGACGAGGCTCAAGTGGATGCTCATTTTGGCCTATTTGGAGATAGTGCTAATCTTGACGCAAGATAGATGCACGGTTTACGCCGAACGTAACATAGGGTCAGAAATCATTTTGAACACACCCAATGGATCTCTTATGTGATATTGGTCATGTGGAATCTCATTTCAATCCATTTCGATACAGTGGTAGTGTCAGTGCAAGATAGGTGCACGGTTTGCGCCAAACATAGCATAGACACATAAATCATTTTGGACGCATCCGATGGTACTCCTAGGTGACATGGCACAAACGGATTCTCGTTTTGGTATGTTTCGAGATAGTGCTAATCTTGACGCAAGATAGGTGCACGGTTTGCGTTGAACATACCATAGGCTCCGAAATCGTTTTCGACGCACCCGATGGTACTCCTAGGTGACGAGGCTCAAGTGGATGCTCGTTTTGGTGTGTTTGGCGATAGTGCTAATCTTGATGCAACATAGATACACGGTTTGCATCGAACGTACCATAGGCTCAAAAATCATTTTGGACGCACCAGATGGTACTCTTAGGTGACGAGGCACATGTGGATGCTTGTTTTGGTCTATTTGGACATAGATCTAATCTTGACACAAGATAGGTGCGTGGTTTGCGCCGAACGTCCCATAGGCTCAGAAATCATTTTGGAGGCACCCGATGGATCTCCTCGGTACATTGGTCATGTGGAATCTCGTTTCAATCCATTTGGAGACATTGTTAGAGTCAGTGCAAGATAGGTGCACGGTTTGCGACAAACGTAGCTCAGAAATCATCTTGGGATGCACCCGATGGTACTTCTAGGTGACGAGGCTCAAGTGGTTACTTGTTTCAGTCTATTTGGAGATAGTGCTAATCTTAATGCACGATAGGTGTACGGTTTGCGCCGAACGTACCACAAGCTCGAAAATCATTTAAGACACACCCGATGGTACTCCATGCTGACGAGGCTCAAGTGGATGCTCGTTTTGGTCTGTTTGGAGATAGTGCTAATCTTGACACATGATAGATGCACGGTTTGCGCCGAACATAACATAGGGTCAGAAATCGTTTTGGACGCACCCGATGGATCTCCTTTGTGACATTGGTCATGTGAAATCTCATTTCAATCTATTTGGAGACAGTGGTAGTTTTAGTGCAAGATAGGTGCACGGTTAGCGCCAAACGTACCATAGGCACAGAAATCGTTTTGGACGCACCCAATGGTACTCCTAGGTGAAGTGGGTCAAGTGGATGCTTGTTTTGGTCTGTTTAGACATAGTGCTAACTTTGACGCAAGATAGGTGCACAGTTTGCGCCGAACGTACCATAGGCTCATAAAATCATTTTGGACGCACCCGATGGATCTTCTCAGTGACATTGGTCATTTGGGATCTCGTTTCAATCCATTTGGAGATAGTGTTAGTGTCAGTGCAAGATAGGTGCACGGTTTGGGCCAAACATCGCTTAGAAATCGTTTTGGACGCACCCGATGGTACTCCTAGGTGACGAGGCACAAGTGGATGCTCGTTTTGGTCTGTTTGGAGATAGTGCTAACCTTGACGTAAGATAGGTGCATGGTTTGCGCCAAACGTACCGTAGGCTTAGAAATCGTTGTGGATGCACCTGATGGATCTCCTAGGTGACATTGGTCATCTGGAATCTCATTTCAATCTATTTGGAGACAGCTGTACTGTCAGTGCAAGATGGGTGCACTGTTTGTGCCAAACATACCATAGGCACAGAAATCATTTTGGACACACCCGATGGTACTCCTAGGTGATGAGGCTTAAGTGGATGCTCGTTTTGGTTTGTTTGGAGATAGCGTTAATCTTGACGCAAGATAGATACACGGTTTGCGTCGAACGTACCATAGGCTCAAAAATCGTTTTGGGCACGCCTGATGCTACTCCTATGTGACGAGGCACACATGGATGCTCGTTTTGGTCTGTTTGGACATAGAGCTAATCTTGACACAAGATAGGTGTGCGGTTTGCGCCGAACGTCCCATAGGCTCAGAAATCATTTTGGACGCACCCGATGGATCTCCTCGGTGACATTGGTCATGTGGAATCTCGTATCAATCCATTTGGAGACACAGTTAGAGTCGGGGCAAGATAGGTGCACGGTTTGCGCCAAACGTAGCTCAAAAATCATTTTGGGATGCACCCGATGGTACTTCTAGGTGACGAGGCTCAAGTGGATGCTCGTTTTGCCCTGTTTGGAGATAGTGCTAATCATGACACAAGATAGATGCACGGTTTGCGCCGAACATAACATAGGGTCAGAAATCATTTTGGATGCATCCGATGGATCTCCTATGCGACATTGGTCAGGTGGAATCTCATTTCAATCCATTTAGAGACAGTGGAAGTGTCAGTGCAAGATAGGTGCACGGTTTACGCCAAACGTACCATAGGCACAGAAATCGTTTTGGACGCACCCGATGGTACTCCTAGGTGACGTGGCTCAAGTGGATGCTCATTTTGGTCTGTTTAGACCTAGTGCTAACCTTGACGCAAGATAGGTGCACAATTTGCGCCGAACGTACCATAGGCTCATAAAACATTTTGGACGCCCCCGATGGATCTTCTCAGTGACATTGGTCATTTGGGATCTTGTTTCAATCCATTTGGAGATAGTGTTAGTGCAAGATAGGTGCACGGTTTGCGCCAAACATCGCTTAGAAATCGTTTTGGACACACTCGACGGTACTCCTAGGTGACGAGGTTCAAGTGGATGCTCGTTTTGGTCTGTTTGGACATAGTGCTAACC
This sequence comes from Saccharum hybrid cultivar R570, assembly GCA_038087645.1. Taxonomy (NCBI): domain Eukaryota; kingdom Viridiplantae; phylum Streptophyta; class Magnoliopsida; order Poales; family Poaceae; genus Saccharum; species Saccharum hybrid cultivar. The sequence goes on along the minus strand of JAQSUU010000275.1, from coordinate 9,686,050 downwards.
TTGACGCAAGATAGGAGCACGGTTTGCGCTGAATGTACCGTAGGCTCAGAAATCATTGTGGATGCACCCGACAGATCTCCAAGGTGACATTGGTCATGTGGAATCTCGTTTCAATCCATTTGGAGACAGCAGTACTGTCAGTGCAAGATGGGTGCACTGTTTGCGTCGAATGGTACTCCAATGTGACGAGGCTTAAGTGGATGACGAGGTACTCCAAACGTACCATAGGCACAGAAATCGTTTTGGACGCACCCGATGGTACTCCTAGGTGACGAGGTTCAAGTGGATGCTCGTTTTGGACTGTTTGGAAATAGTGCTAACCTTGACGCAAGATAGGAGCACGGTTTGCACTGAACGTACCGCAGGCTCATAAATTGTTTTGGATGCACCCGATGGATCTCCTAGGAGACATTGGTCATCTAGAATCTCATTTCAATCCATTTGGAGATAGCGGTACTATCAGTGCAAGATGAGTGCAATGTTTGCGCCAAACATACCGTAGGCACAGAAATCGTTTTGGACGCACTCGATGGTACTCCTAGGTGATGAGGCCTAAGTGGATGCTCGTTTTGTTTTGTTTGGAGACAGTGCTAATCTTGATGCGAGATTGGTGCACGGTTTGCGTCGAGCGTACCATAGCCTTAGAAATCGTTTTAGACGCGCTCAATGGACTCCTAGGTGAAGAAGCTCAAGTGGATGCTCGTTTTGGTGTGTTTAGACATAGTGCTAACCTTGATGCAAGATAGGTGCACGGTTTGCGCTGAACGTAGCATAGGCTCATAAATCGTTTAGGATGCACCCGGTGGATGTCCTATGTGACTTTGGTCATGTGGAATCTTGTTTCAATCCTTTGGTGACTGTGGCAATGTTAGTGCAAGATATGTGCACGGTTTGCACCAAACGTACCGTAGGCACAGAAATCATTTTTGATGCACCTGATAGTACTCCTAGGTGATGAGGCTCAAGTGGATGCTTGTTTTGGTGTGTTTGGAGATAGTGCTAACCTTGACGCAAGATAGGAGCACAGTTTGCGCTGAACGTACCGTAGGCTCAAAAATCATTGTGGATGCACCCGATGGATCTCGTAGGTGACATTGGTCATGTAGAATCTCGTTTCAATCCATTTGGAGACAGCGGTACTGTCAGTGCAAGATGGGAGCACTGTTTGTTCCAAACATATGATAGGCACAGAAATTGTTTTGGACGCACTCGATGGTACTCCTAGGTGACGAGGCTTAAGTGGATGCTCGTTTTGGTTTGTTTGGAGACAGTGCTAATCTTGATGCGAGATTGCTGCACGGTTTGCGTCGAACGCCCCACAGGCTCGGAAATCGTTTTGGACGTGCTCGATGGTACTCCTAGGTGACGAGGCTCAAGTGGATGCTCGTTTTGGTTTGTTTGGAGATAGCGCTAATCTTGATGCAAGATAGATGCACAGTTTGCATCGAATATACCATAGGCTCGAAAATCATTTTGGATGCACCTGATGGTACTCCTTGGTGACGAGGCACACGTGGATGCTCGTTTTGGTCTGTTTGGACATAGAGCTAATATTGATACAATATAGGTGCACGGTTTGCACCGAACGTCCCATAGGCCTAGAAATCATTTTGGATGCACTCGATGGATCTCCTTAGTGACATTGGTCAGGTGGAATCGCGTTTCAATCCATTTGGAGACAGTGTTAGAGTCAGTGCAAGACAGGTGCACGGTTTGTGCCAAACGTAGCTCAGAAATCATTTTAGGATGCACCCGATCATACTTCTAGGTGATGTGGCTCAAGTGGATGCTCGTTTTGATTTGTTTGGAGATAGTGCTAATCTTAACACAAGATAGATGCACGGTTTGTGCCGAACGTAACATTGGGTCAGAAATCGTTTTGGACGCACCCGATGGATCTCCTATGTGACAATGGTCATGTGGAATCTCATTTCAATCCATTTGGAGATAGTGGTAGTGTCAGTGCAAGATAGGTGCACGGTTTGTGCCAAACGTACCATAGGCACAGAAATCGTTTTGGACGCACCCAATGGTACTCCTAGGTGACGTGGCTCAAGTGGATGCTCATTTTGGTCTGTTTAGACATAGTGTTAACCTTGACGCAAGATACGTGCACAGTTTGCGCCGAACGTACCATAGGCTCATAAATCATTTTGGAGGCACCGGATGGATCTTCTCTGTGACATTGGTCATTTTGGATCTCGTTTCCATCCATTTGGAGACAGTGTTAGTGTCAGTACAAGATAGGTGCATGGTGTGCTCCAAACATTGCTTAGAAATCATTTTGGACGCAGCCGATGGTACTCCTAGGTGACGAGGCTCAAGTGGATGCTCGTTTTGGTCTGTTTGGAGATAGTGCTAACATTGACGCAAGATAGGTGCACGGTTTACGCCGAACGTACTGTAGGCTCTGAAATCATTTTAGATGCACCCGATGGATCTCCTAGGTGACATTGGTCATCTAGAATCTCATTTCAATCCATTTGGAGACAACGGTACTATCAGTGCAAAATGAGTGCACTGTTTGCCCCAAACATACCATAGGCACATAAATTGTTTTGGACGCACTCGGTGGTACTCCTAGGTGAGGAGGCCTAAGTGGATGCTCGTTTTCTTCTGTTTGGAGACAGTGCTAATCTTGATGCGAGATTGGTGCACGGTTTGCGTCAAACGTACCACAGGCTTGGAAATCATTTTAAACGCGCTCAATGGTACTCCTAGGTGAAGAAGCTCAAGTGGATGCTCGTTTTAGTGTGTTTAGACAGAGTGCGAACCTTGACGCAAGGTAGGTGCACGGTTTGCGCCGAACGTAGCATAGGCTCATAAATCGTTTAGGATGCACCCGGTGGATGTCCTATGTGACTTTGGTCATGTGGAATCTCGTTTCAATCCTTGGGTGACAGTGGCAGTGTTAGTGTAAGATATGTGCACGGTTTGCGCTAAACGTACCGTAGGCACAGAAATCATTTTGGATGCACCCGATAGTACTCCTAGGTGATGAGGCTCAAGTGGATGCTCGTTTTGGTGTGTTTAGAGATAGTGCTAACCTTGACACAAGATAGGAGCACGGTTTGTGCCGAACGTACTATAGGCTCAGAAATCATTGTGGATGCACCCGATGGATCTCCTAGGTGACATTGGTCATGTGGAATCTCGTTTCAATCCATTTGGAGACAGCGGTACTGTCAGTGCAAGATGGGTGCACTATTTGTGCCAAACATACCATAGGCACAGAAATCATTTTGGACGCACCCGATGGTACTCCTAGGTGACGAGGCTTAAGTGGATGCTCGTTTTGGTCCGTTTGGAGACAATGCTAATCTTGATGCGAGATTGGTGCATGGTTTGCGTCGAACGTACCATAGGCTCAGAAATCGTTTTGAACATGCTCGATGGTACTCCTAGGTGACGAGGCTCAAGTGGATGCTCGTTTTAGTCTATTTGGAGATAGCGCTAATCTTGATGCAAGATAGATGCATAGTTTGCGTCGAACATACCATAGGCTCGAAAGTCGTTTTGGACGCACCTAATGGTACTCCTAGGTGACGAGGCACACGTGGATGCTCGTTTTGGTCTGTTTGCACATAGAGCTAATCTTGACACAAGATAGGTGGACGGTTTGAACCGAACATCCCATAGGCTCAGAAATCATTTTGGACGCACCCGATGGATCTCCTCAGTGACATTGGTCAAGTGGAATCTCGTTTCAATCCATTTGGAGACACTATTAGAATCAGTGCAAGATAGGTGCATGGTTTGTGCCAAACGTAGCTCAGAAATCATTTTGGGATGCACCCGATCGTACTTCTAGGTGACGAGGCTCAAGTGTTTACTTGTTCCAGCCTATTTGAGATAGTGGTAATCTTGATGCAAGATAGGTGCACGGTTTGCGCCGAACATACCACAAGCTCGAAAATCATTTCAGACACACCTGATGGTACTCCTAGCTGACGAGGCTCAAGTGGATGCTCGTTTTGTTATGTTTGGAGATAGTGCTAATCTTGACGCAAGATAGATGCACGGTTTGCACCGAACGTAACATAGGGTCAGAAATCATTTTGGACGCACCCGATGGATCTCCTATGTGACATTGGTCATGTGGAATCTCATTTCAATCCATTTGGAGATAGTGGTAGTGTTAGTGCAAGATAGGTGCACGGTATGCGCCAAACGTACCATAGGCACAAAAATCATTTTGGACGCACCCGATGGTACTCCTAGGTGACGTGGCTCAAGTGGATGCTCGTTTTGGTCTGTTTAGACATAGTGCTAACCTTGATACAAGATAAGTGCACGGTTTCCGTCGAACGTACCATAGGCTCATAAATCATTTTGGACGCACCCGATGGATCTTCTCATTGACATTGGTCATTTGGAATCTCGTTTCAATCCATTTGGAGACAGTGTTAGTGTCAGTGCAAGATAGGTGCACGGTTTGCGCAAAACATCACTTAGAAATCATTTTGGAGGCACCCGGTGGTACTCCTAGGTGACGAGGCTCAAGTGGATGCTCGTTTTGGTCTATTTGGAGATAGTGCTAACCTTGACGCGAGATAGGTGCACGGTTTGCGCCGAATGTACCTTAGGCTCAAAAATTGTTTTGGATGCACCCGATGGATCTCCTAGGTGACATTGGTCATCTGGAATCTCGTTTCAATCCATTTGGAGACAGCGGTACTATCAGTGCAAGATGGCTGCACTATTTGCGCCAAACATACCATTGGCACAGAAAATCATTTTGGATGCACCCGATGGTACTCCTAGGTGACGAGGCTTAAGTGGATGCTTGTTTTGGTCCGTTTGGAGACAGTGCTAATCTTGATGCGAGATTGGTGCACGGTTTGTGTTGAATGTACCATAGGCTTTGAAATCATTTTAGACGCACTCGATGGTACTCCTAGGTGAAGAAGCTCAAGTGGATGCTTGTTTTAGTCTATTTAGACATAGTACTAACCTTGACGTAAGATAGGTGCACGGTTTGCGCCGAATGTACCATAGGAAAATAAATCGTTTAGGATGCACCCGATACTGTAACACTTCAAGTGTTTAGCTCCATAATTGCATTGCATTTGCATGGCATAAACATAAGCATGCATCATTCATGTTTGTTATTTTATGTGATGCAACACATGTAACTATTCTAGGGTTAGTTTGATTTATTTCATGAAGTGCTTGACAGTTGGTGTAACAAAAAGGTAAGGTAGCCAATCATGACCTACAACACCTTAGTTATACTTAGGATAACATTTGGAACAATGTTCATGTTGACCAAAATTACCAAATTGCCCTTTCAAATGTGGTTGACCAAGTTTGGAACCCTAGAGTGCTCTGGTTTGACCAATTAAAAAGTCCAATTTAGAGATCTTGCATGAAGGAGTGCTCTTAAGCAAAGTTGTAGAGAATTTCATGAGGAACAAAAGTTCTAATATGGCCATCTCATGAAAATGACCAGAACATGCTCAAAAGTGGCCCACAAGGCAGTAGAGAGGTAGCTCCAAGACTTAGAATTTTTCTAAGTCTGGAATCTGACCCTACAGTTTTGCTGATGCCTACTTTAGGAGCTTGTAGTTTGCAAACCAGGCCAAACCAGCTTTCACTCATATTGACAAACTTGTAGATCACATGTAACCCTACAACTTTGTCAACATCACCCAAGTCTGGTTCTCAATGGTTCAAGAGTTATCATGTCATGAACTTGGGCTATCAGTCGGCTTTGTTAACTGAAACCCGGTTTCAGTTTTATCGTGCACTACTTTGAGGCCATGTAGTTTGAAATATAGGCCGAACCAGTCTAAGCTCCAATTGACAATTTTGTTGCCCTCACATAGCTCTACAAACTTAATGTTGCCACCTTGGACTGAAACCGGCTGGTTTAGAAGTTAATCACGTTCGAAAACACGCTGTCAGTCACTGCCGATGGCATCGCTGAACTCGGGTTCAGTTTCGTCAGTGGCCGACCGGCCACAGACCGTCGCCGCCGCGTGTCCCTCCACGCGCCGCGCGTGACCTGGCGTCGCGGCCAGCTGCTCGACATGTAGAAGAGGTCCCTGCTGCCTCGCCTAAGCCGCCCAGCCCTTTCCTTCTTTCCCGTGTGCAACCGAGGCGGAAGCCGGAGACACCATTGCCGCCGTAGCTGTCTCCGAGCTCTCGCGCACTCACCACCGCACCACCGCTCGCCTGACCTCGCCAATCTCTTCGCCTCACCACCCTCCACCTCCTGGACCCACCGAAGCCCGTGATTTGACTCGAGGTGAGCCGCATTTCCTTCTTCCCCATCTCCGAGAGGTCGCCGGAGCCCGCCATGGGACCTCACCGTGGTCGGGGTGCTTCGGGTCTCTCTCCGTCCTCCCTTCTTAGCAAAATGGAACCGCCTAGCTTCGGTGAAGCTCGCACCGAGCCTGGACCGCACCGTGCATCTTCACCGGCGACGGCGCGCCGCCACCGGACACCACCGGCCGCCGCTCGCGGTGACAAGCCCCTTCCACCCCATCCCCATCCGTTCCACGAGCACCAATCGACGCACCGGGTGACGGAGAACACGAGGCGGTGTCCGATTGGCCGAGCGAGCCCTTCTCCGGCGAGCTCGAGCTCGTCGGAGCTCGCGGGTCTCCGCCTCCCCTGTTCCTCTGTCCCTGACTGCGGGGGCCCGCCTGTCAGTTGCCAAGCGCGGGCGGGACGGCCGAGCAGGCCGCGCGCGCGCGAGTCGTGGGCCGAGTTCTTCCGGGCCGGCCCAGTCATCCGAAATGAAATTCATTTTTATTATTTTGTCACTGATTTTTGTACAAGTTGGAAAAATGTAGATCTAGGGTTTTAAGGATCCAAAAATCATGAGATAAATTTTATTAGGGTCCACATGATGTGTAGTATTTTAGAAAAATATAAATCTGGAATGTGGTGTTTAATTTTTAGGAGAATTTAATAGATCCTTTAAATGTGTTTTGGAATGCATGCAAAGTTGTTAAATTTATAACTTGAGCTGTAGTGTTCCATAAATCATAAAATTTGATGGGTAGGTTACTCTATGCTAGTCCTAGCTCTGGTAAAAATTTGGGCATCAGTGCTTAATTAATTTCCAAGTTATAATGCTATCTTGTGATTCTAGGAAATACTTAAATGAATTTTTGTAATTTTTCTACATGTGCAATGTTCATATAACTTTTTGGAGAATGTCTTGGTATCTTAAAGTGTCTAAGAAAAATATGAAATCTGTTGTTTGACACTTTTCAATAGGGTTTCCTAATTATGCAAAAATCAGCCTTATTAGCTTGTGAATTTTGTGTAGGGAGTTTCTGTGAATAAAACTTGTTCAAATTTTTACTGTGGTCTCTTTTTGGGTCAAAGAGTCCTCTGTAATTTTTGTAGAATTTTGGGAGCAGTTTACATATATGTTTAAAATTCTACTTAATTACTTAAGTAAATTGAGAAATGGGTTTATATAAATGTTCTAGGTGGGCACACCTTACTTTCTGGTGTCTTTGTGATATTTGTGAACTTATAGTAGCATTAGTTTGGTTTGAGAGAATGTTTGCTACATCAATAAATATTTAACCTTTGTAATTTTAGGTTTTCTGGACAGTTAAGTAGTAATTCTAAATTTGGCTTTGATAAAATTGGTTGCTGGACAACTTGTAAATACCAAAGTTGGAGTAAACTTGGTGAACTAGCTTGTGTTGAAATTTAGAAGCATTTGGCTTAGTAGTTTGAGAGTTACTGTTGTTTAAAGTGGCAGTTCAAAATCTGCTACTCTCTGTTTTGGAGAGGACAGATTCTGGAACTTGTGAAGTTTGACATGGAAAACTTAGGAGTTTGGAGTTGAGGTCTGAAAATGAATTGTAGTACATTTCTTAGGCTTTCCAGATTGTCTTAGATCATATCTTTTGGAATTATAAATCTCCAGTTGTGATAAAAACAAGTAGCTGCTGTCCAGAATGCTTACTGTGGTGTTTTGCTGATTGTTATGGTGAGATATCCTAAGACATGCTACTTTTGTAATTGTTAGGTGTTAGGGCCTTAACTGAGGATGAGCAGCTTTATCTTAGGTTAAGTAGATTAGGTGAGTACTTCTCTACTAGAGAAGAGATTTGCACGTACTAGTAAAATAACTTAAATAGAGTATTTTATTCTGAAATGCATTTCATTCCGAGCATGTTGCACCCATTTATGCATCCATTATATTTATTGTGCATTCATGCAATAGGTGCACCGGAGGGGGTGACACTCCTCGAATTCGAGCCAGTAATTCCGGAGGAGAGCCAGGAGCAGCAGGAGCCCGAGGAACCAGCCGGCGACGAAGCTCTGTCAGAAGGTCTACCCGAGTGCCCTGACCACAGGCCTGCAACTTTTCTGAAAGGCAAGCCCCGGTGCATGCTGAACCCATCGTTTTATAAATATATCTTGAGTACTTTTAATTGTTTACTGCATTAAGTTGTAGGAGTTATATGAAAACACTTGTTGCATTACACCTGTCCTTGTCCAGATATCGTACTTAATCCTAGTTTAGGTTTAGGCACGTGTCAATGCTTAGCCCTGCTTAGTACGGTAGAAGTCGGGTGATTTCCGGTCATCCGCGAGATGTAGGAAGGAGTCACGAATGGCTTTATGGCTATCGTGGATGGAACCATGCTTAAAAATGAAATTGAGACCGGGCGGGAGTTCGATAGTACAGCCGCAAGACACTTCACGTCTTGGGTGTGGAGCTATGCCCGTCTGAGTCGTTTAAGGACCGATTCGCTGTACGTCCTTGAGTCATGTTGAACGCAGTCTAACACTTAGTTGGCCGGATAAGTCGTTCCGACCGCGAAGCCGAGTAATGTGGTTCAGGCCGGGAATCGAATGGTAGGTTGCTTCTTGGAGGAGAGAAAGGATGTGCTTGGGGACATTGGCGTGAGACCAAGGGGGGGTTAGAGTCCCTATCACCTGGCAGAGTGTCGCCCTTGGGGTCGCGACATTATTCGGACCCGCGATTCCTGAATCATATGACAAGGTGGCCTGTGCGACCCTGGCAGGGGTCTGCACGGTGAGTGTTAGAAATACCCCTCCAGCTGGATAGGAATTCGATTCGAATCGCCGTCGCTCCCGGTTAGTGAGCACTTGACTTGAGCAGCGGCAACGTAGAACTCATTAAATGAACTGGTGGTTAAGGGAATGATACAATGTTGCCATAATGATATACCTGCTATGGATATAATAATCATGTTGTTTGATTATAATCAAGTGTATGTTTAGTACAGGTGCTAAGATAGATGACAGGTAAATGCTAAAAATAACTGCTAGTACAGGTTATAAGAGTTTCAACTACTTATGCCTTTATGCAAAATGTGATGTCAGCTAGCCTCTTGTGTAAGCCTTGCATAATCCTTGGTGTCACTTTATTTCTGGTTTTCGACGGGTAAGTCTAGCTGAGTACATTCCAGTACTCAGGGTTTATTCCCTCCTGTTACAGATGACATGCTTTATCAGGGATTCTGCAAGACGTGTCTCCACCCTGCGGGTGATGATGACTAGATCACAAGGGCGTGATCGTCTTTATGTACTTTCCTCATGCTTTTGCGAGATGTCGATCATCCAGACTGGCAGTATTTAATTAACTAATGTGTGTGTTATGCTTCCGCTACTTTCAAACTTGGTTTGTAATATTTGCTACTCCGTGGTGTAAACTTATTTCTGGACTACTTGTGAAATGTATTGTATGATGTTGTATGTTGAATGATGCGATCCTGGTTGTAAGCAGTTTGGTTTGAAATCCTTCGTGATTTCGATTGACTACCGGGATTATATGGGCTCAAGTTTGAAAATTTGAGCGCTTCGGTGCTTGTTTTCGTACTTGTGCTCTTATAATTTGGTCGGTTCTGTTACAGCTGGTATCGGAGCATAATTCAACATTAAACACATCATATGAGTATTTAAAAACAAAAATATTTGATTATGAAAAAGGGTTAAAACACTAAAAATTATTTTTTAGGTATGCCAGTGATCACATCCCTTAGCCCAAATAAGGACTCTTAGGTGGCTTATTGTAAAGACTAACTTGGGGGCCTTGTTTGTTTTTATTTCGTCGTCCATACGGCGTGATATTGTATGGATGCCATCCACTTGGGTGGTAATGTATGGATCAATTCCCTCGACGCTCTGGTAAGTGTGAGTTGTGAGAGCATGATCGTCCAACCGGCGGTCTAGGGGAGAGTAGTTGTGGTGACTTACATCTTTACATGTTTAAACCATGTAACTATGTAAAAGCACTTAATTGTGGGAACCTTTATATCGGGTAGCTTGATACTGAAGTATATACATTTGGGGATGTATATATGGAAAGTATTTAAATTACAGCTTTCTTGTGTGCTTATATTGGGAATTGTTGGGCTGCAATGAAGTTTTCTGCAGGTACACTAACAGCGTAACGAGTAGACCGATAGTTTCGCTTATATGAGAGAACGTATGTATGCCACCGCCTAGCGTTAGAACTCTAGGTTTCTACTAAGGTGAGAGGACGTACGAAACGTGCATGCATCATGTTTAATTATATCATACATATCATTTACTCCCTCCTTAAAAGTTCTGTACTCCCGACTAAAGTAAATTTCGTATCCCCTAAATGATCCTCACTTTAAGTCGTATCTTATCTTGTTGCTACAGATGGCACGTACCAAGAGGACCGCTCGTAAGTCCACTGGGGGCAGGGCACCGCGTCACCAGCTCGCTCCACGTGAGCCCCGCCCTGAGCCTACTGAGGTGGAAAGGCTGAGGGCAGAGTTGGCTGAAGTGACTGCTGCCAGGAATGCAGCACGGCAACAACTGGAACAAGTGATTCATGATCGTGATCAAGAAACGCTTGCAGTCCAGAGGTTGACAGTGGCAAACCGCAACTGTCAACGCATGTTGGTCCGTGTGATGGAACAGAGGGATGAAGCCTGGCACGAGGAGAACGTTCTGAGAGCTCGCCAGTTTGAGCTCGAGCAACAGTTGGAGAACGCTGAAGAATACAACGATAATCTTCATGAAGAAGTGCACCGCCTGAACAACGAGCTTAATCCCCTGCTACCTAGAAACAACAATGTAGATGAAGATATGGGGTCAGGCATCTTCATAGCTGAGGATGATGATGAAGTGGAGGTTGATGGACCACAGGATGCCCCACCTGCAGAAGCACCAGAGGAAGAGCCAGAAGAAGAAGAAGACGAGGAGTTAGAGCCTGTCAGTGATGAGGACGGCGGGGAGATCCATGACACCGACTCGGAGGATGATGCTTAGAGTAGTCATCACGTGCCTATAATGTTAGGATCGTCTTTTGTGCCCTCCCTGTGAAGGAGTGAGGCCTTGTAATAACTTTACTTGGGATGTAAGGTTGAACCGTATGTTTCCTGAATGTAGTTTGAACCTATTAATTTCGATCACAACTTGATGTCTTATTATGTTGCGTTCGATGATGGTGTCACGATTAGCACCCTTCGGTGCCGCGACGAGACCGAGGGCCTCCTATGGCGCGCGACATAAGGCTGTGCTGCTTGGCACGCGCAGGTATCGAGGTGGCTAGTCATGATCCACCATGGAACTCTTCATTGAGGAATCTCTTTGTGGTCAGTTTGAAGTAGCCTTTCACAGTCAACTAAAAATCTTGAGATCGAATCCAAGCACTGTGCGAAAGGTCAAAAATCACATAGATAGCAACGTAAGCGGTCCGGTAACCGTTGTGCTCCCTGTGAGTAAGCCTTCATCAAAGAGCATCTTGTTGGATTACCAAGTATGATCTCGTCAGATGATGCGCTTGAATGGATTGTGCAGTTGTGGTGAATTATTGTGCCTTAATTATTATGAGAAGTCTATTTCATGAAGTCAGTTTGACATATTTACAATAATTCATCTACAAGTTTCCCACATCGTCAGTGCTCATTGGCTATGCCTTTTGCAGATGTCGTACAATCTTCGTCGGGGTCGTGGCAATGAGGATGAGGAACAGCCACCCCCTCCGCCACCACCTACTCCGGCCGAATTGATGCAGACAGTGGTCGAAGGGCAGCGCATGTTGGCTGATGCTATGCGCCAGCTGGCTAACCGGGAGGCTCGTCCTGGCCGCCAGGGCCCAGAACCCAATCAATATAGTGATTTCAAGGACTTTCTGGATACTAAGCCCCCGCTCTTCAAGGAAGCGGAAGAACCACTGCAAGCTGATGAGTGGTTAAATACTATTGAGCAAAAGTTTCGTCTGCTACGCCTAACTGATGAGCTGAAGACTGAATATGCGTCTCACCAGTTGCATGGTCCTGCGGGTATTTGGTGGAGCCACTATCGCTCCACGCTACCTGCCAATGTCCCGATTGCTTGGGACCAGTTTAAGGCTGCATTCCGTGGGAATTATATTCCTCCAGGTCTTATGGCAATCAAGCACACAGAGTTTATGAGGCTGTCGCAAGGAAACAAAAGCCTGACTGAATACTTGCAGTCCTTCAACAACCTGGCAAGGTATGCCACTGAGTTTGTGGATACCGATGCCAAAAAGATTGCTAGCTTCAAAAGGGGCCTCGGCCCAAAACTGATGAAAACAATGGGCACTAGCAAATGTACTACTTTCAATGATTTCATCAGCGATGCTCTAACTCAAGAGAACAACAATGCTATCTATTCTGCTTCTAAGAGCCGCAAGAGGGCCATTGAGGCGAGTGCTTCACAGTCTCGAGCTCCAGCTGCCCCGAGAGCTCCTCCTCGCCCTCCTGCTCAGAATACAAAGTTCCGTCCGCCGCAGAAAAAGCCTGCTGCAAAGACTGGGTTTCGTAAGGCATATACAGTGGCTCTGCCAAAGAGTAATGCGGGCCAAGGCAGCTCCAGTGTTCCTCCTAGCAACATGCCTTGCTGGAACTGTAACAAGCCAGGCCATTGGTCCAGGAACTGTCCGTACCCTAAGAAAAATGTCAACCAAGGTAGTCGTCAGGGACACGCCCATTATAACAGCATTGAGGAAATTCCATCTGGTGAGGTGGTCACCGCTGGTAAGTTTCTAGTTGACCAACACCCCGCAGTGGTACTTTTTGATTCAGGTGCTTCGCATTCCTTTATCAGTCCTAAGTTTGCATCTAAATTTGCACACAAGTTGCATACTGTTGAAGGTGTGGGTTATTGTATTAGCGCTGCAAGTGGGAATATTTCCACAAACAAAATAGTGGGGAACCTTAAGTTTGAGATAGAAGGGCGAAGTTATTCGCTTGCCCTATTGGTTTTACCTGGTTTAGACATAGATGTTATCTTGGGCATGAATTGGATGAGTCAGAATGGGGTACTCATTGACACATCCGCTCGGGTAGTTATGCTCAGAGATCCTACAGATCAAAAGGGTTTTCTAGTACAACTTCCCAGAAAGGTTGAATTGTCGGGGGAAATTCATGCTGTGCAAGCAAAGGCGTTGGCCGAAATTCCAGTAGTAAATGAGTTTCCGGACGTTTTTCCCGATGATTTGCCGGGACTCCCTCCGGATCGGGATGTGGAGTTTAAAATTGAGTTGTTGCCTGGCACGGCTCCCATCTCTAGGAGACCCTATAGGATGCCTCCAAATGAACTCGCTGAACTTAAGGTGCAATTGAATGAACTTTTGAAGAAGGGGTTGATTCGTCCTAGTTCATCGCCGTGGGGATGTCCTGCTATCTTTGTAAAGAAGAAGGATCAGTCGTTGCGGATGTGCGTAGATTATAGACCTCTCAATGCAGTCACTGTCAAAAATAAGTACCCTCTACCGCGCATCGACATCTTGTTCGATCAGTTGTCTAAAGCTAATGTTTTCTCCAAGATCGATCTAAGATCTGGCTACCATCAAATTAAAATTCGCCCGGAAGATGTTCCAAAGACAGCCTTTTCTACCAGATACGGCCTTTATGAGTATCTTGTTATGTCTTTCGGCTTGACAAATGCCCCCGCACACTTTCATGTACTTGATGAATTCGGTGTTTATGCCTGAATTGGACAAGTTTGTGGTGGTATTTATTGATGACATCCTGGTATACTCTGTGAATGAGGAGGATCACGCTGAACATCTGCGTATAGTCCTCACAAGACTGCGTGAACATCAACTATATGCAAAGTTCAGTAAGTGCGAATTCTGGCTTCGTGAAGTACCTTTCCTTGGGCATGTGTTGTCCGATGGAGGAATTATGGTGGACCCCGCCAAGGTACAGGAAGTGCTGAACTGGAAGGCTCCTATCTCGGTTCACGAGGTCCGGAGTTTTCTTGGTTTGGCTGGCTATTATCGTCGCTTCATCCCGGATTTCTCTAAAATAGCCAAGCCAATGACTCGGTTGCTGCAAAAAGACACCAGGTTTGTCTGGACTCCTGAGTGTGATGCGGCTTTTCACCAACTGCGAACCCTCCTAACCTCAGCTCCGGTTTTGGCACAACCGGATATCGAGAAACCATTTGATGTTTATTGTGATGCCTCAGGCATAGGTTTGGGAGGTGTGTTGATGCAGGAAGGCCGAGTAATTGCATATACTTCTCAACAACTTCGGAAGCATGAGGTGAATTACCCAACACATGACTTAGAACTCGCCGCAGTTGTTCATGCTTTGAAAGCCTGGCGACATTATCTGCTGGGCAATGTCTGCAACATCTATACCGACCACAAAAGCCTCAAATACATCTTCACCCAACCCGAGTTGAATATGCGTCAAAGAAGATGGCTCGAGTTGATTAAAGATTATAACCTTCAAGTGCACTATCATCCAGGGAAGGCAAATGTAGTTGCGGATGCTTTAAGCCGTAAGTCTCATTGCCATTCCTTAGTTGAAACTGATTTTCACCGATCTCGCCTTCTACATCCAGCAGTCTTGTACAACATCACTGTCAGTTGTACTCTCAAAAACAGAATTATTGAACTCCAAAAGACTGACACGGGTATATTCCACATCAAGCGTAAGATGAAAGAGCAAGAGACTACACAGTTCAGGATAGATGAAGAGGGTGTACTATGGTTCAAGGATAGGTTAGTTGTGCCTAAGGACCGAGAGCTTCGAAATGATATTATGTCTGAAGCACACTCCTCTAAGTTGTCCATCCATCCTGGTAGTAATAAGATGTATTATGATTTAAAGCCATTTTATTGGTGGACCAAGATGCGGAAAGAGATAGCTGCATATGTTGCTAGATGCGACACCTGTTGCAGAGTTAAAGCTGTGCACATGAAAGCTGGGCTACTTCAGCCACTTTCCATTCCAGGCTGGAAATGGGAAGAGATAAGTATGGATTTCATTGTCGGACTTCCTCCCACTGTCAAAAATCATAACTCTATTTGGGTAATTGTTGATCGTTTGACCAAATCAGCTCACTTCATCCCAGTGAGAGTGGACTATCGTCCCACTGACTATGCTGAGTTGTACTTCAATCAGATAATCCGGCTTCATGGGATACCTCGTACTATCGTTTCTGATCGTGGTCCCCAGTTCACTGCTCGCTTTTGGGAGCATTTGCATCACCTTCTGGGAACCAAGTTAGTGAGAAGCTCTGCTTATCACCCCCAGACATCGGGACAGACAGAACGAGTTAACCAAATCTTGGAAGATCTGTTGCGAGCATGCGTCATTTCATCCAAGGGTTCTTGGGAAAAATGGTTACCTTTAGCCGAATTCTCGTACAATAACAGTTATCAAGAGAGTATTAAGATGGCCCCATTCGAAGCGTTGTACGGTCGAAAGTGTCGAACTCCATTAAACTGGGTAGAAGCTGGGGAGAGAAGGTATTATGGTATTGATTTTGTTCATGAAGCTGAGGAACAAGTCCGTACCATCCAAAAACATATGGCTGCAGCCCAAGCTAGACAGAAAAGCTATTCGGATCGTCGTAGAAAACCACTCGAATTTGAAGTTGGAGACTTCGTTTATTTGAAAGTTTCTCCAATGAAGAGTGTCCAACGTTTTGGTGTTAAGCGGAAACTTGCACCAAGATACGTGGGTCCTTTCCAGATCATAGGCAAGAGTGGAGTTGTTGCATACAAAATCCAGTTGCCTCCTAAAATGAGTGCCATATTCAACGTTTTCCATGTATCTCAGCTTAAAAAGTGTCTTCGAGTTCCTGAGGAACAAGTTCCTTTAGGTGATATCAGGCTGGAATCCGACCTAACCTATGAAGAAAAGCCAGTCCGAGTGATCGGTACTCAGGAACGAGTAACTAGAAGTAAAGTGGTTAAGTGGTACAAAGTGATGTGGAGTAATCAGGGAAGTGAGAGTGATGCTACGTGGGAACGGGAGGATTATTTGCGGGATGGTTATAAAGAATTCTATGAAAAATGGTACGCTTTCCAAATCTCGGGACGAGATTTTTATAAGGGGGGAGGGCTGTAACACTTCAAGTGTTTAGCTCCATAATTGCATTGCATTTGCATGGCATAAACATAAGCATGCATCATTCATGTTTGTTATTTTATGTGATGCAACACATGTAACTATTCTAGGGTTAGTTTGATTTATTTCATGAAGTGCTTGACAGTTGGTGTAACAAAAAGGTAAGGTAGCCAATCATGACCTACAACACCTTAGTTATACTTAGGATAACATTTGGAACAATGTTCATGTTGACCAAAATTACCAAATTGCCCTTTCAAATGTGGTTGACCAAGTTTGGAACCCTAGAGTGCTCTGGTTTGACCAATTAAAAAGTCCAATTTAGAGATCTTGCATGAAGGAGTGCTCTTAAGCAAAGTTGTAGAGAATTTCATGAGGAACAAAAGTTCTAATATGGCCATCTCATGAAAATGACCAGAACATGCTCAAAAGTGGCCCACAAGGCAGTAGAGAGGTAGCTCCAAGACTTAGAATTTTTCTAAGTCTGGAATCTGACCCTACAGTTTTGCTGATGCCTACTTTAGGAGCTTGTAGTTTGCAAACCAGGCCAAACCAGCTTTCACTCATATTGACAAACTTGTAGATCACATGTAACCCTACAACTTTGTCAACATCACCCAAGTCTGGTTCTCAATGGTTCAAGAGTTATCATGTCATGAACTTGGGCTGTCAGTCGGCTTTGTTAACTGAAACCCGGTTTCAGTTTTATCGTGCACTACTTTGAGGCCATGTAGTTTGAAATATAGGCCGAACCAGTCTAAGCTCCAATTGACAATTTTGTTGCCCTCACATAGCTCTACAAACTTAATGTTGCCACCTTGGACTGAAACCGGCTGGTTTAGAAGTTAATCACGTTCGAAAACACGCTGTCAGTCACTGCCGATGGCATCGCTGAACTCGGGTTCAGTTTCGTCAGTGGCCGACCGGCCACAGACCGTCGCCGCCGCGTGTCCCTCCACGCGCCGCGCGCGACCTGGCGTCGCGGCCAGCTGCTCGACATGTAGAAGAGGTCCCTGCTGCCTCGCCTAAGCCGCCCAGCCATTTCCTTCTTTCCCGTGTGCAACCGAGGCGGAAGCCGGAGACACCATTGCCGCCGTAGCTGTCTCCGAGCTCTCGCGCACTCACCACCGCACCACCGCTCGCCTGACCTCGCCAATCTCTTCGCCTCACCACCCTCCACCTCCTGGACCCACCGAAGCCCGTGATTTGACTCGAGGTGAGCCGCATTTCCTTCTTCCCCATCTCCGAGAGGTCGCCGGAGCCCGCCATGGGACCTCACCGTGGTCGGGGTGCTTCGGGTCTCTCTCCGTCCTCCCTTCTTAGCAAAATGGAACCGCCTAGCTTCGGTGAAGCTCGCACCGAGCCTGGACCGCACCGTGCATCTTCACCGGCGACGGCGCGCCGCCACCGGACACCACCGGCCGCCGCTCGCGGTGACAAGCCCCTTCCACCCCATCCCCATCCGTTCCACGAGCACCAATCGACGCACCGGGTGACGGAGAACACGAGGCGGTGTCCGATTGGCCGAGCGAGCCCTTCTCCGGCGAGCTCGAGCTCGTCGGAGCTCGCGGGTCTCCGCCTCCCCTGTTCCTCTGTCCCTGACTGCGGGGGCCCGCCTGTCAGTTGCCAAGCGCGGGCGGGACGGCCGAGCAGGCCGCGCGCGCGCGAGTCGTGGGCCGAGTTCTTCCGGGCCGGCCCAGTCATCCGAAATGAAATTCATTTTTATTATTTTGTCACTGATTTTTGTACAAGTTGGAAAAATGTAGATCTAGGGTTTTAAGGATCCAAAAATCATGAGATAAATTTTATTAGGGTCCACATGATGTGTAGTATTTTAGAAAAATATAAATCTGGAATGTGGTGTTTAATTTTTAGGAGAATTTAATAGATCCTTTAAATGTGTTTTGGAATGCATGCAAAGTTGTTAAATTTATAACTTGAGCTGTAGTGTTCCATAAATCATAAAATTTGATGGGTAGGTTACTCTATGCTAGTCCTAGCTCTGGTAAAAATTTGGGCATCAGTGCTTAATTAATTTCCAAGTTATAATGCTATCTTGTGATTCTAGGAAATACTTAAATGAATTTTTGTAATTTTTCTACATGTGCAATGTTCATATAACTTTTTGGAGAATGTCTTGGTATCTTAAAGTGTCTAAGAAAAATATGAAATCTGTTGTTTGACACTTTTCAATAGGGTTTCCTAATTATGCAAAAATCAGCCTTATTAGCTTGTGAATTTTGTGTAGGGAGTTTCTGTGAATAAAACTTGTTCAAATTTTTACTGTGGTCTCTTTTTGGGTCAAAGAGTCCTCTGTAATTTTTGTAGAATTTTGGGAGCAGTTTACATATATGTTTAAAATTCTACTTAATTACTTAAGTAAATTGAGAAATGGGTTTATATAAATGTTCTAGGTGGGCACACCTTACTTTCTGGTGTCTTTGTGATATTTGTGAACTTATAGTAGCATTAGTTTGGTTTGAGAGAATGTTTGCTACATCAATAAATATTTAACCTTTGTAATTTTAGGTTTTCTGGACAGTTAAGTAGTAATTCTAAATTTGGCTTTGATAAAATTGGTTGCTGGACAACTTGTAAATACCAAAGTTGGAGTAAACTTGGTGAACTAGCTTGTGTTGAAATTTAGAAGCATTTGGCTTAGTAGTTTGAGAGTTACTGTTGTTTAAAGTGGCAGTTCAAAATCTGCTACTCTCTGTTTTGGAGAGGACAGATTCTGGAACTTGTGAAGTTTGACATGGAAAACTTAGGAGTTTGGAGTTGAGGTCTGAAAATGAATTGTAGTACATTTCTTAGGCTTTCCAGATTGTCTTAGATCATATCTTTTGGAATTATAAATCTCCAGTTGTGATAAAAACAAGTAGCTGCTGTCCAGAATGCTTACTGTGGTGTTTTGCTGATTGTTATGGTGAGATATCCTAAGACATGCTACTTTTGTAATTGTTAGGTGTTAGGGCCTTAACTGAGGATGAGCAGCTTTATCTTAGGTTAAGTAGATTAGGTGAGTACTTCTCTACTAGAGAAGAGATTTGCACGTACTAGTAAAATAACTTAAATAGAGTATTTTATTCTGAAATGCATTTCATTCCGAGCATGTTGCACCCATTTATGCATCCATTATATTTATTGTGCATTCATGCAATAGGTGCACCGGAGGGGGTGACACTCCTCGAATTCGAGCCAGTAATTCCGGAGGAGAGCCAGGAGCAGCAGGAGCCCGAGGAACCAGCCGGCGACGAAGCTCTGTCAGAAGGTCTACCCGAGTGCCCTGACCACAGGCCTGCAACTTTTCTGAAAGGCAAGCCCCGGTGCATGCTGAACCCATCGTTTTATAAATATATCTTGAGTACTTTTAATTGTTTACTGCATTAAGTTGTAGGAGTTATATGAAAACACTTGTTGCATTACACCTGTCCTTGTCCAGATATCGTACTTAATCCTAGTTTAGGTTTAGGCACGTGTCAATGCTTAGCCCTGCTTAGTACGGTAGAAGTCGGGTGATTTCCGGTCATCCGCGAGATGTAGGAAGGAGTCACGAATGGCTTTATGGCTATCGTGGATGGAACCATGCTTAAAAATGAAATTGAGACCGGGCGGGAGTTCGATAGTACAGCCGCAAGACACTTCACGTCTTGGGTGTGGAGCTATGCCCGTCTGAGTCGTTTAAGGACCGATTCGCTGTACGTCCTTGAGTCATGTTGAACGCAGTCTAACACTTAGTTGGCCGGATAAGTCGTTCCGACCGCGAAGCCGAGTAATGTGGTTCAGGCCGGGAATCGAATGGTAGGTTGCTTCTTGGAGGAGAGAAAGGATGTGCTTGGGGACATTGGCGTGAGACCAAGGGGGGGTTAGAGTCCCTATCACCTGGCAGAGTGTCGCCCTTGGGGTCGCGACATTATTCGGACCCGCGATTCCTGAATCATATGACAAGGTGGCCTGTGCGACCCTGGCAGGGGTCTGCACGGTGAGTGTTAGAAATACCCCTCCAGCTGGATAGGAATTCGATTCGAATCGCCGTTGCTCCCGGTTAGTGAGCACTTGACTTGAGCAGCGGCAACGTAGAACTCATTAAATGAACTGGTGGTTAAGGGAATGATACAATGTTGCCATAATGATATACCTGCTATGGATATAATAATCATGTTGTTTGATTATAATCAAGTGTATGTTTAGTACAGGTGCTAAGATAGATGACAGGTAAATGCTAAAAATAACTGCTAGTACAGGTTATAAGAGTTTCAACTACTTATGCCTTTATGCAAAATGTGATGTCAGCTAGCCTCTTGTGTAAGCCTTGCATAATCCTTGGTGTCACTTTATTTCTGGTTTTCGACGGGTAAGTCTAGCTGAGTACATTCCAGTACTCAGGGTTTATTCCCTCCTGTTGCAGATGACATGCTTTATCAGGGATTCTGCAAGACGTGTCTCCACCCTGCGGGTGATGATGACTAGATCACAAGGGCGTGATCGTCTTTATGTACTTTCCTCATGCTTTTGCGAGATGTCGATCATCCAGACTGGCAGTATTTAATTAACTAATGTGTGTGTTATGCTTCCGCTACTTTCAAACTTGGTTTGTAATATTTGCTACTCCGTGGTGTAAACTTATTTCTGGACTACTTGTGAAATGTATTGTATGATGTTGTATGTTGAATGATGCGATCCTGGTTGTAAGCAGTTTGGTTTGAAATCCTTCGTGATTTCGATTGACTACCGGGATTATATGGGCTCAAGTTTGAAAATTTGAGCGCTTCGGTGCTTGTTTTCGTACTTGTGCTCTTATAATTTGGTCGGTTCTGTTACAGATACTACTCCTAGGTGACGAGGCTCAAGTGGATGCTCGTTTTGGTCTGTTCGGACATAGTGCTAACCTTGACGCAAGATATGAGCATGGTTTGCGCCGAACGTACCGTAGGCTCAGAAATCGTTGTGGATGCACCCGATGGATCTCCTAGGTGACATTGGTCATGTGGAATCTCGTTTCAATCCATTTGGAGATAGTGGTACTGTCAGTGGAAGATGGGTGCACTGTTTGCTTCAAACATACCATAGGCACATATATCGTTTTAGACGCACCCGATGGTACTCCTAAGTGATGAGGCTTAAGTGGATGCTCGTTTTGGTTTGTTTGGAGACAGTGTTAATCTTGATGCGAGATTGCTCCACGGTTTGCGTCGAACGTACCATAGGCTTAGAAATCGTTTTGGACGCGCTCGATGGTACTCCTAGGTGACGAGGCTCAAGTGGATGCTTGTTTTGGTCTGTTTGGAGATAGTGCTAATCTTGAAGCAAGATAGATGCACGGTTTGCATCGAACTTACCATAGGCTCAAAAATCATTTTGGACGCACCTGATGGTACTCGTAGGTGACGAGGCAGACATGGATGCTCATTTTGGTCTGTTTGGACAAAGAGCTAATCTTGACATAAGATAGGTGCACGGTTTGCGCCGAACATACCATAGGCTCAGAAATCATTTTTGAAGCACCGATGGATCTCCTCGGTGACATTGGTAATGTGGAATCTTGTTTCAATCCATTTGGAGACACTATTAGAGTCAGTGCAAGATAGGTGTACGGTTTGCGCCAAACATAGCTCAGAAATCATTTTTGGATGCACCCGATGGTACGTCTAGGTGACGAGGCTCAAGTGGTTACTTGTTTCATTCTATTTGGAGATAGTGCTAATCTTGACCCAAGATAGGTGCACGATTTGCGCCGAACGTACCACACGCCCGAAAATCATTTCAGACACACCTGATGGTACTCCTAGGTGATGAGGCTCAAGTGGAGGCTCGTTTTGGTCTGTTTGGAGATAGTGCTAATCTTGACGCAAGATAGATGCACGGTTTGCGCCAAACGTAACACAGGGTCAGAAATCATTTTGGACCACCCGATGGATCTCCTATGTGACATTGGTCATGTGGAATCTCATTTCAATCCATTTGGAGACAATGGTAGTGTTAGTGCAAGATAGGTGCACGGTTTGCGCCAAACGTACCATAGACACAGAAATCGTTTTGGACGCACCCGATGGTACTCCTAGGTGACGTGGCTCCAGCAGATGCTCGTTTTGGTATGTTTGGAGATAGTGCTAATATTGACGCAAGATAGGTGCACGGTTTGCATTGAACATACCATAGGCTCGGAAATCGTTTTGGACGCACCCGATGGTACTCCTTGGTGACGAGGCTCAAGTGGATGCTCGTTTTGATCTGTTTGGAGATAGTGCTAATCTTGACGCAAGATAGATACACTGTTTGCGCCGAATGTCCCATAGGCTCAGAAATCATATTGGACGCACCTGATGGATCTCCTCGATGACATTGGTTATGTGGAATCTCGTTTCAATCCATGTGGAGACACTGTTAGAGTCAGTGCAAGATAGGTGCACGGTTTGCGACAAACGTAGCTCAGAAATCATTTTGGGATGCTCCCGATGGTACTTCTAGGTGACGTGGCTCAAGTGGTTACTTGTTTCAGTCTATTTGTAGATAGTGCTAATCTTGATGCAGGATAGGTGCACGGTTTGCGCCGAACGTACCACAAGGTCGAAAGTCATTTCCAACACACCCGATGGTACTCCTAGCAGACGAGGCTCAAGTGGATGCTCGTTTTGGTATGTTTGGAGATAGTGCTAATCTTGACACAAGATAGATGCACGGTTTGCACCGAACATAACATAGGGTCAGAAATCGTTTTTGGACGCACCCGATGGATCTCCTATGTGACATTGGTCTTGTGGAGTCTCATTTCAATCCATTTGGAGACAGTCGTAGTGTTAGTGCAGGATAGGTGCACGGTTAGCGCCAAACGTACCATAGGCACAGAAAACGTTTTGGACGCACCCGATGGTACTCCTAGGTGACGTGGGTCAAGTGGATGCTCGTTTTGGTCTGTTTAGACATAGTGCTAACCTTGACGCAAGATAGGTGCACGGTTTGCGCCGAACGTACCATAGGCTCATAAATCATTTTGGACGCACCCGATGGATCTTCTCAGCGACATTGGTCATTTGGAATCTCGTTTCAATCCATTTGGAGACAGTGTTAGTGTCAGTGCAAGATAGGTGCACGGTTTGCACCAAACATCGCTTAGAAATCATTTTGGATGCACCCGATGGTACTCCTAGGTGACGAGGCTCAAGTGGATGCTCCTTCTGGTCTGTTTAGAGATAGTGCTAACCTTGACGTAAGATAGGTGCACGGTTTGCGCCAAATGTACCGTAGGCTCAGAAATCGTTTTGGACGCACCCGATGGTACTCCTAGGTGACGAGGCTTAAGTGGATGCTCGTTTTGATCTGTTTGGAGACAGTGCTAATCTTGATGCGAGATTGGTGCACGGTTTGCGTTGAACGTACCATAGGTTTGGAAATCATTTTAGACGTGCTCAATGGTACTCCTAGGTGAAGAAGCTCAAGTGGATGCTCGTTTTGGTGTGTTTAGACATAGTGCTTACCTTGACACAAGATAGGTGCAAGGTTTGCGCCGAACGTAGCATAGGCTCATAAATCGTTTAGGATGCACCTGGTGGATGTCCTATGTGAGTTTGGTCATGTGGAATCTTGTTTCAATCCTTTGGTGACAGTGGCAATGTTAGTGCAAGATATGTGCACGGTTTGCGCTAAACGTACCGTAGGCACAGAAATCATTTTGGATGCACCCGATAGTACTCCTAGGTGACGAGGCTCAAGTGGATGCTCGTTTTGGTGTGTTTGGAGATAGTGCTAACCTTGACGCAAGATAGGAGCACGGTTTGAGCCAAATGTACTGAAGGCTCAGAAATCGTTGTGGATGCACCCGATGGATCTCCTAGGTGACATCGGTCATGTGGAATCTCGTTTCAATCCATTTGGAGACAGCGGTACTGTTAGTGCAAGATGGGTGCACTGTTTGTGCCAAACATACCATAGGCATAGAAATCGTTTTGGACGCACCCGATGGTACTCCTAGGTGACGAGACTTAAGTGGATGCTCGTTTTGGTTTGTTTGGAGACAGTGCTAATCTTGATGCGAGATTGTTGCACGGTTTGCGTCGAACGTACCATAGGCTTCGAAATCATTTTGGACGTGCTCGATGGTACTCCTAGGTGACGAGGCTCAAGTGCATGTTCGTTTTGGTCTATTTGGAGATAGCGCTAATCTTGACGCAAGATAGATGCACAGTTTGCGTCGAACGTACCATAGGCTTGAAAATCATTTTTGACGCACCTGATGGTACCCCTAGGTGATGAGGCACACGTGGATGCTCGTTTTGGTCTGTTTGTACATAGAGCTAATCTTGACACAAGATAGGTGCACAGTTTGCGCCGAACGTACCGCTCAGAAATCATTTTGGACGCACCCGATGGATCTCCTCGGTGACATTGGTCATGTGGAATCAAGTTTCAATCCATTTGGAGACACTGTTAGAGTCAGTGCAAGATAGGTGCACAGTTTGCGTCAAACGTAGCTCAGAAATCATTTTGGGATGCACCTGATCATACTTCTATGTGACGAGGCTCAAGCGGTTACTTGTTTCAGTCTATTTGAGATAATGCTAATCTTGATGCAAGATAGGTGCACGGTTTGCGCCGAACGTACGATAAGCTCGAAAATCATTTTAGACACACCCGATGGTACTCCTAGCTGATGAGGCTCAAGTGGATGCTCATTTTGGTTTGTTTGGAGATAGTTCTAATGATGATGCGAGATTGCTGCACGGTTTGTGTTGAACGTACCATAGGCTCAGAAATCGTTCTAGATGCACCCGATGGTACTCCTAGGTGACGAGGCTCAAGTGGATGGTCGTTTTGGTCTGTTTGGAGATAGTGCTAACCTTGACGTAAGATAGGTGCATGGTTTGCGCCGAACGTACCATAGGCTCAGAAATCATTTTGGACGCACCCGATGGATCTCCTCGGTGACATTGGTCATGTGGAATCAAGTTTCAATCCATTTGGAGACACTATTAGAGTCAGTGCAAGATAGGTGCACGGTTTGCGCCAAACGTAGCTTAGAAATCATTTTGGGATGCACCCGATCATACATCTAGGTGACGAGGCTCAAGCGGTTACTTGTTTCAATCTATTTTGAGATAATGCTAATCTTGACGCAAGATAGTTGCACGGTTTGCGCTGAACGTACGATAAGCTTGAAAATCGTTTTAGACACACCCGAGGGTACTCCTAGCTGACGAGGCTCAAGTGGATGCTCGTTTTGGTTTGTTTGGAGACAGTTCTAATCTTGATGCGAGATTGCTGCACGGTTTGCGTTGAACGTACCATAGGCTCGGAAATCATTTTGGACGTGCTAGATGGTACTCCTAGGCGACGAGGCTCAAGTGGATGCTCGTTTTGGTCTGTTTGGAGATAGCGCTAATCTTGACGCAAGATAGATACACGGTTTGCGTCGAACGTATCATAGGCTCGAAAATCGTTTTGGACGCACCTGATGGTACTCCTAGGTGACGAGGCACACGTGGATGCTCGTTTTGGTCTGTTTGGACATAGAGCTAATCTTGACACAAGATAGGTGCACGGTTTGCGCTGAACGTCCCATAGGCTCATAAATCATTTTGGACGCACCCCATGGATCTCCTCAGTGATATTGGTCATGTGGAATATCGTTTCAATCCATTTGGAGACACTGTTAGAGTCAGTGCAAGATAGGTGCACGGTTTGCGCCAAACGTAGCTTAGAAATCATTTTAGGATGCACCCGATCATACTTCTAGCTGACGAGGCTCAAGTGGTTAGTTGTTTCAGTCTATTTGAGATAGTGCTAATCTTGATGCAAGATAGCTGCACGGTTTGCGCCGAACATACCATAAGCTCGAAAATCATTTCAGACACACCCGATGGTACTCCTAGCTGACGAGACTCAAGTGGATGCTCGTTTTGGTCTGTTTGGAGATAATGCTAATCTTGACTCAAGATAGATGCATGGTTTGTGCCGAACGTAACATAGGGTCAGAAATTGTTTTGGACGCTCCCGATGGATCTCCTATGTGACATTGGTCATGTGGAACTCATTTCAATCCCTTTGGAGATAGTGATAGTGTCAGTGCAAGATAGGTGCACAGGTTGCGCCAAACGTACTATAGGCACAAAAATTATTTTGGACGCACCCGATGGTACTCCTAGGTGACATGGCTCAAGTGGATGCTCGTTTTCGTCTGTTTAGACATAGTGCTAACCTTGACGCAAGATAGGTGCATGGTTTGTGGTGAACGTACCATAGGCTCATAAATCATTTTGGACGCACCCGATGGATCTTCTCAGTGACATTAGTCATTTGGAATCTCGTTTCAATCAATTTGGAGACAGTGTTAGTGTCAGTGCAAGATAGGTGCACGGTTTGCGCCAAACATCGCTTAGAAATTGTTTTGGACGCACCCGATGGTACTCCTTGGTGACGAGGCTCAAGTGGATGCTCGTTTTGGTCTCTTTTGAGATAGTGCTAACCTTGACGCAAGATAGGTGCATGGTTTGCGCCGAACGTACCGTAGGCTCAGAAATTTTTTTGGATGCACCCGATGGATCTCCTAGCTGACATTGGTCATCTGGAATCTCATTTCAATCCATTCGGCGATAGTGGTACTATCAGTGCAAGATGGGTGCACTGTTTGCGCCAAACATACCATTGACACAGAAATCATTTTGGACGCACCCGATGGTACTCCTAGGTGACGAGGCTTAAGTGGATGCTTGTTTTGGTCTGTTTAGAGACAGTGCTAATCTTGATGCGAGATTGGTGCATGGTTTGCGTCGAACGTACCATAGGCTTGGAAATCGTTTTAGACATGCTCGATGGTACTCCTAGGTGAAGAAGCTCAAGTGGACGCTCGTTTTTTCTATTTAGACATAGTGCTAACCTTGACGCAAGATAGGTGTATGGTTTGCGCCGAACGTAGCATAGTCTCATAAATCATTTAGGATGCACCCAGTGGATCTCCTATGTGACTTTGGTCATGTGGAATCTTGTTTCAATCCTTTTGTTGACAGTGGCAGTGTTAGCGCAACATGTGTGCACGGTTTGCGCTAAACGTACCATAGGCATAGAAATCATTTTAGATGCACCTGATACTACTTCTAGGTGACGAGCCTCAAGTGGATGCTCGTTTTGGTCTGTTTGGACATAGTGCTAACCTTGACGCAAGATAGGAGCACGGTTTGCGCCGAATGTACCGTAGGCTCAGAAATCATTGTGGATGCACCCGACAGATCTCCAAGGTGACATTGGTCATGTGGAATCTCGTTTCAATCCATTTGGAGATAGCAGTACTGTCAGTGCAAGATGGGTGCACTGTTTGCGTCGAATGGTACTCCAATGTGACGAGGCTTAAGTGGATACCATAGGCACAGAAATCGTTTTGGATGCACCCGATGGTACTCCAATGTGACGAGGCTTAAGTGGATACTCGATTTGGTTTGCGTCGAACGTAACATAGGCTCAGAAATCATTTTGGACGCGCTCGATGGTACTCCTAGGTGACGAGGCTCAAGTGGATGCTTGTTTTGGTATGTTTGGAGATAGTGCTAATCTTGACGCAAGATAGATGCACGGTTTGCGTCGAATGTACCATTGGCTCGGAAATCATTTTGGACACACCCGATGGTACTCCTAGGTGATGAGGCACACGTGGATGCTCGTTTTGGTCTGTTTGGAGACAGTGCTAATCTTGACGCAAGATAGGTGCACGGTTTGCACCGAACGTACCGTAGGCTCAGAAATCATTTTGGACGCACACGGTGGATCTCCTCGGTGACATTGGTCATGTGGAATCTCGTTTCAATCCATTTGGAGACACTGTTAGAGTCAGTGCAAGATAGGTGCACGGTTTGCGCCAAACATCGCTTAGAAATCGTTTTGGACGTACCCGATGGTACTCCTAGGTGACGAGGCTCAAGAGGATGCTCGTTTTGGTCTGTTTGGAGATACTGCTAACCTTGACGCAGGATAGGTGCACGGTTTGCACCAAACGTACCGTAGGCTCTGAAATCATGTTGGATGCACCCAATGGATCTCCTAGGTGACATTAGTCATGTGGAATCTCGTTTCAATCCATTTGGAGACAGCGGTACTGTCAGGGCACGATAGGTGCGCTGTTTGCGCCAAACATACCATAGGCACAGAAATCATTTTGGACGCACCCGATGGTACTCCTATGTGACGAGGCTTAAGTGGATGCTCGTTTTGGTCTGTTTGGAGATAGTGCTAATCTTGATGCGAGATTGCTGCACGGTTTGCGTCGAACGTACCATAGGCTTGGAAACGTTTTGCACGTGCTCGATGGTTTTCCTAGGTGACCAGGCTCAAGTGGATGGTCATTTTGGTCTGTTTAGACATAGTGCTAGCATTGACACAATGTAGGTGCACGGTTTGCGCCGAACATAGCATAGGCTCAGAAATCGTTTTGGATGCAGCTGATGGATCTCCTATGTGACTTTGGTCATCTGGAATCACGTTTCAATCCATTTGGTGATAGTGGCAGTGTTAGTGCAAGATACGTGCACGGTTTGCGATAAACATACCATAGGCATAGAAATTGTTTTGGACACACCTGATGGTACTCCTAGGTGACAAGGCTCAAGTGGATGCTCGTTTTAATCTATTTCGAGATAGTGCTAATCTTGACGCAAGATAGTTGCTCAGTTTGCGTCGAACGTACCATAGCCTCGAAAATCATTTTGGACGCACCTGATGGTAATCCTAGGTGACGAGGCACACGTGGATGCTCATTTTGGTCTGTTTGGACACAGAGCCAATCTTGACACAAGATAGGTGCACGGTTTGCGCCGAACGTACCATAGGCTTAGAAATCATTTTGGACGCACATGATGGATCTCCTCGGTGACATTGGTCATGTGGAATCTCGATTGAATCCGTTTGGAGACACTGTTAGAGTCAGTGCAAGATAGGTGCACGGTTTGCGTCAAAAGTAGCCCAGAAATCAT
The DNA here is from genome assembly GCA_038087645.1 of Saccharum hybrid cultivar R570. Taxonomy (NCBI): domain Eukaryota; kingdom Viridiplantae; phylum Streptophyta; class Magnoliopsida; order Poales; family Poaceae; genus Saccharum; species Saccharum hybrid cultivar. Next base: position 9,656,784 of record JAQSUU010000275.1, on the reverse strand, counting down.
TTTGGGATTCTCCCGATGGTATTTCTACATGATGAGGCTCAAGTAGTTACTTGTTTCAGTCTATTTGGAGATAGTGCTAATCTTGACGCAAGATAGGTGCACGGTTTGAACCGAATGTACCACAAGCTCGAAAATTGTTTCAGACACACCCGATGGTACTCCTAGGTGTCGAGTCTCAAGTGGATGCTCGTTTTGGTTGTTTGGAGATAGTGCTAATCTTGACGCAAGATAGATGCACTGTTTTGCCGAACGTAACATAGGGTCAGAAATTGTTTTGGACGCACCCGATGGATCTCCTATGTGACATTGGTCATGTGGAATCTCATTTCAATCCATTTGGAGACAGGTGTAGTGTCAGTGCAAGATAGGTGCACGGTTTGCACCAAACGTACCATAGGCACAGAAATCGTTTTGGACGCACTCGATGGTACTCCTAGGTGACGTGGCTCAAGTAGATGCTCATTTTGGTCTGTTTAGACATAGTGCTAACCTTGAAGCAAGATAGGTGCATTGTTTGTGCCGAACGTACCATAGGCTCAGAAATCATTTTGGACGCACCGATAGATCTTCTCAGTGTCATTGCTCATTTGGAATCTCATTTCAATCTATTTGGAGATAGTGTTAGTGTTAGTGCAAGAAATTATTTTGGATGCACCCGATGGTACTCCTACGTGACGAGGCTCAAGTGGATGCTCGTTTTGGTCTATTTGGAGATAGTGCTTAGCTTGATGCAAGATAGGTGCACGGTTTGTGCCGAACGAACCGCAGGCAAAGAAATTGTTTTGGATGCACCCGATGGATCTCCTAGGTGACATTGGTCACGTGGAATCTCGTTTCAATCCATTTAGAGACAGTGGTATTGTCGGTGCAAGAAAGTTGCACTGTTTGTGCCAAACGTACCATAGGCACTGAAATCGTTTTGGACGCACCCGATGGTACTCCTAGGTGACGAGGCTAAAGTGGATGCTTATTTTCTCTATTTAGAGATAGTGCTAATCTTGATGCGAGATTGGTGGACGGTTTGTGTCGAACGTACCATAGTTGCATATGTGGATGCTCGTTTTGGTCTATTTAGATATAGTGCTAACCTTGACGCAAGATAGGTGCACAGTTTGCGCCGAACGTAGCATAGCCTCAGAAATCGTTTTGGATGCACCCGATGGATCTCCAATGTGACTTTGGTCATGTGGAATCTCGTTTCAATCCCTTTGGAGACAGTGGTAGTGTTAGTGCAAGATATGTGCACGGTTTGCGCTAAACGTACCATAGGCACATAAATCGTTTTTTCACACTCCTGATGTTACTCCTTGGTGATGAGGCTCAAGTGGATGCTCATTTTGGTATGTTTGGAGATAGTGCTATTCTTGACACAAGATAGGTGAAAGGATTGCGCCGAATGTACCATAGGCTCAGAAATCATTTTGGATGCACCGTTGGATCTCCTCGGTGACATTGGTCATGTGGAATCTCGTTTCAATTCATTTGCAGACACAGTTAGTGTGAGCACAAGATAGGTGCACGGTTTGCGCCAAACATAGCTCAGAAATCATTTTGGGACACACCTGATGGTACTTCTAGGTGACGAGGCTCATGTGGTTATTTGTTTTAGTCTATTTGGAGATAGTGCTAATCTTGACGCAACATAGTTGCACGGTTTGCGCCGAACGTACCACAAGCTTGAATATCGTTTTATACACACCCGATGGTACTCCTAGGTGATGAGGCTCAAGTGGATGCTCCTTTTGGTATGTTTGGAGATAGTGCTAATCTTGACGCAAGATAGATGCACGGTTTGTGCCGAACGTAACATTGGGTCAGAAATCGTTTTGGATGCACCCGATGGATCTCCTATGTGATATTGGTCATGTTGAATCTCATTTCAATCCATTTGGAGATAGTGGTAGTGTCAGTGCAAGATAGGTTCACGGTTTGCGCCAAACGTACAGAAATCGTTTTGGACACAATCGATGGAACTCCTAGGTGACGTGGCTCAAGTGGATGCTCGTTTTGGTGTTTTTGGAGATAGTGCTAACCTTGACGCAAGATGGGTGCATGGTTTATGTTGAACATACCATAGGCTCAAGTGGATGCTCGTTTTGGTCTGTTTGGAGATAGTGCTAATCTTGATAGGTGCATGGTTTGCGCCAAATGTACCATAGGCTTAGAAATCATTTTGGACACACCCGATCGTACCCCTAGCTGATGAGGCTCAAGTGGATGCTCGTTTAGGTCCGTTTGGAGATAGTGCTAATCTTGACATAAGATAGGTGCATGGTTTGCGTCGAACGTCCCATAAGCTCGGAAATTATTTTGGACCCACCCGATGGTACTCCTAGGTGACGACGCTCAAGTGGATGCTCGTTTTGGTCTGTTTGGAGACAGTGCTAATCTTGGTGAAAGATAGGTGCACAGTTTGCGCCGAATGTACCATAGGCTCAGAAATCATTCTGGATGCACCCGATGGATCTACTCAGTGACATTGGTCATTTGGAATCTCGTTTCAATCTATTTGGAGACAGTGTCAGTGACAGTGCAAGATAGGTGCACGGTTTGCTCAAAAACATTGGTTAGAAATCGTTTTGGGCGCACCCGATGGTACTCCTAGGGTATGAGGCTCAAGTGGATGCTCGTTTTGGTCTGTTTGGAGATAATGCTAACCTTGACACAAGATAGGTGTACGGTTTGCGCCAAACGTACCGTAGGCTCAGAAATCATTTTGGACACACCCGATGGTACTCCTAGGTGATGAGGCTAAAGTGGATGCTCGTTTTGGTCTGTTTGGTGACAGTAATACTCTTGACGAAAGATTGGTGCACGGTTTGCGCCGAACGTACCATAGGCTTATAAATCATTTTGGACGCACCCGATGGATCTCCTCAGTGACATTGGTCATTTAGAATCTCGTTTCAATCTATTTGGAGACAGTGTTAGTGTCAGTGCAAGATAGGTGCAAAGTTTGCGCCAACCGTAGCTCAGAAATCGTTTTGGACGCACCCGATGGTACTTCTAGGTGACGAGTCTCAAGTGGACACTTGTTTGAGTCTATTTGCAGATAGTGCTAATCTTGCCGCAAGATAGTTGCACGGTTTGCACTGAATGTACCACAGTCTCAAAAATCATTTTGGACACACCCGATAGAACACCTAGGTGATGTGGGTCGTGTGGAATCTTATTTCGGTCCGTGATGAGGACATCGCCACGCTAGATACACCGACGTTATGGTCTTCCCCAAGTTGCAATTCGTCCCCAACTCAGCTGCCACGTCATCCTCGGATTCAGCAAACATGTCGTCACTGTTTCGGTCATAACTCTCTCATACGACATCAAAATGGGGCGTTCTTGGATGTGTTGGAAAGGGGACGATGACGCCATCGTTTTGGATCTGGTCCCAGCTCCAGAAGGTCCGTGGATCATTCTGTGTGACCAGGGCAAGGTGCTGCGTCACCTATTTGGGCCAACTTGGCCATGTATCGTGTCGGGCCTTAAGCCCAAGTTGTGGGCACCCAACCCCTGGCCGTTCCCAACCCTAGGTCGAGTCTTAGACTATAAACACATCCGTCGCCGCTGTTAGACAATTGGGTTTTATTTAGAGTTTAGTTTTCCATCGAGAAACTGAATCGTTCATTGTAATTGTGGTGACAAATCCTTTTACAGTGATCCAGGGCCCCTGTTCTTGATCTCCTCCACTATGTCGATTAGTCCTTTGGAACCGAGTTCTTGAACCCTCTATTGATATTCGCATCACTCATATTTGCAATTTCAGATTGCGTGTTTTTACCTTCTTGCTTGTGCTCTTCGATTCGCTTGCAGGAAAAGCCTTCTTGGCGAGGTCAATCAAGTTGTGCTTGGTTGATAACCAACGGAGTAGTGGTGTAACGGTTGCCGGGTTCGAATCGTGTCTGATTTGAAGCTGGATCGCCAACGTCGAGATCTCCACAAATCGAACTTACCGGTTACCTCTTGGAAGATCGGGCCTGTACTCATCAGGGTGTGTCCGAAATGATTTTTGGGCCTGTGGTGCATTTGGGGCAAATCGTGCACCTATCTTGCACCGATACTAAAACTGTCTCCAAATGGACCGAAATAAGATTCCACATGACCCATGTCACCTAGTTGTTCTATCTGGTGTGTCCAAAATGATTTTTGAGCCTATGATATGTTTGGCGCAAACCGTGCACCTATCTCGTGTCAAGATTAGCACTATCTCCAAATAGACCGAAACAAGCATCCACTTGAACCTCGTCACCTAGAAGTACCATCAGGTGCGTCGGAAACAATTTTCTGAGCTATGTTTGGTGAAACCGTGCACCTATCTTACACTGACACTAACATTGTCTCCAAATGGATTAAAACCAGATTCCACATGACCAATGTAATCGAGGACATCCATCGGGTGTGTCCAAAATGATTTATGAGCTTATGGTACGTTCGGCGTAAATAGTGCACCTATCTTGCGTCTAGATTACCACTATGTCCAAATAGACCAAAACGAGCATCCACTTGAGCCTCGACACCTAAGAGTACCATCGGGTGCGTCCAAAATGATTTTTGTGCCTATGGTACGTTCGACGCAAACCATGCACCTCTTACGTCAAGTTTAGCACTATGTCCAAACGGACCAAAATGAGCATCCACATGAGCCTCGTCAAATAGGAGTCCTATCGGTTGCATCCAAAACTGTTTATGGGCCTATGGTACGTTTGGCGCAAACCATGCACCCGTCTTGTACCGATACTAACACTGTCTCCAAACGGACCAAAATAAGATTCCACCTGACCCACATCACCTAGGTCCTCTATCGTGTGTGCCCAAAACTATTTTTATGCCTATGGTACGTTCGGTGCAAACCGTATACCTATCTTGCGTCAATATTAGCACAATCTCCAAACAGACCGAAACGAGCATCCACTTGAGCCTCGTCACCTAGGAGTTACCATAGGGTGTGTCCAAAATGATTTCTGACCCTATGGTACGTTGGACGCAAACTATGCACCTATCTTGCACCGATACTAACACTCTCTAAATGGAACGAAATGAGATTCCACATGACCCACGTCACCTAGGTGTTCTATTGGGTGTGTCCAAAATGATTTTTGAGCTAGTGGCACCTATGTTGCATAGGAGTACCATATGAGTACCATCGGGTGAGTCCAAAACCATTTCTGAGCCTATGGTGTGTTTGGTGCAAACCGTGCACCTATTTTTCATCGATACTAATACTGTCTCCAAACGGACTGAAATAAGATTCCACATGACCCACATCATCAAGGTGTTCAATCGGGTGTGTCCAAAATGATTTTCGAGCTTATGGTACGTTCAGCGCAAATCATGCACCTATCTTGCATCGATACTAACACTATGTCCAAATGGACCGAAATGAGATTTCTCAAGATCCACATCACCTAGGTGTTCTATCGGGTGTGCCCAAAACTATTTTTCAAGCTTGTGGTACGTTCGGCGCAAACCATGCTACTATCTTGCGTCAAGATTAGCACTATCTCCAAACTGACCAAAACGAGCATCCACTTAAGCCTCGTCACCTAGGAGTCCCATCAAGTGCGTCCATAATGATTTCAAAGCCTATGGTACGTTTGGCACAAACCATGCACCTATCTTGCACTGATACTAACACTATCTCCAAGCGGATCAAAATGAGATTCCACATGACCCATGTCACCAAGGTGTTCTATCGGGTGTGTCTAAAATGATTTTAGAGCCTGTGGTACGTTCGGCGCAAACAGTGCACCTACCCTGCGTCAAGATTAGCAATATCTCTAAACGTGCCAAAACGAGCATCTACTTGAGCCTCGTCACCTACGAGTACCATCGGGTGCATCCAAAATGATTTCTGAGCCTATGGTACATTTGGCGCAAACCGTGTACCTATCTTGCACTGACACTAACACTGTCTCCAAATCGACTAAAACAAGATTCCACATGACGAACGTCACCTAGGAGATCCATCGAGTGCGTCCAACAATGATTTTCGAGTATGTTCGATGCAAATCAAGCACCTATCCTCCGTCAAGATAAGCACTATCTCCGAACGGACCGAAACGAGCATCCACTTGAGCCTCATCACCTAGGAGCCCATCGGGTGCGTCCAAAATGATTTCGGAGCCTATGGTACCCTTGGCGCAATCCATGCACCTATCTTGCACCGATACTAACATTGTCTCCAAACGGACCAAAATGAGATTCCACATGACCCACGTCACCTCGGTGTTCTATCGGGTGTGTCGAAAAATATTTTCGTGCCTGTGGTACGTTCGGCGCAAACCATGCACCTATCTTGCATTGAGATTAGCACCATCTCTAAACAAACCGAAACAAGCATCCACTTCAGCCTCATCACCTAGAAGTACCATCGGGTGCATCCAAAATGTTTTCTGAACCTATGGTACCTTTGGCGCAAACCATGCACCTATCTTGCACCAATACTAACACTATGTCCAAATTGACCGAAATAAGATTCCACATGACCCACGTCACTTAGGTGTTCTATCGGCTGTGTCCAAAATAATTTTCGAGCCTATGGTAAGTTCGGCGCAAACCGTGCACCTACCTTAAGTCAAGATTTGCACTATCTCCAAACAGATTGAAACAAGCATCCACTTGAGCCTCGTCACCTAGGAGTACCATCAGGTGTGTCCAAAATATTTTCTGAGCCAATAGTACATTTGTGGCAAACCATGCACCTATCTTGCACCGATACTAACATTGTTTCCTAACAAATAGAAATAAGATTCCACATGACCCATGTCACCTCTGTGTTCTATCGGGTGTGTCCAAAATGATTTTTAGGCCTACAGTACGTTCAGCGCAAACCATGCACCTACATTGCGTCAAGATTATCACTATCACCAAACGGACCGAAACAAGCATCCACTTGAGCCTCGTCACCTACGAGTACCATCGGGTGCATTCAAAATGATTTATGAGCCTATGGTAGATTTGGCGCAAACTATGCACCTATCTTGCACTTATACTAACACCCTCTAAATGGACCCAAATGAGATTCCACATGACCCGCGTCACCTAGGTGTTCTATTGGGTGTGTCCAAAATGATTTTCGAGCCAGTGGCACGTTCGTTGAAAACCGTGCACCTATGTTGCGTCAAGATTAGCATTATCTCCAAACAGACGACAACGAGCATTCACTTGAGCCTCGTCACCTAGGAGTACCATTGGGTGCGTCCAAAATGATTTCTAAGTCTGTGGTACGTTTGGCGCAAACCATGCACCTATCTTGCGTTGACACTAACACTGTCTCCAAATGGACTGAAACGAGATTCCGCATGACTAACGTCACCTAGGAGTTCCATCTGGTGTGTGCTACCATGATTTTCGATTGTGTGGTATGTTCAATGCAAACCGTGCATCTATCTTGCGTCAAGATTAGCAGTATCTCCAAACGGACCAAACGAGCATTCACTTGAGCCTCGTCACCTAGGAGTACCATCGGGTGCATCCAAAATGATTTCTGAGCCTATGGTACGTTTGGCACAAACCATGCACCTATCTTGCACCGATACTAACACTATATCCAAGCAGATCGAAATGAGATTCCACATGACCCTTGTACCAAGGTGTTCTATCGGGTGTGTCCAAAACGATTTTTGAGCTCATGGTACATTCGGCACAAACCGTGCACCTATCTTGAAACGATACTAACACTATCTCCAAATGGACCAAAATGAGATTCTACATGACCCACGTCACCTAGGTGTTCTATCGGGTGTTTTGAAAATGATTTTCGAGCCTACGGTACATTCGACTCAAACCGTGCACCTATTTCGCATCAAGTTAGCACTATCTCCAAATAGACCGAAATGATCATCTACTTGAGCCTCGTCACCTAGGAGTATTATCGGGTGCGTCTAAATGATTTATGAGCCTATGGTATGTTCTTCGCAAACCATGCAGCTATCTTGCATCAAGATTAGCACTATCTCCAAACAGACCTAAATGAGCTTCCACTTGAGCCTCGTCACCTAGGAGTACCATTGGGTGCATCCAAAACGATTTCTGAGCCTATGGTACGTTTGGCATAAACTGTGCACCTATCTTGCACTGAATCTAACATAGTCTCCAAATGGACTGAAACGACATTCCACATGACCAACGTCACCTAGGAGATACATCGGGTGCCTCCAACAACGATTTCTGTTCGTATGGTACGTTCGACGCAAACCATGCACCTATCTTGCGTCAACGTTAGCACTATCTCCAAATGTACCGAAACGAGCATCCACTTGAGCCTGTCACCTACGAGTACCATCGGGAGCGTCCAAAACGATTTTTATATTATGGTACATTTGGCACAAACCATGCACCCATCTTGCATCGATACTAACACTATCTCCGAACGGACTGAAATAAGATTCCACATGACCCAGTCACCTAGTTGTTCTATCCGGTGTGTCCAAAATGATTTTCTTGCATGTGGTATATTCGGTGCAAACCAAGCACCTATCTTGCGTCAAGATTAGCACTATCTCCAAATAGACTGAAACAAGCTTCCACTTGCGCCTCGTCACCTAGCAGTTCCATCGGGTATGTCCAAAACGATTTCTGAGCCTATTTTACGTTTGGCGCAAACCGTGCACCTATCTTGCACTGAGACTAACACTATCTCCAAATGGACTGAAATGACATTCCACATGATGAACGTCACCTAGAACATCCATGGGGTGCATCCAACAATGATTTTTGAGCCTATGGTACATTCAACGCAAACCGTGCTCCTAACTTGCGTTAAGGTTAGCACTATCTCCAAATGGATCGAAACGAGCATCCACCTTAGCCTTGTCACCTAGGAGTAACATCGGGTGTGTCCAAAATGATTTTCTAAGCCTATGGTATGATTGGCACAAAACATGCACCTATCTTGCGTCGATACTAATACTATCTCTAAACGGATCAAAATGAGATTCCACATGACCCACGTCACCTAGGTGTTCTATCGGGTGTGTCCAAAATTGTTTTTGGGCCTATGGTACCTTTGGCCTAAAAACGTGCACCTAGCTTGCTTCGATACTAACACTGTCTCCAAATGGACCGAGTTGAGATTCCACATGACCCACGTCACCTAGTTGCTCTATCGGGTGTGTCCATAATGATTTTTGTACCTATGGTATGTTCGGTGCAAACCGTGCACCTATCTTGCGTCAAGATAAACACTATCTCCAAATAGACCGAAACAAGCATCTACTTGAGCCTTGTCACCTAGGAGTACCATCGGGTGCGTCCAAAATGATTTCTAAGCTATGTTTGGCGCAAACCGTGCATCTCTCTTGCCCTGACACCAACACTGTCTCAAAATGGATTAAAACGAGATTCCACATGACCAATGTCACCTAGGGGATCCATCGGGTGCGTCCAAAAGGATTTCTGAGCCTGTGGTATATTCGGCGCAAACCGTGCACCTATCTTGCTTCAAGTTAGCACTATCTCTAAACAGACCGAAACGAGCACCAATTGTGCCTTGTCACCTAGGAGTACCACCGGGCGTATCCAAAATGATTTTTGAGCCTATGGTATGTTTGGCACAGACCGAGCACCAATCTTGTACTAGCACTAATACTGTCTCCAAATGGACAGAAACGAGATTTCACAAGACCAACGTCACCTAGAAGATCCATCGGGTGCATCCAACAACGATTTCTAAGCGTATGGTTTGTTCGATGCAAACTATGCACCTATCTTGCGTCAAGTTAGCACTATCTCGAAATGGACCAAACTGATCATGCACTTGAGCCTTGTCACCTAGGGGTACCATTGGGTGCGTCCAAAATGATTTCTAAGCATATGGTACGTTTGGCGCAAACCATCCACCTATCTTGCACCGATACTAACAATATCTCTAAATGGATCGAAACGAGATTCCACAAGACCCATATCACCAAGGTGTTCTATCGGGTGTGTCCAAAACAATTTTTGAGCCTGTGGTACGTTTGGCGCAAACCGTGCACCAATCTTGGGTCAACATTAGCACAATCTCCAAATAGACCAAAACGAGCATCCACTTGAGCCACCTCACCTAGGAGTACCATTGGGTGCGTCCAAAACAGTTTATATGCCTATGGTACGCTTGGCGAAAACCGTGCACCTATCTTGCACAGATGCAACCACTGTCTCCAAATGGATAGATACAAGATTCCACTTGACCAATGTCACCTAGGAGATCCATCGGGTGTGTCCAAAAGGATTTCTGAGCCTATGCTACGTTCGGCGCAAAGCATGCAGCTACCTTGCGTCAAGATGAGCACTATCTCCAAACAAACCAAAACGAGCACCCACTTGAGCCTCGTCACCTAGGAGTACCATCGGGTGCGTTCAAAACAATTTCTGATCCTGTGGTACATTCAGCGCAAACCATGTAGCTATCTTGTGTTAAGACTAGCACTATATCCAAACAGAACAAAACGAGCATCCACTTGAGCCTCGTCTCCTAGGAGTACCATCGGGTGCATCCAAAACGATTTCTGAGCCTATGGTACGTTTGGCGCAAACCGTGCACCCATTTTGCGTCAATACTAGCACTATCTCCAAACGGATTGAAATGAGATTCCACATGACCCACGTCACCTAGGTGTTCTATCGGGTGTGTCCAAAATGATTTTTGAGCCCGTGGTACATTCGGCGCAAACCGTGCACCTACCTAGCGTCAAGATTAGCATTATCTCCAAACGGACCGAAATGAGCATCCTCTTGGCCTGTGGTATATTTGTCACAAAATGTGCACCTAGCTTGTATCGATACTAACACTGTCTCCAAACGAACCGAAATGAGATACCACATGACCCACGTCACCATGTTGCTTTTATCGGGTGTGTCCAAAATGATTTTCGAGCTTATGGTACGTTCGGTGCAAACTGGGCACCAATCTTGTGTTAAGATTAGCACTATCTCCAAATAGACTGAAACTAGCATCCACTTGAGCCTCGTCACCTAGGAGTACCATCAGCTGCGTCCAAAATAATTTTTGAGCTACGTTTGGAGGAAACCGTGCACCTCTCTAGCACTAACACTACCACTGTCTCCAAATAGATTGAAATGAGATTCCACATGACTAATGTCACCGAGGAGATCCATAGGGTGCGTCCAAAATGATTTTTGAGCCTATGATACGTTCGGCGCAAACCGTGAACCTATCTTGCATCAAGTTAGCTCTATCTCCAAATGGACCGGAACGATCATCCATTTGAGCCTCGTTAACTAGGAGTGTCTCAAAATGATTTCTGAGCCTATGGAACGTTCAGCGCAAACCATGCAGCTATCTTGCTTTAAGATTAGCACTATCTCCAAACAGACAAAAATGAGCATCCACTTGAGCCTCGTCACCTAGGACTACCATCGGCTGCGTCTAAAACGTTTTCGGAGCCTATGGTACGTTTGGCGCAAACCATGCACCTATCTTGCACTGATACTAACACTATCTCCAAACGCATCAAAATGAGATTCCACATGACCCATGTCACCAAGGTATTCTATCGGATGTGTCCAAAATAATTTTCGAGCCTATGCTATGTTCGGCACAAACCATGCAGCTATCTTGCGTCAAGATTAGCACTATCTGCAAACAGACCAAAACGAGCATCCACTTGAACCTCGTCACCTAGGAGTACCATCGGGTGCGTCCAAATCGATTTCTAAGCTTAAGGTATGTTTGGCGCAAACCATGCACCTATCTTGCACTGATACTAACAATATCTCCGAATGGGTCGAAATGAGATTCCTCATGACCCATGTCACCAAGGTATTCTATCGGGTGTGTCCAAAACAATTTTTGAGCGTATGGTACGTTCGATGCAAACCATGCACCTATCTTGCGTCAATGTTAGTACTATCTCCAAACGAACCGAAACGAGCATCCACTTAAGCCTCGTCACCTAGGAGTGCCATCGGGTGCGTCCAAAATGATTTATGAGCTTATGGTACGTTTGGCGCAAACCATGCACCTATCTTGCACCGATACTAACACTATCTCCAAATGGGCCAAAATGAGATTCCACATGACTCACGTGACCTAGGTGTTCTATCGGGTGTGTCTAAAATGAGGTTTGAGCCTATGGTACGTTCGGCGCAATCCGTGCATCCATCTTGTGTCAAGATTTGCACTATCTCCAAATAGAATGAAACGAGCATCCACTTGAGCCTCGTCACCTAGGTGTACCATCGGGTGCGTCCAAAATGATTTCTATGCCTATGGTACGTTTGGCGCAAATTGTGCACCTATCTTGCGTCAAGGTTAGCACTATCTCTAAACGGACCGAAACGAGCATCCACTTAAGCCTTGTCACCTAGGAGTACCATCGGGTGCGTCCAAAATGATTTCTGAGCCTATGGTATGATTGGCGTAAACTATGCACCTATCTTGCATCGATACTAACATATCTCCAAATGGACTGAAATGAGATTCCACATTACCCACATCACCTAGGTGTTCTATCGGGTGTGTCCAAAACATTTTTTTGGGCATGTGGTACATTCGGCACAAAACATGCAACTATCTTGCACTGATACTAACAATGTCTCCAAATGGACCGAAATGAAATTCCACATGAGCCACGTCACCTAGTTGTTCTATCGAGTGTGTCCAAAATGATTTTCGAGCCTATGGTATGTTTGACACAAACCGTGTACCTATCTTGCATCAAGATTAGCACCATCTCAAAATAGACCGAAACAAGCATCCACTTGAGCCTCACCACCTAGGAGTACCATCGGGTGTGTCCAAAACGATTTCTGAGCTACGTTTGGCACAAACTGTGCACCTATCTTGCACTGACACAAACACTGACACGTAGGAGATCCTTCAGGTGCATCCAAAATGATTTTTGAGCCTATGGTACATTTGGCACATACCATGCAACTATCTTGCGTCAGGGTTAGCATTATCTCTGAACAGACCAAAACTAGCATCCACTTAAGCCTTATCACCTAAGAGCACCATCGGGTGCGTCTAAAATAATTTCTAAGCCTATGATACGTTTGGCGCAAATCGTGCACCTATCTTGCACTGAGACTAACACTATTTCCAAATAGGCTGAAAACAACATTCCACATGACCAATGTCACCTAGGAGATCGATCGGATCCAACAACGATTTTCTGACCGTATGGTACGTTCGATGCAAACCATGCACCTATCTTGCACTGACACTAACACTATCTCGAAATGGGCCGAAATGAGATTCCACATGACCCATGTCACCTAAGTGTTCTATCGGGTGTGTCCAAAAGAATTTTTGATCCTATGGTATGTTCAGCGCAAACCGTGCACCTATCATGCGTCAAGATTAGCACTATCTCCAAACAGACAGAAATGACCACCCACTTGTGCCTCGTCACCTAGGAGTATCATCGGATCCGTCCAAAATAATTTTTGAACCTGTGGTACGTTTGGCTCAAACCGTGCACCTATCTTCCACCGAAACTAACACTATCTCCAAACGGACTGAAATGAGATTCCACAAGACCCATGTCACCCAGGTGTTCTATCGACTGTGTGCAAAATGATTTTCAAAATGATATTCCACACGACCCACGTCACCTAGGCGTTCTATCAGGTGTGCCCAAAATGATTTTTGAACCTGTGGTACAATCTGCGCAAACCGTGCACCAATCATGCGTCAAGATTAGCACTATCTCCAAACAGACCGACATGAGCACCCACTTGTGCCTCATCACCTAGGAGTACCACCGGGTGTATCTAAAATGATTTATGAGCCTATGGTATGTTTGGAGCAGACTCTGCACCTATCTTGCACTGACACTAACACTGTCTCCAAATGGACAGAGACGAGATTCCACATGACCAACGTCACCTTGGAGATCCATCGGGTGCGTCCAACAACGATTTTCGAGCATATGGTACGTTCGATGCAAATTGTGCACCTATCTTGCGTTAAGGTTAGCACTATCTCCAAACGGATGAAATGAGAATCCACTTGTACCTCATCACCTCGGAGTACGATCGGGTGCGTCCAAAACAATTTCTGAGCCTATGGTTCATTGGGCGCAAACCATGCACCTATCTTGTACCGAAACTAACATTATCTTGAAACAGACTGAAATGATATTCCACACGACCCACGTCACCTAGGCGTTCTATCGGGTGTGCCCAAAATGATTTTTGAACCTGTGGTACATTCTACGCAAACCGTGCACCCATCATGCATCAAGATTAGCACTATCTCCAAATAGACCGAAACGAGCACCCACTTGTGCCTCGTCACCGAGGACTACCACTGGGTGCGTCCAAAATAATTTCTGAGTCTATGTTATGTTTGGTGTAGACCGGGCACCTATCTTACACTGACACTAACACTGTCTCCAAATGGACAGAAACAAAATTCCACATAACCAACATCACCTAGGAGATCCATCGGTGCATACAACAACAATTTCCTTGCGTATTGTATGTTCAACGCAAACCAGGCACCTATCTTGCGTCAAGTTGGCACTATCTCCAAATGGACTGAAACGATGATCCACTTGAGCCTTGTCACTTAGGAGTACCATCGGGTGCGTCAAAAATAATTTCTGAGCCTATGGTACATTCGACACAAACCATGCAGTTATCTTGCGTCAAGATTAGCACTATCTCCAAACAAACGAAAATGAGCATCCACTTGAGCCTCGTCACCTAGGAGTACCATCGAGTGCATCCAAAATGATTTCTGAGCCTATGGTACGGTTGGCGCAAACCGTGCACCTATCTTGCACCGACACAAACACTGTCTCCAAATGGACTTAAATGAGATTTCTCATGACCAACGTCACCTAGGACATTCATCGGTTGCGTCCAACAATGATTTCTGAGCGTATGGTACGTCCGACGCAAACCGTGCACCTATCTTGCGTCAAGGTTAGCACTATCTCCAAATAGACAAACTAAGCATCCACTTGTGCCTCATCACCTAGGAGTACCATCGGGTGCGTGCAAAATAATTTCTGAGCCTATGGTACGTTTGGCGCAAACCATGCACCTATTTTGCACCGAAACTTACACTATCTCCAAACGGACTGAAATGAGATTCCACATGATCCACGTCACCTAGGTGTTCTATCGAGTGTGTCCAAAATGATGTTCGAACCTATGGTACATTTAGCGCAAACCACGCACCTGTTTTGCGTCAAGATTAGCACTATCTCCAAATAGACCGAAACGAGCACCCGCTTGTGCCTCGTCACCTAGGAGTACCCCCAGGTGTGTCCAAAATGATTTCTAAGCCTATGGTATGTTTGGCACAGACCATACACCTATCTTACACCAACACTAACATTGTCTCCAAATGGACGGAAACTAGATTTCACATGACCAACGTCACCTCGGAGATCCATCGGTGCATCCAACAATGATTTCCGAGCGAATGGTATGTTCGACGCAAACCGTGCACCTATCTTGTGTCAAGTTAGCACTATCTCCAAATGAATCGAAACGATCATCCACTTGAGCCTCGTCAGCTAGGAGTACCATCAGGTGCGTCAAAAATGATTTTTGAGCCTATTTAATGTTCGGCGCAAACCATGCATCTATCTTGCGTCAAGATTAACACTATCTCCAAACAGACCAAAACGAGCATCCACTTGCATCCAAAACGATTTTCTGAGCCTGTGGTATGTTTGGCACAAACCATGCAACTATCTTGCACCAATACTAACACTGTCTCCAAACAGATCGAAATGAGACTCCTCATGACCCATGTCACCAAGGTGTTCTATCGGGAGTGTCCAAAATGATTTTTGAGCTCATGATACGTTCGTCGCAAACCATGCACCTATCTTGCACCAATACTAACAATATCTCCAAATGGACCAAAATGAGATTTCACATGTGCCATGTCACCTAGGTGTTCTATCTGGTGTATCTAAAATGATTTTTGAGCCTATGGTACGTTCGACGCAAACCGTGCACCTATTTTGAATCAAGTTAGCACTATCTCTAAA
This sequence comes from Saccharum hybrid cultivar R570, assembly GCA_038087645.1. NCBI lineage: Eukaryota > Viridiplantae > Streptophyta > Magnoliopsida > Poales > Poaceae > Saccharum > Saccharum hybrid cultivar. The sequence continues at coordinate 9,640,828 of JAQSUU010000275.1, read as the reverse complement.
TGGACTGATACGATCATCCACTTGAGCCTCGTCACCTAGGAGTAACATCGGGTGCGTCCAAAATGATTTTTGAGCCTATGATACATTCTGCGCAAACCATGGACCTATCTTGCATCAAGATTAGCACTATCTCCAAATAGACCTAAACGAGCATCCATCGGGCGCGTCCAACAATGATTACTGAGCATATGGTACATTCGACGCAAACCAAGCACCTATCTTGCGTCAAGGTTAGCACTATCAACAAATGGACTGAAACGAGCATCCACTTGAGCCTCATCACCTAGGAGTACCATCGGGTGCGTCCAAAATAATTTCTGAGCCTATGGAACGTTCGACGCAAACCGTGCACCTATCTTGCACCGATACTAACACTATCTCCAAATGGACCAAAATGAGATTTCACATGACCCATGTCACCTAGTTGTTCTATCGAGTGTGTCCAAAATAATTTTTGAGCCTGTGGTACGTGCGACGCAAACCGTGCACCTATCTTGCATCAAGATTAGCACTATCTCTGAATAGACCAAAACAAGCATCCACTTGAGCCTCGTCACCTAGGAGTACCATCGGGTGCGTCCAAAATGATTTTTGATCATATGGTACGTTTGGCGTAAACTATGCACCTATCTTGCACCGATACTAACACTATCTCCAAACAGACCGAAATGAGATTTCACATGACCCACGTCACCTAGTTGTTCTATCCGGTGTGTCCAAAATGATTTTCGAGCCTATGATACGTTCGGCGCAAACCGAGCACCTATCTTGTATCAAGATTAGCAATATTTCCAAATAGACCGAAACAAGCATCCACTTGCGCCTCGTCCCCTAGGAGTACCATCGGGTGCGTCCAAAACAATTTCTAAGCTACGTTTGGCGCAAACCGTGCAATCTATCTTGCACTGACACTAACACTATCTCCAAATGGATTGAAACGAGACTCCACATGACCAATGTCGCCTAGGAGATCCACTAGGTGCATCCAATACGATTTCGAGCCTCTGGTATGTTCTACGCACACCGTGCACCAATCTTGTGTCAACGATTTCTGAGCCTATGGTACGTTTGGCGCAAACCATGCACCTATCTTGCACTGACAACAATACTATCTCCAAATGGACTGAAATGAGATTCCACATGACCAACATCACCAAGGAGATCCATCAGGTGCGTCCAACAATGATTTCGAGCATATGGTACGTTCGACGCAAACCGTGCACCAATCTTGCGTTAGGGTTAGCACTATCTCTAAATGGACGAAATGAGCATCCACTTGTGCCTCGTCACTTGGGAGTACCATCGAGTGCGTCCAAAATGATTTATGATCCTGTGGTATGTTTGGCGCAAACCGTGCACCTATCTTGCACCAAAACTGACACTGTATTCAAACGGACCGAAATGAGATTCCACATGACCCACGTCACCTAGTTGTTCTATCAGGTGTATCCAAAACGATTTTCAAACCTGTGGTATATTCGGTGCAAACCGTGCACTTATCTTGCTTTAAGTTAGCACTATCTCCAAACAGACCGAAACGAGCACCACTCGTGCCTTGTCACCTAGGAGTACCACCGAGTGTATCCAAAATGATTTTTGAGCCTATGGTATGTTTGGCACAGACCGAGCACCTATCTTGTACTAACACTAACATTGTCTCCAAATGGACAGAAACGAGATTCCACAAGACCAAAGTCGCCTAGAAGATCCATTGGGTGCATCCAACAACGATTTTTGAGGGTATTTTATGTTCGATGCAAACTGTGCACCTATCTTGCGTCAAGTTAGCACTATCTCGAAATGGACTAAAACGATCATCCACTTGAGCCTCGTCACCTAGGAGTACCATCAAGTGCGTCAAAAATGATTTCTAAGCCTATAGTATGTTCGGCGCAAACCATGTAGCTATCTTGCGTCAAGATTAACACTATCTCCGAACAGACCGAAACGAGCATCCAATTGAGCCTCATCACCTAGGAGTACCATTGGGTGCGTCCAAAACAATTTCTGAGCCTATGGTACGTTTGGCGCAAACCATCCACCTATCTTGCACCGATACTAACACTATCTCTAAACGGATTGAAATGAGATTCCACATGACCCATGTCACCATGGTATTCTATCGAGTGTCTCCAAAATCATTTTCGAGCCTATGGTACGTTCGGCACAAACCATGAAGCTATCTTGCGTCAAGATTAACACTATCTCTGAATAGACCGAAATGAGAATCCACTTGAGCCTCATCACCTTGGAGTACCATTAGGTGCGTCCAAAGTGATTTCTGAGCCTATGGTACGTTTGGCGCAAACCATCCACCTATCTTGCACCGATACTAACACTATCTCTAAACGGATCGAAATGAGATTCCACAAGACCCATGTCGCCAAGGTGTTCTATCGGATGTGTCCAAAATAATTTTCGAGCCTATGGTACGTTCGGCGCAAACCATGCACCTATCTTGGGTCAACATTAGCACAATCTCCAAATAGACCGAAACGAGCATCCACTTGAGCCACCTCACCTTGGAGTACCATCGGGTGCGTCCAAAACGATTTAAGTGCCTATGGTACACTTGGCGAAAATCGTGCACCTATCTTGCATAGATGCTACTACTGTCTCCAAATAGATAGAAACGAGATTCCACATGACCAATGTCACCTAGGAGATCCATCGGGTGCGTCCAAAAGGATTTCTGAGCCTATGGTACGTTCGGCGCAAAGCGTGCAGCTATCTTGCGTAAGGATGAGCACTATCTCCAAACAGACCAAAACGAGCACCCACTTGAGCTTCGTCACCTAGGAGTACCATCAGGTGCAACCAAAAGAATTTTTGATCCTATGGTACATTCGGCGCAAACCGTGTAGCTATCATGCGTCAAGATTAGCACTATCTCCAAACAGACAGAAATGACCACCCACTTGTGCCTCGTCACCTAGGAGTATCATCGGATCCGTCCAAAATAATTTTTGAACCTGTGGTACGTTTGGCTCAAACCGTGCACCTATCTTCCACCGAAACTAACACTATCTCCAAACGGACTGAAATGAGATTCCACAAGACCCATGTCACCCAGGTGTTCTATCGACTGTGTGCAAAATGATTTTCAAAATGATATTCCACACGACCCACGTCACCTAGGCGTTCTATCAGGTGTGCCCAAAATGATTTTTGAACCTGTGGTACAATCTGCGCAAACCGTGCACCAATCATGCGTCAAGATTAGCACTATCTCCAAACAGACCGACATGAGCACCCACTTGTGCCTCATCACCTAGGAGTACCACCGGGTGTATCTAAAATGATTTATGAGCCTATGGTATGTTTGGAGCAGACTCTGCACCTATCTTGCACTGACACTAACACTGTCTCCAAATGGACAGAGACGAGATTCCACATGACCAACGTCACCTTGGAGATCCATCGGGTGCGTCCAACAACGATTTTCGAGCATATGGTACGTTCGATGCAAATTGTGCACCTATCTTGCGTTAAGGTTAGCACTATCTCCAAACGGATGAAATGAGAATCCACTTGTACCTCATCACCTCGGAGTACGATCGGGTGCGTCCAAAACAATTTCTGAGCCTATGGTTCATTGGGCGCAAACCATGCACCTATCTTGTACCGAAACTAACATTATCTTGAAACAGACTGAAATGATATTCCACACGACCCACGTCACCTAGGCGTTCTATCGGGTGTGCCCAAAATGATTTTTGAACCTGTGGTACATTCTACGCAAACCGTGCACCCATCATGCATCAAGATTAGCACTATCTCCAAATAGACCGAAACGAGCACCCACTTGTGCCTCGTCACCGAGGACTACCACTGGGTGCGTCCAAAATAATTTCTGAGTCTATGTTATGTTTGGTGTAGACCGGGCACCTATCTTACACTGACACTAACACTGTCTCCAAATGGACAGAAACAAAATTCCACATAACCAACATCACCTAGGAGATCCATCGGTGCATACAACAACAATTTCCTTGCGTATTGTATGTTCAACGCAAACCAGGCACCTATCTTGCGTCAAGTTGGCACTATCTCCAAATGGACTGAAACGATGATCCACTTGAGCCTTGTCACTTAGGAGTACCATCGGGTGCGTCAAAAATAATTTCTGAGCCTATGGTACATTCGACACAAACCATGCAGTTATCTTGCGTCAAGATTAGCACTATCTCCAAACAAACGAAAATGAGCATCCACTTGAGCCTCGTCACCTAGGAGTACCATCGAGTGCATCCAAAATGATTTCTGAGCCTATGGTACGGTTGGCGCAAACCGTGCACCTATCTTGCACCGACACAAACACTGTCTCCAAATGGACTTAAATGAGATTTCTCATGACCAACGTCACCTAGGACATTCATCGGTTGCGTCCAACAATGATTTCTGAGCGTATGGTACGTCCGACGCAAACCGTGCACCTATCTTGCGTCAAGGTTAGCACTATCTCCAAATAGACAAACTAAGCATCCACTTGTGCCTCATCACCTAGGAGTACCATCGGGTGCGTGCAAAATAATTTCTGAGCCTATGGTACGTTTGGCGCAAACCATGCACCTATTTTGCACCGAAACTTACACTATCTCCAAACGGACTGAAATGAGATTCCACATGATCCACGTCACCTAGGTGTTCTATCGAGTGTGTCCAAAATGATGTTCGAACCTATGGTACATTTAGCGCAAACCACGCACCTGTTTTGCGTCAAGATTAGCACTATCTCCAAATAGACCGAAACGAGCACCCGCTTGTGCCTCGTCACCTAGGAGTACCCCCAGGTGTGTCCAAAATGATTTCTAAGCCTATGGTATGTTTGGCACAGACCATACACCTATCTTACACCAACACTAACATTGTCTCCAAATGGACGGAAACTAGATTTCACATGACCAACGTCACCTCGGAGATCCATCGGTGCATCCAACAATGATTTCCGAGCGAATGGTATGTTCGACGCAAACCGTGCACCTATCTTGTGTCAAGTTAGCACTATCTCCAAATGAATCGAAACGATCATCCACTTGAGCCTCGTCAGCTAGGAGTACCATCAGGTGCGTCAAAAATGATTTTTGAGCCTATTTAATGTTCGGCGCAAACCATGCATCTATCTTGCGTCAAGATTAACACTATCTCCAAACAGACCAAAACGAGCATCCACTTGCATCCAAAACGATTTTCTGAGCCTGTGGTATGTTTGGCACAAACCATGCAACTATCTTGCACCAATACTAACACTGTCTCCAAACAGATCGAAATGAGATTCCTCATGACCCATGTCACCAAGGTGTTCTATCGGGAGTGTCCAAAATGATTTTTGAGCTCATGATACGTTCGTCGCAAACCATGCACCTATCTTGCACCAATACTAACAATATCTCCAAATGGACCAAAATGAGATTTCACATGTGCCATGTCACCTAGGTGTTCTATCTGGTGTATCTAAAATGATTTTTGAGCCTATGGTACGTTCGACGCAAACCGTGCACCTATTTTGAATCAAGTTAGCACTATCTCTAAATGGACTGATACGATCATCCACTTGAGCCTCGTCACCTAGGAGTAACATCGGGTGCGTCCAAAATGATTTTTGAGCCTATGATACATTCTGCGCAAACCATGGACCTATCTTGCATCAAGATTAGCACTATCTCCAAATAGACCTAAACGAGCATCCATCGGGCGCGTCCAACAATGATTACTGAGCATATGGTACATTCGACGCAAACCAAGCACCTATCTTGCGTCAAGGTTAGCACTATCAACAAATGGACTGAAACGAGCATCCACTTGAGCCTCATCACCTAGGAGTACCATCGGGTGCGTCCAAAATAATTTCTGAGCCTATGGAACGTTCGACGCAAACCGTGCACCTATCTTGCACCGATACTAACACTATCTCCAAATGGACCAAAATGAGATTTCACATGACCCATGTCACCTAGTTGTTCTATCGAGTGTGTCCAAAATAATTTTTGAGCCTGTGGTACGTGCGACGCAAACCGTGCACCTATCTTGCATCAAGATTAGCACTATCTCTGAATAGACCAAAACAAGCATCCACTTGAGCCTCGTCACCTAGGAGTACCATCGGGTGCGTCCAAAATGATTTTTGATCATATGGTACGTTTGGCGTAAACTATGCACCTATCTTGCACCGATACTAACACTATCTCCAAACAGACCGAAATGAGATTCCACATGACCCACGTCACCTAGTTGTTCTATCCGGTGTGTCCAAAATGATTTTCGAGCCTATGGTACGTTCGGCGCAAACCGAGCACCTATCTTGTATCAAGATTAGCAATATTTCCAAATAGACCGAAACAAGCATCCACTTGCGCCTCGTCCCCTAGGAGTACCATCGGGTGCGTCCAAAACAATTTCTAAGCTACGTTTGGCGCAAACCGTGCAATCTATCTTGCACTGACACTAACACTATCTCCAAATGGATTGAAACGAGACTCCACATGACCAATGTCGCCTAGGAGATCCACTAGGTGCATCCAATACGATTTCGAGCCTCTGGTATGTTCTACGCACACCGTGCACCAATCTTGTGTCAACGATTTCTGAGCCTATGGTACGTTTGGCGCAAACCATGCACCTATCTTGCACTGACAACAATACTATCTCCAAATGGACTGAAATGAGATTCCACATGACCAACATCACCAAGGAGATCCATCAGGTGCGTCCAACAATGATTTCGAGCATATGGTACGTTCGACGCAAACCGTGCACCAATCTTGCGTTAGGGTTAGCACTATCTCTAAATGGACGAAATGAGCATCCACTTGTGCCTCGTCACTTGGGAGTACCATCGAGTGCGTCCAAAATGATTTATGATCCTGTGGTATGTTTGGCGCAAACCGTGCACCTATCTTGCACCAAAACTGACACTGTATTCAAACGGACCGAAATGAGATTCCACATGACCCACGTCACCTAGTTGTTCTATCAGGTGTATCCAAAACGATTTTCAAACCTGTGGTATATTCGGTGCAAACCGTGCACTTATCTTGCTTTAAGTTAGCACTATCTCCAAACAGACCGAAACGAGCACCACTCGTGCCTTGTCACCTAGGAGTACCACCGAGTGTATCCAAAATGATTTTTGAGCCTATGGTATGTTTGGCACAGACCGAGCACCTATCTTGTACTAACACTAACATTGTCTCCAAATGGACAGAAACGAGATTCCACAAGACCAAAGTCGCCTAGAAGATCCATTGGGTGCATCCAACAACGATTTTTGAGGGTATTTTATGTTCGATGCAAACTGTGCACCTATCTTGCGTCAAGTTAGCACTATCTCGAAATGGACTAAAACGATCATCCACTTGAGCCTCGTCACCTAGGAGTACCATCAAGTGCGTCAAAAATGATTTCTAAGCCTATAGTATGTTCGGCGCAAACCATGTAGCTATCTTGCGTCAAGATTAACACTATCTCCGAACAGACCGAAACGAGCATCCAATTGAGCCTCATCACCTAGGAGTACCATTGGGTGCGTCCAAAACAATTTCTGAGCCTATGGTACGTTTGGCGCAAACCATCCACCTATCTTGCACCGATACTAACACTATCTCTAAACGGATTGAAATGAGATTCCACATGACCCATGTCACCATGGTATTCTATCGAGTGTCTCCAAAATCATTTTCGAGCCTATGGTACGTTCGGCACAAACCATGAAGCTATCTTGCGTCAAGATTAACACTATCTCCGAATAGACCGAAATGAGAATCCACTTGAGCCTCATCACCTTGGAGTACCATTAGGTGCGTCCAAAGTGATTTCTGAGCCTATGGTACGTTTGGCGCAAACCATCCACCTATCTTGCACCGATACTAACACTATCTCTAAACGGATCGAAATGAGATTCCACAAGACCCATGTCGCCAAGGTGTTCTATCGGGTGTGTCCAAAATAATTTTCGAGCCTATGGTACGTTCGGCGCAAACCATGCACCTATCTTGGGTCAACATTAGCACAATCTCCAAATAGACCGAAACGAGCATCCACTTGAGCCACCTCACCTTGGAGTACCATCGGGTGCGTCCAAAACGATTTATGTGCCTATGGTACACTTGGCGAAAATCGTGCACCTATCTTGCATAGATGCTACTACTGTCTCCAAATAGATAGAAACGAGATTCCACATGACCAATGTCACCTAGGAGATCCATCGGGTGCGTCCAAAAGGATTTCTGAGCCTATGGTACGTTCGGCGCAAAGCGTGCAGCTATCTTGCGTAAGGATGAGCACTATCTCCAAACAGACCAAAACGAGCACCCACTTGAGCTTCGTCACCTAGGAGTACCATCAGGTGCATCCAAAACAATTTCTGATCCTATGGTACATTCGGCGCAAACCGTGTAGCTATCTTGCGTCAAGATTAGCACTATCTCCAAACAGAACAAAATGAGCGTCCACTTGAGCCTCGTCTCCTAGGAGTACCATTGGGTGTGTCTAAACGATTTCTGAGCCTATGGTATGTTCGGCGCAAACCATGCAGCTGTCTTGCATCAATATTAGCACTATCTCCAAACTGACAAAAACAAGCATCCACTTGAGCCTCGTCACCTAGGAGTACCATCGGGTACGTCCAAAATGATTTCTGAGCCCATGGTCCGTTTGGCGCAAACCATCCACCTATCTTGCACCGATACTAACACTATCATTAAATGGATCGAAATGAGATTCCACAAGATCCATGTCACCAACGTGTTCTATCGGGTGTGTCCAAAATAATTTTTGAGCCTATGGTACGTTCGGGGCAAACCGTGCACCTATCTTGGGTCAACATTAGCACAATCTCCAAATAGACCAAAACGAGCATCCACTTAAGCCACCTCACCTAGGAGTACCATAGGGTGCGTCCATAATGATTTATGTGCCTATGGTATGCTTGGCAAAAACCATGCACCTATCTTGCACAGATGCTACTACTGTCTACAAATGGATAGAAACGAGATTCCACATGACCAATGTCACCTAGGAGATCCATCGGGTGCGTCCAAAAGGATTTCTAAGCCTATGGTACGTTCGGCACAAAGCGTGCAGCTATCTTGTGTAAGGATGAGCACTATCTCCAAACAGACCAAAATGAGCACCCACTTGAGCCTCGTCACCTAGGAGTACCATCGGGTGCGTCCAAAACAATTTCTAATCCTATGGTACATTCGGCGCAAACCGTGCAACTATTTTGTGTCAAGATTAGCACTATCTCCAAACAGAACAAAATGAGCATCCACTTGAGCCTCGTCTCCTAGGAGTACCATTGGGTGTGTCTGAACAAATTTCTGAGCCTATGGTACGTTCGGCGCAAACCATGCAACTATCTTGCATCAAGATTAGCACTATCTCCAAACAGACAAAAACGAGCATCCACTTGAGCCTTGTCACCTAGGAGTACCATCGGCTGCGTCCAAAATGATTTTTGAGCCTATGGTACGTTCGGCGCAAACCATGCACCTATCTTGCACCGATAATAACACTATCTCCAAACGGATCGAAATGAGATTCCACATGACCCATGTCACCAAGGTATTCTATCGGGTGTCTCCAAAATGATTTTCGAGGCTATGGTACGTTCGGCACAAACCATGCAGCTATCTTGCGTCAAGATTAGCACTATCTCCAAATAGACCAAACACAAGCATCCACTTGAGCCTCGTCACCTAGGAGTACCATCGGGTGTGTCCAAAATAATTTCTGAGCTTATGGTATGTTTGGCGCAAACCATGCACCTATCTTGCACTGATACTAACAATATCTACAAACGGATCAAACTGAGATTCCTCATGACCATGTCACCAAGGTATTCTATCGGGTGTGTCCAAAACAATTTTTAAGCGTATAGTACGTTCGACGCAAACCATGCACCTATCTTGTGTCAAGGTTAGCACTATCTCCAAATGGACCGAAACAAGCATCCACTCGAGCCTTGTCACCTAGGAGTACCATCGGGTGCATCCAAAACAATTTCTAAGCTTATGGTACGTTTGGCGCAAACCATGCACCTATCTTGCACCAATACTAACACTATCTCCAAATGGGCCAAAATGAGATTCCACATGACCCACGTGACCTAGGTGTTCTATTGGGTGTGTCTAAAATGAGGTTTGAGCCTATGGTACGTTCGGCGCAAACTGTACACCTATCTTGTGTCAAGATTTGCACTATCTCCAAACAGACCAAAACGAGCATCCACTTGAGCCTATTCACCTAGGAGTACCATCGGGTGCGTACAAAATGATTTCTGAGCCTATGGTACGTTTGGTGGAAACTGTGCACCTATCTTGCATCAAGGTTAGCACTATCTCCAAACATACCAAAACAAGCAGACTTGAGCCTCGTCACCTAGGAGTACCATCGAGTGTGTGCAAAACAATTTCTGAGCCTATGGTACGTTTGGGGCAAACCGTGCAGCTATCTTGCATCAAGGTTAGCACTATCTCCAAACAGACCAAAACAAGCATCCATTTGAGCCTCGTCACCTAGAAGTACCATCGGATGCGTCTAAAATGGTTTTTGAGCCTATGGTACGTTTGGCGCAAACCGTGCACCTATCTTGCACAAAGACTAACACTGTCTTCGAATGGTCTGAAACAACTTTCCACAAAAGACCAACATCACCTAGGAGATTCATCGGGTGTGTCCAATAGCGATTTCAGAGCGTATGGTATGTCACGGAACCGTCCAAATTATAAGAGCACAAGTACAAAAACAATGACCAAAGTGATCAAATTCTCGCACTTGAGCCCATATAACTCTGGTAGTCCAATGAAATCACGAGGGATTTCAAACCAACCAACATACCAGCCAAGATCGTAGTGATTCAACATAACAAGTCACATGTTACAACCATTTCACAAGTAATTCAATATACATCGGAGTTCTACGTAGTTATTACAACTTAAGTTCAAAAGTAGTGGAAGCAAAGTAATTTGAAACTAACAACACCCTTATTTTAAATACATGCCAGTACCAAGGTCGACTTCCAACAAAAGCATTAGAGACAAGATAATAAGAAGGATCACGCCCGATGATCACACTCTGCCTCTAAGGCAGGAGCCAACCAACTCTTGCAGTCGTCGTGATACATCACAACCTACAACAGGTGGGAATAAAACCCTGAGTACGAGAAGGTACTCAGCTAGACTTACCCGTCAAAAACCAGAAATAAAGTGACACCAAGGATCTTGCAAGGCTGATATAAAGTGGGCTAGCTTGACAACATTTTGTGTAAAAGCTTAATACAGATAAGTAATCATTAATGCTTAAGCATCAAGTTAATCATCATTAACCTATCATCTATATTAGCACCTGTACTAGAGCACTCAGTTGATTAGGAGCAAACAATATTAACCATAGCAGGTATAAATTGAGGCAACATTTACATCATCATCCAATTAACCATACGTTCAATTTAATGGAATCTATGTTGCCACTGCTCAAGTCAAGTGCTCACTAACCGGGAGCGACGACGATTCGAATCGAATTCCTATCCAGCTGGAGGGGTATTTCTAACACTCACCGAGTCACGCCTGGCGAGGGCTGCTCAGGTCACCTTTGGTACCGTTCAAGAAAGCGTGGGTTCGACTAATGCCGCATCCCCAAGGGCAACACTCTACCTAGATGATAGGGACTCTAACCCCCCTTGGTCTTATGCCAATGTTCCCAAGCACATCCTTACTACCTCCAAGATGCGACCTACCATTCGATTCCTAGCCTAAACTGTATTACTCGGATTCACAGTCAGAACGACTTATCCGGCCAACTAAGTGTTAGACTGCGTTTAACATGACTCAAGGACGTACAGCGAATCGGTCCTTAAACGACTCAGACGGGGATAGATCCACACCCAAGACCTCCATGCCTTGTTGCTTCACTATCGTCATCCCCCGGTCTCATTTTATTTTATTAACACATGGTTCTTTTCCACGATAGCAAATGTAGCCAACCGTGCCATATATGAATATCCCTACATCTCGCAGGTGACAGGAAATCACCTGACTGCTACCGCTTAAAGCAGGGCTAAGCATCTACTCGATCCTAGTCTATGTAGGATTCAAGGATTCATATATCTGGACAAGGAATGATATAATGCAGCAAGGTTTTCAACCAACTCCTACCACTTAATGCAACAATACTTATAACATATATAGAATTAATTGCTTTGAAGGTAGGAGGCTTATAATGCTCCGGGGCTTGCCTGGGATCCGACTCAAGTTAGAGTATGTCAGATGAATTCACTTGGCGAGCATCCTCCAATCTATCACTTGTCCGGTCCTTCTATCTTCGGGATAGATCCACCAACTCCATCTTTGGGTTTGGCTCCACATCAGGTCCTTCACGCTTTAGCTAGCGTACCTAAATGAGGTGCAATAATGCATATGTATGAATGCATAGAAGTGCAACAAACAAAGTAATCAAACAAGCATACCAAAGTTCTCATAAACACCTAGAGCTAATTAACTTAATCCTCATTAAGGCATAACATAGAAGATTGCAAGCACATCAATCAAGACACGAGTCTTATAAGATCCTAGGGTACTAACCCAAGTACCAAGTAGCAACACCAACCTACTATGTAACTCAAACTATGCTTGACAGAAAGGTTCAGATTTGCAATCAGCATGAACAGTACATAAATAACATCATTCCAGGAGCTACACAATTCCAATTGACATGCAAGAGGATAATCTCGAAAGCTTATGAAATTGTCTACAATTAATTTAATATCACCTAAGCCTGATTCCTTAGTTTACTATGTCAAAGAGATGAAACTACAGACTCTAGTCTGCTCCAAACACAGAGCAACTAAATCTGGGATCTGACTTCAAATATCTTTAACTCAAAAACTACTTGGCCAAATACCATCAAATTTTAACACAAGCTAGATACATGAATTATATACAACTTTGCTATAGACAAGGTGCTCAGAAAATATCATTATCATGTGGTAATTTACATTGCCCCCAGAACTGTCCAGAAACTAATAAATGCAAGAAATAATTATTAACTTACATTATAAACATATAATTGGACAAAACCAACTTTACTAACATGTCCCACATGACTAATGAACACCATAAAATATAGTGTCCAACCTAAATAAATTCTTTTAATGCATATTCTTAATTTATTTAGATAATTAGGTGGAATTATGAACACCTACCAAAAGTGTATAATAAATTCTACCAAAATTACAGTGGCCTACATATGCTCCCAATGGTCTACTATCCAAATTTCAAGCCATTTGGACAAATATATCAACCTCTATGAAAAAGACAAATACCTATTGCAATAAACCATGTGAGAGCAAGTTAAACCTAAAACTCAATATTTCCTATGAACACATGGCCATAGTATGAATCAAAATGATAGAGCAACATCATACTAAGGTAATGGAACAATATTTTCTATTTTATCATTTATATATTATTTAGAAGCTATTTATCAAGCCGTAAACAAGTTAAATCAATAACTATATCATACAGTAAGAAATGACCATAAAATTTATACCACAGTACATACATAGCATGACAAGACTACCATAAAAAATTTCACATCATTTGGAGCATCACCGCAGCAGTTATGAATTTCCCAACCAATATATGCAAGAATGCCAAATTAGCAAGAGTAAATCACAACCCTAAGAAAACAGTGAACAACTACTAGGTTTAATATTTTTCTTAGTTATCAAATGCCATCATAAGATTAACAAAATAAGAATCACTATTTTTGGACTTCCCAAACTCTAAATATGGCTCTGGTCAAGTTATAAGCATTTTTAAGCTCTTTTCCAACTTAAATAAAAACACCAGAAAACTTCTACAACCATGTAACATTTTATGCTTCTAATACATAGAGATTTTCTCAAGGTTTCCCAAAAGTCCACATTTTCTATTTTTGGAATTTCCTAGCATGAGATATGGATTTTAGGAGATTTACATAATTTTCTGAAATTTAAAAACAGGATTAACTCAAACCCTAACTTAACGCTAGGTGCACCCGGTTGTTTACCCAACTCAGCCACTACTTAAACCGACACATGGGCCCCACGGTCCGCCCGGGCCTGCTTGTCATATAAAGAGAGAGACACAGGGGGGAAACGGCCTCCTTCTCCTTCCTCCCGTCGGCAAAGCAGGGGAGGGCGAGCGCCGGCCGGCCATCCGACGGTGAGGTGGTCACTGGCGGCGGCGGCAGGCCTGGATCAACCCCTACCCTATGCGCTCCCAAGGAAGGTGACAGCTCTCCCGGAGACCACCTATGGTGCCCTGGCCGCGAGCGCCGGCGGCACGGGATGACGGCGGCAGGCGGTGGCGCTGCTCCGGTGACGAGCGACCTAAGGCGAGGAGCGTGGGAGGTGCGGCGTGAGGCGAGGGAGGTGGTGTGGGGGCTCATCCGGGCAGAGGGAGGCCGGAGGGCAAGAATGGCAGTGGCGGCTCGGAGCTTGGCCATGGCGACCATCGCGGCATGCGCGCTCAGGGCGGAGCCGAGCGAGGGAGAGGCAGAGAGCGAGCTTGGGAAGTGGAGGAGTGGCTGGGGTGGCTCGGTGTCCATTCCAACACAAGGAGAGGGCAAGGCACGCATCTAGCCAGGGAGGGCACGCTCTGGTGCATGGCGGCCACGTAGCCAAGCGCATGTTCGCCCCTCGGGCATTTTCTCGAATACGTGGCGGGTGCCAAAGTGGGCGAGGTGGGTATTTGTTTTTGGCCATTTCTGGGCAAAATTTGGTCAGGGGCGAAATAGCAAAGTCGGAGCCCACACAGAGCTCTACAACTTTCATTAAGATGTCATGATCATTTGGGCTCTGGATTAAGGGTTAATCACTCTCCAAAGTGGCACTATCAACAAGTTGATGAACATTCAAATGGGAGCGCGGTTTATTGATTTTTGGGGGGTCAAACCTGATCAAATCCATCCCAACTTTTGACATGGTGCTCACCAAAGAATTGATTTCAACTCTCACTTTTTTACCAACTCAAGTTGTTTAATGAAAACTTGAGAACGCGGGATGCCACTCAAGTTGTCACTAACTTAGACTTAAATATTGCTAAGTCTGAAAACATTTAGAAGATTCAAAATTGTGATCCCTGTTTGGTAGGCTTAGAGATGGATTTAGCCTTTGGACTTTTAACCAAGTTTGTTGCATACAACTCAAGCTACAACTTTGATTATAGGCTCATGGACTGGTTCAGCATGGTTAGGGAGATAAAGATCACCAAACATGTCAACTTATTGCTGCCACTCAAGGACTTAGACAAATTTCTGATCTTCCAAAAACAGCAGCTTATTCAATCTTGTGAGCTCTATTTGACCAAGCTAGAAGCCAAACTGGCTCTTGACCATTAAACAAAGTTTGTTCTACACAAGATGAACTACAACTTTTGTTTAAGGTCAAACCTCATAACTAGTACAGAAGTCAAACTTTCACTTTGGTCAAAGTAATAACTCGATAAAGCCGAAACTAGGGTTTTAGGCCAATCGGGGCATTTTCTTGACATTTGCTCAACATGAACCCTTCATGACTTTTGTTGTAGAGTTCATCTAGAGTCATTTGGGCAAGTTTGCAAAGTTTGGTTGATGACCTATATTTCCATTCACTTAATAGTGCAATTCAAGCACTTAGTAAAACCATTCCAACAAGGATATAACTTATCATTTCATGTGACTTTTTGATTCCAAACCTAGGAGTACCATCGAGTGCGTCCAAAATGGTATGTTTGGTGCAAACCATGCACCAATCTTGCACTGACACTATCAATGTCCCCAAATGGATGGAAACAAGCTTCCACGTGACCAATGTCACCTAAAGGATCTATCGGGTGCGTCAAAAATGATTTCTGAGCCTATGGTACGTTTGGCACAAACTGTAAACCTATCTTGCACTGACACTAACACTATCTCTAAATGGACAGAAACAAGATTCCTCATGACCAACGTCACCTAGGAAATCCATCGGGTGCGTCCAACAATGATTTTCAAGCATATGGTACATTCGACGCAAACCGTGCACCTATCTTGCGTTAAGATTAGCACTATCTCGAAACAGACCGAAGCGATCATAGACTTGAGCCTCGTCAATTAGGAGTACCATCGGGTGCGTGCAAAATGATTTATGAGCCTGTGGTACAATTGGTGCAAACCGTGCACCTAACTTTCACCAATACTAACACTGTCTCCAAATGGACTGAAATGAGATTTTAGATGACCCATAGCACCAATGTTTCTATCGGTGTGTCCAAAATGATTTTCGAGCTTGTGTTATGTTCGGTGTAAACCGTGCACCTATCTTGCACTGACACGAACACTGTCTCCAAATGGATTGAAACAAGACTCCACATGACCAAGGTCACATAGGAGATCCATCAGGTGCGTCCAAATTGATTTATGAGCCTATGACACGTTCGGTGCAAACCGTGCACCTATCATGCACTGACACTAACACTGTCTCTAAACGGACCAAAATGAGATTCCACCTGACCCATGTCACCTGAGTGTTCTATCGGGTGTGTGCAAAACGAGTTTTGGGCCTATGGTATGTTCAGCGCAAACCATGCACCTATCTTGCGTCAAGATTAGCACTATCTCTAAATAGACTGAAATGAGCATCCACTTGAGCCTCGTCACCTAGGAGTACCATTGGGTCCGTCCGAAACATTTTCTGAGCCTATGGTACGTTCGACGCAAACCGTGCAACTATCTTGCACTGACACTAACACTGTCTTCAAACGGACCAAAATGAGATTCCACATGACCCACATCACCTAAGTGTTCTATTGGGTGTGTCCAAAATGATTTTTGTGCCTATGGTACATTCGACACAAAACGTGCACCTATCTTGCACCGATACTAACACTGTCCCCAAATGGATCAAAATGAGATTCCATATGACCCATGTCACCTAGTTGTTCTATCGAGTGTGTCCAAAATGATTTTTGAGCCTGTGGTATGTTTGCCACAAACCGTGCACCTATCTTGCTTCAAGATAAGCACTATCTCTAAATAGAGCAAAACAAGCACCCACTTGAGACTCGTCACCTCGGAGTACCATCGGGTGCATGCAAAGCGATTTTTGAGCCTATGGTACGTTTAGCACAAACCGTGCACCATACTTGCATTGACACTACCACTGTCTCAAAATGGATTGAAATGAGATTCCACATGACCAATGTCACCTAGGAGATCCATCGAGTGCATCCAAAATGATTTCCGTGCCTTTGGTACTTTCGACGCAAACCGTGCACCTATCTTATGTCAAGATTAGCACTATCTCCAAATAGACCCAAACGAGCATCCACTTGAGCCTCATAACCTAGGAGTACCATCGAGTGCATCAAAAATGATTTTTGTGCCTTTGGTACGCTTGGCGAAAACCGTGCACCTATCTTGCACCAATGCTACCACTATCTCTAAATGGATAGAAACAAGATTCCACATGACCAATGTCACCTAGAAGATTAATCAGGTCCATCCAAAAGGATTTCTAAGGCTATGGTACGTTCAGTGCAAACCATGCAACTATCTTGCGTCAAGATTAGCACTATCTCCAAACAGACCAAAACGAGCATCCACTTCAGCCTCGTCACCTAGGAGCACCATCGGGTGCATCCAAAATGATTTATGTGCCTATGATACGCTTGGTGAAAACCGTGCACCTATCTTGCACTAATGCTTCCACAGTCTCTAAATGGATAGAATCGAGTTTCCACGTGACCAATGTCACCTAGGAGATCCATCAGGAGCATCCAAAACAATTTCTGTGCCTATGGTACGTTTGGCACAAACCGTGCACCTATCTTGCACTGAGACTAACACTATCTTCGAATGGGCAGAAATGACATTCCACATGACCAACATCACCTAGGAGATGCATGGGGTGCGTCCAACTATGATTTTCGAGTGTATGGTACGTTCGACGTAAACCATGCACCTATCTTGCATCAAGGTTAGCACTATCTCCAAATGGACCGAAACGGGCATCCACTTAAGCCTCATCACCTAGGAGGTCCATCGGGTGCGTCCAAAATGATTTCTAAGCCAATGGTATGGTTTGTGCAAACCAAGCACCTATCTTGCACCGATACTAACATTGTCTCTAAATGGACCGAAATGAGATTGCATATGACCCACGTCGCCAAGGAGTTCTATCGTGTGTGTCCAAAATGATTTTCGGGCCTGTGGTACATTCGCCGCAAAATGTGCACCTATCTTGCACCGATACTAACTGTCTCCAAATGGATCGAAATGAGATTCCATATGACCCACGTCTCCTAGTTGTTCTATCGGGTGTGTCCAATATGATTTTTGAGCCTGTGTATGTTTGTCGCAAACCGTGCACCTATCTTGCTTCAATATTAACACTATCTCCAAATAGACCAAAACAAGAACCCACTTGAGCCACGTCACCTCGTAGTACCATCGGGTGCATGCAAAATGATTTCTGAGCCTATGGTACATTTAGCGCAAACCGTGCACCAAACTTGCATTGAAACTACCACTGTCTCAAAATGGATTGAAATGAGATTCCACATGACCAATGTCACCAAGGTATTCTATCGGGTGTCTCCAAAATGATTTTCGAGGCTATGGTACGTTCGGCACAAACCATGCAGCTATCTTGCGTCAAGATTAGCATTATCTCCAAACAGACCGAAACGAGCATCCACTTGAGCCTCGTAACCTAGGAGTACCATCGGGTGCGTCCAAAATGATTTCCGTGCCTATGGTACACTTGGCGAAAACCGTGCACCTATCTTGCACCAATGCGACCACTGTCTCTAAATGGATAGAAATGAGATTCCACAAGATCAATGTCACCTAGAAGATCCATCGGGTCCGTCCAAAAGGATTTCTGAGCCTATGGTACGTTCAGTGAAAACCATGCTACTATCTTGTGTTAGGATTTGCACTATTTCCAAATAGACCAAAACGAGCATCCACTTCAGCCTCGTCCCCTAGGAGTACCATCAGGTGCGTCCGAAATGATTTCTGTGCCTATGGTACGCTTGGCTAAAACCGTGCACCTTTCTTGCACTAACGCTACCATTGTCTCTAAATGGATAGAAACGAGTTTCTATGTGACCAATGTCACCTAGGAGATCTATAGGGTGCGTCCAAAAGGATTTCTGAGCCTATGATACGTTTAGCGCAAACCATGCAACTATCTTGCGTCAAGATTAGCACTATCTCCAAACAGACCAAAACGAGCATCCACTTCAGCCTTGTCACCTAGAAGTACCATCGGGAGCGTCCAAAACGATTTCTGTGCCTATGGTACATTTGGCGCAAACCGTGCACCTATCTTGCACTGAGACTAACAATGTCTCCAAATGGGCAGAAATGACATTTCATAGGACCAATGTCACCTAGGAGATGCATGGGTGCATCCAACTATGATTTCTGAGCGTATGGTACTTTCGACGCAAACCGTGCACCTATCTTGCGTCAAGGTTAGCACTATCTCCAAACGGACCAAAACGAGCTACCACTTAAGCCTCGTCACCTAGGAGTACCATCGGGTGCGTCCAAAAAAATTTCTAAGCCTATGGTAGGATTGGCGCAAACCATGCACCTATCTTGCGCCGATACTAACACTGTCTCCAAACGGATCGAAATGAGATTCCATATGACCCACGTCGCCTAGGTGTTCTATCGTGTGTGTCCAAAATGATTTTTGGACCTGTGGTACATTCGCTACAAAATGTGCACCTATCTTGCACCGATACTAACACTGTCTCCAAATGGATCGAAATGAGCTTCCATATGACCCACATCACGTAGTTGTTCTATCGGGTGTGTGTAAACCATACACCTATCTTGCTTCAAGATTAGCACTATCTCCAAATAGACCAAAACAAGCACCCACTTGAGCCTCATTACCTCGGAGTACCATATGGTGCGTGCAAAATGATTTCTAAGCATATGGTACGTTTGGCGCAAATCGTGCACCAAACTTGCACTGACACTACCACTGTCTCAAAATGGATTGAAATGAGATTCCACATGACCAATATCACCTAGGAGATCCATCGGGTGCGTCCAAAATAATTTCCGAGCCTTTGGTACGTTCGGCGCAAACCATGGACCTATCTTACGTCAAGATTAGCACTATCTCCAAACAGACTGAAACGAGCATCCACTTGAGCCTTGTCACCTAGGAGTACTATGATGAGGACATCATTGGCTCAAAGATGGCCATGCCAACCACTTCTATACCAAAGGTGCAACCATTCTATATGAAGCTTATCATTGATGCATTTGATGAATTGATGATGCACCATGATGTGTGTTCATTCTCATTTTCAGAATTACTTACATGGATCAAGGGAAGGTTTGATTGCATATGGAAAGCATGGAAGGTTAATGAAGTTGATTGGGGACCAAATCCAAGTATTCCTAACGTCCTCTGCTATGCCACCACGTCACTTTGGTTCCAAGGACAGAAAGAGTCCAAGTCCAACACGTTTTGGAAGTTGAATTCGGACTGCAAAACAGTCCCAAATTGCGACGGTCACCACGACTTCATACGGACTCCGATTGGGACATTATAGCACTTTTTGGAAAGCTTATCAAGTCTATTTTCCAACGGATCTAGACTTATGGATATATCTTATCCGATGCTTCCACAATCGTCGTTTCAACGCCGGAACCTTTTCTGCCTTTGGTGCTGCGTCACCCTATTTTGGGCCGATGGTCCATGTATCAATTTGGGTCCATTAAGGACGTGTCCTAGGGTTGGAGAATTACCCCCAACACCCCCATGGTTGTTCCCCTAGGTATTAATAAGGATTAGAGCCACCACAAACAGATTGGGTTTTATTTTGTTGAAAGTTTAGCCATTGCTACTTCCTTGTAGACGCGTGTGTTGACTAGACCATCTATTCTACTTGATTCAGAACCCCAACTTTGTGAGTTCAGATTGGTTTTTCATCTCCATATTTGCAATTGAGTTGCTTGTTCTACTTGTTCTTGCTTGTTCCTCGATTGCTTGCAGGAACTACCCTAGTGGTTTGGTTGATCGTGCTCCATAAGATCACGACGGCTGTTGGAGGTGGTGTATCGGTTGCTAAGGAGCAGCTTGGAAGGCTGTAGTCGGGCCATGAACATCATCTCTATCCCCAAATCGAGTTTCTCACGCTTCTCATCGAAAGATCGACCACAAACCCTTGCGGGTTCATATTAGTTGGTAATCAGAGCAAGGTTTATCGGTGAGAGACTTCCAATTCTTCGTTGTTTTAATTTTCCTATAGTCCAGAAAAGCCAAAAAATAGTAGATTAGTTTACCCGCACTCCTATAAACCCTTTGAGCCTTTGCTAGCACTGCTTAGTTAGGGCTTGTTGAGTTTTTGGTTGCATCGGTTGTGTCGAGTTGCTGGTCTTAGTGTCTATTCCTTTAGAGTTTTGAGTTCTATCACGTTTTGGTCACCACGATATCCACCATCACCATATACATCATTGCTGCGTTTCTGCCACCACGGATCTGATTTGGGAGTTTAAATACAATATGGAAACTTGAAGTTGTCTTCTTTCCAACGGATCTGACCTTACAACAAAATTCGATCTGAGCACTCCACAATCATCTTAGAGATTTCCGCATCTGCGGTATTAACAAGAGTTGTTAAATCTGACTTCGAAGAGACTGTGTGCAATAGCCTTATTGTTTGGGTTGTCATAGTACCAAATAAAACATTTAGGCCTCTGCAAAAAAAAGAAAGAAAAAGAAGAAGAAAAAGACAAGAGAAGGAGAAGAAACAAGGGGCTGAATCTGTTGTTTTCTTCATGCTGTGCTAGTTGTTCTTTTTCAGTGACTACCTTTGTGTCTAGGCTCACGTCTCTAGCATGGTTTAGCCTAGAACCAGCACAGTACCTCCGTTGAACGATTATTCAACTTGCTTTTTGTGACTAACGTGGTGCTCATACTTCCTTGCTTTAGCCCACCTATAGCTCCACATATTTCAACTACAGCTTGACAGGTGTTGTTGTTGCGGCACCGATACACTTCACTCCACGGTTGTAGACTTGTTGGTTGCCATCACTTCCTGTTTGGTTTGGTAAGAACTTGTAAGGGCTTGTTTTAACAAGTTGAGTTTGAGAGAGTTACAGACACATCCTAGTAGTTGATAGGAGGATACATATTATTTTTGTGTTTCTTGTTTTCTACTAATCATGGCAGGTGATATGGAGATTTTTGAGCTGTTGAAACTAGACCCTCATATTCAGGATGTCATTCAACACTTGCCGTTATATGATGGTAAGTTTGATCCTCAAGCTTACATTGATTGGGAGTTAAAAGTAGACAATGAATTTGATGAGCATGACCTGTCCGAGAAACAAAAGATTTGTATTGCCTCTAATATTTTGATTGAAAATGCTTTGCTAGAATGGAAACACATTTGTAGGCACAACAAAGTTCCAGAATCTTGGAAAGACTTCAAATTTCTTTTTAGAGATGCATTCGTTCCTGCATATTATGTTGATTATTTGCTTGCAAAATTAGACAACTTGAAGCAGGGTAGTAAGACTGTGAAACAATACTACCATAATTTTAAGATTTGTATCATGTTTGGTGGATTGGATGAATGCATGGAAGATGTTATGAGTAGATTCATGAGAGGGCTCAATTCTAAATTTCGAACCTTGTTAATTAGCAAATCATATTGCCATATTGGTCAATTATTTTATCTGGCTCTCAATGCTGAAAAAGAGATTCTATTATCTGTGAATACTTGCCAGAATGATGTGACCCATAATGTCCAAAATTTGTCCACTCTGCATGCTAATGAAGAGCAACAAATAGTGGAACCCACTACTAATTTTCCTTTGTCACAAAATGAATTACTCGCTGTTCCTTGTGATAAACAGGAGTTGTGTGCTGATGATTCTTTTACTCCTATGCCACAAGTAGCGAATAAGTGTGATACTTTTGGTTTGGAACCATACAAATGTGCTGAAGATAAGCTTTTTCATCCTATTACATGTGCACAAGATGAACTAAATTTACTGTCCTCTTTAAATACTTTGGGTTATATTGAATTTGATATTCTGTGTAATCTAAATTGACTAAAAGAGAAACTTAAATTTGATTCTGGTTTGCCAAGTTTTAATCATTGTTCGCTTCATGCAATTGGCAAATATGACATCAAAGGAGAATATTTGGTGCATAAAGTTTATATTTGTTCTAATCTAAAATATCCTTTTGGGCCACAATACCAGGATCAAATTGAGGGCTGCACTTACACTAATGATGTCTTGCAAAGTTTTTCTAGTTTTCCCCATATGCAATAGGATAAATATCAACAAGGGGAGCACGATTCACTTTTACCTACAACACATACTCCAACAAGGATCAAACCGAGGACGGTTTGTTGTCAAGAAGGGGAGAATGATGAGGACATCATTGGCTCAAAGATGGCCATGCCAACCACTTCTATACCAAAGGTGCAACCATTCTATATGAGGCTTATCATTGATGCATTTGATGAATTGATGCTGCACCATGATGTGTGTTCATTCTCATTTTTAGAATTACTTACATGGATCAAGGGAAGGTTTGATTGCATATGGAAAGCATGGAAGGTTAATGAAGTTGATTGGGGACCAAATCCAAGTATTCCTAATGTCCTCCGCTAGGCCACCACGTCACTTTGGTTCCAAGGACAGAAAGAGTCCAAGTCCAACACGTTTTGGAAGTTGAATTCGGACTGCAAAATAGTCCCAAATTGCGACGGTCACCACGACTTCATACGGACACCGATTGGGACGTTATAGCACTTTTTGGAAAGCTTATCAAGTCTATTTTCCAACGGATCTGGACTCATGGCTATATCTTATCCGATGCTTCCGCAATCGTCGTTTCAACGCCGGGACCTTTTCTGCCTTTGGTGCTGCGTCACCCTATTTTGGGCCGATGGTCCATGTATCAATTTGGGTCCATTAAGGATGTGTCCTAGGGTTGGAGAATGACCCCAACACCCCGTGGTCGTTCCCCTAGGTATTAATACGGATTAGAGCCGCCACAAACAGATTGGGTTTTGTTTTGTTGAAAGTTTAGCCATTGCTACTTCCTTGTAGACGCGTGTGTTGACTAGACCATCCGTTCTACTTGATTTAGAACCCTAACTTTGTGAGTTCAGATTGGTTTTTCATCTCCATATTTGCAATTGAGTTGCTTGTTCTACTTGTTCTTGCTTGTTCCTCGATTGCTTGCAGGAATTACCCTAGTGGTTTGGTTGATCGTGCTCCACAAGATCACGACGGCTGTTGGAGATGGTGTATCGGTTGCTAAGGCGCAGCTTGGAAGGCTGTAGTCGGGCCATGAACGTCATCTCTATCCCCAAATCGAGTTTCTCACGCTTCTCATTGAAAGATCGACCACAAACCCTTGCGGGTTCATATCATACTATTGTGTGCGTCCAAAACTATTTCTGAGCCTATGGTATGTTTGGTGAGAACCATGCACCTATCTTAGACCAATACTAACAATGTCTCCAAACGGACCGAAATAAGATTCCACCTGACCCATTCATCTAGGTATTCTATCGAGTGCGCCCAAAACTATTTTCATGCTTGTGGTACGTTCAGCGCAAACCGTGCACCTATCTTGCGTCAAGATTAGCACAATCCCCAAACAGACCGAAACAAGCATCCACTTGAGCCTTGTCACCTAAGAGTACCATCGGGTGCGTCCAAAACGATTTCTGTGCCTATGGTACAGTTGGCGAAAACTGTGCACCTATCTTGCACTAACACTATCACTATCTCCAAATGGATTAAAAACAGATTCCACACGACCAATGTCACCTAGGAGATCCATCGGGTGCGTCCAAAATGATTTCGGAGCCTATGATACGTTTGGCGCAAACCATGCACCTATCTTACACTGACAATAACATGTCTCCAAATGGACTGAAACGAGATTCCACATGACCAACGTCACCTAGGAGATCCATCGGGTGCGTCCAACAACGATTTCTGAGCGTATGGTATGTTCGACGCAAAACGTGCA
The DNA here is from genome assembly GCA_038087645.1 of Saccharum hybrid cultivar R570. NCBI lineage: Eukaryota > Viridiplantae > Streptophyta > Magnoliopsida > Poales > Poaceae > Saccharum > Saccharum hybrid cultivar. The sequence continues at coordinate 9,615,792 of JAQSUU010000275.1, read as the reverse complement.
CCCATCTTGCATCAAGATTAGCACTATCTCCAAACGAACCGAAATGAGCATCCACTTGAGCCTCATCACCTAGGAGTACCATCAGGTCCGTCCAAAATGATTTCTGAGCCTATGGTATGTTTGGCGCAGACCGTGCACCTATCCTGCACTAACACTAACCCTGTTTCGAAATGGATTAAAATGAGATTCCACATGACCAATGTCACCGAGGAGATCCATTGGGTGCATCTAAAATGATTTCTAAGCCTATATTAGGTATGGCGCAAACCATGCACCTATCTTACGTCTAGATTAGCACTATCTCCAAACAGACAAAAATGAGCATCCACTTGGGCCTTGTCACCTAGGAGTACCATCGGGTGCGTCAAAAATGATTTTCGAGCCTATGGTACGGCGCAAACCGTGCACCTATGTTGCTTCAAGATTAGCACAATCTCAGACCGAAACGAGCATCCACTTGAGCCTCATCACCTAGGAGTACCATCAGGTGCGTCCAAAATGATTTATGTGCCTATGGTACGCTTGGCGAAAACCGTGCACCTATCTTGCACAAACGCTACCACTGTCTCTAAATGGATAGAAACAAGATTCCACATGACCAATGTCACCCAGGAGATCCATCGGGTGCGTCCAAAAAGATTTCTAAGCATATGGTACATTTAGCGCAAACCATATAGCTATCTTGCGTCAAGAATAGCAATGTCTCCAAACAGACCAAAACGAGCATCCACTTGTTCTTCGTCACCTAGGAGTACCATCGGGTGTGTCCAAAACGATTTCTGAGCCTATGGTACGTTCGGCGCAAATCGTGCAGCTATCCTGCATCAAGATTAGCACTATCTCCAAACATACCAAAACGAGCATCCACTTGAGCCTCGTCACCTAGAAGTACCATCGGGAGCGTCCAAAATGATTTCTGATCCTATGGTACGTTTGGCGCAAACCGAGCACCTATCTTACACTGTGACTAACACTGTCTCCAAATGGGCAGAAATGACATTCTACATGACCAACGTCACCTAGGAGATGCATGGGGTGCGTCCGACAATGATTTCTGAGCGTATGGTACGTTCATCACAAATCGTGCACCTATCTTGCGTCAAGATTAGCACTATCTCCAAACACACTGAAACGAGCATCCACTTAAGCCTCGTCTCCTAGGAGTACCATCGGGTGCATCAAAAAAGATTTTCGAGCCTATGGTACGACACAAACCGTGTACCATCGGGTGTGTCCAAAACGATTTCTGAGCCTATGGTACGTTCGGCGCAAATCGTGCAGCTATCATGCATCAAGATTAGCACTATCTCCAAACATACCAAAACGAGCATCCACTTGAGCCTCGTCACCTAGAAGTACCATCGGGAGCGTCCAAAATGATTTATGATCCTATGGTACGTTTGGCACAAACCGAGCACCTATCTTACACTGTGACTAACATTGTCTCCAAATAGGCAGAAATGACATTCTACATGACCAACGTCACCTAGGAGATGCATGGGGTGCGTCCGACAATGATTTCCGAGCGTATGGTACGTTCGTCACAAATCGTGCACCTATCTTGCGTCAAGATTAGCACTATCTCCAAACACACCGAAACGAGCATCCACTTAAGCCTCGTCTCCTAGGAGTACCATCGGGTGCATCAAAAAAGATTTTCGAGCCTATGGTACGACACAAACCGTGTACCTATCTTGCTTCAAGAATAGCACAATCTCATACCGAAACGAGCGTCCACTTGAGCCTCATTACCAAGGAGTACCATCGGGTGCGTCCAAAATGATTTCTGTGCCTATGGTACGTTTGGCGAAAATCATGTAGCTATCTTGCACTATCACTACCACTATCTCTAAATGGAGGGAAATGAGATTCCACATGACCAATGTCACCTAGAAGATCCATTGGGTGCGACCAAAATGATTTCTAAGCCTATGGTACGTTCGGCCCAAACCGTGCAGCCATCTTGCGTCAAGATTAGCACTATCTCCAAACAGACCAAAACGAGCATCCACTTGAGCCTCGTCACCTAGGAGTACCATTGGGTGCGTCCAAAATGATTTCTAAGCCATAATTGGCGCAACCATGCACCTATCTTGCGCCGATACTAACACTATCTCCAAATGGAACGAAATGAGATTCCATATGACCCACGTCGCCTAGGTGTCCCATCATGTGTGTCCAAAATGATTTTTAGGCCTGTGGTACATTCGGCGCAAAATGTGCACCTATCTTGCACCGATACTAACACTGTCCCCAAATGGATTGAAATGAGATTCCATATGACCCACGTCACCTTGTTGTTCTATCGGGTGTGTCCAAAATGATTTTTAAGCCTGTGGTATGTTTAGCAAAAACTGTGCACCTATCTTGCTTTAAGATTAGCACTATCTTCAAATAGACCAAAAATAAGCACCCACTTGAGGCTCGTCACCTCAGAGTACCATCGGGTGCATGCAAAATGATTTCTGAGCCTACTTGTACTGACACTACCACTGTCTCAAAATGGATTGAAATGAGATTCCACTTGACCAATGTCACCTAGGAGATCCATCGGGTATGTCCAAAATGATTTCTGAGCCTTTGGTACGTTTGACGCAAATCGTGCACCTATCTTATGTCAAGATTAGCACTATCTCCAAACAGACCGAAATGAGCATCCACTTGAGCCTCATCACCTAGGAGTACCATCGGGTGCGTCCAAAACTATTTCTGAGCCTATGGTATGTTTGGCGCAAATCATGCACCTATCTTAGACCAATACTAACACTGTCTCCAAATGGACCGAAATAAGATTCCACCTGACCCATGTCACCTAGGTGTTCTACCGAGTGTGCCCAAAACTATTTTCATGCTTGTTGTATGTTCGGCGCAAACCTTGCACCTATCTTGCGTCAAGATTAGCACAATCCCCAAACAGACCGAAACAAGCATCCACTTGAGCCTTGTCACCTAGGAGTACCATCGGGTGCGTCCAAAACGATTTCTGTGCCTGTGGTTCGGTTAGCGAAAACTATGCACCAATCTCCAAATGGATTGAAATGAGATTCCGCACCAATGTCACCTAGGAGATCCATTGGGTGCATCCAAATGATTTCTTAGACGATGGCACGTTTAGCGCAAACAATGCACCTGTCTTGCGTCAAGATTAGCTCTATCTCCAAATGGATCGAAACGAGCGTCCACTTCAGCCTCGTCACCTAGGAGTAGCATCGGGTGTGTCCATAATGATTTCTGAGCCTATTGGTACGTTTGTCGCAAACCATGCACTTGTCTTGCGACAAGATTAGCACTATCTCCAAATAGACCAAAACAAGCGTCCAAAGCGATTTCTAAGCTACGTTTGGCACAAACTATGCACCTATATTGCATTGACACTAACACTATCTCCAAATGGATAGAAACGAGATTCCACATGACCAATTTCACCGAGGAGACCAATCGGGTGCGTCCAAAATGATTTCTGAACCTATGGTACGTTTGTCACAAATCGTGCACCTATCTTTCAGTAACACTAACACTGTCTCCAAATGGATTGAAATGAGATTCCACATGACTAATGTCACCAAGGAGATGCATCAAGTGCGTCCAAAATGATTTCTGAGACGATGGTACGTTCGGCGCAAACTGTGTAGCTATCTTGCGTCAAGGTTAGCACTATCTCCAAACAGACCAAATCGAGCATCCACTTGAGCCTTGTCACCTAGGAGTACCATCGGGTGCATCCAAAATGATTTTTATGTCTATGGAACAATTGGCGCAAACCATACACCTATCTTGCATCGATACTAACACTATCTCCAATGGACCAAAATGAGATTCCACATGACCCATGTCACCTAGGTGTTCTATCAGGAGTGCCCAAAATGATTTTTTGGCCTGTGGTACATTCGACGCAAAACGTGCACCTATCTTGCACCAATACCAACACTGTCTCCAAATGGACCGAAATGAGATTCCACATGACACATGCCACCTAGTTGTTCTATCGGGTGTGTCCAAAATGATTTTTGAGCCTATGGTATGTTTGGCTAAAACCATGCACCTATGTTGCGTCAAGATTAGCACTATCTCCAAACGAACTGAAACGACCATCCACTTGAGCCTCGTCACCTAGGAGTACCATCGGGTGCGTCTAAAACAATTTCTGATCTACGTTTGGCGAAAACCGTTCAGCTATCTTGCGTCATGATAAGCACTATCTCCGAATAGACCAAAACGAGCATCCACTCGAGCCTCGTCACCTAGGAGTACCATTGGGTGCGTCCAAAATGATTTTCTATGCCTATGGTACGTTTGACGCAAACGGTGTACTCATCTTGCACTGAGACTAACACTATCTTCAAATAGACTGAAACAACATTCCACATGACTAACGTCACGTAGGAGATCCATTGGGTGTGTCTAACAGCGATTTCCGAGCGTATGGTACGTTCGACCCAAACCGTGCACCCATCTTGCGTCAAGATTAGCACTATCTCCAAACGAACTAAAACGAGCATACACTTGAGCCTCATCACCTAGGAGTACCATCAGGTATGTCCAAAATGATTTCTAAGCCTATGGTATGTTTGACGCAAACCATACACCTATCTTGCACTGACACTAACTTTGTCTCCAAATGGACGAAAATGATATTCCACATGACCCACATCACCTAGGAGTACCATCCGGTGCGTCCAAAATGATTTCTAAGCGTATGGTACGTTTGGCGCAAACCCTGTACCTATCTTGCACTGAGACTAACACTGTCTCCAAATGGACTGAAACGACATTCCACATGACCAACGTCACTGAGGAGATCCATCGGGTGCGTCTAACAGGGATTTTCAAGCGTATGGTACGTTTGACGGAAACCATGCACCTATCTTGCACTGACACTAACACTGTCTTCAAACAGACCGAAATGAGATTCCACATGACCAATGTCACCGACGAGATCCATCGGGTGTGTCTAAAACAATTTCTGAGCCTATGGTACGTTCGGTGCAAACCTTGCACCAACCTTGCGTCAAGATTAGCATTATCTCAAAACGGACCGAAACGAGCATCCACAAGAGCCTCGTCACCTTGGAGTACCATTGGGTGCGTCCATAACGATTTCTGAGCCTATTGGTACGTTTGGCGCCAACCATGAACCTATCTTGCGTCAAGATTAGCACTATCTCTAAATAGACCAAAACAAGCATCCACTTGAGGTTCGTCACCTAGGAGTTCCATCGGGTGCATCCAAAACAATTGCTAAGCTACGTTTGGAGCAAACCGTGCACCTATATTGCACTGACACTAACACTATCTCTGAAATGAATAGAAATAGGATTCCACATGACCAATTTCACCGAGGAGATCCATCGGGTGCGTCCAAAATGATTTCTGACGTATGGTGCGCTTGACGCAAACCGTGCACCTATCTTACGTATAGATTAGCACTATCTCCAAACGGACCGAAATGACCATCCACTTGAGCCTCATCACCAAGGAGTACCATCGGATGTGTATAAAATGATTTCTATGCATATGGTACGTTTGGCACAAACCGTGCACCTATCTTGCGTCAAGATTAGCACTATCTCCAAACAGACCGAAATGAGCATTCCCTTGAGCCTCGTCACCAAGACGTACCATTGGGTGCGTCCAAAATGATTTTTGTACCTAAGGTACGTTTGGCGCAAACTGTGCACCTATCCTGCAGCAAGATTAGCACTATATCCAAACAGACTAAAACGAGCATCCACTTGAGCCTCGTCACCTACGAGTACTATCGGGCGCGCCAAAACGATTTCTGAGTCTATGGTATGCTTAGCAAAACCGTGCACCTATGTTGCACTAATGCTACCACTGTCTCCAAATGGATAGAAATGAGATTCCACCAGACCAATATCACCTAGAAGATCCATCGGGTGCGTCCAAGGGGATTTCTGAGCCTATGATACGTTCGGCACAAACCGTGCAACTATCTTGTGTCAAGAATAGCACTGTCTCCAAATAGGCCAAAATGAACATCCACTTGAGCCTCGTCACCTAGGAGTACTATCGGGTGCATCCAAAATGATTTCTAAACCTATGGTACCTTTGTCACAAATAGTGCACCTATCTTACGCTGACACTAACACTGTCTCTAAATGGATTGAAATGAGATTCCACATGACCAATGTCACCTAGGAGATCCATCGGGTGCGTCCAAAATGATTTCTGAGACGATGGTACGTTCGGCGCAAACTATGCAGCTGTCTAGTGTCAAGGTTAGCACTATCTCCAAACGGACCGAAATGAGCTTCCACTTGAGCCTCGTCACCTAGGAGTACCATTGGGTGCGTCCAAAACGATTTCTATGTCTATGGTACGATTGGCGCAAACCATGCACCTATCTTGCACCGATACTAACACTATCTCCAATAGACCGAAATGAGATTCCAAAATGACCCACGTCACCTAGCTGTTCTATCAGGAGTGCCCAAAATGATTTTTGGGCCTGTTATACATTCGACACAAACATGCACCTATCTTGCACCAATACTAACACTGTCTCTAAAAGGACCGAAATAAGATTACACATGAGACATGCCACCTAGTCGTTCTATCGGGTGTGTCCAAAATGATTTTTGAGCCTATGGTATGTTTTGCGCACACCGTGCACCTATCTTGCGTCAAGATTAGCACCATCTCCAAATAGACCGAAACAAGCATCCACGTGAGCCTCATCACCTAGAAGTACCATTGGGTGTGTCTAAAACAATTTCTGAGCTACGTTTGGAGAAAACTGTGCACCTATCTTGCACTAACACTAACACTGTCTTCAAATGGATTGAAGCAAGATTCCACACGACCAAATGTCACCTAGGAGATCCATCGGGTGCATCCAAAACGATTTCTGAGCCTATGGTACATTCGGCGCAAACCGTTCAGCTATCTTACGTCATGATTAACACTATCTCCGAATAGACCAAAACGACCATCCACTTGAGCCTCGTCACCTAGGAGTACCATCAGGTGCGTCCAAAATGATTTCTAAGCCTATGGTACGTTTGGTGCAAACCGTGTACCTATCCTGCACTGAGACTAACACTGTCTCCAAATGGACTGAAACGACATTCCACATGACCAACGTCACGTAGGAGATCCGTCGGGTGCGTCTAACAGCGATTTCCGAGTGTATGGTAAGTTTGACGCAAACCGTGCACCTATCTTGCACCAACAATAACACTGTCTTCAAACGGACAGAAATAAGATTCCTCATGACCCATGTCACCTAAATGTTCTATCGGGTGTGTCCAAAATGATTTTTGAGCCTGTGGTACGTTCAGCGCAAACCAAGCACCTATCTTCCTACAAGATTAGTACTATCTCCAAACAAACCAAATCGAGCATCCACTTGAGCCTCGTCACCTAGGTGTACCATCGGGTTCGTCCAAAATGTTTTCTGAGGCTATGGTATGTTTGGCATAGACCGTGCACCTATCTTGCACTAACACTAACTCTGTCTCCAAATGGATTGAAACAAGATTCCATAAGACCAATGTCCCTGAGGAGATCCATCGGGTGTGTCCAAAATGATATATGTGCCTATGGTACGTTCGGCGTAAACCGTGCATCTATCTTGCATCTAGATTAGCACTATCTCTAAATAGACCAAAACAAGCATCCACTTGAGCCTCGACACCTCGGAGTACCATCGGGTGTGTCCAAAATGATTTCCGAGCCTATGGTACGTTCGATGGAAACCATGCACCAATCTTACGTCAAGATTAGCATTGTGTCCAAATGGACCAAAATGAGCATCCACTTGAGCCTCGTCATCTAGGAGTACCATTGGGTGTGTCCAAAACTATTTCTGAGCCTATGGTACGTTTGGCGCAAACCATGCACCCATATTGCACTGATACTAACACTGTCTCTAAATGGAACGAAACGAGATTCCACCTGACCCACATCACCTAAGAAAACCATTGAATGCGTCCAACAATGATTTCCAAGCATATGGTACGTTCGACGCAAACCGTGCACCCATCTTGCGTCAAGATTAGCACTATCTCCAAACGTACCAAAACGAGCATCCACTTCAGTCTCATCACCTAGGAGTACGATCTAGCGTGTCCAAAATGATTTCTGTGCCTATGGTACGTTGAGTCAAACCACGCACCTATCTTGCACCGATACTAACACTATCTCCAAATGGACTGAAATGGGATTCCACATGACCCACGTAACCTAGTTGTTCTGTCGAGGGTGTCCAAAATAATTTTTGAGCCAGTGATATGTTTGGCACAAATCGTGTACCTATCTTGCGTCAAGATTATTACTATCTCCAAATAAACCAAAACAAGTATCCACCTGAGCCTCGTCACCTAGGAGTACCGTTGGGTGCGTCCAAAACAATTTCTGAGCTACGTTTGTCGCAAATCGTGCACCTATCTTGCACTAACACTAACATTAACATTGTCTCCAAATAGACTGAAACGAGATTCCACATGACTAACGTCACCTAGGAGTTTCATCGGGTGCATCCAACAATGATTTCCTAGTGTGTGGTATGTTCGACACAAACCGTGCACCTATCTTGCGTCAAGATTAGCACTATCTCTAAACGGACCAAAACGAGCATCCACTTGAGCCTCATCAACTAGGAGTTCCATCAGGTGCGTCCAGAAGAATTTCTGAGCCTACGTTGTGTTTGGTGCAAACCGTGCACCTATTTTTCACCGATACTAACACTATCCCTAAATAGACCAAAATAAGATTCCACATGACCCACATCATCAAGGTGTTCAATCGGGTGTGTCCAAAATGATTTTCGAGCTCATTGTACGTTCGGCGCAAATCTTGCACCTATCTTCAATCGATACTAACACTATTTCCAAATGGACTAAAATGAGATTCCTCAAGATCCGCATCACCTAGGTGTTCTATCGGGTGTGCCCAAAGCGATTTTCAAGCATGTGGTACGTTTGGCTACTATCTTGCGTCAAGATTAGCATTATCCCCAAATAGACCGAAACAAGTATCAACTTGAGCCTCGTCACCTTGGAGTACCATCGGGTGGATCCAAAATGATTTCTCAGTTATATTTGGCGTGAACCGTGCACCTATCTTGCACTGACACTAACGCTGTTTCCAAATAGACCAAAACGATCATCCACTTGACGCTCGTCACCTTGGTGTACCATCGGGTGCGTCCAAAACGATTTCTGAGCCTATGGTACGTTTGGCGCAAACCGTGCACCTATCTTACACTGACACTAACATAGTCTCCAAATGGACAGAAACGTGATTCCTCATGACGAACGTCACCTAGGAGATCCATCGGGTTCATCCAACAATGATTTCCAACCGTATGGTATGTTCGACACAAACAGTGCACCGATCTTGTGTCAAGATTAGTAGTATCTCCAAACAGATCTGAATGAGCATCCACTTGAGCCTCATCACCTAAGAGTACCATCGGGTGCGTCTAAAACTATTTCTGAGCCTATGGTATATTTGGCGCAAATTATGCACCTATCTTGCACTAACACTAACACTATCTCCAAATGGACTGAAACGAGATTCCACATGACGAATGTCACCAAGGAGATCCATCAGGTGCGTCCGACAATGATTTTCCGAGCGTATGGTACGTTCGACAGAAACTGTGCACCTATCTAGCGTCAAGATTAACACTATCGCCAAATGGACCAAAACGAGCATCCACTTGAGCCTGCTCACCTAGGAGTACCATCAGGTGCGTCCAAAACAAATTCTGAGCCTATGGTACGTTTTCCATAAACAATGCACCAATCTTGCACCGATACTAACACTATCTCCAAACGGACTGAAATAAGATTCCACATGATCCATGTCACCTGGGTGTTCTATCTGGTGTGTCCAAAATGATTTTCAAGCCTGTGGTACGTTCGGCGGAAACTATGCACCTATCTTGCATCAAGATTAGCACTATCTCCAAATAGACCAAAACAAGCATCCACTTGAGCCTCGTCACCTAGGAGTCCATCCGACACGTCCAAAACGATTTCTGAGCCTATGGTACGTTTGGTGCAAACCGTGAACCTATCTTGCACTGGCACTAACACTGTATCTAAATGGATTGAAACGAGATTCCACATCACCAATGTCACCAAGGAGGTCCATCGGATGCGTCAAAAATGATTTCTGAGCCTATGGTACGTTCGGTGCAAACCGTGCACCTATCTTGTGTCAAGATTAGCACTATCTCCAAATGGACCGAAACGAGCATCCACTTGAGCCTTGTCACCTAGTAGTACCATCAGGTGCGTCCAAAATAATTTCTAAGCCCATGGTATGTTTGGCACAAACCGTGCACCTATTTTGCACCGATACTAACACTTTCTCTAAACAGATCGAAATGAGATTCCACAAGACCCACGTCACCTCGATGTTCTATCGGGTGTGTCTAAAATGATTTTTGAGCCTATGGTACGTTTGGCGCAAACCGCGCACCTATCTTGCGTCAAGATTAGCACTATCTCCAAACGGATCAAAACGAGCATCCACTTGAGCCTCGTCACCTAGCAGTACCATCAGGTGCGTCCAAAATGATTTCTAAGCCTATGGTATGTTTGGCGCAAACCATGCACCTATTTTGCACCGATATTAACACTATCTCCAAACGGACAGAAATGAGATTCCACAAGACCCACGTCACCTCGGTGTTCTATCGGGTGTGTCTAAAATGATTTTTTGAGCCTTTGGTACGTTCAGCGCAAACCGTGCACCTATCTTGCGTCAAGATTATCACTATCTCCAAACAGACTGAAACGAGCATCCACTTGAGCCTTGACACCTAGTAGTACCATGGGGTACGTCCAAAATGATTTCTAAGCCTATGGTACATTTGGCGGAAACCATGCACCCATCTTGCACCAATACTAACACTGTCTGCAATCGGACCGAAATGAGATTTCACATGACCCACATCACCTAGGTGTACTATCGGGTGTGTCCAAAATGATTTTCAAGCCTGTGGTACGTTTGGCAGAAACCATGCACCTATCTTGTGTCGAGATTAGCACTGTCTCTAAATAGACCAAAACAAGCTTCCACTTGAGTCTCGTCACCTAGGAGTACCATCGGGTGCGTCCAACTATGATTTTCGAGTATGTTCAACACAAATCGAGCACCTATCTTCCGTCAAGATTAGCACTATCTCCAAACACACCGAAATGATCATCCTGTTGAGCCTCGTCACCTAGGTGTCCTATCGGGTTCATCCAACAACGATATCCAAAGTACGGTCCGTTCGGTGCAAACCGTGCACCTATATTGCGTCAAGATTAGCACTATCTCCAAATAGACCGAAACGAGCATCCACTTGAGCCTCGTAACCTAGGAGTCCCATCGGGTGCATCCATAATGATTTCTGTGCCTATGGTACCTTTGGCGTGAACCAAGCACCTATCTTGCACCGATACTAACACTGTCTCTAAATGGACCGAAATGAGATTCCACATGACCCACGTCACCTAGGTGTGTCTATCAGGTGTGTCCAAAACAATTTTTGAGCCAGTGGTATGTTTGACACAAACCATGCACCTACCTTGCGTCAAGATTAGCACTATCTCCAAACGGACCGAAAGGAGCATCCACTTTAGCCTCGTCACCTACGAGTACCATCGGGTGCGTCCATAATGATTTCTAAACCTATGGTACGTTTGTCACTAACCGTGCACCTATCTTGCACCGATACTAACACTGTCTCCAAACGGATCGAAATGAGATTCCATAAGACCCACGTCACCTAAGTATTCTATCGGGTGTGTCCAAAATGTTTGTCACGCCTCTGGTACATTCGGTGGAAACCGTGCACCTATCTTGTGTCAAGATTAGCACTATCACCAAATAGACCGAAACAAGCATCCACTTGAGTCTCGTCACCTAGGACTACTATCGGGTGCGTCTAAAATGATTTCTGAGCCTATGGTACGTTTTTTGCAAACCGTGAATACGTTTGGTGCAAACTATGAACTTGTCTTGCACTAGCACTAACACTAACACTGTATCCAAATGGATTGAAATGTGACTCTACATGACCAATGTCACCTAGGAGATCCATCGGGTGCGTCAAACAATTTCTGAGCCTATGGTACGTTTGGCGCAAACCATGCACCTACCTTATGTCTTAGCATTGTCTCCAAACGGACTGAAACATGCATCCACTTGAGCCTCATCACCTAGGAGTACCATCGGGTGTGTCCAAAACGATTTCTGAACCTTTGGCACGTTTGTCGCAAACTGTGCACCTATGTTGCACCAATACTAACACTGTCTCTAAATGGATTGAAATGAGATTCCACATGACCAATGTCATCTAGGAGATCCATCGGGTGCGTTCAAAATGATTTCTGAGATCACGGTATGTTCATTGCAAACCGTGCACCTATCTTGCATCAAGATTAGCACTATCTCCAAATAAACCAAAACGAGGATCCACTTGAGCCTCGTCACCTAGCAGTACCATCTGGTGCGTACAAAATGATTTGTAAGACTATGGTACGTTTGGCACAAACCGTGCACCTATCTTGCACTGACACTAACACTATCTCCAAATGGACTGAAACGAGATTCCACATGAAGAACGTCACCTAGGAGATCCATCTGGTGCGTCCAACAACGATTTCTGAGCATGTTTGACACAAATCGAGCACCTATCTTCCGTCAAGATTGGCACTATCTCCAAACGGACACAACGAGCATCCACTTGAGCCTCGTCACCTAGGAGTCCCATCAGTTTCATCCAACAATGATTTCCAAGCGTATGGTACGTTCGGTGCAAACCGTGCACCTATCTTGCGTCAAGATTAGCACTATCTCTGAATGGACCAAAACAAGCATCCACTTGAGCCTCATCACCTAGGAGTCCCATCAGGTGTGTCCACAATGATTTTTGAGCCTATGGTACGTTTGGCGTGAACCATGCACCTATCTTGCACCGATACTAACACTGTCTCTAAACGGACCGAAATGAGATTCCACATGACCCATGTCACCTAGGTGTTTTATCAAGTGTGTTCAAAATGATTTTCAAGCCTGTGGTGTGTTCGGCGCAAACCGTGCACCTTCCTTGCGTCAAGATTAGCACTGTCTCCAAACATACCGAAACAAGCATCCACATGAGCCTCGTCTCCTAGGAGTACCATCGGGTGCATCCAAAACTATTTCTAAACCTATGGTACGTTTGTCACAAACTGTGCACCTATCTTGCACTGACACTAACACTGTCTCCAAACGGATTGAAATAAGATTCCACATGACCAATGTCACGTAGGAGATCCATCGGGTGCGTCCAAAATGATTTCTGAGACGATGGTACGTTCGTTGCAAACCATGCACCTATCTTGCGTCAAGATTAGCACTATCTCCAAACGGATAGAAACGAGCATCCACTTGAGCCTCGTCACCTAGGTGTACCATCGGGTGCGTCCAAAACTATTTCTAAGCCTATGGTACGTTTAGCGCAAACCGGGCAACTACCTTGCACTAACACTAACACTGTCACCAAGGAGATCTATCGGATGTGTCCAACAACTATTTCCGAGCATATGGTACGTTCGACGCAAACCGTGCACCTCTCTTGCGTCAAAATTAGCACTATCTCCAAACAGACCGGAACGAGCATCCACTACGAGTACCATCGAGTGCATACAAAATGATTTCTGAGCCTATGGTACATTTAGCGCAAACTATGTACTCATCTTGCACTGACACTAACAATGTCTTCAAATGGACTGAAATGGGATTCTACATGACCAAAGTCACCTAGGAGATCCATCGGGTGCGTCCAACAACAATTTCCAAGCGTATGGTACGTTCACTGCAAACCGTGCACCTATCTTGCGTCAAAATTAGCACTATCTCCAAACGGACCGAAACGACCATCCACTTGAGCCATGTCACCTATGAGTACCATCGAGTGCGTACAAAATGATTTAAGAGCCTATGGTACATTTGACGCAAACAGTGTATCCATCTTGCATTGACACTAACATGGCCTCTAAATGGACTGAAACAAGATTCCACATGACCAAAGTCACCTAGGAGATCGATCGGGTGCGTCCAACAACAATTTCCGAGCGTATGGTACATTCGACGCAAACCGTGCACCTATCTTGTGTTAAGATTAGCACTATCTCCAAACGGACCGAAACGAGCATCCACTTGAGCCTTGTCACATAGCAGTACCATTAGGTGCGTCCAAAACGATTTCTGAGCCTATGGTACGTTTGGCGCAAACCATGCACCTATTTAGCACCGATACTAACACTGTCTCCAAACGAACCGAAATGAGATTCCATAAGACCCACGTCACTTCGGTGTTCTATCGGGTGTGTCTAATTTGATTTTTGAGCCTGTGGTACGTTCGGCACAAACCGTGCACCTATCTTGCGTCAAGATTATCACTATCTCCAAACAGACTGAAATGAGCATCCACTTGAGCCTTGTCACTTAGTAGTACCATCGGGTGCGTCCAAAATGATTTTCTAAGCCAATGGTACGTTTGGCGCAAACCATGAACCTATCTTGCACTAACACTAACACTATATCCAAATGGATTGAAATGAGATTCCACATGACCAATGTCATCTAGGAGATCCATCGGGTGCATCCAAAATGAATTCTGAGACGACGGTATGTTCGTTGCAAACTGTGCACCTATCTTGCGTCAAGATTAGCACTATCTCCAAATGGACCGAAACGAGGATCCACTTGAGCCTCGTCACCGAGGAGTACCATCATGTGCGTCCATAACGATTTCTGAGCCTATGGTACGTTCGGCGCAAACCGTGCACCTACCTTGCGTCAAGATTTGCACTGCCTCCAAATGCACTGAAACGAGGATCCACTTGAGCCTCGTCACGTAGGAGTACTATCGGGTGCGTCCAAAACAATTTCTGAACCTATGGTACGTTTATCGCAAACCGTGCACCTATGTTGCACCAACACTAACACTGTCTCCAATTTGATTGAAATGAGATTTCACATGACCAATGTCACCTAGGAGATCCATCGGGTGCATCCAAAATGATTTCTGAGATGACGGTACATTCGTTGCAAATCGTGCACCTATCTTGCGTCAAGATTAGCACTATCTCCAAACGGACCAAAACGAGGATACAAAATGATTTCTGAGCCTATAGTACGTTTGGCGCAAACCATGTACCTATCTTTTACTAACACTAACAAGGTCTCCAAATGGACTAAAACGAGATTCCACATGATGAATGTCACTTAGGATATGCATCGGGTGCGTCCAACATCTATTTCTGACCATATGGTACGATCGACGCAAACTGTGCACCTATCTTGCGTCAAAATTAGCACTATCTCCAAACGGACGGGAACGAGCATCCACTTGAGCCTCGTCACCTGGGAGTCCCATCGGGTGCATCCATAACGATTTCTGAGCCTATGGTACGTTTGGTGCAAACCATGGACCTATCTTACACCGATACTAACACTATCTCCAAACAGACCGAAATAAGACTCGACATGACCCACATCACCTAGGTGTTCTATCGGGTGTGTCCAAATTGATTTTTGAGCCTGTGGTATGTTCTGCGAAAACCGTGGACCTACCTTGCGTCAAGGTTAGCACTATCTCTAAACGGACCGAAACGAGCATCCTCTTGAGCCTCGTCACCTACGAGTACCATCGAGGGCATACAAAATGATTTCTGAGAATATAATACATTTGGCGCAAACCGTGTACCTATCTTTCACTGACACTAACAAGGTCTCCAAATGGACTGAAACGAAATTACACATGACCAACGTCACCTAGGAGATCCATCGGGTGCATGCAACAACAATTTCTGAGCGTATGGTACATTCGACGTAAACCGTGCACCTATATTGCGTCAAGATTAGCAGTGTCTCTAAATGGACCGAATCAGCATCCACTTGAGCCTCGTCACCTAGGAGTACCATCGAGTGCATCCAAAACTATTTCTGATCCTATTGTACGTTTGGCGCAAACCATGCACCTATCTTGCACTAATACTAACACTGTCTCTAAATAGAACGAAATGAGATTTCACATGACCGACGTCACCTCGATGTTCTATTGGGTGTGTCCACAATTATTTTTGAGCCTGTAGTACATTCGGCGCAAACCGTGCACCTATCTTGCATTAAGATTAGCACTATTTCTCTGTGGACCGAAACAAGCATCCACTTGAGCCTCGTCACCTAGGAGTACCATCCGGTTCTTCCAAAACTATTTCTGAGCCTATGGTATGTTTGGCGCAAACCGTACACCTTTCTTGCACTAACACTAAGACTATCTCCGAATCGACTGAAATGAGATTCCACGTGACGAACGTCACCTAGGAGATCCATCGGGTGCGTCCAACCACAATTTATGAGCATATGTTACGTTTGATTCAAACCGTGCACCTATCTTGCACCAAAATAAGCACTATCTCTGAACGGACCAAAACGAGCATCCAGTTGCGCCTCGTAACCTAGGAGTCCCATCGTGGGCATCCATAACAATTTCATAGCCTATGGTAGCTTTGGCGCAAACCATGCACCTATTTTGCACCGATACTAAAACTGTCTCTAAATGGACTGAAATGAGATTCCACATGACCCACATCACCTAGGTGTTCTACCGGGTGTGTCCAAAATGATTTTCAAGCCTGTGATACATTCGGCACAAATTGTGCACCTATCTTGCGTTGATATTTACACTATCTCTAAATAGACTAAAACGAGCATCCACTTAAGCCTCGTCATCTAGGAGTACCATTGCGTGCGTCCAAAATGATTTATGAGCCTATGGTACGTTCGGTGCAAACCGTGCACCTATCTTGTGTCAAGATTAGCACTATCTCCAAATGGACCGAAACGAGCATCCACTTGAGCCTTGTCACCTAGTAGTACCATCAGGTGCGTCCAAAATAATTTCTAAGCCCATGGTATGTTTGGCACAAACCGTGCACCTATTTTGCACCGATACTAACACTTTCTCTAAACAGATCGAAATGAGATTCCACAAGACCCACGTCACCTCGATGTTCTATCGGGTGTGTCTAAAATGATTTTTTAGCCTATGGTACGTTCGGCGCAAACCGTGCACCTATCTTGCGTCAAGATTAGCACTATCTCCAAACGGATCAAAACGAGCATCCACTTGAGCCTCGTCACCTAGCAGTACCATCAGGTGCGTCCAAAATGATTTCTAAGCCTATGGTATGTTTGGCGCAAACCATGCACCTATTTTGCACCGATATTAACACTATCTCCAAACGGACAGAAATGAGATTCCACAAGACCCACGTCACCTCGGTGTTCTATCGGGTGTGTCTAAAATGATTTTTTGAGCCTTTGGTACGTTCAGCGCAAACCGTGCACCTATCTTGCGTCAAGATTATCACTATCTCCAAACAGACCGAAACGAGCATCCACTTGAGCCTTGACACCTAGTAGTACCATGGGGTACGTCCAAAATGATTTCTAAGCCTATGGTACATTTGGCGGAAACCATGCACCCATCTTGCACCAATACTAACACTGTCTGCAATCGGACCGAAATGAGATTTCACATGACCCACATCACCTAGGTGTACTATCGGGTGTGTCCAAAATGATTTTCAAGCCTATGGTACATTCGGCAGAAACCATGCACCTATCTTGTGTCGAGATTAGCACTGTCTCTAAATAGACCAAAACAAGCATCCACTTGAGTCTCGTCACCTAGGAGTACCATCGGGTGCGTCCAACTATGATTTTTGAGTATGTTCGACACAAATCGAGCACCTATCTTCCGTCAAGATTAGCACTATCTCCAAACACACCGAAACGATCATCCTGTTGAGCCTCGTCACCTAGGTGTCCTATCGGGTTCATCCAACAACGATATCCAAAGTACGGTACGTTCGGTGCAAACCGTGCACCCATATTGCGTCAAGATTAGCACTATCTCCAAATAGACCGAAACGAGCATGCACTTGAGCCTCGTAACCTAGGAGTCCCATCGGGTGCATCCATAATGATTTCTGTGCCTATGGTACCTTTGGCGTGAACCAAGCACCTATCTTGCACCGATACTAACACTGTCTCTAAATGGACCGAAATGAGATTCCACATGACCCACGTCACCTAGGTGTGTCTATCAGGTGTGTCCAAAACAATTTTTGAGCCAGTGGTATGTTTGACACAAACCATGCACCTACCTTGCGTCAAGATTAGCACTATCTCCAAATGGACCGAAAGGAGCATCCACTTGAGCCTCGTCACCTAGGAGTACCATCGGGTGCGTCCATAATGATTTCTAAACCTATGGTACGTTTGTCACTAACCGTGCACCTATCTTGCACCGATACTAACACTGTCTCCAAACGGATCGAAATGAGATTCCACAAGACCCACGTCACCTAAGTATTCTATCGGGTGTGTCCAAAATGTTTGTCACGCCTCTGGTACATTCGGTGGAAACCGTGCACCTATCTTGTGTCAAGATTAGCACTATCACCAAATAGACCGAAACAAGCATCCACTTGAGTCTCATCACCTAGGACTACTATCGGGTGCGTCTAAAATGATTTCTGAGCCTACGGTACGTTTTTTGCAAACCGTGAATACGTTTGGTGCAAACTATGAACTTGTCTTGCACTAGCACTAACACTAACACTAACACTGTATCCAAATGGATTGAAATGTGACTCTACATGACCAATGTCACCTAGGAGATCCATCGGGTGCGTCAAACAATTTCTGAGCCTATGGTACGTTTGGCGCAAACCGTGCACCTACCTTATGTCAAGATTAGCATTGTCTCCAAACGGACTGAAACATGCATCCACTTGAGCCTCATCACCTAGGAGTACCATCAGGTGTGTCCAAAACGATTTCTGAACCTTTGGCACGTTTGTCGCAAACCATGCACCTATGTTGCACCAATACTAACACTGTCTCTAAATGGATTGAAATGAGATTCCACATGACCAATGTCATCTAGGAGATCCATCGGGTGCGTTCAAAATGATTTCTGAGATCACGGTATGTTCATTGCAAACCGTGCACCTATCTTGCATCAAGATTAGCACTATCTCCAAATAAACCAAAACGAGGATCCACTTGAGCCTCGTCACCTAGCAGTACCATCTGGTGCGTACAAAATGATTTGTAAGACTATGGTACGTTTGGCACAAACCGTGCACCTATCTTGCACTGACACTAACACTATCTCCAAATGGACTGAAACGAGATTCCACATGAAGAACGTCACCTAGGAGATCCATCGGGTGCGTCCAACAACGATTTCTGAGCATGTTTGACACAAATCGAGCACCTATCTTCCGTCAAGATTAGCACTATCTCCAAACGGACACAACGAGCATCCACTTGAGCCTCGTCACCTAGGAGTCCCATCAGTTTCATCCAACAATGATTTCCAAGCGTATGGTACGTTCGGTGCAAACCGTGCACCTATCTTGCGTCAAGATTAGCACTATCTCCGAATGGACCAAAACGAGCATCCACTTGAGCCTCATCACCTAGGAGTCCCATCAGGTGCGTCCACAATGATTTTTGAGCCTATGGTACGTTTGGCGTGAACCATGCACCTATCTTGCACCGATACTAACACTGTCTCTAAACGGACCGAAATGAGATTCCACATGACCCATGTCACCTAGGTGTTTTATCAAGTGTGTTCAAAACGATTTTCAAGCCTGTGGTGTGTTCGGCGCAAACCGTGCACCTTCCTTGCGTCAAGATTAGCACTGTCTCCAAACATACCGAAACAAGCATCCACATGAGCCTCGTCTCCTAGGAGTACCATCGGGTGCATCCAAAACTATTTCTGAACCTATGGTACGTTTGTCACAAACTGTGCACCTATCTTGCACTGACACTAACACTGTCTCCAAACGGATTGAAATAAGATTCCACATGACCAATGTCACGTAGGAGATCCATCGGGTGCGTCCAAAATGATTTCTGAGACGATGGTACGTTCGTTGCAAACCATGCACCTATCTTACGTCAAGATTAGCACTATCTCCAAACGGATAGAAACGAGCATCCACTTGAGCCTCGTCACCTAGGTGTACCATCGGGTGCGTCCAAAACTATTTCTAAGCCTATGGTACGTTTGGCGCAAACCGGGCAACTACCTTGCACTAACACTAACACTGTCACCAAGTAGATCTATCGGATGTGTCCAACAACTATTTCCGAGCATATGGTACGTTCGACGCAAACCGTGCACCTCTCTTGCGTCAAAATTAGCACTATCTCCAAACAGACCGGAACGAGCATGTAACAGAACCGACCAAATTAAATGAGCACAAGTACGAAAACGAGCACCGAAGCGCTCGAATTTTCAAACTTGAGCCCATATAATCCCGGTAGTCAATCGAAACCACGAAGGATTTCAAACCAAACTGCTTACAACCAGGATCGCATCATTCAACATGCAACATCATACGTTACATTTCGCAAGTAGTTCTGAAATAAGTTTACACACACGGAGTCGCAGTTATTACAAACCAAGTTTATAAAGTAGCGGAAGCATAAACACACCAGTTATTTAACTACTGCCAGTCTTGTTGATCGACAACCCGCAAAAGCATGAGGAAAGTACATAAAGACGATCACGCCCTAGTGATCTAGTCATCATCACCCGCAGGGTGGAGACACGTCTTGCAGAAGCCTTGATAGAGCATATCATCTGCAACAGGGGGGAATCAACCCTGAGTACTGGAATGTACTCAGCTAGACTTACCCGTCGAAAACCAGAAATAAGATGACACCAAGAATTATGCAAGGCTTTCACAAGAGGCTAGCTGACATCACATTTTTGCATAAAGGCATAAGTAATTGAGACTCTTATAACCTGTACTAGCAGTTATTTTTAGCATTTACCTGCCATCTATCTTAGCACCTGTACTAAACATTCACTTGATTATAATCAAACAACATTATTATTATATCCATAGCAGGTATATCATTATGGCAACATTGTATCATTCCCTGAACCACCAGTTTATTTAATGAGATCTACGTTGCCGCTGCTCAAGTCAAGTGCTCACTAACCGGGAGCGACGGCGATTCGAATCGAATTCCTATCCAGCTGGAGGGGTATTTCTAACACTCACCGCGCAGGCCCGTGCCAGGGTCACACAAGCCACCTTTTCATATGATTCAGGAATCGCGGGTCCGAATGATGTCGCGACCCTAAGGGCGACACTCTGCCAGGTGATAGGGACTCTAACCCCCCCTTGGTCTCACGCCAATGTCCCCAAGCACATCCTTTCTCTCCTCCAAGAAGCAACCTACCATTCGATTCCCGGCCTGAACCACATTACTCAGCTTCGCGGTCGGAACGACTTATCCGACCAACTAAGTGTTAGACTGCGTTCAATATGACTCAAGGACGTACAGCGAATCGGTCCTTAAACGACTCAGACGGGCATAGCTCCACACCCAAGACGTGAAGTGTCTTGCGGCTGTACTATCGAACTCCCGCCCGGTCTCAATTTCATTTTTAAGCATGGTTCCATCCACGATAGCCATAAAGCCACTCGTGACTCCTTCCTACATCTCGCGGATGACCGGAAATCACCCGACTTCTACCGTACTAAGCAGGGCTAAGCATTGACACGTGCCTAAACCTAAAATAGGATTAAGTACGATATCTGGACAAGGACAGGTATAATGCAACAAGTGTTTTCATATAATTCCTACAACTTAATGCAGTAAACAATTTAAAGTACTCAAGATTAATTTATAAATCAGTAGGTTAAGCATGCACCGGGGCTTGCCTTTCAGAAAGGTCGAGGGCCGGTGGTCTGGGCACTCAGGAAGGTCGTCTGCGGGCACTCCTTCGCCTGCTGGATCCTCGGGCTCCTGCTGCTCCTGGTCCTGGACTTCCTCCGGAATCACAGGCTCGAACTCGAGGAGAGTTACCCCCTCCGGTACACCTATTGCATGAATGCACAATAAATATCATGGATGCATAAAGGTGCAACATGCTCGGAATGAAATGCATTTCAGAAATAAAAACAATAATCTAATCAAGTTACTTTATTAGTACGTGCAAATCTCTTCTCCGGTGGAGAAGTACTTACCTAATCTACCCAACCTAAGATATAGTTGTTCCTCTTCGGTTAAGGCCCTAACACCTAACAAACACAAGAGTAATATTACTTAGGTTACCACAGTAAGACATTCTGGACAGCAGCTCAAAGATTCTAACATAACTGGAGAATCCCAACTCCAAAAGATATGATCTAAGACAATCTGGAAAGCTTAAGAAATGTACCACAAAATGTTTTCAGACCACAATACTAAATTCCAAAGTTTACCTAGTCGAAATTCCAAAGTTTCAGAATCTGCTCTCTCTAAACAGAGAGCAGCCAATTCTGGACTGTCACAAAAAAAACAGCAATAACTCCTAAACTACTAAGCCAAATGCTCCCAAATTTTGACACAAGCTAGTTTATCAAGTTTATTACAATTTTGGTATTCACAAGTTTTCCAGCAAACACTTTTATTAAGGGTCAAACCCAAAGATACTACCAGCTGTCCAGAAAACCTAGAATTGCAAAGATTAAATAATTATTTATGTGGCAAACATTCTCTAAGACCAAACTAATACTAGTATAAGTTCACAAAGGTCACAAAAACACCAGAAAGTAAGATGTGTCCACCTAGAATATTTATTTAAACTCATTTCTTAATTTACTTAAGTAATTAAGTGGAATTTTAAACATATATGTAAACTGCTCCTAAAATTCTACAAAAATTACAGGGGACTCTCTGACCCAAAAAGAGACAACGGTAAAAATTTGAACTCAATTTATTCAAAGGAACTCTCTGAACAAAATTCACAAGCCCAAAAGGCTGATTTTTGTATAAATAACAAAGCATAGTAAAAAGTGTCAAACAACAGATTTCTTAATTTTCTTGGACACTCTAGGGTACCAAGACATTCTCCAAAAATTTATATGAACATTGCACATGTTGAAAAATTACTAAAATTCATTTAAGTATTTCCTAGAATAAAAAGATAGCATTATAACTTGAAAAGTACTTAAGCACTACTGCCCAAATTTTTACCAGAGCTAGAGAAAGTATAAATTAGCCTACCCACCAAATTTCATAATTTTTGGAACACTGAAACTCAAGATATAATTTAAACAAGTTTGCATGTGATTTAAACACATTTCAAAGACCTATTTAAATATCCCAGAAACTACTCATCACATAGCAAACTCATATTTTTCTAAAATACTACACATCAAGTAGATTCTAATAAAATTTATCTCATGATTTTTGAGTAAGTGAAACCCTAGATCTACATTTTTCAAACTACCACAAGAATCTGTGACAAAAAAGAAAAATCAGAACAACACTCTACGCGACAGTGCCGGGCCAGACTTCAAGCCGACGCGGCCCAACTCCCTCAGCGTGGCCCGTTTTTGCGCGCGGCCCGCTACGCAGCCTAGCTGGGCAAGCCAGGGCACTGACACGAGGGCCCCGCCCGACAGGGACACGGGACAGGGGAGGGGACGCTCGCCGGCGATTGCTCGCCGCCGGTGACGACTCCGGCGAGCCCGAGGGCACCGGCACGCTCACCTCAACTATGCGCAACGATTGGTATAGCTAATTGACACTATGACCATGGCTAGGGGGGTGGCAGTGGCAATGGCGGCCACGACCGCGTGCTTGCCGGCTCCGGCGAGCTAGCAGCGGCTCGACCCCAAACGGCCTACCCCGTGAGCACCAGCGCATCGAGGCGAACCTAGAACACCGGAGAAGGAAGGCGGTAAGGGCACCGAGAAGCACGGCCACGCGCGAGCTCAACTTGGCGGCGAAAATGGCGGCCGCGGTGGAGGCGCAAGCTCGGCGAGCTCTACCTGAGGTCAAGCAGTCGTATGGTGTGGTCCGCGATGTGGAGGAGCTCACTGTGCGACTGTGACTACGGGGAATTGGGTGGTGGTGCTTGACTGTGGTGGATTTTTCGGTGGTGGCCGCTGATGCTCCTCCGGTTGCCGCACGCTCGGTGGAGAAGGAAACAAGGAGGCAGAAGAAAGGAGCAGCGAGGAACGGCCTCCGTGCGTCGTGGCGTCTTTGGGCAACCGAGGTGAGCACCGCGTCGACGCGTGTTGCCACGTGGCGGAGGCTTCCTGTCCCCGGTCGGCCACGCGCCGAGTTCAGGTTTCTGAACTTTCAGAAATGACTGAACAAGGTCATCGGCGTTCCACAGCGACTGACAGAGGGATTTCATCGCCTCATAGCTCGTGATCGAGGCTGATTCGGTGAGAGCCGTAGTTAACAAAAGTGTAGAGCTACGTGAGGGCTTCAATATTGCCAATAGGGTCGTGAGCCAATTCAGCTTGGTTAGTGAGATACAATGCTCCAAAGTGAGGCACACGAAATCTGAACTGAGTTTCAGTTACTTTCCCCGACTGAAACTCGATTTTTGAAGCACTCTAACCCATAAACCGTTGGGAACCAGGCTTGGGTGATGTTGACAATGTTGTAGAGCTACATAAGGGCTCCAACTTTGTCAATTGGCTCAAGGACTGGTTTGGCCTGGTTTGTGAGTTATAAGGTGTCAAAGTGAGGTACTGTGAAACGGTTTTCAGCTCCACACTTAGCAAAAATGGCTAAGTCCCAAAACAGTCTCTAATACTGACTTGTGGGCCATTTTTTAGCATGTTCTGATCATTTTCATGAGATGGCCATATTAGAACTTTTGTTCCTTATGAAATTCTCTACAACTTTGCTTAAGGTTGCTCCATGCAAGATCTCTAAACTAGACTTTTTAATTGGTCAAACCAGATCACTCTAGGGGTCCAACTTAGTCAACAACATTTGGAAGGGCAATTTGGTAATTTTGGTCAGCAAGAACATTGCTCCACTACTTACCCTAAATGTAATTAAGGTGTTATAAGACCTAATTAGCCACTCTACACATTGGTTGCACAAAATTCCTAGTGTCACATACTTTGGCACAAGTAATTCAATACTTTCACCCAAATGTTGCAAGCTCATGTTGCACATGTTGCATGAGTGTGTTGCATAACACTTGCTAATTATGTTACACTAAAGTGGTTGACATATCTCACAAAGGAAATTGCACATAAGGTACTTGTGTGTTGCACCCTACTCACTTTTACTTCACATGAAATATAAACATATTATAAGCTTATGCATGAAATGAATGATGCTTGCTTATGCTCACATAAATGCAATGCAATTAAGGAGCTAAACACCTAGGGTGTTACAGAGCATCCACTACGAGTACCATCGAGTGCATACAAAATGATTTCTGAGCCTATGGTACATTTAGCGCAAACTATGTACTCATCTTGCACTGACACTAACAATGTCTCCAAATGGACTGAAATGGGATTCTACATGACCAAAGTCACCTAGGAGATCCATCGGGTGCGTCCAACAACAATTTCCAAGCGTATGGCACGTTCGCTGCAAACCGTGCACCTATCTTGCGTCAAAATTAGCACTATCTCCAAACGGACCGAAACGACCATCCACTTGAGCCATGTCACCTATGAGTACCATCGAGTGCGTACAAAATGATTTAAGAGCCTATGGTACATTTGACGCAAACAGTGTATCCATCTTGCATTGACACTAACAAGGCCTCTAAATGGACTGAAACAAGATTCCACATGACCAAAGTCACCTAGGAGATCGATCGGGTGCGTCCAACAATAATTTCTGAGCGTATGGTACATTCGATGCAAACCGTGCACCTATCTTGCGTTAAGATTAGCACTATCTCCAAACGGACCGAAACGAGCATCCACTTGAGCCTTGTCACATAGCAGTACCATCAGGTGCGTCCAAAACGATTTCTGAGCCTATGGTATGTTTGGCGCAAACCATGCACCTATTTAGCACCGATACTAACACTGTCTCCAAACGAACCGAAATGAGATTCCATAAGACCCACGTCACTTCGGTGTTCTATCGGGTGTGTCTAATTTGATTTTTGAGCCTGTGGTACGTTCGGCACAAACCGTGCACCTATCTTGCGTCAAGATTATCACTATCTCCAAACAGACTGAAATGAGCATCCACTTGAGCCTTGTCACTTAGTAGTACCATCGGGTGCGTCCAAAATGATTTTCTAAGCCTATGGCACGTTTGGCGCAAACCATGAACCTATCTTGCACTGACACTAACACTATATCCAAATGGATTGAAATGAGATTCCACATGACCAATGTCATCTAGGAGATCCATCGGGTGCATCCAAAATGAATTCTGAGACGACGGTATGTTCGTTGCAAACTGTGCACCTATCTTGCGTCAAGATTAGCACTATCTCCAAATAGACCGAAACGAGGATCCACTTGAGCCTCGTCACTGGGGAGTACCATCATGTGCGTCCATAACGATTTCTGAGCCTATGGTACGTTCGGCGCAAACCGTGCACCTACCTTGCGTCAAGATTTGCACTGCCTCCAAATGGACTGAAACGAGCATCCACTTGAGCCTCGTCACCTAGGAGTACTATCAGGTGCGTCCAAAACAATTTCTGAACCTATGGTACGTTTATCGCAAACCGTGCACCTATGTTGCACCAACACTAACACTGTCTCCAATTTGATTGAAATGAGATTTCACATGACCAATGTCACCTAGGAGATCCATCGGGTGCATCCAAAATGATTTCTAAGATGACGGTACATTCGTTGCAAATCGTGCACCTATCTTGCATCAAGATTAGCACTATCTCCAAACGGACCAAAACGAGGATACAAAATGATTTCTGAGCCTATAGTACGTTTGGCGCAAACCATGTACCTATCTTTTACTAACACTAACAAGGTCTCCAAATGAACTAAAACGAGATTCCACATGATGACTGTCACTTAGGATATCCATCGGGTGCGTCCAACATCTATTTCTGACCATATGGTACGATCGACGCAAACTGTGCACCTATCTTGCGTCAAAATTAGCACTATCTCCAAACGGACGGGAACGAGCATCCACTTGAGCCTCGTCACCTGGGAGTCCCATCGGGTGCATCCATAACGATTTCTGAGCCTATGGTACGTTTGGTGCAAACCATGGACCTATCTTACACCGATACTAACACTATCTCCAAACAGACCAAAATAAGACTCGACATGACCCACATCACCTAGGTGTTCTATCGGGTGTGTCCAAATTGATTTTTGAGCCTGTGGTATGTTCGGCGAAAACCGTGGACCTACCTTGCGTCAAGGTTAGCACTATCTCTAAACGGACCGAAACGAGCATCCTCTTGAGCCTCGTCACCTACGAGTACCATCGAGGGCATACAAAATGATTTCTGAGCCTATAATACATTTGGCGCAAACCGTGTACCTATCTTTCACTGACACTAACAAGGTCTCCAAATGGACTGAAACGAGATTCCACATGACCAACGTCACCTAGGAGATCCATCGGGTGCATGCAACAACAATTTCTGAGCGTATGGTACATTCGACGTAAACCATGCACCTATATTGCGTCAAGATTAGCAGTGTCTCCAAATGGACCGAATCAGCATCCACTTGAGCCTCGTCACCTAGGAGTACCATCGAGTGCATCCAAAATGATTTCTGATCCTATTGTACGTTTGACGCAAACCATGCACCTATCTTGCACTAATACTAACACTGTCTCTAAATAGAACGAAATAAGATTTCACATGACCGACGTCACCTCGATGTTCTATTGGGTGTGTCCACAATTATTTTTGAGCCTGTAGTACATTCGGCGCAAACCGTGCACCTATCTTGCGTTAAGATTAGCACTATCTCCAAACGGACCGAAACGAGCATCCACTTGAGCCTTGTCACATAGCAGTACCATCAGGTGCGTCCAAAACGATTTCTGAGCCTATGGTACGTTTGGCGCAAACCATGCACCTATTTAGCACCGATACTAACACTGTCTCCAAACGAACCGAAATGAGATTCCATAAGACCCACGTCACTTCGGTGTTCTATCGGGTGTGTCTAATTTGATTTTTGAGCCTGTGGTACGTTCGGCACAAACCGTGCACCTATCTTGCGTCAAGATTATCACTATCTCCAAACAGACTGAAATGAGCATCCACTTGAGCCTTGTCACTTAGTAGTACCATCGGGTGCGTCCAAAATGATTTTCTAAGCCTATGGTACGTTTGGCGCAAACCATGAACCTATCTTGCACTGACACTAACACTATATCCAAATGGATTGAAATGAGATTCCACATGACCAATGTCATCTAGGAGATCCATCGGGTGCATCCAAAATGAATTCTGAGACGATGGTATGTTCGTTGCAAACTGTGCACCTATCTTGCGTCAAGATTAGCACAATCTCCAAATGGACCAAAACGAGGATCCACTTGAGCCTCGTCACCGAGGAGTACCATCATGTGCGTCCATAACGATTTCTGAGCCTATGGTACGTTCGGCGCAAACCGTGCACCTACCTTGCGTCAAGATTTGCACTGCCTCCAAATGGACTGAAACGAGCATCCACTTGAGCCTCGTCACCTAGGAGTACTATCGGGTGCGTCCAAAACAATTTCTGAACCTATGGTACGTTTATCGCAAACCGTGCACCTATGTTGCACCAACACTAACACTGTCTCCAATTTGATTGAAATGAGATTTCACATGACCAATGTCACCTAGGAGATCCATCGGGTGCATCCAAAATGATTTCTGAGATGACGGTACATTCGTTGCAAATCGTGCACCTATCTTGCGTCAAGATTAGCACTATCTCCAAACGGACCAAAACGAGGATACAAAATGATTTCTGAGCCTATAGTACGTTTGGCGCAAACCATGTACCTATATTTTACTAACACTAACAAGGTCTCCAAATGGACTAAGACGAGATTCCACATGATGAATGTCACTTAGGATATCCATCAGGTGCGTCCAACATCTATTTCTGACCATATGGTACGATCGACGCAAACTGTGCACCTATCTTGCGTCAAAATTAGCACTATCTCCAAACGGACGGGAACGAGCATCCACTTGAGCCTCGTCACCTGGGAGTCCCATCGGGTGCATCCATAACGATTTCTGAGCCTATGGTACGTTTGGTGCAAACCATGGACCTATCTTACACCGATACTAACACTATCTCCAAACAGACCAAAATAAGACTCGACATGACCCACATCACCTAGGTGTTCTACCGGGTGTGTCCAAATTGATTTTTGAGCCTGTGGTATGTTCGGCGAAAACCGTGGACCTACCTTGCGTCAAGGTTAGCACTATCTCTAAACGGACCGAAACGAGCATCCTCTTGAGCCTCGTCACCTACGAGTACCATCGAGGGCATACAAAATGATTTCTGAGCCTATAATACATTTGGCGCAAACCGTGTACCTATCTTTCACTGACACTAACAAGGTCTCCAAATGGACTGAAACGAGATTCCACATGACCAACGTCACCTAGGAGATCCATCGGGTGCATGCAACAACAATTTCTGAGCGTATGGTACATTCGACGTAAACCGTGCACCTATATTGCGTCAAGATTAGCAGTGTCTCCAAATGGACCGAATCAGCATCCACTTGAGCCTCGTCACCTAGGAGTACAATCGAGTGCATCCAAAACGATTTCTGATCCTATTGTACGTTTGGCGCAAACCATGCACCTATCTTGCACTAATACTAACACTGTCTCTAAATAGAACGAAATGAGATTTCACATGACCGACGTCACCTCGATGTTCTATTGGGTGTGTCCACAATTATTTTTGAGCCTGTAGTACATTCGGCGCAAACCGTGCACCTATCTTGCGTTAAGATTAGCACTATTTCTCTGTGGACCGAAACAAGCATCCACTTGAGCCTCGTCACCTAGAAGTACCATCCGGTTCTTCCAAAACTATTTCTGAGCCTATGGTATGTTTGGCGCAAACCGTACACCTTTCTTGCACTAACACTAAGACTATCTCCGAATCGACTGAAACGAGATTCCACGTGACGAACGTCACCTAGGAGATCCATCGGGTGCGTCCAACCACAATTTCTGAGCATATGTTACGTTTGATTCAAACCGTGCACCTATCTTGCACCAAAATAAGCACTATCTCTGAACGGACCGAAACGAGCATCCACTTGCGCCTCGTAACCTAGGAGTCCCATCGTGGGCATCCATAACAATTTCATAGCCTATGGTAGGTTTGGCGCAAACCATGCATCTATTTTGCACCGATACTAAAACTGTCTCTAAATGGACTGAAATGAGATTCCACATGACCCACATCACCTAGGTGTTCTACCGGGTGTGTCCAAAATGATTTTCAAGCCTGTGATACATTCGGCACAAATTGTGCACCTATCTTGCGTTGATATTTACACTATCTCTAAATAGACTGAAACAAGCATCCACTTAAGCCTCGTCATCTAGGAGTACCATTGCGTGCGTCCAAAATGATTTCTGAGCCTATGGTACGTTCGGTGCAAACCATGCACCTATCTTGTGTCAAGATTAGCACTATCTCCAAATGGACCGAAACGAGCATCCACTTGAGCCTTGTCACCTAGTAGTACCATCAGGTGCGTCCAAAATAATTTCTAAGCCCATGGTATGTTTGGCACAAACCGTGCACCTATTTTGCACCGATACTAACACTTTCTCTAAACAGATCGAAATGAGATTCCACAAGACCCACGTCACCTCGATGTTCTATCGGGTGTGTCTAAAATGATTTTTGAGCCTATGGTACGTTCGGCGCAAACCGTGCACCTATCTTGCGTTAAGATTAGCACTATCTCCAAACGGATCAAAACGAGCATCCACTTGAGCCTCGTCACCTAGCAGTACCATCAGGTGCGTCCAAAATGATTTCTAAGCCTATGGTATGTTTGGCGCAAACCATGCACCTATTTTGCACCGATATTAACAATATCTCCAAACGGACAGAAATGAGATTCCACAAGACCCACGTCACCTCGGTGTTCTATCGGGTGTGTCTAAAATGATTTTTTGAGCCTTTGGTACGTTCAGCGCAAACCGTGCACCTATCTTGCGTCAAGATTATCACTATCTCCAAACAGACCGAAACGAGCATCCACTTGAGCCTTGACACCTAGTAGTACCATGGGGTACGTCCAAAATGATTTCTAAGCCTATGGTACATTTGGCGGAAACCATGCACCCATCTTGCACCAATACTAACACTGTCTGCAATCAGACCGAAATGAGATTTCACATGACCCACATCACCTAGGTGTACTATCGGGTGTGTCCAAAATGATTTTCAAGCCTGTGGTACGTTCGGCAGAAACCATGCACCTATCTTGTGTCGAGATTAGCACTGTCTCTAAATAGACCAAAACAAGCATCCACTTGAGTCTCGTCACCTAGGAGTACCATCGGGTGCGTTCAACTATGATTTTTGAGTATGTTCGACACAAATCGAGCACCTATCTTCCGTCAAGATTAGCACTATCTCCAAACACATCAAAACGATCATCCTGTTGAGCCTCGTCACCTAGGTGTCCTATCAGGTTCATCCAACAACGATATCTAAAGTACGGTACGTTCGGTGCAAACCGTGCACCTATATTGCATCAAGATTAGCACTATCTCCAAATAGACCGAAACGAGCATCCACTTGAGCCTCGTAACCTAGGAGTCCCATCGGGTGCATCCATAATGATTTCTGTGCCTATGGTACCTTTGGCGTGAACCAAGCACCTATCTTGCACCGATACTAACACTGTCTCTAAATGGACCGAAATGAGATTCCACATGACCCACGTCACCTAGGTGTGTCTATCAGGTGTGTCCAAAACAATTTTTGAGCCAGTGGTATGTTTGACACAAACCATGCACCTACCTTGCGTCAAGATTAGCACTATCTCCAAACGGACCGAAAGGAGCATCCACTTGAGCCTCGTCACCTAGGAGTACCATCGGGTGCGTCCATAATGATTTCTAAACCTATGGTACGTTTGTCACTAACCGTGCACCTATCTTGCACCGATACTAACACTGTCTCCAAACGGATCGAAATGAGATTCCACAAGACCCACGTCACCTAAGTATTCTATCGGGTGTGTCCAAAATGTTTGTCACGCCTCTGGTACATTCGGTGGAAACCGTGCACCTATCTTGTGTCAAGATTAGCACTATCACCAAATAGACCGAAACAAGCATCCACTTGAGTCTCGTCACCTAGGACTACTATCGGGTGCGTCTAAAATGATTTCTGAGCCTATGGTACGTTTTTTGCAAACCGTGAATACGTTTGGTGCAAACTATGAACTTGTCTTGCACTAGCACTAACACTAACACTGTATCCAAATGGATTGAAATGTGACTCTACATGACCAATGTCACCTAGGAGATCCATCGGGTGTGTCAAACAATTTCTGAGCCTATGGTACGTTTGGCGCAAACCGTGCACCTACCTTATGTCAAGATTAGCATTGTCTCCAAACGGACTGAAACATGCATCCACTTGAGCCTCATCACCTAGGAGTACCATCGGGTGTGTCCAAAACGATTTCTGAACCTTTGGCACGTTTGTCGCAAACCGTGCACCTATGTTGCACCAATACTAACACTGTCTCTAAATGGATTGAAATGAGATTCCACATGACCAATGTCATCTAGGAGATCCATCGGGTGCGTTCAAAATGATTTCTGAGATCACGGTATGTTCATTGCAAACCGTGCACTTATCTTGCATCAAGATTAGCACTATCTCCAAATAAACCAAAACGAGGATCCACTTGAGCCTCGTCACCTAGCAGTACCATCTGGTGCGTACAAAATGATTTGTAAGACTATGGTACGTTTGGCATAAACCGTGCACCTATCTTGCACTGACACTAACACTATCTCCAAATGGACTGAAACGAGATTCCACATGAAGAACGTCACCTAGGAGATCCATCGGGTGCGTCCAACAACGATTTCTGAGCATGTTTGACACAAATCGAGCACCTATCTTCCGTCAAGATTGGCACTATCTCCAAACGGACACAACGAGCATCCACTTGAGCCTCGTCACCTAGGAGTCCCATCAGTTTCATCCAACAATGATTTCCAAGCGTATGGTACGTTCGGTGCAAACCGTGCACCTATCTTGCGTCAAGATTAGCACTATCTCCGAATGGACCAAAACGAGCATCCACTTGAGCCTCATCACCTAGGAGTCCCATCAGGTGCGTCCACAATGATTTTTGAGCCTATGGTACGTTTGGCGTGAACCATGCACCTATCTTGCACCGATACTAACACTGTCTCTAAACGGACCGAAATGAGATTCCACATGACCCATGTCACCTAGGTGTTTTATCAAGTGTGTTCAAAACGATTTTCAAGCCTGTGGTGTGTTCGGCGCAAACCGTGCACCTTCCTTGCGTCAAGATTAGCACTGTCTCCAAACATACCGAAACAAGCATCCACATGAGCCTCGTCTCCTAGGAGTACCATCGGGTGCATCCAAAACTATTTCTGAACCTATGGTACGTTTGTCACAAACTGTGCACCTATCTTGCACTGACACTAACACTGTCTCCAAACGGATTGAAATAAGATTCCACATGACCAATGTCACGTAGGAGATCCATCGGGTGCATCCAAAATGATTTCTGAGACGATGGTACGTTCGTTGCAAACCATGCACCTATCTTTCGTCAAGATTAGCACTATCTCCAAACGGATAGAAACGAGCATCCACTTGAGCCTCGTCACCTAGGTGTACCATTGGGTGCGTCCAAAACTATTTCTAAGCCTATGGTACGTTTGGCGCAAACCGGGCAACTACCTTGCACTAACACTAACACTGTCACCAAGGAGATCTATCGGATGTGTCCAACAACTATTTCCGAGCATATGGTACGTTCGACGCAAACCGTGCACCTCTCTTGCGTCAAAATTAGCACTATCTCCAAACAGACCGGAACGAGCATCCACTACGAGTACCATCGAGTGCATACAAAATGATTTCTGAGCCTATGGTACATTTAGCGCAAACTATGTACTCATCTTGCACTGACACTAACAATGTCTCCAAATGGACTGAAATGTGATTCTACATGACCAAAGTCACCTAGAAGATCCATCGGGTGCGTCCAACAACAATTTCCAAGCGTATGGTACGTTCGCTGCAAACCGTGCACCTATCTTGCGTCAAAATTAGCACTATCTCCAAACGGACCGAAACGACCATCCACTTGAGCCATGTCACCTATGAGTACCATCGAGTGCGTACAAAATGATTTAAGAGCCTATGGTACATTTGACGCAAACAGTGTATCCATCTTGCATTGACACTAACAAGGCCTCTAAATGGACTGAAACAAGATTCCACATGACCAAAGTCACCTAGGAGATCGATCGGGTGCGTCCAACAACAATTTCCGAGCGTATGGTACATTCGACGCAAACCGTGCACCTATCTTGCGTTAAGATTAGCACTATCTCCAAACGGACCGAAACGAGCATCCACTTGAGCCTTGTCACATAGCAGTACCATCAGGTGCGTCCAAAACGATTTCTGAGCCTATGGTACGTTTGGCGCAAACCATGCACCTATTTAGCACCGATACTAACACTGTCTCCAAACGAACCGAAATGAGATTCCATAAGACCCACGTCACTTCGGTGTTCTATCGGGTGTGTCTAATTTGATTTTTGAGCCTGTGGTACGTTCGGCATAAACCGTGCACCTATCTTGCGTCAAGATTATCACTATCTCCAAACAGACTGAAATGAGCATCCACTTGAGCCTTGTCACATAGTAGTACCATCGGGTGCGTCCAAAATGATTTTCTAAGCCTATGGTACGTTTGGCGCAAACCATGAACCTATCTTGCACTGACACTAACACTATATCCAAATGGATTGAAATGAGATTCCACATGACCAATGTCATCTAGGAGATCCATCGGGTGCATCCAAAATGAATTCTGAGACGACGGTATGTTCGTTGCAAACTGTGCACCTATCTTGCGTCAAGATTAGCACTATCTCCAAATGGACCGAAACGAGGATCCACTTGAGCCTCGTCACCGAGGAGTACCATCATGTGCGTCCATAACGATTTCTGAGCCTATGGTACGTTCGGCGCAAACCGTGCACCTACCTTGCGTCAAGATTTGCCCTGCCTCCAAATGGACTGAAACGAGCATCCACTTGAGCCTCGTCACCTAGGAGTACTATCGGGTGCGTCCAAAACAATTTCTAAACCTATGGTACGTTTATCGCAAACCGTGCACCTATGTTGCACCAACACTAACACTGTCTCCAATTTGATTGAAATGAGATTTCACATGACCAATGTCACCTAGGAGATCCATCGGGTGCATCCAAAATGATTTCTGAGATGACGGTACATTCGTTGCAAATCGTGCACCTATCTTGCATCAAGATTAGCACTATCTCCAAACGGACCAAAACGAGGATACAAAATGATTTCTGAGCCTATAGTACGTTTGGCGCAAACCATGTACCTATCTTTTACTAACAGTAACAAGGTCTCCAAATGGACTAAAACGAGATTCCACATGATGAATGTCACTTAGGATATCGATCGGGTGCGTCCAACATCTATTTCTGACCATATGGTACGATCGACGCAAACTGTGCACCTATCTTGCGTCAAAATTAGCACTATCTCCAAACGGACGGGAACGAGCATCCACTTGAGCCTCGTCACCTGGGAGTCCCATCGGGTGCATCCATAACGATTTCTGAGCCTATGGTACGTTTGGTGCAAACCATGGACCTATCTTACACCGATACTAACACTATCTCCAAACAGACCAAAATAAGACTCGACATGACCCACATCACCTAGGTGTTCTACCGGGTGTGTCCAAATTGATTTTTGAGCCTGTGGTATGTTCGGCGAAAACCGTGGACCTACCTTGCGTCAAGGTTAGCACTATCTCTAAACGGACCGAAACGAGCATCCTCTTGAGCCTCGTCACCTACGAGTACCATCGAGGGCATACAAAATGATTTCTGAGCCTATAATACATTTGGCGCAAACCGTGTACCTATCTTTCACTGACACTAACAAGGTCTCCAAATGGACTAAAACGAGATTCCACATGACCAACGTCACCTAGGAGATCCATCGGGTGCATGCAACAACAATTTCAGAGCGTATGGTACATTCGACGTAAACCATGCACCTATATTGCGTCAAGATTAGCAGTGTCTCCAAATGGACCGAATCAGCATCCACTTGAGCCTCGTCACCTAGGAGTACCATCGAGTGCATCCAAAACGATTTCTGATCCTATTGTACGTTTGGCGCAAACCATGCACCTATCTTGCACTAATACTAACACTGTCTCTAAATAGAACGAAATGAGATTTCACATGACCGACGTCACCTCGATGTTCTATTGGGTGTGTCCACAATTATTTTTGAGCCTGTAGTACATTCGGCACAAACCGTGCACCTATCTTGCGTTAAGATTAGCACTATTTCTCTGTGGACCGAAACAAGCATCCACTTGAGCCTCATCACCTAGGAGTACCATCCGGTTCTTCCAAAACTATTTCTGAGCCTATGGTATGTTTGGCGCAAACCGTACACCTTTCTTGCACTAACACTAAGACTATCTCCGAATCGACTGAAACGAGATTCCACGTGACGAACGTCACCTAGGAGATCCATCGGGTGCGTCCAACCACAATTTCTAAGCATATGTTATGTTTGATTCAAACCGTGCACCTATCTTGCACCAAAATAAGCACTATCTCTGAACGGACCGAAATGAGCATCCACTTGCGCCTGATAACCTAGGAGTCCCATCGTGGGCATCCATAACAATTTCATAGCCTATGGTAGCTTTGGCGCAAACCATGCACCTATTTTGCACCGATACTAAAACTGTCTCTAAATGGACTGAAATGAGATTCCACATGGCCCACATCACCTAGGTGTTCTACCGGGTGTGTCCAAAATGATTTTCAAGCCTGTGATACATTCGGCACAAATTGTGCACCTATCTTGCGTTGATATTTACACTATCTCTAAATAGACTGAAACGAGCATCCACTTAAGCCTCGTCATCTAGGAGTACCATTGCGTGCGTCCAAAATGATTTCTGTGCCTATGGTATGTTTGGCGCAAACCGTGCACCTATCTTGCATCAAGATTAGCACTATCTCCAAACAGACTAAAACGAGCATCCACTTGGGCCTCGTTACCTAGGAGTACCCTCGGGTGTGTCCAAAAACATTGTTGAGCCTATGGTACGTTCGACGCAAGCCGTACATCTATCTTACGTTAAGATTAGCACTATTTCTCTATGGACCGAAACGAGCATCCACTTGAGCCTGGTCACCTAGGAGTACCATTGAGTGCATCCAAAATGATTTTTGAGCCTATGGTACGTTTGGCGCAAACCGTGCACCCATCTTGCACTAACACTAACTCTGTCTCCAAATGGATTGAAATGAGATTCCACATGACCAATGTCACCTAGGAGATCCATCGGTTTGCACCTATCTTGCGTTAAGATAAGCACTATTTCTATGCAGACCGAAACGAGCATCCACTTAAGCGTCGTCACCTAGGAGTACTATCCGGTGCGTCCAAAACTATTTCTGAGCATATGGTATGTTTGGTGCAAACCGTGCACCTTTCTTGCACTCACACTAACACTATCTCCGAATCGACTGAAATGAGATTCCACATGACGAACATCTCCTAGGAGATCCATCGGGTGCGTCTAACAACGATTTCCAAGCATAGGTTATGTTCCATTCAAACCATGCACCTATCTTGCGTCAAAATTAGCACTATCTTTGAACGGACCGAAACGAGCATCCACTTGCGCCTCGTAACCTAGGAGTCCCATCGGGTGCGTCCATAATGATTTCTGAGCCTATGGTACATTTGGCGCAAACCATGCACATCTTGCACCAATACTAACACGGTCTCTAAACGGACCGAAATGAGATTCCACATGACCCACGTCACCAAGGTGTTCTCTCGCGTGTGTCAAAAACAATTTTGAAGCCTGTGGTACGTTTGAGGCAAGTCGTGCACCTATCTTGCGTCAAGATTATCACTATCTCCCAACAGACCAAAACGAGGATCCACTTGAGCCTCGTCACCTAGGAGTACCATCGGGTGCGTCCAAAATGATTTTCTGATACTATGGCACGTTTGGCGCAAACCATGCACCAATCTTGTACCAATAGTAAGATTGTCTCCAAACGGACCAAAATGAGATTCCACAAGACCAACGTCACCTTTGTGTTCTATCCGGTGTGTCTAAAATGATTTTTAGACTTTGGTACATTCGGTTCAAACCGTGCACCTATCTTGCGTTAAGATTATCACTATCTCCAAACGGACTCAAACAAGCATCCACTTGAGCCTCGTCACCTAGGAGTACCATCGGGTGCGTCCAAAATGATTTCTGAGCCTATGGTACATTTAGCGCAAATCAGGCACCTATCTTGCACCAATACTGACACTGTGTCCAAAAGGACCGAAATTAGATTCCACATTACCAATGTCACCTAGGAGATCTATCAGGTGCGTCAAAAATGATTTCTAAGCCTATGTTACATTCGGCGCAAACCGTGCACCTATCTTGCATCAAGATTAGCAATATCTCCAAACGAACTGAAACGAGTATCCACTTGAGTCTCGTCACCTATGAGTACCATCAGGTGCGTCCAAAATGATTTATGAGCCTATGGTACGTTTGGCGCAAACCGTGCACCTATCTTGCATTAACACTAACACTGTCTCTAAATGGACTAAAACGAGATTCCACATGACGAACGTCACCTAGGAAGTCCATCTGGTGCATCCAACGACGATTTCCGAGTATGTTCGACGCAAATCGAGCACCTATCTTCCATCAAGATTAGCATTATCTCCAAATGGACCGAAATGAGCATCCACTTAAGCCTTGTCACCTAGGAGTCCTATCGGGTGCATCCATAACGATTTCAAGCCTCTGGTATCTTTGGCGCAAACCATGCACCAATTTTGCACCGATAGTAACACTATCTCCAAACGGACCAAAATGAGATTCCACATGACTGACGTCACCTCGGTGTTCTATCCGGTGTGTCCAAAATGATTTTTGAGCCTATGGTACGTTTGGCACAAACCGTGCACCTATCTTGCATCAAGATTATCACTATCTCCAAACGGACTCATACAAGCATCCACTTGAGCCTCGTCACCTAGGAGTACCATCGGGTGCGTCCAAAATGATTTCTAAGCCTATGGTACGTTTAGCGCAAATCAGGCACCTATCTTGCACCAATACTAACACTGTGTCCAAAAGGACCGAAATTAGATTCCACATGACCAATATCACCTAGGAGATCTATCAGGTGCGTCAAAAATGATTTCTAAGCCTATGGTACGTTCGGCGCAAACCGTGCACCTATCTTGTGTCAAGATTAGCAATATCTCCAAACGAACTGAAACGAATATCCACTTGAGTCTCGTCACCTATGAGTACCATCAGGTGCGTCCAAAATGATTTATGAGCCTATGGTACGTTTGGCGCAAACCGTGCACCTCTCTTGCACTGACACTAACACTGTCTCCAAATGGACTAAAATGAGATTCCACATGACAAACGTCACGTAGGAAGTCCATCTGGTGCATCCAACGATGATTTCCGAGTATGTTCGACGCAAATCGAGCACCTATCTTCCATCAAGATTAGCATTATCTCCAAATGGACCGAAACGAGCATCCACTTAAGCCTTGTCACCTAGGAGTCCCATCGGGTGCATCCATAACGATTTCAAGCCTCTGGTACCTTTGGCGCAAACCATGCACCAATTTTGCACCAATAGTAACACTATCTCCAAATGGACCAAAATGAGATTCCACATGACCACGTCACCTTTGTGTTCTATCTGGTGTGTCCAAAATGATTTTTAGCCTATGGTACATTCGGTTCAAACTATGCACCTATCTTGCGTCAAGATTATCACTATCTCCAAACGGACTCAAACAAGCATCCACTTGAGCCTCGTCACCTAGGAGTACCATCAAGTGCGTCCAAAATGATTTCTGAGCCTATGGTACGTTTAGCGCAAATCAGGCACCTATCTTGCACCAATACTAACATTGTGTCCAAAAGGACCGAAATGAGATTCCACACGACTAATGTCACCTAGAAGATCTACCAGGTGCGTCAAAAAACGATTTCTAAGCCTATGGTACATTCGGCGCAAACCGTGCACCTATCTTGCGTCAAGATTAGCAATATGTCCAAACAAACCGAAACGAGTAACCACTTGAGTCTCGCCACCTATGAGTACCATCAGGTGTGTCCAAAATGATTTATGACCCTATGGTACATTTGGCGCAAACCGTGTACCTATCTTGCACTGACACTAACACTGTCTACAAATGGACTAAAACGAGATTCCACATGACGAACGTCACCTAGGAGGTCCATCTGGTGCGTCCAACAACGATTTCCGAGTATGTTCGACGCAAATCGAGCACCTATATTCCATCAAGATTAGCATTATCTCTAAATGGACCGAAACGAGCATCCACTTGAGCCTCGTCACCTAGGAGTCCCATCGGGTGCATCCATAACGATTTCAAGCCTCTAGTACCTTTGGCGCAAACCATGCACCAATAGTAACACTATCTCCAAACGGACCAAAATGAGATTCCACATGACCGACGTCACCTCGGTGTTCTATCCGGTGTGTCCATAATGATTTTCGAGCCTGTGGTACATTCGGCACAAACCATGCACCTATCTTGCGTCAAGATTATCACTTTCTCCAAATGGACTCAAACAAGCATCCACTTGAGCCTCGTCACCTAGAAGTACCATCGGGTGCGTCCAAAATGCTTTCTAAGCCGATGGTACGTTCGGCGTAAACCATGCACCTATCTTCCACCAATACTAACACTGTCTCTAAAAGGACCGAAATGAGATTTCACATGACCAATGTCACCTAGGAGATCTATCAGGTGCGTCAAAAATGATTTCTAAGCCTATGGTACGTTCGGCGCAAACCGTGCACCTATCTTGCATCAAGATTAGCAATATCTCCAAACGGACTGAAATGAGTATCCACTTGAGTATCGTCACCTATGAGTACCATCAAGTGCATCCAAAATGATTTGTGAACCTATAGTACGTTTGGCGCAAACCGTGAACCTATCTTGCACTCACACTAACACTGTCTCCAAATGGACTAAAACGAGATTCCACATGACGCAAATTGAGCACTTATCTTCTATCAAGATTAGCATTATCTCCAAACAGACCGAAACAAGCATCCACTTGAGCCTCATCACCTAGGAGTCCCATCGGGTGCATCCATAACAATTTCAAGCCTATGGTACCTTCGGTGTAAACCATGCACCAATTTTGCACTGATACTAACACTCTCTCTGAACGGACCAAAATGAGGTTTCCCATGACCCACATCACCTAGGCGTTCTACCGGGTGTGTCCAAAATGATTTTCGAGCCTCTGGTACGTTCGGCGCAAACCGTGCACCCATCTTGCGTCAAGATTGACACTATATACGAACAGACCGAAATGAGCATCCACTTGAGCCTCGTCACCTAGGAGTTCCATTGTGTGTGTCCAAAATGATTTCTCAGCCTATGGTATGTTTGACGCAAATCGTGCACCTATCTTGCGTCAAGATTAGCACTATCTTCAAATAGACTAAAACGAGCATCCACTTTGTCCTCGTCACCTAGGAGTACCCTCGGGTGCGTCCGAAAAGATTTCCGAGCCAATGGTACGTTCGACGCAAACCGTGCACTTATCTTATGTCAAGATTAGCACTATCTCCAAATGGACCAAAACGAGCATCCACTTGATCTCATCACCTAGGAGTACCATCGGGTGCGTCCAAAATGATTTTTGAGCCTATGGTACGTTTGGCGTAAACCATGCACCTATCTTGCACCAACACTAACTTTATCTCCAAATGGATTGAAACGAGATTCCACATGACCAATGTCACCTAGGAGATCCATCGGGTGCATCAAAAATGATTTCTGAGCCTATGGTACGTTCACCACAAATCGTGCACCTATCTTGCGTTAAGATTAGCACTATTTCTATGCGGACCGAAACAAGCATCCACTTGAGCCTTGTCACCAAGGAGTACCATCCAGTGCGTCCAAAACTATTTCTGAGCCTATGGTATGTTTGACGCAAACCATGCACCTTTCTTGCACTGATACTACCACATCTCTGAATTGACTGAAATGAGATTCCACATGACGAATGTCACCTAGGAGATCCATCGGGTGCGTCCAACAATGATTTCTGAGCATATGTTACGTTCAATTCAAATCGTGCACCTATCTGTCGTCAAAATTAGCACTATCTCCGAACGGACCGAAACGAGCATCCACTTGCGCCTCGTAACCTAGGAGTCCCATCGGGTGCATCCATAATGATTTTCTGAGCCTGTGGTACATTTTCGCAAACCACGCACCTATCTCGCACTGATACTAACACGGTCTCCAAACGGACCAAAACGAGCTTCCACTTGACCCACGTCACCAAGGTTTTCTGTCGGGTGTGTCAAAAAAAAAATTCAAGCCTGTGGTACGTTTGAGGCAAGCCGTGCACCTATCTTGTGTCAAGATTATCACTATCTCCAAATAGACCGAAATGAGGATCCACTTGAGCCTCGTCACCTAGGAGTACCATCGGGTGCATCCAAAATGATTTCTAAGACTATGGTACGTTTGGCGCAAGCCATGCACCAATCTTCCACCAATAGTAACACTATCTCCAAACGGACCAAAATGAGATTCCACATGACCGACGTCACCTCGGTGTTCTATCCGGTGTGTCCAAAATGATTTTCGAGCCTGTGGTATGTTCGACATAAACCGTGCACCTATCTTGCGTCAAGATTATCACTATCTCCAAACGGACTCAAACAAGCATCCACTTGAACCTCGTCACCTAGGAGTACCATCGGGTGCGTCCAAAATGATTTCTAAGCCTATGGTACGTTTAGCGCAAACCATGCACCTATCTTGCACCAATACTAAAACTATCTCCAAAAGGACCAAAATGAGATTCCACATGACCAATGTCACCTAGGAGATCAATCAGGTGCGTCAAAAACGATTACTAAGCCTATGGTATGTTCGGCACAAACCGTGCACCTATCTTGCATCAAGATTAGCAATATCTCCAAACGGAGCAAAACGAGTATCCACTCGAGTCTCATCACCTATGAGGACCATCAGGTGCGTCCAAAATGATTTATGAACCTATGGTACGTTTGGTGCAAACCGTGCACCTATCTTGCACTGACACTAACACTGTCTCCAAATGGACTGAAGCGAGATTCCACATGACGAACGTCACCTAGGAGGTCCATCAGGTGCATCCAACAATGATTTTCGAGTATGTTCGATGCAAATCGAGCACCTATCTTCCATCAAGATTAACATTATCTCCAAACGGACCGAAACGAGCATTCACTTGAGCCTCGTCACCTAGGAGTCCCATCGGGTGCATCCATAACGATTTCAAGCATATGGTACCTTTGGCGCAAACCATGCACCAATTTTGCACCGATACTAACACTGTGTCTGAATGGACCAAAATGAGGTTCCACATGACCCACATCACCTAGGCGGTGTACCGGGTGTGCCCAAAATGATTTTTGAGCCTGTGATACGTTTGGTGCAAACTGTGCACCTATCTTGCGTCGAGATTGACATTATCTCCAAACAGACCGAAACGATCATCCACTTGAGCCTCGTCACCTAGGAGTTCCATTGCGTGCGTCCAAAATGATTTCTCAGCCTATGGTATGTTTGTCACAAACCGTGCCCCTATCTTGCGTCAAGATTAGCACTATCTCAAAATAGACTAAAACGAGCATCCACTTGGGCCTCATCACCTAGGAGTACCCTCAGTGTGTCCAAAAAGATTTCTAAGCCTATGGTACGTTCAACGCAAACCGTGCACTTATCTTATGTCAAGATTAGCACTATCTCCAAATGGACTGAAACGAGCATCCACTTAAGCCTCGTCACCTAGGAGTACCATCGGGTGCGTCCAAAATGATTTATGAGACTATGGTACATTTGGCGCAAACCGTGCACCTATCTTGTGCTGACACTAACTCTGTCTCCAAATAGATTGAAACAAGATTCCACATGACCAATGTCACCTAGGAGATCCATCAGGTGCATCAATAATGATTTATGAGTCTATGGTACGTTCGGCATAGACCGTGCACCTATCTTGCATTAAGATTAGCACTATTTCTATGCGGACCAAAACGAGCATCCACTTGAGCCTTGTCACCTAGGAGTAACATTCTGTGCGTCCAAAACTATTTTTGAGCCTGTGGTATGTTTGGCGCAAACCGTGCACCTTTCTTACACTGACACTAACACATCTCCGAATCGATTGAAACGAGATTCCACAAGACGAACGCCATCTAGGAGATCTATCGGGTGCGTCCAACAATGATTTCTGAGCATACGTTACGTTCGATTCAAACCGTGTACCTATC
This sequence comes from Saccharum hybrid cultivar R570, assembly GCA_038087645.1. NCBI lineage: Eukaryota > Viridiplantae > Streptophyta > Magnoliopsida > Poales > Poaceae > Saccharum > Saccharum hybrid cultivar. The sequence continues at coordinate 9,571,304 of JAQSUU010000275.1, read as the reverse complement.
TTGCGTCAAAATTAGCACTATCTCCGAATGGACCAAAACAAGCATCCACTTGCGCCTCGTTACCTAGGAGTCCCATCGGGTGCATCCATAATGATTTCTGAGCCTATGGTACATTTTCGCAACCCATGCACCTATCTTGCACCGATACTAACACGCTCTCCGAACGGACCAAAATGAGATTACACATGACCCACGTCACCAAGGTGTTCTATCAGGTGTGTCAAAAATGATTTTCAAGCCTATGGTACGTTTGAGGCAAGCCGTGCACCTATCTTGCATCCAAAATGATTTCTAAGACTATGGTACGTTTGGCGCAAACCATGCACCAATCTTGCAAAAATAGTAACACTGTCTCCAAATGGACCAAAATGAGATTCCACATGACCCATGTCACCTCGGTGTTCTATCCGGTGTGTCCAAAATGATTTTCGAACTTGTGGTATGTTCGGCACAAACCGTGCACCTATCTTGCATCAAGATTAGCACTATCTCCAAACAGACTCAAACAAGCATCCACTCGAACCTCATCACCTAGTAGTACCATCGGGTGCGTCCAAAAATGATTTCTGAGCCTATGGTACGTTTGGCGCAAACCATGCACCTATCTTATACCAATACTAACACTATCTCCAAATGGACCGAAATGAGATTCTACATGACCAATGTCACCTAGGAGACCTATTAGGCGCATCAAAAATGATTTCTAAGCCTATGGTACGCTTGGCGCAAACCGTGCACCTATCTTGCGTCAAGATTAGCAATATCTCCAAACGGACTGAAACGAGCATCCACTTGAGTCTCGTCACCTATGAGTACCATTTGGTGCGTCCAAAATGATTTATGTGCCCATGGTAAGTTTGGCCCAAACCGTGCTCCTATCTTGCACTAACACTAACACTGTCTCTAAATGGACAAAAACATGATTCCATATGACGAACGTCACCTAGGAGGCCCATCAGGTGCGTCCAACAACGATTTTCGAGTATGTTCGATGCAAATCGAGCACCTATCTTCCAAATGGACCAAAACGAGCATCCACTTGAGCCTCGTCACCTAGGAGTCCCATCGACTACATCCATAACGATTTAATAGCCTATGGTACCTTTGGCACAAACCATGCTCCTATTTTGCACTCATACTAACACTATCTCTGAATGGACAGAAATGAGGTTCCACATGACCCACATCACCTAGGTGTTCTACCGAGTGTGTCCAAAATGATTTTTGAGCCTGTGGTACGTTCGGCGCAAACCGTGCACCTATCTTGCGTTGAGATTGACACTGTCTCCAAACAGACCAAAACGAGCATCCACTTGAGCCTCGTCACCTAGGAGTTCCATTGCATGCGTCCACAATGATTTCTCAGCCTGTGGTATGTTTGGCGCAAACCGTCCACCTATCTTGCGTCAAGATTAGCACTATATCCAAACAGACTAAAACGAGCATCCACTTGGGCCTCATCATATAGGAGTACCCTCGGGTGCATCCAAAAATATTTTCAAGCCTATGGCATGTTTGACACAAACCATGCACTTTTCTTATGTAAAGATTAGCACTATCTCTAAATAGACCGAAACAAGCATCCACTTGAGCCCCGTCACCTAGGCGTACCATTGGGTGCATCCAAAATGATTTTTTAGCCCATGGTACGTTTGGCGCAAACCATGCACCTATCTTGCACTGACACTAACTCTGTCTCCAAATGGATTGAAACGAGATTCCACATGACCAATGTCACCTAGGAGATCCATCGGGTGCATCAAAAATGATTTCTAAGCCTATGGTCTGTCAAGATTAGCACTATCTCTAAGCGGACCAAAACGAGCATCCACTTGAGCCTCGTCACCTAGGAGTACCCTCAGGTGCGTCCAAAACTATTTCTGAGCCTATGGTATGTTTGGCGCAAACTGTGCACCTTTCTTACACTGACACTAACACTGTCTTCAAATCGACTAAAAACGAGATTCCACATGACAAACGTCACCTACGAGATCCATCGGGTGCATCCAACAACGATTTCCAAGCATATGTTACGTTCGATTCAAACTGTGCACCTATCTTGCGTCAAAATTAGCACTATCTCCAAACGGACCGAAACGAGCATCCACTTGAGGCTTGAAACCTAGGAGTCTCATCGGTGCATCCATAATGATTTCTGAAACTATGGTACATTTGGGGCAAACCATGCACCTATGTTGCACCGATACTAACACGGTCTCCAAACGGACCGAAATGAGATTCCACATGACCCACGTCACCAAGGTGTTCGATCGGGTGTGTCGAAACCGATTTTGAAGCCCGTGGTACGTTTGAGGCAAACCGTGCACCTATCTTTCGTCATGATTATCACTATCTCCAAACGGACCGAAACGAGCATCCACTTGAGCCTCATCACCTAGGAGTACCATCGGGTGCATCCAAAATGATTTATGAGACTATGATATGTTTGGCGCAAACCATGCACCTATCTTGCACCAATACTAACACTGTCTCCAAAAGGGCCGAAATAAGATTCCACATGACCAATGTCACCTAGGAGATCTATCAGGTGCGTCAAAAATGATTTCTAAGCCTATAGTACGTTCAGCGCAAACCGTGCACCTATCTTGCTCAAGATTAGCAATATCTCCAAACGGACCAAATCGAGCATCCACTCAAGCCTCGTTACGTAGGAGTACCATCAGGTGTGTCCAAAATGATGTATGAGCCTATGGTACGTTTGGCGCAAACCGTGCACCTATCTTGCACTCACACTAACACTGTCTCCAAGTGGACTGAAACGAGATTCCACATGACGAACGTCACCTAGGAGAACCATCGGGTGCGTCCAACAACGATTTCCGAGTATGTTCGACGCAAATCAAGCACCTCTCTTCCATCAAGATTAGCATTATCTACAAACGGACCGAAACGAGCATCCACATGAGCCTCATCACCTAGGAGTGCCATTGGGTGCATCCATAATGATTTCACAGCCTATGGTACCTTTGGCGCAAACCATGCACCTATTTTGCACCGATACTAACACTGTCTCCAAATGGACTGAAATGAGGTTCCACATGACCCACGTCACCTAGGTGTTCTACTAGGTGTGTCCAAAATGATTTTCAAGCCTGTGGTACGTTCGGTGCAAACCGTGCACCTATCTTACATCGAGATTGGCACTATCTCCAAACAGACCGAAACGAGCATCCGCTTGATCCTCGTCACTTAGGAGTACCATTGTGTGCGTCCAAAACGATTTATGTGCCTATGGTATGTTTAGCGCAAACCGTGCACCTATCTTGCATCAAGATTAGCAGTATCTCCAAACAGACCGAAACGAGCATCCACTTGAGCTTCGTCACCTAGGAGTACCCTTGGGTGCGTCCAAAAAGATTTCTGATCCTATGGTACGTTCGACGCAATCTGTGCACCTATCTCCAAACAAACATGACGAACGTCACCTAGGAGATCCATCGGGTGCTTCCAATAATGATTTTTGAGTATGTTCGACGCAAATCGAGCACCTATCTTCTGTAAAGATTAGCACTATATCTAAACAGACTAAAACGAGCATCCACTCGAGCCTTGTCACCTAGGAGTCCCATCAGGTGCATCAATAACGATTTCTGAGCCTATGGTACGTTTGGTGGAAACGATGCACCTATCTTGCACGGATACAAACACTATCTCCAAACGGACCGAAACAAGATTCCATATGACCCACGTCACCTAGGTGTTCTATCCGGTGTGTCCAAAATGATTTTCAAGCCTATGGTTTGTTTGGCAAAAATGGTGCACCTATCTTGCTCAAGATTAGCACTATGTCCAAATATAACAAAACAAGCATCCACTTGAGCCTCGTCACCTAGGAGTACCATTGGGTGCGTTCGAAATGATTTCTGAGCCAATGGTACGTTTGGCGCAAACCGTGCACCTACCTTACATCAAGATCGGCACTATCTCCAAACGGACTGAAACGAGCATCGACTTGAGCCTCGTCACCTAGGAGTACCATCGGGTGCATCCAAAATGATTTCTGAACCTATGGTACGTTTGTCACAAACCGTGCACCTATCTTGCAGTCACTCTAACACTATCTCCAAATGGATTGAAACGAGATTCCACATGACCAATCTCACCTAGGAGATCCATTGGGTGCGTCCAAAATCATTTCTAAGCCTATGATACGTTTGGCACAAACCGTGCACCTATCTTGCTTCAAGATTAGCTCTATTTCCAAAAGGGCCGAAACGAGCATCCACTTCAGCCTCGTCACCTAGGAGTACCATCGGGTGCGTCCATAACGATTTTCTAAGCCATTGGTATCCTTGGCGCAATCCATGCACCTATCTTGCACCGATATTAACACTGTCTCCAAACGGACTGTAATGCGATTCCACATGACCCATGTCACCTTGGTGTTATATCGGGTGTGTACAAAAATATTTGTGAGCATGTGGTTCATTCAGCGCAAACCATGCACCTATCTTGCGTCGAGATTAGCACTATCTCCAAATAGACTTAAATGAGCATCCACTTGAGCCTCATCACCTAGGAGTACCATTGCGTGCATCCAAAACAATTTATGTTCCTATGGTATGTTTGGCGCAATCCGTGCACTTATGTTGCGTCAAGATTAGCACTATCTCCAAATAGACTAAAACGAGCATCGACATGAGCCTCGTCACCTAGGAGTCCAGTCGGGTGCATCCATAACGATTTCTGAGCCTATGGTACTTTTGGCACAAACCATGCACCTATCTTGCACCGATACTAACACTGTCTCCAAACCGACCGAAATGAAATTCCACATGACCCAGGTCACCTAGGTGTTCTATCGGTTGTGTCAAAAACGATTTTCAAGCCTGTGGTACGTTCGACACAAATCGTGCTCCTACCTTGCATCAAGATTAGCACTATCTCCAAATGGACCGAACGAGCATCCACTTGAGCCTTGTCACCAAGGAGTACCATCGCGTGCGTCCAAAACATTTTCTAAACCTATGGTACATTTATCGCAAAATCATACACCTATCTTGCACTGACACTAACACTGTCTCCAGATGGATTGAAATGAGATTCCACATGAGTAATCTCACCTAGGAGATGCATCGGGTTCGTCCAAAATGATTTCTGAGCCTATGGTACGTTCGGCGCATACCGCGCACCTATCTTGCATCAAGATTAGCTCTATCTCCAAACGGACTGAAACGAGCATCGACTTCAGCCTCATCACCTAGGAGTACCATCGGGTGCGTCCATAACGATTTCTGAGCCTATGGTACCTTTGGAGCAAACCATGCACCTATCTTGCACCGATACTAACACTATCTCCAAACGGATCGAAAGGAGATTCCACATGACCCACGTCACCTCGGTGTTCTATCGGGTGTGTCCAAAATGATTTTTGGGCCTATGGTACGTTTGGCGGAAATCGTCACCTATCTTGCGTCGAGTTTAGCACTATCTCCAAACAGACCGAAATGAGCATCCACTTGAGTCTCATCACATAGGAGTACTATCGGGTGCGTCCGAAATGATTTCTGAGCCTATGGTACGTTTGGCACAAACCGTGCACCTATCTTGCACTAACACTAACACTGTATCCAAATGGATTGAAATGAGATTCCACATGACCAATGCCACCTAGTGATGGGAATGGGATTCCCAATCTTCCATCAGGTAGAAGGTAACTATCATTTTAGGCGAAGAGTGACACACCAATCCAGCTTCAGATCGAAAGACCAAACCCTGCAATCTTGGCACCACAACTCCTCTAGTTATCAATCTCGTTTCAGTATATTTGGAGACAGTGTTAGTGTTAGTGTTAGTGCAAGATAGGTGCACGGTGTGCGCCATACGTACCATACGCTCAGAAATTATTTTGGATGCACCCAATGGAACTCCTAAGTGACGAGGCTCAAGTGGATGCTCCTTTTGGTCTATTTGGAGATAGTGCTAATCGTGACGCAAGATAGCCGCACGGTTTGCGCCGAACATACCATAGGCTCAGAAATCATTTTGGATGCACCCAATAGTACTCCTATGTGATGAGGCTCAAGTGGATGCTCATTTTGGTATGTTTGGAGATAGTGCTAATCTTGATGCAAGATAGCTGCATGGTTTGCGTCGAACGTACCATAGGCTTAGAAATCCTTTTGGACGTACCCGATGGATCTCCTAGGTGACATTGGTCATGTGGAATCTCGATTCTATCCATTTAGAGATAGTGGTAGCATTAGTGAAAGATAGGTGCTTGGTTTTTGCCAAGCGTACCATAGGAATAAAAATCATTTTGGACACACCCGATAGTACTCCTAGGTGACGAGGCTCAAGTGGATGCTCATTTTGGTCTGTTTGGAGATAGTACTAATCTTGACGCAAGATAGGTGCTCGGTTTGTGCCGAATATACTACAGGCTCAAAATTCATTTTGGACACACGATAGAACACTTAGGAGACGTGGGTCATGTGGAATCTCATTTCGGTCTGTTTTGAGACAGTGTTAGTGTTAATGCAAGATAGGTGCATGGAAATCATTGTTGGACGCACCCGATCGATCTCCTAGGTGACGTTGGTCATGTGGAATGTCGTTTCAGTGTATTTAGAAAAAGTGTTAGTCTTAGTCCAAGATAGGTGCACGGTTTGCGCCAAACGTATCATAGGCTTAGAAATCATTTTGGACGCACTCGATGCTACTCCTAGGTGATGAGGCTCCAGTTGATGCTCGTTTTGGTCTGTTTGAAGATAGTGTTAATCATGATGCAAGGTAGCTTCACAGATGTACCATAGGCTCAAAAATTGTTTTGGACGCACCCGAAGGATCTCCTAGGTGACATTGGTCGTGTGGAATCTTGGTTCAAGCCATTTGGAGACAATGTTAGTGTCAATGCAAGATAGGTGCATAGTTTGTGCCAAACGTAGCTCAGAAATCATTTTGGATGCACCCAATGGTACTCCTAGGTGATGAGGCTCAAGTGGATGCTCGTTTTGGTCCGTTTGGAGATAGTGCTAACCTTGACGCAAGATAGGTGCATGGTTTGCGTTCGTGCTATACGCTCAGAAATCATTGTTAGATGCACCCGATGGATCTCCCAGGTGACGTTGACCATGTGGAATCTCGTTTCAGTCTATTTGGAGACAGGGCTAGTGTTAGTGTCAGTGCAAGATAGGTGCCCGGTTTGCGCCATACGTACCATAGGCTTAGAAATCGTATTGGACGCACCTGATGGTACTCCTAGGTGACGAGGCTCAAGTGGATGCTCATTTTGGTCTGTTTGGAGATAGTGCTAATCGTGACGCAAGATAGCTACACGGTTTGCGATGACATACCATAGGCCCAGAAATCATTTTGGACGCACCCAATGGTACTCCTAGGTGACGTGTCCCAAGTGGATGCTTGTTTTGGTGTGTTTGGAGATAGTGCTAATCTTAACGCAAGATAGCTACATGGTTTACGCCGAATGTACCATAGGCTCAGAAATCCTTTTTTACGCACCCGATGGATCTCCTAGGTGACATTAGTCATGGGGAATCTTGTTTATATCCTTTTAGAGATAGTGGAAGCGTTGATAGGTGCACGGTTTTTGCCAAGCATACCATGGGCACAGAAATCATTTTGGACGCGTCCAATGGTACTCCTAGGTGATGAGGCTCAAGTGGATGCTCGTTTTGGTCTATTTGGAGATAGTGCTAATCTTAACGCAAGATAGGTGCACGGTTTGCACCGAACATACCATGGGCTCGAAAATCATTTTTGACACACCCGTTGGTACTCCTAGGTGATGAGGCTCAACTGGATGCTCGTTTTGGTCTGTTTGGAGATGGTGCTGAGATAGTGCTAATCTAGACGCAAGATAGGTGCACGGTTTGCGCCGAACGTACCATAGGCTTAGAAATCGTTTTGGACGCACTCGAAGGATATCCTAGGTGACATTGGTCATGTGGAATCTCAGTTCAATCCATTTGGAGACACTGTTAGTGTCAGTGCAAGATACGTACATAGTTTGCGCCAAACGTAGCTCAGAAATCGTTTTGGACGCACCCGATGGTACTCCTAGGTGACGAGGCTCAAGTCGATGCTCGTTTCGGTCTATTTGGAGATAGTGCTAATCTTGACACAAGATAGGTACATGGTTTGTGCCAAACATACCACAGGCTCGAAAATCTTTTTGGACACACCCGATAGAACAACTAGGTGACGTGGGTCACGTGGAATCTCATTTCGGTCCATTTAGAGACAGTGTTAGTATCGGTGCCAGATAAGTGCATGTTTTGTGCCAAATGTACCATAGGCCCAAAAATCATTTTGGACACACCCGATAGAACACATAGGTGACGTGAGTCATGTGGAATCTCATTTCAGTCTGTTTGGAGATGTGTTAGTATTGGTGCAAGATAGGTGCATGGTTTGCGCCAATCGTACCATAGGCTCTGAAATCGTTTTGGATGCACCCGATGGATCTCCTCGGAGACTTTGGTCATGTGGAATCTTGTTTCAATCCATTTGGAGATAGTGTTGGTGTTAGTGCAAGATAGGTGCATGGTTTGCACCGAACATACCATGAGCTCAAAAATCATTTTGGACACACCCGATAGAACACATTGGTGACGTGGGTCATGTGGAATCTCATTTCGGTCCATTTGAAGACAGTGTTAGTATCGAGAAAAATAGGTACACATTTTGCACCAATCGTACCATAGGTTCAGAAATCATTTTGTACGCACCCGATTGTACTCCTAGGTGACGAGGCTCATGTGCATGATGGTTTCTGTCTATTTGGAGATAGTGCTAATCTTGACGTAAGATAGATGCATTGTTTGCGTTGAACATACCATACGCTCATAAATCATTGTTGGACGCAACCGATGGATCTCCTAGGTGATGTTGGTCATGAGGAATCTCGTTTCTCTCAATTTTGAGACAATGTTAGTGTCAGTGCAAGATTGGTGCATGGTTTGCACCAAACGTACCATTTTGGATGCACCCAATGGTACTCCTAGGTGACGAGGCTCAAGTGGATGCTCGTTTCGGTCTGTATGGAGATAGTGCTAATCTTGACGCAAGATAGGTGCATGATTTGCGCCGAACATACCACAAACTCAAAAATCATTTTAGACACACCCGATAGAACACCTAGGTGACATGGGTCTTATGGAATCTTATTTCGATCCGCATGGAGATGGTGTTAGTATCGGTGCAAGATAGGTGCATGGTTTGCGCCACACGTACCATAGGCTCAGAAATCGTTTAGGACACACCCGATGGTACTCCTTGGTGACGAGGCTCAAATAGATGCTCGTTTCGGTCCGTTTGGAGATAGTGCTAACCTTGACGCAAGTTAGGTGCACGGTTTGCGTTGAACGTACCACAGGCTCAGAAAACATTGTTTGACGCACCCCATGGATCTCCTAGGTGATGGTGGTCATGTGGAATGTCATTTTAGTGGATTTGGAGACAGTGTTAGTCTTAGTGCAAGATAGGTGCACGGTTTACGCCGAACATACCATAGGCTCAGAAATCATTTTGGATGCACCCAATAGTACTCCTATGTGATGAGGCTCAAGTGGATGCTCATTTTGGTATGTTTGGAGATAGTGCTAATCTTGATGCAAGATAGCTGCATGGTTTGCGCCGAACGTACCATAGTCTTAGAAATCCTTTTGGATGCACCCGATGGATCTCCTAGGTGACATTGGTCATGTGGAATCTCGATTCTATCCATTTAGAGATAGTGGTAGCGTTAGTGAAAGATAGGTGCTTGGTTTTTGCCAAGCGTACCATAGGAATAAAAATCATTTTGGACACACCCGATAGTACTCCTAGGTGACGAGGCTCAAGTGGATGCTCATTTTGGTCTGTTTGGAGATAGTGCTAATCTTGACGCAAGATAGGTGCTCGGTTTGTGCCGAACGTACTACAGGCTCAAAATTCATTTTGGACACACGATAGAACACTTAGGAGACGTGGGTCATCTAGAATCTCATTTCGGTCTGTTTTGAGATAGTGTTAGTGTTAATGCAAGATAGGTGCATGGAAATCATTGTTGGACGCACCCGATCGATCTCCTAGGTGACGTTGGTCATGTGGAATGTCGTTTCAGTGTATTTAGAAAAAGTTTTAGTCTTAGTCCAAGATAGGTGCACGGTTTGCGCCAAACATATCATAGGCTTAGAAATCATTTTGGACGCACTCGATGGTACTCCTAGGTGACGAGGCTCCAGTTGATGCTCGTTTTGGTCTGTTTGAAGATAGTGCCAATCATGATGCAAGTTAGGTGCACGGTTTGCGTCGAACGTACCATAGGCTCGGAAATCCTTGTTGGACGCACCCCATGGATCTCGTAGTTGACGTTGGTCATGTGGAATGTCGTTTCAGTGGATTTGGAGATAGTTTTACTCTCATTGCAAGATAGGTGCACGGTTTGCACTAAATGTACCATAGGCTCATATATCGTTTTGGACACGCCTGATGGTACTCCTAGGTGATGAAACTCAAGTGGATGCTCGTTTTGGTCTATTTGGAGATAGTGCTAATGTTGACGCAAGATAGCTGCATGGTTTGCGCTGAACGTACCATAGGCTCAAAAATCATTTTAGACGCACCAGAAATTACTCCTTGGTGACGAGGCACAAGTGTGTGCTCATTTTGGTCTGTTCAGAGATAGTGCTAATCTTGACGCAGGATAGCTGCATGGTTTGCGCCGTACGTACCATAGGCATAAAATTATTTTGGACACACCCGATAGAACACCAAGGTGACGTGGGTCATGTGGAATCTCATTTCGATCTGTTTGGAGATAGTGTTAGTATCGACGCAAGATAGGTTCATGGTTTGCGCCAATCATACCATAGGCTCAGAAATCGTTTTGGACGCACCTGATGGAACTCCTAGGTAGGGATGAAAACGGATCGGATACGAACGGATATCACTGATATCATATTTGTTTTCATATTTATGTCCGGATTCGAATTTAAATACGGATAGTATAAAAAAATGCCAAATAGGATACGATTGGATATCGACATCATAAATATGTTATTTAAATATTTGGATACGAATACTGTATCGGATGTTAAATATCCGAACTCGGATACGGATGGATTAAAACCCCTCTAAACGAATTCGGTCTCGAATACGGTCGGAAAATATCCGTACCATTTTCATCCCTACTCCTAGGTGACAAGGCAAAAGTGGATGCTCGTTTCGGTCCATTTGGAGATAGTGCTAACCTTGATGCAAGTTAGGTGCACGGTTTGCGTCGAACATACCATAGGCTCGAAAATCGTTGTTAGACGCACCCCATGGATCTCCTAGGTGACGTTGGTCATGTGGAATGCCGTTTCAGTGGATTGGAGACAGTGTTAGTCTCAGTGCAAGATAGGTGCACGGTTTGCGCCAAACGTACCATAGGCTCATAAATCATTTTGGACGCACCCGATCGTACTCCTAGGTGACGAGGCTCAAGTGGATGCTCATTTTGGTCTGTTTGGAGATAGTGCTAATCTTGACGCAAGATAGGTGCTCGGTTTGTGCCGAACGTACTATAGGCTCAAAATTCATTTTGGACACACGATAGAACACTTAGGAGACGTGGGTCATGTGGAATCTTATTTCGGTCTGTTTTGAGATAGTGTTAGTGTTAATGCAAGATAGGTGCATGGAAATCATTGTTGGACGCACCCGATCGATCTCCTAGGTGACGTTGGTCCTGTGGAATGTCGTTTCAGTGTATTTAGAAAAAGTTTTAGTCTTAGTCCAAGATAGGTGCACGGTTTGCGCCAAACATATCATAGGCTTAGAAATCATTTTGGACGCACTCGATGGTACTCCTAGGTGACGAGGCTCCAGTTGATGCTCGTTTTGGTCTGTTTGAAGATAGTGCTAATCATGATGCAAGTTAGGTGCACGGTTTGCGTCGAACGTACCATAGGCTCGGAAATCCTTGTTGGACGCACCCCATGGATCTCGTAGTTGACGTTGGTCATGTGGAATGTCGTTTCAGTGGATTTGGAGATAGTTTTAGTCTCATTGCAAGATAGGTGCACGGTTTGCACTAAATGTACCATAGGCTCAAATATCGTTTTGGACACACCTGATGGTACTCCTAGGTGATGAAACTCAAGTGGATGCTTGTTTTGGTCTATTTGGAGATAGTGCTAATGTTGACGCAAGATAGCTGCATGGTTTGCGCTGAACGTACCATAGGCTCAAAAATCGTTTTAGACGCACCAGAAATTACTCCTTGGTGACGAGGCACAAGTGTGTGCTCGTTTTGGTCTGTTCAGAGATAGTGCTAATCTTGACGTAGGATAGCTGCACGGTTTGCGACGTACGTACCATAGGCATAAAATTATTTTGGACACACCCGATAGAACACCAAGGTGACGTGAGTCATGTGGAATCTCATTTCGATCTGTTTGGAGATAGTGTTAGTATCGACGCAAGATAGGTTCATGGTTTGCTCCAATCGTACCATAGGCTCAGAAATCGTTTTGGACGCACCTGATGGAACTCCTAGGTAGGGATGAAGACGGATCGGATACGAACGGATATCACTGATATCATATTTGTTTTCATATTTATGTCCGGATTCGGATTTGAATACGGATAGTATAAAAAATGCCAAATAGGATACGATTGGATATCGACATCATAAATATGTTATTTAAATATTCGGATACGAATACTGTATCGGATGTTAAATATCCGAACTCGGATACGGATGGATTAAAACCCCTCTAAACGAATTCGGTCTCGAATACGGTCGGAAAATATCCGTACCATTTTCATCCCTACTCCTAGGTGACAAGGCAAAAGTGGATGCTCGTTTCGGTCCATTTGGAGATAGTGCTAACCTTGATGCAAGTTAGGTGCACGGTTTGCGTCGAACATACCATAGGCTCGAAAATCGTTGTTAGACGCACCCCATGGATCTCCTAGGTGATGTTGTTCATGTGGAATGCCATTTCAGTGGATTGGAGACAGTGTTAGTCTCAGTGCAAGATAGGTGCACGGTTTGCGCCAAACGTCCCATAGGCTCATAAATCATTTTGGACACACCCGATCGTACTCCTAGGTGACAAAACTTAAGTGGATGCTCATTTTGGTCTGTTTGGAGATTGTGCTAATCTTGACACAAGATAGTTGCATGGTTTGCGCTGAACGTACCATAGGCTCAAAAATCATTTTAGACGCACTCGATGGTACTCCTTGGTGACGAGGCTCAAGTGTGTGCTCGTTTTGGTCTATTTGGAGGTAGTGCTAATCTTGACGCAAGATAGTTGCATGGTTTGCACTAAATGTACCACATGCTTAAAAATCATTTTGGACACACCTGATAGAACACCATGGTGACGTGGGTCATGTGGAATCTCATTTCGATCCATTTGGAGATAGTGTTAGTATCGACGCAAGATGGGTTCATGGTTTGCGCCAATCGTACCATAGGCTCAGAAACCATTTTGGACGCACCTAATGGTACTCCTAGGTGACAAGGCTCAAGTGGATGCTCGTTTCGGTCCATTTGGATATAGTGCTAACCTTTATGCAAGTTAGGTGCATGGTTTGCGTCGAACGTACCATAGGCTTAGAAATCGTTGTAGGACGCACCCTATGGATCTCCTAGGTGACGTTGGTCATGTGGAATGTCGTTTCAGTGGATTTGGAGATAGTGTTAGTCTCAGTGCAAAATAGGTGCATGGTTTGCGCCAAACGTACCATAGGCTCATAAATCATTTTAGACGCACCCAATGGTACTCCTAGGTGACAAAACTCAAGTGGATGCTCATTTTGGTCTGTTCAGAGATTGTGCTAATCTTGACGCAAGATAGCTGCATGGTTTGCGGCGAACATACCATAGGCACCAAAATCGTTTTAGACGGACCCGATGGTACTCCTTGGTGATGAGGCTCAAGTGTGTGCTCGTTTTGGTCTATCCAGAGATAGTGCTAATCTTGACGCAACATAGCTGCATGGTTTGCGTCGAACGTACCACGGTCTGAAAAATAATTTTGGACACACCTGATAGAACACCAAGGTGATGTGGGTCATGTGAAATCTCATTTCGATCCGTTTGGAGATAGTGTTAGTATCGACGCAAGATAGGTTCATGGTTTGCGGCAATAGTACCATAGGCTCAGAAATAGTTTTAGACACACCTGATGGTACTCCTAGGTGACGAGGCTCAAGTGGATGCTCATTTCGGTCCATTTGGAGATAGTGCTAATCTTGATGCATCTTAGGTGCACGGTTTGCGTTGCACATAGCATGGGCTCGAAAATCGTTGTTGGACACACCCCATGGATATCCTAGGTGACGTTGGTCATGTGGAATGTCGTTTTAGTGGATTTGGAGACAGTGTCAATCTCAGAGCAAGATAGGTGCACGGTTTGCGCAAAACATACCATAAGCTCATAAATCATTTTTGTACGCACCTGATGGTACTCCTAGGTGACGAAACTCAAGTGGATGCTCGTTTTGGTCTGTTTGGAGATTGTGCTAACCTTGACGTAAGATAGCTGCATGGTTTGTGCCAAACGTACCATAGGCTCAAGAATAGTTTTAGACGCACCAGATGGTACTCCTTGGTGACAAGGCAAAGTGTGTGCTCGTTTTGGTCTATTCGGAGATAGTGCTAATCTTGACGCAAGATAGCTGCACGGTTTGCGGCGAACGTACCACAGGCTTAAAAATCATTTTGGACACACCAGATAGAACACCAAGGTGACATGGGTCATGTGGAGTCTCATTTCGATCCGTTTGGAGATAGTGTTAGTGTCGACGCAAGATAGGTTCATGGTTTGCGCCAATCAAACCATATGCTCAGAAATCGTATTGGACGCACCTGATGGTACTCCTAAGTGACAAGGCTTAAGTGGATGCTCGTTTCGGTCCATTTGGAGATAGTGCTAACCTTGATGCAATTTAGCTGCATGGTATGCGTCGAACATACCATAGGCTTGGAAATCGTTGTTGGACGCACTCCATGGATTCCTAGGTGACGATGGTCATGTGGAATGTCGTTTTAGTGGATTTGGAGACAGTGTTAGTCTCAGTGCAAGATAGGTGCACGGTTTGCGCCAAACATACCATAGGCTCATGAATCGTTTTGGACGCACCCGATGGTACTCCGAGGTGACGAAACTCAAGTGGATGCTCGTTTTGGTCTGTTTGGAGATTGTGGTAATCTTGATGCAATATAGCTATATGGTTTGTGGCGAACGTACCATAGGCTCCAAAATCATTTTAGACGCACCCGATGGTACTCCTTGGTCATGAGGCTCAAGTGTGTGCTCGTTTTGGTCTATTCGGAGATATTGCTAATCTTAACGAAAGATAGCTACACGATTTGCGCCGAACGTACCACAAGCTTAAAAATCATTTTGGACACACCCGATAGAACACCAAGGTGACGTGGGTCATGTGGAATCTCATTTCGATCCGTTTCGAGATAGTATTAGTATCGCCACAGGACAGGTTCATGGTTTGCGCCAATCGTACCATAGGCTGAGAAATCATTTTGGACGCACCGGATGGTACTCCTAGGTGACAAGGCTCAAGTGGATTCTCATTTCGGTCCATTTGGAGATAGTGCTATTCTTGATGCAAGTTAGGTGCACGGTTTGCGTCAAACGTACCATACGCATGGGAATCCTTGTTGGACACACCCCATGGATCTCCTAGGTGACGTTGGTCATGTGGAATGTCGTTTCAGTGGATTTGGAGACAGTGTTAGTCTCAGTGCAAGATAGGTGCGCTGTTTACGGTAAATGTACCATAGGCTCATAAATCGTTGTTGGACGCACCCCATGGATCTCCTAGGTGACGTTGGTCATGTGGAATGTCGTTTCAGTGGATTTGGAGACAGTGTTAGTCTCAGTGCAAGATAGGTGCCCGGTTTGTGTCAAACGTACCGTTGGCACATAAATCGTTTTGGACGCACCCGATGGTACTCCTAGGTGACAAAACTCAAGTGGATGCTCATTTTGGTCTATTTGGAGATTGTGCTAATCTTGACGCAAGATAGCTGCATGGTTTGCGGCGAATGTACCATAGGCTCCAAAATCATTTTAGACGCACCCGATGGTACTCCTTGGTGATGAGGCTCAAGTGAATGCTCGTTTTGGTCTATTCGGAGATAGTGCTAATCTCGACGCAAGATAGCTGCACGGTTTGCGCCGAACGTACCATGGTCTGAAAAATCATTTTGCACACATCTAATAGAACACCAAGGAGATATGGGTCATGTGAAATCTCATTTTGATCCGTTTGGAGATAGTGTTAGTATAGACACAAGATAGGTTTATGGTTTGCGCCAACAGTACCATAGGCTCAGAAATAGTTTTGGACGCACCTGATGGTACTCCTAGGTGACAAGGCTCAAGTGGATGGTTGTTTCAGTCTATTTGGAGATAGTGCTAACCTTGATGTAAGTTAGGTGCACGGTTTGCGTCGAACGTACCATAGGCTCGAAAATCGTTGTTGGACACACCCCATGGATATCCTACATTACGTTGGTCATGTGGAATGTTGTTTTAGTGGATTTGGAGACAGTGTTAATCTCAGTGCAAGATAGGTGCATGGTTTGTGCCAAATGTACCATAGGCTCATAAATCGTTTTGGACACACCCGATGCTAATCCTAGGTGACGAAACTCAAGTGGATGCTCATTTTGGTCTGTTTGGAGATTGTGCTAACCTTGACGCAAGATAGCTGCATGGTTTGCGCCAAATGTACCATAGTCTCAAAAATCATTTTAGACGCACCCGATGGTACTCCTTGAGGATGAGTGTGGGCTCGTTTTGGTCTATTAGGAGATAGTGCTAATCTTGACGCAAGATAGCTGCACGGTTTGCGATGAACGTACCATAGGCTTAAAAATCATTTTGGACACACCAGATAGAACACCAAGGTGACATGGGTCATGTGGAATCTCATTTCGATCCGTTTGGCGATAGTGTTAGTATTGACGCAAGATAGGTTCATGGTTTGCGCCAATCAAACCATATGCTCAGAAATCGTATTGGACGCACCTGATGGTACTCCTAGGTGACAAGGCTCAAGTGGATGCTCGTTTTGGTCCATTTGGAGATAGTACTAACCTTGATGCAAGTTAGGCGCATGGTATGGGTCGAACGTACCATAGGCTTGGAAATCTTTGTTGGATGCACCCCATGGATCTCCTAGGTGACGATGGTCATGTGGAATGTCGTTTCAGTGGATTTGGAGACAGTATTAGTCTCAGTGCAAGATTGGTGCACGATTTGCGCCAAATGTACCATAGGCTCATAAATCGTTTTGGACGCACCCGATAGTACGCCGAGGTGACCAAACTCCAGTGGATGCTCGTTTTGGTCTGTTTGGACATTATGCTAATCTTGACGCAATATAGCTCCATGGTTTGTGGCGAACGTACCATAGGCTCCAAAATCATTTTAGACGCACCCGATGGTACTCCTTGGTGATGAGGGTCAATTGTGTGCTCGTTTTGGTCTATCCGGAGATAGTGCTAATCTTAACGAAAGATAGATGCACAGTTTGCGCCGAATGTACCACAGGCTTAAAAATCATTTTGGACACACCCGATAGAACACCAAGGTGACTTGGTTCATGTAGAATCTCATTTCGATCCGTTTGGAGATAGTATTTATATCGACATAAGATAGGTTCATGGTTTGCGCCAATCGTACCATAGGGTCAGAAATCATTTTGGACGCACCGGATGGTACTCCTAGGTGACAAGGCTCAAGTGGGTGCTCGTTTCGGTCCATTTGGAGATAGTGCTAACCTTGATGCAAGTTAGGTGCACGATTTGCGTCGAACGTACCATAGGCTTGGAAATCCTTGTTGGACGCACCCCGTGGGTCTCCTAGGTGACGTTGGTCATGTTGATGTTGTTTCAGTGGATTTGGAGACAGTGTTAGTCTCAGTGCAAGATAGGTGTATGGTTTACGCTAAACGTACCATAGGCCCAAAAATCATTGTTGCACGCACCCCATGGATCTCCTAGGTGACGTTGGTCGTGTGGAATGTCGTTTCAGTGGATTTGGAGATAGTGTTAGTCTCAGTGCAAGATAGGTGCACGGTTTGTGCCAAACGTACCATAGGCTCATAAATCGTTTTGGACGCACACGATGGTACTCCTAGGTGACGAAACTCAAGTGGATGCTCATTTGGTATATTTGGAGATTGTGCTAATCTTGACGCAAGATAGCTGCATGGTTTGCGGCGAACGTACCATAGGCTTCGAAATCATTTTAGACGCACCCGATGGTACTCCTTGGTGATGAGGCTCAAGTGTGTGCTCGTTTTGGTCTATTTAGAGATAGTGCTAATCTTGACGCAATATAGCTGCACGGTTTGCGCCGAACGTACCACGGTCTAAAAAATCATTTTGGACACACCTGATCTAACACCAAGGTGATGTGGGTCATGTGGAATCTTATTTCAATCTGTTTGGAGATAGTGTTTGTATCGACGCAAGATAGGTTCATGGTTTGCGCCAATAGTACCATAGGCTCAGAAATCGTTTTGGACGCACCTGATGGTACTCCTAGGTGACAAGGCTCAAGTGGATGCTCGTTTCAGTCCATTTGGAGACAGTGCTAACCTTGATGCAAGTTAGGTGCACAGTTTGTGTCGAACATACCATAGGCTCAAAAATCATTGTTGGACACACCCCATGGATATCCTAGGTGACGTTGGTCATGTGGAATGTCGTTTTAGTGGATTTGGAGACAGTGTTCATCTCAGTGGAATATAGGTGCACGGTTTGCGCCAAACGTACCATAGGCTCATAAATAGTTTTGGACGCACCCGGTGGTACTCGTAGGTGACGAAACTCAAGTGGATGCTCGTTTTGGTCTGTTTGGAGATTGTGCTAACCTTGACGCAAGATAGCTGCATGGTTTGCACCGAACGTACCATAGGCTCAAAAATCGTTTTAGACGCACCCGATGGTACTCCTTGGTGACGAGGCTCAAGTGTGTGCTTGTTTTGGTCTATTCGGAGATAGTGCTAATCATGACGCAAGATAGCTGCACGGTTTGCGCCATACGTACACAAGCTTAAAAATAATTTTAGACACAACAGATAGAACACCAAGGTGACATGGGTCATGTGGAATCTCATTTCGATCCATTTGGAGATAGTGTTAGTATCGACGCAAGATAGGTTCACGGTTTGCGCCAATCGAACCATATATTCAGAAATCGTATTGGACGCACCTGATGGTACTCCTAGGCGACAAGGCTCAAGTGGTGCTCGTTTCGATCTATTTGGAGAGAGTGCTAACCTTGATGCAAGTAGGTTCATGGTATGCGTCGAACGTACCATAGGCTTGGAAATCGTTGTTGGACGCACCCCATGGATCTCCTAAGTGACAATGGTCATGTGGAATGTCGTTTCAGTGGATTTGGAGACAGTGTTAGTCTCAGTGCAAGATAGGTGCACGGTTTGCGCCAAACGTACCATAGTCTCATAAATTGTTTTGGACGTACCAGATGGTACTCTGAGGTGACGAAACTCAAGTGGATGCTCGTTTTGGTCTGTTTGGAGATTGTGCTAATCTTGACGCAATATAGCTGCATGGTTTGTGGCGAATGTACCATAGGCTCGAAAATCATTTTAGACGCACCCGATGGTACTCCTTGGTGATGAGGCTCAAGTGTGTGCTCGTTTTGGTCTATCCGGAGATAGTGCTAATCTCAACGAAAGATTGCTGCTCGGTTTGTGCCAAACGTACCACAGGCTTAAAAATCATTTTGGAGACACCTGATAGAACACAAAGGTGACGTGGGTCATGTGGAATCTCATTTCGATCCGTTTGGAGATAGTATTAGTATCGACACAGGATAGGTTCATGGTTTGTGCCAATCGTACCATAGGCTCAGAAATCGTTTTGGACGCACCAGATGGTACTCCTAGGTGACAAGGCTCAAGTGGATGCTCGTTTCGGTCCATTTGGAGATAGTGCTAACCTTGATGCAAGTTAGGTGCACGGTTTGCGTCGAACGTACCATTGGCTCAGAAATCCTTGTTGGACGCACCCATGGATCTCCTAGGTGAGGTCATGTGGAATGTCGTTTCAGTGGATTTGGAGACAATGTTAGTCTCAGTGCAAGATAGGTGCATGGTTTACGCTGAACGTACCATAGGCCCATAAATCATTGTTGGACGCACCCCATGGATCTCCTAGGTGACGTTGGTCATGTGGAATGTCATTTTAGTGGATTTGGAGACAGTGTTAGTCTCAGTGCAAGATAAGTGCACGGTTTGCGCCAAACGTACCATAGGCTCATAAATCATTTTGAACGCATCCGATGGTACTCCTAGGTGACGAAACTCAAGTGGATGCTTATTTTGGTCTGTTTGGAGATTGTGCTAGTCTTGACGCAAGATAGCTGCATGGTTTGCGGCGAACATACCATAGGCTCTAAAATCTTTTTAGACGCACCCGATGGTACTCCTTGGTGATGAGGCTCAAGTGTGTGCTCATTTTGGTCTATTCGGAGATAGTGCTAATCTTGACGTAAGAAAGCTGCACAGTTTGCGCCGAACGTACCACGGTCTAAAAAATTATTTTGGACACACCTGATAGAACACCCAGGTGATGTGGGTCATGTGGAATCTCATTTCGATCCGTTTGGAGATAGTGTTAGTATCGACGCAAGATAGGTTCATGGTTTGCACCAATAGTACCATAGGCTCAGAAATAGTTTGGGACGCACCTGATGGTGCTCCTAGGTGACAAGGCTCAAGTGGATGCTCGTTTCAGTCCATTTGGAGATAGTGCTAACCTTGATGCAAGTTAGGTGCACGGTTTGCATCGAACATACCATAGGCTCGAAAATCGTTGTTGGCCACACCCCATGGATATCCTAGGTGACGTTGGTCATGTGGAATGTCATTTTAGTGGATTTGGAGACAGTGTTCATCTCAGTGCAATATAGGTGCACGGTTTGCTCCAAACGTACCATAGGCTCATAAATCATTTTGGACGCACCCGGTGGTACACGTAGGTGACGAAACTCAAGTGGATGCTCGTTTTGGTCTGTTTGGAGATTGTGCTAACCTTGACGCAAGATAGCTGCATGGTTTGCGCCAAACGTACCATAGGCTCAAAAATCATTTTAGATGCACCCGATGGTACTCCTTGGTAATGAGGCTCAAGTGTGTGCTCGTTTTGGTCTATTCGGAGATAGCGCTAATCTTGACGCAAGATAGCTGCACGATTTGCACCGAACGTACCACAAGCTTAAAAATCATTTTGGACACACCAGATAGAACACCAAGGTGACATGGGTCATGTGGAATCTCATTTTGATCCGCTTGGAGATAGTGTTAGTATCGATGATGATAGGTTCATGGTTTGCGCTAATCAAACCATATGCTTAGAAACTGTATTGGACGCACCTGATGGTACTCCTAGGAGACAAGGCTCAAGTGGATGCTCGTTTCGATCCATTTGGAGAGAGTGCTAACCTTGATGCAAGTTAGGTGGTTGGTATGCGTCGAACGTACCATAGGCTTGGAAATCATTTTTGGACGCACCCCATGGATCTCCTTGGTGACGATGGTCATGTGGAATGTCGTTTCAGTGGATTTGGAGACAGTGTTAGTCTCAGTGCAAGATAGGTGCAAGGTTTGCGCCAAATGTACCATAGGCTCATAAATCATTTTGGACGCACCCGATGGTACTCTGAGGTGACGAAACTCAAGTGGATGCTCGTTTTGGTCTGTTTGGAGATTGTGCTAATCTTGACGTAATATAGCTGCATGGTTTGTGGCAAACGTACCATAGGCTCCAAAATCATTTTAGACGCACCCGATGGTAGTCCTTGGTGATGAGGCTCAAGTGTGTGCACGTTTTGGTCTATCCGGAGATAGTGCTAATCTTAATGAAAGATAGCTGCACAGTTTGCGCCGAATGTACCACAGGCTTAAAAATCATTTTGGACACACCCGATAGAACACCAAGGTGACGTGGGTCATGTGGAATCTCATTTCGATCCGTTTGGAGATAGTATTAGTATCGAGAAAGGATTGGTTCATGGTTTGCGCTAATCGTACCATAGGCTCAGAAATCGTTTTGGTCGCACCGGATGGTACTCCTAGGTGACAAGGCTCAAGTGGATGCTCGTTTCGGTCCGTTTGGAGATAGTGCTAACCTTGATGCAAGTTAGGTGCACGGTTTACGTCGAACGTACCATAGGCTCGGAAATCCTTGGTGGACGCACACCATGGATCTCCTAGGTGACGTTGGTCATGTGGAATGTCGTTTTAGTGGATTTGGAAACAGTGTTAGTCTCAGTGCAAGATAGGTGCATGGTTTACGCTAAACGTACCATAGGCCCATAAATCGTTGTTGGACGCACCCGATGGTACTCCTTGGTGATGAGGCTCAAGTGTGTGCTCATTTCGGTCTATTCGGAGATAGTGCTAATCTTGACGCAAGATAGCTGCACGGTTTGCGCCGAACGTGCTACGGTCTGAAAAATCATTTTGGACACACCTGATAGAACACCAAGGTGATGTCGGTCATGTGGAATCTCATTTCGATCCCTTTAGAGATAGTGTTAGTATCGACGCAAGATAGGTTCATGGTTTGCGCCAATAGTACCATAGGCTCAGAAATAGTTTGTTACGCACCTGATGGTACTCCTAGGTGACAAGGCTCAAGTGGATGCTCGTTTTAGTCCATTTGAGATAGTGCTAACCTTGATGCAAATTAGGTGCACGGTTTGCGTCGAACATACCATAGGCTCAAAAATCATTGTTGGACACACCCCATGGATATCCTAGGGGACGTTGGTCATGTGGAATGTCGTTTTAGTGGATTTGGAGACTGTTAATCTCAGTGCAAGATAGGTGCACGGTTTGCACCATCGTACTCGTAGGTGATGAAACTCAAGTGGATGCTCGTTTTGGCCTGTTTGAAGATTGTGCTAACCTTGATGTAAGATAGCTGCATGGTTTGCACCAAGCGTACCATAGGCTCAAAAATCATTTTAGACGCACCCGATGGTACTCCTTGGTGACGAGGCTCAAGTGTGTGCTCGTTTTGGTCTATTCGGAGATAGTGCTAATCTTGACGCAAGATAGCTGCACGGTTTGCGCCGAACGTACCACAAGCTTAAAAATCATTTTGGACACACCAGATAGAACACCAAGGTGACATGGGTCATGTGGAATCTCATTTCGTTCCGTTTGGAGATAGTGTTAGTATCGACGCAAGATAGGTTCACGGTTCGCGCCAATCAAACCATATGCTCAAAAATCATTTTGGACGCACCTGATGGTACTCCTAGGTGACAAGGCTCAAGTGGATGCTCGTTTCGATCCATTTGGAGATAGTGCTAACCTTGATGCAAGTTAGGTGCATGGTATGCATCGAACGTACCATAGGCTTGGAAATCGTTGTTGGATGCACCCCATGGATCTCCTAGGTGACGATGTTCATGTGGAATGTTGTTTCAGTGGATTTGGAGAGAGTGTTAGTCTCTGTGCAAGATAGGTGCACGGTTTGCGCCAAATGTACCATAGGCTCATAAATCGTTTTGGACGCACCCGATGGTACTTCGAGGTGACGAAACTCAAGTGGATGCTCGTTTTGGTCTGTTTGGAGATTGTGCTAATCTTGACGAATATAGCTGCATGGTTTGTGGCGAATGTACCATAGGCTCCAAAATCATTTTAGACGCACCCGATGGTACTCCTTGGTGATGAGGCTCAAGTGTGTGCTCATTTTTGTCTATTCGGAGATAGTGCTAATCTTAACGAAAGATAGCTGCACGGTTTGCGCCGAACGTACCACAGGCTTAAAAATCATTTTGGACACACCCGATAGAACACCAAGGTGACGTGGGTCATGTGGAATCTCATTTCGATCCATTTGGAGATAGTATTAGTATCGACACAGGTTAGGTTCATGGTTTGCGCCAATCGTACCATAGGCTCAGAAATCATTTTGGACGCACCGAATGGTACACCTAGGTGACAAGGCTCAAGTGGATGCTCGTTTCGGTCCATTTGGAGATAGTGCTAACCTTGATGCAAGTTAGGTGCACGGTTTGCGTCGAACGTACCATAGGCTCAGAAATCCTTGTTGGACGCACCCCATGGATCTCCTAGGTGACGTTGGTCGTGTGGAATGTCGTTTCAGTGGATTTGGAGACAGTGTTAGTCTTAGTGCAATATAGGTGCATGGTTTACGCTAAACGTACCATAGGCTCATAAATCATTGTTGGACGCACCCCATGGATCTCCTAGGTGACGTTGGTCATGTGGAATGTCATTTCAGTGGATTTGGAGACAGTGATAGCTCAATGCAAGATTGGTGCACGGTTTGCGCCAAACGTACCATAGGCTCATAAATCATTTTGGACGCACCTGATGGTACTCCTAGGTGACGAAACTCAAGTGGATGCTCATTTTGGTCTGTTTGGAGATTGTGCTAATCTTGACGCAAGATACCCATGGTTTGCGCTGAAGGTACCATAGGCTCAAAAATCATTTTAGAAGCACCCGATGGTACTCCTTGGTGACGAGGCTCAAGTGCGTGCTTGTTTTGGTCTGTTCAAAGATAGTGCTAATCTTGACGCAAGATAGCTGCACGGTTTGCGCTGAACGTACCATAGGCTCAGAAATCCGTTTGGACACACCCGATGGTCCTTCTAGGTGGCATTGGTCATGTGGAATCTCATTTCTATCCATTTGGTGATAGTGGTTGCGTCAGTGCAAGATAGGTGCACGATTATTCACCAAGCGTACCATAGGACATAAATCGTTTTGGATGCACCTGATGGATCCCCTAGGTGACGTTGGTCATGTGGAATGTCATTTCAATCCATTTGGAGATAGTGTTAGTCTTAGTGCAAGATAGGTGCACGGTTTGCGCCAAACGTACCATAAGCTCAGAAATCATTTTAGACGCACCCGATGGTACTCCTAGGTGACGAGGCTCAAGTGGATGCTTGTTTTAGTCTATTTGGAGATAGTGCTAATCTTGACGCAAGATAATTGCATGGTTTGCGCTGAACGTACCATAGGCTTAGAAATCATTTTTGACACACCCGATGGTACTCCTAGGTGACGAGGCTCAAGTGGATGATCATTTTGGTCTATTTGGAGATATTGCTAACTTGATGCAAAATAGGTGCACAGTTTGCGTCGAACGTACCATAGGCTCGAAAATCATTTTGGACACACCCGATAGAACAGCTAGGTAACGTGGGTCATGTGGAATCTTATTTCGGTCTATTTGGAGATAGTGTTAGTATCGGTGCAAGATTGGCGCACGGTTTGTGCCGAACGTACCATGAGCTCAAAAATCATTTTGGAGACACCTGATAGAACACATTGGTGATATGGGTCATGTGGAATCTCATTTCCATCTGTTTAGAGATAGTGTTCGTATCGGTGCATGGTTTGCGCCAAACATACCATAGGCTGAGAAATCATTTTGGACGCACCCGATAGTACTCCTAGGTGACGAGACTCAAGTGGATGCTCGTTTTGGTCTGTTTGGAGATTGTGCTAATCATGACGCAAGATTGGTGCATGGTTTGCGCCAAACGTACCATAGGCTCAGCAATCATTTTTAACGCACCCTATGGTACTCCTAGGTGACGAGGCTCAAGTGGATGATCATTTCGGTCCATTTAGAGATAGTGCTAACTTGACGCAAGATAGGTGCACAGTTTGGGTCGAACAAACTATATGCTCGAAATCGTTGTTGGTTGCACCCGATGGATCCTCTAGCTGACGTTGGTCATGTGGAATCTCATTTCTGTCCATTTAGAGACAGTGTTAGTGTCAGTGCAAGATAGGTGCATGGTCTGTGCCAAACATTCCATTGGCTTAGAAATCATTTTGGACACAGCCGGTGGTACTCCTAGGTGACAAGGCTCAAGTGGGTGCTCGTTTCGGTCTGTTTAGATTTAGTGCTAATCTTGACGCAAGACAAGTGCACGGTTTGCGCCGAACGTACCATAGGTTCAAAAGTCATTTCGGACACACCCAATAGAACACCTAGGTGACGTGGGTCATGTGAAATCTCCTTTCGGTCTGTTTGGAGATAGTTTTAATATCAGTGCAAGATAGGTGCACGGTTTGTGCCAACACATACCATAGGCTTAGAAATCGTTTTGGACGCACCAAATGGTACTCCTAGGTGACGAGGCACATGTGGATGCTTGTTTCGTCCGTTTGGAGATAGTACTAACCTTGACGCAAGATAGGTGCACGGTTTGCGTCGAACGTACCATACGCTCAGAAATCATTGTTGGACGCACCCGATGGATCTCCTAGGTGACGTTGGTCATGTGGAATCTTGTTTTAGTCCATTTAAAGACAGTGTTAATGTTAGTGCAAGATAGGTGCATGGTTTGTGCCAAACATACCATAGGCTCCGAAATCGTTGACACAAGATAGGTGCACAATGTGCGCAGAATGTACCATAGGTTCAAAACCATATTGGACGCACCCGATGGATCTCCTAGGTGACATTGGTCAGGTGGAATCTCGTTTCAATCCATTTGGAGATAGTGTTAGTGTTAGTGCAAGATATGTGTACGGTTTGAACCAAACATAGCTTAGAAATCGTTTTAGACGCACCCGATGGTAGTCCTAGGTGACGAGGCGCAAGTGGATGCTTGTTTTGGTCTATTTGGAGATAGTGCTAATCTTGACGCAAGATAGGTGCTCGGTTTTGCGCTGAACGTACCATAGGCTCAAAAATCATTTTGGACAGACCGGATAGAATAATTAGGTGACGTGGGTCACGTGGAATCTGATTTCGGTCCGTTTGGATATAGTTTTAGTATCGCTACTACATTGGTGCATGGTTTGTGCCACATGTACCATTGGCTCAAAAATCGTTCTGGATGCACCCGATGGTACTCCAAGGTGATGAGGCTCAAGTGGATTCTTGTTTCGTTCTATTCAGAGATAGTGTTAATCTTGACGCAAGATAGGTGCACGGTTTGTGGCGAACATACCACAGTCTCAAAAATCATTTTGGACACACCCGATAGAACAACAAGTTGACGTGGGTCATGTGCATTCTTATTTCGGTTCATTTGGAGATAGTGTTAGTTTCAGTGCAAGATTGGTGCACGGTTTGTGCCAAACGTACCATAGGTTCAGAAATCATTTTGGATGCACCCGATGATAAATCCTAATTGACGAGGCTCAAGTGGTTGCTCGTTTTGGTGTATTTAGAGATAGTGTTAATCTTTACACAAGATAGGTGTACAGTGTGCAAGAACGTACCATAGGCTCAAAATTGTATTGGACGCAGCCGATGGATCTCCTAGGTGATGTTAGTCATGTGGAATCTCATTTCAGTCCATTTAGAGACAGTGTTAGTGTTAGTGCAAGACAGGTGCACGGATTACGCCAAACATACCATAGGCTCAGAAATCATTTTGGACGCACTCGATGGTACTTTTAAGTGATGAGGCTTAAGTGGATACTTGTTTCAATCTATTTGGAGATAGTGCTAATCTCGACGCAAGATAGGTGCACGGTTTGCGCCGAATATACCATTGGCTTAAAAATAATTTTGGACACACCTGATAGAACACCTAGGTGACGTGGGTCAGGTGGAATCTCATTTCGGTCCATTTGGAGATAGTGTTAGTATCGGTGCAAGATAGGTGCATGGTTTGCACCAAACATACCATAGGCTCAAAAATCGTTTTGGACGCACCCGATGGTACTCTTGGGTGATGAGGCTCAAGTGGATGCTCGTTTTGGTCCATTTGGAGATAGTGCTAATCTTGACGCAAGATAGATGCACAGTTTGCATTGAACGTACATACGCTCGAAAATCGTTGTTGGACGCACCCGATGGATCTCCTAGGTGACGTTGGTCATGTGGAATCTCATTTCGGAACATTTGGAGATATTGTTAGTGTCAGTGCAAGATAGGTGCACGGTTTGCGTCAAACGTACCACAAGCTCGAAAATCATTTTGGACACACCTGATAAAACACCTCGGTGACTTAGGTCATGTGGAATCTCATTTCAATCCTTTTAGTGATAGTGTTAGTATCGGTGCAAGATAGGTGCATGGTTTGCGCCAAACATACTATAGGCTCAGAAATCATTTTGGACGCACTCGATGGTACTCCTAGGTGACGAGACTCAAGTGGATGCTCGTTTGGGTCTGTTTGCAGATAGTGCTAATCTTGACGCAAGATAGCTGCTTGGTTTGTGCCAAACGTACCATAGGCTCAGACATCATTTTGAACACACCCGATGGTACTACTAGGTGACGAGGCTCAAGTGGATGATCGTTTCGGTCCATTTGAAGACAGTCTAACTTTTTGCAAGATAGGTGCATGGTTTGCATCGGACATACCATATGCTTAGAAATCGTTGTTGGATGCACCCGATGGATCTCCTAGGTGTGGTCATGTGAAATCTCGTTTTTGTCCATTTGGAGATAGTGTTAGTGTTAGTGCAAGATAGGTGCACGGTCTGCGCCAAACGTACCATAGGCTCATAAATCATTTTGGACACACCTGGTGATACTCCTAGGTGACGAGACACAAGTGGGTGCAAGTTTCAGTCTATTTGGAGATAGTGCTAATTTTGACGCAAGGCAGGTGCACAGTTTGCGCCAAACGTACCACAGGT
Organism: Saccharum hybrid cultivar R570; assembly: GCA_038087645.1. Taxonomy (NCBI): domain Eukaryota; kingdom Viridiplantae; phylum Streptophyta; class Magnoliopsida; order Poales; family Poaceae; genus Saccharum; species Saccharum hybrid cultivar. Next base: position 9,542,675 of record JAQSUU010000275.1, on the reverse strand, counting down.
TCAAAAATCATTTTGGATACACCCGATAGAACACATAGGTGATGTGGGCCATGTGGAATCTCATTTCGGTCTGTTTGAACACATAGTGTTAGTTTCGGTGCAAGATAGGTGCACCGTTTGCGCCAAACGTACCATATGCTTAGAACACATTTTGGATGCACCCGATGGTACTCCTAGGTGATGAGGCTCAAGTGGATGCTCGTTTCATCCGTTTGGAGTTAGTGCTAACCTTGACACAATAAAGGTGCATAGTTTGCGTTGATCGTACCATATGCTCGGAAATCGTTGTTGGTCGTACCTGATAGATCTCCTAGGTGACATTGGTCATGTGGAATCTCATTTCAGTCCATTTGGAGACAGTGTTAGTGTAAGTGCAATATAGGTGCACCGTTTGCACCAAACGTACCATAGGCCCAGAAATCATTTTGGACGCACCCGATGGTACTCCTTGGTGACGAGGCTCGAGTGGATGCTCGTTTTGGTGTATTTGGAGATAGTGCTAATCTTGACACAAGATAGGTGCACGGTGTGTATAGAATGTACCATAGGCTCGAAATTGTACTGTACGCACCCGATGTAAGTCCTAGGTGACATTGGTCATGTGGAATATCATTTTAATCTATTTGGAGACAGTGTTAGTGTCAGTGCAAGATAGGTGCACGATTTGCGCCAAACGTACCATGAGCTTGAAAATCATTTTGGATGCACCCGATGGTACTCCTAGGTGACGATTCTTGAGTGGATACTTGTTTCAGTCTATTTGTAGATAGTGCTAATCTTGACGCAAGATAGGTGCACGGTTTATGCTGAACGTATCATTGGCATGAAAATAATTTTGGACACACCCGATAGAACACCTAGGTGACATGGGTCAGGTGGAATCTCATTTTGGTCTGTTTAGAGATAGTGTTAGTGTCGGTGCATGGCTTGCGCCAAACATACCATAGGCTCAAAAATTGTTTTAGACTCACCCGATGGTACTCCTAGCTGACGAGGCTCAAGTGGATGCTCGTTTCGTTCCGTTTGGAGATAATGCTAATCTTGACGCAAGATAGGTGCACAGTTTGCGTCAAACGTACCATACGCTCGGAAATCGTTATTAGACGCACCCGATAGATCTCCTAGGTGATGCTTGTCATGTGGAATCTTGTTTCAGTCCATTTGGAGACATTGTTAGCGTCGGTGCAAGATAGGTGCACGGTTTGCGCCGAATGTACCATAGGCCCAAAAATCATTTTGAACACACCCGATAGAACACGTAGGTGATGTGGGTCATGTGGAATTTCATTTCAGTCCATTTGTAAATAGTGTTAGTGTCGGTGCAAGATAGGTGCACGGTTTGCGCCGAATGTACCATGAGCTCGAAAATTGTTTTGGACACACCCGATAGAAGACCTTGGTGACATGGGTCATGTGGAATCTCATTTCAATCCATTTGGAGATAGTGTTTGTATCGGTGCATGATTTGCGCTAAACATACCATAGGCTCAGAAATTGTTTTGGACACACTCGATGGTACTCCTTGGTGATGAGGCTCAAGTGGATGCTCATTTTGGTATGTTTGCACATAGTGCTAATGTTGATGCAAGATAGCTGCATGGTTTGTGCCAAACGTACCATAGGCTCAGAAATCATTTTGGACGCACCCGATGGTACTACTAGGTGACGAGGCTCAAGTGGATGATCGTTTCGGTCCATTTGGAGATAGTCTAACTTGACGCAAGATAGGTGCATGGTTTGCGTCGAACATACCATATGCTTGGAAATCGTTGTTGGATGCACCCGATGGATCTCCTAGGTGTGGTCATGTGAAATCTTGTTTGTGTCCATTTGGAGATAATGTTAGGGTCAGTGCAAGATAGGTGCATGGTCTGTGCCAAACATACCATAGGCTCATAAATCACTTTGGACACACCTAGTGGTACTCCTAGGTGACGAGGCACAAGTGGGTGCTCGTTTCAGTCTGTTTGGAGATAGTGGTAATTTTGACGCAAGACAGGTGCACGGTTTACGCCAAACGTACCACAAGTTCAAAAATCATTTTGGACACACTCGATAGAACACATAGGTGATGTGGGCCATGTGGAATCTCATTTCGGTCCATTTGAAGATAGTGTTAGTTTCGGTGCAAGACAGGTGCACGGTTTGCGTCAAACATACCATAAGCTCAGAAATCATTTTGGACGGACCCGATGGTACTCCTAGGTGACGAGGCTCAAGTGGATGCTTGTTTCATCCATTTGGAGTTAGTGCTAACTTTGACACAATATAGGTGCGTAGTTTGCGTCGATCGTACCATACGCTCAGAAATCGTTGTTGGTCGCACCCGATAGATCTCCTAGGTGACGTTAGTCATGTTGAATCTCGTTTCAGTCTATTTAGAGACAGTGTTAGTGTTAGTGCAAGATAGGTGCACAGTTTGCACCAAACGTACCATAGGCTCAGAAATCGTTTTGGACGCACACGATGGTACTCCTTGGTGACGAGGCTCGAGTGGATGCTCATTTTGGTGTATTTGAAGATAGTGCTAATCTTAACATAAGATAGGTGCACGGTGTGCACAGAACGTACCCTAGGCTTGAAATTGTATTGGACGCACCTGATGTAACTCCTAGGTGACATTGGTCATGTGGAATCTCATTTTAATCCATTTGGAGGCAGTGTTATTGTTAGTGCAAGATATGTGCACGATTTGCGCCAAACTTAGCATGAGCTTGAAAATCATTTTGGACGCACCCGATGGTACTTCTAGGTGACGATTCTCAAGTGGATACTTGTTTCGGTCTATTTGTAGATAGTGCTAATCTTGACGCAAGATAGGTGCACAGTTTGCGCCGAACGTATCATTAGCTTAAAAATAATTTTGGACACACCCGATAGAACACCTAGGTGACGTGGGTCAGGTGGAATCTCATTTTGGTCTATTTGGGGATAGTGTTAGTGTTGGTGCAAGATAGGTGCATGGCTTGCGCCAAATATACCATAGGCTCAAAAATTGTTTTGGACGCACCGGATGCTACTCCTAGCTGACGAGGCTCAAGTGGATGCTCGTTTCGGTCCGTTTGGAGATAATGCTAATTGTAACACCCTAGGTGTTTATCACCAGTTAAGCAAGAGTTTTCAAGTTCAAACATGACCTGTGAAGTGGTAATAAAGATGCCGAAGCCAAGTCTATGGAATAGAGTCCCAACTTAAACTTGAATATTGCACCATCGCTTACATATAGGTCCTTTTCAAAAATGTATGCTTGGGTGGTGTTATTGCAATATTTTCATGTGTCTCACCTTAGTACCTATCTATATTGGTCACTAGAAAAGTTTCATGAAGTTTGAAGTCAAAAAGTCACATGAAATGATAAGTTATATCCTTGTTGGAATGGTTTTACTAAGTGCTTCAATTGCACTATGAAGTGAATGGAAATATAGGTCATCAACCAAACCTTGCAACCTTGCCCAAAAGTCTCTAGATGGACTCTACAACAAAAGTTGTGAAAGGTTCGTGTTGAGCAAATGCCCAGAAAATGCTCCAATGAATCAAAAAGGATAATTTAAGCTTTATCATGATCCTACTTTGGTCAGAGTATAACAGTAGTTTATATATCAGTTTTGGGGTTGGACCTTAAATAAAAGTTGTAGTACATATCATGAGGAACAAACTTTGTTCAATGGTCAAGAGCTAGTTTGGTTCCTAACCTAGTCAAATAGAGCTCATAAGAATCAACTCAGTGCTGTTTTGAAGCCCCCAAATTTGGCTAAGTGTTGATGACTGAAATTCCATTTTCAGTTTCCATGTAACTACATTGGGGAATTAATATCTTACAAACCAAGCTGATCCAGCCAAAGGTTCCTTAAGCAATATTGTTGTCCTCATGTAGCTCTACCATGTTGATCACAGTGCCTCAGGTTAATATGTGACGCTTAAAGAGTTAGAAGGGGGAGAAAAATGTCGTTTCAGTCAGTGTGGAACCGAAGTTCAGATTTCAGTTTTGATGTACCCTCCTTTAGGACAGTATATCTCTCATACCGAGTCGAACCAAAACTAGATCCTTTAAGAAGATTTGTAGTCCTCATATAGCTCTACAATAATGTGAAATTGGTTTAGCTTTGTCTTGCTTGGTTTGGGAGATGGAGAGGAGAGAAGAAGGCAGTTTCAGTTGACTTGCCATTGGACTGAAGAATTTGGTTTTTAGGTACCCTCCTTTGGAGCTCCATATCTTCCAATCTAGGATGATCCAGACCATGGTTCTTTAAGAAAATTTGTAGTACTCTTGTAGCTCTCCAACATGGTGAAATTGGTTGATCGAATTGTCAAATGGTTGGAGAATTGGAGAGGGATGAAAATGAGGTTTCAGATGAATTTTTGCGGTGGTATTAGTCATTCATTCAGACTTTGAAACGCCTAGAGTGTGCTGCGTGCATGGTGGCCGACCAGCTGCTGATGTCGCGCGACGCGTGGCCTCGCGCTCCCTCGCATGCGTGCCACGGCGCCCTGCTCGCTCGTCTTCATGCCTGAGCCCCCTCCCTCACCTCCCCACTCCCTCTGTCTCTCTCGCTACGTGCCGTGGAGCCACCGTGAGCTGCAGCTGCTGCGCTGCTCCTTCTCCACAGCGCGCCTCCTCTAGCTTCTCCGACCTCTTCCTCTCCCCAATCCTGAGGCAACCATGCTACTCTTCCGTCGCCATCCCTTCTTCGGCCGAACTCGCCGCCAAGCTTGCTGTTGCCAAAGCTGCAGCTGCCGCCGGTGCCGTTCTGGCGCTGCTCAGCCGCTGCGCTGCTGCTGCCTGCAGCCGGCCAAGGCCAAGGCCAGGCGCGGTCAAGCCCGACCAGCGCTTCCTTGCCGCTACCGGCCGAGCCCTCCGCTGACCGAAACCGTCGTCCTCGGCAACGTGCCCTCCGTCTCCGTGGAGAACAAGAAGACCGGGTGGGAGTATGACATGTGGGTCCCACCCGACTTCATTTAGTGCCCGAATTTACAGATTTTCTTTTATCTTGAAAAATCTATATCTCATATTTGGTAGCTCTGAAAATTGTGCAATTTGTTTTGTTGAAATCCTTGGGAAGTGCTCTGCATGTTAGGGTAATCGGTTGTGCCATGCATGCATGTGTTTGTGCTATAGAAATTCATTAGTGAAAAGTGGTTTTGGAAATGGATTAACTTGCTTTCATCAATATCTGGAGTTTTAGAAGTCCAAAATTAGTGATTCCAATTTTGTTGGTCTCCTAGTAATATGCACTGTCTAAGAAAATGTAAAACTTATAGGTTGTTTCCTAGTTTCAGGATGTTTTACCTAGATCTTGTTAAATGGAAAATAAATGCTTGTTTTCCTTGTTATTTTTTTGATCTGGAGTTGTAGTACTCAAAATGACATGCAAATTTATTTGTAGCCTCTCCGAGTGATGCTTGATGCATGGTTAAAATTGCATGATTTATGGTGCATGCATGACTGAGTTAGTGATTTATCTTGCTAGGGGCCAAATAAATGGTTTTAAATGCATTATAAATACTATATGAATGTAAAAATGGAAAATGGTGTTCCACTGTCCTTGCATGATATTGTGGTAACCTGAGAAACAATAATATGGTCCTGTGTTCATAGAAAATATTGAGTTTTAGGTTTAACTTGCTCTCACATGATTTATTGCAATAGCTATTTGTCTTTTTTATAGAGGTTGATATACTTGTCCAAATAGCTTGAAATTTGGACAGTAGACTTTTGGTAGCATTTGTAGCTCACTGTAATTTTGGTATAATTTATTGAGCATTTTGGTAGGTGTTCATAATTCTACCTAATTATCTAAATAAATTAAGAAAATGCATTAAAAGAATTTATCTAGCACTGGACACTATGTTTTCTGGTGTTCATTAGTCATGTGTGAAATGTTGGTAAAGTTGGTTTTATCCAATTATATGTTTGCAACATAAGTTAATAATTATTTCCTGCAATTATAGGGTTCTAGACAGATCTGGTAACTTAGCAAAATTCTTCATGATAATGTGCTTTGTTGTCAAACTTGTTTATACAAAAGTTGTAGATAATTTATGTATCTAGCTGATGTTAAAAATTGGTGGCATTTGGCTATATGGTTTAGGAGTTATAGCTGTTTAAAGTCGGGTTACAGAATTGCTTGCTCTCTGTCTTGTTAGAACAGTTTCTATGTTTGGGTAAATTCGATATGTTAAACTTTAGAATCATGCTATGGTGATATTAGATTAAATGTATAGAATTTCATAAGCTTTCTAGAATGTCTTCTTGTAATTCATTTGGATGTGTGTAACTCTAGTTATAGCAAATCTTGTAGCTGCTGTTTGCATGTCTAGAAATTGATAAATACCAATTATAGTTGTTTGCTTGTATATTGTTAAGTGTGACTTATGCCTTTGAGGGTAGTTAAGTTAATACACATGAGATCTTGTGAAACCTTGTGTGCCATGCCTAATATGCTTGTCATCTTTTATATTAGGTTGGGTGATGTTTTTTTAAGCAAAGTGATGTGCTTAAGTGTCTTTAGTATAACCTTGTACTTGCCTTGATTAGTGTATGATGCATCATCCATTGCATTTCTATATATTCATACATATACATTGTTGCACCTTATTTAGGTACGCTAGCTGAAACGCATGAAGAACTTGAGGTGGAGCTAACCTGAAGATGGTGTTTGGTGGATCCATCCCGAAGATGGAAGGATCAGACAAGTGCCAGATTGGGAGATACTCGCCAAGCGGGTTTCACCTAACAAACTCTAACTTGAGTCGGATCCTAGGCAAGCCCCGAAGCATTATAAGCCTCCTACCTTCAAAACAATTAATTCTATATATGTTATAAGTATTATTGCATTAAGTGGTAGGAGTTGGTTGAAAACCTTGCTGCATTATATCATTCCTTGTCCAGATATATGAATCCTTGAATCCTATATAGACTAGGATCGAGTAGATGTTTAGCCCTGCTTTAAGTGGTAGAAGTCAGGTGATTTCCTGTCACCTGCGAGATGTAGGGATGTTCATATATGGCACGGTTGGCTATATTTGCTATCGTGGAAAGGAACCATGTGTTAATAAAATGAAATGAGACCGGGCGGGATGATGATAGTGAAGCGACAAGGCATGTAGGTCTTGGGTGTGAATCTATCCCCGTCTGAGTCGTTTAAGGACCGATTCACTGTACATCCTTGAGTCATGTTGAACGCAGTCTAACACTTAGTTAGCCGGATAAGTCGTTCTGACCGCGAAGCCGAGTAATTCGGTTCAGGCCGAGAGTCGAATGGTAGGTCGCATCTTGGAGGAGAGAAACGTTGTGCTTGGGGACATTGGCATGAGACCAAGGGTGGGTTAGAGTCCCTAGCACCTAGCAGAGTGTCGCCCTTGGGGATGCGGCATCATTCGAGCCCGCGACTCCTGAATCGTACGAAAGGTGGCTTGTGTGACCCTGGCAGAGGCCTACGCGGTGAGTGTTAGAAATACCCCTCCAGCTGGATAGGAATTCGATTCGAATCGCAGTCGCTCTCGGTTAGTGAGCACTTGACTTGAGCAGCGGCAACGTAGATTCCATTAAATTGAACGGATGGTTAATTGGATGACGATGGAAAGGTTGCCTCAATTATACCTGCTATGGTTAATATTGTTTGCTCCTAATAAAGTGAGTGCTCTAGTACAGGTTCTAATATAGATGATAGGTTAATGATAATTAACTTGATGCTTAAGCATTAATGATTGCTCATCTATATTAAGTTTTTATGCAAAATGTTGTCAAACTAGCCCCACTTTATATCAGCCTTGCATGATCCTTGGTGTCACCTTATTTCTGGTTTCTGACGGGTAAGTCTAGCTGAGTACTTTGTCGTACTCAGGGTTTTATCCCCACTTGTTGTAGGTTGTGATGTATCATGGCGGCTGCAAGAGTTGGTTGGCTCCTGCCTTTGTGGCGGAGTGTGATCACAGGCATGATCCTTCTGAGTTATCTTCTCTCTAATGCTTTTGTTGGAAGTCAACCTTGGTACTGGCATGTATTTGAAATAAGGGTGTTGTTAGTTTCCAATTACTTTGCTTCCGCTACTTTTGAACTTAAGTTGTAATAACTACGTTGAACTCCGATGTATATTGAATTACTTGTGAAATGGTTGTAACATGTGACTTGTTATGTTGAATCACTATGATCTTGGCTTGTATGTTGGTTGGTTTGAAATCCCTCATGATTTCATTGGACTACCAGAGTTATATGGGTTCAAGTGTGAGAATTTGATCACTTCGGTGATTGTTTTTGTACTTGTGCTCTTATAATTTAGACGGTTCTGTTACACTAATCTTGATGCAAGATAGGTGCACAGTTTGCGTCGAACGTACCATACGCTCGGAAATCATTGTTGGACGCACCCGATGGATCTCCAAGGTGACGTTGGTCTTGTGGAATCTTGTTTTAGTCCATTTGGAGACATTGTTAGCGTCGGTGCAAGATAGGTCCATGGTTTGCACCGAATGTACCACAGGCCCAAAAATCATTTTGCACACACCCGATAGAACACTTAGGTGATGTGGTTCATGTGGAATCTCATTTCGGTCCATTTGGAGATAGTGTTAGTGTTGGTACAAGATAGGTGCACGGTTTGCGCCGAACATACCATGAGCTCGAGAATCGTTTTGGAAATACCCCATAGAACACCTTGGTGACATGGGTCATGTGGAATCTCATTTCCATCCATTTGGAGATAGTGTTTATTTCGGTGCATGATTTACACCAAATGTACCATAGGTTCAGAAATTGTTTTGGACACACTCGATGGTACTCCTAGGTGACGAGGCTCAAGTGGATGCTCATTTTGGTTTGTTTTTAGATAGTGTTAATCTTGACGCAAGATAGCTGCATGGTTTGTGCCAAACGTAACATAGGCTCAGAAATCAATTTGGACGCATTCGATGGTACTACTAGGTGACAAGGCTCAAGTGGATGATCGTTTCGGTCCATTTGGAGATAGTCTAACTTGACGCAAGATAGGTGCATGGTTTGCGTCGAACATATCATACGCTTGGAAATCGTTGTTGGATGCACCCGATGGATCTCCTAGGTGTGGTCATGTGAAATCTCGTTTCTGTCCATTTGGAGACAGTGTTAGTGTCAGTGCCAGATAGGTGCACGGTCTGCGCCAAACATATCCTAGGCTCATAAATTATTTTCGATACACCTGGTGCTACTCCTAGCTGACGAGGCTCAAGTGGATGCTCGTTTCGATCCGTTTGGAGATAATGCCAATCTTGATGCAAGATAGATGCACAGTTTGCGTCGAACGTACCATGCGCTCGGAAATCATTGTTGGACGCACCCGATAGATCTCCTAGGTGACTTTGGTCATGTGGAATCTCACTTCAGTCCATTTAGAGACATTGTTAGCGTCAGTGCAAGATAGGTGCATGGTTTGCACCAAATGTACCATAGGCCCAAAAATCATTTTGCACACACCCGATAGAACACCTAGGTGACGTGGGTCATGTGTTATCTTATTTCGGTCCATTTGGAGATAATGTTTGTGTCGGTGCAAGATAGGTGCAAGGTTTGTGCCGAACGTACCATGAGCTCAAAAATTATTTTGGAAACACCCGATAGAACACCTTGGTGACATGGGTCATGTGGAATCTCATTTCCATCTGTTTGGAGATAGTGTTTGCATCAGTGCATGATTTGCGCCAAACGTACCATAGGCTCAGAAATTGTTTTGGACACACTCGATGGTACTCCAAGGTGACGAGGCTCAAGCGGATGCTCATTTTGGTCTGTTTGCAGATAGTGCTAATCTTGACACAAGATAGTTGCATGGTTTGCGCCAAACGTACCATAGGCTCAGAAATTGTTTTGGACGCACCCGATGGTACTACTAGGTGAGAAGGCTCAAGTGGATGATCGTTTCGGTCCATTTGGAGATAGTCTAACTTAATGCAAGATAGGTGCATGGTTTGTGTCGAACATACCATACGATTGGAAATCGTTATTGGATGCACCCGATGGATCTCCTAGGTGTGGTCATGTGAAATCTCGTTTCTGTCCATTTGGAGACAGTGTTAGTGTCAGTGCAAGATAGATGCACGGTCTGCGCCAAACATATCCTAGGCTCATAAATTATTTTCGATACACCTAGTGCTACTCCTAGCTGACGAGGCTCAAGTGGATGCTCGTTTCGATCCGTTTGGAGATAATGCCAATCTTGATGCAAGATAAGTGCACAGTTTGCGTCGAACGTACCATACGCTCGGAAATCATTGTTGGACGCACCCGACAGATCTCCTAGGTGACTTTGGTCATGTGGAATCTCGTTTCAGTCTATTTGGAGACATTGTTAGCGTCAGTGCAAGATAGGTGCATGGTTTGCGCCGAATGTACCATAGGCCCAAAAATCATTTTGCACACACCTGATAGAACACCTAGGTGACGTGGGTCTTGTGTTATCTTGTTTTGGTCCATTTGGAGATAATGTTTGTGTCGGTGCAAGATAGGTGCACGGTTTGCGCCGAACGTACCATGAGCTCAAAAATCATTTTGGAAACACCCGATAGAACACCTTGGTGACATGGGTCATGTGGAATCTCATTTCCATCCGTTTGGAGATAGTGTTTGTATCAGTGCATGATTTGCGCCAAACGTACCATAGGCTCAGAAATTGTTTTGGACGCACTCGATGGTACTCCAAGGTGACGAGGCTCAAGTGGATGCTCATTTTGGTCTGTTTGCAGATAGTGCTAATCTTGACACAAGATAGTTGCATGGTTTGCACCAAACGTACCATAGGCTCAGAAATTGTTTTGGACGCACCCGATGGTACTACTATGTGAGAAGGCTCAAGTGGATGATCGTTTCGGTCCATTTGGAGATAGTGCTAAGTTGACGCAAGATAGGTGCATGGTTTGCGTCGAACATACCATACGCTTGATAATCGTTGTTGGATGCACCCGATGGATCTACTAGGTTTGGTCATGTGAAATCTCATTTCTATCCATTTGGAGATAGTGTTAGTGTCAGTGCAAGATAGGTGCATGGTCTGCGCCAAACATATCATAGGCTCATAAATCATTTTGGACACACCCGATGGTACTCCTTGGTGATGAGGCACAAGTGGGTGCTCACTTCAGTCTGTTTGGAGATAGTGCTAATCTTGACGCAAGACAGGTGCACGGTTTACACCAAACGTACCACAGATTCAAAAATCATTTTGGACACACCCGATAGAACACCTAGATGACGTGAGCCATGTGGAATCTCATTTCGGTCCGTTTGAAGAAAATATTAGTTTCGGTGCAAGATAGGTGCACGGTTTGCGCCAAACGTACCATAGGCTCAGAAATCGTGTTGCACGCGCCCGATGGTACTCCTAGGTGACGATTCTCAAGTGGATACTTGTTTTGGTCTATTTGTAGATAGTGCTAATCTTGACGCAAGATAGGTGCACGATTTGCGCCGAACATATCATTGGCTTGAAAATAATTTTGGACACACCCGATAGAACACCTAGGTGACGTGGGTCAGGTGGAATCTCATTTCGGTCCGTTTGAAGATAGTGTTAGTGTCGGTACAAGATAGGTGCATGGCTTGCGCCAAACATACCATAGGCTCAAAAATTGTTTTGGACGCACCCGATGGTACTCCTAGCTGACGAGGCTCAAGTGGATGCTCGTTTCCATCCGTTTGGAGATAATGCCAATCTTGATGCAAGATAGGTGCACAGTTTGCGTTGAACGTACCATACGCTCAGAAATCATTGTTGGACGCACCCGATAGATCTCCTAGGTGACTTTGGTCATGTGGAATCTCGTTTCAGTCCATTTGGAGACATTGTTAGCGTCAGTACAAGATAGGTGTATGGTTTGCGCCGAATGTACCATAGGCCCAAAAATCATTTTGCACACACCCGATAGAACACCTAGGTGACATGGGTCATGTGTTATCTTATTTCGGTCCATTTGAAGATAGTGTTTGTGTCGGTGCAAGATAGGTGCACGATTTGCGCCGAACGTACCTTGAGCTTAAAAATCATTTTGGAAACACCCGATAGAACACCTTGGTGACATGGGTCATGTGGAATCTCATTTCTATCCGTTTGGAGATAGTATTTGTATCAGTGCATGATTTGCGCCAAACGTACCATAGGCTCAGAAATTGTTTTGGACGCACTCGATGGTACTCCAAGGTGACGAGGCTCAAGTGGATGCTCATTTTGGTCTGTTTGCAGATAGTGCTAATCTTAACATAAGATAGTTGCATGGTTTGCGCCAAACGTACCATAGGCTTAGAAATTATTTTGGACGCACCCGATGGTACTACTTGGTGAGAAGGCTCAAGTGGATGATCGTTTCGGTCCATTTGGAGATAGTGCTAAGTTGACGCAAGATAGGTGCATGGTTTGCGTCAAACATACCATACGCTTGGAAATCGTTGTTGGATGCACCCGATGGATCTACTAGGTTTGGTAATGTGAAATCTCATTTCTATCCAATTAGAGACAGTGTTAGTGTCAGTGCAAGATAGGTGCACGGTCTGTGCCAAACATACCATAGGCTCATAAATCATTTTGGACACACCCAGTGGTACTCCTTGGTAATGAGGCACAAGTGGGTGCTCACTTCAATCTGTATGGAGATAGTGCTAATCTTGACGCAAGACAGGTGCACGGTTTACGCCAAACGTACCACAGATTCAAAAATCACTTTGGACACACCCAATATAACACCTAGGTGACGTGGGCCATGTGGAATCTCATTTTGGTCCGTTTGAAGAAAATGTTAGTTTCGGTGCAAGATAGGTGCACGGTTTGCACCAAACGTACCATAGACTCAGAAATCATGTTGCACGCGCCCGATGGTACTCTTAGGTGACGATTCTCAAGTGGATACTTGTTTTGGTCTATTTGTAGATAGTGCTAATCTTGACACAAGATAGGTGCATGATTTGTGCCGAACATATCATTGGCTTGAAAATAATTTTGGATACACCCGATAGAACACCTAGGTGATGTGGGTTAGGTGGAATCTCATTTCGGTCTATTTGGAGATAGTGTTAGTGTCAGTACAAGATAGGTGCATGGCTTGCGCCAAACATACCATAGGCTCAAAAATTATTTTGGACGCACCCGATGGTACTCCTAGCTGAGGAGGCTCAAGTGGATGCTCGGTTCGGTCTGTTTGGAGATAATGCTAATCTTGATGCAGGACAGGTGCATAGTTTGCGTCGAACCTACCATACGCTCGAAAATCATTATTGGACGCACCCGATGGATCTCCTAGGTGACATTCGTCTTGTGGAATCTCGTTTTAGTCCATTTGGAGACATTGTTAGCGTCGGTGCAAGATACACTACAAGAAAAAGTCCCTCTAGGCACATTTTCATTGTAACACAAGTTAAAAGCGTCTCTACATTAGTATGTAAAGACACTTCTTGAAATGATTTTGAGAATGTCTCAAAATGACACGATATTAGACACGTTTTCACCGTCAAAAGGCATCTAAAGACGCTTTTTATAATGATATTGAAATTGTCTCAAAATGACACGGTGTTAGACACACTTTTAATCATCAAGAGCATATAGACACGTTCCAAAGCGTATCAAACAACGCTCCACGGCTAATTAAAGTTGTTTTTGATACAATAATAAAATTGTCTCAAAATAACACAAAGTTAGACACGTTCCAAACTGTCAATATAATTTATACACGTTACAAAGCGTATCAATAATCATATATAGTCACCCAAACATGCTTCTTCATACGATATTGAAAACATCTAGAAGTGAAACGAAATTAGATGTGCCTTCGTCATCCATCAACCGTATGCGGAGACGTTATAAAAAATATATTAAACATCCGTTGCCTATTTAAGTCCTCCCTCGTACACTTTTTTCTACAAATTTGTAGTTACTAAACATTTGTAAATTAAGTTTTAAAATTTTTACATAATTTTCTTAACATTCTATCTCAAGTATCTTTCAGACCTGCTTGTACTATTGATCACTAGAATATATATAATATAATATCATGAAAAAGAACACAAAAAATACTATAAAATATTTATAACATTAAAAAGAACACAACAATTAGGGCTAGTAATAGGTTTGAACCTCGAACCTGTGGTATTTTAGATGGTAGCATACCACCGGACAAGGAGAGGTAGCATATTAATCTACAACATTCTGTGTATAATGTTTTGACGGCGGGCAACTATATAATTCCAGTCCACCATCCTGCGATGGGCGACAGCGACTGTAGGCCCTGTCTCGGCCCTCCCTTGGTCCCTCCCTGCTCTACGGTTCTGCTGTTCTGGTATGAATACCAGCAGAATTTGGTTTGCCCTGAGGTCAACTTTGATCAAGGCTAAGACTGAGCCTGGGTTCATGTACAGATTAGTGGTATGGGTGAGAAATTAAAGTTTGCACTTGCATAGGAGCAACATATTCAATTAAAAAAGAATCTATATATAGAGTATTTGCTTCAATTTTGTTTGAAAAATTCAGAGTTTTTTTAAATAGATTAATAAAGGAAAGGCAAAGAGTCGATCTCTTCACCTCACATACAAGTTAGGGGCACCTTTGCCATCACAACAAATCTATGATAGTGTTCAAAAAGTGAATAATACATTTAATTGCATTGACTACTGAATAGACGGAGGATATACTTAGTATTTGTTTAGGCCATGTTTGGTTGAGCTTCTAAACCTGCTTTTGCTTCTTCAAAAGCAAAAAGCCAACCAAAGGGGTACAACTCCACCCTTTTTTTTGTGAAAGCTGATTTTGTGGCAGTACAAATTTCACAACAGGGTGAGAACGAGGTGCTTGGACCGGCTGTGGAGTTGTGAAAATCCATGAAATTACCCACTTGCCACATGTTATGAAGACATCATTTCATTTTTTCCTCATCTTTTCTCTATTCGGCAGGAATCGCGAAGGTCCGTGCCAGGGTTTCACCGGTGGCAGCGCATCTTCGGCCACCTCGTGGGCGACTACAAGCTCCACCGCTCCTTGCTAGAGCGCCACCCCTCGCCAGAGCGCCTGAGGAAGAAATGCGTGGAAAAAAGGACAAATAAGTATTGGTTGGATGATACGTGGGGTTATGGATGACATGTGGGCCTACTGACAGCAATTTGCTAGTATAGTAATAGTCTTAAAAATTTATCAGTTTTTTTAAATAAGAAATTAAAAATTCTAAAATCCCAGCTAATCATCAAAAATTCATAGAAATTTATCTGAGCTCACACTTACATGAAACTAGTTTTAATTTTTTGTCTGAACACGTCCGCTTAATATAAAGTTAAACCATACAATGCATGTTGAATATGCAATCACAGCTTGAATTATATTTTTACTTGATTTTTTTTCTACATCCTCCATTTCATAATCTGGTCGAGTTTTAGATTTAGTAGACCATATAAGATTTACATAACTCAAAGCTAGGTTCCTAAGAATTTCATAAGATTAAATCAAAGTTTATAACTTTTAAATGCATATTTTTCTAGAAAAATATTTCATTAGTTTTTTGACAAAATCTTTCTAGTATTTTTTTTCCAAAAAATCTAATTGATCTCCCTAAACTATAAACATAGTCTGATTTACCTTCCGAGTTTTGATCGAACCAGGCAAATTGGATTTTCACAATAGTCGAGAGAGGTCAAATGGACTTTTCCCACTACTACAGCCTGGATTTGTAGGGGTGACTCATAAGCATTTGTAGGGGCAGCTCATAAGCATTTGTAGAGGCGGTTTTGCCAGCCACCCTACGGAAGCGTTGCTACAAATCGCTGATTTGTATGGGCGGCTGGCCAACCACCCCTACAAATCACATTTGTAGGGGCGACAGTCTCCCCTATAAATCATTTTCCAGAAATGACGAATCCGGACCAAAAAATAGCAAAAAAAAAATAAATAAAAAATAATCCGGGGAGGCCCCCACCGGTCAGCCACCCGCCCAGCCAGTAGGATACGAACTCGCAACCTCCCCATCACGCATACCCTCCTCTACCACTGCACTTCACACTCACTTATGTCAATTACAGATTTTCTTTCTCCACGTATTATCCTAAACCGAGTTTAAATTGATTGTTTAAGGCCCTAAACAAATTTAAATCGAAAGGTTATAAACTACAAAGTTGTATAACTTTTCGAGATCTACAACTTTCATTTTGTTAGTTTTTCCATCTGAGGTCATTAACAAAATTTGAATTCCAAAATTGAGAAATTCAAACGTAGTTTTCTTTGACAAGATGATTTCAAATAAAAAAGTTATCAACTAAAAAGTTGCATAACATTTTGAGATCTATAACTTTTCGTGTTTGATGTTTGTCCATCCGATGTCGTTTAAAAAATTCAAATTTCATTTTTTTTTGAAATTCAAACGTAGTTTTCTTTGACAAGATGATTTCAAATAAAAAAGTTATCAACTATAAAATTGTATAATTTTTCAAGCTCTACAACTTTCATTTTGATAGTTTCTCCATCCGAGGTCGTTTATAAAATTTAAATTTCAAAATTGAGAAATTTAAACGTAGTTTTCCATGACAAGATGATTTCAAATGACAAAGTTGTCAACTACAAAATTACATAACTTTTCGAGATATACAACTTTTTTATGTTTTTCCATCCGAGGTCATTTAAAAAATTCAAATTTCATTTTTTTGGAAATTCAAATATATTTTTCCTTGACAAGATAATTTCAAATCAAAAAGTAGTTTACTACAAAGTTGTATAACTTTTTGGGATCTATATCTTTCATTTTGGTTGTTTCTCCATCCGAGGTCGTTTAGAAAAATCTAAATTTCAAATTTGAGAAATGTAGTTTTCCTTGACAAAATGAATTCAAATGAAAAAAATGTCAACTATAAAATTCTATAACTTTCCGAGATCTACAACTTTTTTTTTGTTTATTTATTTGTCCGACATAGTGGTAGTAACATTGTTCACAAAATTTACATATCCCTCTTATAGTTTACAAAATTATAAGAGAAATATGTAAATTTTATGAACAATTTTATTACCATTTTGTCGGATGAAGAAATAACCAAAGTAAAAGTTGTAGATCTTGATGAGTTCTACAACTTTTATGTTCATGAATTTTTTAGCTAAAATCATTTAATGTTTCAAAACGACATTTGAAGTTGCTATTTTTTGAAATTCAAAATTCAAATAGATAAAACACAATCACATGAAAGGATGGACAAAATAATAACTGTAAGAACACAATAAATTGATAGAGCATGATTTTTGAAAATTTTAGGAA
This sequence comes from Saccharum hybrid cultivar R570, assembly GCA_038087645.1. NCBI lineage: Eukaryota > Viridiplantae > Streptophyta > Magnoliopsida > Poales > Poaceae > Saccharum > Saccharum hybrid cultivar. The sequence continues at coordinate 9,525,440 of JAQSUU010000275.1, read as the reverse complement.
AAAAGATCATCAAATTTGAAGTTAGTATGAGGGAGAAAGACTATTTATAAGTTTTAGCCAAACATTAAAAAGAGAAATCAGAGTTCTTCAATAATTTCAAAATTAAATTTCAAACAACATTTTGAAGCAGTAAATGATTTCAAATGAAAAAGTTATAAACAACAAGGTTCTATAACTTTTCGAGATATACAACTTCTATTTTGGCTATTTTTTTATCCGACAAAGTGATAATGACAAGCATTTGTAGGAGCGGTTTAATATAGAGCCGCCCTAAAAAAAGAGATGTTGCTATAAATCCTTTATGTACTAGTGTTCCATTTAGACAACAAAACTTTCTATTCCATAGTTTAATTTCAATACAATGTGAATATTCTCGGAGATTATTACAAAGTTGATGGTACTTCCATATTCATTAACTTATGTACAAAAAAAAATATTTCAAAAACATACTCGTAAATGGATCTGATCCTTATTAGAAATAAAATGTGAATTGTGCGCTCATGGATATTCATTAACCTACAAACCAGAAAATTCAAATCAGATTTTCCGATGAACGCTTTTTTTTGCCGCCTACTGCAGTATGGAATAGTAAAACTTGCCGCCCAGTGGTAGTGATTTACTGAATTTTAATTTTACGCCTAAACTGCCCCACTCGTGAACTTGGCGGTTGGCGCCTCGTTTGCAGATTACGGAAAAAGGGGATCTATTACCCTCCGGCCTCTCCCTCCCCCGTCTCCACATCCTCTCCCGCACCCCTTGATTCCTCGACGCCGAGGCATCAACCGCCCAATTCTTGGCCGCTCCTCCGACGGCACAGGCTATCCGATCCAGTGGTCATCATTGCTCTTGTACGCAGAGGGCGGACATCTTCCCTTCCCGTCGGTGAGCACACTTCACCTTCGTTCCATCTGCATCTACCTGTGTGAGAGGTACTGGGGGTGTCGATCTTCTCCATACAGGCTCCGGCCGTTCCTGTCACTGCGTGCGGCGAGAGGAGCGAGCGATCTAGCGGTAGATGAGGGGTCCTGGCTGATCTGGGGTTAGGGGCGGCGGCCGGCGGCCCGGCGTAGGCCAGGAGCGACGGGTCCGGCGGGGGCGCCAGCAGCACGGAGAAAGTTCGGCCCACCGTCCGTTCGGCACTCGGCGGGCAGCAGCAGCCAGCAGGGGGCGGGGGTCTGGCGGTGCCGCGGCGGTCGACCACAGCGCAGCAGGCGAGAGCAGCTAGGCAGCCAAAGCGCCCAGCGCCCGGCAGGCAACCCCGTGAACTCCTTTCCTTTTTCTCAATTTCTCTGCCAGGTTCAGTACTGTCAAAGATAAAGTATTGAAGTACGTACTAGGAATCTCGGTTAAGTCAAAATTAGAATTGGCCCCTCCACATTTTGTTCTGCTTTTCTTTGCACATATCATTTATTTTTAAACCTGCAATTTTATTCTTTAGTTCGTTTAAAAATAGATAGCGCTGCAGGATGTAACCAATAGAATGCAGTATAATCTCTTTGTCACATCTTTATGTCAATTTGAATATCCCCACATTTTGTACACATCACTATAACCAATAGAAGGCAAAAAAAAAAAGATTTGAATATCTTGTGCAGGAAGATCGAAGGAAAGGAAAGGTTCATATGATAGAATTATGGGATGCTGCTCGTAAGAAAAAGAATAGGAGATACATCATCAACAAAGTGAAGCTAGTAATGGTATATTTCTCTACTCCTAATTAATAACATGGATTTGAAATTGTTGTTACGAATATGTGACCTTCCTATATGCTTATTTCAATAGGATGCATCATTTGAGAAATTAGAAAAAAGAAAAGAGAAGAACAATTGTAACCTTTCAACTAATGATTTTAACGAGGTGTTCAATGAGATAAGACTATAAGAGTTCTGAAGGCCTAACTTTACTATGTGGTACCATAATGACCAACATGGTATGACTACGTTCCTCTTACTGTAATCCCTCATAGTATGGCTGAACTTGCTAAATCAATGATATGCTTTGATAGTGTCTACAGCAGAGGCCTTATAGAATTAATGCTCCAGCTCATAATCAATCAAGATCGGTATGTACTTGTTTCCTTGTTGTTTCAAAGCTAAATTAATTACAAGTTCCATGATCATAGCTTTATGTTTTACAAAATGGTAGAGCCAAATGGAAGTTATCTTATGTCACTAAGAAACAAATATGAAGTTCTGGGCAAAGGAAGGTTAGTGACTACGGATAGCACTCGAAACATTGATGGCACCGTGCTTGGAAAAGAATTTGTTGGGGTTCATGTTGATGCCCTTGAAAATAATGGCAATGGGAACAATGGAGATGAGATGTTATCTAGACCACTCTATTCTATCAAAACTACAAGAGATGCTATTGGCTTGTTGTTGCTTGGCCCCGTTCACATGTAAGTTTTCTCTTATATTAAATGCTCTACAGTTTTGTAATTTCTAAAATTATACCATGTCTCTAAACACATGTCTTATTGTAGGTTAAGAGGCTTAAGAGTTCAACTCAAACTGCACAACTTGGTATGTTTCATTCTTGTGAGATTCGTTTGATTAGAATTCATGTTTGTCAATTTAATCTCCTTTTATTTTGCAGTATGGTGAAAACATGTAACTTGATATGGATGGAAAGACAGGCTACAAGTTTCGGAGTGGACAACATAGATTTTAGATGTTAGTGAAAAAATAATAGATATTTGTATGATATTGTCACTTTGCCTATTTTTCTTTATGAACATGGTTTGTCTTTGAGAGTGTACTTTAATGAGTTAATCAGTATCTTGTTTTGTAAATACAAAAATGGATTGTTCAATGTAATGCCTGCATGATTCACTCTCTAAATATCTATATTTTTATATGACTTTATAAAACATTAAAGTATAACCTGGCTATATTAGTAGACACGAAATATAAATGACAATGTATCTATATTATTAGACACGCAATATAAATGAATCTACCCAACCGTCTCTATACTTCTTAATACATAATACAACGTCATTACACAACATGACTATATTAGTACACACATAATGTAAATATATCTATGAGAACGTCTCTATACTTTTTAACACACAATACAACGTCATTACACAACGTGACTACATTAGTACACACATAATATAAGTGAATCTATGAGAACGTCTCTACATTTCTTAGCACATAATGAAGCGCTGTTATATAACGTTACTACACAAATAGACACGTTATATGAATGTATCTATAAAAGTGTATCAATATGCGTAGGCATGCAACTAACGTCCCTACAAAACGTCTCTTTATCACCTTGACACGCTTAGGGAACTCGTATCTACAAGTCCTGACATGGTCCATGCGAAGACGCTACTAACACACTTTATAAAAGCGTGCCTACAATCTTGTAGTGACGAATTAAAACATGTCTAACATATAAATAAAACGTCACTATAGGGGGTATTTCTAGTAGTGATAGGTGCACAGTTTGCGCCGAATGTACCATAGGCCCAAAAATCAATTTGCACACACCCGATAGACACACTTAGGTGATGTGGGTCATGTGAAATCTTATTTCGGTCCATTTGGAGATAGTGTTAGTGTCGGTGCAAGATAAGTGCACGGTTTGCGCCGAACGTACCATGAGCTCGAAAATCATTTTGGACACACCCGATAGAACACCTTGGTGACATGGGTCATGTGGAATCTCATTTCCATCCGTTTGGAGATAGTGTCTGTATCGGTGCATGATTTGCGCCAAACGTACAATAGGCTCAGAAATTGATTTGGACACACTCGATGGTACTCCTAGGTGACGAGGCTCAAGTGGATGCTCGTTTTGGTCTGTTTGCAGATAGTGCTAATGTTGACGCAAGATAGCTGCATGGTTTATGCCAAACGTACCATAGGCTCAGAAATCATTTTGGATGCATCCGATGGTACTACTAGGTGACGAGGCTCAAGTGGATGATCGTTTCGGTCCATTTGGAGATAGTCTAACTTGACGCAAGATAGGTGCATGGTTTGCATCGAACATACCATACGCTTGGAAATCGTTGTTGGATGCACCCGACGAATCTACTAGGTGTGGTTGTAAAACCCTAGGTGTTTGTCCCTCATTAAGCAGTGGGTTTGAGTTCAAACAGGACATATTAAGTGGAGATGACAATGTCAATGTCAACCTATGGAGATTTGCCTAACCTAAAGTTGGATGTTGCACCATTGCTTTACATATGGTCCCCTTTTCAAGATATATGCTTGGGTAGTGTTATTGCAATATCTTCATGTGTCTCACCTTAGTACTTATCTATATTGATCCCTGGAAAAGTTTCATAAAGTTTGGAATCAAAAAGTCACATGAAATGATAAGTTATATCCTGGTTGGAATGGTTTCACTAACTGCTTGAATTGCACTATTAAGAGAGTGGAATTATAGATCATCAACCAAACCTTGCAAACTTGTCTAGATGACTCTAGATGAACTCTACAACAAAAGTCATGAAGGGTTCATGTAGAGCAAAAGTCAAGAAAATACCCCAATTGGCCTAAAACCCTAGTTTAGTCTTTACCGAGTTGATACTTTGACCAAAGTGAAAGTTTGACTTCTGTACTAGTTATGAGGTTTGACCTTAAACAAAATTTGTAGTTCATCTTGGGTAGAACAAACTTTGTTTAATGGTCAAGAGCCAGTTTGGCTTCTAGATTGGTCAAATAAAGCTCACAATATTAAATAAGCTGCTGTTTTTTTGAAGATCAGAAATTTTTCTAAGTCCTTGAGTGGCAGCAATAAGTTGACATGTTTGGTGATCTTTATCTCCCTAACCATGCTGAACCAGTCCAAGGACCTTTAATAGAAGTTGTAGATCAAGTTGGGTACTACAAATTTTGTTCAAGACTCAAGGCCTAGTACAGCTTCTAACCTAGTCATATAAGGAACCCAAGTTTGAATGTTGCTGCTATTTTCTAGCCCTTAAGTAATCCTATGTCCGTGCATTGGCATGTCACGTTCTACAAATTTTACTAAATAACTTGAGTTGACCCAAAAGTAAAAGTTGGAGAATACACGATGAAGAAGAGCATGCAAGAAGCTGGCACTTGTTGGAATCCATTTTGCCCAGCATTTTTGAAGGTTTGTCAATTTTGACAATGCATTGACAATGCTGGTTTAGAGCCTCATTATCCACTAATCCATAACCCTAATGACTGAACTGCCTAAATCAAAGTTGTAGAGCATCATGAGATGAGAAAATCTTGTAATTGGCCCATATCCAAATTTGGAACCGAGCCGACCCAAATAGTCATCCGAATATGCTCACTATGACGCCCGCCAGGTGCCCGATCATATGCCGACGTGCCCTCCATGCAGTTGAGCTCATCCTGCCATGGCAGTGAGCTGCCACCGCATGCCCTCCGCATGTCCGTGCCATGCCTTCGCCTGCGTGGATGTGGAGAGTCCCAGGGCGCTCGTCGCGCTCCATTCCGCGCTTCCCCTCGCCCTTCACTCCCTTCTCGCTCTCTAGCGTTCGCTCACGCAGAGCGCGGCCGCATCTGCCATTGTTGGTGAGCAGAGCTCATGGCCGCCACTATGTTCCCACTATTCCACGCCTCCTCACTCTCCATGAGCACCGCCATTAGCTTCGCCTCCATTTCCTGTGCGCCGTGCTCATCCTCGCCGGAGTCCGCACCGCCTGGAACCGCCGGTCCCTCACCACCGCGCGGTCATGGCCGGCGAACCATCACCGGCGCAAGTGGTCAGGCCACCTCGGGGCATCTCTAGCTGAGCCGCGTAGCCTCACTAGCATGCTTGGTCCTTGGGATACCCTAGCGCCACCTCCCACCGCCAGGGGCACCGGCCACGGCTGCTGCCGCCGGCATGGCCATCGCCGGGCTGCCCACGCACGTGGCCAAGAGGCCATAGGCCACCTCAGCTCACACCGTGAGTGTGCATGGACGCATCTCACAGTCGTGAAGCCGGCCAGCCCTCCAATCGCCGTCGCCGGCCGCTGCTAGCCGAGGTCGGCCATTCTCGGCCACCCTCCTCTGTTTCCCCGGTGTCCAGAGGAAGGGGACGGTATCCCCCTCTCTGTCTCTTTGTGTGTGCATGATAGGTGGGCCCATCTGGGCAGCGGGTCTCGCAAGTCAGCGTTAAGGGTGGCAGAGAGTGGGTACTGAATCGGGTGCACCTAGCGAATTAAGTTAGGGTTGTTTTATTCTAAATTTGAATTTCAGATTTCATGTTAATCTTTGAAAATCCATATCTCCTACTAGGAAAGTCCAAAAATGGCAAATGTGGACTTTTTGGAAACATTGAGAAGAGATCTATGCAGTAGAGTCATAAAATGTTACATGTTTGTAGATGTTTTCTGATGTCTTTATTTAAGCTTTAAAAATGCTCTAAAAATGCTTATAACTTGACCAGAGTCATATTTAGGGTTTGTGAAGTCTAAAAATAGTGGTTCTTGTTTTGTTAGTCTTGTGATGACATTTACTAACTAATAAAAATATTAAACCTATTAGTTGTTCACTATTTTCTTAGGGTTATGGTTTAATCTTGCTAATTAGGCATTTCTTGCATATGTTGTTTGGGAAAATTCCTAACTAATGCTTTGATGCTTCAAATGATGTGAAATTTTTATGGTAGTTTTGTCATGCTATGTTTGTACTGTGGTATAAATTTCATGGTCATTGCTTACTGTAGGATCAAGTTATTTATTTAACTTGTTTACTGCTTGATAAATAGCTTATAAATAACAAATAAATGATAAAAATAGAAACTATTGTTCCATTACCTTAGTATGATGTTGCTCTATCATGTTGATTCATACTATGGCCATGTGTTCATAGAAAATATTGAGTTTTAGGTTTAACTTGCTCTCACATGATTTATTGCAATAGCTATTTGTCTTTTTCATAGAGGTTGATATACATGTCCAAATGTTTGAAATTTGGATAGTAGACTTTTGGGAGAATGTGTAGGCCACTGTAATTTTGGTAAAATTTATGGTGCATTTTGATATGTGTTCATAATTCCACCTAATTATCTAAATAAATTAAGAAAATGTATTAAAAGAAATTATTTAGTATTAGACACTATGTTTTCTGGTGTTCATTAGTCATGTGTTACACGTTGATAAAGTTGGTTTTGTCCAATTATATGTTTACAACATATGTTAATAATTATTTCTTGCAATTATTAGTTTCTATATAGTTCTGGGGGCAATGTAAATTACCCCATGTTAGTGATGTTTTCTGGGAAACTTGTTTATACAAAAGTTGTAGATAATTCATGTTTCTAGCTGCTGTTAAAATTTGGTATCGTTTTGCTGAGTAGTTTTTGAGTTATAGATGTTTAAAGTTAGGACCCAGATTTGGTTGCTCTCTGTTTGGAGCAGACCAGATTCTGTAGCTTCATCTTTTCAACCTATTAAACTTAGGAATCAGGCTAAGTTGGTATTAAATGAAATATAGAGAATTTCATAAGATTTCCATAATATCTTCTTGCAAGTCATTTGGAGTTGTAAATGTCCAGTTATGATTAAATTACTTAGTTGCTGTTCTGATGCCCAGAATGTGGCAAATTCTAGTTCTAGTGCTTTGATTAACTTTGCCATGCTAAGTGTGTTAAAGTGTGACTCATATCTTTGATGGTACTTGGGTTAGTACCCTATGATCTTATGAGGCTTGTGTCTTGACTGATGTGCTTGCAATCTTCTATGTTATGCCTTAATGAGGATTAAGTTAATTAGCTCTAGGTGTTTATGAGAACTTTGCTATGCTTGTTTGATTACTCTGATTATTGCACTTCTATACATTCATACATATGCATTATTGCACTTCATTTAGGTACGCTAGCTGAAGCACGTGAAGGACCTGACGTGGAGCCAAACCCGAAGATGGAGTTGGTGGATCCATCCCGAAGATAGAAGGACCGGACAAGTGATAGATTGGAGGATGCTCGCCAAGCGAATTCATCTGACATACTCTAACTTGAGTCGGATCCCTGGCAAGCCCCGGAGCATTATAAGCCTCCTACCTTCAAATTAATTAATTTTATATATGTTATAAGTATTGTTGCATTAAGTGATAGGAGTTGGTTGGAAACCCTTGCTGTATTATATCCTTCCTTGTCCAGATATATGAATCATTGAATCCTACATAGACTAGGATTGAGTAGATGCTTAGCCCTGCTTTAAGCGGTAGAAGTCAGGTGATTTTCTGTCACCTGCGAGATGTAGAGATATTCATATATGACACGGTTAGCTATATTTGCTATCGTGAAAAGGAACCATGTGTTAATAAAATGAAATGAGACCGGGCGGGATGACGATAGTGAAGCAACAAGGCATGGAGGTCTTGGGTGTAGATCTATCCCCGTCTGAGTCGTTTAAGGACCGATTCGCTGTACGTCCTTGAGTCATGTTGAACGTAGTCTAACACTTAGTTGGCCGGATAAGTGGTTCCGATCGCGAATCCGAGTAATACAGTTCAGGCCAGGAATCGAAGGGTAGGTCGCATCTTGAAGGTAGTAAGGATGTGCTTGGGGACATTGGCATAAGACCAAGGGGGTTAGAGTCCCTAGCACCTGGCAGAGTGTCACCCTTAGGGATGCGGCATTAGTTGAACCCGCGACTCCTGAACTGTACCAAAGGTGACCTGAGCAGCCCTCGCCAGGCGTGACTCGGTGAGTGTTAGAAATACCCCTCCAGTTGGATAGGAATTTGATTCGAATCGCCGTCGCTCCCGGTTAGTGAGCACTTGACTTGAGCAGCGGCAACGTAGATTCAATTAAATTGAACGAATGGTTAATTGGATGACGATGTATATGTTGCCTCAATTTATACCTGCTATGGTTAATATTGTTTGCTCCTAATCAAGTGAGTGCTCTAGTATAGGTGCTAATATAGATGACAGGTTAATGATAATTAACTTGATGCTTAAGCATTAATGATTGATCATCTATATTAAGCTTTTATGCAAAATGTTGTCAAGCTAGCCCCACTTTATATCAGCCTTGCATGATCCTTGGTGTCACTTTATTTATATTTTATGATGGGTAAGTCTAGCTGAGTACATTGTCGTACTCAGGGTTTTATCCCCACTTGTTGTAGGTTGTGATGTATCATGGCGACTGCAAGAGTTGGTTGGCTCCTACCGTAGAGGCGGAGTGTGATCATGGGCATGATCCTTCTGAGTTATCTTCTCGCTAATGCTTTTGTTGGAAGTCGACCTTGGTACTGGCATGTATTTGAAATAAGGGTGTTGTTAGTTTCAAATTACTTTGCTTCCGCTACTTTTAAACTTAAGTTGTAATAACTACGTTAAACTCTGATGTATATGAATTACTTGTGAAATGGTTGTAACATGTGACTTGTTATGTTGAATCACTACGATCTTGGCTTGTATGTTGGTTGGTTTGAAATCCCTCGTGATTTCATTAGACTACCGGAGTTATATGGGCTCAAGTGCGAGAATTTGATCACTTCGGTGATTGTTTTTGTACTTGTGCTCTTATAATTTGGATGGTTTCGTTACAACGGTCATGTGAAATCTCGTTTCTATCTATTTGGAGACAGTGTTAGTGTCAGTGCAAGATAGGAGCATGGTCTACGCCAAACATACCATAGGCTCATAAATCATTTTGGACACACCCGATAGAACACATAGGTGATGTGGGCCATGTGGAATCTCATTTCAGTCTGTTTGAAGATAGTGTTAGTTTCGGTGCAAGATAGGTGCACGGTTTGCGTCAAACGTACCATAAGCTCAGAAATTGTTTTGGACACATCTGATGGTACTCCTAGGTGATGAGGCACAAGTGGATGCTCGTTTCATCCGTTTGGAGTTAGTGCTAACCTTGACACAATATAGGTGCATAGTTTGCGTCGATCGTACCATATGCTCGGAAATCGTTGTTGGTCGCACCCGATAGATCTCCTAGGTGAGATTGGTCATGTGGAATCTCATTTCAGTCCATTTGGAGACAGTCTTATTGTAAGTGCAATATAGGTGCACAGTTTGCACCAAATGTACCATAGGCTCAGAAATCATTTTGGACGCACCCGATGGTACTCCTTGGTGACGAGGCTCGAGTGGATGCTCGTTTTGGTGTATTTGGAGATAGTGCTAATCTTGACACAAGATAGGTGCACGGTGTGCACATAACGTACCATAGGCTTGAAATTGCATTGGACGCACCCGATGTAACTCATAGGTGACATTGGTCATGTGGAATCTCATTTTAATCCATTTAGAGACTGTGTTAGTGTCAGTGCAAGATAGATGCATGATTTACACCAAACGTACCATGAGCTTGAAAATCGTTTTGGACACACCCGATGGTACTCCTAGGTGACAATTCTCGAGTGGATACTTGTTTTGGTCTATTTGTAGATAGTGCTAATCTTGACGCAAGATAGGTGCACAGTTTGCGCTGAACGTATCATTGGCTTGAAAATAATTTTGGACACACCCGTTAGAACACCTAGGTGACGTGGGTCAGGTGGAATCTCATTTTGGTCTGTTTGGGGATCGTGTTAGTGTCGGTGCAAGATAGGTGCATGGCTTGCGCCAAAGATACCATAGGCTAAAAATTGTTTTGGACACACCCGATGCTACTCCTAGCTGACGAGGCTCAAGTGGATGCTCGTTTCGATCCATTTGGAGATAATGCCAATCTTGATGCAAGATAGGCGCACAGTTTCAGTCGAACGTACCATACGCTCAGAAATCATTGTTGGACGCACCCGATGGATCTCCTAGGTGACTTTGGTCATGTGGAATCTCGTTTCAGTCCATTTGGAGACATTGTTAGCGTCAGTGCAAGATAGGTGCATGGTTTGCGCCGAATGTACCATAGGCCTAAAAATCATTTTGCACACACCCGATAGAACACCTAGGTGACGTGGGTCATGTGGAATCTTATTTCGGTCCATTTGGAGATCTAAAGACAAGAGAGCGTTTGGAGCCGACGCGGTCCCAGGGTGGCCACGGTAGCAAACTCATTTTGGGCCGTTCGATCGTGGCTTGGACGTTCGGATATGGTTCTAGCTACTGTGCCCCTCGCCAGATATATACCTGTTCCCCCTCATCTCGGCAAAAAAATCCTCTCTCGCTCTCTCCGCCTCTCTCGATGCGGCGCCGTTGCGGGAGAGCGCGAGTTGCGCCGGCGCCAACGCCGGCGGCTCCGCCACTCCCGCCCCCGCCCCCGCCCCCGCCTCCCCTCTCCACCTCCTCTCTCTCCTTCTCTTCCTCTCTCCCTCCTGACGCGGGCAGTGCGACGGAGGCGACGGCGCTCTCACCTAAACCCTAGATCGACACAGCCTCTCTCCACTCCCTCTCCTTTTTCCCCTGGCGGCGCAGAGGCGCGGGCAGACCTGCCTCGGCTCGGTGGCGGCTAGGGCAAGGCAGCCCATCGGCGAGGGCCTTAGCGCGGCAGCGTGGAGCGAGTGCCCTCCCCCTGCTCGGCTCATCAGCGCGGGTGCCCCTCGGCGCGACGGTGTAGGGCCGGCGCGCCCCTGCGGGTGGGTCCGCGGGCCACGCGTGGCTAGGACCCGGCTGGCCGTCTGGCCACGGCGGGTGCGCAGGCAGCAGCTGCGGACGCGGCCCCGCCAGCCGGCCACCGCCACTGGTGACCTGGCCGATGGTCTCTCTCTCTCCTCTTCCCTCGCCGACGTTGGGGATGGACGTTGATCTAGGCTTTGCCTGCTCGGTCTTCCTCGCTGGAGGAGGCCCACACCGGCGGATCTGGCGGATCCGGTGCCTCCATGGCCGGATCCGCCCCTCCTCCCGTCAGATCCGTGCAGAGCACCAGGCAGGAAGCCGTCGGAGGCCAAGGACGGCGGTGGCATGGTGGAGGACTGGGGGCCAGGTGGCCAAGGGCGGCGCTGGCCAGTGCCTCCTACGCGTCTGCTCCCTGTGCTCCGCCTCCCTCCGCTCTGTTGTGGTGTTGCGCGCATCGTCGCCCGCTGCCATGCTAGACAGGCCAAATCCTAAACTCCGGCGTGCGCTCTCTCCCCTTTTCCCCTCTCCTTCCCTCAACTCCCTCTCCTCACTATGAGGATCTTGGCCCCCCCCCTCCCCGCTTCGTTGCGGCGAGCAAGCTCTATGTGCAGATCATCTGCAGAACTGATATCCTTCCTTGTATAGTGATGAATAATTGTTTCATTCGGGTTATCTACTGAGGTTTGGGGATTGTGCAATGATGAACTTTTTTACACTGAGATGAGACAATGGAATTTTGTGCAATGATGATTATATAGTTATTTCATTCTTCCATGAATCTTGCTATTTTCATTGGCTTTGTGATGACTGTGTCGTTATTTTAGTTGCTACATTCTGTCCATTTGTTAATGAGCATAGGTCCATTGTCAATGATGTTTGTGCTTCACACAATTTATTGGTTGTTCTATTTCTGAGCACACCCCATTGCCAATGATGTATTTGCAGTTGGGCTTGCTAGCAAATAATTTATTACTTGGTGAACTGCAATATCAGGGTCAGTTTTTTCTTTAGATTTCTTAACTAATAAAGCTATGGATTGGCTTCCTTCTTTGATTCTTATTCTATAGTTCTTGCAATGAGTATGACTTTTGTATCTGAAATAGAATTTCACTTTTAGCTAATGTGAAACCTGCCACGGGAATCTGGAGTATAACTTTGCAACCTTGTATATAACTTTGCCATATGGATATTCATCTTCTTTTTCCCTCAGCTGCTTTGTTTTCCTTCTTGTCTTTTTAGGCCTGCAGTGTGGTGTGGTGTGTCTGATTTCATCAAGTTGCTTACGTTTTTTTTGTTCTTAGCGGCTGCGCATCGAGTGTCTGATTTCATTGTTCTTTACTCTGTGTCTTTGGTTTGTGAAATTCCTGAAGGATGGGCCTGTCATGTGCGGGGTGGAGGTGAGTTGTCGCTGCCATGTTTCATTCAGGTTCTACAAAGCATTTTTTTGTTTGGGTTCCTGTGCAGTCATATCATGCCCGTGCAAATGAGCCGGCTGCCCTGCAGGTAGTGCCTCCGTGACCGGATTTGTCCATGCCCCTGTCGTTCTTCTGTTCCTCATGGTTTCCATGCAAGTTGGTTGGTTGGTTGGTTCCTATTCTATTATTTCTGTTTTCCTGTTCTCTAATGGCGCCTGTACTATTGGGTGTGGTTTCCTGCCAGTACTATTTCTGTTATTATTTCTGAATTATTGTGTACCAGTTCCCAGTGAGTGCATCAAGTACTGTTGGTATGATTGTTAGGAAATCAAAATACTTAAATATTGCTCAGGGTTTGCTCAATACCCGCCTTATAAAGTAAAAAATGCTTCTCAAAATCTCATTCCATCCATTTTTTGGTACATGGTTATGTCAGACTTATATTGATTTATACTACTATTTCTTATGGGAAAATAGTTCTAGATTGTGGCCTCGCTACTCTCTATTTCCCACAGGTTCATGGGAGATGCTCTTTTAATTCCAGTAACTGAGGTATGCACCAGTTTTGCTTTGTTTTCCGTTCCCAATGTGCAAGGTGCAAGAGCAGAATGGCAACCACAAAAACCTCCCAATTTGTCTCTGCACTACAAATAGCCACATTATATTTCTTGATCTCTATAAAACCATGTAGACTGAAATGAGATAAAGTTGACCATGTTTTTTTCACATATACATGTAGCTACTAACTATAACTATTTTTCAGCATATCACAGAAGTTGAAAGCATGAATAATAAAAGAAGACTATTAGTCTGAAATGGAATGAAGAGCTCAACCTCTGCGTCTCCTATTAAAATGGTATGCGTTTTATGTAGACTGAAATCTATGCCTGTACCCAAGGCTCCAATAACATCAAATTATGGTGAGATGCTGCTTCGGCTGTCAACCATTGCATTACAATGTTGCATTTCTGTCACAATGTAGACCTACAACTATTCCGAGGCACCGCCATTTGAAGAAAATGTTCTGCCTGCCGATCCGATCCATGACGCTCCAGCTGACTCCGTCGCATCCTTCGACACAGGTAGCAAACAAACTCTACACTTTCGCCTGTATTGGACAGGCAGTTGATTTCCATAATATGTTCACCCTATTCGATTTGCCTTGTCATGATCAACACTGACTGCATTGTTTTCTTACAGCCGAGGAAATGGGCTATGACAGGGAAGTCCTTTAGGAGGCCTACGCATGGCGGATTGAAGGTAGTTCTCAAATCAAACTTATCCTTTCATATATCAGCAATTTACTCATTATACCTCACTGCCGCATGTAACCAACCTAGACCTGGAACGCGAACAGCACCATGGATATGCATCAGATGGCAGCTCCTCTGATGGCGTTTCTTCTGAGGAACCGTTTTACCTGATCAGGGGTACAACACCAACTATAGCAACAAGATCCTCAAAACACGTTTACATTTAACTAAATAAACACTAACAGTTGTCTACCTATTTCACAGATTACTCACCCGCCCGCAGCTTCGAATCAGATCACAGCTGGCACCTCCACTGACCCTCTGAAGATCGGCCACACCTCTAAAAATGGCGTCTCTTTCCTGCAGTGTTCCCTACTCTATGTTGTGTTAGACCATCCCAGAGGACATGGCCTGTTGGTACTCTATTCCTGGACCCTTTTTGTGTACTATTATGTATCGCCTGACCGCCTATCAACAGACCTGAGTCTGTACTATGTAGTCCCTATGTGATACTTCACTGTTTGGACAACGTGCTATGTACCCTTAAGCGTTTGTTTCCGAGAATCATCTTCGGTCATGACTCGCGCGCATGGGCGCGCGCAATTCACTAGTAGTGTTAGTGTCAGTGCAAGATAGGTGCACGGTTTGCGCCGAACGTACCATGAGCTCAAAAATCATTTTGGAAACACCCGATAGAACCCCTTGGTGACATGTGCCATGTGGAATCTCATTTCCATCCGTTTGGAGATAGTGTTTGTATTAGTGCATGATTTGCGGCAAACGTACCATAGGCTCAGGAATTGTTTTGGACGCACTCGATGGTACTCCTAGGTGACGAGGCTCAAGTGGATGCTCGTTTTGGTCTGTTTGCAGATAGTGCTAATCTTGACACAAGATAGTTGCATGGTTTGCACCAAACGTACCATAGGCTCAGAAATCGTTTTAGACTCATGTGATGGTTCTACTAGGTGACAAGGCTCAAGTGGATGATCGTTTCAGTCCATTTGGAGATAGTGCTAACTTGATGCAAGATAGGTGCACGGTTTGCGTCGAACATACCATACGCTTGGAAATCGTTGTTGGATGCACCCGATGGATCTACTAGGTTTGGTCATGTGAAATCTCATTTCTATCCATTTGGAGACAGTGTCAGTGTAAGATAGGTCCACAGTCTGCGCCAAACATACTATAGGCACATAAATCATTTTAGACACACCCGGTGGTGCTCCTTGGTGACGAGGCATAAGTGGGTGTTCACTTCAGTCTGTTTGGAGATAGTGCTAATCTTGACGCAAGACAGGTGCACGGTTTACGCCAAACGTACCACAGATTCAATAAATCAATTTGGACACACCCGATAGAACACCAAGGTGATGTCGGCCATGTGGAATCTCATTTCGGTTCGTTTGGACACACCACATAGGTGCACGGTTTGCGCCAAATGTACCATAGGCTCAGAAATTGTGTTGCACGCGCCCGATTGTACTCCTATGTGACGATTCTCAAGTGGATACTTGTTTTGGTCTATTTGTAGATAGTGCTAATCTTGACGCAAGATAGATGCACGATTTGCGTCGAACGTATTATTGGCTTGAAAATAATTTTGGACACACCCGATAGAACACCTAGGTGACACGGGTCAGGTGGAATCACATTTCGGTCCGTTTAGAGATAGTGTTAGTGTCAGTACAAGATAGGTGCATGGCTTGCGCCAAACATACCATAGGCTCAAAAATTGTTTTGGACGCACCCAATGGTACTCCTAGCTGATGAGGCTCAAGTGGATGCTCATTTCGATCCGTTTGGAGATAATGCTAATCTTGACGCAAGATAGTTGCACAGTTTGCGTCGAATGTACCATACGCTCGGAAAATCATTGTTGGACACACCCGATGGATCTCCTAAGTGACGTTGGTCTTGTGGAATCTCGTTTCAGTCCATTTGGAGACATTGTTAGCGTCGGTGCAAGATAGGTGCACGGTTTGCGCCTAATGTACCATAGGGCAAAAAATCATTTTGCACACACCCGATAGAACACTTAGGTGATGTGGGTCATGTGGAATCTCATTTCGGTCCATTTGGAGATAGTGTTAGTGTCGGTGCAAGATAGGTGCACGGTTTGCGACGAACGTACCATGAGCTCGAAAATCGTTTTGGACACACCAGATAGAACACCTTGGTGACATGGGTCATGTGGAATCTCATTTCCATCCGTTTGGAGATAGTGTTTGTATCGGTGCGTGATTTGCGCCAAACGTACCATAGGCTTAGAAATTGATTTGGACACACTCGATGGTACTCCTAGGTGACGAGGCTCAAGTGGATGCTCGTTTTGGTCCGTTTGCAGATAGTGCTAATCTTGACACAAGATAGTTGCATGGTTTGTGCCAAACGTACCATAGGCTCAGAAATCATTTTGGATGCACCCGATGATTGTTCCGGTCCATTTGGAGATAGTCTAACTTAACGCAAGATATGTGCATGGTTTGCGTCAAACATACCATACGCTTGGAAATCGTTATTGGATGCACCCGATGGATGTACTAGGTGTGGTCATGTGAAATCTCGTTTCTATCTATTTGGAGACAGTGTTAGTGTCAGTGCAACATAGGTGCACGATCTATGCCAAACATACCATAGGCTCATAAATCATTTTGGACACACCTGGTGGTACTCCTGGGTGATGAGGCACAAGTGGGTGCTCGTTTAAGTCTGTTTGGAGATAGTGCTAATTTTGACGCAAGACTGGTGCACGGTTTTGGCCAAACGTACCACAGGTTCAAAAATCATTTTGGACACACCCGATAGAACACATAGGTGATATGGGCCATGTGGAATCTCATTTTGGTTCGTTTGAAGATAGTGTTAGTTTCGGTGCAAGATAGGTGCACGGTTCACGTCAAACGTACCATAAGCTCAGAAATTGTTTTGGATGCATCTGATAGTACTCCTAGGTGACGAGGCTCAAGTGGACGCTCGTTTCGTCTGTTTGGAGTTAGTGCAAACCTTGACACAATATAGGTGCATAGTTTGCGTCGATCGTACCGTATGCTCGAAAATCGTTGTTGGTCGCACCCGATAGATCTCCTAGGTGACATTGGTCATGTGGATTCTCGTTTCATTCCATTTGGAGACAGTGTTAGTGTAAATGCAAGATAGGTGCACAGTTTGCACCAAATGTACCATAGGCTCAGAAATCATTTTAGACGCACCCGATGGTACTCCTTGGTGACGAGGCTCGAGTGGATGCTCGTTTTGGTGTATTTGGAGATAGTGCTAATTTTGACACAAGATAGGTGCACGGTGTGCACATAACGTACCATAGGCTCAAAATTGTATTGGACGCACCCGATTTAACTCCTAGGTGACATTGGTCATGTGGAATCTCATTTTAATCCATTTAGAGACAGTGTTAGTGTCAGTGCAAGATAGGTGCACAATTTGCGCCAAACGTACCATGAGCATGAAAATCGTTTTGGACGCACCCGATGGTACTCCCAGGTGACGATTCTCGAGTGGATAGTTGTTTCGATCTATTTGTAGATATTGCTAATCTTGACGCAAGATAGGTGCACGGTTTGCGCCGAACGTATCATTGGCTTCAAAATAATTTTGGACACACCAATTAGAACACCTAGGTGATGTGGATTAGGTGCAATCTCATTTCGGTCAGTTTGGAGATAATACTAATCTTGACGCACCCGATAGAACACCTAGGTGACGTGGGTCAGGTTGAATCTCATTTCGGTCCGTTTGGAAATAGTGTTAGTGTCGGTGCAAGATAGGTGCATGGTTTACGCCAAACAAACCATAGGCTCAAAAATCGTTTTGGACGCACCCGATGGTACTACTAAGTGACAAGGCTCAAGTGGATGATCGTTTCGCTCCATGGAGATAGTGCTAACTTGATGCAAGATAGGTGCATGGTTTGCGTCGAACATACCATACGCTTGGAAATCGTTATTGGATGCACCCGATGGATCTACTAGGTGTGGTCATGTGAAATCTCGTTTCTGTTCGTGTTAGTGTTAGTGCAAGATAGGTGCACAGTCTGCGCGAAACATACCATAGGCTTAGAAATCATTTTGGACACACCCAGTGGTACTCCTAGGTGATGAGGCACAAGTGGGTGCTTGTTTCGATCTGTATGGAGATAGTGCTAATCTTGATGCAAGATAGGTGCACGGTTTGCGTCGAACGTACCATAAGTTCAAAAATCGTTTTGGACACAACCGATAGATCACCTAGGTGATGTGGGCCATGTGGAATCTCATTTCGGTCTATTTGGAGATAGTATTAGTTTTGGTGCGAGATAGGTGCACGGTTTGAGCCAAACATACCATAGGCTCAGAAATCATTTTAGACGTACCCGATGGTACTGCTAGGTGACGAGGCTCAAGTGCATGCTCGTTTCGTCTATTTGGAGATAGTGCTAACCATGACGCAAGATAGGTGCATGGTTTGCGTCAAACATACCATATGCTCAGAAATCATTGTGGGACGCACCTGATGGATCTCCTAGGTGATGTTGGTCATATGGAATCTCATTTCTATCCATTTGGGGACAGTGTTAGTGTGAGTGCAAGATAGGTGCGCGGCTTCTGCCAAACATACCATAGGCTTAGAAATTATTTTGTACGCACCCGATAGTACTCCTAGGTCACAAGGCTCAAGTGGATGCTCATTTTGGTCTATTTGGAGATAGTTCTAATCTTGACACAAGAACGGTGTGTGCAGTACGTACCATAGGCTCAAAATTGTATTGGATGCACCCGATGGATCTCCTAGGTGACATTGGTTATGTGGAATCTCGTTTCAATCCATTTGGAGACAGTGTTAGTGTCAGTGCAAGATAGGTGCACGGTTTGCACCAAACGTAGCTCAGAAATCATTTTGGATGCACTCGATGGTACTCCTAGGTGACGAGGCTCAATTGGATACTTGTTTCGGTCGATTTGGAGATAGTGCTAATCTTGACGTAAGATAGGTACACGGTTTGCGCCGAATGTACCACAGGCTTAAAAATCATTTTGACACACCCGATAGAACACCTAGGTGATGTGGGTCAGGTGGAATCTCATTTCGGTCCATTTGGAGACAGTATTAGTATTGGTGAAAGATAGGTGCATGGTTTGCGCCAAACATACCATAGGCTCAGAAATCATTTTGGACGCACCCGATGATGCTCCAGCTTCTTTTCAAAGATGCATGATGTCTATATTTTCTAATATGATTGAAGAAATCATGGAAGTTTTCATGGATGGTTTTTCTATTTATGGAAAAACTTTTGATGATTGTCTTGAAAAATTAGACAAGGTTTTGCAAAATGTGAAGAAAAGAACTTAGTCCTTAATTATGAAAAATGTCATTTCATGGTTAGAGAAGGCATAGTGCTTGGGCACTTGGTGTGCGAACAAGGGATTGAGGTAGATAGAGCTAAAATTGAAGTAATTGAACAGTTACCTCCTCCCTTAAATATCAGAGGGATCCATAGTTTTCTTGGCCATGTAGGGTTTTACCGCCACTTCATAAAAGATTTTTCACATATTGCTAGACCACTTACAAATCTTAATTTGATGATGGATGCTTAAAATCCTTTAACATTCTTGAGAAAGCACTCATCTCTTCACCAATCATTCAACCCCCTAATTGGTTACTACCTTTTGAAATTATGTGTGATGCTAGTGATTATGTTGTGGGGGCAATTTTGGGACAAACTAAAGATAAAAAGCATCATGCAGTTGCTTATGCTAGTAGAACACTGACAGGACCTCAACTTAATTATGTAATACCTGAAAAAGAACTTCTGGCTATTGTTTTTGCTATTGACAAGTTTATATCTTACTTATTAGTAGGACCAAAGGTGATTAGTTACACTGATCATGCTGCTTTGAAATAACTGCTCACTAAGAAAGATGCTAAACCTTGACTCATAAGATGGACTTTCCTACTCTAAGAATTTGATTTAGAGATAAAAGATAAAAAGGGAGTAGAAAATTTTGTTGTCGATCACTTGTCTAGAATGTAGTTTGAAAATTCATAGGAATTGCCCATCAACGATTCGCTACGGGACGACATGCTCTTCAAGATCATGAAATCTGACCCCTGGTACACAAATATTGTTAATTTTCTTGTTGCAGGTTATGTACCACCAGGGGCAAACAAAAGAAAGCTCATCTACAAAGGTCGTCTCCACATATGGAATGAGTCATACCTCTTTAGAGTCTGTTCTGATGGCCTACTCAGAAGATGTGTACCGGCAGAAGAAGGCATCAAGATCAACGAATGATGCCACTCATCACCATATAAAGGGCATTATGGTGCATTCCACACTCATTTGAAGATTTAGCAAAGTGGATTCTTTTGGCCAACCATGTATGAAGATATGAAGGACTTCATCCATAGGTGTGGAGCATGTAAGAGACATGAGAACATCAATTCAAGAGATGCCATGCCACTCACCAACAATCTCTAGATTGAACTTTTTGATGTCTGGGGTATTGACTACATGGGACCATTCCCAAAGTCAAAAGAACTATGAATACATCTTGGTGGTAGTTGATTATGTCTCCATGTGGGTTGAAGCCATGCAGTGTAGAGCTACTGATGCCAAGAACTCTAAAAAGATGTTTGAAGAAATAATATTTCCGTGTTTTCCAAGGATAGTGATTAGTGATGGAGGCACTCACTTCACTGATAAGAACTTTCACAAGTACTTGTTAAGACATGGGATCCATCACAACATCACTACTCCATACCATCCTCAGACAAGTGGCCAAGCAAAAAAATTAAACAAACAAATCAAGAACATTCTGCAGAAGACGGTCAACGAAATAGGGACTGCATGGAAGGATAGACTACCTGATGCGTTATGGGCTTATAGAATGGCCTATAAAACACAACTTGGGATGTCACGATATCAACTCGTCTATAGGAAGACCTGTCATCTACCTGTTGAGCTAGAATTCAAGGCTCACTAGGCTATCAAGAGATGGAACATGGACTTTGAAGCCACAAGAACCAAGAGGAAGATGCACCTCTCTAAGCTTGATGAATGGCGTGAAAAAGCATATCACAACGCCAAGATATACAAGGAGAGAACAAAAAGATGGCATGACAAGAGGATTAAGAAGGAGTTCGCTCTCGGAGATAAGGTATTACTTTTTAATTCTAGGGTTAAATTATTCTAGCTCAAAAAACTTCAGAGCAAATGGGAAGGACAATTCAAGTTGATAAGCACATCATCACATGGAGTAGTAACACTTCAAAATGATGAAGGTACATTATTCAAGGTAATTGGTCACCATCTCAAGATCTTTCTAGAACCTCAAAAACCATCTGAAGATTTGGATGAGGTAGATTTTCTGATTTTACCATAGATTTACACTACTGCCATCCTCTTTATGTTTCGTAATGCATAAATATCTTTTTTGGAATTAGATAGGGATTAGAAACCGTGTGAGAAAGATCTCCATGGTAGGCCACCATGTGGGGCTAGCCAGTCCTACCTCTATGCCGGTCGGCCCACCTATCAGCCGCCTTGCGTCCGGTCAATTCTCTCATGTATTCTAGAACCTCCCCTCAATCCCGTAGTTTTTCGCTGCATTTGTTTTTCCTTCATTATGAGACCCGAATAGATAGATCTTGACCCCTACTACAAGCTTTTCCCCTATATAAAGGAGCCCCTACCTGCCTCCATAGCCATTCCATCAAAGCCTTCCATCTCTAGCAGCATCAAAGCCCTCCACCTTCCTAGCTCTAATGGCCAAAAGAGAGATCGTTCCCTACGGAGTTGACGAACCCATACCTCTAAACATCATCCCACTGTGAGGAGTAGCTCCCATTCCCTCCAACCAATCTTACTTCACCCAAGACATTTGTCATCTGGTCCTTGCTCCATCACCGCCGCATCTACTTCTCAAGGACAAGCCATGTCAAGCCGACGCACTGCGGACGATCAAGGTCCCGAAGGAGATCAACCTCCTCCCTCCAAAGGAAAATGAGATGCTGACCAGGGTGAAGACCAAAAAGTTTGGAGACATCACATGTGTGAAGTACAAGTCAGTCACCCCTCATTTAAGCATAGATGGTGTTCATGCTGCTCCTGAACAAGTGAAGGTTGTTCTGCCAAAGGAGAAGAAGAAGAAGAGGGCGCCACCCTCTATTCCAGAGAACGACGAGAAGCGCCAATGTCCAACCGTTGTCATGCTGCATGACAAGATCAAAACCCTCACTGATTATACCCACGCTCTGCAGTTTAGGATAGATAAGGAGCACGTTTATCGCAAGAACCTAGAATATGAGCTTAGTATCTTAAGTCGCTATGTCATCAACAAAGAGAACTATGAGAGTTAAGAGGTAGGTTGTGGATCAATAGGGCATAGTTAGGGCAGTGTTTAGGTCATTTGCTTAGCTCAGATTGTTAGAGTGGTTGAAGCTTATGCTAGCTAGTTAAAAGTTCATGTTAGGTATTGATTGTGTAATAAAGTGCCCTATGATATGATATCAATGGAATCTTGTTATTATTACCTGCTCTCTATTTTTTTGGATACATGTTTGTCTCCACATGTTGTGTATAAAGGAAAATAGGAAACAAGTGTGGGAGAAGCACACCGCGACAATAGAACGGAATTCGATCACAAAATCATGAAATTTGGAAAGTAATGGACCAAGAATCACGTCGACTACAGTTGGACCCCAATAGGCTTCGGGCCAAGCCGTCCAGTCTCCCCTATGGGCCGACCAGCCCACTACAGTGCCCCTCGTGGTTCGTCCATAGTTAGGTTTGCGGCCCATATGTTCTATTTTCACATGTTATACTTTATGTCTTGAACTAAATTGGAAATCCTATGATAAACAACTTTAAAACATGAGAAAAGATTATTTCAGTCATGACTAAAGGATAACTTACATAACACTTTTCCTAGAAGTCATGCTACTATTGGAAACTTATTATTAGGGACCCCATGTTACTTAAGTTGTTGTGGAATGAGATATAGTATAATAATGAGAACTTGATTCTTGATGTCTTGTTATTGGAGAATTTTATTTCAAAAAAGTTAAAAGAGTAGCTACACCTCTCCTTTGTGGTAAAGTAATATCCCACCAGAGCCATACCTGATATGATAGACTAGGAAAACCTTCTACATATACTACTTGTCGTTGTGTTGAGTTTGGTCAAACCTTGTGACCCTTGTTGAGAAATCTATCATCCTCCTAAGATCAAGATCACATAGACTCCACATATATCTGTTGCTCCTACAGTGGGGTACACAACAAACATGCTTTCCATCCACCCAAAAATATTCTACTCCTACACTAGGAATAGACACAAAAATATGTTAGGATAAATGCTCCAAGTTCTTGTAAATATCTCTCTTGAAAAGTTTCAATTGCAGAAAAAGAGGCATGGGCTATGCAAAAGTTATTCATAAAAGAAAGAAAAAGAAAAAGTATTGAAAAAAATGGACAAGTGTCCAAGATATCTCAAACAATGGGTACTCAAATGCCCACCTAAAAAAAAGAGAGAAAGAAAAATGAATAAGATAGCCTATGTTTTCTTGCAGAAGTGTCTCAAAGTTTCAAACAAGAGAGACATGTTTCAAGGAGTATAGTAGAATTAGGTTATCCACCATATATATATCCACACACATGCACATCTTGATCTAAGAGTATGAAATTTTGCTCTCTAGATCCTTGTTTTGACTTTACAATATATGCAATGCAAGTATGTTTTTATATTCATCCCTACCTGAGCTCCATATAAGCTTTTAGAAATAGGCAAAAAGAAGGCAAAGTCATCAATGCCTTGGTAAGGATCCAAAAATATCACATATGTAGAGTGATTTGAGAGTACCACAAAAGGAGAAGGTACGCTATGTTTTGTATTCAAAAATCTTAAAATATTTCTCTAATTGATTTAATTGAAGGAAGAAGGTGATCTGTTTCAAGCTATTCCATTCTTCAACCACCCAAAGTTTCATGGTAGACACTTTGAACCAAGTAGAGCATGTATGACTAGGAATAGTTTTATGTTGATGACTTGTCCTAAGGTTATGTCTTGAGTAATCCATCCTTTTATCGAGGACGAGTAAAAGCCTAAGTGTGGGGGAGTTTGTTGACGGTAGTTAAAAATCATCATAAACCATCAATATACCTTGCATAAATGATTAAAATGGATCACCAACATAGACTTAGGGGTTTTAACTGATAGTTTCCATGAGTTTTGGTAAATCTGTGTTGCTAGCAGGATTTAATCAGAAAACCAACAACGAGGACCTATTTAAGAAAATCATGTAATTCCGTAGCATAACCAACGTGGGAGGACTCTAGAAGATTCTAGGAGGCTCTCCACCAAAAGTGGAGCCCAAGCCCCTACCAGGTGGGGCCAGCCAATCCCACATGCAGGCTGACTGGTTTATGGGCCCTGCCGTCAGTCTCTGTGTTGCTATGTTGGTTCTCCACCACCTCAAGGATCACATCTATGCCATCCATTTAAGTTGGTTTGATCCGAGGGTCCAGGATGCTTCAAGGCCCCTATATATACATGCCTATACCCCCTCTCCAGGGCATATTCATGAAGCATTTGATCCTATGAGCCTAAGGGCCAAAAACCCTAATTCATATTTCCATCAGGATCAGAGCTAGCAATCAAGAGAATATTAGTCCTCGATAGGATCTAGTCTTGTATTAGAGATAGAGAGATAGAGTGAGAGGGAAGATTTTGGAGGATGTCCTAACCTCTCAGTGTTTCCTCTACGGCTTGTACCCTGGCGGAATCAAGTCCTTCTTGAGCTTGCTTTTGAGATTTCTCTGGTAATCAACTTATAATTCAAGTAAGCATCATGTTCATATTGTTCTTCAGGTTTGTGACTCTCTTTTGAGTACTTTAATCCTTATAGCTCCTGGGTTGAAGTAGTATTCATAGTGTAAGCATGGCGCTTATACTCGGTTACTCATGGATGTACCCTACTTTCTAGATCGGTGGTAGCTTGTGAGGGTGACTCTTATAGCCTCATTGAATCCTTTATAGTCCACCTCCTGTTAGTAGGCCCAGCATGACATTATTACTATAGGAAACATACTCTGCCTATGTTTTCTTTAGTAATATCCCCAGAATTGAACAATAAAAGTCACAGCTTATCAAAGTTAGAACTAGAAAACCTCTGTGATCTCCTCTACGCTCCTATTATCTAGCCTTGATTGTGAAGTTGGGCTAAGTTAGATTTGGTTATTCTCGCACATGTTTCCTCGAGTTTGATATAAAACTGGGTACTCCCGGTGAAGTGCTACATTAGTATAATATCCATGTGCTTGCAGATTATTCTGTGTGCTTTAATTTATACCAACACCCAATGAGGGGTCCCATCCGAGCTCAGCATGCTCCTCGTGCCCCAACCTATGGCTGCAAATATCAACCTAAGAAGGCTAGCCCGAGAGGATCAGGGCCTACTACCGAAGCCCCTAGAAGGGCGTAGTGTGCTGGGTGATTAGGTGGCCCTGAGCCAAAGCCCAGACGCTCTCGATCACCTGACCCACAATAGGCCTAGATTGGTAAGGAGGGTGTCTCTGGGCCCAAGGTCTGCAACTCCTCGACGAGTTCGCCGAACCCTCGCTCGGGGAACAGACTCGCACAACGTGGGACGAACAGGGGGTCAACACCACCGTCGCTTGGCCCCAATAGCCAAGCACCACCATCACACTAGGGAAGGGCCCCATGAAGGGCATCGCATTCTTGTCAGCAGATGTCATCCCCGCCATGACAATCCTGGTCACCAGAAAGAGTTTAGCCCTTTATCACCATCACGAATCTCGCTAAATGAGGCCACGAAGGGCTAGGGGCTCTTGATGACATCCTAACATATGGGTATGTTAAGCCTCGGGATCTAGGGTCACCCGGGGGCTTGGGGGCTATACCCATCGGGTACGCTCGCGCGCTCCATCCGGTCAAGGGATCAGGCTGAGCCTAGGCAAGCCACTGTCTCTGCTTGAGGCTTGGGGGCTTGCCCGAGCCCTAGGCTCTTGATCGATGGAGCCCTAGACACAATCCTTGGCCTCCTCCTAGCCTTAGCACCAACTAAGGCCCGGGCACAAGAAAACATGCCCCGAGCCACCAAGGCTCGAGGGCTCCCTAGCGCTACCCCTTGGGCACAGCTCAGCCAACCGCTCCCTGATAGGGTCACGCATGGGGCGTGACACAAGAAGACAAGTTCCTCTGCAGCCTCTACTGGCTTGGGGGCTTCTAGGCCCACGCGTTAGCCCCTCAAGCCAACCTCCTTCGCCACCAAGAAGCCTGCAGAAGGCGCACCTGGGGAAGGCTGATCAAAGCTGACATAGCCTAACACTTAGCGTGTCAGAACAGAGCAGCTAGATGACACCTAGGGCTTCTTTGGCTCCACAACACCACCACAATCCATAGAGCACCGCTACAAGACCCTCCTGGACTCTGGCGCATGTAGACCATAAGCTCAACCCCCAAACCACCATGTACCTGACCTATCTTGGTTTATAAGGGATGGGTCAGATCCTAGAGCAGGGAGGTTGATTCTAGATAGATCATTCCACTCCTGATCGATCCTCTCTAGCTTGGCATCGAGAGCAGAGCAACCCAGAGAGGGCACCGAGAGCTCCTCCACTGCACCCATCGTCTTTCTCCTCTCCGACAAGGGGAAGGCTCCACCAGTGGTGAGGTGACCTTAGGATCCGCACCAAGCGATCTCCCTACCAAATCTCTCTCTTTCTCCTATACACTTTGTTGTAATCCCCTGATTTTGGATGCTTTTGAGTAGAAAGATCATCAGCTGCTGGACACAGGGCACCAATTGGCCCAAACCAGGATAAACCATTATTTCCCCTTTGTGATTCTTATGTTATTGAGTCCACTCGAGCCACCGAAGACACATACTCTGACACCACCTTGAACAACAAATGCTTGCCGTGGTTTCAACCCTAGGACAATGGTTGTCATAAAACTTGCCTACATTGGAGTCCAAAATGGACCTCATGCAATGGGTCTTGGTTTCGAGAGCCAATCCTCTAATAGAACAAACCTTAGCTCCTAAATATTGCTGCCTCTCATGCTCAACAACTGGTCTACATGGGGTAGAGAGAGTAAGATAAATCATGTGGCCTACCTATAGCTTGCCTTGTGCATCCCTCGATTCCTTGTCGTCCAACCTTGTCAAAGCTAAATGAACATGGCAACTTCGAACATAGCATCATGAATTGCAACGGTGGGTGGTACGCCCTCCATTCTCAACATCAGCTGCTCTTAGGTCTCCTCATAATTGAACCCTTGTTGGCCTTCTCAAAGGCTTGGTTATATTTTTTGAATGGATACAAGGGACTCATAGACTTTCTTTGCCCGTGGCGATGACCCTTGTTGGCATGATGTCCGTGACTCCCTCTCCTTGCTTGATGCATGCGCAGGTCCTCCCCTAACCATAGTGATGAATAATTCTAAAGTACCAAAGATACACAGAGTGCATAATTTATAAACTAATTCATTTTTATTTCAAGATACAGTTGCGGGCAAGGGCAAGGATCGAATGTTACCTAAAACACAACCCCACACATATGTGCCTTGCTCAAGAGGTGTTGGTATAAATTAACACAAATCCACAAGCGCACGGATACCACTGTAGCTTTCACCCGGAAGTATTCCAAGTATCATAGCAACAGGAAAATGTGTGAGACTAACTATGGTCTAACTTAACTAAGGGTAGCAACAAGGTTAGGATAAACAGGAGCGTAGAGAGGATAACTATGTCTTTTACTATTTAACTGGGGACATTACTAGGGAAAGACACTAGCAGAGGATGCTTTCCTTCGCAACAGCATCCTACTTGCGCTTACAAACTAGAGGTGGACTACAAAGGATCAACGAAGCTATATAGTACAGGCTATATAGAACTTATGTCACACATGTGATCTACCACCTTTTGAAATGCAGGGTGCATCCACGATTAACCCAAGTCTAAGCACCACGCTTACACTTACAATTAATACTCTATTTCCTCTATAATAGGAATAAAGCACTCAAAAGAGTTATGATCCTAATGAACAATATAAATAAGATGCTTACTCGAATTAGAAGTTGATTACTAGAGATATCTCAAAGGCAAGCTCAAGTAGAACTTGGATCAGCCAAGGTACAAGCCGTAGAGAGAGCACCGATAGGCCGACACCTCCTCGAAACTCTTCCCTCACTCCCTATCTTACTATTTCTATTTATAAGACTACATCCTTTGGAGGACTAATCTTCTCTTGATAGCTAGCTTTGATCCTAAAGATATGAATTAGGGTTTCAAGGATTTGCTGAGGGAGAGGGGTAGGGGTTGGTATATATAGGTCAGAGCATCAATCCTAAGACCTCGGATCAGACTGACTTGAATAAACAACATAGATACAATCTAGGAGGCAGTGGGGATCTGACTTTCGAAGCGGAGGCTAACTGGTGTGACCCATAGGCCGGTCGGCCTATAGGTGGGGCCAATCGGCCCCACATGGCAGCCCTTGGGGTCTGCTTCGTTGGAGAGCGTCTTGGAGTCTTCTAGAATCTTCCCATGCTGTTTACACGATGGAATTCTGTAATTTTCTTTGACGAATGTGTCCTCCTTGATGGTTTTCTGGATAAACCCTGCTAAAAACACAGATTCCCCAAAACTCATGGAATTTATTAGTTTAAACCCCTATACCTATGTTGGGTGATGGAATTAAGCATATATGCAGGTTATATTAACGGTTTATAATTGACGTTAGTGACCGTCAACAAGCTCCCCCAAGCTTATCCTTTGCCAGCCCCTAAGCAAAGCTAAGCTCAGTAATGGATTAGGGCTTGCTACAATGCTTTCACGCCTCAAAAGTACACATGTGTTCAATCAAGAATTCTCCTCCGAATTAGAATAAACTGATATGACTTTCAAACTTACCTATATTGTCTTCAACCATGGGGCTTCTTAGCCTTCACTTAGGTCTTGAGCAATTGAAAGATAGAACGATAAAGTCAAGCACTATATCTCAAATTCTTTGTTCAACCATTGTTCCAAAGTTTTTTATAAGTTATCAAAATAGAACTCAGAGATTCCATTGTATGACACTCTCAAGTCTCTCAATATATGTGGTATTTGTGGATCCTCACCAAGGCAATAAAGATGTTGTCTTTTTCTCTTCCTACCACTAAGGCTTATGTGGAGTTCATAGGTAGGGAAAACGCTAGAGTATACTTGCAATGCATATATTAGAAAGTCAAACAATGGATCCAAGAAGAGTTGAGTAATACAATCAAATCAACATGTGCATGTGTATGGATGTATGGTGGATATATATAGTGGCTAACCTAATTCTACTTTGCTGCTTGAAAACTTATCTCTCTTTTGAAACTTGGAAACAATTGCTAGAGAGCAGGGGCTATCTTATTCATCTCTTTTTTTAGGCGGGCATCTAAGTACCCATTGTTTTAGATATCTTGGACACTTGTCCATTTTTTCTCAACTCTTTTTTTCTTTATATTCTTTTTTATGAATAACTTTTGCATAGCCCCATGTCTCTTTTCTGCAACAAAACTTTTGAGAGATAGCAAAAAGAACTTTGGAGCATTTATTTGGTGGATGAAAAACCTAACAAGCATGTTTTTGTGTTCACCTCCAATGTAGGAGTAGAACATTTTTGGGTGGATCTAGATGGAAGGCATGTTTTTACGCCTACCCCTAGTGTAGGAGTAGTGCATATGTGGGTGGTGTGTATGTGATCTTGATTTTAAGAGCATGCCAAACCTCTCATAAGGGTCAACAAAGCTTGACAAAACTCAATATAAAAGGAAGCTGCATATATGTGAAAGTTTTCCTAGCCTAAATAACATGTATGGCTCTAGTGAGAATTCAAGCTTTGTCATATAGGAACTCATCATGTAGCATTTTTTGTTTTTCAAAAGATAAATCTCTAAAACTTTACTGTCACTTAGACCAAGATAAAGGCAGCTCGAACCTTATTATATTTTTTTCAATTTTACTATATCACACATTATTATTATAATTGACTAATGCAAAGATAAATTTTTATTTTGTTTTTCATTCATCATCATTTTTTTAAATATGAAAGAAACTAAAAACTAAAATAATGGGCAAAGAATACTTACCTCGATACACGAGAGTGCTTCTCCCCCAAACTAGCTCTTAGGGTGAGGGTTTGGTATTATAAGTCCTTCAAACCGGACTTCTCCTTGTGAAGTTTATTGATCAAGTACCATAGTTTGTTCTAAAGACAAGGATTCTTGTGATGATGCATCTAATGGTGATGTCACCTTCTTCTACCAAACCTGTCTTGGTTGTAAGTTTTCATTTTGGTTTGATAGGTTCAGGACCTTTACTTATAGAAATTTAGAGAATCAACTGACTCTCCCATACTTTACATGAAGTGTGTTCTGCTCATAAAGACAAGGTAGAGCATGGGCTCTGTTAGTGGAAAAACACCAATAGAACCAAAACTTTATTTATTATTCTCTAACCCTTAGGTGCATTAAACAAGATAAAGTTGATGTTATGTGCTTGTTCATTTATAACACGGGTGGTAAGATAAGAAGATTGAGTATGAATGTACCATTTAAGTAAATTTGGCCAAAAGGGTTGAGTTTCTTAACCCATGTGTTGACGGTGGATAATGTCAACATTTTATATGTGAATAAACAACAGAAATGCTTAAAGTAGAAGAATATGCATAGGTCTAGGGTTTAAACTGACAAATTCCATGAGTTTTGGTGAATCTCTATTTTTTCTAGAAAATGTAGGAAGGGGGACCCAATTGAGAAAAAGGACGAAACTTGATCACGACGAAAGATACGCTAGAATACTATAGAAGATACCAGAAGGCACGGGAACAAACTGGAGGACGAGGAGCTGCCAGGTGGGGCCGGTTGGCCCTACCACCATGCCGCCCGGCCCCCCTAGGGGATTTCTCCATGAGCTTCTTAAGTATTCCTCCACCACCTCCTAGGATCCATCTCCACCCTTCGTCCAAGTCGATTTGATCCAAGGGCTCACATTCAACCCACCAGGCTATATAAGGACCCCTGCACCATCCCTTAGTCATCAAGTCATTCAAGATATTCAGTTGGAGATCAACTCATCCAGAGCCAACCCTAGTTCCTCAGAGTTCCTTTAGATTAGAGCTTAGGAAAGTTAGATTAGGTCTAGAGGGATATCAAGCAACACTTGGATTCCCGACGTTGGCAAGAGCGTGGTTCGGTATATCTTCTGTACTTTACTCTATTTCTTTATTTCATTGAAATTGTATCGTTGCTACTATGTTTATGTCAACATTAAGCTTTATATTATTTATGTTCATGAAAGCAATATCCATTGTTTGTTCTAGTTTGATATTTGGTGTAGCTAGATTATGGAAACCATGCATATGTTCGTATAGCGCTCACCCTATTGGACCATGGGTGAGTGATAGACATTATGTGAGCGTGGTGCTTAGATATTTGTTTATCTACGGATGCCCTTATATGTCGGGAGGAAGTAGATCACGTAAGTGATAGCTGCGTTGAGTCATTTGCCGTCCATCCCCTATATATAGTGATGTTAGGTAGTGTAACAGAACCGACCAAATTATAAGAACGTAAGCACAAAAATAATCACCAAAGTAATCAAATTCCTGTACTTAGGCTCCCATAACCCTAGTAGTCCGGAAATCTTAGGATTTCAATCAACTTCCAACATATAAGACAAGATTGTAGTGATTCAACACAACACATCATTCGTTACAATAGTTCACAAGTAGCATACAGATTACATCCATCGGAGTTCAAAATAAAATATTACAAACCGAGTTTGATTAGTGGAAGCAATATAGTTCAAGATTTTTATGGTCAACTCTGACTGAGTAAAGATGTACTTAAGACTTTTATAGTTAGTATAGATGTTGCATACATTACCAAGCAAGTAATGTCTCCAAATCTTCAGAGCATGAACAACTGCGGCTAGTTCTAAATCATGAGTAGGATAATTGACTTCATGCTTTTGAAGTTGGTGCGAGGCATAAGGAATGACTTAGCCGTCTTGCATAAGAACACATCCTAAACCGGTGCCTGATGCATCACAATATACATCAAAAGGCTTCTCGATGTCAGGTTGTGCCAAAACAAGAGCAGAAGTTAGTAGAGTCTGCAAAGTATGGAAAGCCTCTTCACACTCTGGGGTTTAGACAAACTTCACATCCTTATAAAGAAATTGAGTCATAGGCTTGGTTATTTTAGAGAAATCTGGGATAAAGCGATGATAATAACCAGCCAAACCAAGGAAACTCTGGACTTCAAAGACCATAGTAGGTGCCTTCCAATCTAGCACCTCTTGCACCTTGGTACGTCAATAGAGATTCCATCTTTAGATAGCACATGACCTAGGAAAGGTACTTTCGTTAACCAGAACTTGCATTTGCTGAACTTGGCATAAAGCTGCTTGTCACGTAATCGAGTTATGACAATTCTTAGATGTTCAGCATGCTCTTCTTCATTCTAAGAATAGACAAAGATATCATTGATGAAAACCACCATGAACCTATCTAACTTCGGCATGAATACCGAATTCATCAGGTACATGAAGTGTGCAGGAGCATTTATCAAATCAAAGGACATGAAAAGATACTCGTACAATCCATATCGAGTAGAGAAAGTCATTTTAGGTATATCTTTAGGACAAATTTTGATATGATGGTAGCCAAACCTCAAATCAATCTTGAAGAATACCTTAGCTTTGGATAGTTGATCAAAAAGAATATCGATGGGAGGGAGAGGATATTTGTTCTTGATGGTGATAGCATTGAGTGGTCGATAATCCACACACATGCACAAAGATTCATCCTTCTTCACAAAGATAGTAGGACAACCCCAAGGAGAGGAACTAGGCCGAATCAAACATTTCTTCAACAACTCATTCAACTGAATTTTTAGCTCAACCAACTCATTGGGTGGCATTCGATAAGGCCTTCGAGATATAGGAGCCGTACCCAGAATGAGTTCTATCTTGAATTCTGTAACACTCCGGTGTTGCGCAATGCATTTTTGCATGGCAATCATATTGCATAGCATTCATATCATTATAATCATGTATGATAATGGTATAATTTGATT
This sequence comes from Saccharum hybrid cultivar R570, assembly GCA_038087645.1. NCBI lineage: Eukaryota > Viridiplantae > Streptophyta > Magnoliopsida > Poales > Poaceae > Saccharum > Saccharum hybrid cultivar. The sequence continues at coordinate 9,492,175 of JAQSUU010000275.1, read as the reverse complement.
AAAATAAAAGCTTAAACATGCTATATTTAATGAACTATAATAATATGATAATCACATTATATCAAAAGCCTTGCAACCATAATTCTTACATCACTTGGAACCTTAGTTCAAATTTTGGAGCTCAAATTTGGTCAAACACTTGTTCAAAAACAATTATGAAAAATATTCAAAATTTTTCCCTAATTTAGCTTTTATTTTGTCATTTAAAATCTATTAAGAATTTTGAAATGACCCCTTAATCAAAGTTGTAGAGAATTCAATTTTGAGCAACTTTTATTTTTGGGCCAAATCCATAAAATGCTTTCTTCTTGTTCAAAATGTGGTTTGAAGTTGAAATGCATTTAAATTTGAATTTGGAAAATCAAAAATCCGGTTTTTCCTTAGCAGGCCGCCGCCTCCTGTTCGGCCCACGTCCGGATGCGGCCCGCGCCACTCCCGCGCGCTCGCCCGCGTCGCCTCCGCCTCGGCCCGGCCCAGCCGGCCCCCCCTTCTCTCTCTCTTCTTCCCGCCCGCGCCCGCGCGCGCTGGCGCCCCGGCAGGGCGTGCCCGCCGCGTGGCGTCCGCATGCCGGCGACGCCCCGCGTGGCCGTCCGTGGACCCTGCGCTCACGCTCCACTTCAAATCAACCGAGCGCCTGGTCTCCATCCCGCACAACCATCACTTGCTCCCTCTCTTCCTCCCTCCGGCGCCCTCCACCGCGGAGCACCGCTCGCCACCGCGCACCGCCCCCATCTCCGCCTCGTTCCGGCATCGGTAGACCGCCTTCTTTCGATTGCCTGTGCCCAAAGCTCCGCCCCGTCCCCCTCTTCTCCGAACGAGCCTCGACGTCTCCTCGTTTGGATCGGTAAGGCTCAATCGAGCTTTCCTCGCCGCGCCACCGCGTCGGTGCCGCCGGCCTTGAGCTCCGTTCATCGCCTCGCTCGCTCCCTCTCCGTCTTCCCAATCCTTCTTCTCAAGTTCGCGAGTTCCTGGCGATTGTTGTGCGCTCGCTCGGTGGTCGGGACTTGGCCGGCAATGGCCGGTTGGCCGCAACCGCCGCCGCGACATCGAGCGCGTGGACGCCGGCGACCGCGCTCGGTTCCTCTCGGGGAACTAGGCCGCGCCTCTGGGCCGCGCCCCGAGCGGGCCGGCTCGGCTGTTCCCCCGCGCGCGCGAAGCAGGCCGGGAACGGCCACGGGCCGGTTGTTTTTCCACGGGCCGGCCCAATCTCTTTAACAGAAAAATCATTTTCTATTTCTTTTATTATTCTTGATGAAAAACACTTGGAAAATAATTTCTTGGTCATTTTAGCTCCAAAATTTGTGAAATAAATTTTTATATACTCATTTGAATCAGATCTACAATATAAAAATGTTGCATGTCAATATTTCATTACTTTTCTATAGTGTTTTATTTAAGCCTTGAAATTGGTGTTTTCTTGAAAAATTGATAAGAAAATGTAGAAAAATCAGAAAAATGTAGTTCCAAGTTTATTAATCCTGTTATGCCATGTACTTGCTAGGGTAATTTTATTTCATGGTTGTTCTATAGAAAAATGTATAGTTGCAGTTCAAATGCTTTCTATTACCAATATTTGTTATTTTTGTTATTTAAATAAATTTGAATAAAACATGCAAGTGATAATTTTTCCATAGTGTTTGTTTAGGTAGTAGATAGTAGAAAAATTCCTAAATCTGTTGTTTGATACTTTTCATAATGTAAAGTATTTTAAATATCTATTTTAGGCCTTAATTTGTTATTTTTGTATAGGCAGTTCTAATTATCCAAATGTAGTAAAATTTTTGCGTCAAGCTATTCTTGATATTAGTAATCCACTGTAATTTTATGAGATTTTTCTGAGCTACTAAAATATGTGTTGCTGTTCAACCATAGGACTAATTAGGGTTTCTATTTATTCTTAATGCAAAGTTAGTTAGAAAAATATACTTTGGTGTATCTTTGAAGCATCTTAATTGTTTAATACTCTCGCATGGTAGGAACTAGTGTTGGTAGTTTCCGAGTACATGTTCTTGGATGACGTAGACTACCTTGTAGAAGAGTCATAAGTTCCACATAATCCGATGACGTAATACATTCGTTACATCGCATGCATTCCGCATCATCATCATCTCATGTCACCTCTGCAATGCACCGATGCATATTGCACTCATACTTCTGCATCATACAGGATCGCAGGAAGTGGTTCCGGCAGTTGTTCCCGAGGACGCAGAGGAGCAGCCCGAGGAGCCGGAGCCAGCAGAAGTAGAAGAGGAGTCCGGTGAAGAGCTTCCGGAGTGTCCTGACCATCGTCCCAGTACCTTCGAGCGAGGCAAGCCCCGGAGCATTTCTCCCCCGGTTTGCAAATAATTATTTATTAATTTTACTTAATCTGATGCATTAAGTTTAGGAGTTGTTTGCAAACGTTGCTGCATTATACCTTGTTCCACCTTGTTTTACCCGATCCTTATCACCCTGGTGTCCACGGTCAATACTTGCTTAGCTTGCTTAGGCCGGTAGAAGTCGGGTGATTGCCTGTCATCCGCGAGCTATAGGGGATTACCTGGTTTTATGTGAAAGAATGTCTTGTGAGAATAACTAAGTGTGGAAATGAATGTGAGACCGGGCGGAAGCTTGCAGGGTTCTGGACTGTAGTGTCTTCCGTCTGTGTCGATTAAGGACCGTCCGATGTCGGGCCTCGGGTCATGTTGAACGCATGCCTCACATTTAGCTGGCCGGATAAAGTACCTTTCGACCGCGAAGCCGGGAGATTATTCGGGCCGAGTAGATTGCCCGCAACGCACTGTACCGGAGCAGTAGTGGCAGGAAACGGGGGCGCGATGATAAGGCCAAAGAGCAGTCGGGCGGCCCCCGGGTACATGTGGTTCCTGGCAAGCTCGAGACTTTACCTGAATGGTTGACTCGGTGACCAATACCTCACTTTAGCGGGTGAGTGAGGTTTGTGTGAGGAATAAATTACCAGCTGGTCAATAATCGATTCGAATCGCCATCGTTCACTGGATAGTGAACACTTGACTTGAGTTACTTCATCGTAGTAATACTGATGAAACACTTGGATAGTTATGAGGAAATGACATGGTAACTATTGTTAATTATCAATGGTAATCCTTGCTTGCTTAATTACATGGTTACTTTAGCATAAAGTGCAAATATAGTTGACAGGAGAATAAAGATTTAGAAGATGACATGCTTTTGTAAATGATTTGCTAAGCTAAAAATGCTTTTCTTGCAAATGAGTCAGCTACCCCACCAAAATGCCTATCATGATCCTTGGAGTCTTTTTGTTTTGGTTCTGTCGGGTAAGTCTAGCTGAGTACCTTCTCGTACTCAGGGCTTTGTTCCCACTTGTTGCAGATGGACAGATGTACTATGGTTATTGTATCAACTGTCTCTACCCTGCGATGGGCGAAGCCTAGGACCATGGGCAATGGTCACTCACTACTCCTCGCCTGATGCTTTTGTGGGAGATGATCGCGAGCTGGCACTGTATTTTGGAAAAGATGTGTGTGTGTGTGTGCGCTTTGAACTAATGCTTCCGCTACTTTATTTGAAACTGGTTTGTAATAACTATGTTTAAACTCCGATGTATTTTGTGCCGCAAACTGCTGTGTAACTTATGAAGGTAATCGCTGAACTTATTACGATCTTGGCTGTGATGTGAAATGGTTTGAAATCCGTCGAGATTTCACGGACTACCGGGTTATACGGGCTTAAGTTTGGTAAATTGTCCGTCCGTTGGATGATTTTCTTACTTAATCTCGTATAATTGGGCGGTTCTGTTACAGCTGGTATCGGAGCATGGTTTAGCGTAATTACTGTTCATAAGTGTATTTAAACCAAAACCCTGCTTAAAAAGTGTGATTTTGAAACTAAAAAAAAAAAAAAAAAGTGTGCCAGTGGTCATATCCTGTATGCCCAGTTAAGGACTCTAGGTGGCTATTTAAGTACTAACTTGGGGTTCTGCACCATATTTCTTTTTCGTTGCTCATACGGCGTGCTATTGTATGAGTGCCACTTAATTGAGTGGTAATGTATGGATCCGTTACCTCTACGCTTCGGTAAGTGTGAGTTGTGAGAGCATGATCGGATACACCGCCGATCTAGGGAAAGTGCTTATATGATACTTGGATAATTACATGTTTTACACATGTTTTTATAAAAGTGTCGCATGTGTGGGTATTCCGTCCGTTGAGGCGATGCCGTCAATAGGACGATGTGTTTGGGTAGTCACTACCGTTGTACACGCATCTGGGGATTCGTGTAAAGCGTGTAGGTAGGTTTACTGCTTTCATGCATTCATGGGGAATGGGCTGAAATGAGTTTTCTGCAGGTACATAACAGCGTATCGTGTAGACCGAATTAGTTACGTATATGAGAGATCGTTGTATGCCACCGAATTCACCGTTAGATGCTTTTTTTTTTCCTAAGTTTGTGAGAACGTAAGACTCGTGCATGCATCATATTGTTTGTGCATTCCATTCATGGCATGCATTCCTCCCCTTATAAAAGGATTATCCCATTTCGATAAAAGTGACCTCAACTAAAATATGTTCTCACCGGGTAATTTAAAACTTGTGCTACAGATGGCCCGCACGAAGCAGACTGCCCGCAAGTCCACTGGAGGAAGAGCACCCCGTCGTCAGCTAGCCCCGCAGGAGCACCGCAACACGGACACTTTTCTAAGCGAGTTTGGCATGCCCACCTTGCTTTGGAGAGTGCTCCATGATGTGGGGTACCCGGAGGGACAAGAGCCAGTTTACTCTTGGAGCGAGAGCTAGCTAGCTGAAGATGGACTTGCTGTGGTAGAGATCACCGTCCCTGCTCTTGGTGATGCGCCAGAATGGGATGGTTGGCATTTGGAGTTCGAAGGACGCACTCCAGTCGAGGGTGCAGAGGGCGCAGCTTTTCGCGTCATCCGAGACATCATGAGCAGATTTCCCAATGAGTTAGCAGCAGCTTTGGCCGGTACTTTCCCGAGAGATGATCCTCGCGACGCCATTTGGGTACAGCCGCAAGGAAGTGCCCTGGTTAGAGGCCCCAGTGAAGGACGGGCTAGCGACAATCACACCATGAGTGCCATGTATGCAGCCATCAGAGCATATCAAGGTCTGGAGAATACCTATTGGACCTTGACTGGCCTACGTGGTGATGATCGGCTTGAAGCAAGGAAGCAGAAGAAAAAGCAAGCGCGTGCTATAGCTAGCTTGCAGGAGCAGTTGGCCGACATGAGCTTGCAGCGGGACCGAGCTCTCGAGAGAGGCGAGAGTTCCATGCAGCAAGTACAGAGGCTGACTCAGGCCAACAGGAATGCAGATCGCTTGTTGGAGCAGCTAGTACAAGAAAGGAATGAAGCCTGGAACGAGAGAGACCTTCTGAGGCAGAGGGTCGAGGAGCTAGAAGAGTACAATGCCAACTTGCATGAAGAGTTCCATGCCCTCTACAACGGGATGGGCCCGTATGCTCCTCCGAACGCCGCTCAGATGGACCTCGACGACGACGCCGCTGCTGAAGGTAGCGATGGCGACGCCTCCGACATCGACGATGGCCCCGAGGAGTAGGATAGTGTCATGCGTTAGTAGCTAGGCGTGACGTGATGGCCTTCTTTTGGGTTCCATGTATCATGATGTATCCTGTTCGACCTTGAGACTGATGATCTTTGGAGTTTGGTTGTGTATGCGATACCCGAACGCATAAAAGTCCAGTGTATGTATGCTGGCAACGTGGTTGTATGGAACGCGATGTTGCTTTTAAAGTAACTTAATTGGTGCTGTTGTTCAATTGGAATGAAATTATTGCGCCTCTGTTTTCTTATAGGACTTGTTCTCTCCATTGAATTCAGTATGGCATGATTGTTCCTTCGGACACAATTTTACAACTTCACTCAATGGTGCTTGTTGCTGAAATATGCAGATGGCCAACACTCGTCGTGCTACGTACGAAGCCGCTGAGACTGGTGGCAACGGTGCAGGAGCTGGTGGAAGTGGTGCCAACAATGTCAACCACCAGGAACCACGTCCAGAACCACATTTGCCCCCTCCTCCGCCGCTCACCGCAGAAATGTTCTTCACACAGTTTCTTGGAAGTCAACGCAGTACTGAACAGTCACAGAGGAATATGGAAGACTTTCTGCGTACCATCGCGGAAAATGTTCAAAGAGGAAATAATCAAGGTGGTGGCCAGGGAGTGAACCAGTACAGCAGTTTCAAGGATTTCATGGATACGAGGCCACCTATTTTCAAAGAAGCAGCAGAGCCACTTGATGCCGAAGAATGGATCAACACTATGGAAGATAAGTTCCGTGTGTTAAGGATGACAGAAGTTCTGAAAGTAGAGTATGCTGCACATCAGTTACAAGGACCAGCAGGAATGTGGTGGAAGCATCACCGCAGTACTTTTCCTCCTAATGCCCAGATCTCTTGGAGGGATTTCACTGAGGCTTTTAAGGGAGTTTATATTCCCCCAGGGTTGGTTGAGATGAAGCTTGGAGAGTTTTTAGCCTTGAATCAGGGTACCAAGACGGTGACACAGTATCTGCATGCCTTTAATAACTTGTGCCGCTATGCCCCAGACATGGTTGACACAGATGCAAAGAAGATTGCTAGTTTCAAGAGAGGGTTGAGTCCGAAGATGATGAAGCATGTGGGTACCAATACCCGCAACAGATTCAACGACTTTATCAGTGACTGTTTGAAGCAAGAGAAGAACAATAATGCTTACACCGCATCCAAGAACCGCAAGAGAGTGTTCGAGTCAGGACCATCCCAGTCCAGAGTTGTCCCTGCCAACCGTTCATCTTATCGTCCGTCCGCACCTGGTGCGAGGTTCAGGCCGCCGCAGCATAAAACCCAGAATTACAAGGGGCCACAGAAACCGTACAAGATCGCAGTGCCGCCAACAAAGACCAGCGCAGCTGCAGAACAGAGCAACTCCAAGGGCGCTATAGGGTCTGCTGGTACAGTGAAAGGGCCCTGCTACAACTGTGGTCAGCCAGGCCACTTTTCCAAGTTCTGCCCTTATCCGCCTAAAAAGAAGCAACAGACTTACAATGCTCGTGTGCACCACACCGCCATTGATGAAGTTCCTGAGGGAGAGCCCGTAACTGCTGGTAAGTTTCTTGTGAACCATCACCCTGCAGTTGTTCTTTTTGATTCTGGATCTTCGCATTCTTTCATGAGTCAAGCATTTGCACGGAAGCACGAACAACTATGCACAGAATTGAGTTATGGTTATCGCATAAGTTCAGCAGGAGCTGATGTGTTAACCAATAAGATGGTTAGAGGGGCAACCCTTGAGTTAGGTAGTCGGAAGTTCCGAGTGAACCTGGTAGTTATGCCTGGACTAGTTTTGGATGTAATAATAGGAATGAACTGGATGAAAGACTGGGAAGCAGTCATAGATACAAGCAGTAGGATGCTTACCCTTAAAGATCCCCAGGCAGAGGGTACTTTCCAGGTACCATTGCCTAAAAGAACAGATCTTGTGAGTGTGACCTGTGCCATGGAAGTTGCTCCTATCCATCAGATCCCAGTAGTATGTGAGTTCCCGGATGTGTTTCCAGACGAGTTGCCTGGCCTTCCTCCAGACAGAGATGTTGAGTTTGGAATCGAGTTGATCCCCGGGACAGCTCCAATTTCGAGGAGACCTTATCGGATGCCTCCGGATGAGTTAGCTGAGTTGAAGAAACAGTTGGAAGAGTTGTTAAAAAAGGGGTTTATTCGCCCAAGTAAGTCTGAATGGGGATGTCCTGCCTTGTTTGTAAAGAAAAAGAAAGAGGGTACTCTCAGGATGTGTGTGGATTACCGACCTCTTAACGCTGTAACTATCAAGAATAAATATCCACTGCCTCATATTGATGTTCTGTTTGATCAGTTAGCTAAAGCCAGAGTGTTCTCCAAGATAGACTTAAGGTCTGGGTATCATCAGATAAAGATTAGACCTCAAGATGTTCCGAAAACCGCCTTTTCTACCAGATACGGGTTGTACGAGTATCTTGTTATGTCATTTGGACTGACAAATGCTCCTGCATATTTTATGTATCTGATGAATACAGTTTTCATGCCAGAGTTGGACAAGTTTGTAGTTGTCTTCATTGATGACATTCTAGTATACTCTGAAAACGAGAAAGAGCATGAAGAGCATCTGAGAATTGTCTTGACCAGGTTGAGGGATCATAAGTTATATGCTAAGTTCAGCAAATGTGAATTTTGGTTGAAGAAAGTTCCTTTCCTCGGTCATATCCTATCTGAGAATGGAGTTTCTGTAGATCCGAGTAAAGTGCAAGAGGTTATGGATTGGAAGACTCCAACCACAGTGTCAGAAGTCAGGAGTTTCCTAGGGTTAGCAGGTTACTATCGCCGTTTTATCCCAGACTTCTCGAAGATTGCCAAGCCTATGACAAGTCTGTTACAGAAAGATCACAAGTTTGTGTGGACAGAGGAGTGTGAGACAGCTTTCCATACCTTGCGGAAACTGTTGACCTCTGCTCCAGTTCTTGCACAACCCGACATCGAGAAACCTTTTGATGTGTTCTGCGACGCATCAAAAACAGGATTAGGGTGTGTGCTAATGCAAGAAGGAAGAGTAATTGCTTATGCCTCCCGACAGTTGAGAAAACATGAAATCAATTACCCGACACATGATCTTGAGCTTGCCGCTGTTGTGCATGCCTTAAAGATTTGGAGACACTATCTACTGGGTAACGTGTGCAACATTTTCACCGATCATAAGAGTCTCAAGTACATTTTCACCCAACCAGAATTGAACATGAGACAGCGAAGATGGTTAGAACTGATCAAAGACTACAACTTGAATGTACAGTATCACCCTGGGAAAGCCAATGTGGTAGCTGATGCTTTAAGCAGAAAGTCACATTGTCTGAATGTGCAACCCTTGCTGGAAGATGGTTTCGATCTAATGCACCCTGCCGTGCTACATAGTATTCAGGTCAGTTGTTCCTTGGAGAGTAAGATTATAGAAGGTCAGAAAACAGACAAGGGGATATTCCACATCAAAAAGAAGATTCAAGAAGAACCCTCGAAACACTTCAGGGTGGATGAGCAGGATGTGTTGTGGTTCGACAACCGTCTTGTTGTTCCAAAGGATAGAGAGCTTAAGAATAAAATTTTGGATGAAGCTCATCTCTCTAAGTTGTCTATTCATCCTGGCAGCAGTAAGATGTATCAAGAACTAAGACCTCGTTATTGGTGGACCAAAATGAAGAAGGAAATTGCAGCGTATGTAGCCAGATGTGACACATGTTGTAGAGTAAAAGCAATTCACATGAAGCCTGCCGGAATGCTACAACCTTTGTCAGTACCGAGTTGGAAGTGGGATGACATAAGTATGGATTTTATCACGGGTCTACCCACTACTCAAAAAGGTCACGATTCCATTTGGGTAATTGTGGATCGTCTTACTAAGACAGCCCACTTTTTGCCTGTCAAAACGGAATATAGACCACCTCAATATGCTGAGAAGTATATTGCAGAGATTGTGAGGTTGCATGGCATACCAAAGACTATAGTGTCTGACAGAGGGTCGCAGTTCACTGCTCACTTTTGGGAGCACTTGCACAAAGGTTTGGGGACTAGTCTGATTCGTAGCACTGCCTATCATCCTCAAACAGATGGTCAAACTGAGAGAGTTAATGCTGTTCTAGAAGATATGTTAAGAGCCTGTGTGTTGTCTTCCAGAGGTTCATGGGAGTCATGGTTACCATTAGCAGAGTTCTCGTACAATAACAGCTATCAAGAGAGTATCAAGATGGCACCTTTTGAGGCTCTGTATGGTCGAAAGTGTAGAACACCGTTAAACTGGATTGAGCCCGGAGAAAGAAGGTATTATGGTATTGACTTCGTAGAAGAAGCCGAAAGGAAAGTTCATATCATCCAGCAGAATATGAGAGCAGCCCAGTCACGTCAGAAAAGTTATGCAGATAAGAGAAGGAGACCGCTTGTGTTCGAAGTTGGTGACTATGTCTATCTAAAAGTTACGCCAATGAAAAAGAAAAGATTTGGTGTGCGCAGAAAGCTGGCCGCCAGATTTGTGGGACCTTATAAAATCCTGGAACGGAAGGGTCCTGTGGCTTACAAATTGGATTTACCAGAGTCAATGGGTGCTATATTCCCAGTTTTTCATGTATCACATCTCAAGAAGTGTTTGCGCGTTCCAGAGGAAAGGATTGAACCTCGAGGCATAAAACTGAAGTCAGATCTGGTGTATCGTGAGCAACCAGTTCGAGTTTTGGATACCAAGGAAAGGGCTACTCGAAACAGTGTGGTGAAAACATATAAGATACAATGGAGTCATCACGATGAAGGGGATGCATCTTGGGAAACGGGTGAATACTTAAAGAACGCTTATGAAGATTTTTATTATAAATGGTTCGTAACCCAAATCTCGGGACGAGATTTTTATAAGGGGGGAGGGCTGTAACACTCTGGTGTTGCGCAATGCATTTTTGCATGGCAATCATATTGCATAGCATTCATATCATTATAATCATGTATGATAATGGTATAATTTGATTAAAATAAAAGCTTAAACATGCTATATTTAATGAACTATAATAATATGATAATCACATTATATCAAAAGCCTTGCAACCATAATTCTTACATCACTTGGAACCTTAGTTCAAATTTTGGAGCTCAAATTTGGTCAAACACTTGTTCAAAAACAATTATGAAAAATATTCAAAATTTTTCCCTAATTTAGCTTTTATTTTGTCATTTAAAATCTATTAAGAATTTTGAAATGACCCCTTAATCAAAGTTGTAGAGAATTCAATTTTGAGCAACTTTTATTTTTGGGCCAAATCCATAAAATGCTTTCTTCTTGTTCAAAATGTGGTTTGAAGTTGAAATGCATTTAAATTTGAATTTGGAAAATCAAAAATCCGGTTTTTCCTTAGCAGGCCGCCGCCTCCTGTTCGGCCCACGTCCGGATGCGGCCCGCGCCACTCCCGCGCGCTCGCCCGCGTCGCCTCCGCCTCGGCCCGACCCAGCCGGCCCCCCCTTCTCTCTCTCTTCTTCCCGCCCGCGCCCGCGCGCGCTGGCGCCCCGGCAGGGCGTGCCCGCCGCGTGGCGTCCGCATGCCGGCGACGCCCCGCGTGGCCGTCCGTGGACCCTGCGCTCACGCTCCACTTCAAATCAACCGAGCGCCTGGTCTCCATCCCGCACAACCATCACTTGCTCCCTCTCTTCCTCCCTCCGGCGCCCTCCACCGCGGAGCACCGCTCGCCACCGCGCACCGCCCCCATCTCCGCCTCGTTCCGGCATCGGTAGACCGCCTTCTTTCGATTGCCTGTGCCCAAAGCTCCGCCCCGTCCCCCTCTTCTCCGAACGAGCCTCGACGTCTCCTCGTTTGGATCGGTAAGGCTCAATCGAGCTTTCCTCGCCGCGCCACCGCGTCGGTGCCGCCGGCCTTGAGCTCCGTTCATCGCCTCGCTCGCTCCCTCTCCGTCTTCCCAATCCTTCTTCTCAAGTTCGCGAGTTCCTGGCGATTGTTGTGCGCTCGCTCGGTGGTCGGGACTTGGCCGGCAATGGCCGGTTGGCCGCAACCGCCGCCGCGACATCGAGCGCGTGGACGCCGGCGACCGCGCTCGGTTCCTCTCGGGGAACTAGGCCGCGCCTCTGGGCCGCGCCCCGAGCGGGCCGGCTCGGCTGTTCCCCCGCGCGCGCGAAGCAGGCCGGGAACGGCCACGGGCCGGTTGTTTTTCCACGGGCCGGCCCAATCTCTTTAACAGAAAAATCATTTTCTATTTCTTTTATTATTCTTGATGAAAAACACTTGGAAAATAATTTCTTGGTCATTTTAGCTCCAAAATTTGTGAAATAAATTTTTATATACTCATTTGAATCAGATCTACAATATAAAAATGTTGCATGTCAATATTTCATTACTTTTCTGTAGTGTTTTATTTAAGCCTTGAAATTGGTGTTTTCTTGAAAAATTGATAAGAAAATGTAGAAAAATCAGAAAAATGTAGTTCCAAGTTTATTAATCCTGTTATGCCATGTACTTGCTAGGGTAATTTTATTTCTTGGTTGTTCTATAGAAAAATGTATAGTTGCAGTTCAAATGCTTTCTATTACCAATATTTGTTATTTTTGTTATTTAAATAAATTTGAATAAAACATGCAAGTGATAATTTTTCCATAGTGTTTGTTTAGGTAGTAGATAGTAGAAAAATTCCTAAATCTGTTGTTTGATACTTTTCATAATGTAAAGTATTTTAAATATCTATTTTAGGCCTTAATTTGTTATTTTTGTATAGGCAGTTCTAATTATCCAAATGTAGTAAAATTTTTGTGTCAAGCTATTCTTGATATTAGTAATCCACTGTAATTTTATGAGATTTTTCTGAGCTACTAAAATATGTGTTGCTGTTCAACCATAGGACTAATTAGGGTTTCTATTTATTCTTAATGCAAAGTTAGTTAGAAAAATATACTTTGGTGTATCTTTGAAGCATCTTAATTGTTTAATACTCTCGCATGGTAGGAACTAGTGTTGGTAGTTTCCGAGTACATGTTCTTGGATGACGTAGACTACCTTGTAGAAGAGTCATAAGTTCCACATAATCCGATGACGTAATACATTCGTTACATCGCATGCATTCCGCATCATCATCATCTCATGTCACCTCTGCAATGCACCGATGCATATTGCACTCATACTTCTGCATCATACAGGATCGCAGGAAGTGGTTCCGGCAGTTGTTCCCGAGGACGCAGAGGAGCAGCCCGAGGAGCCGGAGCCAGCAGAAGTAGAAGAGGAGTCCGGTGAAGAGCTTCCGGAGTGTCCTGACCATCGTCCCAGTACCTTCGAGCGAGGCAAGCCCCGGAGCATTTCTCCCCCGGTTTGCAAATAATTATTTATTAATTTTACTTAATCTGATGCATTAAGTTTAGGAGTTGTCTGCAAACGTTGCTGCATTATACCTTGTTCCACCTTGTTTTACCCGATCCTTGTCACCCTGGTGTCCACGGTCAATACTTGCTTAGCTTGCTTAGGCCGGTAGAAGTCGGGTGATTGCCTGTCATCCGCGAGCTATAGGGGATTACCTGGTTTTATGTGAAAGAATGTCTTGTGAGAATAACTAAGTGTGGAAATGAATGTGAGACCGGGCGGAAGCTTGCAGGGTTCTGGACTGTAGTGTCTTCCGTCTGTGTCGATTAAGGACCGTCCGATGTCGGGCCTCGGGTCATGTTGAACGCATGCCTCACATTTAGCTGGCCGGATAAAGTACCTTTCGACCGCGAAGCCGGGAGATTATTCGGGCCGAGTAGATTGCCCGCAACGCACTGTACCGGAGCAGTAGTGGCAGGAAACGGGGGCGCGATGATAAGGCCAAAGAGCAGTCGGGCGGCCCCCGGGTACATGTGGTTCCTGGCAAGCTCGAGACTTTACCTGAATGGTTGACTCGGTGACCAATACCTCACTTTAGCGGGTGAGTGAGGTTTGTGTGAGGAATAAATTACCAGCTGGTCAATAATCGATTCGAATCGCCATCGTTCACTGGATAGTGAACACTTGACTTGAGTTACTTCATCGTAGTAATACTGATGAAACACTTGGATAGTTATGAGGAAATGACATGGTAACTATTGTTAATTATCAATGGTAATCCTTGCTTGCTTAATTACATGGTTACTTTAGCATAAAGTGCAAATATAGTTGACAGGAGAATAAAGATTTAGAAGATGACATGCTTTTGTAAATGATTTGCTAAGCTAAAAATGCTTTTCTTGCAAATGAGTCAGCTACCCCACCAAAATGCCTATCATGATCCTTGGAGTCTTTTTGTTTTGGTTCTGTCGGGTAAGTCTAGCTGAGTACCTTCTCGTACTCAGGGCTTTGTTCCCACTTGTTGCAGATGGACAGATGTACTATGGTTATTGTATCAACTGTCTCTACCCTGCGATGGGCGAAGCCTAGGACCATGGGCAATGGTCACTCACTACTCCTCGCCTGATGCTTTTGTGGGAGATGATCGCGAGCTGGCACTGTATTTTGGAAAAGATGTGTGTGTGTGTGCGCTTTGAACTAATGCTTCCGCTACTTTATTTGAAACTGGTTTGTAATAACTATGTTTAAACTCCGATGTATTTTGTGCCGCAAACTGCTGTGTAACTTATGAAGGTAATCGCTGAACTTATTACGATCTTGGCTGTGATGTGAAATGGTTTGAAATCCGTCGAGATTTCACGGACTACCGGGTTATACGGGCTTAAGTTTGGTAAATTGTCCGTCCGTTGGATGATTTTCTTACTTAATCTCGTATAATTGGGCGGTTCTGTTACAAATTCCACTTCACAGTCTGGAGGTAATCCAGGCAAATGATCAGAAAAGACATCCGGGAACTCACAGACAACAGGAATATCCTCAATGGCCTTGTCTAGAGTAGCATTGGCCGTATTGTGGATAGTGATATCATGAGGGAGTTGAACTAGTTAACCCTTATCTACAGGATCTCTCAACATCACCACACGAGTTGTGGTGTTGATTAACACTCCATTACCACTCATCCACTTCATTCCCAGAATTACATCAATTCCCACACTTGGTAGGACAACAAGATCAGCTAAAAACTCTCGATCCCCAATCGCAATTTTTACATCCTTAACTACTTAGTTAGTAATGATGTTGTTCCTAGCAGCACTAATACAATAACCACCCTTGGCAATTGTAATCACATTGAACTTATGCTCAGATGCAAAAGTAGAACTTACAAAGGAATGTGAAGCACCCGAATCAAAGAGCACAACTATAGGATGATCATTAACAAGAAACTTACTAGCAGTGACCATTTTGCTAGCAAGAATTTCCTCAATAGTGGTATAGTGAACACACCCCTGACGGACGTTTCCCTGAGAAGTCTTCTTAGGAGGATATCGACAATTCTTGGACTAGTGACTAGGCTAATTACAATTCCAGCATGGCCTGTTAGCTGGTGGAACATTGGAACTACCCTGCCCAAAAGTATTCTTTGGCAGAGAAATTGTGTACCCCTTGCGAAAGCCAGTCTTAGCCTGATTCTTCTTCTGAGGTGGGTAATACTGTATGTTGGCAGCAGGTGAACGATACTGAATTTTGGCCACCACAGGAGCTTTGGACTAAGAAACACATGCCTCATGATTCCTTTTGCGGCTCTTGGAAGCAGCATAAATCTTATCATTGTTCTCTTGAGTTAGGGCATCACTGATAAACTCACTAAAAGTCATACACTTGTTGTTGCCCACAGACTTAATCAGTTTAGGGGAAAGACCCCTCTTGAAGCTAGCACTCTTCTTGGCATCTATGTCAACAAATTTTGGGGCATACCTCGCTAGGTTGTTAAAAGCCTAGAGGTACTTGTTCAAGCTCTGTTGCCTTGAGTCTGCTTCATGAACTCTGTATGCTTGATTGCCATAAGGCCAGGAGGAATAAAATGTCCCTTGAAAGCTTCCTTGAACTGGTTTCAAACAACCTCAACATTTGTAGGGAAGGTGGTCCTATGATGGTTCCACCAGATACCTACGGGTCCTTGCAGCTGATGTCCTGCATACGATGCTTTCATACCTTTAGTCAACCTAAGCAAATGAAACCTCCGCTCTATGGTGCTCAACCATTTGTTAGCTTGTAGTGGTTATTTTGCCTCTCTAAAGATAGGAGGCTTTGTGTCCATGAAGTCCTTGAAGCTACTATACTGATTCGGCTCGGGTCCCTGGCGGACATGGCGATCCTCACGGTTGGCCATCTGACGCATAGTCTCAACCAACAAGCGCTGCCTTTCAACAACCATCTACATAAGCTCAGTCAGTGTGGGCAGTGACAGAGGAGGTGGCGGTTGTTCCTCATCCCCAATGCCATGACCAAGACAAAGGTTGTAAGACATCTGCAAAGATGCATAGCCAATGAGCACTGATGATGTGGAAAAATTTATAGATGAATTCTGTAATTACGCCAAACTGATTTCATTGGAGAGAATAAATTCATATAACAAACAGAGGCACAATACTTCATCACAATAACCCAACAACATCAATCGCATCACTTGGCGCATTAGTGCGACATACTTAACAAAATGACAATTTCATCGACAACAAAGATGAAATTTATTAAAGGCTCACATAACCTGGAGCACAAGCATGTCTGATAGGTTACATCCAAACCATCGAGGTTCCAACCTCACATCAAAGATAACATAGGATTCGATGTTACATCCCAAAGATAAGTTTACAACAAAGTTACTTGCCCATGCATGAGAGTCAACAAAAGACTAGCTCTAGCGCACTAGCTAAGTGGTAAGCTAAACTACACATCATCCTCTGAGTTAGTGTCAAAGACCTCTCCTCCATCCTCATCACTAGTAGGCTCCAACTCCTCATCTTCCTCTTCTTCAGGCAGGACATCCTCAGGTCCATTAATCTCGATGTCATCATCATCTTTAGCCATGATGACAACAGAGTCCATCTCATCATCATCATGAGGAAGGATCGATGGAGCTGATTGTGTAGCAGATGAATTTCCTCATGGAGGTTGTCGTTGTACGCTTCTGTAGCTGCCAACTACTGCTCAAGCTCAACCTGCCGAGCCCTCAAGATATTCTCTTTGTGCTAGGTTTCATTCTGTTGATTCATCACATGAACCAACATACATTCACAGTTGCGGTGAGCAACAGTCAACCTCTGAACTTCGAGTGTCTCCTGATCCCTTTCCCATGTAACCTACTCCAAATGCTACCGGACTACATTTCTTTCAGTAGTCACCTCTGCCAAATCGACTCTCAGCCTCTCCTCCTCAGTAGGCTCAGGGCGAGGCTCACGAGGGGCTAACGGGTGACGAGGAGCCCTGCCTTCGGTGGACTTGCGAGCAGTGGTTTTTGTGTAGGCCATCTATAGCAAAAGGTTGTAACTTAAGGTGAGGGTCATTTAAGAGATACGAAAATTTAATTAGTCAGGATAATCAAATTTTAAGGGAGGGAGTAATGCAAGAATGCAATGTATGCTTGAACATGATGCATGCATGATCTGTACGTTCTTACAAACCTAGGAAAAAATAAAGGCTAGCAGAATATACAGTGGTATACATACGTTCTCTCATATATGGTAACTAGTCAATCTACAACGGTGCATTGTTAGTGTACCTGCAAAAGAATTCATTTCAGCCCAATAATTTCCTAATATAGCACACAAAGAAATCAGTAAATGAAATACTCTTCATACATACATCCCCCGATGCATGTACTTCAGTATCACAGCTACCCGACAGATATACCCACAAATAAGTACTCTCATAAATATGGTTGAACATGTAATTATGCTAGTAACCATGACTAACTCTCCCCTAGACCGATGGTTGGACGGTAATGCTCTCACAACTCACACTTACCAGAGCGTAGAGACATTTGATCTATACATTACCACCCAAGTGGATGACATCCATACAATAGCACGTCGTATGGACAATGAAATAGAAAGCAAGCAATAACCCCAAAGTTAGTACTTTAAGTAAGTCACCTTAGAGTCCTTAATTGGGCATAAAAGATATGACCACTGGAAATACTTAGTATTTAATTTAGAGTTTTCACAAATACTTTTTATTTTAAATACACAAATGACATGTTTAGTGTTTAACCTTGCTCCAATGCTAGTTGTAATAGAACCGACCAAATTATAAGAACATAAGTACAATAACAATCACCGAAGTGATCAAATTCCTGTACTTAGGCTCCTATAACCCCGGTAGTCCGAAAACCTCGAAGGATTTCAAAAACTTCCAACATACAAGCCAAGATTGTAGTGATTCAACATAACACATCATTTGTTACAATAGTTCACAAGTAGCATACGGATTACATCCATTGGAGTTCAAAATAAAATATTACAAACCGAGTTTGATTAGCGAAAGCAACATAGTTCGATACATAACTTCATAAGTTCAAATACATTGCCAGAGTAAAAATCATGTCCCACAAAAGCATCTCAACTAAGGACAGAGACTGTGCCCAACAACCTAGTCTTCATCCCTAGCCGGGAGAAGGCAATACTTGCAGCACCCATGATAGAATAGGTCATCTGCAACAGGTGAGAAATAAACCCTATGTATGAGAAGGTACTCAGCTAGACTTACCTGTCAAAACCAAAAATAAATGACACCAAGGATCATGCAAGGCTGATATAAGCGGAGCTAGCTTGACACATTTTGCATAAAGGCTTGCATAGCATAAGTAACCATCTAAAGCTTAGCATCAAGTAAATAATCATTAACCTATTATCTATATTAGCACCTGTACTAGAGCACCCACTTTATTAGGAGCAAACAATATTAACCATAGCAGGTGTAATGAGGCTGTCATCATCATATCATCATTCCTGAACCTTCCATTATTTTAGTGTATCTACTATGGAGATATGTCTGTCAAGTTCTCACTAACCGGTGAGAGACGGCGACTCGAATTGAATTACAACTCAGCTGAGGGGGTATTCCTAACTCTCACCCTGGCATACATTGCAAGGGTAGCCGTAGGTCACCTTTGGGACAACTCAGGAACTAACTTCATGGGTTCGGTCAGCGCCAGCACTCTCAAGGATTACCCTTCTGTCAGGACAATCAGGACTTTTAAATCACCTGCCCTTGAACTCATGCCTACAGCTCCCTTCTGAGGCGCACTTTATACTTGTCGACTCCCGACCTGAGTTGAGCTACTTAGCTTCGTGGTCGGTCTCTAGACCCGGCCAACTAAGAGAGAGGCATGCGTTCAACATGAATAGGAAAGGCTCCAAGAATCGGTCCTTAATCGACACAGACAGAGTCACTGTAAGCCTACCACTCTACAAGCCTCTGCCCGGTCTTCATTCATATTATACTAGGTTCTTTTCCACGATAGAAAATATAGCCAACCGTGCCACATGTATATTCCTATAGCTCGCAGGTGATAGGAAATCACCCGACTTCTACCGCTTAAAGCATGGCTAAGCATCTACTCGAGCCTGAGCTACATAGGATTCATGGTAATAATATCTAGACAAGGATTGGATATTAATGCAACAAGTGTTTTCATCCAACACCTATAACTTAATGCAACAATAGGTATAATATAGTACTTAATTGCATTTCAGAATTTAGGAGGCTTATAATGCTTCGGGGCTTGCCTTTCATGAAATTGCACGGGACGTGGTCAGGGCAGTCAACGATGACCTCGTCCAGCACTTCTCCTGCGAACTGCACTCCTGAACCTCCAGTGTCAGCTGCTGCTGCTCTTCTTGGCATGGTCCCTCGAACTCCAACAGGGTTACTCCTTCAGTACACCTATTGCATGTATATGCACAAGATGAATATCATGGATACATAAGGAATGACCTAATGCTCATGGATAAAGAACAGCAAGTAACAAACATCACTAGACATTCGTTGACCGAGTAGGTGCAACGCTCTATTCAAATCACTTTAAAAACATGTGTCTATCTTTCCTCCAAAGAGCAAGATCAAACTTACCTAACTTGCACAACCTAAGATAAAGATATTCTTCTTCAGTTAAAGGCCTAACACCTGCACCTAAACTTATCTTAATCAACTTAAGCACCTAGTAGCATCACAAACATGCTTGTGAATAGTAAAGACACACTTAATAAGAAAGTTTAGGTTTCACATTCACACGAGCAGTGTAGTAAATAAATCATTGTAGGAGTTTTACAAATCCAATTGACTTGCAAGAGGACATTCTGGAAAGCTTATAAATTTCTATATAATTAATTTATAAACATCTTAGCATGATTCCAAAGTTTACCAGATCAAATTAAAGTAAACACAGAATCTATTCTGTGTAAATAGAGAACAAGCACAGCTGAGAGTCAACTTTAAATAGCTATATCTCCTAAACTACATGACCAAATGCCACCAAATTTGAACAGAAGGTAGATGTATAATTTATCTATATCTTTTGTATAAGAAAGTTTCATAGTAATGCATCATAACATGGAGAACTTTGCCAAGTCCCCAGATCTATGCAGAATTGGTAGATTCACTAAATTAATTAATTGGAGATGTAGCAAAAGCACATTTGAGCTAAACCAAGTTCACCAACTCATTACTCATGTTAAAAGAACACCAGAAAGCGTGGTGCCAACATCTAAATAATTTCTTTAATACTCTTTATTAATTTATTTAGATAATTAGGTGAATAAAGGAACCTATATCAACACTATATAAGAAATTATATAAAAATTACAGCAGCTACAACATGCTTCAGGAGGCTACCATAAAATTTTTATAGCAATTGAGTAAGTATATTTTCCTATACGAAAAATAACATATAGAAAGGCTGATTTTGGCATAAATGAGAAACCCAATTGAAAAGTGTCAAGCAGTAGATTTCATATTTTTATTAGGTTCTTACTAACATAAGAATAGCACTCACCAAATTTCACCTTCACTTGATCTGTATATTAATTATGAAAATTCACACAAGATCCAACCATGCAAAAAAGATAAATACATAACTCCATCATATCACATCCAAAATTGATGAAATTTAAACTACAAACTATTCATGGCATAAGTAGCCCACCATAAAATTTTCATGCCATTTGGAGTTACACAACAAAAGATACAAATTTCTCCTGTTTCACATTGAATGAAAGAGATAATTTATAACTTCATTTTACATAACAAAACATGGCACATTTCATATTTTTAATAAAAACTAGATACTACAGAGAGTATAACAAAATTTGAATCAACTCATTTGGAGCTCTACAACTCAAGATACCCATTTTCAAAGTTAGTATACAAATCTGCATATTTGAATAAAAGAAAACTCAACCTAACCCTACCCCTGGGCTGGCCCGTGTGAGCAGCTCAGCCCACGACCGATTTCAGCCTGAGACAGAAAACAAAGGAGGAGGAGGGGGTGATAGCGAAGCTCGTCACCGGTGAGCCAGCCAGCGAACCCGAGGTCACCAACGTGATCTCTGTCCCAAGCCGCATCGATCCATGTACAAAATGGACCCCACTTCCTATCCCCAATCACGCTGACAGCGGAAGCAGCGGTGGCGCTCCAGTGGCGGCAGACCTCCATTGACCCAACCGAGCTCAGTACAAGCTTCCTAGGGTGATGGTGAAGCTCCCAAGGTAGAAGATGGAGAACGATAGAGACCCTAGCTACTCCGACCACAATGACCCCAACTCTGGCAAGGTTTCACCCATGGCGACAGCGGCGAAAATGCCCAATGTGGCCTCACCTCTACTCAATCGGCTTAGGGAAGAGGTGGAGGTGATAGAGGAGCTCAGGGTGGAGCTTTGTGAGGAGTTTGGCGGGCTAGGGTTCTGCGGTGCACGAGCACGACAACGACGAAGCTCGGGCAGAACACGGTGTCGCCCTTCTCCTCCTCGGTGAGCATGACAGAGGGAAGAGGAGGCGAATGCAGGAGAGGGCGAGCTAGAGGGTGGTGTGATGGCTTTGAGGGCGCCGTGGCCTAGCTAGTGGGTCCCACGCCAGTGTACAGCTGCCATGGCGTAGCCACACGACAACGATGGCATGTGGCCGATCGGCCACCTTCTTTTTTTCCAATTCTAAAATTTGAACTATGAAACATGAACCTGAAACATGTGAAGCATGTAAGGCCTAAGAACAGCAGCAACTTTCTAACTCTATAGCTCACAAACCAGCTCGAATTTCAAGACGAGCCAATTAACAAAGTTGGAGCTTGACAAATTCTCTACAACTTTGTTTTAATGAGTCAAGTCCAGATCAACACAGTTTGAGAGATACAAGGCAAAGAACAGGGACTGTTTTGAGGAGACAACAGAAATCCAGTAGAGCAGACAAGGTGAATTTTGAGGGGGTTAGAGACTGATTTATGAGATGAGCCAAAAATAAAGTTTGTAGCTAATAAAATTTGCCACAACTTTATTATAGATGACTTTGGTAGATTCTATCTCTACTCATAATAGGCTTACCCTTATTTCATCTACTTGTGTATCTTATGTAGGGTATTGTATGCATAATCTTCCAAAAAACTTTGTTGATTATCCAAAAGCATTACTCAAGAAAATTAGAGCTAAACTCAAGAAGGTTCTTGCTCTTGAGTTGGAAGATAACCGAATCAGAAGAAGTTTGACACCAGAGTTTGAGGCTGTTGACACTTCTTAATGTCACTCGTGTTAGGTTGTCATCCCCAACATGACACCAAGAGTGTGGTTGTATTATACTCATGCCATTTAACTAAATAAATATTTTATAGTATATATCCGCAAGCGCATAGATAAATACACCCATTGTAGCATTTTACCTAGGTTTTCCTAAGTATCATTATTTATAATTTTACCAAGGAAAGGAAAATCAAAATAGGACTATATAAATAGTTACTATGGCAGTAGAGATAATCATTTGCACTTACTCAATAATAAATATCAAAACAACTAATCACTTGCCATGAAAGGGGTAAGACAAATAAGATAAATGATACATGATAATCATGGGTATTCCAGAGACAAGAGGGAGTTAACATTATTCAAGTCAAGTAGTCATGGAGATTAATTTAGAGATGTAAATCATAAGTATTTCTTATTCAATCAGTCTATTAATCAATCTAGCTATACACAATCATCTATGCTATAATCAACATGTCATTTATGAACAAGGAACATTACTAAGAGAAAAGTCAAGAATAGAGTAATGATCAATTCCCTGTAACCGCGTTCTACTAAGTTCTATACTAGAGTGGACTACAAAGGACTCAACAGGAATGTCACACCCGAGATCTACCACATGGCCCAGAGCATAGAGTGCATTCACAGACAAGCATAATCTAAGCACCACGCCTACGATATGCCAACCACTCAATCCTATCTAGAATTGGATCAAGCTTTCTACGAACATATTCATAAACTCTCTACTAATCATATTCATATCAAGATGTAGAACAAGAACAATCTCAAGAACAGAATAAAGTTGAAATATAAAAATATATTGAAGTAGCATAAAGTCGAATGATGATTACAACAAAATTACCAAGTCTCCGATGAACAATCCTGATCCCAAGCAGTTGCTTGCCTCTACTTGAATCAATCTAGACTAAACTCTAAACTTGAACTAGAACTCTAATGCTCTTTCTCTCTGCAAACCCGAACTTTTGGCCTTGCCTTCACAAATGAGGAAGAGATGATCTAATTCTTCAACTAATTCCTTGAGAGGAGATCCTAGGGGCTATTTATATAGCCTAGGGCATGGAACCATAGCCCTTGGATCAAACCGACCTTAGCATGGGGTTTAGATGCATCCTTAGAGGCGGTATAGGTAGCTTGCAAGAGAAGGAGCCGAGGCAGCGCAAGGGAGGGTCGATCGGCCTAGCCCTAGGGCCGCTCGGCCCCACCTAGCAGCGGGTTGGCTCGTGTCACCTCGTGGAGTCAGTTTAGGTCTTCTAGAATCCCTATCCGCATCCGTGACGTGGAGATTAGGCCGATTGCTTCGGTTTCTTCCTTTGGAAGGAGGATCAATTCTGTATTATGCAGCTTAGCCCCTGAAAAACATAGAATCACTAAAACTCGTGGAATTTGTTAGTTTAAACCTCTAAACCTACTGTGGTGATCCTTTTTATCATTTATTCCTCTTATGTTGATGGTTTAAAATGATAGTTAATTACCATCAACAGAGGCTATGGCACATAAGAGTCTCCGTGAATTCTCTGCTCCGACAATAGCAAATATTCGTACTAGACCTGAAGTCAATGTTGGAGACAATGGATTTGAGCTCAAGACTGCACTCATCACTATGGTGCAAGCTAATCAATTTTGTGAAAAGGCTCATGAAGATGCAAGTGCACATTTACAATACTTTCTAGAGATTTGCAGCACCTTCACTATCAAGGGAGTACCTAGAGATGCTATTTTACTCCGCCTTTTCCCATTTTTACTATTGGGGGAAGCTAAGCAGTGGTTCTATGCAAATACAGAGAAACACACTATATGGAATATCTGATCAACTACTTTCCTAGCCAAGTTCTTTCCCACATGCTAGACCAATGCTCTGCAAGGGAAAATTTCAAGCTTTCAACAACAACATGATGAATCATTCCCCGAAGCTTGGGAACGCTTTCAAGATTATATTGCAGAATGTCCTCATCATGGGATGAAGAATTGGCTATTACTACAGATTTTCTATCACGGGCTAAACACTAGCACCTATGAGACCATTGATGCTGCTGCTGGAGGTGCTTTCTCGTCAGTCAACCTCATAGATGCAACATCGCTTGTTGAGAAGATGGCTTCCAATCAGAGCTAGAATGAAGAATGTGTTTAACCTCATAAGAGTGGAGGAGGTATGCATCAACTCAAAGAGTCAGACATGCTGACTACCAAAGTAGATCTGCTGATCAAGAGGATTGAAGATCAAATGGGCGAGAAGAGAGAAAGTCATACACATTCATGATTCCCGCATGACTTGTGAAGCGTGTGGAGACACTAGATATTTAGGGAGCAACTACCATGAACTTCAAGAGGATGTGAACTACATCAACAACAACAACTATCATCCTCAGCAAAATCAAGTATGGAATCAGCAATAGAGGCCAAACTACGAAGGCAACTATCAAGGTAACTTTCAAGGTAATAATTACAATGCTTTAAAGCAACCACTTTTGAGAGATTTAGTTGCTGGTCAATCCAGATTGTTAGATCAAATGACTAGAAAGGTTAGCTTCTACTGATAAAATTTTAGAAACTATAAGCACTAGAATGGATGCCTTTGCTTCTGCCAATAAGAATCAGCACAGCTTTAATAAAATGATAGAATCACAATTAGCTCAGCTAGCAGCTGCTATTCCTCCACTGAAGAAAGGTAAGATTTTGGGCCAGCCAGAAGATTTAGAAACTGCAAATCTTGTCGATATTTACAATGCAGCTAATTATCATATCAAACCATCGGAAGTGAAGTGGATTGATTGCACACTTTTCGATAAGAAAGGCGATCCAAGGAGACCTGTCATTCCTGTCTCCATATGATGTCATATTTTCCTAGAAGCTATTTACGATTTTGGCGCAAGTGTCAACATTATGCCCAAGACAATTCATGATAAGATTTTAGGAGATTCTTTATTGTACACAAATATGCGTTTGCAACTTGCAGATCAGACACTGTGCTACCCTGAGGGAGTTCTTAAAGATGCTATCATCAGAGTGGGACAATCATATGTTCCTATAGACTTTGTGGTTGTGGACACAGGAAAAGATGAGAAATCACCGATCATTTTAGGACGACCATTCCTATGTACCACAAAGGCCATCATCTATGCAGAGCATGCCAAGATTGTTTTCACTATTAAGGACAATAAAGAGAAGTTCTCATTATAGAGCCAGATGCTGCACACAACTACACAACCCCATGCGCCATCCAAGAGAAATGAACTATTGATGATCAAGGAGAAGAAGAAGAATCCTAGATGCTGGAGGAAGAACAAGGCTAGCCAGGCACAGGAAGAGACTATCAAGATAATCAACACAATCCAATCAGAGTATGAAGATTTGCTCACTCCACCATTCCTAGCCAAGAAGAATGATCCTAGAGTACCGACAATTGAATGCCTAATCAATCAGAAAGTTTTCCATAAGACCTTCTACGATATTGGATCGGGTGTCAACATAATGTCAAAGGTAACATGAATATTTATTTGGTAACAAACCCTTCTATCCTACATATATGTAGTTGCAGATGGCAGACCAATAAATTCAGTTCCTGGAGGGAATAGCAAAGGACGTCATTGTACAAATTCAAGATCGCTATGTTCCTACTGATTTCATGGTCCTAGACATGGAAATAGAAAAAGAGACCCCCATCATCTTGGAAAGACCGTTCCTCAACACTACCAATGCTGTCATCTATATTGGATCTAGACAAGTCCACTTCCAATTCTAGAAGAAAAGATACACTGTTACTTTAATAGTTATACTAATTAAGAACAGCCCAAGAAGAACCGCAATAGGAGGAGACGTCGATCCTGCCATCAAGCAAATCAGCCCCTAAAGGATGGATGGGTAGATTACTCAGGAGAAGTGTCAAGATATGAAGATTGCTAGAATGAATGGGACACTCAAGACAAAGAAGATTGAAGAGCCTATTAATGAAGAAGCTACACAGTCAGATTCTGCTACATAGACCACTCAGGTATGGAGAAAGAAGACAACATCAACATCAACACCGCAAGAAGAGCAAGCATTTGATTCTTTAGCAGGATCAGATGATGAACCTGAACAGTAAGCACTCTCTCCTACCTAGTCCTGTCCAGAGAACTATTAAATTCCATACCCTTGCCATGAGGTAATAATGGTAGTTATCCATATTTACATTATATGAATTATTCTATTAGCATATTTACTTTTCTATTTTAGCATTGCATTTAGATTATTTTTCACTTTAGCATTTTATATTAGAAAAGAAAATAAAAATATTTCATAATGTTTCATCTATCTTTGCATATGAAAGGAAAATAAAAATATTTATTACTTTTGCCATTAAATCATAAAAAAATTGAAGCCCCATGTGAGTAACTTATGGTGACCCCGTAGGATTATTCACTGTGGTGACATAAAAATAAAAATATATTGCATACGTATTTCTTTTTGCATTATAAACAGAAAATCGCAAAAAGATGAAAGTCAACATCCTGTCAAAGTTTTGTCAATTTATGAATCTATCTCAAGCAATAAGGACAATCAATTTCTCAGCTGACCGCTAACCCCTTGTCATGATCAAAGCTTCGAGTTTTTGGTATTCTTGTTGGAATACATTTTTGCAGGATGTCACTTTGAGTAAGTTTATTCAGTGGTAGATGCTACACTCTACTAGAATAAGAAGGACCGCCACTGATGAGCTCACTCTGAAGATTCTCAATTTCCAACCACGACAACATTCAGCTTGGGGGAGGAGCATTCCCCTGTGTATCTAGCTAAGTATTTCTTTCCTGTTTAGTTATTATGTTTGAGTTTGCTTTCCATTAGTTAAAAGAAATAAAAAGACGAATAACAATTCAAAACCAAATAAAAATTATCCGAGCTAGTTATATATATTAAGGTGTGATTCTAAACTTTGAAAACAAAATAAAAAGTGTGTTTAGACTTTTTGCTTTTAAGAGTCATAAAATGTTGGCAATAGAAATAATGAATAGTGCTCAACTATAATTCTTTTTTAGTATCTAGTATTCAGATTTGAATTCTCCTGAGTTTTGATTTGATAGAAGAATTTTCTCTGAGCCTAAAATTTGTGGGAGCATATGCTTGAGCTAAGTCTAGGTAATTAAGGGATATGATATAAGAAAGTCTGAGCTGCTATTTATCTTGTTCCTAATGATACTAGAGTTCTAGAGACTTGTCTTTTGAAATCTTAAAACTTATATGATGAGCTCTTGTATGACAAAGCTTGAATTCCTACCAAAGCCAAAGATGATATTTAGAATAGGAAACCTTCCACTTATATGCCGCTTGCTTTGCATTGAGTTTGGTCAAGCATTGTTGATGCCTTATGAGGGTTTTGTCATGCTTTTAAAATCAAGATCACGTACACACCATCCACATATGCACTATTCATACACTAGGAGTAGGCGCACTCATCTTTCATTTCATCTTGATCTACTTGAAAATGTTTTGCTCTTGCACTGAGAGTAAACACCCAAAAATATACCCTATATGACGGCCCCTGAATAAATGCTCCAAAGTTTGTGTTGTTATCTCTCCAAAGTTTTGTTGCAGAAAGATGCATGTGGCTATGCAAAAGTTATTAAAGAAAAGAAAAAGTATTGAAAAAAATGGATAAGTCTCCAAGAGAATAAAACAATGGGTACTCTAATACCCGCCTAAGAAAAAAAAGAGAGATGAATAAGATAGCCCATGTTTTCTTTGCTAAGTGTTCTTTAATTTTCAAGAGAGATATGTTTTCAAGGAGCAATATTAGTTATTAGGATTAGCCACCATGTACATCTATCATTTATCCACCATATTCCATACACATGCACATCTTGATTTGATTGTATGACTTAACTCTCTTTGGATTCATTGTTTGACTTTACAATATAAGAATTGCAAGTATGCTCTGTTTATGTTTTCTCCACTCCTATGAAGCTCCACATAAGCCTTAGTGGTAGTAGAGAAAGGCATAACATCATTAATGCTTTGGTGAAAATCCACAAATACCGCATATATTGAGAGATTTGAGAGTGTCATACAATTGAAGCTCTGAGTTTTATTGTGAAAACTTGTAAAACTCTAGAATAATGGTTGAGTGAAGAGCTAGAGACGTAGTGCTGAACTTGATTGTTCTGTCTTTCAATTGCTCAAGACCTAGGTGAAGGCTAAGAAGCTCCATGGTTAAAGGTAATATGAGTAAGTTTGAAAGTTAGATCAGAATTTGGAGTAGAATTTTTGTTTGAATGCATGTGTACTCTCTAGAAGTTATCTCAATGATTTTTCTAAAAACCTCAACATGTTCAAGTTCTTTTCCAAGTTTGCTAAGTTTGGCTTTGCTAAGGGACTAGCAAAGGGTAAGCTTGGGGGGAGCTTGTTGACGGTGGATAATGTCAAGATTTTATATGTAAATAAACAAGAGAAATGGTTAAAGTACAAGAATATGCATATGTCTAGGGTTTAAACTGACAAATTCCATGAGTTTTCATGAATATGCAAGATTATTATAGAAAACATAGCAAGGGGGACCTAATTGAGAAAAAGGACGAAACTTGATCAGGACAAAGGATACGCTAGAAGACAATAGAAGACACAAGAAGGCACGAGAACAAACGAGAGGACGAGGAGCTACCAGGTAGGGCTAGCTGGCCCCACCACCATGCCACCCAGCCCCCTGGGGGATTTCTCTACGAGCTTCTAGAGTATTCCTCCACCGCCTCCTAGGATCCATCTCCACCCTTCATCTAAGTTGGTTTGATCTGAGGGCTCATGTTCAACCCACAGGGCTATATAAGGACCCCTGCACCCCCTTGAGTCATCAAGTCATTCAAGATATTCAGTTGGAGATCAACTCATCCAGAGCCAACCCTAGTTCCTCAGAGTTCCTTTAGATTAGAGCTTAGGCAAGTTAGATTAGGTCTAGAGGGAGATCAAGCAACGCTTGGATTCCTGAAGTTGGCAAGAGCATGGTTCGGTATATCTTCTGTACTTTACTCTATTTCTTTATTTCATTGAGATTGTATCGTTGCTACTATGTTCATGTCAACATTAAGCTTTATATTATTTATTTTCATAAAAGCAATGTCCATTGTTTGTTCTAGTTTGATATTTGGTGTAGATAGATTATGGAAACCATGCATATGTTCGTATAGCACTCACCCTATTGGACCATGGGTGAGTGATATACATTATGTGAGCATGGTGCTTAGATATTTGTTTATCTGCAGATGCCCTTATGTGCTGAGAGGTGGTAGATCGTGTAGGTGACAGATACATTGAGTCCTTTGCAGTCCTTCCCCCGTACATAGTGATGTTAGGTACAACCCGGTCGTGAAGGCTAGGAGGACTATGTTTTCGAATTTCCCTAGATGGTGTTCCTTATGTGGCATAGTGTAGGGATATGGGGATGCTACGCTAGCCAGAAAACAAAATTTTTTGACCCCATAAACCAGGATCTACTTCTAGTTATAGATCACGGGATTACCACTAGACGCGTAGGTGCAGTGTAAGCAACTCGATGTAGTCGTACGCGTCGTAGCAGTGCCATGCAGTTGTGAGGTCGTCCGTCTGTTCGTCCCCTTTGTGTGGTTCGTCCTTGTGCTCCAGATGCAGCACCTCTAAGGTCTCCACACATACAAGGAGAAAGCGTTGAGCCTCTGGACTGCTAGGTCCATGAGGAGCAGCAGGCGCAGGCATGGGATGGGCGGCGATGGCTACCAAATGGCGTCTATTAGCCCTGGCTGCACCCACCCCTTGCTTATATAAGCATCCTAATGAGCTCCCGAGTTGGAGGCCCATTAGTAACCCTAATCCTTGTCTAATTTGGGTCTAACCTGAATCACGCTTCCAGCCCCTTAAGCGTGCGACCCTATGGGTTCACGCACACATAGACATGGCCTGAGTACTCCTACTCAACCGATAGTTGACAGCGGCCTCTAGCAAGATGTGTCAACTCCTATGTATACGCAAAGATCATATCAGACGAACCGCCACAAACCACATACATGTTATTCCCTTGCCTCACGATATTTGGTCCAACTCATAAGTTAACACTTAACCCAAGCATAGCCATGCATTTCTTGATCCAAACATTCGAGTGGTTCAGTGATATCTCTCTCACATGGAGAGGGGCAAATTCCTTCTTGATTGTCTATGTCTCATAGCATGTTTCCCGACAAACCCGAAAACCATCTTTATAACTACCCAATTACGGAGTAGCGTTTGACAGTCCCTGAGTAGGTCGTTTCACATCTTGAGTACATACGACAATCTCAGGTCTAAGGACATAATATACATGATGTGTAAAGAGATAATAAGAACATCTCACTTTGGGTCAGTCTAGCCCCAGGTCATACATGTGCCCACATTATTAGTTCGACATCTCTATGTCTATGACTTGTGAAACATAGTCATCAACTAATACATGTGTTGATCTAATATTGATATGTGTTCTCACATGAACTCCGATCAGGGACAACTTTAGAATAACCATACAAGTAAAAAAGTTTCACAAACAATTCACATAATTGTCAATCGATACAAGTTGTCTTTAATGGATATTCAATGAACACATAATATATCATGGATACAGTCGCAATATCATCATCTCTATGATTACCTCTAGGGCATATTCCCAACACATAGTTGTGGCGATGATCACCAGATATAGTTAATTAAAACTGCAGTGACTTGTTAGTAAGACTACCTAGGAATTATCTTTCTAATATTCTAATTGGACTTTAACCTATTGCTTAACTAGAGTGCTCTGAGTTACTATTTATTTATTATGATGATTGATCAAGTACTTATTATTTATATCTTTATTATTATCTTATGACTTATCCATGTTTTGAGTAGAGTATATGATATTGGTTCATTCTCTCATGCATATTCATAAATTATCAATACTATTGTATTCATAGTCATACCTTCCCAGTGGTAAAATTATAAATCGACAACCTGTCACACCCGGTTTTAAGGACAAAACCAGACATACACTATATGTGAAATAAAGAAGTCAAATCTCACATATAGCCACAGATAAGTGTAATATCAAGAAACAAATGCTTAATAAACATAACTCAATACTATAAAATATACCTTAGAGAGCAACACAGCGGAAAGACAACTTCAAACACCGGGTGTAGACTTCACTCCAGGAACAAACTAACTGGTTGATCACAAGCCTAACAATTCTAGAATCTAGAAATCTGATACCCTTCCTGAGATGTGGGAAATAGCAAGAGTGAGTCCATGTCGAACTCAACAAATATAACACGAGGTTCATGAGGCTCAAAAAGGCTAGACACTGGTTTGACTGCATTTAGCTTTTAATTGTCAAAATTTTATTACATGAGTAGCATCAAGTTTGCATTAATCACACAATAAACATATGATCAATGTAAATATGAATAACAAATAGCAAAACACATATTAAACCAATAAATGTTCATCTATTCTGTGAAGGTCCAAGGCCGCTCGTATCCGTGAGCATGACTAGTATACCAGTTTATTAAACTCTACGCAGAGGTGTACACTTTCACTGCGAGTCGTGATTACCCATATGCCTGGGATCACAACTGCTAAAACACTTCCAAGGTGAGCAGGCAGGAAAACACTATGAAACCTTTCAAAGGTTCGTCTAACAAGTTAGGGCCGCTAGGTTTCCAAAGTCAGTCTGTGTGATTCTACCACGCAGGGATCCACAGTCTGCTCTTCCCCATTTGCACCACAAGAGTAACCTCTAACAAGTTAGAAAAGGTCCTCATACTGACTTAAAGCTAGAGCCATTATAGCCCTCACAGTTGTACTGTAAGTCCCGGATGTTCATTCACAGATGAGTCCTTGTGGAGAGAAACTAGAGCACCAAAACTAACCCCATGCTCTAGCCCTCTTTAAACAGTAATCAAAAAGTCATCTTTTAGTGTTGTTGCATATTCCATTAATCATATTACAAGATCATAGTTTATGTTCAGCGCTAGCAAAAGCTACCCAATGCAAAAAATCCCATAGGTGACAAGGTATAGATCAAAAACTAGGAAAATCCTTAATGTCATTCAAGATAGACACATATAATATGATTTTATGAGGTTAAAGTGAATAAGACAGCAAGGAAATCCCATGTTATACTTGCCTTAAATTGATATCCTTCTTTCTGTAGATTTGTAACCTCCAAAGAACTGCTTCTTGATTACCACGTAAATCTCACCGACTGGACATGATTGTAAAGCACCACACAAGCATCCATATAATCATACACAAAGCAAACAATAGATCTATATTAGAACAGTACACCAATCATACAAAAATAAGTAAAAGAGTTTGAAACACGATCCTACGCATCGCTACGAACACAAAGTCGCGAAAAACACGCTAATCGGAGCTACAGTTAAAAAGATACAACTACCGATAGATTTTCCCATAAAACTATTAACTTCATGTATCTTCATGGTATAAAACATATATAAGATATTTTATAGAGATTATAATTTAAGTCAAATTTAGATTCGAAATATAAAACTAAAGTAAAACAAATCATTTTTTATTTACAAAACCCAGTTGCATAATTGTTATTTAAGATATGATTCAAACCATGAAATTCCAATATTAGAGACATGATAAACACTATTACAAATGCGTAGATGTCGTTGCTATGAATCTAACGCAACTTGAATGGCTTAAAACGGAGTTGAAACGTAGAAGATATGAAATAAACAAGATTTCCTCTATTAAAATAATGGATTAAATCTAATCACAAATTTGAAAAGTTGAAAACCTACTTAACAGTAGTACTAACATGTAGATTATGAAATTACGAACCTAATGCAAGTTGAACGGATCAAATCGGAGTTAAAACGGATAAATTATGGCTAAAACAAACTCAGTGGCAATTCTGTAAATAGCTGAAAACGTATTTCTGAACTTATCAAAATGGATCTATGTTTTTGGAAGGAGAAAACGTATTTTCAGAATACGTTTTGGAGTGTGGGTTCTATACTTGAAATTCGCAGGGTCTCTTTAGCAAAAGTGTCGACCGAACCGGTATCTCTGATCCTCGGCCGTTGGATTCAAAATGGATGGATCAGATCGGATTGGGAACATCCGACGGCGGTGCTCGGCCGGAAACGGTCACGACGGTGAGTCCCACGGCGGCGCCATCGCCGGAGAATGCTATTTCGTGATTCAAAGCACGAGCTCGTGAAAGAAAGGTACCGGCAGGTAGAGCAAGACACGGCGATCTCACCTCACTTGAAAACGGAGCCAAGAATGAACCGAGGGAGACGCGCGGCTTGGAGAGGCGGACGGTGGCGGCGAGATAGGGTCTCTAGCTTGCGGTGGTGTCATGGGAGTGTGACTGACGCTGCAAAAGGGTTGGATGGGGGCGGCTATGTGCAGCGCCCTTGCTTGTATAGCCCGAAGGCGATTCCAAGAAAGGAAGGGGAGGATTTGGACGTGGGATTCGGCATCGGCAGAGAAGGAAAGCGACGATGGCTTCGACTTGAGGAGGAAGGCGGCTCTGACATGTGGGCCTGCGGTGTCAGTGACGGCATGCGGATGCCTGTGCGCGCGCGCTTGCTTGCGGGCCAGGCGGCTTGCTGGGCTTGGCCCAGGCGGAAAGCGAGGGAGGAGAGCGGGCCACGCACGAGAGGGCAGGCCGAAATGGCGGGCTACGGTTGGGCTGGAAGAGAGGTGCTCGGCTGCTGGGCCGAACTAAAATGACCTCAGAAAATCCTTTTCTTTTTCTTTTCCTAATATTTCAAAGCATTTTCCAAATATATTTTGAATTCCCTTTTGAATTTGATTCAAACCACTCAATTCAAAATTTCAAATGCAGCAGCATGAGTGCACAAACATGTTCCTACCCTTATATTTGATTTTAAGTGAATAAAAATTATTACTTTCCTAAGTTTGTATGCCCACAAAAATACATAAAAATCATATTGACCTATTTTTAAATCATGTCAAAATTTTAGGGTGTTACAATTCTACCCCCCTTAAGATGAATCTCGTCCTCGAGACTCAGAAGATGATGATAAAAGAGATAATGACACTCTGTCTTTATTAGATCCTCATTTTACAAATTACATCTTTCGTTGAGAGTCATGAGGCAGTTTCTCAGATCCTAACTGACAAATGTGCCTAAGCATGATCATCTCTCCTATTGAGCTCCTCCAAAGTTGTTTGTTCCTCTGCTACGACTTCCGTAAACTCATGATCCACTTTGCTATCCTCGGTGTACCTATCTTCTAATTGATCATTCTCGTCTTCCTCAGGTAAGAGTCGACCACCTTGATACTCAATTCTTTTCCCTGCTGGTGTTGTTAAGAGCATTGTGCACCGAGTACCATGAATCACTCCTTTGTGTGCACAGAGCCATCCATTACCAAGAACCACGCGAATTTTAAGTGACTCCAACACAATGAGTGTTGCGGTGAATTTTTCCTTATTTATGACAAGACTGACATCTGGGCATATCTGATCTGCCTGTATTTCTCTCACTGGGGTTTGAACTAGCAAAGGCCTCCTCGTTGGACACTTCACCATCTGGCGCGTCTCTACCATGTCGGCGAAAATGAAAGAATGCAAAGCACTAGGGTCAAATAGAGCAAAAACTTGTACTGAACTTACTTGAATATAACCTCCCACCACTTTGATAACTCCATGAATTTTATCCATATCTACATTGCTCAATCTTCCATTGACATAGTTTAGTTGCGCTTTGCTTCCTTAAGCAGGCTTCTTATGGACTTTCCTTTTTCGCTTTCGTCGTTGTGGATTCTGACTTAGTTCACTCCCAACTTGCTCTGCAACATTGTTGTTTTGATAGTGCTCAGCTTCATCACACCCATAACATCCTTCAATGGCAGAAACATCAGCCTTTTCCCACATATCAGTGCGAGACGTCATATAGGACTCCTGAGTCATGAGATACTACACTTCCTGTCATCAAGTGACCAACATCAGCAACACGAGCAAGTACAGATGATCATAATCATGAGCTATCTAAAGGGACAACTCTCGCCTCCATAGATCTAGAATTATCAACCTTGTATACAGACATTTTTGCTTGAGAGTGGCAACTCAATCATGGAGACGAACCAATACTTCCAAATAAAGAATTAAAACTTAATAAACCTCTTTGCATTGGCTACCCCCCTTAAAATAAGGGACACCAATAAGGTAGCTTGAACCCTTTTTTTTAGATGAGCTAACTAGCATCCATACGTTCTAATATCCTAATGATTCTTTTGTGCATAGGTAGAAACAAGAAATCTGAAGTTTCTCGCGAGCAGAAAATCAGCGACGCGGTAAAACTGCTACAACTCTCATTTTGTAATTCCAATGAAGTTCCACCTTATACCGTTGGAAAGCTTATGAAATTTCCTGAAACTTTCTTATAGAACACTTTTCCAAATTCTGTAGATGACTTGGTCGAAAACAACACATAACAGACTCTGTTCCAATTTTCAGACAGCACAGTTGCATCGTCTTGTGATTTTTGTATCTCCCAATCCAAAATAGCTTTGCATTTAGAGAAAGGTATTGAAGTCTACTTTTGTCCAGAATTTTCTCATGATTTTTGGTCTTTCAAGAATAGAGATATAAGTTGATAAAGACAGGTTGCTTCGAAAGACAAGATATAGAAAGTAGGAGATAACCAAAACCCATATATTTTTTTCATTAATCCTTATACCTTATACATATAAACTAAATGAAATCATAGACAAAACCCACAAGATCATTCCACTCATTAAAAAATTCCAACTCAAACATAAACATAAGCACAGAGCAACTAAACACTTAAAAATTCATAAGCCACACATTAAGACGACTCAACTTGGCTACTAACGGTTTTATTACACGGGACATAATTCCTATTTCTTAAACATGGTGTGATTGCAGCATCATCCGAAGTAGATAGCATCTCTTGCATTCCTTAGTCCTCTATAATGACATCTGAAATCCAGCATCCCTCTTTACCATTCTTAGTGTTCATACCCTCAGATGGGTCAACCTTGTATCCCTCAGGTGTAGGTTTAATACCCTCATCCTCAATCCTTTCTCCTGAAGGTGTAGTTAGAAACACTGAACATTGGGCATACTCAATCACTCCTTTACAAGTAGATAACCAGTCTATTCCAAGGATAACATCAATGCCCATTAATTCCAAAACAATAAGATTTGCCTTAAAATTTACCCCCTTTATGTCAAGACTAACTTTTGGGCATACGCGGTTCGCCTTTATTTCACCTCTTGGAGTCTTAACCATCACTGTTTTCCCCCTTGGAAGCATAAATATGTTATGATCTTCTACATATTGTCTAGATATGAACGAATGTGAGGCACTGGAGTCAAACAAAACCTTGGCATTTCCTGAACTTACAGGAATTGATCCAAACATGACCTCCTTAGCTCCAAGAATGGTGGTAATATCCACATGTTTCAACCTTCCATGGATGTAATTTCTCTTTAATTTATTTCCTTGCTCCTGCTCTTTTTGGACATCCGTCCTGGGTCTTGCTGTTGTTGATTCTTCTGCGGGCAAGATTTGACATAATGTCCTTCCTGCTGGCAATGATAACACTTTCTCTTAGCTAGATCTTTTGTGATGTCATACTCCACAGAACTGTTGCTTGGTATGCTGCTATCTTGCTGGCCATAAAAGTTCACCTTCGTCCCTTTGGCTTGTTTCTTAGCTCGTTTGGCCTTTCGGGGTTGATACTCCTTATAGGTAATTGTCCACCCATCTATTACTACCTCATGGGGAGTAGTTTTAGCTTGAGAGGCCTCTAACTCTTCAAGGGTTGGATTTATTTGACAAGGGATCAGAGCTGCATGTGACAATGTAGTATAACTCGATTGCTGATTGCTTTCCACAATTGGTTCTAGTGAGATTGCCTCCCTCTTCTTGTCCATATTGACCTCAAAATTTGGATCCACCTTGACTTTTCCCTTATTAGACTCATTTTGAAGACAGGGAAAACCATAATGCTTACAACAGTGACATTGTTTCTGCCTCCCAAGTGCCTTACTATCAACATCTTCATTGGATTTCATATTCTTCCAAGCTTCTACTACTTGTATCTTCTCTGGCCCCTTGGGTATGTTGGCCTGACCTTGAGATGAGCATGGTTGAGAATTTCCACATTGAGCCATTTCTTCTAGTAATTGGTTTTGCATTGCTAATGGCTTCTCGTCAAATGTGAGCAAGAACGACATAATTCAGTCCTCTTAACCTCTGAAGTCCACAGTCTTCTCGTCACGAGCCATCTATTAGACAAGGGGAAAAGGTTCAAACTAGAGACAAGCTTTTTATAATAGAACGGGGATAGAATTAAGCATAACTTTGAGAAAATAACAAAGTTAAAGAGAAGGCAAGGAATAGGCAAAAATGAAAACATGCTAAACATCCAGTTCTAACTAGGCTTGCGTCCTACAGTCAGCATTGCTCTGATACCACTCTGTCACACCCAGTTTTAAGGACAAAACCAGACATACACTATATGTGAAATAAAAAAGTCAAATCTCACATATAGCCACAGATAAGTGTAATATCAAGAAACAAATGCTTAATAAACATAACTCAATAGTATAAAATATACCTTAGAGAGCAACACAGCGGAAAGACAACTCCAAACACCGGGTGTAGACTTCACTCTAGGAACAAACTAACTGGTTGATCACAAGCCTAACAATTCCATAATCTAGAAATCTGATACCCTTCCTGAGATGTGGGAAATAGCAAGAGTGAGTCTATGTCGAACTCAACAAATATAACATAGGGTTCATGAGGCTCAAAAAGGCTAGACACTGGTTTGACTGCATTTAGCTATTAATTGTCAAAATTTTATTACACTAGTAGCATCAAGTTTGCATTAATCCCACAATAAACATATGATCAATGTAAATATGAATAACGAACAGCAAAACACATATTAAACCAATAAATGTTCATCTATTCTGTGAAGGTCCAAGGCCGCTCGTATCCGTGAGCACGGCTAGTATACCAGTTTATTAAACTCTGCGTAGAGGTGTACACTTTCACTGTGAGTCGTGATTACCCATATGCCTGGGATCACGACTCCCAAAACACTTCCAAGGTGAGCAGGCATGGAAACACTATGAAACCTTTCAAAGGTTCGTCTAACAAGTTAGGGCGCTAGGTTTCCAAAGTCATTCTGTGTGATTCTACCACGCGGGGATCCACAGTCTGCTCTTCCCTATTTGTGCCACAAGGGTAACCTCTAACAAGCTAGAAAAGGTCCTCATACTGAGCTAAAGCCAGAGCCATTATAGCCCTCATAGTTGTACTTTAAGTCCCGGATGTTCGTTCACATATGAGTCCTTGTGGAGAGAAACTAGAGCACCAAAAGTAACCCCATGCTCTAGCCCTCTTTAAACTATAATCAAAAAGTCATCTTTTAGTGTTGTTGCATATTCCATTAATCATATTACAAGATCATAGTTTATGTTCAGCGCTAGCAAAAGCTACCCAATGCAAAAATCCCATAGGTGATAAGGTATAGATCAAAAACTAGGAAAATCCTTAATGGCATTCAAGATAGACACATATAATATGATTTTATGAGGTTAAAGTGAATAGGACAACAAGAAAATCCCATGTTATACTTGCCTTAAATTGATATCCTTCTTTCTGTAGATTTGTAACCTCCAAAGAACTGCTTCTTGATTACCACGTAAATCTCACCGACTGGACATGATTGTAAAGCACCACACAAGCATCCATACAATCATACACGAAGCAAACAATAGATCTATATTAGAATAGTACACCAATTATACAAAAATAAGTAAAAGAGTTTGAAACATGATCCTACGCATTGCTATGAACACAAAGTCACGAAAAACACGCTAATCGGAGCTATGGTTAAAAAGATACAACTACGGATAGATTTACCCATAAAACTATTAACTTCATGTATCTTAATGGTATAAAAACATATATAAGATATTTTATAGAGATTATAATTTAAGTCAAATTTAGATTCGAAATATAAAACTAAAGTAAAACAAATCATATTTTATTTACAAAACCCAGTTTCATAATTGTTATTTAAGATATGATTCAAACCATGAAATTCCAATATTAGAGACATGATAAACACTGTTACAAATGTGTAGATCTCATTGCTATGAATCTAACGCAACTTGAATGGCTTAAAACGGAGTTGAAACATAGAAGATATGAAATAAATAAGATTTCCTCTATTAAAATAATGGATTAAATCTAATCACGAATTTTAAAAGTTGAAAACCTACTTAATAGTAGTACTAACATGTAGATTATGAAATTACGAACCTAACACAAGTTGAACGGATCAAATCGGAGTAAAACAGATAAATTATGGCTAAAACAAACTCAGTGGCAATTCTGTAAATAGCTGAAAACGTATTTCTGAACTTATCAAAATGGATCTACGTTTTTGGAAGGAGAAAACATATTTTCGAAATACGTTTTGGAGTGCGGGTTCTATACTTGAAATTTGAAGGGTCTCTTTAGCAAAAGTGCAGGCCGAACCGGTATCTCTGATCCTCGGCCGTTAGATTCAAAATGGATGGATCGGATCGGATCGGGAACATCCGGCGGCGGTGCTCGGCCGGAAACAGTCACGACGGCGAGTCCCGCGGCGGCGCCATCGCCGGAGAATGCTATTTCGTGATTCAAAGCACGAGCTCGCGAAAGAAAGGTATCGGCAGGTGGAGCAAGACACGATGATCTCACCTCACTTGAAAACGGAAGCAAGAATGAACCGAGGGAGACGCGCGGCTTGGAGAGGCGGACAGTGGCGGCGAGATAGGGTCTCTAGCTTGCGGTGGTGTCACGGGAGCGTGACTGACGCTGCGAAAGGGTTGGATGGGGACGGCTATGTGCAGCGCCCTTGCTTGTATAGCCCGAAGGCGATTCCAAGAAAGGAAGGGGAGGATTTGGACGTGGGATTCGGCATCGGCAGAGAAGGAAAGCGACGACGACTTTGACTTGAGGAGGAAGGCGGCTCTGACATGTGGGCCTGCGGTGTCAGTGAAGGCATGTAGATGCCGGTGCGCGCGCGCTTGCTTGCGGGCCAGGCGGCTTGCTGGGCTTGGCCCAGGCGGAAAGCGAGGGAGGAGAGCGGGCCGCGCACGAGAGGGCAGGCCGAAATGGCAGGCTGCGGTTGGGCTGGAAGAGAGGTGCTTGGCTGCTGGGCCAAACTGAAATGACCTCAGAAAATCCTTTTCTTTTTCTTTTCCCAATATTTCAAAGCATTTTCCAAATATATTTTGAATTCCCTTTTGAATTTGATTCAAACCACTCAATTCAAAATTTCAAATGCAGCAGCATGAGTGCACAAACATGTTCCTACCCTTATATTTGATTTTAAGTGAATAAAAATTATTACTTTCCTAAGTTTGTATGCCCACAAAAATACATAAAAATCATATTGACCTATTTTTAAATCATGTCGAAATTTTAGGGTGTTACACAACCCTGGAATACTATTGAGTAAAATGCTATAGTGGTATAATTATCTGTCCGCTTACAGAATCATTCTTTCTATTCTTATCTTTATATTCTTTTTAGTCACATAAAATAATAGATTCCTGTCTAGTGTTATTCTTATAGTAATGCTAGATAGAACCAACAATATTTCTATGTTCATCACTAGGGATGACAACCTAGTTTAATGTTAGAGATAAAGGTTAATTGATAGGTAGTTGCTGTAACAGTGACAAGTTAACAATTACCATATCATTTCTGGCGCCATTGCTATTAGTAGGAGTAATTCTATTTTTATTAATGGTGTTAAGAAATGCCAACACCACGAAAGAATTATCTATCTCTACATAATGTATCAATCTTTACATGATTATGACCATCATCTTCTAGAGATAAGATGTGCAATGTTTTAGCTCATTTGGTTAAAATTATGAGATCAAGAAAATGGTTCTAGTAACAAGCTTAAAGAACTAAACATGTTGAGTTAATTAGGTTGGATTAAGCAAATTTTTAACTTAGATATGTTTGTTTCTTATTTATGTGCATACCAGAATCAGGGAAAAACTTTTTTAAATAATGATCATTTACCTTAGGATGTTACCTTTGTCATTGGAGCGTGATGCCACCATATGACGAGGGGTAGATGACTCGTGACGGTCCTTCCCATTTTGCTTGAATTTTCCTTGTTCGGCTAGTCTCGAAGTATGAGTTGTTCATGAGCTTCTTGTCTCCTAAATTGCACCATTTCTTTCTCATCCTTTTGTCATGCCATCTTTCTACTCTTCGATCTTTTACACTATGTTGGACCTTCCGCCTCACTCAATATTTTATGTCTACAAAGGATTAGTGGCCAACACATACTCGAAGGATTGTACAAATAATTCAAGGCAGAGGTAGTGTTGTAATAGGGCTGAAGGTCATCTATGTTAGAGTTGGTTTTAACATATTAATTAGCATAGAACTTTTTATCCCATGTTTTAAATGATGTGCCTTGCTTCATCTTCGATTTGAATCCATCTTATGACTTACCCAATTTTAATTTGAGATTTTCCTACAGGGGTTAGTCCAACAAAATGACTAGTATCTTCTACAGCATATTCTTGGTTCAAAAATCAAACTAGATACCATGTCTAATTTAATCTTGGAAAGCATTTTAACCTAAGCACCATGCTTAATTTAAAAAGCTTCCGAAAGTAAGATCAACTCTCCTAAACTAAGCACCATGCTTAATTTATGAGATGTATGAACATACTCCAAACCTGAAACATACTATAGTAAACAAAGGTAGTATGAAAGCATTATAGAGATTTATGCCAACGAGATTTGCAATATTTATAATAAACATATGCATCTACAATCACCCTTTCAAAGTCTGATAGGGAGTATGAGGGGCTTGAAGATCTCGTGTGTGACAATGTTGGAGAGACCAATTAATTTAGGAGATTTCCATGCAAACATGGATTTGATGAGGTGTTCATGAAATAACTTCCATGCTCATCGATGTTATCTTCCTTTTTTAGTTTCAAGGTTGATTCTTCATGAATGTCCATAGGCGACAACATTGTCTCCATCATTCCATGCTTATGACATTTATTGGACTCTTTATTATCCAAGATTTCCCATGGATTGGAAACTCTTAGGTTGATCTTGTTTAAGACATCGTCCATCCATTCAATGGCAACGTCACATAAGTTCTTAATATCCTTCAGCCATTGTTGTTGCTCTTCTTGGTCTTCCTTGTGGCCTTCATGACTCCTATGCTTTAGTTGTCTTAGTGGATTTCTAGGGTCATCAAGAGACTTAGGAGAAAGAGCATAAGAGGGATAATTGGGGTCAAGGATGGGTTGAAAAATGGGTCCAAATAAGACATCTAATATGGGCATAGAAGGGAAGAGGATAGGAATGGCTTCTAGATGGCTCAACTCACCTTCTATAGCATCACTTGACATGCCATCCTTGAATTCATCCCAATGTCCTATATGGGAATAAGGACACTTTCTAAGAGATCCCTTCTTGAGAGGATTTGAATTATATTCACTCGAAGGTCTCTTATGAAGACGAGAATTTAATGTTCTCCCACAATCAGCACCAAAGAGGTCATCC
Source organism: Saccharum hybrid cultivar R570 (assembly GCA_038087645.1). Taxonomy (NCBI): domain Eukaryota; kingdom Viridiplantae; phylum Streptophyta; class Magnoliopsida; order Poales; family Poaceae; genus Saccharum; species Saccharum hybrid cultivar. The sequence goes on along the minus strand of JAQSUU010000275.1, from coordinate 9,449,421 downwards.
TTAATTTCAATAGGGATTTCCAAAGGTGGAATTCCTTCTTCTCTTGGAGGATTTTGGGGTATTAGTGGTTCAGGATTGATAGCCAAGTCTTGGAATTAAAGTGGTTGGGATTTGGCTATCAAAATTTCCTCTTCTTGATCGGGAGATGATTTCTTCTCTTCCTCGGGGAGTTCATTATGAATGCTAGTGCAAAGAGCTTTCCACTAATTCTATCAAGCGTAGCCCTTGCTTCACTAGTAGACAAATGAAGGAAAGCTCCTCTAGAAGCTATATCAAGGAATTCCATGGAGTCCTTGCTAAGACCCATGTAAAAATATTGAAGAAGTATAGGGTCTTGAATGGCAAGGTCTAGGCCAGTGATGATGAGTTCGTTAAAATGATACCATGATGTACCAAGAGATTCTTCTTCTAGTTGTCTAAAACTTATAACCTCTTTATGAATTCTAACCACTTTAGAGATGGGAAAGAAACATAAACAAAATTTTGAGCAAAGTGTTTTTCAATCTCCTTGCATACTTCCTACAGTTTGACTATACCATGTTTTAGCTCTTCCCGTCAAAGAGAATGGAAACAACTTCTATCTTAAGGTCTTGTCAGACATGCCAGCAATACAAAAGCAAGCTGTTGGTATAATTAATGCACACTCTAGTTATCCGCAAGCACACAGATAATCTACCGATGTAGCACTTCACCGGAATGACCCAGTTTTAATATCGAGCCCAAAGGAACGGAATGATGTACTTTGGTCTTATACCTAATCCCTAAGTAGCAAACAAGGACAGAGAAAATAGAAGATAAAAGGGGATCACTAAGGTTGTCTAGTTCTATTATTGCAATAAGTTATGTTAATTACGATTCAGCTAGGGATTACTATAGAAGAGCACAATCAGAGTGTAGTCTCCTAAGTAACTAATTTTGCTCGGCCTATAAATGGGAGATGGACAATAGAAGATTCAACAAGGCTATAAAAGTCACCCCTGCAAGCTACCACCGATCCAGAATATAGGGTACATCATACGAGCAATCAAGTCTAAGCATCATGCTTACACTACGATGGCTATTCTACCCCTAGAGCTACCAGAAATAAAGTACTCCAAAAGAGTCACAGAATAGAAGAATAATAATAACAATAAGACTTATTGACAAATAGAAGTTGATCACCGAATAAATCTCAGACGCAAGCCCTTAAAGAACTTGAATCCACAGGTACAAGGCATAGAAGCAGCATCGACAGGCCGGTACTCCCTCCAAATCTCTTCCCTCTCTCTCTTCTAATTCTAATTCAAGACTAGATTCTAAATCTAAAATAGAAGAGAACTAGTCTTCTTCTTGAAAGTTGGCTCTAGAGAGGTTTTCCTTTCAAGGGACACTTCTCTCTGATCCTATCTAGAGATAATGAATTAGGGTTTCAGGATGCTCTGCCTCGGGGGGTCTAGGGTCTAGTTATATAATCCGATGGGATGAACCGCTGCCCTTGAATCAAATTAACTTGAAACAATGGTCAAGATGCGATGTAGAGATGTGTTGTAATGCGTTGCGTGAAGGAGAAGGCGGTTGGCCTCTAGGCTAGGCCGACCAGTCTGAGGGGGGGGCTGAGCGACCTCCTCTAGAGTCCTCTCAGTCCCGTGCCTTCTTATGTCTTCTAGAGTCTTCTAGTCTCGGGGTCCAATCCGTTTGACGCGATTTGGTCTAGTTCCTTAGGCCCAACTCTCATCTAGAATTCATGTTTTTCCTATTTAATCCCTAAAAAACCATAATTCACCAAAACTCATGGAATTTTGTTAGTTGAGTCCCTATTCTATGGTGGTGATTGCATTTATACTCTTTTTCATGTTTTATTGATGGTTTATAATAGAAGTTAATTACCGTCAACACATGCACATGTCTGTTCAAACTCTTGTAGGTGTGAGTATGAGTTTTCATTGCCTTCTCCTAAGAAGGATTTATCTTAAATTAGTTTTATTAAACACGGACGTAGCTCATTACCAGGTGTTATGATAGGCTCTAAGGATTCTGGTGGCTTTAAGGTTATGCTCGTGGGTTTAGCATATTGATAGATAGGAGTGGAATCCATGCTAAAAGAAAAAGTAAAACAAAAGAAAGAATTAAAGATAAAAGGTTAAGCTAGGCTTGTAGTTAATTCAGCAACCGTTTCCCTGGCAATGGTGCTAGAAAGCTTATTGGATTAAATTAACACATAGATAAATCCGCAAGCGCATGAATATCGATGTAGCTTTCACTTGGAAGTATTCCAAGTATCGTATCCACAGGGAAACATGTGAGACTAACTACGGTCTAACTTAACTAAGGGTAGCAACAAGGTTAGGATAAACAGGAGCATAGAGAGGATAACTAAGGTTCTCTAGTTCTTACTTGGGCAAGCTATGTCTTTTACTATTTAACTAGGGAAATTACTAGTGAAAGACACTAGCAGAGGATGCTTTCCTTCGCAACCGCATCCTACTTGCATCTACAGACAGGAGGTGGACTACAAAGGATTAATGAAGCTATATAGTACAGGCTATATAGAACTGATGTCACACACTCGATCTACCACCTTTCAAAATGCAGGGTGCATCCATGATTAACCAAAGTCTAAGCACCATGCTTACACTTACGATTAATACTCTATTCCCTCTTAAACAAGAATAAATCACTCAAAAGAGTCATGATCCTGATGAACAATATAAATAAGATGCTTACTCGAATTAGAAGTTGATTACTAGAGATATCTCGAAGGCAACCTCAAGTAGAACTTGGATCCACTAAGGTACAAGCCGTAGAGAGAGCATCGATATAACACCCAAATTTTAGGAGTAATAAATTTTAAATAATTTAGAGAAAGGGAATTAAAATTTTAAAAGAAATGTTTGGTGTTGCATTCATGCTGCTACATTTATTTTCTTTTGTGTAGTGGATTTATTTTATTTTGTTTTGGCTTGAAAAATCGTATTTGGAATAGTTTATTAAATAAGCAAATAAAGAAAAAAAAGAAAAAAAAAAGAAAACACTTACCTTCTCCCTGGCAGCCAACGGGCCGACGGCCTGTTTTTCTCCCCCCCGCGCTGGCGCCTGCGATCGCGTGGGCCGGCCCAGCAGACCGAGCCAGCCGAGCCAGCGGCAGCGCCTCTCCCTCCCTCATTTCACTGACAGGTGTGGGCCGCTCGTCAGCCGTATCTCCCACCTCCGGTTCGTAGTCGAGTTGGACTCCAACTCGGTGAGATCCGACCCCGTCCGATTTGCTTTGGATTGATCCACCAGCCATGTTCCTCTATAAGATGCATAATACCCTACACCATATCCGCTCCACCCTCCTCTTTTCCATCTACTAGCTAGCGTTGCCTTCATCTTTGTTCGCAGCGTCATTGAGGAGCTCAAGCTCCGACCATCGCTGGTAGAGCTTTCGGGTTCTTTGGAGGCTAATTCGTCGCGTTGGTAAGCCCGCAAATCTTCTCCTCTTTCTTCTCGTGCCCTTCTTTGGTGTTGAGACGCTTTGAATCGCGGTTTTGGTGAGCTCGGGTGCATCGGTAATGGCGCCGCCGCCCTCCTCTCGTCGCGTGCCTTGCTCAATCTACCGTAGCTAGTATTTACCGCTTAGTTGAGTTCGCACGGAGCTTCTCTACCGTTTGGATCAAACGCGGGCTCGATTGGTGGTCTAGTTAGGGAGAACCGCCATCTCCGGCGAGCTCGGGTCGCCGGTCATGGGGGGCCGCCGGCCGGACTTGAGGGAGGTGACCGGTATGAGCACTGTAGACTTGATGATGAACACGAGCCGTCCAAATTGAGATCAACGGCCTAGATTAGAACTTACCCCTTCGCGGGTAAATTTGTTAAAGAGACCCTCAGCTTTTTAGTAATCAACCCGCGGTCCGTAGCGTAAAACTGAAAGTACGTTTTCGTGTTTGAAAAGCATATTCTCTCCCGGTTATGTCAAAAATACGTTTTCAGATAATTACAGTTTTGCCACTAGAATTGTTTTGGTCATAAAATCTTCGTTTTAACTCCGATTTGATCCGTTCAAGTTGCGTTAGGTTCGTATTTGCGAGCTCTACATGTTAGTGTAGTTGTACAGTCAGTTTGGACAATTTATTTTTCGAGTTTATAATTAAGTATTTATTTATCTATAGGAAATCTTAGAAAATTCATAACTTTCACGTTTTAACTCCGAATTTGGTGATCTTTGCGTCTGTGTGATCGTAGAAACGTGTAGAAGAGTTTTATAAACTTTTATTACTGTTTTGCTACTGTTGGTGTACTGTTCTAATTGTATCTCTTTGTTTGCTTCGTGTTTGTTTGATTGGATGCATGTGTGTTGTTGATTGATGATCGAGTATAGAAGGTGAGCAGTATCTGGACGATTCGGAGTATTACTTTGAGCCAAGTCAGCAGTATCACTTGGAAAGCTTTGATCAAGGCAAGTATAACACAGGACTATCCTTGTTACCTATACATTGAATTGTCATACATATGCATGTGCTTACCTTGACAACCTTAGAGATTATAACTTAGTGATTGTTATCTTGATTCCTTGTCAACCTTGGGAATGCATATGGGTAGCTACTGCTAGTGCTTAAACTAAGAACAATGATCTTGTAATTTGATTAATGGATTAAGCAATCAACTATTAAGATGATTTTATTACTGTTAAAAGGGGGCTAGAGCATGTGTATTATCTTGATGCTCTGGTTTATCTCCATAAGGACTTATCTGTAAGTGATAACCGGGATATACAGTACAGCTGTGAGGGCTATATGGCTCTGGCTTTAGTTGTTCAAGAGACCTTTTTCTAGCTTGTTAGAGGTTACCTTAAATGGCATAAGAATGGCTTGCCACGTTGGGTGTAGTGCGAGCCCCTGGCCTAGTGTGTATAGGCTGCGGTTGTTGTGCCACAGGGAAGGGGGGTTCTACATCTGCCTGCCGAGTGAATCTAATGGCCCTAACTTGTTAGACGAACTTTTGAGTGGCTTTATATGGTTCTCGGGTGTTTGGGCTTGATCTCCCCACTCATTTGGAAATCATGACTCACAGTGAAAGTGTACACCTCTGCGCAGAGTTAAAAACTGGTATACTAGCCGTGCTCACAGATACGAGCGGCCTTGGGGATTCTTATGGAATAGTTGATCATAACTGTTATATCATGCTAAATTATTGTTGATTATTATTTGCTCATGTTAATGCTATTCATTATCCTTATTACAATTGATCATTGGTTCTTTAATGGGAAGCGATTTATCTTGATGCTACTCAATTGCTAATATATGATTAAAAGCTAAACGCAGTTAAACAATGTCTAGCCTTTTTGAGCCTCATGAACCCTGTGTTATATTTGTTGAGTTCGACATGGACTCACCCTTGCTATTTCCACCATAACAGATGAAGATATTGAGGAAGATTATCGGAATGAGTACTAGTCTTGGTGTCAACCAGTCAACCATGTCCCTGTGTGGAGTTTCCGCTGAAGAATTACTATTAGTTATTATTACCTATCGTTCAGGACTATGTCTTAAATACTTATTCGTTATGTAATAAGCACTGTGATGATACTTTGTAATTTGTCAACTTATGTGTGCGACTGTTTCCTGGGGCGCACATGAGTCTTTTATGCATCCTATTTTTGTCCTTAAAAATGGGTGTGACAGATTGGTATCGGAGCCGTGTTGACTGTAGGACGCGAGCCTAGTTAGAATGGTCATTAATAGCATCCATACTTCACTTAATTCATGCTTCCTCTTTTCACCTTGTTAATTACTAAAGTTTTATGCTTCCTCTACTTTATTCTATTGCGAAAATACATTGATTCTATCTAATCTATGTCTAAATCTTATAGATGCCTCCTTATCCCCGTCTGTCAGCTGCACAGTACGTTGCCCGTTTTAAACCTCAGGAGTCGTATGAAGATGGTGATCAAGAGCTATCTGATGCTGAATCAAGAGTTGGTGATACACCAATGGAGAATGTAGTTATGGGGTGGACTACGAAGTTTCATATCATGGTTCCTAAAGCTGATGCTTTCTTCCATGACATGTTGACAAGAACCTTGGACAACTACTACTACGACTGGGAAGCTACGTTGGAGTATCGTAGTGCAGAGTATAGACATCCATGGATGGATTCCTATTGGGAAACGGAGTTATGGGTTAAGAAAAGGGATCCTACCACTAAGGAGTCTAAGGTGGAGTCAAAGTCCATTACCAGAGTGAGCCGGGCAACCGTGGAGATAAGCATGGAGGATGTCGCTTTCAATGCATTTGTTTACTACCATGGTCTAAGCTCGGACAAGACGTTAAAGGGTGCACTTCGGCATTTTCCTTATTTCTTACATGACAAGGGTATTTGGACCGTGCTGCTTGCAGATGATTCCTCCTTGACTTTACAAGCTACGGTGGGATTAGCTCGTGAATTGGCTCTCCATGAGGTGGATTTGAAGGATGAGTTGCTGAAGGAAAAAGAACTTAAGGAGCAAGCTTATAAGGAGATTGACCAATTAAGGGCGGAGTTAGGTCATCCCAAGATTTATGAGAAGTTTAATTAGGAAATAGGAAAAATCCCTATGTAATAGGAACGATAGTAGTTGCGAGTTAATTTTAAGTTTGGATTGTTTTAAGAGTCAGTTTGTGGTGTGAACAATTGTGTGATTGATGGATTGTTATTATGATAATGTGTGATTTGGATCTTTGTAATGTGTGCTGGAGTTTTGTAGACAGGCCTACAAGTTCCATGGTTAAGAATATTAAGTTTGAACAAAAATATATTAGTTGAATATGAGGTTAACTTAGTTCTGTCCTTTGCTGATTTTTGGATCAGTCTGGGATGTTTTAGAAATAACTTAAAATCCGTTCATGAGAAATTTAAGAAATTTTACTGGGAATAATTAGACTTCTGTATCTTTCCAACCCCGCAAGAATTATTTTAATATCTATTAAGAGCTAAGAGATATAACTGTTCCAAGTTGGAGTTACTGCACAGTCTGGAATTCTGAAACAGTTTCAGTTAAGTTCAGTTTTTGGCCAATTTATTGACAGAATCAGAAAAAGTGTTGTGAATAAAAGTTGTAGATAATTTTGTAAGCTTTCCAACCATGTAAAGATCATCTGAATTGGACGTCTGAAGCTCAAGATATGACAGTTTTACTGAGTTGCTGAAATTGGAGTTCGCCCAGAAAAATCAGATTTTGCTTATCTATTGAATATATCATCTCGGATCGTACTGAATTTCAATTTCTGTGTTTTTGGAAACAGATGTCAGGCAGAGGACGTGGCAGAGGTCGTGGAGGTGTTAACCCACCCATTACTATGGAGGAACTCATGCAAACTCAGAACCAGATGATGCAGATGTTTATGCAGCACATGCAGAACAATCCCCCTGCAGGAGGACCACCGCCTGTGCAAGTGAGGGATAAGCGTGGGGAATTTTTGAAGGGACGCCCTCCAGTGTTTTCTCATGCTGCTGATCCTTTAGAGGCAGATGATTGGGTGAGGGCAGTGGAGAAATAGCTGAATATAGCCCAATGCAATGATATGGAGAAGGTGTTATATGCATCTGGTCAGTTACAGGGGACAACTCAGACTTGGTGGGAGTCGTATCAAGCTGCACGCCCCGACAATGCTCCTCCTATCACTTGGAATGAGTTTGTTAGAGATTTTCGAGCTTGTCATATTCCTGAAGGTATAATTGAGCTGAAGCAGGAAGAATTCAGAAACCTTAGGATGGGACAGATGAGCGTTAGTTAATATCATGACAGGTTCACCCAGTTGGCATGCTATGCTCCTAATGAAGTGAGGGAAGATGCAGACAGGCAGCGTCTTTTCTTGAAGGGAATTTATTATGATCTTCGCTTGCAGTTGAAGGGGAACAACTATGCTAGTTTTTAAGAGCTGGTAAATAAAGCTATTGTGCTTGATAATGAGCGCAGAGAGATGGACAGGAAGAGGAAGATGAAGGTACAAAGCTCAGGAAGCAACAACCGTCAGCGCACGAATCCTCAGCATGGTTTCCATCAGAAGTTTCAGGGACCGGTTAGCCAGTGGAATCGTAATCCGAATCAGAGATGGTCCCAGAATTGGCAAAGTAATCAGTCACAACAGCGTTCATCATATCCACAGCGTCAACAGTATCAGCAGACTGGGCAACAGACTCCTCGCACTGGAAATTCCAATGTTACCCCCATGAAGAATAGTGCTCCCAGCACACCTACTAGATGTTTTGTTTGTGGTAAAGAGGGGCATATGTCTTACCATTGTCCTGAGAAGCAGAACCAGCAGACTCCTCAGAGCCAGAAGAGCAACCAGAGGCAATCTGGTACTGGAAGGGTGAATCACGTGTCTTCTGATACAGCTCATGATGCACCAGAAGTTATGATTGGTACGTTCAATGTACATTCCACTCCTACAACTGTTCTTTTTGACTCTGGAGCCTCTCATACATTCATATCCAACATTTTTGTTAAAATACATAGTATACCCATGCTAGCTATGAAAGAACCTCTCTTAGTAAATTCACCTGGAGGTACCATGCAAACCAGTAATCGTTGTCTTCCAATTAGTATGGTATTAAGGGGGGTAGAGTTTAAGATAACTCCTATAGTGTTGAGGACATCTGGTATTGATGTGATACTGGGTATGGACTGGATGAAGCAAAATCAGGCAGAGATTCAGTGTCAGCAGAAAGTGGTAGTTGTGACTGCACCTAATGGAGATAAAATCAATGTGGATGTAGCAGTGCAGAAGCAACCAACCGCTGTGGTGAATCAGCTTGAAGATACTATTAAGGAGAATTCAGTGATTGAGGAATTTCCGGATGTCTTCCCTGATGAATTGTCAGGTATGCCACCTGACCGAGACATTGAATTTCTTATTGAATTACTTCCTGGAACTGCACCTATAGCCAAACGACCATATAGGATGGGAGTAGATGAATTAGAAGAACTTAAGAAACAAATTAAAGAATTACAAGATAAAGGTTTTATTCGACCTAGTTCATCACCTTGGGGAGCACCAGTTATTTTTGTTGATAAGAAAGATGGCGGTCAGAGGATGTGTGTTGATTACCGGTCACTAAATGAGGTAACTATCAAGAATAAGTACCCTTTGCCCAGGATTGATGACTTGTTTGATCAGTTAAGAGGTGCTTGTGTGTTCTCTAAGATTGATTTACGTTCTGGTAATCATCAGTTGAAGATTCGTGTTTCTGATATTCCAAAGACAGCTTTTACTACAAGGTATGGATTGTATGAGTATACTGTTATGTCATTTGGATTGACCAATGCACCTGCATACTTTATGTACATGATGAATAAGGTGTTTATGGAATATTTAGATAAGTTTGTGGTAGTGTTTATTGATGATATACTGGTATTTTCCAAGACAGAGGTAGAGCATGCTGAACATTTGAGGTTGGTATTGCAGAAACTTAGAGAGCATAAACTGTATGCGAAGCGAAGTAAATGTGAGTTTTGGTTGAAGGAAGTTTCTTTCCTTGGTCATATTGTTTCTAATGGAGGGATATCAGTGGATCCAGGTAAAGTAAAGGATGTATTAGATTGGAAACCACCTATTGATGTTAGCGAGATTCGTAGTTTCTTGGGATTAGCTGGATATTACAGACGGTTCATTGAAGGGTTTTCTAAACTTGCTAAACCTATGACATCTCTGTTAGAGAAGAATGCCAAGTTTGTGTGGTCAGATAAATGTCAAGCTAGTTTTGAGGAATTGAAGAAGAGGTTGACTACAGCGCCTGTTTTGGTTTTGCCAGATTTGAGTAAGAAGTTTTCTATTTATTGTGATGCTTCTCGTCAAGGTTTGGGATGTGTTCTTATGCAAGAAGGCAGAGTTGTGGCTTATGCATCTAGGCAATTGAGAAAGCATGAGTTGAATTATCCTACACATGATTTGGAGTTAGCAGCTGTAGTTCATGCTTTAAAGATTTGGAGACATTATTTGATTGGACATAAGAGTGATATATACACTGATCATAAGAGTTTGAAGTATATTTTCACTCAGTCAGATCTGAATTTGAGGCAACGCAGATGGTTAGAGTTGATTAAGGATTATGATATTGAGATACACTATCATCCTGGTAAGGCTAATGTAGTAGTTGATGCTCTTAGTAGGAAAAGTTATGCCAATGAGATACGGACGTTGTCTATGACTAGTGAGTTATGTGCTGAATTTGAATATTTGAATTTGGGCATTGTTACTAATACAATGAAATTAGTGATAGAGCCTACCTTAGAGTAAGAAATCTACAAGGGTCAGTTGAAGGATGAGAAACTAAAGAAGATAGCGGAAGATATAGTGATTGGTAAGTCACCAGGCTTTCGAATGGATGATAATGGAATTTTGTGGTTTGGAAAGAGGCTGTGTGTACCTGAGGATCAAACTGTTAGACAGGCAATTCTTCGTGAAGCTCATGAGTCAGCTTATTCTATTCATCCTGGTAGTACTAAGATGTATTTGGATCTGAAACAGAAATATTGGTGGGTTGGATTAAAGCGAGATGTGGCTGAGTATGTGGCATTGTGTGACACTTGTCAGAGGGTGAAAGCAGAGCATCAGAGACCTGCTGGATTGTTGCAACCAATGAAGATTCCTGAATGGAAGTGGGAGGAAGTTGGTATGGATTTTATAGTAGGGTTACCGCGTACTCAGAAAGGTTATGACTCTATTTGGGTGATAGTAGATCGGTTAACTAAAGTTGCTCATTTTATACCAGTTAAGACTACTTACCATGGACCAAAATTGGCAGAGTTGTATATGGAGAGAATAGTCTGTTTGCATGGAGTACCAAAGAAGATTGTATCTGATCGAGGATCACAGTTTACGTCGCATTTTTGGAAAGCTGTGCATGAATCATTGGGAACAAAATTGAATTTTAGTACAGCATATCATCCATAGACAGATGGACAGACTAAAAGGACCAACCAGGTATTAGAGAATATGTTGAGAGCTTGTGCATTGCAATATGGAACTAGTTGGGATAAGAGTTTGCCTTATGCAGAATTCTCTTACAATAACAGTTATCAACAGAGTCTTAAGATGGCACCGTTTGAAGCTTTGTATGGACGTAAGTGTAGAACTCCATTGTTTTGGGATTAGACATGTGAATCTCAAGTGTTTGGTACAGATGTTCTTAGAAACGCAGAAGATCAAGTGCGAGTGATTCGTGAGAATTTGAGAGTAGCACAGTCTCGTCAGAAGAGTTATGCTGACAATAGAAGAAGAGATTTGGTTTTTGAGGTAGGTGATTATGTCTATTTGAAGGTGTCCCCAATGAAAAGTGTGAAGAGGTTTAACATGAAAGGTAAACTAGCACCAAGGTATGTTGGACCATTTAAAGTTATTACTAGACGTGGGGAAGTTGCTTATCAATTAGAGTTGCCTGAGAATTTATCTGGAGTGCATGATGTGTTTCATGTTTCACAACTTACGAAGTGTTTACGGGTGCCTGAGGAGCAGATACCTTTAGAAGAGTTGACTGTTAAGGAGGATCTTACATATGAAGAGTTTCCGATTAAGATTTTAGAGACTGCTGAGAGAGTTACTCGAAGTCGGGTTATTAAAATGTGCAAGGTGCAGTGGAATCGATATTCAGAGGCAGAGGCAACTTGGGAAAGAGAGGATGAATTGAGGAAATCATATCCGCAGTTGTTTGAGTAAGCAGTTCAATCTCGAGGACGAGATTCTTTTAAGGGGGGTAGAATTTGTAACACCCAAATTTTAGGAGTAATAAATTTTAAATAATTTAGAGAAAGGGAATTAAAATTTTAAAAGAAATGTTTGGTGTTGCATTCATGCTGCTGCATTTATTTTCTTTTGTGTAGTGGATTTATTTTATTTTGTTTTGGCTTGAAAAATCATATTTGGAATAGTTTATTAAATAAGCAAATAAAGAAAAAAAAGAAAAAAAAAGAAAACACTTACCTTCTCCCTGGCAGCCAACGGGCCGACGGCCTGTTTTTCTCCCCCCCGCGCTGGCGCCTGCGATCACGTGGGCCGGCCCAGCAGACCGAGCCAGCCGAGCCAGCGGCAGCGCCTCTCCCTCCCTCATTTCACTGACAGGTGGGGGCCGCTCGTCAGCCGTATCTCCCACCTCCGGTTCGTAGTCGAGTTGGACTCCAACTCGGTGAGATCCGACCCCGTCCGATTTGCTTTGGATTGATCCGCCAGCCATGTTCCTCTATAAGATGCATAATACCCTACACCGTATCCGCTCCACCCTCCTCTTTTCCATCTACTAGCTGGCGTTGCCTTCATCTTTGTTCGCAGCGTCATTGAGGAGCTCAAGCTCCGACCATCGCGGGTAGAGCTTTCGGGTGCTTTGGAGGCTAATTCGTCGCGTTGGTAAGCCCGCAAATCTTCTCCTCTTTCTTCTCGTGCCCTTCTTTGGTGTTGAGACGCTTTGAATCGCGGTTTTGGTGAGCTCGGGTGCATCGGTAATGGCGCCGCCGCGCTCCTCTCGTCGCGTGCCTTGCTCAATCTACCGTAGCTAGTATTTACCGCTTAGTTGAGTTCGCACGGAGCTTCTCTACCGTTTGGATCAAACGCGGGCTCGATTGGTGGTCTAGTTAGGGAGAACCGCCATCTCCGACGAGCTCGGGTCGCCGGTCATGGGGGGCCGCCGGCCGGACTTGAGGGAGGTGACCGGTATGAGCACTGTAGACTTGATGATGAACACGAGCCGTCCAAATCGAGATCAACGGCCCAGATTAGAACTTACCCCTTCGCGGGTAAATTTGTTAAAGAGACCCTCAGCTTTTTAGTAATCAACCCGCGGTCCGTAGCGTAAAACTGAAAGTACGTTTTCGTGTTTGAAAAGCGTATTCTCTCCCGATTAAGTCAAAAATACGTTTTCAGATAATTACAGTTTTGCCACTAGAATTGTTTTGGTCATAAAATCTTCGTTTTAACTCCGATTTGATCCGTTCAAGTTGCGTTAGGTTCGTATTTGCGAGCTCTACATGTTAGTGTAGTTGTACAGTCAGTTTGGACAATTTAATTTTCAAGTTTATAATTAAGTATTTATTTATCTATAGGAAATCTTAGAAAATTCAAAACTTTCACGTTTTAACTCTGAATTTGGTGATCTTTGCGTCTGTGTGATCGTAGAAACATGTAGAAGAGTTTTATAAACTTTTATTACTGTTTTGCTACTGTTGGTGTACTGTTCTAATTGTATCTCTTTGTTTGCTTCGTGTTTGTTTGATTGGATGCATGTGTGTTGTTGATTGATGATCGAGTATAGAAGGTGAGCAGTATCTGGACGATTCGGAGTATTACTTTGAGCCAAGTCAGCAGTATCACTTGGAAAGCTTTGATCAAGGCAAGTATAACACAGGACTATCCTTGTTACCTATACATTGAATTGTCATACATATGCATGTGCTTACCTTGACAACCTTAGAGATTATAACTTAGTGATTGTTATCTTGATTCCTTGTCAACCTTGGGAATGCATATGGGTAGCTACTGCTAGTGCTTAAACTAAGAACAATGATCTTGTAATTTGATTAATGGATTAAGCAATCAACTATTAAGATGATTTTATTACTGTTAAATGGGGGCTAGAGCATGTGTATTATCTTGATGCTCTGGTTTCTCTCCATAAGGACTTATCTGTAAGTGATAACCGGGATATACAGTACAGCTGTGAGGGCTATATGGCTCTGGCTTTAGTTGTTCAAGAGACCTTTTCTAGCTTGTTAGAGGTTACCTTAAATGGCGTAAGAATGGCTTGCCACGTTGGGTGTAGTGCGAGCCCCTGGCCTAGTGTGTATAGGCTGCGGTTGTTGTGCCACAGGGAAGGGGGGTTCTACATCTGCCTGCCGAGTGAATCTAATGGCCCTAACTTGTTAGACAAACTTTTGAGTGGCTTTATATGGTTCTCGGGTGTTTGGGCTTGATCTCCCCACTCATTTGGAAATCATGACTCACCGTGAAAGTGTACACCTCTGCGCAGAGTTAAAAACTGGTATACTAGCCGTGCTCACGGATACGAGCGGCCTTGGGGATTCTTATGGAATAGTTGATCATAACTGTTATATCATGCTAAATTATTGTTGATTATTATTTGCTCATGTTAATGCTATTCATTATCCTTATTACAATTGATCATTGGTTCTTTAATGGGAAGCGGTTTATCTTGATGCTACTCAATTGCTAATATATGATTAAAAGCTAAACGCAGTTAAACAATGTCTAGCCTTTTTGAGCCTCATGAACCCTGTGTTATATTTGTTGAGTTCGACATGGACTCACCCTTGCTATTTCCACCATAACAGATGAAGATATTGAGGAAGATTATCGGAATGAGTACTAGTCTTGGTGTCAACCAGTCAACCGTGTCCCTGTGTGGAGTTTCTGCTGAAGAATTACTATTAGTTATTATTACCTATCGTTCAGGACTATGTCTTAAATACTTATTCGTTATGTAATAAGCACTGTGATGATACTTTGTAATTTGTCAACTTATGTGTGCGACTGTTTCCTGGGGCGCACATGAGTCTTTTATGCATCCTATTTTTGTCCTTAAAAATGGGTGTGACAATCGACAGGCCGGCACCTCCTCCAAACTCTTCCCTCACTCAATATCTCACTCTTTCTATTTATAAGACTAGATCCTATGGAGGAGTAATCTTCTGTTGATAGCTGGCTCTGATCCTAAAGATATGAATTAGGGTTTTAGGGATCTGCTAAGGGAGGGGGGTGGGGCTGTTATATATAGGCCGAAGAATCAATCCTAAGACCTCAGATCAAACTAACTTGAATAAACGGCGTAGATGCAATCTAGGAGACAGTGGGGAACCAACTTTCAAAGAGGAGGCTGACTGGTGGGACCCACAGGCTAGCCAGCATGTAGGTGGGGCCGGCTGGCCCCACATTGTAGCCCCTTAGGGTCTACTTTAGTGAAGAGCCTCCTAAAGTCTTCTAGAATCTTCCCACACTGTTTACATGGCAGAATTCTATAATTTCCTTTGATGAATAGGTCCCCCATGATGGTTTTCAGGATAAACCCTGCTGAAAACATAGATTCACCAAAACTCATGGAATTTATTAGTTTAAACCCCTATACCTATGTTTGGTGATGGAATTAAGCATATATACAGGTTATGTTAATGTTTTATAATTGGTGTCAGTCACCATCAATAGGAGGTCAAGGGGGTAGCAGAAGGGGGCGTGTGCACACACGATGATATGGAGGTAAGGCAACAGCACTCGATGTGCCAATGCGGCAACAACTATCATGATATAGGGTTTCGCTAGCTATGAACCCAAGGTTCCTGACTCCGATTGCAGATCGGTGAACTCAGAACATCAGGTCCGCCGTAAGTCGGATCAGAATTAGGTCTGTTCCCTCGGAGTTCGAGGTCAACAGTGGTATAATGAATGCACATTTTAGTTATCCACAAGCGCACAGATAATCTACCGATGTAGCTCTTCACCAGAATGACCCAGTTTTAATATAGAACCCAAAGGAACAGAATGATGTACTTTAGTCTTAAACCTAATCCCTAAGTAGCAAACAAGGATAGAGAAAATAGAAGATAAAAGGGGATCACTAAGGTTGTCTAGTTCTATTATTGCAGTAAGTTATGTTAATTATGATTCAACTAGGGATTACTATAGAAGAGCATAATCAGAGTGTAGTCTCCTAAGTAACTAATCCTGCTCGGCCTATAAACGGGAGATGGACTATAGAAGATTCAACAAGCCGATAAAAGTCACCCCTACGAGTTACCACTGATCCGGAATATATGGTACATCATACGAGCAATCAAGTCTAAGCACCATGCTTACACTATGACGGCTACTCTACCCCTAGAGCTACCAGGAATAAAGTACTAAAAAAGAATCATAGACTAGAAGAATAATAATAACATTAAGACTTACTAATAAATAGAAGTTGATCACCTAAGAAATCTCAGACGCAAGCCCTTGAAGAACTTGAATCCACAGGTACAAGGCGTAGAAGCAGCACCGATAGGCCGGTACTCCCTCCAAATCTATTCCCTCTCTCTCTCTTCTAATTCTAATTCTAGACTAGATTCTAAACCTAAATTAGAGAACTAGTCTTCTTCTTGAAAGCTGGCTCTAGAAAGGTTTTTGTTTCAAGGGACACCTCTCTCTGATCCTATCTAGAGATAATGAATTAGGGTTTTAGAATGCTCTACCTCGGGGGGTCTAGGGTCTGGTTATATAGTCCGGTGGGATGAACCGCGGCCCTCGAATCAAACTGACTTGAAACGACGGTCAAGATGCGACGTAGAGATGTGTTGTAACGCGTTGCGTGAAGGAGAAGGCGGTTGGCCTCTAGGCTAGGCCGGCCGCCCTAAGGGGGCTGGGTGGCCTCCTCTAGAGTCCTCTTGGTCCCCGTCTCGATCTCGTGCCTTCTCATGTCTTCTAGAGTCTTCTAGTGTCAGAGTCTGATCTGTTTGACGTGATTTGGTCTGGTTCCTTAGGTCCAACTCTTATCTAAAATTCCTATTTTTCCTATTTAATCCCTAAAACACCATAATTCACCAAAAACTCATGGAATTCTGTTAGTTGAGTCCCTATTATATGGTGGTGATTGCATTTATACTCTTTTTCATGATTTATTGATAGTTTATAATAGGAGTTAATTACCGTCAACAAACTCCCCCACACTTAGGCTTTTGCTCGTCCTCGAGAAAAGGTTGGATTACTTTAAACACAACTGTAAGACAAAACATTAGCACTAAACCATTCCTAGTCATACCTATACTGTAGGATTCAATGTGTCTACCATAAAACTTTAGGTAGTTGAAAAATAGAATAGCGTGAAACAGAGCCCCTTTCATCGTTCAATCCTGTCCCTTGGAGTGTTTGCATATATTTTGAAAAGAAAACATAGCTTACCTTCTCCTTCTATGGTGCACTCAGATTGCTCATTGTATGTGGTATTTGTGGATTCTCTCTGAGGTATATATGATTGATGCCTTAAAAGCATCCTACTTCTATGAAAGCTTATATGGAGTTGAAGGTATTTCAAGGATATGGCATACTTACCATGCATACATTGTCTAGTCAAAGCTGGGATCCGAGGAGGGGAATGTCATACCCTTAGATCAAGATGTGCATGTGTGTGTGGAAATATTTAGTGGCTAACCTAATTCTACTTTGCTCCTTGAAACATGTATCTCTCTTTTGAGACAATGAAAAGCTTTCTTCAGGCACAGAGATCATGAGCTATCATTTTGATTTTGCATTTTTCTTTTTCTTTCTTTTTTCAACACTTGGACACTTGTCCATTCTCTTTTTTTACATAGTCTCATGTCTTTGCCTATCATACAATAAATTTTGAGAGATTAATCACCATCTTGAAGCATTTATTTGAAGTCCTAACAATCTTTTTGGTCTTCTCCCAGTGTAGGAGATAGATTTTTTGGCAAAAGACATGTTTTTGCGTACTCTCAGTTAAGTTCAGCAGATATATCTAGGTGTACGTGATCTTGATCTTGGGAGCATGATAATCCTCTCAACAAGGGTCATTCACAGTTTGACAAAACTCAATACAAAGTAAATAGCCTATGTGCTAGTTTTCATATATATGGCTTTGGTAGGCAATGTATCTTTACCATACATGAGAAGTATAGCTATCCATTTAGAATTTTTGAAAAGAAATTCTCCAAATGACAAAACATCTAGAATCAGGTTTTCATTATTCTTCCATCTCACATTGCACAACAACTTAAGTGATATGGGGTCCCTACTAAAAAGTTCCCAACAGTAACAAGATTTCCAGGAAAGTGTGTGCGAATCTATCTATAAGTCTTGCCAAAGCAATCTTACTTTAATTGAGACTTGTGTAGGGTTTGCTTATTCAATGTACCTTTAATTTTAATTCAAAACAGAGAGCAAAATATATGAAAATAGAAAGTATGAGATATGTACTAGACCATGGACGAAAGATGGAGCAAAAAAGATGGGGTGTGAGGCCGGGCAGCTTGGCCATGAGGCCGGATGGCCTGGTCTTGTGGCCCATCATGGCTCGCTTTGTCGTGCGTGGTCTTGGAGTTGATTGCTTCTGTTTTTCATAATTTCACGATCGGGTTTCTTCGGTGGATTTCCCCCACACTTGTTTCCTGTTTATCTTTAAGCACAACATGTGGAGACAAAACACATATCCAAAATTAATAATAGAGAGAATGATTTGACTCTAATAAACTTTATTGATATTATTTAAGGCACTTTATTACACATTCCAAATGAACTAACCGAATAATGAATATACTCTAAATTAGACTCACAAACTTAAGATTTACTAAACAAAACACGTGTGCCTTATCAATTGACCATCACTCTCTCTCAATTCTCAAGTCTACAGGCTACGGTGTAACAGAACCGACCAAATTATAAGAGCACAAGTACAAAAACAAGCACCGAAGCGCTCAAATTTTCGAACTTGAGCCCATATAATCCCGGTAGTCAATCGAAATCACGAAGGATTTCAAACCAAACTGCTTACAACCAGGATCGCATCATTCAACATACAACATCATACGTTACATTTCACAAATAGTGCTAAAATAAGTTTACACAAACGGAGTAGCAATTATTACAAACCAAGTTTGAAAGTAGCGGAAGCATAACACACACTAGTTAATTAAATACTGCCAGTCTGGATGATCGACAACCCGCAAAAGCATGAGGAAAGTACATAAAGATGATCACGCCCAAGTGATCTAGTCATCATCACCCGCAGGGTGGAGACACGTCTTGCAGAATCCCTGATAAAGCATGTCATCTGCAACAGGAGGGAATAAACCCTGAGTACTGGAATGTACTCAGCTAGACTTACCCGTCGAAAACTAGAAATAAAGTGACACCAAGGATTATGCAAGGCTTACACACGAGGCTAGCTGACATAACATTTTGCATAAAGGCATAAGTAATTGAAACTCTTATAACCTGTACTAGCAGTTATTTTTAGCATTTCCCTGTAATCTATCTTAGCACCTGTACTAAACATGCACTTGATTATAATCAAACAATTATCATCATTATATCCAGAGCAGGTATGAATTGTGGCAATCATTGTATCATTCCCTTAACCACCGGTTCATTTAATGAGATCTACGTTGCCGCTGCTCAAGTCAAGTGCTCACTAACCGGGAGCGACGGCGATTCGAATCGAATTCCTATCCAGCTGGAGGGGTATTTCTAACACTCACCGCGCAGGCCCCTGCCAAGGTCGCACAAGCCACCGTTTCATATGATTCAGGAATCGCGGGTCCGAATGATGTCGCGACCCCAAGGGCGACACTCTGCCAGGTGATAGGGACTCTAACCCCCCCTTGGTCTCACGCCAATGTCCCCAAGCACATCCTTTCTCTCCTCCAAGAAGCAACCTACCATTCGATTCCCGGCCTGAATCACATTACTCGGCTTCGCGGTCGGAACGACTTATCCGGCCAACTAAGTGTTAGACTGCGTTCAACATGACTCAAGGACGTACAGCGAATCGGTCCTTAAACGACTCAGACGGGCATAGCTCCACACCCAAGACGTGAAGTGTCTTGCGGCTGTACTATCGAACTCCCGCCCGGTCTCAATTTCATTTTTAAGCATGGTTCCATCCACGATAGCCATAAAGCCACTCGTGACTCCTTCCTACATCTCGCGGATGACCGGAAATCACCCGACTTCTACCGTACTAAGCAGGGCTAAGCATTGACACGTGCCTAAACCTAATATAGGATTAAGTACGATATCTGGACAAGGGCAGGTATAATGCAACAAGTGTTTTCATATAACTCCTACAACTTAATGCAGTAAACAATTAAAAGTACTCAAGATATATTTATAAAACGATGGGTTCAGCATGCACCGGGGCTTGCCTTTCAGAAAAGTCGAGGGCCGGTGGTCTGGACACTCAGGAAGGTCGTCTGCGGGCACTCCTTCGCCTTCTGGATCCTCGGGCTCCTGCTGCTCCTGGTCCTCCTCCGGAATCACAGGCTCGAATTCGAGGAGTGTTACCCCCTCCAGTGCACCTATTGCATGAATGCACAATAAATATAATGGATGCATAAATGGGTGCAACATGCTCGGAATGAAATGCATTTCAGAATAAAATACTCTATTCAAGTTATTTTACTAGTACGTGCAAATCTCTTCTCTAGTAGAGAAGTACTCACCTAATCTACTTAACCTAAGATAAAGCTGCTCATCCTCAGTTAAGGCTCTAACACCTAACAATTACAAAAGTAGCATGTCTTAGGATATTACACCATATCAATCAGCAAAACACCACAGTAAGCATTCTGGACAGCAGCTACTTGTTTTTATCACAACTGAAGATTTACAATTCCAAAAGATATGATCTAAGAAAATCTGGAAAGCCTAAGAAATGCACTACAATTCATTTTCAGACCTCAACTCCAAACTCCTAAGTTTTCCATGTTAAACTTCACAAGTTCCAGAATCTGTCTTCTCCAACACAGAGAATAGCAGATTTTGAACTGCCACTTTAAACAATAGTAACTCTCAAACTACTAAGCCAAATGCTTCCAAAATTTGACCCAAGCTAGTTTATCAAGTTTGCTCCAACTTTGGTATTTACAAGTTTTCCAACAACCAATTTTATCAAAGCCAAATTTAGAATTACTACTAGCTGTCCAGAAAACCTAAATTACCAAGGTTAAATATTTATTGATGTGACCAACATTCTCTAAGACCAAACTAATACTACTACAAGTTCACAAATGTCACAAAAACACCAGAAAGTAAGGTGTGCCCACCTAGAATATTTATTTAAACCCATTTCTTAATTTACTTAAGTAATTAAGTGAAATTTCAAACATATATATAAACTGCTCCTAAAATTCTACAAAAATTACAGGGAACTCTCTGACCCAAAAAGAGACCACAGTAAAAATTTGAACAAGTTTTATTCACAGAAACTCCCTACACAAAATTCACAAGCTAATAAGGCTGATTTTTGCATAAATAGGAAACTCTATTGAAAAGTGTCAAACAACAGATTTCATATTTTTCTTAGACAGTCTAGGGTACCAAGACATTCTCCAAAAAGTTATATGAACATTGCACATGTAGAAAAATTACAAAAATTCATTTAAGTATTTCCTAGAATAACAAGATAGCATTATAACTTGGAAATTAATTAAGCACTGATGCCCAAATTTTTACCAGAGCTAGGGCTAGCATAGAGTAACCTACCCACCAAATTTCATAATTTATGGAACACTACAGCTCAAGTTATAAATTTAACAAATTTGCATGCAATCCAAAACACATTTAGAGGATCTATTAAATTCTTACAGAATTTAAACATCTCATGTCAGATCCATATTTTTATAAAATACTACACATTATGTAGACCCTAATAAAATTTATCTCATGATTTTTGGATCATTAAAACCCTAGATCTATATTTTTCCAACTTGTACAAAAATCAGTGACAAAATAATAAAAATGAATTTCATTTCGGATGAACTGGGCCGGCCCGGCTTGCTAGCGCGGCCCAGCCAGCACGCGGCCTGCCTTGGCGCCCCGCCCGCGCGCGCGACGCTGACAGTGCGGACCCGCAGGCCAGAGAGAGAGAGCGAAAGGGGGAAGACGGCCGCGACTCCGGCGAGCTCAAGCTCGCCGACGACGGCGCCTCAGGCGATGAAAGGAGCACCAACGGCTTCCCCGCGACTTCCCGCATCGACCAAACCTAGGTTTGCTGAACCTATCCCACCCTAGCTATGACGGCCATGGTGACCGCGGCTCGGAGGCGGCACCCGGTGGTGGTCCGGCGAGCTCCGGAGGTCAGGGACCCAAGTGAGGTGTGCTGCGGTTTCCTGAGGACATGGCGGACCTCTCCATGCCACGGAAAAGGACGGAGGTGGAGCAAGTGCCGCTGGCCATGTGAGCACCGTACCGGCGGCCATGGCGCGGTGGCGCACGACGGTGTTCCGACGTGTACCGGCCATCCCATCCGGTAACGTCATCACCTAGGCTTCTCTACCCGACCCGGAACCCAAAACATGTACTAGTGAGAATGGAGGACGACCGTAGGGAGCTGGCCACGGTGAGCCACCGCGCGGACAGTGCGCCGGCGAGGACCCACGGTGGCGGAAACCGAAATTCGCCCTCACCTCTACACAATCCGGTCAAGCAACGGTTGGAGGAGGTGGAGGGGATGCTGGTGGAGCGGTGGACGGGATCTGGAGGACGGTGGTGCGACGGTGAGCTTGCACAAGCACGGGGCGGGCGGCGGCGGCAATGGCGCCTCCGTTTTCCGCCTCGGTGAACCCGGCCAGAGCGAGAGTGAAGGAGAGAAGAGTGAGCGCGAGTGTGGGGGTGGAGGTGTCGGCTCGGTCTTCATGCTGAGCTCGCAGGCGACGTGGGGCGTCGGCAGAACACGCGCGCCACGCGGCCACCGGGCTCTGCCCGAGTGCCACGACGCGGTCGGCCGCGGCCGTCGTTGTCTGAACGTTTCGTTTCAGAGCTCAAAGGTGTCGACTGACAGGGCAAGTTCAACACCGATTATCTCCCAAACCAGTTCGAATTAGAAGAAGATGATAATACCAAAATTGTAGAGCTACATGAGGACTACAAGTTTGTCAATTGGAGCTTGGGCTGGTTCGGCCTGGATTTGAAACTACAGAGCTCCAAAGTGGGTCACCCAAAAACTGAAACTTAGTTTCAGTCACAATGCCGACTGAAACCCGATCTTCTAGGCACCAAATCTCCTAAACCATTTAGAACTAGGTGATGGTGATATTGACAATGTTGTAGAGCTATGTATGGACAACAACTTTGTCAATTGGCTCATAGTCTAGTTTGGCCTAGTTTGTGAGTTACAAGTTGCTAAAGTGAGGTACAGTGAAACTGAAAAGTCCAATTTCCAGACTTAGAATTTTTCTAAGTGTTGATCACCACTCAAGCTGACTTGTGGGCCATTTTTGAGCATGCTCTGGTCATTTTCATGAGATGGCCATATTAGAACTTTTGTTCCTTATGAAATTCTCTACAACTTTGCTTAAGGTTGCTCCTCCATGCAAGGTCTCTAAATTAGACTTTTTAACTGGTCAAACTAGAGCCTTTTAGGGTCAAATGGTGGTCAAACTTTTCTTGGAGGGCAATTTTGTAATTTTGGTCAACATGAACCTTGTTCCAAATGTTACCCTAAGTATAACTAAGGTGTTGTAGGTCATGATTGGCTACCTTACCTTTGTGTTACACCATCTATCAAATATTTCATGAAATAAATCAAACAAACCCTAGAATAATTACATGTGTTGCATCACATAAAATAACAAACATGAATGATGCATGCTTATGTTTATGCCATGCAAATGCAATGCAATTAAGGACTAAACACTTGACGTGTTACAGCCCTCCCCCCTTATAAAAATCTCGTCCCGAGATTTGAAAAGCGTACCATTTTTCATAGAATTCTTTATAACCATCCCGCAAATAATCCTCCCGTTCCCACGTAGCATCACTCTCACTTCCCTGATTACTCCACATCACTTTGTACCACTTAACCACTTTACTTCTAGTTACTCGTTCCTGAGTATCGATCACTCGGACTGGCTTTTCTTCATAGGTTAGGTCGGATTCCAGCCTGATATCACCTAAAGGAACTTGTTCCTCAGGAACTCGAAGACACTTTTTAAGCTGAGATACATGGAAAACGTTGAATATGGCTCTCATCTCAGGAGGCAACTGGATTTTGTACGCAACAGCTCCACTCTTGCCTATGATCTGGAAAGGACCCACGTATCTTGGTGCAAGTTTCCGCTTAACACCAAAACGTTGGACACTCTTCATTGGAGAAACTTTCAAATAAACGAAGTCTCCAACTTCAAATTCGAGTGGTTTTCTACGACGATCCGCATAGCTTTTCTGTCTCGCTTGCGCTGCAGCCATGTGTTTCTGGATGGTACGGACTTGTTCCTCGGCTTCCTGGACAAAATCAATGCCATAATACCTTCTTTCCCCAGCTTCCACCCAGTTTAGTGGAGTTCGACACTTTCGACCGTACAAAGCTTCGAATGGGGCCATCTTAATACTCTCTTGATAACTGTTATTGTACGAGAATTCGGCTAAAGGTAACCATTTTTCCCAAGAACCCTTGGATGAAATGACGCATGCTCGCAACAGATCTTCCAAGATTTGGTTAACTCGTTCTGTCTGACCCGATGTCTGGGGGTGATAAGCCGAGCTTCTCACTAACTTGGTTCTCAGAAGGTGATGCAAATGCTCCCAAAAGCGAGCAGTGAACTGGGGACCACGGTCAGAAACGATAGTACGAGGTACCCCATGAAGCCGGACTATCTGATTGAAGTACAACTCAGCATAGTCAGTGGGACGATAGTCCACTCTAACTGGAATGAAGTGAGCTGATTTGGTCAAACGATCCACAATTACCCAGATGGAATTATGATTTTTGACAGTAGGAGGAAGACCGACAATGAAATCCATACTTATCTCTTCCCATTTCCAGCCTGGAATGGAAAGTGGCTGAAGTAGCCTAGCTTTCATGTGCACAGCTTTAACTCTGCAACAGGTGTCACATCTAGCGACATATGCAGCTATCTCTTTCCGCATCTTGGTCCACCAATAAAGGGGTTTCAAATCATAATACATCTTATTACTACCCGGATGGATGGACAACTTGGACGAATGGGCTTCGGACAGGATCTGATCTCTAAGCTCTCGGTCCTTAGGTACCACTAACCTATCCTTAAACCACAGCACACCTTCGTCATCTAACCTGAAATGCTTAGTCTCTCCTTCATTCATCCTCCGTTTTATGTGAAAGATACCCGTGTCAGTCTTTTGGAGCTCAATGATTCTATTTCGGAGAGTACCACTGACAGTGATGTTGTACAGGACTGCCGGATGTAACAGGCGAGATTGGTAAAAATCAGTTTCAATTAAGGAATGGCAATGAGACTTACGGCTTAAAGCGTCCGCAACCACATTTGCCTTGCCTGGGTGGTAGTGTACTTGAAGATTATAATCTTTAATCAACTCGAGCCATCTTCTCTGACGCATATTTAGCTCGGGTTGAGTGAAGATGTATTTGAGGCTTTTATGATCGGTGTAGATATTGCAGACATTTCCCAGCAGATAATGCCGCCAGACTTTCAAAGCATGAACAACTGCAGCCAGTTCTAAGTCATGCGTTGGATAATTCACCTCATGCTTCCGAAGTTGTCGCGAGGTATATGCAATTACTCGGCCTTCCTGCATCAAAACGCCTCCCAATCCTATGCCTGAGGCATCACAATAAACATCAAATGGTTTCTCGATATTCGGTTGTGCCAAAACCGGAGCTGAGGTTAGGAGGGTTCGTAGTTGGTGAAAAGCCGCATCACACTCAGGAGTCCAGACAAACCTGGTGTCTTTCTGCAGCAACCGAGTCATTGGCTTGGCTATTTTGGAGAAATCCGGGATGAAGCGACGATAATAGCCAGCCAACCCAAGGAAACTCCGAACCTCGTGAACCGAGATAGGAGCCTTCCAGTTTAGTACTTCCTGTACCTTGGCGGGATCCACCATAATTCCTCCATCGGACAACACATGCCCAAGGAAAGGTACTTCACGAAGCCAGAATTCGCACTTACTGAACTTTGCATATAGTTGATGTTCACGCAGTCTTGTGAGGACTATACGCAGATGTTCAGCGTGATCCTCCTCATTCACAGAATATACCAAGATGTCATCAATAAATACCACCACAAACTTGTCCAATTCAGGCATAAACACCGAATTCATCAAGTACATGAAGTGTGCGGGGGCATTTGTCAAGCCGAAAGACATAACAAGATACTCATAAAGACCGTATCTGGTAGAAAAGGCTGTCTTTGGAACATCTTCCGGGCGAATTTTAATTTGATGGTAGCCCGATCTTAGATCGATCTTGGAGAAAACTTTAGCTTTAGACAACTGATCGAACAAGATGTCGATTCGCGGTAGAGGGTACTTATTTTTGACAGTGACTGCATTGAGAGGTCTATAATCTACGCACATCCGCAACGACTGATCCTTCTTCTTTACAAAGATAGCAGGACATCCCCACGGCGATGAGCTAGGACGAATCAACCCTTTCTTCAAAAGTTCATTCAATTGCACCTTAAGTTCAGCTAGTTCATTTGGAGGCATCCTATAGGGTCTCCTAGAGATGGGTGCGGTGCCAGGCAACAACTCGATTTTAAACTCCACATCCCGATCCGGAGGGAGTCCCGGCAAATCATCGGGAAAAACGTCCGGAAATTCATTTACTACGGAAATTTCAGCCAACGCCTTTGCTTGCACAGCATGAATTTCCCCTGACAATTCAACCTTTCTGGGAAGTTGTACTAGAAAACCTTTTTGATCTGTAGGATCCCTGAGCATAACTACCCGAGCGGATGTGTTAATGAGTACCCCATTCTGACTCATCCAATTCATGCCCAAGATAACATCTATGTCTAAACCAGGTAAAACCAATAGGGCAAGCGAATAACTTCGCCCTTCTATCTCAAACTCAAGGTTCCCCACTACTTTGTTTGTGGAAATATTCCCACTTGCAGCACTAATACAATAACCTACACCTTCAACAGTATGCAACTTGTGTGCAAATTTGGATGCAAACTTAGGGCTGATAAAGGAATGCGAAGCACCTGAATCAAAAAGTACCACTGCGGGGTGTTGGTCAACTAGAAACTTACCAGCGGTGACCACCTCACCAGATGGAATTTCCTCAATGCTGTTATAATGGGCGTGACCTTGACGGCCACCTTGGTTGACATTCTTCTTGGGGTAAGGACAATTCCTGGACCAATGGCCTGGCTTGTTGCAGTTCCAGCAAGGCATATTGCTAGGAGGAACACTAGAGCTGCTCTGTCCAGAAGTCCCCTTTGGCAGAGCTACGGTATAAGCCTTACGGAACCCTGTTTTTGCAGCAGGCTTCTTCTGCGGCGGACGGAACTTTGTATTCTGAGCAGGTGGGCGAGGGGAAGACCTCGGTGCCACTGAGGCCCTTGACTGAGAAGCACTTGCCTCAAGGGCCCTTTTACGGCTCTTAGAGGCAGAATAAATAGTATTGTTGTTCTCCTGGGTCAAAGCATCGCTGATGAAATCATTGAAAGTTGTACATTTGCTAGTGCCCATAGTTTTCATCAGTTTTGGGCCGAGGCCCCTTTTGAAGCTAGCAATCTTTTTGGCATCGGTATCCACAAACTCCGTGGCATACCTTGCCAGGTTGTTGAAGGACTGCAAGTATTCAGTCAGACTTTTGTTTCCTTGCGACAGCCTCATAAACTCTGTATGCTTGATTGCCATAAGACCGGGAGGAATATAATTTCCCCGGAATGCCGCCTTAAACTGATCCCAAGCAATCGGGACATTGGCAGGCAGTGTGGAACGATAGTGGCTCCACCAAATACCCGCTGGACCATGCAACTGATGGGAAGCATACTCAGTTTTCAGCTCATCAGTTAGGCGTAGCAGACGAAACTTTTGTTCAATGGTATTCAACCACTCGTCAGCCTGCAGTGGTTCTTTCGCTTCCTTGAAGAGCGGGGGCTTTGTATCCAGAAAGTCCTTGAAATCACTGTACTGATTTGGCTCTGGGCCCTGGCGGCCAGGACGAGCCTCCCGGTTAGCCAGCTGGCGCATAGCATCCGCCAACATGCGCTGCCCTTCGACCACTGTCTGCATCAACTCGGCCGGAGTAGGTGGTGGCGGAGGGGGTGGCTGTTCCTCCTCCTCATTTCCACGACCCCGACGTAGATTGTACGACATCTGCAAAAATGCATAGCCAATGAGCACTGACGATGTGGGAAATTTGTAGATGAATTATTGCGAAATGTCAATCTGACTGTATGAATAGATTTCTCATAATAATTAAGGCACAATAATTCACCACAACCGCACAATCCATTCTAGTGCATCGTTTGACGAGATCATACTTGGTAATCCAACAAGATGCTCTTTGATAAAGGCTCACTCACAGGGAGCACAACGGTTACCGGACCATTTACGTTGCTATCTACGCGATTTTCGACCTTTTGCACGGTACTTGGATTCCATCTCAAGATTTTTAGTTGACTGTGAAAGGCTACTTCAAACTGACCACAAAGAGACTTCTCAATGAAGAGTTCCATGGTGGATCATGACTAGCCACCTCGATACCTGCGCGTGCCAAGCAGCACAGCCTTATGTCGCGCGCCATAGGAGGCCCTCGGTTTCGTCGCGGCACCGAAGGGTGCTAATTGTGACACCATCATCGAACGCAACATAATAAGACATCAAGTTGTGATCGAAATTAACAGGTTCAAACTACATTCAGGAAACATACGGTTCAGCCTTACATCCCAAAGTCAAGTTATTACAAGGCCTCACTCCTTCACAGGGAGGGCACAAAAGACGATCCTAACATTAAAGGCACGTGATGACTACTCTAAGCATCATCCTCCGAGTCGGTGTCATGGATCTCCCCGCCGTCCTCATCACTGACAGGCTCTAACTCCTCGTCTTCTTCTTCTTCTGGCTCTTCCTCTGGTGCTTCTGCAGGTGGGGCATCCTGTGGTCCATCAACCTCCACTTCATCATCATCCTCAGCCATGAAGATTCCCGAACCCATGTCCTCATCGACGTTGTTGTTTCGAGGCAGCAGGGGATTAAGCTCGTTGTTCAGGCGGTGCACTTCTTCATGAAGGTTGTCATTGTACTCTTCAGCATTTTCTAACTGTTGCTCGAGCTCAAACTGGCGAGCTCTCAGAACGTTCTCCTCGTGCCAGGCTTCATCCCTCTGTTCCATCACACGGACCAACATGCGTTAACAGTTGCGGTTTGCTACTGTCAACCTCTGGACTGCAAGCGTTTCTTGATCACGATCATGAATCACTTGTTCCAGTTGTTGCCGTGCTGCATCCCTAGCAGCAGTCACCGCTGCCAGCTCTGCCCTCAGCCTTTCCACCTCAGTAGGCTTAGGGCGGGGCTCACGTGGAGCGAGCTGATGACGCGGTGCCCTGCCCCCAGTGGACTTACGAGCGGTCCTCTTGGTACGGGCCATCTGTAGCAACAAGATAAGATACGACTTAAAGTGAGGATCATTTAGGGGATACGAAATTTACTTTAGTCGGGAGCACAGAAATTTTTAAGGAGGGAGTAAATGATATGTATGATATATTTAAACATGATGCATGCACGTTCCGTACGCCCTCTCACCTTAGTAGAAACCTAAAGTTCTAACGCTAGGCGGTGGCATACATACGTTCTCTCATATAAGCGAAACTATCGGTCTACTCGTTACGCTGTTAGTGTACCTGCAGAAAATTTCATTGCAGCCCAACAATTCCCAATATATGCACACAAGAAAGCAGTAAATTAAATACTTTCCATATACACATCCCCAGATGTATATACTTCAGTATCAAAGCTACCCGATAATAAGGCTCCCACAATTAAGTGCTTACATAATTACATGGTTTAAACACGTAAGGATGCAAGTCACCAAAATACTCTCCCCTAGATCGCCGGTTGGACGATCATGCTCTCACAACTCACACTTACCAGAGCGTCGAGGCAATTGATCCATACATTACCACCCAAGTGGATGGCATCCATACAATTTCACGCCGTATGGACGACGAAACAAAAACAAACAAGGCCCCCAAGTTAGTCTTTATAATAAGCCACCTAAGAGTCCTTATTTGGGCTAAGGGATGTGATCACTGGCATACCTATAAAATAATTTTTAGAGTTTAACCCTTTTCGCAAACAAATACTTTTGTTTTTAATTACCCGTAAGATGTGTTTAATGTTGAATTATGCTCCGGTACCAGCTGTAACAGAACCGACCAAATTATAAGAGCACAAGTACAAAAACAAGCACCGAAGCGCTCAAATTTTCGAACTTGAGCCCATATAATCCCGGTAGTCAATCGAAATCACGAAGGATTTCAAACCAAACTGCTTACAACCAGGATCGTATCATTCAACATACAACATCATACGTTACATTTCACAAATAGTGCTGAAATAAGTTTACACAAACGGAGTAGCAATTATTACAAACCAAGTTTGAAAGTAGCGGAAGCATAACACACACTAGTTAATTAAATACTGCCAGTCTGGATGATCGACAACCCGCAAAAGCATGAGGAAAGTACATAAAGATGATCACGCCCAAGTGATCTAGTCATCATCACCCGCAGGGTGGAGACACGTCTTGCAGAATCCCTGATAAAGCATGTCATCTGCAACAGGAGGGAATAAACCCTGAGTACTGGAATGTACTCAGCTAGACTTACCCGTCGAAAACCAGAAATAAAGTGACACCAAGGATTATGCAAGGCTTACACACGAGGCTAGCTGACATAACATTTTGCATAAAGGCATAAGTAATTGAAACTCTTATAACCTGTACTAGCAGTTATTTTTAGCATTTCCCTGTAATCTATCTTAGCACCTGTACTAAACATGCACTTGATTATAATCAAACAATTATCATCATTATATCCAGAGCAGGTATGAATTGTGGCAATCATTGTATCATTCCCTTAACCACCGGTTCATTTAATGAGATCTACGTTGCCGCTGCTCAAGTCAAGTGCTCACTAACCGGGAGCGACGGCGATTCGAATCGAATTCCTATCCAGCTGGAGGGGTATTTCTAACACTCACCGCGCAGGCCCCTGCCAGGGTCGCACAAGCCACCGCTTCATATGATTCAGGAATCGCGGGTCCGAATGATGTCGCGACCCCAAGGGCGACACTCTGCCAGGTGATAGGGACTCTAACCCCCCCTTGGTCTCACGCCAATGTCCCCAAGCACATCCTTTCTCTCCTCCAAGAAGCAACCTACCATTCGATTCCCGGCCTGAATCACATTACTCGGCTTCACGGTCGGAACGACTTATCCGGCCAACTAAGTGTTAGACTGCGTTCAACATGACTCAAGGACGTACAGCGAATCGGTCCTTAAACGACTCAGACGGGCATAGCTCCACACCCAAGACGTGAAGTGTCTTGCGGCTGTACTATCGAACTCCCGTCCGGTCTCAATTTCATTTTTAAGCATGGTTCCATCCACGATAGCCATAAAGCCACTCGTGACTCCTTCCTACATCTCGCGGATGACCGGAAATCACCCGACTTCTACCGTACTAAGCAGGGCTAAGCATTGACACGTGCCTAAACCTAATATAGGATTAAGTACGATATCTGGACAAGGGCAGGTATAATGCAACAAGTGTTTTCATATAACTCCTACAACTTAATGCAGTAAACAATTAAAAGTACTCAAGATATATTTATAAAACGATGGGTTCAGCATGCACCGGGGCTTGCCTTTCAGAAAAGTCGAGGGCCGGTGGTCTGGACACTCAGGAAGGTCGTCTGCGGGCACTCCTTCGCCTGTTGGATCCTCGGGCTCCTGCTGCTCCTGGTCCTCCTCCGGAATCACAGGCTCGAATTCGAGGAGTGTTACCCCCTCCGGTGCACCTATTGCATGAATGCACAATAAATATAATGGATGCATAAATGGGTGCAACATGCTCGGAATGAAATGCATTTAAGAATAAAATACTCTATTCAAGTTATTTTACTAGTACGTGCAAATCTCTTCTCTAGTAGAGAAGTACTCACCTAATCTACTTGACCTAAGATAAAGCTGCTCATCCTCAGTTAAGGCCCTAACACCTAACAATTACAAAAGTAGCATGTCTTAGGATATTACACCATATCAATCAGCAAAACACCACAGTAAGCATTCTGGACAGCAGCTACTTGTTTTTATCACAACTGAAGATTTACAATTCCAAAAGATATGATCTAAGAAAATCTGGAAAGCCTAAGAAATGCACTACAATTCATTTTCAGACCTCAACTCCAAACTCCTAAGTTTTCCATGTTAAACTTCACAAGTTCCAGAATCTGTCTTCTCCAACACAGAGAATAGCAGATTTTGAACTGCCACTTTAAACAATAGTAACTCTCAAACTACTAAGCCAAATGCTTCCAAAATTTGACTCAAGCTAGTTTATCAAGTTTGCTCCAACTTTGGTATTTACAAGTTTTCCAGCAACCAATTTTATCAAAGCCAAATTTAGAATTACTACTAGCTGTCCAGAAAACCTAAATTACCAAGGTTAAATATTTATTGATGTGACCAACATTCTCTAAGACCAAACTAATACTACTACAAGTTCAAAAATGTCACAAAAACACCAGAAAGTAAGGTGTGCCCACCTAGAATATTTATTTAAACCCATTTCTTAATTTACTTAAGTAATTAAGTGAAATTTCAAACATAAATATAAACTGCTCCTAAAATTCTACAAAAATTACAGGGAACTCTCTGACCCAAAAAGAGACCACAGTAAAAATTTGAACAAGTTTTATTCACAGAAACTCCCTACACAAAATTCACAAGCTAATAAGGCTGATTTTTGCATAAATAGGAAACCCTATTGAAAAGTGTCAAACAACAGATTTCATATTTTTCTTAGACAGTCTAGGGTACCAAGACATTCTCCAAAAAGTTATATGAACATTGCACATGTAGAAAAATTACAAAAAATCATTTAAGTATTTCCTAGAATAACAAGATAGCATTATAACTTGGAAATTAATTAAGCACTGATGCCCAAATTTTTACCAGAGCTAGGGCTAGCATAGAGTAACCTACCCACCAAATTTCATAATTTATGGAACACTACAGCTCAAGTTATAAATTTAACAAATTTGCATGCAATCCAAAACACATTTAGAGGATCTATTAAATTCTTACAGAATTTAAACATCTCATGTCAGATCCATATTTTTATAAAATACTACACATTATGTAGACCCTAATAAAATTTATCTCATGATTTTTGGATCATTAAAACCCTAGATCTATATTTTTCCAACTTGTACAAAAATCAGTGACAAAATAATAAAAATGAATTTCATTTCGGATGAACTGGGCCGGCCCGGCTTGCTAGCGCGGCCCAGCCAGCGCGCGGCCTGCCTTGGCGCCCCGCCTGCGCGCGCGACGCTGACAGTGCGGACCCGCAGGCCAGAGAGAGAGAGCGAAAGGGGGAAGACGGCCGTGACTCCGGCGAGCTCAAGCTCGCCGACGACGGCGCCTCAGGCGATGAAAGGAGCACCAACGGCTTCCCCGCGACTTCCCGCATCGACCAAACCTAGGTTTGCTGAACCTATCCCACCCTAGCTATGACGGCCATGGTGACCGCGGCTCGGAGGCGGCACCCGGTGGTGGTCCGGCGAGCTCCGGAGGTCAGGGACCCAAGTGAGGTGTGCTGCGGTTTCCTGAGGACATGGCGGACCTCTCCATGCCACGGAAAAGGACGGAGGTGGAGCAAGTGCCGCTGGCCACGTGAGCACCGTACCGGCGGCCATGGCGCGGCGGCGCACGACGGTGTTCCGACGTGTACCGGCCATCCCATCCGGTAACGTCATCACCTAGGCTTCTCTACCCGACCCGGAACCCAAAACATGTACTAGTGAGAATGGAGGACGACCGTAGGGAGCTGGCCACGGTGAGCCGCCGCGCGGACAGTGCGCCGGCGAGGACCCACGGTGGCGGAAACCGAAATTCGCCCTCACCTCTACACAATCCGGTCAAGCAACGGTTGGAGGAGGTGGAGGGGATGCTGGTGGAGCGGTGGACGGGATCTGGAGGACGGTGGTGCGACGGTGAGCTTGCACAAGCACGGGGCGGGCGGCGGCGGCAATGGCGCCTCCGTTTTCCGCCTCGGTGAACCCGGCCAGAGCGAGAGTGAAGGAGAGAAGAGTGAGCGCGAGTGTGGGGGTGGAGGTGTCGGCTCGGTCTTCATGCTGAGCTCGCAGGCGACGTGGGGCGTCGGCAGAACACGCGCGCCACGCGGCCACCGGGCTCTGCCCGAGCGCCACGACGCGGTCGGCCGCGACCGTCGTTGTCTGAACGTTTCGTTTCAGAGCTCAAAGGTGTCGACTGACAGGGCAAGTTCAACACCGATTATCTCCCAAACCAGTTCGAATTAGAAGAAGATGATAATACCAAAATTGTAGAGCTACATGAGGACTACAAGTTTGTCAATTGGTGCTTGGGCTGGTTCGGCCTGGATTTGAAACTACAGAGCTCCAAAGTGGGTCACCCGAAAACTGAAACTTAGTTTCAGTCACAATGCCGACTGAAACCCGATCTTCTAGGCACCAAATCTCCTAAACCATTTAGAACTAGGTGATGGTGATATTGACAATGTTGTAGAGCTATGTATGGAAAACAACTTTGTCAATTGGCTCATAGTCTAGTTTGGCCTAGTTTGTGAGTTACAAGTTGCTAAAGTGAGGTATAGTGAAACTGAAAAGTCCAATTTCCAGACTTAGAATTTTTCTAAGTGTTGATCACCACTCAAGCTGACTTGTGGGCCATTTTTGAGCATGCTCTGGTCATTTTCATGAGATGGCCATATTAGAACTTTTGTTCCTTATGAAATTCTCTACAACTTTGCTTAAGGTTGCTCCTCCATGCAAGGTCTCTAAATTAGACTTTTTAACTGGTCAAACTAGAGGCTTCTAGGGTCAAATGGTGGTCAAACTTTTCTTGGAGGGCAATTTTGTAATTTTGGTCAACATGAACCTTGTTCCAAATGTTACCCTAAGTATAACTAAGGTGTTGTAGGTCATGATTGGCTACCTTACCTTTGTGTTACACCATCTATCAAATATTTCATGAAATAAATCAAACAAACCCTAGAATAATTACATGTGTTGCATCACATAAAATAACAAACATGAATGATGCATGCTTATGTTTATGCCATGCAAATGCAATGCAATTAAGGACTAAACACTTGACGTGTTACATACGGTATGCGAGATAATGTTGACATGGGACTTCAATCCCTAATGCTTAATGGTTGCTTTATCCATCCTCGCAGTCAACCTATCAATAGCTCCAACTAGGAAAGCTAAGTCTTGTTGAATCCTAGTGATTTTCTACTCGAGCTCTTCCATCTTCTTCTCCAGAGTAGCTAAGGTGGTCTTTTGATGCTTGGGCTCACTTAGCTCAGAGGAGGATGATGGTCTCTTCTTAGGAGGGACCACTTTGATCTGCTCTAGCATAGCTCGGACTCCATCAAGAGTAACATGTAGAGTAGTCTTCTTGTACTTCATGTAGGTGACATCACCAAACTTATTGGTCTTCAGTCTAGTCAGCATCTCATCAGGTCTAGGTGGTAAAAGGTTGAGCTCCTTAGGTATGTAGAATGCAAGAACCTTTGGCTCACCTGGTTTTCCTTCAACGGTGAGGTGTGGCGGCGACGGCGCGAGAGTGACACAAGGAATAGTGTGGGTGTAGAAGGCTTGTGGTTTAGGCACAGGAATGATCTCCTTTGGTGACGTGACGGTGAGCTCCTTCGATGGAACAACGGCGAGCTCCTTCAGTTGGATGATGACGAGGGTCGTGGAGTCATCAAAAGGATGAAGCTCATCGGTGTTGATCTTGTCTAAAGGAGGAGGCTCGTTGATGTTGATCTCGCAGTCGCCTGCCATTGGAAATTAAAAAGAGGAGAGCTTGGTTGTTGTTGAAGGTTTGAAAGGCAAGAAGTTATGGCTTGAAGGCAGGCAGGGGGTCTAGTTTTATACTCTGGACCAACTTGTAGGAGGGTTCAGATCTCTCTACGATGAGTTTGTAACAAGGGAAAATCGGTTTGGCTGAAAGACTTCGAAATTTGAATGAGAAGGACTCCAGAAGGGACAAGGGAGGCAAAGTGATGTAAGGGGAGTCCCCCACAGGCCATGGAGCCTAGGGGTGGGGTCAGCTGGCCCACTCTATGGTGGAACACGGTCTCCTTTTTCGTGTTGTCTTCTAACTTGTTTCTAATTCTAAAAAACCAATTTTTAGGTGACAAAACTCATCAGAGGCGATGAAGGACTCAAATCATGGGAAAAGGAGGAATTGGATTACATCCAACTCCTCAGGACTCTTATCAGGTTCTAGAAAAATCTTAAATCATTGACCATTTACCTTGAATAACGTAACTTTGTCATTTTGAAGTGTTACCGCTCCATGTGATGAAGTGCAAATCACCATGAATGGTCCTTCCCATTTGCTTCATAGTTTTCCATGACCGAATAGCTTTACCCTAGAATTAAAAAGTAATACCTTATCTCCCAAAGTGAAGTTCTTCTTCTTGATCCTCTTGTCATGCCACCTTTTAGTCCTTTCCTTGTACATCTTGGCGTTATGATAGGCTTTCTCACGCCATTCATCAAACTTTCAGAGTTGCATCTTCCTTTTTCTTCCTGCTACTTCTAGGTCCATGTTCCATCTCTTGATTGCCCAATGAGCTTTGAATTCTAACTCTACCAGCAAATGACAAGTTTTCCCATAAATGACTTGATCCGGGGACATTCCAAGCGGTGTCTTGTAAGCCGTTCAATAAGCCCACAGTGTATAGGGTAGCTTGTCCTTCCACTTTGTTCCCATCTCATCAGCAGTCTTTTGCAGAATATTCTTGATTTGCTTGTTTGATGTATCTGCTTGGCCACTTGTCTAAGGGTGGTATGGAGTAGTGACATTGTGATGGATTCCAAGTTTTACCAAGTATTTGCAAAAGTTCTTGTCAATAAAGTGAGTGCCTCCATCACTAATCACCATTCTTGGGACTCTAAACCTTGGAAATATCACTTCTTTGAACATATTCTTAGAGTTTTTAGAATCAGCAGCTCTGCATGGCATAGCTTCAACCCATTTGGAAACATAGTCGACTGCCACTAAGATGTATTCACTATTCTTCAATTTCGGGAATGGTCCCATGTAATCAATACCCCAGCAATCAAACAGCTCGATCTGGAGGTTGTTAGTGAGTGGCATGGCATCTCTTGAATTGATGTTGCCATGCTTCTGACACGATATGCATCTTCGAACAAAGTCCTTCGTGTCTTCATACATGGTTGGCCAAAAGAATCCACTCTGCCAAATCTTTGCATGTGTTCAGAATGCCCCATAGTGTCCTCCATAGGGTGATGAGTGACAATGTTCAATGATTTTGATTCCTTCTTCAGCTGGTACACATCTTCTGAGCAACCCGTCTGAGCACACTCTGAAGAGGTACGAATTGTCTCATATGTGGAGATGACTCTCATAGATGAGCTTTCTTTTATCTCCTCCTGGTGGTACATATCCTGCAACCATAAAATTGATAATATCTGCATACCAGGGGTCAGATCTGGAGATTTGGAAAAGCATATCATCCCTGAGTGAATCGTTGATGGGCAGTTCCTGTGGATTTTCAAATTGCATTCTTGACAAGTGATCAGCAACATAATTTTTTACTCCCTTTTTATCTTTTATTTCTAAATCGAATTCTTGGAGTAACACAATCCATCTTATCAAACGGGGTTTAGCATCTTTCTTAGTGAGCAGGTATTTAAGTGTAGCATGATCAGTGTAAACAATCACCTTAGCTCCTACTAAGTAAGATCTAAATTTATCAATAGTGAAAACAACAGCTAGGAGTTTTTTTTAGTTGTTGCATAATTAAGTTGTGGTCCTGTCAAAGTTTTGCTAGTATAAGCAATTGCACGATGCTTTTTATCCTTACATTGTCCTAGCACTGCTCCTATAGCAAAATCACTTGCATCACACATGATTTCAAAAGGCAATGACCAATCAGGGGGTTGAATGATCGGTGCAGAAGTGAGTGCTTTCTTCAAAGTTTCAAAAGCTTTTAAGCATGCTTCATCAAATTCAAAGGGAACATCGTTAGCTAAAATATTAGTAAGTGGTCTAGCAATATGTGAGAAATCTTTTATAAACCGACAATAAAATCCAGCATGGCCAAAAAAACTTCTTATCTCTTTTATATTTATGGGTGGAGGTAATCATTCAATCACTTCAATTTTAGGTCTATCTACCTCAATTCCACGTTCAAACACCAAGTGTCCTAGCACTATGCCTTCCCTAACCATGAAATGATATTTTTCCCAATTAAGGACTAAGTGCTTTTCTTCACATCTTTGCAAAACCTTGTCTAAATTTTCAAGATAATCATCAAAAGTTTTTCCATAAACAGAAAAGTTATCTATGAAAACTTTCATGATTTCTTCAATCATATCAGAAAATATAGACATCATGTATCTTTGAAAAGAAGCTGATGCGTTACATAATCCGAAAGACATTCTACGATAAGCATAAGTTCCATACAGACATGTAAAAGTAGTTTTGCTCTGATCATCAGGATGGGTCGGAATCTAGTGATATCTAGAATACCCATCAAGAAAACAAAAGAAAGAGTGATTTGCTAAGCACTCTAACATTTCATCAATGAAAGGTAGTGGAAAATGATCTTTCTTTGTTGCCTTGTTAAGTTTTCTATAATCAATACACATCCGCCATCCATTGACAGTTCTTTGTGGAATTAATTCATTCATGTCATTTTTGACAATAGTCATGCCTCCCTTTTAGGCACAACATGAAGAGGACTCACCCACTCACTGTGTGGCATAGGATAGATAATCCCGACGTGCAATAGTTTCAAAACCTCTTTCTTTACTACCTCTCTCATTGTATTGTTAAGCCTACGTTGGGGCTCCCTAGATGGTATGGAATCAGGATCTATAGGGATGCGATGAGTGCAAAGAGTAGGGTTAATGCCCTTGAGATCTTGGAGTGAGTAGCCAAAGGCTGATCTATGCTTCTCTAAGACAGTTATCAGGCGGAAAGTTTCTTCTTGAGAAAGTTTATCACTTATCATCACAGGAGTTTTTAGATCATTATTGAGAAAAGCATAACGAAGACCAGAAGGCAGGGGTTTTAACTCAATGGGAGGTTTAGGAATGTAACACCCTAAAATTTTGGCATGATTTAAAAATAGGTGAATATGAATTTTTATGTATTTTTGTGAGCATACAAATTTAGAAAATAATAATTTTTATTAACTTAAAATCAAATATAAGGGTAGAAACATGATTGAGCATTCATGCTGTTGCATTTGAATTTTGTATTGAGTGGTTGGTTTCAAATTCAAAAGAGGATTTAAAATCTTTTGGAAAATGGCTTTGGAAAATTGGAAAAAGAAAAAAGAGAAGGAAATCCGATTCTATTCGGCTTTTTGGCCCAGCTCAGCCGAGCACTCCGTCTTGGGCCGTTCACGTCGCAGCCCAGCAACCCGCACCGCAGCTCAGCCCGAGCGCTGCCGGCCCAGGCGGTCGCCCCCCTTCTCCCCGCCCCCACTCTCTTGGACCACGCCCAGCCACTGGCCCAGCTCACGTGAGCGCACGCGTTGCCTTCCTTTCCTTGCTGATGCTGACGCCGTGGGCCCACGCGACAAGACCATCTTCCTTCCCACGCCGACATCGGATATGATTTCCAAAATCCCCACCGACCAAATCCGTGACCCAATCTCCTCCTTCCTTTCTTGGAACCGCCTTCGGGCTATATAAGCCGAGCCGCGCACCCCTCCACATCCATCTCATCCTCTCGAAGCTGCTGTGGAGCCCGAGAGACCGGTCACCGCGAGCGGGGGCCCTAGCCACCGCCCCTCCAAGCCGCACGACTTCCTTGTCTCGTCCTTGGCTTCGATTTTACCCATGGTGAGTTCGCATTGATGTTCTCTATCATCCGGTGTTTTTTCGTGAGCTCGTGCTTTGAATCACGAGATAGCCGTCTCCAGCCATGGCGCCGCCGCGGGACTCACCGTCGGGCCTCCGTTTCGGCCGGAGCGTCGCCGGTTGTTCCCCGATCTGATCTGGAGCGTCCAAATCAAATCCATCGGCCAGGATTAGAAGATACCGGTTCGGCCAGTACTTTTGCTAAAGTGTCCCTAGAAATTTTAAGTATAGAACCCATAGTCCAAAACGTATTCTGAAAATACGCTTTTTCCTTCCGAAAACATAGATTTGTTTTAATAAGTTTAGAAATACGTTTTCACTTATTTACAGTTTTGCCATTATGTTATTTCATTCGTAGAATCTCCGTTTTAACTCCGATTTGACCCGTTCAAATTGCGTTAGATTTGTATTTGCGAGCTCTACATGTTAGTACAACTATACAGTAGGTTTGTAACATTTTATTTTCGAGTTTGAATTAAAGTAATTATTTTTCTATAGGAAATCTTCGTAAATTCATAACTTCGTCGTTTTAGCTCCGTTTTTCGTGATCCTCGTGTCTGTGTGATCCTAGCGAGTTGTAGATTCATTTTAAAGACTTTTTATCTTATTTTATTACTGTTGGTGTACTGTTCTAATTTATTTCTATTGTTTGCTTCGTGTATGATTGAATGGATGCTTGTGTGGTGCTTTATAATCCTGTCTAGTCGGTGAGATTTACGTGGTGATCAAGAAGAGGTTCTTTGGAGGTTACGAATCTATAGAAGAAGGATCTCAGTTTAATGAAAGTATAGCATGGGATTATCCTTGTTTCCTATTCACCTTTAATACACTTAATTCATGTGCATGTGTCTTTCTTGTTATCACTAAGGATATCCTAGCTTTTGTACATTGTACCTTGACATCCATGGGACATTGCATTGGGTAGTATTTATGCTATTGCTCAAGATAAATAACCATGATCTGTAACTTGACTAATGGTATATGCAATAAACATTTAAAAGATGCTTTATGAATACATGGCTCAAGAGGGCTAGAGCATATTGGGTTGTTTTTATGGTGCTCTAGTTTCTCTCCTTAAGGACTCATCTATAAGCGAACATCCGGGACTTACAGTACAACTGTGAGGGCTATATGGCGTAAGAACAGCTTGACGAATCGGGTATAGTGCGGCCTCTGTCCTTATGTGTATAGGCTGTGCGTCATTGTGCCATTTGGAAGGGGGGCTCTACATTTGTTTGCCAAGTGAATCTAATGGCCCTAACTTGTTAGTCGAACCTTTAAAAGACTTCATAGTGAACCCTGCCAACCTTCCTTGGATGTGGGTCAAGAGATTAGCTACCTCGGGCGAAAGGGTAAATCACGACTCATAGTGAAAGTATACAACCTCTGCAGAGTGTAAAACTGTTATAACAGACGTGCTCACGGTCACGAGTGGCCTTGGACCCTTACAGAATAAATGATGAACACTGATGATAATGATAATACTAATGATATTGATGCTCACTAATGATTATTATTTCTTGCTATAAGTTATTCACGTTTACATGATCATGAGGTTATTTAGGCTTATGGTAAACTTGTTGCTACTCAATTGCTAAAAGATGACTCAATAAAAGCTAATCGCAGTAAACCAGTGTCGACTTTTGAGCCTCATGAACCCTATGATATATTTGCTAAGTTCGACATGGACTCACTCTTGCTATTTCCCACACCACAGGAGAAGTTTAGACTTGTGATCAACCAGTCAGTTTGTTCTTGGAGTGAAGTCTGCACCTAGTGTTCGGAGTTGTCTTTCCGCTGTGTTGTTCTCTAAGGTTATATCTTAAACTATTATATTATGTTTATTAAGCATTTGTCTCTTGATATTGCACTTATCTGCGGCTATATGTGAGATTTGATTTTTTTATTTCACATATATTGTATGTCTGGTTTTGTCCTTAAAATCGGGTGTGACAGAGTGGTATCAGAGCAATATTGACTGTAGGATGCAAGCCTAGTTAGAACTGGATGTTTAGCATGTTTTCATTTTTTGCTTATTTCTTGCCTTCTCTTTAACTTTGTTATTTTCTCAAAGTTATGCTTAATTCTGTCCCTGTTCTGTTATAAAACCTTGTCTCTATTTTGAACTTTTTCTTCTTGTCTATTAGACGGCTCATAACGAGAAGACTGTGGACTTCAGAGGTTAAGAGGACTGAATTGTGTCGCTCTTGCTCACATTTGACAAGAAGCCATTAGCAATGCAAAATCAATTACTAGAAGAAATGGCTCAACATGGAAATTCTCAACAATGCTTATCTCAAGGTCAGACCAACATATCCAAGGGGCCAGAGAAGATACAAGTAGCAGAAGCTTGGAAGAATACGAAATCCAATAAAGATGTTGATAGTAAGGCACTTGGGAGGCAGGAACAATGTCACTATTGTAAGCATTATGGTTTTCCCTATCTTCAAAATGAGTCTAATAAGGGAAAAGTCAAGGTGGATCCAAATTTTGAGGTCCACATGGACAAGAAGAGGAAGGCAATCTCACTAGAACCACTTGTGGAAAGCAATCAGCAATCGAGTTATACTACATTGTCACATGCAACTCTGACCCCTTGTCAAATAAATCCAAACCTTGAAGAGTTAGAAGCCTCTCAAGCTAAAACTACTCCCCATGAGGTAGTCATAGATGGGTGGACAATTACCTATAAGGAGTATCAACCCCGAAAGGCCAAACAAGCTAAGAAACAAGCCAAAGGGACGAAGGTGAACTTTTATGGCCAGCAAGATAGCAGCATACCAAGCAACAATTCCGTGGAGTATGACATCACAAAAGATCCAACTAAGAGAAAGTGTTATCATTGTTAGCAGGAAGGATATTATGTCAAATCTTGCCCGCAGAAGAATCAACAACAGCAAGACCCAGGACAGGATGTCCAAAAAGAGCATGCGCAAGGAAATAAATTAAAGAGAAATTATATCCATGGAAGGTTGAAACATGTGGATATTACCACCATTCCTAGAGCTAAGGAGGTCGTGTTTGGATCAATTCCTGTAAGTTCAGGAAATGCCAAGGTTTTGTTTGACCCCAGTGCCTCACATTCGTTCATATCTAGACAATATGTAGAAGATCATAACATATTTATGCTTCCAAGGGGGAAAACAGTGATGGTTAAAACTCCAAGAGGTGAAATAAAGGCAAACCGCGTATGCCCAAAAGTTAGTCTTGACATAAAGGGGGTAAATTTTAAGGCAAACCTCATTGTTTTGGAATTAATGGGCATTGATGTTATCCTTGGAATAGACTGGTTATCTACTTGTAAAGGAGTGATTGAGTATGCCCAACGTTCAGTGTTTCTAACTACACTTTTAGGACAAAGGATTGAGTATGAGGGTATTAAACCTACACCTGAGGAATACAAGGTTGACCCATCTTAAGGTATGAATTATAAGAATGGTAAAGAGGGATGCGGGGATTCTGATGTCAATGTAGAGGACTAAGGAATGTAAGAGATGCTATCTACTCTGGATGCTGCTGCAATCACACCATGTTTAAGAAATAGGAGTTATGTCCCATGTAATAAAACCATTAGTAGCCAAGTTGAGTCGTCTTAATGTGTGGCTTATGAACTTTTAAGTGTTTAGCTGCTTTGTGCTTATGTTTATATTTGAGTTGGAATTTTGTAATGAGTGAAATGATCTTGTGGGTTTGGTCCATGATTTCATTTAGTTTATATGTATAAGGTATAAGGATTAATGAAATAAATAGATGGATTTTGGTTATCTCCTTCTTTCTATATCTTGTCTTTCGGAGCAGCCTGTCTTTATCAACTTATATCTCTATTCTTGAAAGACCAAAAATCATGAGAAAATTCTGGACAAGTGTAGATTTCAATATCTTTCTCTAAATGCAAGAACCACCTTCATAGCTGTTTTGGTTTGGGATATACAAAAATCACAAGGCAATGTATCTGTGCTGTCATAAACCTGGAACAGTTTCTGATATGTACTGTTTTCGACCAAGTTAATTACAGAATATGGAAGTATGTTCTATAAGAAAGTTGTAGAGAATTTTACAAGCTTTCCATCGGTGTAAACTACAGCTTCATTGGATTAACAAAATGAGAGTTACAGCTGTTTTACTGCACTTCTATTTTTATATCGCGAGGAAATTTTAGGTTACTTGTTTATAACGTTGCTTTCGAGTTTCATTGGGATGTCAGAACGCCTTTATGCTAGTTAATTCGTTTAGGAGGAGGTGCAAGCTACCATTTTGTGTTCCCTAGTTTATCTTTTCTTAAGGGGGTAGCTAAGTTGAAGAAGATGCAAGATGGAGATCTCATACTTTCTAGTTCTTCATTTGGAAGAATCGGTTAACCCCATGGATGAGAA
The DNA here is from genome assembly GCA_038087645.1 of Saccharum hybrid cultivar R570. NCBI lineage: Eukaryota > Viridiplantae > Streptophyta > Magnoliopsida > Poales > Poaceae > Saccharum > Saccharum hybrid cultivar. Next base: position 9,405,485 of record JAQSUU010000275.1, on the reverse strand, counting down.
GTCAACATCAAGCGCAGGTATCCTCAACTCAAGATTGATAATTGTTGGATCATCTACAAGGAGCTTGAGTAATCATTAGGGTTGGTCTTCGCTTTGAGCTATCATCAATTGGGAGTGTAACCTTCAATATACCCAAGACAAGATGGCCCTGATGGCATAGGAAGGAGATGTTGGACACCTCCAATTGGTTCTATAAAGACTTAGAAGACCTCAATGTTACACCAAGCATGATAAGTAAGCTTTGATTCTTGGATAGGTTATCTCTAAATATGGAATTATGGTGGACTCAAGAGAGTTAAAGATGTGTTGAGATATAATCCACCAAAGGATGTATGTGAGACTTAGAGATTCATGGAAATGGTAGGATAATATCAAAGGTTCATTGGGGGCATTATAATATGGATATAAGAGTGACGTCAACGTGGATTGTAAGAATCTAGTAGACATTATCAATAAGTTGGGGTTGAGCTAGTGACATTATTGTTGGATTGGAATTGATTTTGACTTGGAAGTGTGCTATCACTTGGAGAAACAAAGTAAGAGTCGTTACCAATACCCTTAGCAAAGGAGAATTTTGCTAAGAAGATTCGTACGAGACCATGGACTAGGCATCATTTTTAAGTGTTGTGCAACTTAACCTAAGCATAAATAGTCATATGCTTTTCAAAGTTGGTGGTAGAACCTACTTTAGACAAAGAAAGTAAGGAGGCTTCATTGGAAGGTGAATGTATAAAGTAGGAGGTTGGATAGTATGGATTAGAAAGGGATATAGCCGAACATGATGAGAGTTATTGCATTGCAGTTTAGATCAGTGGGGGCAAGAGTTTACCATACAATTGATCGCAAGGTGGTCTTTATGAGAAGTGTAAAGAGTGTTGATGTGAAGAGCAAGCCAGCACCCCACCGCAACGGTTTATTTAAGGTTGCTAACAAGGAAGACAAGGAGTGTCCTGACAGTTAAAAGTTACCTGAGAAGTGGTTTAGAGTTACCTCCGGGCTAGGAGGAATACCCGTCAAAATCTTAGAAATAGTGAGCCAGTTACCGGAGTAAGATTATCAAGGTATGTAGAAACAATGTTGTGGCACTAAGATGATGAGGTTGCTTGATCAAGTGAAGAAGATCCATAGTCTGAGTTCTCATATCTCTTTGATCAACTTCACCCAAATCTCAGGACGAGATTCATCTTAAGGGGGTAGAATTGTAACACCCAAAAAATTTGGCATGATTTAAAAATAGGTGAATATGATTTTTTATGTATTTTTGTGAGTATATAAATTTAGAAAATAATAATTTTTATTAACTTAAAATCAAATATAAGGGTAGAAATATGATTGAGCATTCATGTTGTTGCATTTGAATTTTGTATTGAGTGGTTGGTTTCAAATTCAAAAGAGGATTTAAAATCTTTTGGAAAATGGCTTTAGAAAATTGGAAAAAGAAAAAGAGAAGGAAATCCTATTCTATTCGGCTTTTTGGCCCAGCTTAGCCGAGTGCTCCGTCTTGGGCCGTTCACGTCGCAGCCCAGCAACCCGCGCCGTAGCTCAGCCCGAGCGCTGCCGGCCCAGGCGGTCGCCCCCCTTCTCCCCGCCCCCGCTCTCTTGGGCCAAGCCTAGCCGCTAGCCCAGCTCACGTAAGCGCGCGCGCCGCCTTCCTTTCCTTGCTGACGCTGACGCTGTGGGCCCACGCGACAGGACCATCTTCCTTCCCACGTCGGCATCGGATATGATTTCCAAAATCCCCACCGACCAAATCCGTGACCCAATCTCCTCCTTCCTTTCTTGGAACCGCCTTCGGGCTATATAAGCTGAGCCGTGCACCCCTCCGCATCCATCTCATCCTCTTGAAGCTGCTGTGGAGCCTGAGAGACCGGTCACCGCGAGTGGGAGCCCTAGCCGCCGCCTCTCCGAGCCGCGCGACTTCCTTGTCTCATCCTCGGCTTTGATTTCACCCTTGGTGAGTTCGCATTGATGTTCTCTATCATTCGGTATTTTTTTCATGAGCTCGTGCTTTGAATCGTGAGATAGCCATCTCCGGCCATGGCGCCGCCGTGGGACTCACCGTCGAGCCTCCGTTTCGGCCGGTACTTTTGCTAAAGAGTCCCTAGAAATTTTAAGTACAGAATCCGTAGTCCAAAACGTATTCCAAAAATACGCTTTTTCCTTCAGAAAACGTAGATTTGTTTTAATAAGTTCAGAAATACGTTTTCACTTATTTACAATTTTGCCATTATGTTATTTCATGCGTAGAATCTCCGTTTTAACTCCGATTCGACCCGTTCAAATTGCGTTAGATTCGTATTTGCGAGCTCTACATGTTAGTACTACTGTACAGTAGGTTTGTAACATTTTATTTTCGATTTTGAATTAAAGTAATTATTTTTCTATAGGAAATCTTCGTAAATTCATAACTTCATCGTTTTAGCTCCGTTTTTCATGATCTTCGCGTCTGTGTGATCCTAGCGAGTTGTAGATTCATTTTAAAGACTTTTTATCTTATTTTATTACTGTTGGTATACTGTTCTAATTTATTTCTATTGTTTGCTTCGTGTATGATTGAATGGATGCTTGTGTGGTGCTTTATAATCCTGTGTAGTTGGTGAGATTTATGTGGTGATCAAGAAGAGGTTCTTTGGAGGTTACAAATCTATAGAAGAAGGATCTCAGTTTAAGGCAAGTATAGCATGGGATTATCCTTGTTTTCTATTCACCTTTAATACACTTAATTCATGTGCATGTGTCTTTCTTGTTACCACTATGGATATCCTAGCTTTTGTACATTGTACCTTGACATCCATGGGACATTGCATTGGGTAGTATTTATGCTAGTGCTCAAGATAAATAACCATGATCTATAACTTGACTAATGGTATATGCAATAAACGTTTAAAAGATGCTTTATGAAAACATGGCTCAAGAGGGCTAGAGCATATTGGGTTGTTTTTATGGTGCTCTAGTTTCTCTCCTTAAGGACTCATCTGTAAGCGAACATCCGAGACTTACAGTATAACTGTGAGGGCTATATAGCTCTAGCTTTAGTCAAGTATGAGGACCTTTTCCAGCTTGTTAGTGGTAACCTTTATGGCGTAAGAACGGCTTGACGAATCGGGTATAGTGCGGCCTCTGTCCTTATGTGTATAGGCTATGCATCATTGTGCCATTTGGAAGGGGGCTCTACATCTGTTTGCCGAGTGAATCTAATGGCCCTAACTTGTTAGACGAACCTTTGAAAGCCTTCATAGTGAACCCTGCTGACTTTCCTTGGAAGTGGGTCGAGAGATTAGCTACCTCGGGCGAAAGGGTAAATCATGACTCACAGTGAAAGTGTACAAGCTCTACAGAGTGTAAAACTGTTATAACAGCTATGCTCATGGTCATGAGTGGCCTTGAACCCTTATAGAATAAATGATGAACACTGATGATAATGATAATACTGATGATATTGATGCTCACTAATGATTATTGTTTCTTGCTATACGTTATTCACGTTTACATGATCATGAGGTTATTTGGGCTTATGGTAAACTTGTTGCTACTCAATTGCTAAAAGATGACTCAATAAAAGGTGATCACAGTAAACCAGTGTCGACTTTTGAGCCTCATGAACCCTATGATATATTTGTTGAGTTCGACATGGACTCACTCTTGCTATTTCCCACACCTCAGGAGAAGTTTAGACTTGTGATCAACTAGTCAGTTTGTTCCTGGAGTGAAGTCTGCACCTGGTCTTCGGGGTTGTCTTTCCACTGTGTTGTTCTCTAAGGTTATATCTTAAACTATTGTATTATGTTTATTAAATATTTGTCTCTTGATATTACACTTATCTGCGGCTATATGTGAGATTTGATTTCTTTATTTCACATATAGTGTATGTCTGGTTTTGTCCTTAAAACTGGGTGTGATAAGGAATTTCTCAAATGGATCTAGAGGCTTGGGAAGAACAAAATGATCTTCTTCCTCTATGAAGAACTAAGCATCTTCTTCAAGATTGGCTTCAATTAAAGCTTCAAGAGATGCTACATTAACCTCTTCTATTGGGTCTGGCTCGAGACAGGGTTCACCCTCAGTATTTAGAGAATGAGAGATGGATATAGGTAACTTAAGATTTTTCCCAAGACAAATGTTTAATTTCCCTGTTTGTCCTTCTTGAATAAGACTTTTAATTGGTTGGGTTATCAACAAGTCGAACTCAATGATGTCAAAGATATAAAAGCTCATATGCACCAGAGTTTCTTTTACTTGGATAGGTAGGACATACAATATTTCTAAACTAGGAAGAATGTGTCCTTAGGGGCTTTTTAGAAGTTTTGTTGTTGGGGTTAATGGCATGTATTCTAATAATTCATGAGCAAAAGATGCATACATGATATTAATACCCACAACTGGATTGTAAAGAGCTGAAAAGGGTTCTCTATGAATTTGGCAACGAATAGAAGTAGAAGGGGAATCTAGACGAATTATGTCAGTGGAAAGTTCTGATTCTTCTAACCATTCGTGGCTTATCACAGACACTAGCTCTTTTATAGACTTTTTAAGGAAAGCTCTATTAGTAAAATCTAAATTTTTTTCAGGAGTTCATGATTTCAAACTATGAGGCTTCCTTATAGTATGATAATTCGAGGTATTACCAAATTCGGTAAAATACCCGTCCTCAAATTCAAGGATAAAGTCTAAAACTAGAGTTTCCTCCTTATCAGGAATTAAGACAGTTGAAGGTTGTGATGGATTGAGTATGATTTCATGTTCAGCTATCTGGAATTCTTCCTCTTCTAAAAACTTTGGTTTAGCTTCAAATGTGGGAGTGGCTTATGAAATATTAAGGAGAAGCTCTCTCCCTTTTGCAGCATAAATATGTAGGAATGATCCTTGTGAAGCTAAATTAAGATATTCAGAAGTTTTTCTATCCAGACCCATATAAAAATATTGAAGAAGAATAGGGTTTGGTATGGGTCGGGCTGGACTAGAATGGACAAGATTGTCAAAACGTTCTCAAGCAGCAATTAGAGACTCATCTTCTTCTTGCATAAAAGATAAAATCTCTAAACGAAGACAAATGATCTTGGAAATAGGAAAGAAGTCTACACAAAATCTAGAGTAGAGGGCTTCCTAATTCCCTTCCTTACTTGGGGCGATTCGTTTATACCAGATTTTAGCTTTCCCCTCCAAAGAGAAAGTTAAAAGCTTCCATCTTAAGGTTTCATTAGACATGCCTTTAATGTGTAGGCATGCACAGGTCTATTAGAACTCGTTTAAGTGAGTGTGAGGATTCTCATCTTCATTGCCTAAAAAGGATTATTTCTGGACCATCTCTATCAAACATGGGCGTAGCCCATAGCCATCTGAAAGGACGTGCTTAGCAGATTCTAATGGTTGGGAGTCAACTGCCATAGGGTAATGGTATAGATAGATAGGGGTGGAATCTGTAGTGTCTCGAAGAGACTCTAGAAAATCAATGAGGTAAGAGAGAATGAATAGAAAGAAAAGATAAAAGTATAATATAAGATCGAGCTAGACTAAAGATGAATTCAATCATTTCTTGGCAACGGCTCCAGAAATGCTTGTTGGTATAATTAATGCACACTCTAGTTATCCGCAAGCACACAGATAATCTACCAATGTAGCACTTCACCAGAATGACCCGGTTTTAATATAGAACCCAAAGGAATGAAATGATGTACTTTAGTCTTAAACCTAATCCCTGAGTAGCAAATAAGGACAGAGAAAATAGAAGATAAAAGGGTATCACTAAGGTTGTCCAGTTCTATTATTGCAATAAGTTATGTTAATTACGATTCAGCTAGGGATTACTATAGAAGAGCACAATTAGAGTGTAGTCTCCTAAGTAACTAATCCTGCTCGGCCTATAAACGGGAGATGGACTATAGAAGATTCAACAAGGCTATAAAAGTCACCCCTGCGAGCTACCATTGATCTAGAATATAGGGTACATCATATGAGCAATCAAGTCTAAGCACCATGCTTACACTAGAATGGCTACTCTACCCCTAGAGCTACCAGAAATAAAGTACTCAAAAAGAGTCATAGACTAGAAGAATAATAATAACATTAAGACTTACTGACAAATAGAAGTTGATCACCGAATAAATCTCAGACGCAAGCCCTTAAAGAACTTGAATCCGCAGGTACAAGGCATAGAAGCAGCACCGATAGGCCGGTACTCCCTCCAAATCTCTTCCCTCTCTCTCTTCTAATTCTAATTCAAGACTAGATTCTAAAGCTAAAATAGAGGAGAACTAGTCTTCTTCTTGAAAGTTGGCTCTAGAGAGGTTTTCCTTTCGAGGGACACCTCTATTTGATCCTATCTAGAGATAATGAATTAGGGTTTCAAGATGCTCGGGGGGTCTAGGGTCTGGTTATATAGTCCGATGGGATGAACTACGGCCCTCGAATCAAATTGACTTGAAACGACGGTCAAGATGCGATGTAGAGATGTGTTGTAATGCGTTGCGTGAAGGAGAAGGTGGTTGGCCTCTGAGGGGGGGGGGGGGGGGGGGGCGAGCGGCCTCCTCTGGAGTCCTCTCGGTCCCGTGCCTTCTTATGTCTTCTAGAGTCTTTTAGTCTCGAGGTCCGATCTATTTGACACGATTTGGTCAAGTTCCTTAGGCCCAACTCTTATCTAGAATTCATGTATTTCCTATTTAATCCCTAAAAAACCATAATTCACCAAAACTCATGGAATTCTGTTAGTTGAGTCCCTATTCTATGGTGGTGATTGTATTTATACTCTTTTTCATGTTTTATTGACAATTTATAATAGAAGTTAATTACCGTCAACACATGCATAGGTCTGTTCAAACTCTTGTAGGTGTGAGTTTGGGTTTTCATTGCCTTCTCTGAGAAGGATTTATCTCAAATTAGTTTTATTAAACATGGATGCAGCTCATTACCAGGTGTTATGATAGGCTCTAAGGATTCTGGTGGCTTTAAGGTTGCGCTCGTGGGTTTAGCATATTGATAGATAGGAGAGGAATCCATGCTAAAAGAAAAAGTAAAACAAAAGAAAGAATTAAAGATAAAAGGTTAAGCTAGGCTTGTAGTTAATTCAGAAACCGTTTCCCTAGCAACGGTGCTAGAAAGCTTGTTGGTTTAAATTAACACACATAGATAAATCCGCAAGCGCATGAATATCATTGTAGCTTTCACCTGGAAGTATTCCAAGTATCGTATCCATAGGGAAACATGTGAGACTAACTACGGTCTAACTTAACTAAGGGTAGCAACATGGTTAGGATAAATAGGAGCGTAGAGAGGATAACTAAGGTTCTCTAGTTCTTACTTGGGTAAGCTATGTCTTTTACTATTTAACTAGGGACATTACTAGTGAAAGACACTAGCAAAGGATGCTTTCCTTCGCAACTGCGTCCTACTTGCGTCTACAGATAGGAGGTGGACTACAAAGGATTAACGAAGCTATATAGTAGATGCTATATAGAACTGATGTCACACACTCGATCTACCACCTTTTGAAATGCAGGGTGCATCCACGTTTAACCAAAGTCTAAGCACCATGCTTACACTTATGATTAATACTCTATTCCCTCTAGAACAAGAATAAAGCACTCAAAAGAGTCATGATCCTGATGAACAATATAAACAAGATGCTTACTCGAATTAGAAGTTGATTACTAGAGATATCTCGAAGGCAACCTCAAGTAGAACTTGGATCTACTAAGGTAAAAGTTGTAGAGAGAGCATCGATAGGCCGGCACCTCCTCCTAACTCTTCCCTCACTCAGTATCTCACTATTCTTATTTATAAGACTAGATCCTATGGAGGAGTAATCTTCTCTTGATAGATGGCTTTGATCCTAAAGATATAAATTAGGATTTTAGGGATCTGTTAAGGGAGGGGGTGGGGCTGGTATATATAGGCTAGAGAATCAATCCTAAGACCTTGGATCAAACTGACTTGAATAAACGGCGTAGATACAATCTAGGAGGCAGTGGGGAACCAACTTTCGAAGAGGAGGCTGACTGGTGGGACCCACAGGCTGTCCAGCCTATAGGTGGGGCCGGCTGGCCCCACATGGCAGCCCCTCAGGGTCTACTTTGGTGAAGAGCCTCCTGAAGTCTTCTAGAATCTTCCCACGCTGTTTACATGGCAGAATTCTATAATTTCCTTTGACGAATAGGTCCCCCTTGATGGTTTTCTAGATAAACCCTGCTGAAAACACAGATTCACCAAAACTCATGGAATTTATTAGTTTAAACCCCTATACCTATGTTTGGTGATGGAATTAAGCATATATACAGGTTATGTTAATGGTTTATAATTGGTGTTTGTGATCATCAATAGGAGGTCAAGGGGTAGTAGAAGGAGGCGTGTGCACACACGGTGATATGGAGGTAAGGCAATAGCACTCGATGCACCAATGCGGCAACAACTATCATGATATAGGGTTTCCCTAGCTATAAACCTAGGGTTCCTAACTCTGATTGCAGATCGATGAACTCAGAACATCAGGTCCGCCGTCAGTCAGATCAGAATCAAGTTTGTTCCCTCGGAGTTCGGGTCGATAGTGGTGGAGGATGGTGAGATGTAAGTAGACTATCCTTTTAGGGTTGGTTAGTTGGGTACAAATGGATGGCTGAGATGAATCAAAGAATGATGGATGGAATAGATTTGGGCCAAGGCATAGTTTTACAGGAACACCGGATCATATGCTGGTGTTGTCATAACATGAAGAAAATTGTATTGTCATCGTAGTATGATGATACCATTTGTTACGTTGGCATTTATAACCATAGTACAAAACATCAAGAACAATGAAATTTAGGTACAACAAATGTTTTGAAGGAATGATTATAGCCTCATGATGCTCCACTCTCACGTATGTAGGTTCCATGCCCTCTTCAAACAGACGTAGTTCAACATCTGCTCCAACTGCAGGCATGTCCTGATATCCATTCCCTTGTTCCTCAGTTGTATTGTTGACACCAATGATCTTACATTTACTTTGAAGAACGATATGTCTTCCCTCATTATTTCCTAGGTCTGGTGCATAGAATACTTGGACTACATATTTTTCCCATACAAAAGGTTCTTCTTTGTAACCCATGATGTAGAAATCCATGGTAGTAACACCATCCTTGTACGTGGATACCGATCTGCCACTATGGGTCTAACCCACTTGCACCGGAAAAGTGGGACCTTTAATTCTCTATATTCTAGCACCCATATTTCTTCTATGATTCCATAGTAGGTGTCCATTTGCTTATTTTTTCATAACAATCATCAATCCGGACACCAGTATTTTGGTTCGCACTCTTTTTATCTTATTTTCTAGTGTAAAATGTGTATGCATTTATGTCATAACCTTGGTACATCACCACTGAATCATTCGGTCCCATGGCCAATGCATCAAGGTTAGGGTCACCGGTTCCAACCTTCAGCAGATGTTGTTGTAGCCATGTGGCAAACTTTTCTCTGTGCTACTTGTCGATCCACGCCTGTGACCTAGAAATGTTAGCTGCAACTAATTCTTCCTTATGCTTTTTGACATAGGGTAAAACAACATGTGCTTGTTGCAGGATTGTGAAATGAGCTTGCATTAGAACACTGAACTCACAAGCATGGACACACTTCTCCCCAATAATCCCTTTCCTTGTAGCCTTCCCTCATACCGTGATAGAGGAACGCCGAGCCTAGTGTGACCTGAATATTGAATGCAGAACTCCAGTGCTTCCTCTATTGACCATCCTTCTGCCATGCAGCCTTTAGGTCTTTATCTGTTTCAAACATACTTCCTAACAGCGCTCATCAATCGCTCAAAAGGAAACATCTGGTGCAAGAAAATGGGGCCAAGCTGTTATATCTGGTGAACAAGGTGAACAACGAGATGCATGGACATATCAAAAATGTCGGTGGCAAATGCATCTTGAGCCGAGTCAGTGTGTGGATCAGATAGTCTTGTAGCTTTTTAAGCTCCATCGGGTCTATGACCTTGTGTGAGATCGCATTGAAGAATGAGCAGAACTTGATAATCAACTCCCGTACCTTCTCTAGATAAACACCCCTGATTGCAACAAGAAGGAGTTACGTCATGATAACATGGCAATCATGGGCCTTGAAGCAGCTCATGTTAAATTTCAAATCTTTCATGTTCGCTATCCTCCTTATATTTGATGAGTATCCTATAGGCACTTTTAGTTAATGGAAGAACCATAAGAGCCTCTCTTTGTCCTTTTGTTTGTAACAACCACGATGCAACTGATAGTTTCTTTTTGCCATCAGGTAGTATTAAGGGACATAGCTCCGCCCTCACACCCATAGCTTCTAGGTCCATATGACATTGAAGCGATTCTTTCCCCTTGCCCTTCAATTGCATTAAGGTACCCAGCAAGCTCTCTGTGATGTTTTTGGTAATGTGCAACCCATCAAGTGCATGCCAGACATGCAACGTCCTCCAATAAGGCAGATTCCAAAACACATATTTTTCCATGTAGATTTCACGGGAACATGTATGCTCCCTATGCCCTTTCCTAGGATGACCATGAGTTTGTTTATGATTTTGATGATCTACCTTCTAGTTTTGGACTGAGGGGGTTGTCGTTCTTTTACTGTCCCATCAAAGGATTTTTGTTCTTGTGATATGGGTGCATAGATGGTAGGAACCTACGATGACCCATGTAAATCACCTTCTTGCTATGTTTCAGAAATTAGCGGAAGTGCCATCCAAGCAAACCACGCATACTTTGTAACCCTTTATTTGTCACTTGTCTAGATAATGAACCAAGGCCTGGTAGGTCGGTGATTGTTATGAAACAACAACACTTTCAATTTGAAGTGCTCTTTCTTGTACTCATCCCACACTCTCTCACCTTTCGTCCATAATTGCAGTAGCTCCTCCATCAATGGCTGCAGGAAGACATCAATATCGTTTCCAGGTTGCCTTAGCAATCGGATCAGTATTGGCATCATAAGGTGCGTCCGTTTGATACACAGCCAAGGCAGAAGGTTGTATATGAAAAGACTCACTGGCCAAGTGCTTTGATTTGCTGCTAACCATGTTAAATGTTTTCATCCCATCCATGCTCAAACCAAACCTTATGTTCCTTATTTTAATGGAAATGACTGCTTATAACTATGATTAATAGCTCTCCACTAGGCACCATTAGCCGGGTGCCGCAACTTTCCATCATTCACTCGATCTTCTGCATGCCACCTTATCAGTTTCACTGTCTTTCCAGTGGCAAACATACGCTTCAAGCGAGGAATTATAGGGAAATACCACATCACCTTTGCAGCTAGTCTTTTCTCATGGCCAGCTTGCATCATGGCATCATTGCCAGTTTTGTATCGTGAGGCATGGCACCAAGGACACGAATCCAAGTCTTTGTAATCTCTATGAAACAATATGTAGTCATTGGGACAAGCACGTATTTTCTATACTTCGAGTCCCAATGGGTAGATCATTTGCTTGGCCTCGTATGTGTTCTGAGGCAACTCATTCGGGATTGGAACAAACTTCTACATAAGGAATGAGACATCTTTGAACCTAGTGTCCGACATTCCATTCCTTGCTTTCATCTCTAGAAGCAAAATATCAACTTCCATCATTATCATAGTTGAACCATTATAGAACGAAGTTTTTGCATGCTTCCTCATCTCCTCCAACTTCTTTCAGTTTTTTCATCAAGGAAACCTGGCTTCCCAACATCAATCATCTGGTCTAGAGCATCTACCATTTCATTATATGCCAAACTCTCATTTCCGAGGATGGCGATGATTTCTTCGACACCTTCATTCACGATCTCTAGGACCGTCTCATTCTCATTCACGTGCCCTATTTCGCCTACATTTTTATCCCTATTGCGATTCCATATACCCACTGAAGCTTATTCGTCAGGTGGGTCCTTGCCTTCTTCTCCATGTTTCATCCAAACCATATAGTTTGGCATGAAACCCCTCCAAAGTAGATGACCCCTAATCAGCTCCACGTTATCCCATTGCTTAAGATTTTTGCAATCCCTGCATGGGCAGTTTATGAAACCAAGAGTTGCAACATTATGCTCCATGTAAGCACTCATGACACTGATAAACGAGTCAAGGCCTTGCACGAATGCAAATGAACTATGATTTGTATACATCCATCAATGATCCATCTGTCTACAGCAGCACAAAGAAATCAAAAATGAACGCGGAGGTCCCGTTGAGCAAGAACATCGATAATGCAGTAATAAGCACAATAGCAAGAATCAAGTAATTTATGAAGATAATTTTGTGAACCTCGGATCAGTTAAGTGATGAGCCGGCTTCGATTCGGACACAGCCTTCAATACATATTAGGGAACTAGCAACGGTCAAGGAAAGGGGAACAATGGGATTCGTTTTGGGTATGGCTATGGCAGCGAACGACTTTAAGTAAGCAGCCTATGCCATCGACCCGGCGATGGAAATCAGTCTTTACCAATGCCTGGATATGCAGTCCAGTAGGGAAATACTCTTTACCGCTGGATTTTGGCACTGGAAAGAACAGACACTGCACCAAGTGTCATTATATCAGGCATAGGGGTCATATGAAAGTGTGAGCATCATGGCCCGTCAAGCACTGGTCCGTTACGACCCTGTTTGGACCAGTTTCAAATTTCAAATTCTTAAAAACCGGCCTGTTTGGATTCTACCCAGTTTACAATGCTAGATTCTAAAAAACTACAAAAAACTAGAGGGATCCAAATAGGGCCTAAGTTGATAGATTTGTAACGAAATTATCATCAATTTGCTCTGTTGCTAAGCAATTTGAACAAATTGGTTTATAGGCCACCAAAAACATTGGTCCAGCGACATGACATAAGACTAAGAGCGATGGCAGTGAAAGAAAGAAGCATTGGTCAGACTAGAATTTTTGTTAATTACTTTATAAAATATATAGATACATTTCCAATGAGTACATGGTTGTACTTGTCCACAAAGATAATATACCTAAAAATAATCCTCTCAGAACAAGGTTGATGGTCACCTTGGTCGCTTCAGAGGCATGTCATCATTTGTCATCGTCATCATCCTTGGGCTCATCCTCATCATCATCATCATCATCCTCTTCGTCGTCATCGTCGTCGTCCTCCTCCTCCTCATCGTCGTCGTCTCCTCGTCCCCACCTCCTCCTTGGTGTCCTCCTCCTCGATGTCAGAGTTCCTGTTAGGAATCAAATTAGGATCCACGTACTCCCTAGAGGCCTCCTTAGAAGATGGGTGCTGCTAGACCTCGTCCTCATTAGAGGACGAGTCATAGCTGGGAAACTTGAAAAAAATTGTTTGCCAACATGGTTCTAGTCTGATGGAAAAATGGGATGAACAAGAGGGGTGGTTTCAGAGGGTAATGGGCTTGAATAATATGTAGAGCATGCTAGTGGGGTGTTGCTAGTTGGGCATTGGGACACACTCTCACTAACTCACCTTCAATATTTACCGCCAGTACACCAAATGGTCATGTAGATCCAGTGGCCATAATGTGTATCTCAGTCGGTTCGGCGTTCCAAATGACAGTGGAATTCAACCCCACTACCACCGCTGCATTGATGGATTTTTAACTACCAGTTTCATTCCTTATGAGGCCTCCCTATTGGTCCAACCGATGGTGGAAGTATCACACTGTCGCTTCTATCGCTACGGTAGTGAAAGTGGTGAGAGTGATTATCAATCTATGGTAGTGCCAGCTCACCAGCCCACCATGGCTACCACCTCCCTAAACCTGAGCTCACCCACCATGGCTACCACCTACCAGCTCCCGACCTCACCCACCCTGGCCGCCGCTCGCCCCAACTCGCCCCCCAGATCTAGAGAGCCGGGGCCGGGGATGGGGATAGAGACACCGCGAGCTTTGGGGAGGGGGAGGGAGAAGAGGATATAGGGGTCAGGATGAACGGGAGGGAGAAGGAGGCGGATGTCATGATGCCATCCATCTGGGTCGAGCTCATCTGCCCAAGTTGGAGGGATCGCGAGAACCTACATCTAAGAGGAATATTCGCTCCCAGGTCAGACCCAACCCACACAGCTTCTCAACCAAACAACAGGCCATCTGGGTCAAACTCGGGATATCCTAGTCCAACCCGCAATCCAAACACACGGTAAACTTATTTAGTGCATCTAGTCACCTGTTGGCTTGCGTGTACTCGATTGGGAGATTTTGGGGTTTGTGAGCGCTTCAGGGCTAGAATTGGGACATAGGCTAGTTTCTCGATGAAGAAATTTTATTTGGCTTCAATTCACTCTCCTCTAGTCACCTGCTCAGTCCTTCAATACTCATGAAATACATATACATATGCTTAACATGGGGCATTATATTACAACCATGACTTGTAGCTCCGAGGATAGCAAGCAAGGAGCCACCGCTAGCGTCATCAGAGATCATAGGGGAGCTTTCCAAGCCACATAGGCCATCTGGTATGACAAGGGCCTAGACGCATGCTCTATGGAGGCAATGGCGTGCATGGATGGTGCTAAATTTGCTGCGCAACTAGTTATACAGTGGGTAGCGATAGAGATTGATTGCCTCCAGATGGTACAACTATGGAACAAGGTGGAGACCTCACATTCAATCATTGATCCTATTCTGTGGGAGATTGATGAGCTTAGACTTGCCTTTCAAGAATTTTATCTTTCTTTCATTAGTAGGAATTGTAATAAGGTAGAACATTCTCTAGCTAAGGAAGTATCTGTTTTGCATCGCTCAGAGACGTGGCATGTAACTCTGACGTGCGTGTATGACCTGATTATGTTTGAGGCTTCGGACACTCTACTGCGATAATCTTAACCGAGGCGGGCAAAAAGGGTTTACCGAGGCGGGCAACTCGTCTGCCTCGAACAAAAGGTCATAGTAAATCATTGATTGACCAAGGCGGACTAGTTGCCCGCCTCGGCTAATGAAAAAAAGAAAAACAAATGGATAGGACCACCAAGCCCATCCAAGTGTCACCGCCGCTCGCCGGATCTGGCCTCCCCACCACCGAATCCGGCCTTCCCGCCACTAGATCTGATTTTCGCAAGAGTGCCATGAGCCACCGCCATCGCAGGATCCACCGGGGCGCGCAGACCCCGCCTAGAGTCGCCAGAGAGGCCCGCTCGCTGGATCCACGCAAGCAGCTCGCTAGATTTACCACGTGGCCGCCAAATCCGCCACCCGCCCACCGGATCCGCCACTAGCTTGTCAGAGGGGTAGGCACGACCACTAGCACCGCCACTAGGGCGTCGGATTAAGAGGGGCGGGCGTGTCGCTGCTCCAGAGCGGTGACTAGCCACATGCTGCTGCTCTAGAGCAGTGACTCGCCGGGCATCACTGCTTGCTTTGGAGGGTGGGAGGGAAAGGAGGGAGTGAGGGAGGGAGAGGAGTGAGAGATGGAGGAGTGAGGAGGGATGCGCTGCTTTGCTCTAGAGATGCACTGCGTGGGTGTAGAGGGAGGGAGGGAGGCGCGGGTGGAGAGGAAGCTGACGGGTGAGGGTTAGGGTTTCATCTCATCTCATATATATATATACTGTAATGTTGTTGTTGGGCTAAGATTGGTCGAGATGGATGGGAGTGGGCTCGGCCACATTAACCGAAGCGGGCTTTATAAGAGGCACACCTCCGTAAATGGGGGTATTTTTCGAGGTGAAAGCCTGCCTCTGTTAATATATTTTAGGTTTAACTGCCTCGGTAAATCGATTTTACAAGGCAGTTGATTATAACTGCCTTAGTTAATAAAAATGATCGCTTCGGTTAATCTCATGCATTAACCGAGGCGGTTCAAATGTCTGCCCGCCTCCAAGCTCGTTTGCCAAACGCCTCGGCGAAGTTTTATTGTAGTAGTGCTAGCTGACAATGAAAGGCAAGTAAGTCAAAAAAAAAACCATGACTTATAGCTTTTTGAACTCCTTGTTGAAGATGAAGGCCTAGAGCACGAGGGCAGTAGAGTGCTGAAGGCCAATAGCCTGGGGAAGGGACCGCCATGCCTCTTTGTGCCGACTTGGTTGAGAGATTCAGCTGCTGCTGCTGCTGGTCTCCATGTATTGGGAAATGCTACGGTACTCTCATTTTCTAATCTAAGAGGCAATAACTCAAAGAAATTTGTACTATTAATTTATTGAATTTTATAATAAAATGAATGAATGAATAAATAATAATCTAAGAAAAGGAAAAAAAAATCTCCCAAATCCTTTAATCATCGGAGGGAGGTAGCATTCTTGGTGTGCACCAGGCCAAGGGAGCGGCGGTGTGGCCGCGTGGGATCCAATGGCACACGTCAGCGTCACGGAAGCAACAACGGTCATTGGCATTAATTAAAAATTCCTTTGGATGCATAACGTGTATTTGGAATTTGACCATTGACACGACGGATTTTACTAGCTGACAGTCCGACACATAGATTAAAAAAACATGTTATACAATCTTATATCTTATTTTTTGTTAATGTCCGCTTCCGTGGTACTCTCTTCGTTTCAAATTATAAGTCGTTTTGACTTTTGTGGTGCATCCATTGCATCCATTTTGCTAAGGATCTAAATATAACAATATGTCTAGATACATAGCAAAGTGGATGAATAAAAAAGTTAAAGTGACTTATAATTTGGAATGGAGAGAGTATATAAGATCAATGAAGATCTCCAATGGCAATGCAACTATGATGCATAACAAGCAGATGTATTGATGCATAAAAAAAGTACATGTTAATTAGATGGATCAAAAAGATTTGTCAGGACAAAGGAAAAGTACACACACTACATGTATGTCACGTCCAAAGTTCCAAACAAAAAGATTTGCCACGCTCAACATATCATGCATGTATCAATTAGATCTAAAACAAATATTTTTAATCTAAAAACTTTCCTTTTTTATCTTATTTTACAAAATAAAAAATAAATAATATATATTTCATGTAGTACTACCTCGTAACAAGTGATCATAACCGTCTGATCTAATTAAATAAACAACCCATAGTTATTTAAGAGTACCACAACAAAGCACCATGCATTGTTGATCATAGTACTAAGTATTTTAGTGATGTCGTAATGAAATATGAACTAACTTGTTACTTAACTATTGGAGATGCCTAGGGTGTCCTCAATGATAACATGTAAATAGTTAGCTAGATGAAACTTAGAAATAATAAAAAATAACATTGTAATGGAGGGTTATGTGAACCGTGATAGGGTTATTTCTGAAAGATCGTGCTTGAATGATAGAGTTGTTTCTGGAAGGCCATACTACACTAACTATTTGAAAGTCCTAGTTGTTTGATTTCTCCTTGATAGATAATCAAACTCTTTCTAGACTAGCTATTTGAAAACCACTAGATACACCCTAATAGGACTAGAACCGTACAGGATGCACGAGCACTACTGCACAACGGGGCTGTAGTCCCGGTCCAAAAGGACCTCTAGTCCCGGGCTGCGAGCCGGGACTAAGGTTTTGGGACTAAATGTCCCACCTTTAGTCCCGAGCTACCAACCGGAACTAAAGGTTCTTTTTTCTTTTTTCTTTTTCTTTTCAATTCATTATTGATTTTGGTTTTCAGTTATATTGTTTTCCAATTTATTCTTTGTTGCTACTATTTGTATACGTTGCACCTATACGAGAGCGTTATTATTGCACACAAATAAAGTATGAAACTATATATATATATATATTATAGAGCTATACATATACGTACATACACATTATATTTATAAATAATATACAAGTAATCAAGTGTTCAGCCGCCGGTTAATGAGTTACACAAATGTTTGTCCGCCACTCAAAGCTCATACAAGTGTTCGTTCTTGTTTGGACTCTTCAAATTCAACCTAGGGTTGTGGTGGAACTCACCGTCTTCCGGGATGACATGATCGTTGATGAAACCTACGATCGTCTCCTGGATTACGACGAGTATTGTGTGCTTGAACACTTGTTCTTTCAATTCACACTCCTTCCATTTGCATTAATTAATGGAAAAGATATTAATATACATAAGATTTTTTTAGTTTCAACAAATAAATAAGATATGAATTTACTATATACATATGTTACTTACTTTTAGCATCTCTTTAGCAGGTGTAAATTTGCTACACCGCATGTACTCGCAAACGTAGTATCCACATAAATTGGTTTCGTACGGTTGTCTGGACACCCACTTATGTAGAATAGGAGGAGGGAGTGGCACTTTCAGATCCGTATGATATCTTTGTTGTAGCCAAGCCCAAGCCCTGCCCAATAAGTCGGTCGTTGATTAGGTATAGCATAGTAAATTAAAGGAGCAGGCAACGATAATTAACGAATGATAGAACTTACATCTGGATCATGTCTATCATGTCTTGGTACATTGCCAGCTCTTTTCTCATTGAGTCCCACACATTTATAGTTTGTTCCTTGATCTTAATCTCAATGAGTATCCAGTTATCCCTGCATTTGTTTATAGAGTCAACTTATATATATATATATATATATATATATATATATATATATATATATATATATATATATATATATATATATATATATATATATATATATATATATATATTAATGTTGGATTGACTAAGACATGATATAACACAACACTTTACCCCATATTGTAAGGGAAGAGTATCAACTCCTTATGCCTTTGGTTATAAAAGAACCTCCGGAGATTTTTCTCCATTTCCTTGATCTTCAGATTGAATGGATCTTTAGTCTTTGTGTCCTTGTACACGACATATGGATTGATAAAACCAATTCGATCGTCTTGTTTCAATCTGAGTTCTCTCATCATGTGTCTACACATCGTGAGCATAGTTATTACGAATACGTACATATGCTAGAGTGGGATTATTGATTAAAAGGAAGAATCACTTACAGATAGTAGCAACTTATGAGAGATTTGTCGAGAGCATCCATATAGACAAGCTGGTGTATTTCACTAAACTATACCCAGATCATGTCATCTCCACGAAAGTAGTGACGGTCTCTGACTTGGACGCCCAGATATTGTTCACTTTGATGTTATGCACAGAATCTCAAGTAGTACTCGTGCAGCTTGTACATTTGTGTACCAAGATTTTTTACCTTTGCAGAGTCGCATAGACTCCTGCCATATACGTACTTCCTCCGCCATTCATCAACAACTTCAGCCTCTTTAACAGTTGTTAGTTCCTCCCGACCGAGAAGTTGTTCTAATGAAAGCCCAGTCACATTCATTCACTTGGCGAGTTCATCTAAGTCCACATCATCAGGTACCAACATTTACATCAAGTTCATGTTGGAACCATATTGATTCTCAACCACTAGTGGCGGCACTGATTGCTGCGCTTATTGGCCGAGCTGTGCAACATCTTTCTCGGCTGCCTTCTGTTTCCTTTTGTCCTCCTTGATTTTCTTTGTGATAGTACGCTCATAGTCTGATAGTGGCAGCGCTGGTTTTTTACTAGCGGCATGCTTCTCGTCTTGCATAGCCTGCACCACTTGACATAGCTTTACACGAGGATACATTAGGTATGGCTTCTCTTGCTTTGCTCGTGCATCAGCTTTGGTCTTTTCAAAGAACGCTTTCACTTCTGCCTTGACTGAAGTATTAAGTTCTTCATCAGTCTTCTCGTATGAAAGCTTGGTCATCTTTGAGATCTTCGTGACCACAACTTGTTTATTCGGCGGAGGTGGTGGGACCGATCTCTGTGAGCCAGCAGGCCTCTTGTTCCTCGATGGACCAGCCGGTGCCGATGAGGCGGCCGTTGTTGGCATTGGTAGAGGTGCGGTTGAAGCTTGCTGTTGTGGAGGAGATTGAGCCGTTGACGACATTGGAGTATTTCGTGGAGGAGATACGGCCAGCGGTGGGGATGCAGCCTTGTCTGCTTGTATGAAATCATCGTCGTCATCGTGTCCCACGACACTGTGGTCATGTGGTGAATGGATAGACGGACTTGGGGAAGTCCTGGATTTGAAAAAAAAATGAACAAGGTATATACATGAGTGAACCATAATTAGATACAATACATAATTATTGAAAAGCAATTGCGTTCTGAGAAGATGTGTCATGATATCAAAGAGGGATGGAGGGAACACCAACTCAAAGCTGACAAGACATTGAACCACATCGTTCTATAGAGTAGCTAGATCAAAAGGATTGATTGCCTTCTAAGAAATTACATTGAAGAATGCACACAGCTTTACAGTGGCCAAACATACATGTGGAGGTAGAATTCCTCTTAAGGAAACCAGAAGCAGTTGCGTCATAATCACGTGGTAGTCGTGCGATTTTAAGTTGACAAATTTCTTCTCCGGCATGTTTATTATATGCTTTATATTGGAGGAGAACCCAGATAGGACTTTGATGCTGCTTAGGCACTCAAACATGCTTTCCTTCTCCTCATTGCTAAGAGTGTAGCTAGCAGGTCTTAAGTAATGACGTCCATCATCTGTCTTCTCTGGATGCAGATTGTCTCGTTCTTTCATGCACTTCAAGTCCTCTCGTGCCTCAAGGGTATCCTTAGGCTTTCCAAACACACCCATGAACCCTAGGAGATTGATACAAAGATTCTTTGTCAGATGCATCACGTCGATCGAGTGGCGGACCTCAAGGTCTTTCCAATATGGTAGGTCCCAAAATATTGACTTCTTTTTCCACATTGGGTCGTGCCCCGAAGCATCTTTTGGAACAGGTTCACTATCTTGTCCCTTTCCAAACACTACTTTCAAATCTTTGACCATCTTGAATACCTCTGCCCCATCTTGGTTGCCTGGCTTGGACCGGTGTTCTGTCATACCTTTAAAATATTTGCCTTTCTTTCTCAACTGGTGGTTCTTAGCAAGAAATCGACGATAGCCAAGGTACACGACCTTTCGACATTTTTTTAAATAGACAGCCTCAAGGTCACCAAAACAATGGGTGCATGCATTATATCCCTTATTTGTCAGTCCTGAAAGATTACTTAGAGCTAGCCAATCATTGATTGTCACGAACAACAATGCTCGTAGGTCGAATTCTTCCTGTTTATACTCATCCCACACACGCACACCTAGTTTGCTCTATAGCAGCTAGAGTTTCTCAACTAATGGCCTCAGGTAGACATCGATGTCATTGCCAGGTTGCTTCGGGCCTTGGATGAGCACCGACATCATAATGAACTTCCGCTTCATGCATAACCATGGAGGAAGGTTGTAGATACATAGAGTAACGGGCCAAGTGCTATAACTAGAGCTCTAGTCCCCAAAAGGATTAAATCCATCCGTACTCAATGCGAACCTTAGGTTTCTTGCGTCATCTGTAAAGTCTGAGAATTCTCTATCTAATTCTCTCCACTAGGACCCATCTGCAGGGTGTCTCAACATGTTGTCCACCTTACGGTCTTCTTTGTGCTATCGCAACAACTTTGCGTGCTCCTTGTTTCTAAACAGTCATTTTAGGCGTGGAATTATTGGAGCATACCACATAACCTTGGCAGGGATTCTCTTCTTCGGACGTTTTTCATCCTCAACATTGCCAGGATCATCTCGCAAGATCTTGTACCGTGATGCATGGCAAACAGGGCATTCATCTAAATTCTGTTGAACGCCACGGTACAAGATGCAGTCATTAGGACATGCATGTATCTTCTCGATTTGTAATCCTAAAGGACAGACGATCTTTTTTGCTTCGTATGTAGTGGTGGGCAATTCATTAGGCTTCAGAAGCATCTTTTTTTTGGATCTTCAGTAATTTCCTAAATGCCTTGTCAGATATACCATTCTCTACCTTTCACTGTAACAACTCCAGTGTCGTGCCTAGCTTTTTCTGCCCATCTTCGGCCGACGGGTAGAGTAATTTCTTGTGATCCTGTAGCATTTGGTCAAACTTAGCCTTCTCCTTTTCATTTTCACAATCTCTTTGTGCGTCACGAATGATATCACCAAGAGCATCGTCATCTTCAGCGATACTATTTTCTGCATCTGCCTCTTCTTCAACTTCCTCCATCGCGAAGTCACAGTATTGAGCAAAAACATCGTCAGGGTCCACTTGTTCTTCTTCGCCTTCTTCCATCATAACACGGTCTCTCCGTGCTTGGTCCAACAAATGTAGTTTGGCATGAAACCCGACTTGAACAAGTGCAAGTAAATACTTCTTGAGCTACAAAATTCTTTCAAATTCATACACACGGCACATGGGCAGCACATAAAACCATCGCGCTTGTTTTCCTCTGCCACTCTATAGAATTCTCGCACAACCTCAATGAACTCATTGAAGCGGCGATCGGCATTGTACATTCAATGGCGTGTCATTATCTGCATTATATGACATCACATAATTAAAAGCCTAGCATGAGAAAAGAGCGCGGCACAACCTTGTCTAATTGAGTTCAAAATTTTATAAGTGGTTCATCATTTCATAAAATTAATTTATGGACGTTAATAAAAAGATAGCAAAATCATAAAATTTGTATTTTTCTATTAAAAGGTGTAATTTTATCTCTAAATATAATTAATTTGAAGAATTTTTAAAGTTAAAATAAATTTGTTTCAAAATTACAAAGAATCAACATTATTTAATATTTTAAAATGAGAACATGAATAAATTAAAGTAAAAAGTATCCTAAAAAGTCTATAATAGAACTAAACATTATATGTGTATACTACTTTCTAGGTACTATGATTAGCATCGTTCATAAAAATTCAAACATGAAAAGTGATTGGAGCTAGCAATATGAAATAAAATAGCCATATATAACATGGATTTACATATGGTGTTGCTAAAACATAGGAGGATGAAGCTAGCAACCTTTCAAACAAATCGACGACGGCGTAAAAGCGTTTGAAGTGGATTGATCGCCGGAGATGAGACAAGCAAGAACAATAGAAGAACAAGCAACAAGAACATGAACAAGGAAGGGCTCGGGCAGGAAGCAAAAAGAGGGAGGTTCAATTTATAGGAGGAGGTTTTAATCCCGGTTGGTAACACCAACCGGGACTAAACCTAGTCCTATACTCCCGATCGGTGCCACGGACTAGGACAAAAGCTGTAATCCCGGTCCGTGGTGTCACGGAACCACCCAAATTATAAGAGCAAAAGTACAAAACACAATCGCCGGAGCAATTAAATTTCCGTACTTAAGCTCCTATAACTCCGGTAGTCCAATAAAATCATGAGGGATTTCAAATCAACCAACATACAAGCCAAGATCGTAGTGGTCCAACATAACAGGTCATATGTTACATCCATTTCATAAGTAATTCAACATATATCGGAGTTCAGTAGAGTTATTACAACTCAAGTTCAAAATTAGCGGAAGCAAAGTAGTTTGAAAATAATATCACCTTAATTCAAATACATGCCAGTACCAAGGTTAATTTCCCATAAAAGCATGAGAAACAAGATAGCTCAGACGGATCATGCCCATGATCACACTCCGCCACTACAGCAGGAGTCTTCCAAAACTCGTGGGAATAAACCCTGAGTACGAGAAGGTACTCAGCTAGACTTACCCGTCATAAACCAGAAATAATGACACCAAGGAGTATGCAAGGCTTTCTTTCAGTGGGCTAGCTTGACTCATTTGCAAAAAGCATAAATGATCATGAATAAACCATTTTAAGCACTTTTACATCATCTTTGTTATAACCTATTAATCTAGGTAAGCACCTATGCTAAAGCAATCACTTGATTAACCATTAACATCAAAGGTTACCATTTTAGGTTTAGCATTTCCAACATCATCCACATAACCATCCGTGTTCCATAATCATTACTACGATGCAGTAACTCGAGTCAAGTGTTCACTATCCAGTGAACGATGGCGATTCGAATCGATTATTAACCAGCTGGTAAGTTATTCCTCACAGAAACCTCACTCACCCGCTAAAGTGAGGTGTTGGTCACCGAGTCAACCATTCAGGTAAAGTCGCAAGCTTGCTAGGAACCACTTGTACCCGGGGGCCGCACGACTGCTCTTTGGCCTTATCATCACGCCCCCGTATCCTGCCACTACTACTCCGGTACAGTGCGTTGCGGGCAATCCACTCGGCCCGAATAATCTCCCAGCTTCGCGGTCGGAAGGTACTTTATCCGGCCAGCTAAATGTGAGGCATGCATTCAACATGACCCGAGACCCAACAACGGACGGTCCTTAATCGACACAGGCGGAAACTACAAGCACCCCAGAACCCTGTCTGGTTGCCCCATACTTATTCCGCCCGGTCTCCAAATTATCCATCAACACTTGGCTATTTCTAGGATATCATCCATTCCATAGCTAAAGTATTTCAGTAACCACCTATAGTTGCCGGTGACAGGAAATCACCGATCGCTACCGGTCTAAGCAGGGCTAAGCAATATTTTCGATCCTGAACCAAAATAGGATTCCAGGCATATTTACGGGACAAGGAAAGGATATATATGCAACAAGTGTTTTCAATCAACTCCTATAACTTAATGCAACAATACATATATAACATATACATATACTCAATTGCTTTTGTAAAGTAGGAGGCTTAGAATACTCCGGGGCTTGCCTGGGATCGAACACTAGGTTAGTGATTGACAGATGACACTCGCTTGGCGAGCATCTCCCATCCCGACACTTGCTTAATCCTTTAATCTTCGGGATAGGTCCACCAAACACCATCTTCAAGTTTGGCTTTAGCATCTCATCCTTCACGTGGTGCATCTAGCATACCTAGATGAGATGCAAGATGCATGTGTATGAATATGATGAATGGTAACACAAGATGCATCACATAATCATTCATGTAAACACACGATTAAGACATAGACACCAAAAGCTATTTAACTAACATCACACAACCAATGAAAGAGGGCAAGCACATCAAGCATAACACAAGTTTGACAAGATCACAAGTATCTTAACTTGGCCATCATCAAGGGTATAAGCCACACTTAGCAACACATGGAGTAAACAACCATAACTAGCATCAGACAATTTCTGGACTGCAAACAACATCTACATGTTTGGATCATAACTGGAGTTATACAAATCCAATAGCCATGCAACAAGACATTCTGGAAAGCTTATGAAATTTTCTATAATTAATCTTTAATCATCTTAGCATGATTCTCAAGTTAACCAAGTCAAACATGTATAAATACAGAATCTGGTCCAGAGATTACAGAGAACAACTATTTCTGGAACCCAACTTGAAACAGTCATTACTCACAAACTATAAGGTCAAATGCCACCAAAATTTAATACAAACTATATTAATGAGTTATCTACAACTTTGTTATAAGCATGTTTCTCAGAAAACATCATTTTCATGGTGCAATTACCAAAGTCCCAGAAACTGTCCAGGAAAGCATCAATTGCAAGAATAATTATTAACTTACATTCCAAACATACATTTGGCCACAACCAATGTAACCATCATAAAGTGCATGTTAAATGATCACCAAAAAGCATAGTGCTCATCATTAAATAATTTCTTTTAATGTATTTCTTAATTTATTTAAATAGCAAGGTGAAATAATAAACATATACCAAAAGTCCATAATAAAACCTATAAAAATTACAGTAGCTCTTACATATACCCGATAGTCTACTGTACAAATTTCAAGCCATTTGGACATGTATATCAACCTCTATGAAAAAGACAAATTGTTATTGCAAGAATTCATGTGAGAGCAAGATACACTAATAACTCACTCAAATGGCAACAAAAATTCATGAAATTTTTACCACACATTAAACATCATATGAGTAGCATGACACAAAAGTTTCACTTCATTTGGAGCCCTAGATCTACAGTTATGAAAATGACAAATACATCTAGCATTAAAAACCTAGCTGCACAAATCTATTTTTACAGAGAAAATTTTAAACTAAAACATGCCATATTATAGATCTACTGCATAGAGAATTTCACAAGGATTCCAAAAAGTACTCATTTACTATTTTACGATTTTTCTACAATTTACTATGAATTTTCAAAGTTCCTGCAAAAATAATTACGAATCAGTCCTTGCGGCACTATTCACATGAGTCACTAGTTCTGCAGAAAACCCCCTGAACTTGTTTCCCTCTTACACGTGGTTCCTTCTTCTTCTTCCTTACGATGGACACAGAGACGGACGGAACGGTCGGGCTCGAGCCATCGATCTCGGTCGCGGGGTGGCTCGCCGGCAAGGAGCGCCAGCGGCATGGCCGCGCGGGCACCGGGGCTCCCGCGCACTGGCTGGAGGGTGAGGCTCAACTTCCGTTGCTCCAGACACCTTGACCACAGAAGCTGGCGGCCCAGCGGTCACGGCTGCACTGGCAGCAGACTCCGGCGACCGCGGGACTAGGAGGAAGGACGGGGGAGGTGCAGTGAGGCGCGGCGGACACGACTGGGTGGTTCGCTTGGACGAAGGAGGGTTGAAGGAGCAGAGCCACGCGGAGACAGGGAGCTCGGTCGGCCCTGCCATGGCGGACACGTCCGCACGAGCGGCAAGGGTGAGGGGGAAGCGCGAGAGCGAGGGAGGCGAGAGCGACTGCGCTGGAGTGGATGGGGAGTGCCTGCTGCCGTCCCACGCGTGAGAGGAAGAGCGAGCTACGAAGGAGCACACGGCAGTAATGGTGGGGCACGCTCTCGTGCATGAACACCACGTCCAGGACGCGTGTCTCCATTGCGGCAGTACGTCGGACACCTGGCGTGCGTCGGTGGGGCTGAGGTGGGCGCCAATTTTAGGCCTCCTACAAGCCGAATTGGACCTTAGACCAAAAACAAAGTTTGAAGCCCACATGATACCCTCCAACTTTCATTAAGAATGTTCATCCATTAGGGCAACAGATTAGCAGCTAATTACCTTCCAAAACAGCAGTGTCAACGACTTAACAATCTTCACTTTGGGCTCCAATTCCCTAGCCAAAACTTGGTCAAACAGAATGCAACTTTTCCTGTGCCTTCTCCATAGAGTTATGTCCAACTTCTATTTTTGGATCAAGTCAAGTTGCTTAACGAAAACACGAGAACGCGGCATGCCAACCGTAATAGTGCTGGAATTCCCAGACTTAGAAATATTTCTAAGTGCTGAAAACTGCGGCAGATTCAATCTTTGTGACTTGGTTTGACTTACTTCCATGCTGATCTGGCTCTTGTTCCAAAAACAAAGTTTCTTCTACAAAACACGAACTACAACTTTCATTTAAGGTCCAACATCAAAACTGGTATAGAAACTATATTTCTACTTTGACCAAAGTAGGATCACGATAAAGCTTAAATTATCCTTTTTGATCAATTGGAGCATTTTCTGGGCATTTGCTTAACACGAACCTTTCATGACTTTTGTTGTAGAGTCCATCTAGAGTCATTTGGGCAAGGTTGCAAGGTTTGGTTGATGACCTATATTTCCATCCACTTAATAATGCAATTCCAACACTTAGTAAAGTCATTCCAACAAGAATATAACTTATCATTTCATGTGACTTTTTGATTCCAAACGTCATGAAACTTTTCCAGTGACCAATATAGATAGGTACTAAGGTGAGACACATGAAGATATTGCAATAACACCACCCAAGCATATGT
Source organism: Saccharum hybrid cultivar R570 (assembly GCA_038087645.1). Taxonomy (NCBI): domain Eukaryota; kingdom Viridiplantae; phylum Streptophyta; class Magnoliopsida; order Poales; family Poaceae; genus Saccharum; species Saccharum hybrid cultivar. The sequence continues at coordinate 9,378,053 of JAQSUU010000275.1, read as the reverse complement.
ATTGAAAATTGCATATATGTAAAGCAAGGGTGCAACATCCAAGTTTAGGTTAGGGCTCGCTTCCATAGGTTTGACCTTGACATCTTCATCACCACTTAATCTACCATGTTTGAGCTTAAACCCACTGCTTAACTGGTGGCAAACACCTTGGGTGTTACACGTGGAACCGACCGGGACTAAAGGCAGAACTTTAGTCCCGGTTGGTAACCGTGCTGCTAAAATATAGGAGGATGAAGCTAGCAACCTTTCAAATAAATCGACGACGGTGTAGAAGCGTTTGAAGTGGATTGATCGCCGGAGATGAGACAAGCAAGAACAATAGAAGAACAAGCAACAAGAACATGAACAAGGAAGGGCTCGGGCAGGGAGAAAGAAGAGGAAGGTTCAATTTATAGGGGGAGGTTTTAATCTCGGTTGGTAACACCAACCGGGACTAAACCCAGTCATATAGTCCCGGTCGGTGCCACGGACCGGGACAAAAGCTAGTCCCGGTCCATGGAACCGACCGGGACTAAAGGCACCAACCGGGACTAAAGGTACCTCCCGACAGCGCCTGACAACAGAGCCGTTGGCGATGGACCTTTAGTCCCGGTTGGTAACACCAACCAGAATTAAAAATCTATTTAGTCCCTATCGCTGAAATCGCCGAGACTAAAGATATTTTGGACGATCGACGAAAGGTCAGTGTGTAGTAGTGGAGAAAAAGAAACATAAAACCCACACGGCAAGATGGTGCGGCTCACATCCTCGCCCTTGCTGCCTTGCAGTTGCAGCCTCCACCGCTCACCACGGCGGTCTTGCATGCGTGTTGCCATGGCCAGCACCAAGAAACAAAAAGCCAGCCGCGAGAACACAGCGCGATGCAACACTGTGCTGCATGTATGGGCGGAGACATACGAAAGTGAAAGCATCAAGACTTTATCGGCCGCCGCGCGTAGCGGACCATGACGAGACCGACCGGGTCTAGGCGCCTGGCGTGCCGGAGACCTCCATCCTCACCCACCCAGCACAATGGCACCAAAAGCCAGGTTCAAACCATCAAAAGCGCTAGCCTGCAGCTGACCACAGCATGCCCAATGCTTTGTGGTGGGATGGTAAAAAGTAAAAACTAATAAAAAGGTTAGTGCCATCGTATCATATTGGGTTTGGATCTACCGTCGTACTGCCTGGTTATTGTCCTGGCAGTGGTGGCCGTGGGGTGTGGTGGCTGGGTGATGAGACGATGGACCTCTGCTGCTGCTGCTGGTGTGCCTGGGGGCTTTCACGCACAACAGATCGACCACACGCTTTTTCTCCCGCGGTGCATGTGCGACGTGCGAGTGTGACCACAGAACACCGGTGGCCTGTGTGGCTGTGTGTCACCACTAATCACTAGTACTAGCTATCTACGAGAGTAGGTGCAACGGTCCAGGTGTCCAACTAATCTCAGCGTCATCTGTCTCTGTCTCTTCTCTAACCCTATAATACACCAATTCAAATTATCCTACATCCACCCAACAAATCTCCCCTCCACAGTCATGAACTAAACTACATCCACTCCACAAAATGCACACAAAAATAAACCACTCTAAAAACATGTGCACCAGATTAACTCTGACTTATTCTCTCTCCTTGCTCAACCATATCCGACGGTCCTCCTTATTTGGATCTGCAGTACCCCTAACGCTCTCGGCCCCCTCACACTCGCGGCACGGACGCAACTCCCGCGCGGTCTCAGTTCGATTCCCACCTCCCGCCCCGTTGTTTTTCCCTTTTTCGTGGAAACAAAAGCTCACAACATCGTCGTCCTCCTCCTTCCCCCCAATCGCACGCTACTCCCTCGACCGACAATGGCCTTGCTCCGCGCGACGATTGTTGAATCTGGCCCTTCACCGGCCGCTGCTGCCTGGACGCGGTCACGGCCAGGCCAGGGGATGGTGAGAAGTGGCAGGTAGGGTGGATCCGGCGCGATCGGCCTAGATCCGGCTCCTGGATGGCGAGAGGTGGCGACTATTGAGTGGACATGAGGAAGAAGGGCGGCCAGATGAGCATTAACCCCGTTCATGCTGGTATGCGGTCTTTCCTTCCCTTTTCTTGCCTCCCCTTCGTTGCCTATGGAATTTGCTGATGATTGTGGGCCTGCTTGGTTTACAACCAAAAATTGCCATGCCAAAGATTTGGCAAGCCAAAACTAGATAAAAAAAAGTTGCCATAGATTTGGCAAGCTAAATGTGAGAGGTTGGCAAATTTTGGTAGCCAACCAAACAGTAGCCAAAATCATGGCATACCAAATTTTTGGCATAGCAAATTTTGGAAGCCAACCAATCAGGCTCTGTGTCTGATCCTTAATCAACGAAATTGGTACTAGTACCTATTTTGAGTGTTCAACTACTCATCATTGGTCAGATGGTGATGTAGTTCCAATTCAGAATAATGGTCAATGATGCTTTGTAAATTTTGTAGTGGCCCGTACTTGCAGTGGCGAACAATAGTTGGTGGTGGACTTGAATCAGCACACAAGTAACTCTGTGTAAGTTAAACGAACTGCTGTTGTTATAAAAAAGTTGTAAAAAATTAGATCGAGCTTGGGGCTACTCCAGTTAAACTTAAGTCCTTTTGCTACTAGATACATTAGAATATCCATATTTTATTGGCCTTGCTAAAATATGTTTGTTCCTGCGGTTCATATTTTGGTAGTCATTTATTTTTATGATACCAATTTTGGTGTAGCTGCACAAAGACTATATTTGTTCCTGCAGTAGATAGTCATCTTGTATTCTTGTTTATCCTGTTAGATGGGCTTGCCTGACCAAAGAATATAATATTTTTTAGATAATTTGATAATGTAGCTATCTACTATATAAATTGCACAATTCTTCCATATTGCGTGGTGTCCATGAATAATTGCAAATCAATATTTTTATCAGCAGGTGATATCCATGAAAAGAAGTCTCAATTTGGATCCACTCTCACCTGCTGCTTTACTCATGCTTGGCGTTTTGCTGTTTCTACTGTTTTCTACCTAAGTATGATGTTGTGGACCAGACCCCTTAGACTGTATGTATCTCTATGACTGACATTGTCAACCTCGACCATACATTGGTGGGCACATAATTTGCATGCTAATTTTTCACAGTTTTCTCCACACAAATTACTACTATTCTTTTGATGGAACAGCATGGCTCCTAGCCTAGATCATCATAGTGGACATCAATATCATAAAGAAATAGCAGACATTATTATGAATAGCCAAAACAATAAATAGGACATTTTTTTGAATGACTTATTATTATTTGTTATCACAGACTTGTTGCTGCCTTCCCCCGCAAAGAAGAACAAGATCAGCAAGAATGCCGAAGAGGGTGAAATATTCTTTCGACAACTTCTCATTCAAGGTAAACTATTATCTAAAAAATTCACTGTTCCAATGCATAAGAGTTTTTCTTTTCTGAATCTTGTCTTTGATGACTAAATTGTCCTTTCCTTCTTTTTTCGGTGATGTGCAGAACACCTCTCAGCTAGCATCCATGAACTACGACCTGATGACAAAGCACAACTTGGATCCTTTGCAGTCCTCAAAATAAACCTTGATATCAGAGCAGTAAAGGTAGGTAATAATGTTCCATTTCTGAATATCGTAAGGTACTGGACTGGACATTAGTAGAACCTAGCTACACTATTCTTCAGTTTTTGTTAGTCAGGAACTGAACCTCATGAGTCACCACACCAACAAGCTTTGACCGAATGATTGCAGTTTTATCTAGAACATGTTGCCCAGTTAATGAGCACAATTAAAAGTCAAATGCGCGCCAAATCCAAATCATATGTAGTGGTGAGACGAAGTATTTATAGGGAAGCTTCTTCACATGAAGATAGGCAAAATCAGATTGCTAATATGCAATAGCTTGCACTGAGAGTCTGAGACTATGCATCATCTCAAGATAGGATGGTATCCACCATTGTAATATCTGACAACAGGTTGCAAATACATAGTGGATATAAACCTTGTTTGTAGAAAGATGGCACAATAGGTAGCAATGTAAATCCCTCCTTTTTTAAGAAAATATTTCTAAAACCTGTAAGTCCATAAGTGTGCTGAATTGGAACGTTTGGTGCCTTTTACAATGTTTGCACCAACAGAAACAACAGCAATGCTCCTACCTGAAAGGTCCTAATTGATCAGAGGGGGGGTGAATAGCCTAATTTAAAATCTACAAAACACTAGGTAAACTTGTTAGACAACTAATTGGCAATAAAACTTTTTGTACTAGCTCTAATAAGTGTTCCAAGCCACCTATTCCAACAATTCTAGTTGCTATGTTCTCTAAGTCAATCAATGGCTAAGTCACTACGAACTCTCAAAAGCTAGCTACACTAAAGAGCTCAACTAGGTGATAAGCTACACTAGCAAAGGTAAGACAAGCTCTCAAAACTAATTACACTAAAGAGCTTGCTACAACTAGTTTATGGGAATGTAAATAAGAGGAATGCGATCTTTATACCGCCGCATCGAGGAATGAACCAATCACAATAATAAGAAGACCAATCACCGGGAGAAGTTCAATGAATCAATCACAATGGAAACACAAGATTTTTCTCCTATGGTTCATGTCCTTTCTGGCATGCTAGTCCCCATTGTGTCGACCAACACTTGGCGATTCGGTGGCTAAGAGGTGTTGCACGAACCTCATCCACACGTTGGATACCGCAAGAACGGACTCACAAGTGAGGTAACTCAATGACACGAGCAATCTAATAGAGTTACCTTTTGGCTCTTCGCCGGGAAAGGTACAATACCCCTCTCAAGATCACCGGAGCCAGCCACGAACAATCAACAACTCGTGCTAGACCTCTACCGCTGCTCCAAGCCATCTAGGTGACGACAACCACCAAGAGTAACAAGAACTCCGCAGCCACAATGATCCCCAAGTGCCACTAGATGCAATCACTCAAGCAAATGCACTAGAAATCATTCCCAATCTCACTTTGATGATGAATCAAAGATGGAGATAAGTGGGAGGTGTTTACTTTGGCTCACAAGGATGTAAAGTATATCAAAGTGCCAAGAGAGATAGCTTGGAGCCGGTCAAACACTATTTATAGAGTCTCCAAAAACAAAAGAGTCGTTAGGGTCACGAAGGGGCTCTCTTCGCACTGATCGGATGCTCTGGTTAGGATGACCGGATGCACCCGAGCCAACGTCCGATCGCTAAGATCTCACCACGTGTCCCCATTTTAAATCACTACCGCTCGATCTCAATGGTCATTTCTTAATTACGTGAAATGTTAAGTAGTGACCGGACTCTGAACCACCAAGAGTCAGATCATTTCCAGAGAGGTTCTAGAGCCATTTTCTATTGACTGGATGCATCTAGTTAGGGTTGACCTAAAGCGCCCGACATCCGGTTAGTACATCGCTACTCAGCTTGTGTGCCACGTTAGCTGGACCTGACAATCAACAGTGATCATGTAATGTCCAATCCACAGTGTCTATTCGACCTCAAAAAGTGACCGGACACGCCAAAGCTAGCGTCCAGTCACTCCTTGCCGCTCTCAGCCAGCTGCGCTGCCTCGACTAAAATTGACCGGACACGCCGAGGTGAGTCCGGTCACCTCGCGGCCAGCGTCCGGTCATGCATCTTCTCCTCTTTTTCTTTTACTAAGTGCTCAACCACTTCGTCCTTGCTTCCAACTTGCTAACCACAGAGTGTATAACTTGTGTGCATGTGTGTTAGCATTTTTCAACGTATTTTACAAGGGTCACATGTTAGCACACTAGGTTCCTATATGCAATGCATGAATCAAGTCACCTAGTGGCACTCGATAAACCATTTAGCCAAAGAATTACCTTCTTTATAATACGGTTATCGATCCTAAATGTGATCACACCCTCTATGGTGTCCTGATCACCAAAACTAAAACCCTAAGTAATACAATTGCCTTGATCTCCATTGGGTTTTGTTTTTCTCTTTCTTCTTTTCTAAGTTGAGCACTTGATCATTTCTTGGTCATCACCATGCACCATGATCATCTTCTTAGCTCCATCACTTTGATTGTACCAATCTCATTTAATCCACATACTTAGCATAGACATTAGTACTAAGGTTTTATTAATTAGCCAAAACCAAACTAGGGCTTTCAATCTCCCCTTTTTGGTAATTGATGACAACCTTTTTCACAAAGATTTTCAATAAAATTCTTTTGGATTCATGTTGCTTGCCCAAGCATTTTACCATTTCTAAAGGATTATGGACAAGTTTTATCAACCTAAATTGTTAGTATTAGCTCTCCCTACATATGTGCTAAGAGTTTGGATTTGAAAGCTTGCACATATGCATGGATTGAAAGTTTGGGAGAGTAATAGCTACCAAATGATGCTAAGATGTAAAGTATGGACCTTTGAAGCGTGATACCAATTGGAGTTTTTGAACACCATCCTTAGCACCATGGTTAGTTAGATAGCACTTGCAAAACATGAACACTAGATACCTCATGAGATCAACATTATAAACAAGGTTCTAGTACTACTTGTAAAACATGCAAGGCATATCTAACTATCATCCTACGCATGCTAGTTTTCATTTTTATCAATCATTTTCTATAATCTAGCATACACTACACAAGCATGGATAAGGAATTTTAAAACTTGTGCCATGTAAGCAAACATATGTAATGCACATATAAATGCAACATTTAAGTTTATGAGCTTGCTCCCCCTACTTGTGCGCTTTAAATTTTAATTGATCCCCTTACAATGTTATTTCATTTGTTTGGCTCCCCCTATCACACTATCTTTGTGAATTTTTTCTCCCCCTTTGGCATCAATGACTACAAAAGGTGAGCTCAAATTTTAGATAGGTTAGAGTGAAACCATGATAGGTGAGGATCATTTTTCTAATTTAGTTCAATCTATCACTTGCAAAAGATATTTAACTCGATTTGATCCAAGGACAAGCTTCTTCACACCTCCAAGTGAGGGTTATCATACACCATGTTAAGTTAAATACTTATAGCTCATTTTCTAGATCAAACACTAAGTTCACAAGCCCACAAACATGTCATATGCTACTACTAGGTCCTTTCAAGCATAGAAGTAGTAGTGGTACCATACAAGCATCAAATTCATTTGATTTTCATGAATGAGCCTAAGACAGTGAGGGATGACTAGATGCATTAAAACAAGTCCTTAGAGGTGAATGGATGAATGACTTGTCAATCAACTTTACCTTGCTTTGCTCGAAGGATAGGCATGTCATATAATAGGGGTGCATGAACACATATTTGAGAAGTTAAGTATGTTCAATTCATTCCTTAGCTTGCAAAACCTCTTTGCATCAAGTGGATTGGTAAAGATATCGGCAAGTTGATCATCGGTGCCCACATTCTCAATTGAAATGTTCCCTTTTTGTTGGTGATCTCTAATAAAATGATGGTGGACATCTATGTGCTTTATTCTTACATGTTGAACCGGATTGTTTGTGAGCTTCACGGCACTCTCATTGTCACATAGCAATGACACTTGTTTAAACTTGATTCCAAAATCATTCAAGGTGGCCTTCATTCAAAGAATTTATGCACAACAACTATCGGCGGCTATGTATTCGGCTTCAGCGGTTGAAAGTGCAATACTATTTTGCTTCTTTGATGACCAAGAAACAAGTGATCTTCTCAATAGTTGACGTGTGCCTGATCTGCTTCTTCTCTCAACTTTGCATCCCACATAATCTGAATTGGAATATCCTATTAGCTCAAACTTTGCTCATTTGGGATACCACAATCCAATATTTTATGTATGCTTTAAGTATCTCAATATTTTGTTTGTTGCCTTTAAATGTCTTTCTCTTGGTGAGGCTTGAAATTTAACACACATGCATGCACTAAACATCACATCTAGTGTTGATGCAGTTACATAGAGTAGGCTTTCAATCATAGACCGATACATCTTTTAATCCACCATATTACCACTTGCATTACTATCTAAGCTTCTATTTGTCCCCATTGGTGTACTAATTCCCTTTGCATCTTCCATACCAAATTTCTTGAGCATGTCTTTGATGTACTTTCCTTGACTCATAAATGTACCATTCTTCAATTGCTTGATTTGAAGACAAAGGAGGTAACTAAGCTCTCCAATCATAGACATCTCAAACTCACTTGCTATTATCTTTCCAAACTCCTCATATAAATCTTGAGTGGTTGATCCAAATATGATATCATTAATATAGATTTGCAACACAAACAAGTCATTTCCAATCTTCTTGGTCAAGAGAGTGGTGTCAACCCTACCCACAATGAACCCTTTAGAGAGTAGGAAATCTCTCAATCTCTCATACCATGCTCTTGGTGCTTGCTCCAAGCCATTCAAAGCCTTTCTAAACTTGTAAACATGGTTGGGCTTCTTCTAATCTTCAAAACCGAGAGGTTGCACAATATACATAAGCTCATTAATGTACCCATTAAGAAATGCACTTTTTACATCCATTTGGTATAACTTGATGTTGTGGGCACAAGCATAGGCTAACAGGATCCTAATTGCTTCCAATCTTGCAACAGGGGCATATGTTTCTCTAAAGTTAAGACCTTCAACTTGAGTGTAACCTTGATCTACTAATCTTGCTTTGTTCCTTATAACTATCCCATTTGATCTTGCTTGTTCCAAAAAACCCATTTGGTTCCAATCACATTATGATCCTTAGGCCTCTCAACTAATTCCCATACTTAATTTCTCTTGAAGTTGTTTAGTTCCTCATGCATAGTATTGACCCAATCAACATCCTTCAAAGCTTCCTCAATCTTCTTAAGTTCAATGGATGATACAAATGAGAAGTGTTCACAAAATGTTGCCAACCTTGATCTTGTTTGAACACATTTTGAGATATCACCAATTATGAAGTCCAATGGATGATCTCTTGCAATATTTGTTGGTTGGAGCACTTGAACTTGATTGCTTGCACTTGGTTGGTCATTTGGTTGAGATGATGTACTAGCCATTTGTTGATCCTGCACATGAGATGATGAACTAGCTTGATTTTGATCATGAGAACCACTAGCTTGCACATTTGAGTTAGAAAGCACTTGATCTTTGTCATCATCAACTTCAATCACTTCTCTAGGCCTTATGTCATCAACATCCATATTCTTCATTACATTGGCCAATTGAGTGCCTCTCACATCATCTAGATTCATATCTTCCTCTTGGAAACCATTGGTTTCATCAAATTCCACATCATGAACCTCCTCAAGAGTATCGCTAGCCAAATTCCAAACTCTATATGCCTTCCTTGTAGTGGAGTAACCAAGCAAGAAATCTTCATCACATTTCTTCTCAAACTTTCTCAATCTTGTGCCTTTCTTTAATATGTAGCATTTGTAACCAAAGACCCAAAAGTATGCAATATTTGGCTTTCTTCCATTCAAGAGCTCATAAGATGTTTTCTCCATCATAGGATGACAATAGAATCGGTTGTCGTGTTGATTGTTTCGGCCTAAAATGAATGACTCACATTATACTCACTCAATATTGATCTTGCCATGTCAATCAAAGTTCTATTCTTCCTCTCAACTAGGCCATTTGATTGAGGAGTGTACTTGGCTAAAAATTGATGCCTAATCCCAAATTCATCATACAGCTCATCAATTCTTGTATTCTTGAACTTGCTACCATTGTCACTTCTCACTTTCTTGATTGTGGTTTCAAACTCATTGTGAACTCTCTTAATGAATGATTTAAATGTAGCAAACACATCACTTTTATCAACAAGAAAGACCACCCATGTGTATCTAGTGAAATCATCCACAATCACAAATCTATACTTGTTGCCACCAATGCTTGCATATGTAGTTGGCCCAAATAAGTCCATATACAATAACTCAAATGTCTTAGATGTGCTCATGATGCTTTTCTTTGGATGAGTGTTGCCTACTTGCTTTCTGGCTTGACATGCACTACAAAGCTTATCTTTCTCAAATGTGATATTTTTCAAGTCTCTAACTAAGTCATGCTTCACTAACTTATTCAATTGTTTCATTCCAACATGACCAAGTCTTCTATGCCATAGCCAACCCATGCTAGATTTAATGATCAAACATATTGAGAATTGAGCTTCTCTAGCATTGAAATCAACCAGGTATAGATTCTCATATCTAAATCCTTTGAATATCAAGTTAGAGCCATCTACACTTATGATCTCTACATCATCAACTCTAATATGCACTTAAAATCAAGATCATAAAGTTAAGCTACCGATAATAGGTTGAAGTTCAAACTCTCTACTAGTAGCACATTAGCAATGCTCAAGTCATTGGATATTGCAATCTTATCAAGCCCTTGAGCTTGCCTTTGCCATTATCACTAAATGTTATACTATCAATTCTATTGCCATCATTCTCATTGATTGAATTGAACATTCTTGAATCACCGATCATGTGTTGCATGCACCCACTATCAAAGCATCCAATACCTTCCTTTGGCTTTGTAATTTACCTACAAAAGAAGATCAATTCTTTTTAGGTACCCAAACTTGCTTGGGTCCTTGAAGATTAGTTACCAAGATCTTTGGTACCCAAATGGCCTTCTTCTTTTCGCTCACAATTAGTGTACTAATGAACTTAGCCTTCACACCATTCACACCCTTAGTAAGCAAATAACAAGAATCAAACTAGATTGGGGATATATTAGTATTCTTGTTCTTGTTCTTGCAATATTGCTCTAAGTGCCCAACTTGCTTGCATCTATTGCAAAACCGACCATTGCTCTTCACAAAACTAGCTTTGGGAGTAGCAAAGGCTGCCTTGCCTTTCTTTGGGGTATAGCCTAATCCCTCTTTGTTAAGAGAGAACCTTTGACTACCCAAACACTTTAGCAAGCAGATGAGCTCATCCACCTCTCTTGAGAGTCTCATTCTCAACCATTAGTGAGGCATTACAAGTGAAACCATCACTAGTAGTAGAGGTAGAAATGATGGTGGTAGTGGATGATGAGCTACATGAAGGGTTAGTGGGAGCAATAACAATTGGTTGATAAAATATTCATCAATTAAGTCACAATTACCCTTTCCTTATCTTGTTCAAGGAGCAAGGAGTGTGCTTTTTCAAGCTTGGTGTGAGATTTGCCAAGCTTCTCATGGGCTTCCTCTAGCCTCTCATGAGTAGCATTGAGCTCATCAAAGGATTGCTCAAGCGCATCAAGCTTCTTTTGTAAATCTTTGCACTTCTTGCTCTTCTTGTGAATTATGGAATTAGCTTGTTCTAGCATGTCCATGAGTTATTTATTAGAGAATTCATTATCATCATCACTATCACTTTCACATTCACTATCATCACTCTCATCATATTTTATCTTAGAGATCTTGGCCATAAAGCATGATGAAGAGTCAAATAGTGAAGGCTTGTTGTTGATAGCAATACTTGCAAAAGACATCTTCTTTTTAGATGCCTTGTCATCATTACTAGAGTCATTATCATCCGAAGAAGCATCACTATCCCATGTCACCACATAGGAGCCATCCTTCTTCTTCTTGAAGGTCATCTTCTTTTCCTTCTTTTCCTTCTTTTCTTTCTTATTCTTCTTCTCATTCTGCTTATTATCACTATTGTAGGGACAATCTGCTACAATGTGATCGGGACTCTTGTACTTGTAGCACAATCTCACATATTCCTTGTTCTTGGAGTGATATCTTCTCTTTCTTGTATGATAGCCCTTCTTCTTCATCTTGCTAAACTTGCGCACAAAGAGAGCTAGAGCTTCATCATCACTATCATCATTGGAGCACTCCTCGTCACTTGAATCTTCCTTCTTTGTTTTGCCCTTGCTCTTGTTCTTGGAGGATGAAGTGCTGTCTTTGAATGCCACACTTTTCTTCTTGTCTTGCTCTTTCACAACCTCATTATCATCATCATTGTATTGATCTTCGGTCATGACATCTCTAAGTACCTCATTGGGAGATAATCCTTCAGTCTACCTCTAAAGATAATAGTTCTCAATGTCTTGAATCTCTTAGGAAAACACATCAAGAAATTGTGAGAAAAGTCCTCATCCTTCACTTTCTCATCCAAACTCTTGAGATCATCGATGATTACTTGGAGCCTATAGAACATCTCTAGTATGGACTTGTCATCCTTCATCTTGAAGTTGGATAGCTTGTCTTTGAGCATGTAGAGCTTGACACTTTTTACCATTGAAGTGCCCTCATATGTTTTCTCTAGTCTCACCCAAACTTCACTTGTCTTATCAAGATCTTTGATTTGCTCAAACACCTTTGAACCAATGCCATTGTATATGGTGTTGAGTGCTATGGTATTGCAATGATTGTTGATCTTATCATTTTTGGTGACATTGGTAGGGTTAAGAATCACAAACTCATTCTCTACCACATCCCATACCTTATCATTGATTAAACCAAGGAACATCTTCATTTTTCTCTTCCAATAGTCAAATGATATACCATCAAAGAATGGTGATTTACCCCCAACATGGTTGAACACAATTTGAGCCATCTTTTATGCATTGAGGTTGTTAAGCCTTCATTAAATGGTGATCACGGCTCTGATACCACTTAAAAGGTCCTAATTGGCTAGAGGGGGGTGAATAGCCAAAATTAAAATCTACAAAATACTAGGCAAACTTATTAGACAACTAATTGGCTATAAAGCTTTTTGTACTAGCTCTAACAAGTGTTGCAAGCCACCTATCCCAACAATTCTAGTTGTTATATTCTCTAAGTTAATCAATAGCTAAATCACTACGAGCTCTCAAAAGCTAGGTACACTAAAGAGCTCAACTAGGTGATAAACTACACTACCAAAGGTAAGACAAGCTCTCAAAACTAATTGTACTAAAGAGCTTGCTACAACTAGATTGCGGGAATGTAAATAAGAGGAATGTGATCTTTATACCACCGCGCCAACGAATGAACCAATCACAATAATAAGAAGACCAATCACTGGGAGAAGTCCAATGAATCAATCACAATGGAGACATGATTTTTCTCCTGGGGTTTACTTGCTTGCTGGCACGCTAGTCCCCATTGTGTCAACCAACACTTGGTGGTTTGACGGCTAAGAGGTGTTGCACGAATCTCGTCCACACGTTAGACACCGCAAAAACCGATCCACAAGTGAGGTGACTCAAGGACACGAGCAATTCACTAGAGTTATCTTTCAGCTCTTCACCGGGGAAGGTACAATACCCCTCACAAGATCACCGGAGCCGGCCACGAATAATCACCAACTCATGCCGGACATCTACCGCTGCTTCAAGTCGTCTAGGTGGCGGCAACCACCAAGAGTAACAAGAACTCTGCAGCCACAACGATCCCCAAGTACCACTAGATGCAATCACTCAAGAAAATACACTAGGAATCACTCCCAATCTCACTTTGATGATGAATCAAGGATGGAGATGAGTGGAAGGTGTTTGCTTAGGCACACAAGGATGTCAAGTATGTCAAAGTGCCAAGAGAGATAGCTTCGATCCGTCTAAACACTATTTATAGAGCCCGAGCTGTTAGGGTCACAAAGGGGCTCTCTGCGCACTGACCGGACGCTCTAGTCGGGATGACCGGATGAGGCCGAGCCAGTGTCCAGTCACTCGGATCTTGCCACGTGTCCTAGTTTTAAATCACCGCCGCTCAATCTCAACGGTCATTTCTTAATTATGTGAAACGTTATGTAGTGACCGGACCTGTCGCTCAAATGACCGGACTCTTAACCACCGAGAGTCAGATCATTTCCAGAGAGGTTCCAGAGCCATTTTCTATTGACCGGACGTGTTCGATCAAGGTCGACCTGATGCGCCCGGCGTTCGATCAGTACATCGCTACTCAGCTCGTGCGTCACGTCAGTTGGACCTGACGATCAACTGTGATCACACAGCGTCCGGTCCACAGTGTCTGCTCGACCTTAGAAAGTGACCGGATGCGCCGAAGCCAGCGTTCGGTCGCTCCTTGCCGCTCTCGGCCAGCCGCGTTGCCTCGACTAAAATTGACCGGACGTGTAGGGGTGAGTCCGGTCACCCCGTGGCCAGCGTCTGGTCACGCATCTTCTCCTCTTTTTCTTTTACTAAGTGCGTAACCGCTTCGCCCTTGCTTCCAACTTGCTACCCACAGAGATGTGGACGTGTGTTACTATTTTTCAAAGTATTTTACAAGGGTCACATGTTAGCACACTAGGTTCCTATATGTAATGCATGAATCAAGTCACCTAGTGGCACTCGATAAACCGTTTAGCCAAAGAATTCCCCTCTTTATATTACGGCTATCTATTCTAAATGTGATCACACCCTCTATGGTGTCTTGATCACCAAACCAAAACCCTAAGCAATACCTTTGCCTTGATCTCCATTGGGTTTTGTTTTTCTCTTTCTTCTTTTCCAAGTTGAGCACTTGATCATTTATTGGTCATCACCATGCACCATGATCATCTTCTTAGCTCCATCACTTGGATTTTACCAATCTCATCTAATCCACACACTTAGCATATAAGTTAGTACTAAGGTTTCATCAATTAATCAAAACCAAACTAGGGCTTTCACTACCACGCAAGCCCTGTCATAAATTGTTGTAATAGTAATCTTCCTCTAATCTATTACACAGAAGCAAAATGAATACATACAAAAGGTTTATCCCAGCGACATCGAGATTATCTTTGTGGATTGGATGGGTGACTTTGCATTGTCAAATGTTGTATGTGGTTGCATCACCGGGCGTGGTCTTGCAGAGCCAGCCAGCATAATGGAATCCATCACAAGTATTACAAGTTTCAGCACAACACTAGATCAGTGAAGCCATCGATTCTCCATTTCATGTGATTTTGCATTGTAACCTTCCTTTCCGTGCAGGATGCGGTAACTATGTGTAAATTGTTTTTTGAGTGCTGTGAATTAGCTATTTCTTCTTCTTTCTTGGTAGTACTTATACTGATTTTTAGCAAACTTGCAAGCTGCTTGTAGCGAGAAATTTGAGGAAGAAAAATCAATGAGTGGTTAAATATGTGTTTGTGGATGAATGCACAATGGCAGGTATAAATGTGTGTGCGTGGATAAATGTTGTTGTGTACCGTTACCATGGGTTGGTTTCTTGATTACCCAAACATATATCGTACTTTTTTTATATCCCTGCACTTGGAATGTTATCTATTTCAAGGTTAGGGATGTCAAGCAAGTAAATGACAAAGCAATAGCAAGTGCAGCTGATTGGATGAATGCAAACTTTGTTGCTGATGATGGCACAGATATTATGCATCCTTTGAGTGAAGTATGGCATTTTGAACAACCTTAGTTGGGATTTTTTATTTTTTATAATCCGGATTTCTCCTGTTTTATTAGTCATACTTGTCATTTATTCGTGTAAGGCAATGTCATTACTATCAAGTGTTCGTCTCAGGTCACCAACAGAGGGTCCTCCAGCGCCTCATCCCGTGTGTGTGTGTGTGTGTGTGTGTGTCAGCGGCAAGCTGGTGGGAGAGATGGGGCATAGCGAGGCGCCACGCTACTGCTCGCCGTTCCCCGTGGTGCTGCCGTCCAAGTCCGACGTCCCAACCCGAGACGAACAGGGAGCGGATGACGGTGTCGGGCAACGCCGCTTGAAGCGGCAGTCGAAGCAGAACACCGCCACGACATACGCCGCCTGGTCGGGCTCACCGCTCTTTGCCCTGCGGGTGTCTTCTTGCCGCTATGCGCAACCAGATCCGATGCTGCCTAAGCCCCAAGCGTCGGCACGCAGTCACCGGCCACGGCTTCTCGAGAAGAGTTTTTCTATGGTCTTTGCTTGTTGGTGCTCTCCCTGCTCCGGCCCCAGAGCACTTCACAGAGTGGCGGATTTCTTCCCCTGGAAGAGCGGCCATTGAGGATGCATCTGATCCGAGCTTACTGTTCCTGTTTTAATGCCCACTGTAATTCCTCTGAAACAGTGAATAAAAAGCATAATTTAATACCAACTATAATTCCTCCTTTATGAATGAGTTTTTTTATTGATATCCACGTGCATGTCTACTATGATTGTTTAATATGTGTTACGTAGATGTCGCTGTAGGGTTAGCACCGGCTTCCTCCTTTATGAATTAGTTTTCTACCGATATTCATGTGCGAGTCGCGTCGTGCATGTCCACTATAGCACGGATAATATACTAGTCAATATAGTAGGCTGAAAAAAGCTCAAACAGAGTGATGGAAACACGGCAGACACCTTGCTACATTATTATTTTTAGCATTTCATTTCTGTCAAAATATATAGTTTTTTAGACAGAAAATCTTATATGTCATGACAGCACCTTTCGTAAACCCATGAAAACACGAGTGTTTTATTTGAATGTTTTAAAAAATATAAAATTTGCATGCACAGGTTTGTTATTTATTAGGCCGTCGTTCCATTTTAATGCTCGCTCGCTAAGAGACGCTCTTGACCAATTCTCCGATCTGATCCAAAATAATGGCCGATTTTCTAGGTATCTAGAGTATAATAATTATTAGTTCTTTACCTACGACTATTAGTATTTCCATAATAATTCCTCTGGACCAAATTAAATTCTCTAGCGCTCAAATATTTTAAGCTTAACTAAATTTATAGAAAGAACACCAATATTTGTAACGTCAGATTAGTATCTAATGAAATATACTTGACATTTATTTAATATCATAGATGTTGTTACCTTTTTCTATATAAAGATAATTGAATTTAAGATAATTTAACTTCAGGTGATTTTAGAATTGATTTGTTTTGAAACGAAGCAAATATTACTATATATATTGTTGACTATGCTTAGTGGGCGAGGGCTCCATAAAATACTAAAGTTAGGACATGTTAGTATCAGTTCAGAATTGTGAATTGTAGCTTCTGTAATCGCAAAACTGAAAGAAGCAACTCCTCAGCTTCAGTTGTTGGTTTCCCGACCGGTCATTGAGTTGAAGTTTTTTTTTTTGGTGTTAGCTTTTTTTTCCCTCAATCCCGCAGATAGCGGCCTCTCAGGGTTTCCTGCTTATGTTTTTCTTGTGTATTATTAGAAACAGGCACTGTCAGTGTCGGTTTTTTTTTAATAAAAGGAGAATTATTAAAATCCAACAATCTACTCCCAATCTCCCATGTCTAGATCGTAGATTGTACCAGTAATTTGCAACGTTCTTTTCAGAAGCTTTTCACAATCTAACTACAAGCTGAAACAAAACATGGTCTAAACTTTCACTGAGCTAGTATTATTTACCTCTTAGGTTCAAATTTCACTTTCGGGGACTAATTATTATTGTGGACATTGCTGGTGCTACTGCTACACTACTATAGAATGTTCAAATTTTAAGCATTTTCATGTTTAATATAATCTAGGTAAATAGTAGTAAATTTGTGACTACATGTATGTGCACTTGTGAACTACAATTAATTGCTATACGGTGGCAACCATGGCAAAAATATTGATCATAAGTAACACATATATCTTACTGAACATAAAAACAGTAAGATCAGTAATATACCCCGTCAAGGGATTAGAGCCGAAGGCTCTAGTGGCTCTATTCATACTAATCGACATAGTAGGTTGCTGAATCGAAGTCGTGAACCATAGCCGATGCAGGAAGGTGTTCACAGTGTAGTCCTACAAATCTCGACCAGGAAGAAGACAAAGAAGATTGGCAGCAACCAGTCGCGTTAGACGCTCTCCAAAAATCTAATCACCCAACACATCGGAGCAAGTGTCACAGACACAGGCATGGTTCCGAAGGCCTGCTTTTCTGATCCTCTATGCGCGTAGAAGATCGGAACAGAGGAACTTGCTTGGGAGCAACTCGGTAGAGAGAGTGCGGTGGTGTTTTTGTGTCTCATTCGCACAAGGTTGTGAGGAAGGAGAACGTATGCTAAATGGTCGAGAAACCCAGCGGGTAGAAACTAGAAGGTCGAGAAGACGGTAGTAACCACCGGAGAGTTATGAGAGTGACAGACAGAAACATAAACTCCTAAAACTCCGTTACTCCATGAAACTAACACCAGAATCAATCTCGATAATACCTCCATCAATCAGCCCAAGTAGCAAAACCAAGCCCAGCCCGTACCACATCATGTCGTCGAGCGGCTTGAGCCCATGCACATCACGTCACACTCAAGGCTTGATGGTGACGGTGCACACGTGTGGCACACCCTTAGTGTCTTGACTTCTCAATAGGAGCACAAGTAATCCATCTATTTAAATTGAGTCAAAGTATAATCGAAATCTTATACGAGAAAACTATATTGCACCGTAACATTAAATATGGGTCTAATATTTATTTGATTGAATTAAATAAAATATGAGTCAAACCCATGAATTAAATCTTACATAGAATAGGGCATCACTACCGGTTCTGTAACAGTGCTAATTAGTACAAGACTTCTCTTGCTTGTCAGTGCATGCATGTATATACATCATATATCTATTTGTGTATGTAGACATGCCCCGAGTACAAACCAAATGTATAGTATGCAGGTGGGTCGAGCGCATTCATGAGCACCAAGAAAGAGTTAAATGCCCAGTTCCCATGAAGGATATCTATCACGAGGTCACATAAGGGCTTCCCAACGCTACACGGTGGCCTACTGCCCCATCATCCACGTAGACGTGCAGACTACATGTCAGATAGATCGGTGGCCTCGCAGGTGTCCGTGGTGGCCTGCAGAGGAGCCGGTGGCCTCGTTGACAAAAAAAAAACTGAAGCGAACGGTGAAGAATGCGTTGTGAAAAGAAAGTTGCTGCTTGGGGAGCAGGGAGAGGGTAAAAGGCTGCTCCATGCACTGTCCTTTGCTCTGCCAAAACAATTTCACAGGTCTGGGGCTAACATGGTGTAGGTCTGCGTTGGGGAAGCCCTAAGACAGCCAGAGCAGCCACATGTGCAGGCGACTTTATCATGAGGTCACATAAAACAGCCAGAGCAGCCACATGTGCAGGCGACTTTCCCTTCTCTACATGGCTAGAGAGTTGATCCCTTCGTCCCAAAATAAGTGACGTTTTTTACTTTGAGATTTCTTGTTTGACCGTTCATCTTATTCAAAAAGTTTATATAAATATTATTTATTTTGTTATGACTTATTATATCATTAGAGATACTTTACTACTAACTTATTTATTTTATTACTTACATAAAAAATTGAATAAAATGAATAGTCAAACAAGAAGTGTAAAAGTAAAAAACATCACTTATTTTGGGACGGAGGAAGTAATGGATCTGCAATTCTGAATGGTGGCATAGTCCAAACAAAATGCCCACTAATTAAGATCCCTATCTAACAGTTGAGCTGATGGGTACAGGAGGTGAATGATGTTTGGTCGTGTCGAGCTAACTCTTGACTTAGTGGAGGCTTCACACATGATTTGACTTTCGATCACAAAGATCTGAACCCTGTAATTGCAGCACCATATTTTCTCTCGTTATTAACAGTATATTGTCCGATTAACCTCGTTACAAAGGTTATAATCACTGTTTTGCGAATTGAAGAACACAAGTAAAAATAAGAAAGAACACAATCTCAAATATTGCTAATATAGATTAAACTCAAAAGTTGGGTTAAATTGTTGATCAGCGAAACTGCTTAATGACACATTATCTTAATTAAAACTACAACCCAAACTTTGATGGTGGCTACTGAATATATTATATTATAAGGCGCAGCAAATGACCTATAAATGCATCCCTAATGCACTTTGATGTTATACACAACCCAACAGCCCAAAGGATGGTATCGCAACGTCATGACAAATGTTGTGTGTCCAATTGTTTTGATGATTCTCATTAACACTGATAGAATTTTAATGTGTGAGTAGCACTGTCGGAAAGGTCATCTCATTAGCTTTAGTGTGGGATACTTTTGGCATCCGACGTGGACTCGAACTTGATATAGATTGTCACACCCGGTTTTCTAAAGAACAAAACCAGGCTAATCATATGTGTGCCCAGGAAGTCCACACATATGTCAGAATAAAAAAGTATCAGAAATAATGTTATTATATAACGTATACATAGCTATATTAACACTTACATCAGAGTATCGCGGAACGGTGACTAAACTTCAGGCTCCATTCTTCTCAGGGACGGCTGACTGGTGACTCCGTATGCTAAACACTTCTGAAAGACTTCTAAAAACTATAGTGCCTCTTTATCCTTCTTCTGAATAGCACCTTATTACACACTGAAGTGTGGGGAAATAGCAAGAGTGAGTCCATGTCGAACTCAATAAGCATAACACAGGGTTCATGAGGCACAAAAGGCTAGACACTGTTTGACTGCATTTAGCTTTTAATCATCATATATTTAGCAATTGAGTAGCATAGATATTCCACTTCCCATTAATGAATCAATGATCAATTGTAATAAGGATAACGAATAGCATTAACATGAGCATAATAATAATAACAGTAATTAAGCATGATATAACAATGGTGATAATCTATCTGTAGATGTTCCAAGGTCGCTCGTATCCGTGAGCACGGCTAGTATACCAGTTTTTAACTCTGCGTAGAGGTGTACACTTTCACTAT
This sequence comes from Saccharum hybrid cultivar R570, assembly GCA_038087645.1. Lineage (NCBI taxonomy): Eukaryota > Viridiplantae > Streptophyta > Magnoliopsida > Poales > Poaceae > Saccharum > Saccharum hybrid cultivar. The sequence goes on along the minus strand of JAQSUU010000275.1, from coordinate 9,357,587 downwards.
GAGTCATGATTTCCAAATGTGTGGGGAGATCAAACCCAAACACCGGAGAACCATATAAAGTTATTCAAGAGTTCGTATAACAAGTTAGGGCCGCTAGGTTTCATCAGTCAGTCTGTGTGATACAACCAGTCTGCTTTTCCCCATTTGCGCCACAAGGGTAACCTCTAACAAGCTAGAAAAGGTATCTTAAACAACTAGAGCGAGAGCCATATAGCCCTCACAGCTGTACTGTCAATCCCGGATGATCACGTACAGATAAGTCCTTATGGAGAGAAACTAGAGCAACAATATAACCCCTTGCTCTAGCCCCCTTTCAACGGTAATAAAATCATCTTAATGGTTGGTTGCTTAATCCATTAATCAAATTATAAGATTATTGTTCATAATTAAGCACTAGCAATAACTACCCAAATGCACAACCCATAGGTGACAAGGAAACAAGATGTCGATTGCTAAGTTATAATCTCTATGGTTGTTAAGGAAGACACATGCATATGTATGATAATTTCAGTGAATAGGACAACAAGGATGGTCCCATGTTATACTTGTCTTAAATCAAGATCCTTTCTCTGATCCAAATCTTCAATTAATAGCTTCTTGAATCTCCATGTAAATCTCACCGACTGGACTTGACCAATAAATCACTACACACGCATCGAGCAATCATACATGAAGCAAACAATGAATAATAATTAGAACAGTACACCAAACAAGTGAAACAACAAGGAAAAATGTTTTAAAGATGTTCTATATGTTACTACGAACACACAGACGCAGAAAGCACACTAATCGGAGCTACGGTGAAAGAGAAATAATTACCGAAAGATTTTGTTGTATAAAACAGAAAATTATAGGTCTCGCTTCTTTTAACTACATAAAATCATATATATAGGATAAAATACTTTTTATAGATATTCAAAAGTGACTTAGGCTAAACTACATTTAAATTTAGAAAACTAAAGGAGAAATCAATAATGTTTTACTTATAAATCTAGTTGCACAGTTATTAATCAAATTAGATCTAAACTATGAAATTCTAGAAATTTTGATAAGGAAACCATTAATACTAATACGTAGTTTATGTCGTTATAAATCCATTGCAATTTGAACGGACTAATTCAGAATTAAAACAAATAAGTTATGAATTAAACGAGATTTTCTTTAGTAAAACAATAGATTAAATCTAACATCGAATCTTAAAGGTAGAAAACCTAACCAATAGTAGAACTAATAGTATAAAAAGTTTGTAAAACTCTTCTACATGTTACTATGATCACATAGACGTAAATATCACAAAATTCAGATTTAAAACATGAAAGTTATGAATTTTCTAAGATTTCCTATCAATAAATAATTACTTTAATATAAACTCAAAAATTAAATTTTCTAAACCTACTGTACAACTACACTAACATGTAGAGCTCGCAAATACGAATCTAACGCAATTTGAACGGATCAAATCGGAGTTAAAACGAAGATTTTACGATCAAAACAAGTTTAGTGGCAAAACTATAAATATCATAAAACGTATTTTTATTTTACCGAGAGGAAATACGTTTTTAAAACAAAGAAACGTAATTTCTAGATTATGCCAAGGACCACAAGTTCTAATAAGTAAAAGTGCAGGGGCTCTTTAACAATTTTACCCGCGAAGGGGTATCTTCTAATCTCGACCCTAGATCTAAGATCGGATGGCTGCCATCAATTTCAGCTGAAAGAGAGAGAGGGCGCGGTCATCTTCTCCAGCACCGGCCGGTGGCCGCCGTGGTCGGCCCCCAAAACTCGCCGGAGAGCTTCGGCTTCCCTGTTCCCGACCACTACTCACCAATCGAAGCATGGCTTAGCAAGTTACTATTCACATGGGTATTTAAAACAAAACTATTTTTAAACCGAGTTTTAAAACTTAAGAGTGTGCCAGTAGTCATATCATTTATGCCTAGTTAAGGACTCTAGGTGGCTTATTTAAGTACTGACTTGGGGATTTTACATCATATTTTTAATTCATCGCTCATACGGCGTGCTATTGTATGAGTGCCATTGACTTGAGTGGTAATGTATGGATCCATTGTCTCTACGCCTTGGTAAGTGAGAATTGTGAGAGCATGATCGGATACACTGTCAATCTAGGGAAGTGCTTATATGATGCCGAAACACTTACGTGCCATGCGCATGTTTGTATAAAGGTATCTAATGTGTGGGAATTCCGTCATGTGGTGACGATACCGTCAATAGGACGATGATTCGGGTAGTTGCTACCGTTATACTCGTATCTGGGGATGCGTGTAGAGCGAGTAGCTTACTTTACTGCTTTCTTGCATATTTTTTCATACTGTGAGGGTTTGGGCTGAAGTGATTTTTTCTGCAGGTACATAACAGCGCTATCGAGTAGTACGTATTAGCTATGTTTACGATAGATCGTTGTGTGCCACCGTCTATATCGCTAGTAATTGTTATTTCTAAGTTTGTGATGACGTACGAAACGTGCATGCATCATGTTTGTGCATTTCATTCATGGCATTGTTCCTCCCCTTATAAGTTGATTATCTTATTTTAATAAAAATGATAACTTAAAATCTGTTCTCACTGGGGTAATAAAATTTTGCTACAGATGGCACTCACCAAGCAGACAGCTCACAAGTCCATAGGCAGAGTTCCCTGCCATCAGCTTGCCCCACGCACTCGCCAGTGTCACACGTTCCTTAGAGAGTTTGGGATGCCTAAGCTCTTGTGGAGAGTGCTCAGCTACGTAGGCTATCTTGATGGAATGGAGCCCCGCTACTTCTGGGCAAATGAGCAGTTGGGGGAAGGTCTTTTGGTTACTGTGAAAGCAGTTGTTCGTTCCTGGGGTGATGGTTCTGAGTGGAGTGGTTGGCATTATGAGTCAACTGGCAGGACCGCTGAAAAAGTCGCTGAGAGGGCAGCCTTTGGGATACTGAGGGATATCATGGATCATTTTCCTCAGGAGTTGGCAGCAGCTATAGTTGGAGTCTTTCCGAGGGGCAACCCCTCCACTGACTCGTGACAGGAGGCAAGAGGAAGGTCCCTAGAGATTAGTGTAGCAGAAGCACAGAACAGTGATAACCCCGCCATGAGTGTCATGTTCGCAGTGATGAAGACCTTCGATGGAGTGGAAGGTAGCCTGCGACGTGTGTCTGGTGCTCTTGGTCAGGCTCATGACGACCGACGTCAGCTTCAGAGGGATCACGACACCGAGATTGAGAGGCTCACTATAGAGATGGCTCAGTTGACTAGTCAGAGGAATCAGGCTACCCAAAGGACTGTGGTCTTCGAGGGAGACGTACGTGCACTGAGAGAGCAGGTTGGACGTCTGACCACCGCCAACATGAATGTCGAGCGCATGTTGACCCATGTGCTCCATCAGAGGAATGAAGCCTGGTCTGTAGAGAATATTCTGAGGGCTCGACAGTTTGAGCTAGAGCAGCAGCTGGCCAATGTCGAGGAGTAAAATGACAACCTACATGAGGAGGTTCATCGGCTGAACAACTAGCTCTACCCCTATGTTCCTCTTGGTGCGGTAGAGATGGATCTGGATGAGGATGAAGATCCCAAAGAGCCTGAGGCACCCGCTGAGGATGATGGCGACAACGCCAACATCTCCGACTTAGACAGCGACCACGAAGAGTAGACTAGTAGTTGTTGCGCTAACTACTAGGGTTTCGTTTGCATAATCTTTTGCTTGGTTGGCACATTGGGCATGTAATAATGAGTAGAAAGACTAAGGCTTTGATGTAATGTTGGAAAACTTGGATGTGTTTGTGGCGATATCCGAACGTCAAAAGTCCAGTGTATGTATGCTGGCAATTTGGTTGTAATGGACACGATGTGTGCGCTTTAGTAATCTAATTAGTGATGTTGGGTTAATTGGAATGACTTATTGTGCCCCTATCTTATTGTATGAATTTATTCTCTCTAGTGAATTTAGTACAGCATAATTTTTCATTCACTCGCGATTTCTACAACATCACCTAATAATTATTGTTGCTGAAATATGCAGATGCCGAACACTCGCCGTACCGTGTATGATGCCACTGAGGCTGGTGGCAGTGCCGCTGGAAATGAGGATCGTGATCCACCACCACCTCCTCCTCCACCGTACACCGCGGAACAGTTCTTCGCACAATTTCTCAGAAGTCAACGCAACATGGAGAACATGCAGCAGAATATGGAAGCTGCATTGCGTAGTATTGCGGATAACACCCGTCGTGGAGTAAACCTGGGTGGGCATGAAGTAAACCAGTATAGCAGTTTCAAGGATTTCATGGACACCCGTCCACCAATTTTCAAGGAAGCTGCTAAATCCTTGGATGCAGAAGAGTGGATTAAACACAATGGAAGACAAGTTTCATGTTTTGAGGATGACCAAAGTGTTGAAGACCGAGTATGCAGCTCATCAGCTTCAAGGTCCGGCAGGGATGTGGTGGAAGCACCACCACACCACTTTTCCTCCCTATGCCGACATCACTTGGAGGGAGTTCACTAAAGCATTTCGTGGAGTGTACATCCCACCTGGTCTGACAAAAATAAAGCTCGGAGAATTCCTGGCACTGAATCAAGGCATGAAGACTGTGACCCAATATCTGCATGCATTCAATAATCTGAGCCGCTATGCCTCTGACATGGTGAATACTGATGCCAAAAAGATCGCCAGCTTCAATAGAGGTCTGAATCCTAAGATGATGAAACACGTGGGTACCAACATGAGAACTGGTTTCAACGACTTTGTTAGTGACTGTTTGAAGCAAGAGAAGAACAACAATGTGTATGCTGCATCCAAGACTCGTAAGAGAGCTTTTGAGTCAGGTCCATCCTAGCCTAGGGCCCCGATGGCAAATCGTCCCGTGTATCGTTCGCCTGCCCCTAGTGCAAGGTTCAGCCCATCCTAGTGGAAGGGTCAGAATGCCCAGCAACCTCAGAGGAACTAGAAACCATTCAAGATGGCATTGCCACAAGCAAAGGCAGGACAAGGCAGTTCATCTAGAGCTGTGACTCAAGTAAGGGGACCGTGTTACAACTGCAACCAACCTGGGCACTTTGTGAAGTTTTGCCCCTATCGCAAGAAGCAGCAGACGCAGTATCAAGCTCGTGTGCACCACACCACCGTTGATAACATCCCAGAAGGAGAACTTATGACAGTTGGTATATTTTCTATCAACAATCATCCTGCAGTAGTTTTGTTTGATTCTAGATCATCTCATTCATTTGTATGTCAGGCTTTTGTTAAGAGGTATGAGCAAAAGATAGTTGAATTGGAATATGCTTATCGGATTAATTCAGCCAGGGCTGATCTGTTGACTAATCAGATAATCCAGGGAGTAACCCTGAACATAGCAAATAGACAATATAAGCTTAATTTGATAGTCATGCCAGGACTAGTTTTGGATGTAATTATGAGAATGAACTGGATGAATAAGATGGGACTAGTAATTGATGTTGGAGGAAGAAGTATTTCTCTCAAGGAACCTATTGGAGAAGCCACTTTTCAGGTGATCCTACCTCGGAAAATAGATCTAGCCAGTACAACTTGTGCCGTCCAAACTACTCTGATAGCCAAGATTCCAGTAGTATGTGAGTTTACAGACGTGTTCCCAGATGAGTTACCTGGGCTTCCACTAGATCGAGATGTTGAGTTTGCCATTGAGTTAATCCCTAGAACAGCACCGATCTCAAGAAGACCTTATCGGATGCCTCCCAATGAGTTAGCTAAATTGAAGAAACAACTCCAAGATCTGTTAAAGAAGAGTTTGATTCATCCCAGTTCATCTAAATGGGGATGTCCTGCACTGTTCGTGAAGAAGAAAAAGGATAACTCCTTACGTATGTGCATGGACTATCGGTCACTGAATGCTGTGATAATTAAAAACAAGTATCCTCTGCCTCGGATTGATATCTTGTTTGACCAATTGTCTACAGTCAAAGTGTTCTCTAAGATAGATTTGAGATCAGGGTATCATCAGATTAAGATTAGACCACAAGATATACCCAAGACCGTGTTTTCTACCAGATATGGTTTGTACGATTATCTCGTCATGTCCTTCGGATTGACAAATGCTTCTGCATACTTTATGTATCTGATGAATTCTATCTTTATACCAGAGTTGGATAAGTTTGTGATTGTGTTCATTGATGACATCCTAATATACTCAGAGAACAAAGAAGATCAGGTAGAACATCTTAGGATTGTCTTAACTAGACTCAGAGAGCATCGGCTGTATGCTAAGTTTAGTAAGTGTGAGTTCTGGCTTAAGACAGTTCCTTTTCTCGGTCATGTGTTATCTGAGAATGGAATTTTAGTAGACCCTAGTAAGGTACAAGAGGTCATGGACTGAAAGTCACCAACCACAGTTCATGAGGTTCGAAGTTTTCTTGGTTTAGCCGGGTACTTTCGCTGCTTCATATCAGATTTCTCGAAGATTGTCAAGCCAATGACAAGTCTACTACAGAAGGATCATAAGTTTGCCTGGACAGCGGAGTGTGAGGCAGCTTTCTGCACCTTGTGAAAATTGCTAACCACTGCTCCTGTTCTGGCACAACCAGATATAGAAAAGTCGTTTGATGTGTTTTGTGATGCATCTAAGAATGGGTTAGGATGTGTGCTAATGCAAGATGGAAAGGGTCATTGCTTATGCCTCACGTTAATTGAGGAAGCATGAGGTTAACTATCCTACACATGACTTGGAGCTTGCAGTAGTTGTGCATGCTCTAAAGATTTGGAGACACTACTTGCTGGGGAATGTGTGTAATATCTTTATAGATCATAAGAGTCTCAAGTACATCTTTACTCAATCTGAGTTGAATATGCGTCAATGAAGATGGTTAGAGCTGATAAAGGGTTATAATCTGAATGTGTACTATCATCCCAGGAAGGCTAATGTAGTAGCAGATGCCCTAAGTAGGAAATCACATTCTATTGCTGTGTAGCTATTGTTTGAAGAGGGGTTCAATTTATTGCATCCTGCTGTGTTGCATAATATTCAGATCAGTTGTACCTTGGAGAGCAAAATCATTGAAGGTCAGAAAACAAATAAGGGAATATTTTATATCAAGGAGAAAATGAAGAGGGAACCGATCAAACACTTTAGAGTGGATGACCAAGGAGTGTTATGGTTTAAAGATCGCCTGGTAGTACCCAAGTATCTAGAGCTCAAGAACAAATTGATGGATGAAGCTCATCATTCTAAGCTATCTATCCATCCTAGAAGTAGTAAAATGTATCAAGAGCTGAGACCTCGTTATTGGTGGACTAAGATGAAAAAGGAGATTGCAGCGTATGTTGCCCGTTGCGACATGTGTTGCAGAGTGAAAGCTCTTCACATGAGACCCGTAGGACTATTGCAACCCTTGTCTATACCAGATTGGAAATAGGATGATATAAGTATAGATTCTATCACTGGTCTTCCCACCACACCAAAAGGACATGATTCGATTTGGGTGATTATAGACCGCCTTACCAAATCAACTCACTTTTTGCTAGATAAGACAACTTTTCGACCACCTCAATATGCAGAGAAGTATATTGCTGAGATTGTCCGATTATATGGTATACCGAAGACTATCGTGTCTGACCGTGGTTCACAGTTTACCTCTCATTTTTGGGAGCATCTTCATAAAGGATTGGGTACTAGTTTGATTCGTAGTATAGCTTACCATCCGCAGACAGATGGGCAGACAGAGCGAGTTAATGCTGTTCTTGAAGATATGCTTAGAGTTTGTGTGTTATCATCTAGAGGTTCATGGGAATCATGGTTACCTTTGGCAGAGTTCGCTTACAACAATAGTTATCAAGAGAGTATCAAGATGGCACCTTTTGAAGCCCTATATGGCAGAAAATGTAGGACACTGTTAAATTGGGTTGAACCTGGAGAAAGAAGGTTTTACGGGATTGATTTTGTAGATGAGACAGAGAAAAAGGTCCATATTATCCAACAAAACATGCAAGCTGTAACACCCCTGGGTGTTAAGCATGCATTAATGTCACACCCGGTTTTCTAAAGAACAAAACCAGGCTAATCATATGTGTGCCCAGGAAGTCCACACATATGTCAGAATGAAAAAGTATCAAAACAATGTTTATATAAAGCGGAAAACATACTATATTAACACTTACAACTATCAGAGTGTCGCGGAATGGTCACTAATCTTTTCTTCAGGCTCCAACATCACAAGGACGGCTGACTGGGGGTTCCATATGCCAAACACTTCTGAAAAGACTTCTGAAAACTCCACTACACTTTCATCCTTCTTCTAAGGAGCACCTTTCAACACACTGGAGTGTGGTGGAAATAGCAAGAGTGAGTCCATGTCGAACTCAACAAATATAACATGGGGTTCATGAGGCTCAAAGGCATAACATAGGTTTATCAGCATGTAGCTTTTAATTAGCATTATTTCAATATATTAATAATATCAAAGTGTCTCAATGTAACAATAAACATATGATCCATGTGAAATGATTAATGAATAGCAAAAACATATCCATTATTAATGATCCACTATTCCATAAGGGTCCAAGGCCACTCGTGACCGTGAGCACGGCTGTTATAACAGTTTTACACTCTGCAGAGGTTGTACACTTTCACTGTGAGTCGTGATTTACCCTTTCGCCCGAGGTGATCAGCCTCTTGACCCACTACCAAGGAAGGTCGGCAGGGTTCACTATGAAGTCTTTCGAAGGTTCGTCTAACAAGTTAGGGCCATTAGATTTCACTCGGCAAACAGATGTAGAGCCCCCCTTCCTGATGGCACAATAACACGCAGCCTATACACATGAGGACAGAGGCCGCACTATACCCGATTCGTCAAGCCATTCTTACGCCATAAAGGAATACCTCTAACAAGCTAGAAAAGGTCCTTCTATATGACTAAAGCCAGAGCCATTTTAGCCCTCATAGTTGTACTGTAAGTCCCGGATTTTCGCTTACAGATAAGTCCTTATGGAGAGTAACGAGAGCACCAAATAACCCCATGCTCTAGTACCCTTTAACAGTAATAAAATCATCTTTTAATGTTTATTGCATATTTCATTAGTCAAATTACATGATCATAGTTCATGTTGAGCACTAGCAATACTAATCCATGCAGTATAATAGGTATCAAGGAATAAGATCAACACTAAGTCATCCTTAACAAGGAAACATATGCATAATGATATTATTTGCTTAATGTGAATAGGACAACAAGGATAATCCCATGCTATACTTGCCTTTTTCCCCAAGTTAGCTGTTCAGAATCTCCAGTTGCTATCCTTCAGTCTCCACTTTTGCTTCAACTGTCAGTCCTCAGCTCCTAGTCTTCAGCGCTGACGAACCACGATTCCTCTACTCGCAGCAACCAAGCAACGCAAATAGACAAACAATACACACATCTAAGAACATGCATCCAACAAAAGAAACACTTTAAAAGAGAGCGCACTAAATGACACGGTACGTTGCTACAGTCACGAAAACACAGGAACGATGGATAACGGAGCTACCATTAAAGAGAACACGCGACTATCGAGACGATTACAACATAACGTAGAAGACCGACTATAAACTTAATACATTTTAGTTATAGAAATAAGGTGATAAACATTCTGAAGAAATATTCTAAAATTAAGTTAATCAATTGAATTACAAAGCTAGGTTTAACCCGGTCATATTTTACTTATATATATTTTATAGTATTCAAGTCATCTAAATATTTATAGTTTAGATAACACAAAACATGAGAGAAAACTAATCGAACTACTTTATGTTTCAAGATTGCCCAAGAAAGTCATCATAAATGAAAAGATATTAATGTTGACATTCACCATATTAACATTTAATATTATTTAAGTCACTTAAGCATATATGATTTAGTAAGCACAGTACGCATGATAAAAACAAATCGCTCCATCATGTTTCGTGATTAGCTTAAGCAAGTTGTAATTAAAAATAAAATATTTAAGTTGTTATTTATCAAGTTAGCATTTTATTTACAAGATGTCGAGATTATAAATCTAAGTTGCTTTTAATAGATTAAAGACAATAAATACACATCAACAAAATTGCATTTGACATGGCTTTATATGAATCATGCTTAAATGAGGCAAATTGTAATTATAATTAATAAACACATATCTAAGTTTATGCTTAGTTACAAAGGACTGACATGACAAGATTATATATTATTTTTAATTATAAAACTAATAACAAACATATTAATTAATATAGTACTCAGCTATATATATGAAAAAGCATATGACATGAAAAACATTAGTACTACTGCACAGAGAACGTTGATGCGAATCTAACGCAACTTAATTGAAGCAAAACAGATTTTAAACGAATAAATGCTCGAGGATTAAAGCCATATAACTATGAAGAGCAGATACGTACTGTAATATGAAGTTATCTACACAAGTCTATCATGTATGTAACGTATTTAGGCTAAGCAAATTTTAATTTAAAATATACTGTACACTAATCATATTAATCAATTTAATATTGAACTATATATATAAAAAAACATGTGGCAACTGAACGATATGTTTCAAGGTTGAACTAAACATCTTATAATTCAAAAGAAACATTTAGTTTAATATTAATTAGATTAACATTAATTTAGAACAGACTGCCTGTGTTGCGTTTAATTAGAAACTCAATTGCACAAGCATAAATCAAATTAATATTTAACTTATAAAATTCATTGATATAAGACATGCTAATCGAGAAGTAGTTGCAACGGTTGTGAGAGCACAAGCAAACGCCAATAACGAGCCTATGGTTAACAAGAAAACTACTATCTAGAGTATTATATTAATACATTAATTTGTTATTTTACATTATACAAGAAAGGCCTACATGCGTGATTTATTTAACTAGGCAAAACCACAAGAAGCATGTTAATTCAGATTACACGTATTGCATTTTAGTTTAGAAACTGAGCTAAAACTAATCATGCTTTATTTATAAATATTACCATATAAATTAATCAAGTTAAACTTTAAATTTGCAAAAGGTAAAAGAGCACCGAGAACAACTATTGAATTATATGTGATACGTGCTTGGGTTAAGTAAATTATAATTTATGTTATCAATTAACCATATCAACTTTTACATGTAAAATATCAAAGTATAGCACTTACATTGTTTTTAAATTAGAAAACTAGCTACATGCATAATAACTGAATTAGTGTTTTAGTTGTATAGGGAATAACATATGACATCGTGAATGTTTGGTACTACCACATAGACCACGTCAACATAATCTGAACGCAACAAAAACGGACTAGTAAAACTAAAACACAGCCATATGATGAAGGGTTAAAGCTATATAGGAATCTTTGTGGGATTTACTAACAAGGAGAACCGGAGACTTCACTAGAGAAGTAGATGTAGATATAGGTACCTATATGATATATCGGACTGTTTCTTGGACACATCCGTGATCCACATTGCTGCTTGCTTTGCTTGAACATGGCTGAAGACGAATGAACTGGAAGACGAATGAACTGGCACAGATGACAGCATGCTCGCCCGAGGAGAAGGGCCAGCGGCGAGAGCTTCTCCTGGTCGTGCCTGGCAGCGGTCCCGCGGCAGCCGGCAGAGCCTCTGGGCGTCTGTACGTAGACTGCGGCAGAACGACGGCGATCGCGAGAGAAAGAGGAGAAAAATATAATTTACTACACGAGAGATTTCCCAAACTAGGGGCTCCTCCACGGTAGTTTTGGTGTGCTTTTACCCAAGGGATAGGTACGTATATATAGGGAGAAAAACTCTCCACCTCCATGTCAACTAGCGATATGGTGCTAATTGACGTTGCACCATCCACCTTTACTAATAGGCCTAATTAATTATTAAAGCCCATTAGTAAATAAAGACATGGGCCTTTGGGCATGAGGAAATCTGAGATATTTTATTATTTTCGGAATTAATTAATTTCATAGATAAAATAATTCTAGAAAAGTCCAGAATTAAATTTTAAGCCACGAAAAATACCTCGAAAGCTCCGAAAATTTGGAGAAAATTCTCAGAGACATTATGGAACATAAGGAACCAAAATAAAGTATTTGGACCTCATGAAAAGATTGATGAAGAGATCAAGGAAAAAGATTAAGCTCACGGAAATTGAAATTTTAAATCCAGAAAATACCAAAAAGTTTTCCGATGAGAAGCAAACGTCGTCCTATGGTATTTTGAAAATAATAGCACTCACCAACACCAAAGACAAGCATCACACAAACACCACATTATCAAATTAATATGAGAAAGCTTAAAACCATAATTTTCTATATTTAAATTAGCAGCAACTTAACTTATCTAATAAATTTATTCAGATATTGAAATTATTTATTTTATTTAGTGTTTTCCAAGCACAACCCAAAATTAGAAAATTTGGGGTGTGACAGTTAACATCACAAAGCATGAGCATTAGCATCACATACATGTTTATTATCCCATGCAATATAAGTTGAAATTAAATTGAAGTGTGAAAAATATCTGTTTGAACCATAAATTATTGTATTTGCTTGCTAACAGTGGTAAAACCTGTTGGGCTATAACTTTAAATGACTTAGAATTAATTAGCACGATTTTTGGAGCAACTTTTGTATTCAAAATCTCCTCAAATTTTGCTTTTAAAAATATTCTAGAAAAATGAGCTTTTATTTAAAAATTGGACTTTAAATCATTAATTCAAAATATGTTTAGAATTTTGAAAAGTGCCCTAAATGAAAGTTGTAGAGAATTAAATTTTGAACAACTTTTCTTTTGAGGACAACTTGTGAAAATGCCTTTTTCATCTTCAAAATTTGAATTTGAATCAAGTTAGAAAATCTAGAAAATTTATTTAGAAAAGGAAAAGGGTTTTCTTGCCTGGCTGGGCCAGCGCCCCATTTCCGGCCCAGCTGGCCAGGCCAGCCTGGCCCGCGTCCGCGCCTGCCTCCACCTTCGCCCCCGCGCGCGCGCGCCACACCCGACAGCAGCAGCATGCGCTCGCCGAGTGGACGCCGCTCGACATCGCCGACGTACGGGTGGCGCCTCAACGGGTCCCACCTCCTCGTTCGTGCCTTAAGCAGCCACAGTGCTAGCTCCACTTCACCTACCTTGCCTCCATTCACCATTTCCTTTCCTCTCGCCAGCAACAGCCGCGAGCCATGGTGAACGCTCGCGCCACCGCTCGCCGTCGTCGCTCCGCCACCACCGCACGCCCCCACGAGCGCATCTCCGGTTGATTCCTCCCGGCCTCAGCCCTGCCTCGCCTCCCTCCATCTGGTGCTCACGCCATTTCCGCCGCTCGAGCAAAGGTGAGGCCGAATTTGGTCGTCCGTCCGCCGCGGGCGCCATGGCCGCCGCTTGGCCTATGCTGTGGCCGAGGCCCGTCCGCCATCCCATCTTCCCCAACTTCCACCCTTTCGCACCCGCCTTCCTCTTGCGAACCCGGTGCTTGCTTCACCGTGCCCCGTCGTGGCTGGCAACTCCGTCGGACCGCCACCGCCGCGCGGCCACACCACCGTGAGCGCCGGCGTGGCCGCTCGCCCCCCCTCTAGGCCGTCTTGGTTCTAGGCCGAAGCCTGAGCCAGGCCGCCTCCCCTTTCCCCCTGCCTCAGTTGAACAGGCTCGAGAGGCTACGGGCCGGCCCAGTTAGGCAGTGGGTGCGGGATTTCAAAGAAAAATAAAAAAAATGAATTGAATTTGTTTATTTTGGAAAGTGCTTTGGAAAATCTCTAGTAGATCAAAAATGCTCCAAAAATTGTGAAACAAATTTTGTAGTGTTTCGCTTAAGTAGATCTATGATCTAAAAATGTTGCATGTCAAGTTTGAAGTACATTTCTGTAGGCTTTTTATTTAATCACTAAAATTGCTGTTTTCTTGATAAATATGTAATAAATCATAGAAAGCTCAGAAAAATATGGTTCTACTTGCAATAATTTTATTTTGTGATGTACTTTCTAGGAAAAAATATGTGTCATTCATGTTCTGTAGAAAAAATTTTTATGTGTAGTACAAGTGCTTATTATTATTGATAATTGTTATTTTTTATAGAGAGAAAAATATGAATAAAGCATGCATATAATAATTTTTCTATAGTAATTTTTTATTGTGTAGAATGTAGGAAAAATTCTAAATTTGTTGTTTGATACTTTTTATAGTATAAAGTATTTTCATGCTCTTATTTAGGCCCTAGCTTGTTATTTTTGTGTAGGCAGTTCTAGTAATCCAAAAGCAATGAAATTTTTGTGGCATGCTAGATTAGATGAGAGTAAGCTACTATAATTTTGTTAGATTTTTCTGTGCTACCAAAATAGGTGTTGCTGTTCAAACCTAGTTGTAATTACGGTTTAATTAACCTTGTTAATACATGACTAATTAATAAGATTTGCTTTGGTGTATCTTTGAAGCATCTTAGATTTCTATGGTGACTTGGCATGGTAGAGAATATTTGTAGTAGTATACGAGTACATGTTCTTGGATGATGTAGACTACCTTGTAGAAGAGTTGTATTTCCACGTTATGCAATAAAGTAAACCTATTCATCTACATCTCATTCATCATGATCATTACATGTCATCTCTGCAATGCACCTAGGCATGAGCACTTATACATTTGCATCATACAGGACCGCAGGAAGTAACTCCGGTAGCAGTTCCCGAGGAGCCGGAAGAGTAGCCCGAGGTGCAAGAGCTGGAGGTGCCCAAAGCCGAAGAGGAGGTCGGTGAGGATCTTCCAGAGTGTCCCAACCACCGCCCGAGCTCTTTCAAAAGTGGCAAGACCTAGAGCATTTCTCTCTCGGTTTGCAAATAATTTATTAATGCTTTACTTTAACTGATGCATTACATTTAGGAGTTATTTTCAACCGTTGCTGCATTATACCTTGTTTACCCTGTTCTACCATATCCTTGTTACCTTGGTATTCGTAGTCAAGAAATGCTTAGTTTGCTTAGACCGATAGAAGTCGGGTGATTTCCTGTCACCTGCGAGCTATAGGTGGTTACCTGGATCTGCTTGAATAAGTATGTCATCGTAGAATAACTAAGTGTTAATGTGAAATTGAGACCGGACGGAGACTTGCAGGGTTTCGGACTATAGTGTTTTTCGTCTGTGTCGATTAATGACCGACCGTTGTTGGGCCTCGAGTCATGTTGAACGCATGCCTTACATTTAGCTGGTCGAATAATGTACCTTTCGACCGCGAAGCTGGGAGATTATTCGGGCCGAGTGGATTGCCCGCAACGCACTGTACCGGAGTAGGTGTGGTAGGACATGGGGGCGCGATGATAAGGCCAAAGAGCAGTCGAGTGGCTCCGGGTACATGTGGTTCCTAGAAAACTCGAGACTTTACCTGAATGGTTGACTCGGTGACCAATATCTTACTTTAGCGGGTGAGTGAGATTTGTGTGAGGAATAAATTACCAGCTGGTTAATAATCGATTCGAATCGCCATCATTCACTGGATAGTGAACACTTGACTTGAGTTACTTCATCGTAGTAATATTGATGGAACACTTGGACAGTTATATGGAATATGACATGATGGAAGTTGTTAATGATCATTGGTTATTTTTACCTGTTTAATTATATGTTACCCTAGTACAGGTGCAAATGTAGTTGATAGGTTAATAAAGATTTACTTGATGAAAGCTTCTGGAAAAGATTCTTGAAATACTAAAAATGCCTTTTTGCAAATGAGTCAGCTACCCTACCATAAAGCCTATCATGATCCTTGGTGTCAATTTATTTTTGGTTATATCGGGTAAGTCTAGCTGAGTACCTTCTCATACTCAGGGCTTTGTTCCCACTTGTTGCAGATGGGCAGATGTATTACGACTACTGTATCAACTGCCTTTATCCTGCGATGGGTGAAGCTTAGGACCATGGGCAGTGGTCATTCCCTACGTCTCGTCTGATGCTTTTGTTGGAGATGATCCGGAGCTGGCACTTTATTTCAAACTCTGTGTGAGTGTGTGTGGTTTGAACTAAATGCTTTTGCTACTTTTATTTGAACTTGGTTTGTAATAACTATGTTTAAACTCTGATGTATTTGCGACGCGAATTTTATATAACTTATGATGGTGACCGCTAAACTTATTATGATCTTGGCTGGTATGTATGTTGGTTTGAAATTCGTTGTGATTTCACGGACTACTGGGTTATACGGGCTTAAGTTTGCTAAATCATCTACTCGGTGGATGATTTTCTTACTTAATCTCATATAATTGGTCGGTTCTGCTACAACTGGTATCAGAGCATGGTTTAGCGTGTTTACTGTTCACAAGTGTATTTAAAACAAAAATGTGTTTGAAAAATGTGATTTCCAAACTAAAAGTGTGCCAGTGGTCATATCCTTTATGCCTAGTTAAGGACTCTAGGTGGCTTATTTAAGTACTGACTTGGGGTTCTTGCACCATATTTCTCTTTCGTTGCTCATATGACGTGCTATTGTATGAGTGCCACTTAATTGAGTGGTAATGTGTGGATCCGCTGCCTCTATGCCTCGGTAAGTGTGAGATGTGAGAGCATGATCGGATACACCGCCGATCTAGGGAGAGTGCTTATATGATACTGGAGTAATTACATGTTCTACGCACGTTTTTACAAAAGTGTCGCATGTGTGGTTGTTCCATCCGTTGAGGCGATGCCGTCAATAGAACGATGTTTTGGGTAGTTACTACCGTTGTACGCGTATCTGGGGATTCATGTAGAGCATGTAGATAGATTTACTGCTTTCATGCATTCATGGGGAATTGGGCTAAAATGAATTTTCTGCAGGTACATAACAACGTTTCTCGTGTAGAACATATTAGTTACGTATATCAGAGATCGCCTGTATGCCACCGAATTCATTGCTAGATATTATTTATTTCATAAGTTTGTGAGAACGTAAGAAACGTACATACATCATATTGCTTATGCATTTCATTCATTTCATGCATTCCTTCCCTTATAAAGTGATTATCCCCTTTTGATAAACATTGTATCAACTTAAAATATGTTCTCACTGGGTAATCAAAACTTTTGCTACAGATGGCCCGCACGTAGCAGACTGCTCGTAAGTCCACAGGTGGAAGAGCACCTCGACACTAGTTGGCCCCGCGGGAGCGCCGTAGCATGGACACCTTTCTAAGCGGGTTTGGCATGCCAACCTTGCTTTGGAGAGTGCTCCATGATGTGGGGTACCCGGAGGGTCAGGAGCCGGTGTACTCTTGGAGTGAGAGCCAGTTAGCCGAGGATGGACTTGCAGTAGTGGAGATCACAGTCCCTGCTCTTGGTGATGCTCCAGAGTGGGATGGTTGGCACTTAGAGTTTGAGGGACGCACTCCGGTTGAGGGTGCAGAGGGAGCAGCTTTCCATGTCATCAGAGACATAATGAGCAGATTTCCCAACGAGCTGGCAGCAGCCTTGGCTGGCACTTTTCTGAGGGATGATCCTCGCGATGCTATTTGGGTGCAGCCGCGAGGAAGTGCCTTGGTCAGAGGTCCAAATGAAGGACAGGCTAGCGACAACCACGCTATGAGTGCGATATATGTAGCTATCAGAGCATACCAGGGTCTTGAGTGTACCTATTGGACGTTGACTGGTTTGCGTGGTGATGATCAGCTCAAAGCAAGAAAACAAAAGAAGAAGCAGGCACGTGCTATAGCTAGTTTGCAGGAACAGTTGGCTGACATGAGCTTGCAGCGAGACCAGGCTCTAGAGAGAGGTGATAGTGCTCTGCAGCGGGTGCATATGTTGACTCAGGCCAACAATAATGCAAACCGCATGATTGGACAATTGGTTCAGGAGAGGAATGAAGCCTGGAACGAGAGGGACCTTCTGAGGCAGAGGGTCGAGAGCTCGAGGAGTACAACATCAACTTGCATGAGGAGTTTCACACGCTCTACAACAGGATTGGCCCGTATGCTCCTCCAGACACCGCCGGTATGGACGTCGACGACGACGACGACGAGCCTACAGTTGCACCTACCGACGACGACGACGTCGCTACTAATGGTAGGGATGGTGACGTCTCTGACCCTGACGATGGCCCCGAGGAGTAGGCTAGTTGCTTTGCGTTAGCTACTAGGCCCTGTCGCGATGACCTTTCTTTTGGTTTCATGTATCTTGATGTATCTCGTTTCGAACCTTAAGACTTGGTAGTATGTTGGAACTTGGTTGGTCATGCGATACCTGAGCGCATAAAAGTCTAGTGTGTGTATGCTGGCAATTTGGTTGTATGGACGTGATGTTTGCATTCGAAGCAATTTAATTAGTGGTGTTGTTTTAATTGGAATGCGATTATTGTGCCTCTGTTTTATTGTATGACTTGTTCTCTCCAATGAATTCAGTATGACATAATTTTTCATTCACTCACAATTACTACAACTTCACTTAATTATTACTTGTTGCTGAAATATGCAGATGGCAAACACTCGTCGCGCCACGTATGAGGCTGCTAAAACTGGTGGTAATGGTGCCGGGGCAGGTGGGACTGGTGAAAACAACGTCAACCATAACGAGCCACACCCGGAACCACATTTGCCGCCTCCTCCACCGCTCACTGCAGAGGTATTCTTTGCACAGTTTCTTGGAAGTCAGCGCAATGCAGAGCAATCATAGAAGAACATGGAAGATTTTCTGCGTACCATTGCCAACAATGTTCAACGTGATAACAACCAAGGTGGTGGCAATGGGGTGAATCAGTACAACAACTTCAAGGATTTCATGGACACCAGGCCACCAATTTTCAAGGAAGCAATAGAGCCACTTGACGTTGAAGAATGGATCAACACCATGGAAGATAAGTTCCATGTGTTGAGGCTGACTGAAGTACTGAAGACAGAATATGCTGCACATCAGTTACAAGGACCAGCAGGGATGTGGTGGAAGCATCATCGCACCACCTTCCCTCCAAATGCTCAGATCTCATGGAGAGAGTTCACTGAAGCCTTCCGTGGAGTTTATATTCCACCAGGGCTGGTTGAGATGAAGTTAGGAGAGTTCTTGGCTTTAAACCAGGGCACCAAAACCGTGACGCAGTATTTGCATGCCTTCAACAACTTGTGTTGTTATGCTCCCAACATGGTTGACACAAATGCTAAGAGAATTGCTAGTTTCAAGAGAGGGTTAAGTCCGAAGATGATGAAGCATGTGGGTACCAATGCCCACGCCAGATTCAATGACTTCATCAGTGATTGTCTGAAACAAGAGAACAATACCAACGCGTATACTACATCCAAGACTCGCAAGAGGGCCTTTAAGTCAGGACCATTACAGCCAAGAGTTCTCACTGCTAATCGTTCTACCTATCATCCGTCTGCACCTGGTGCAAGGTTTAGGCCACCACAGCATAAAACCCAGAACTACAAGGGACCATAGAAGCCATACAAGATGGCCGTGCCGCCAGCAAAGACAGCCACAACTGCGGGACAGGGCAACTTTAAGGGAGCTATAGGATCTACTGGTACAGTGAGGGGACTCTGCTACAATTGTGATCAGCCAGGCCACTTTTCAAAGTTCTATCCTTACCCACCCAGAAAGAAGCAACAGACCTATACTGCTCGGGTACACACCACCGTGGATGAGATTCTTGAGGGAGAGCCCGTAACCGCTGGTAAGTTTCCTGTTAACCAAAACCCTGCAGTTGTTCTATTTGATTCTGGATCATCGCATTCTTTCATGAGTCAAGCATTTGCATGGAAACATGAACAACTATGCACAAATTTGAGTTATGGTTACCATATAAGTTCGGTGGGGGCTGATGTTTTAACCAATCAGATGGTTAGAGTGGCAACCCTTGAATTAGGTAGTCAAAAGTTTTGAGTAAACTTGATAGTTACGCTTGGACTAGTTTTGGATGTCATCATAGGGATGAATTGGATGAAGGATTGGGGAGCAGTTATAGATATAGGAAGTCAGGTACTTACCCTTAAGGATCCCTAGGGTGAGGGTACTTTTCAGGTACCATTGCCTAGAAGAATAGACCTTGTGAGTGTGACATGTGCTATGGAAGTCATTCCTATTCATCATATTCTGGTAGTGTGTGAGTTTCTGGATGTGTTCCCAAATGAGTTACCTGGTCTTCCGCCAGATAGGGATGTTGAGTTTAGAATTGAGTTGACCCCCGGGACAGCTCCAATTTCAAGGAGACCTTATCGGATGCCTCTGGATGAGTTAGCTGAGCTAAAGAAGCAACTAGAAGAATTGTTGAAAAAAGGATTTATCCGGCTAAGTAAGTCTAAGTGGGGATGTCCTGCCTTGTTTGTGAAGAAAAAGAAAGAGGGTACTTTGAGAATGTATGTGGATTATAGGCCTCTTAATGCTATAACTATCAAGAATAAGTATCCTTTGCCTCAGATTGATGTTTTGTTCGATCAGTTAGCCAAAGCCAGAGTGTTCTCCAAGATAGATTTAAGATCGGGTTACCATCAGATAAAGATTAGGCCACAAGATATACCGAAAACCGCCTTTTCCACCAGATACGGGTTGTACGAGTATCTTGTTATGTCCTTTGGCTTAACAAATGCTCCTGCATACTTTATGTATCTGATGAATACGATTTTCATGCCAGAATTGGATAAGTTTGTGGTAGTGTTTATTGATGATATTCTAGTATACTCCGAGAACGAGAAAGATCATGAAGAGCATCTGAGAATTGTCTTGACCAGACTTAGAGATCATAAGTTGTATGCTAAGTTTAGCAAGTGTGAATTTTGGTTGAAGAAACTTCCTTTCCTTGGTGACATTCTGTCAGAAAATGGAGTTTTAGTAGATTCGAGTAAAGTGCAAGAAGTTATGGACTGGAAGACACCAACCATAGTTTCGGAAGTTAGAAGTTTCTTAGGATTAGCTGGTTACTATCATCGTTTTATACTAGATTTCTCGAAGATTGCCAAGCCAATGACAAGTCTGCTACAGAAAGATCACAAGTTTGTGTGGACAGAGGAGTGTGAGACAGCTTTCCACACCTTGCGGAAACTGTTGACCACTGCTCCAGTTCTAGCATAACCGGACATTGAGAAACCTTTTGATGTGTTTTGCGACGCATCAAAAATAGGATTAGATTGTGTTCTTATGCAAGATGGAAGAGTCATTGCTTATGCCTCCCGCCAGTTGAGAAAGCATGAGATCAACTATCTGACACATGATATTGAACTTGCTGCCGTAGTGCATGCATTA
Source organism: Saccharum hybrid cultivar R570 (assembly GCA_038087645.1). Taxonomy (NCBI): domain Eukaryota; kingdom Viridiplantae; phylum Streptophyta; class Magnoliopsida; order Poales; family Poaceae; genus Saccharum; species Saccharum hybrid cultivar. The sequence continues at coordinate 9,336,450 of JAQSUU010000275.1, read as the reverse complement.
AAAATTTGGAGACATTACTTACTTGGTAATGTGTGCAATATTTTCATCGATCATAAGAGTCTCAAGTATATTTTCACCCAACCAGAGTTGAACATGAGACAGCGAAGATGGTTAGAGTTGATCAAAGATTATAATTTGAATGTGCAGTATCATCCTAGAAAGGCCAATGTAGTGGCAGATGCTTTGAGTAGAAAGTCACATTGCCTGAATGCACAACCTTTGCTCGAAGATGGTTTTGATCTGATGCACCCTGCCATGTTACATAGTATTCAGATTAGTTGCCCTTTAGAGAGTAAGATAATAGAAGGCCAGAAAACCGATAAAGGGATATTCCACATCAAAGGAAAGATTAAAGAAGAACCATCCAAGCACTTTAGAGTGGATAAATAGGACGTGTTGTGGTTTGACGACCGTCTTGTTGTTCCCAAGGATCTAGAGCTTAAGAATAAACTTATGGATAAGGCTCACCTTTCGATGTTATCTATCCATCCCGGAAATAGCAAGATGTACCAAGAACTGAGACCTCGTTATTGGTGGACAAAAATGAAGAAAGAGATTGCAGCATATATGGCCAGATGTGACACATGTTGTAGGGTAAAAGCCATTCATATGAGACCTGCCAGATTGTTGCAACCTTTGTCCGTACCTAGTTGGAAGTGGGATGATATAAGTATGGATTTCATCACAGGTTTGCTCACTACTCAGAAAGGACATGATTCGATTTGGGTAATCGTGGATCGTCTTACAAAGACAGCTGACTTTTTACCTATCAAGATAGATTATAGACCACCTCAATATGCCGAGAAGTATATTGCTGAGATTGTGAGATTGCATGGCATACCGAAGACTATAGTGTCTGACAGAGGGTCACAATTCACAGCTCACTTTTGCGAACACTTGCACAAAGGATTGGGAACTAGTTTGATCCGTAGTACTGCCTATCATCCTCAGACAGATGGTCAGACCGAAAGAGTTAATGCTGTTCTGGAGGATATGTTGAGAGCCTGTGTGTTATCTTCCAGGGGGTCATGGGAGTCATGGTTACCCTTAGCAGAATTTGCTTATAATAATAGTTATCAAGAAAGTATCAAAATGGCACCATTCAAAGCTCTGTATGGCAAAAAGTGTAGAACACCACTAAACTGGATCGAGCCAGGAGAAAGAAGATATTATGGTATTGACTTTGTAGAAGAAGCCGAGAAGAAAGTTAATATCATTCAGCAAAATATGAAAGCCGCTCAATCACGTTAGAAAAGCTATGCGGATAGAAGGAGGAGACCGCTTGTGTTCGAAGTTGGTGACTATGTTTATCTGAAAGTCACGCCAATGAAGAAGAAATGGTTTGGAGTACGCAGAAAGCTCGCAGCCAGATTTGTGGGACCATACAAGATCTTGAAAAGAAAAGGTCCAGTAGCTTATAAGTTAGAGTTACCTGAGACAATGGGTGCTATATTCCCAGTTTTTCATGTATCGCATCTCAAGAAGTGTTTGCGCGTTCCAGAGGAAAGAATCGAACCCTGAGGCATAAAGCTCAAGTCAGATTTGGTATATCGTGAGCAACCAGTTCGAGTTTTGGACTCTAAAGAGAGGGCTACTCGAAACAGTGTGGTAAAAACATATAAGATATAGTCTAGTCACCATGATGAGGGGGATGCAACTTGGGAAATGGGTGAATATCTACAAAAAGCTTATGAAGATTTTTATAACAAATGGTTCGTAACCCAAATCTCGGGACGAGATTTTTATAAGGGGGAGGGATGTAACACCCTGGGTGTTAAGCATGCATTAACATCCCAAAGCATGAGCATTAGCATCACATACATGTTCATTATCACATGCAATATAAGTTGAAATTAAATTGAAGTGTGAAAAACATATGTTTGAACCCTAAATTATTGCATTTGCTTGCTAAGAGTGGTAAAACTTGTTGGGCTATAACTTTAAATGACTTAGAATTAATTAGCATGATTTTTGGAGCAACTTTTGTATTCAAAATCTCCCCAAATTTTGCTTTTAAAAATATTCTAGAAAAATGAGTTTTTATTTAAAAATTAGACTTTAAATCATTAATTTAAAATCTGTTTAGAATTTTGAGAAGTGACCTAAATGAAAGTTGTAGAGAATTAAATTTTGAACAACTTTTGTTTTGGGGACAACTTGTGAAAATGCCTTTTTCATCTTCAAAATTTGAATTTGAATCAAGTTAGAAAATCTAGAAAATTTATTTAGAAAAGGAAACGGGTTTTCTTACCTAGCTGGGCCAGCGCCCCGTTTCCGGCCTAGCTGGCCAGGCTAGCCCGGCCCGCGTCCGCGCCTGCCTCCACCTTCGCCCCCGTGCGCGCGCCACACCCGACAGCGGCAGCATGCGCTCACCGCGTGGACGCCGCTCGACATCGTCGGCGTACGGGTGGCGCCTCGATGGGTCCCACCTCCTCGTCCGCGCCTTAAGCAGCCACAACGCTAGCTCCACTTAACCTACCTCGCCTCCATTCACCATTTCCTTCCCTCTCACCAGCAGTAGCCGCGAGCCGTGGCGGACGCTCGCGCCACCACTCGTCGTCGTCGCTCCAACACCACCACACGCCCCCACGAGCGCATCTCCGGTCGATTCCTCCCAGCCTCAGCCCCGCCTCACCTCCCTCCATCTGGTGCTCGCGCCAGTTTCGCCGCTCGAGCAAAGGTGAGGCCAAATTTGGTTGTCCGTCCGCCGCGGGCGCCATGGCCGCCGCTCGGCCTACGCTGTGGCCGAGGCCCGTCCACCATCCCATCTTCCCCAACTTCCACCCTTTCACGCCCGCCTTCGTCTTATGAACCCAGTGCTCGCTTCACCGTGCCCCATCGTGGCCGGCAATGCCGCCGGACCGCCACCGCCACGCGGCCACACCACCGTGAGCGCCGGCGTGGCTGCTCGCCCCCCCTCTGGGCCGTCTTGGTTCTAGGTCGAAGCCCGAGCCAGGCCGCCTCCCCTTTCCCCCCAGGCCGGCCCAGTTAGGCAGTGGGTGCGGGATTTCAAAGAAAAAGAAAAAAATAAATTGAATTTGTTTATTTTGGAAAATGCTTTGGAAAATCTCTAGTAGCTCAAAAATGCTCCAAAAATTGTGAAACAAAATTTGTAGTGTTTCTCATAAGTAGATCTATGATCTAAAAATGTTGCATGTCAAGTTTGAAATACTTTTCTGTAGAGTTTTTATTTAATCACTGAAATTGTTGTTTTCTTGATAAATATGTAATAAATCATAGAAAGCTCAGAAAAATATGGTTCCACTTGCAATAATTTTATTTTGTGATGTACTTTCTAGGAAAAATATGTGCCATCCATGTTCTGTAGAAAAATTTTTATGTGTAGTACAAGTGCTTATTATTATTGATAATTGTTATTTTTGATAGAAATAAAAATATGAATAAAACATGCATATAATAATTTTTCTATAGTAATTGTTTATTGTGTAGAATGTAGGAAAAATACTAAATCTGTTGTTTGATACTTTTTATAGTATAAAGTATTTTCATGCTCTTATCTAGGCACTAGCTTTATTTTTGTGTAGGCAGTTCTAGTAATACAAATGTAATGAAATTTTTGTGGCATACTAAATTAGGTGAGAGTAAGCTACTGTAATTTTCTTAGATTTTTTTGTGCTACCAAAATAGGTGTTGCTGTTCAAACCTAGTTGCAATTAGGGTTTAATTAACCTTGTTAATATATGACTAATTAATAAGATTTGCTTTGGTGTATCTTTGAAGCATCTTAGATTTATGTGGTGACTTGGCATGGTAGAGAATGTTGGTAGTAGTATACGAGTACATGTTCTTGGATGATGTAGACTACCTTGTAGAAGAGTTGTATTTCCACATTATGCAATAAAGTAAACCTGTTCATCTACATCTCATTCATCATGATCATTACATGTCATCTCTGCAATGAACCTAGGCATGAGCACTTATACATTTGCATCATACAGGATCACAGGAAGTAACTCCGGTAGCAGTTCCCGAGGAGCCGGAAGAGTAGCCCGAGGTGCAAGAGCAGGAGGTGCCCGAAGCCGAAGAGGAGGTCGGTGAGGATCTTCCAGAGTGTCCTGACCACCGCCGAGCTCTTTTGAAAGAGGCAAGCCCCGAAGCATTTCTCTCCCGGTTTGCAAATATTTTGTTAATGCTTTACTTTAACTGATGCATTACGTTTAGGAGGTGTTTGCAACCGTTGCTGCATTATACCTTGTTTACCCTGTTCTACCATATCCTTGTTACCTTAGTATTCGCAGTCAAGAAATGCTTAGTTTGCTTAGATCGGTAGAAGTCGGGTGATTTCGTCACCTGCGAGCTATAGGTGGTTACCTGGATCTGCTTGAATAAGTATGTCATCATAGAATAACTAAGTGTTAATGTGAAATTAAGACCGGAAGGAGACTTGCAGGGTTTCAGACTGTAGTGTTTTCCGTCTGTGTCGATTAAGGACCGACCGTTGTTGGGCCTCGAGTCATGTTGAACGCATGCCTTACATTTAGCTGGCCGAATAATGTACCTTTCGACCGCGAAGCTGGAAGATTATTCGGACCGAGTGGATTGCCCGCAACGCACTGTACCGGAGCAGGTGTGGTAGGACACGGGAGGCGCGATGATATGGCCAAAGAGCAGTCGGGCGGCCCTGGGTACATGTGGTTCCTGGCAAACTCGAGACTTAGGACCATGGGCAGTGGTCATTCCCTACGTCTCGTCTAATGCTTTTGTTGGAGATGATTCGGAGCTAGCACTTTTATTTTGAACTCTGTGTGAGTGTGTGTGGTTTGAACTAAATGCTTTCACTACTTTTATTTGAACTTAGTTTGTAATAACTATGTTTAAACTCCGATGTATTTGCGACGCGAACTTTTATGTAACTTGTGATGGTGACCGCTAAACTTATTACGATCTTGGCTGGTATGTAAGTTGGCTTGAAATCCGTCGTGATTTCACGGACTACCGAGTTATACGGGCTTAAGTTTGCTAAATCGTCTGCTCAGTGGGTGATTTTCTTACTTAATCTCGTATAATTGGTCGGTTCTGGTACACAAGCTGCACAGTCCCGTCAGAAGAGTTATGCAGATAAGAGGAGAAGACCGCTAGAATTCTAAGTGGGTGACTACGTCTATTTGAAGGTTACCCTAATGAAGAAGAAACGGTTTGGAATCAAGAAGAAACTGGCTGCTAGATTTATAGGACTATACAGGATCATAGAGAAAAAGGGTCACGTGGCTTATAAGCTACATTTACCAGAAGCGATGAGTTCCATCTTCCCAGTCTTTCATGTATCACAGTTGAAAAAGTGTTTGTGTGTTCCGGAAGAGAGAATAGAACCTCAGGGTATTTGGATCAAGGCAGACTTAGAATACCATGAGCAACCGGTTCGAGTTTTAGATACTAAGGACCGAGTCACTCGGAATAAAGTGGTGACAACTTACAAGATTCAGTGGAGCATCATGATGAGAGTGATGCGACGTGGGAAACAGGAGAATATCTACAAACCGCTTATAAAGATTTTTACAATAAGTGGTTCGTAACTCAAAATCTCAGGACGAGATTCTTATAAGGAGGAGGGCTGTAACACCCCTGGGTGTTAAGCATGCATTAACATCCCAAAGCATGAGCATTAGCATCACATACATGTTCATCATCACATGCAATATAAGTTAAAATTGAATTGAAATGTGAAAAACATCTGTTTGAAACATAATTATTGCATTTGCTTGCTAAGAGTGGTAAAACTTGTTTGGCTCTAACTTTAAATAACTTAGAATTAATTAGCATAATTTTTGGAGCAACTTTTGTATTCAAAATCTCCCCCAAATTTTTCTTTTAAAAATATTTTGGAAAAATGAGTTTTATTTTAAAAATTGGGATTTAAATCATTAATTCAAAATCTGTTTAGAATTTTGAAAAGTACCCTAAATAAAAGTTGTAGAGAATTAAATTTTGAACAACTTTTGTTTTGGGGTCAACTTGTGAAAATATCTTTTTCTTCTTCAAAATCTGATTTTGAGACTATTTTAGAAAATCTAGAATTAAATTTGGAAAAGAAAAAACATTTCTCGGCTCAACGGGCCGCCGCCCCAGTTTTGGCCCACGGTCACAACCGGCCTGGCCCGCACCGCACTCATCGCTCACCCCGCGATCGCCCCCTCCCGCGCGCGGACGCAGCCGTCCCGACCGCGCTCAGGCCGCGGCCGCCGCGTGGCGGCCATACGCCGGCGACAACGGCCGGGTGGTGCTCCCGCGGGCCCCACTGCAGCCACGCTGCGCCTACTCCCCGTCTAGAGCCGCACTCCCTCCAGCTCCCTCTCCATTTCGCTTCGCCCCCACTCCGTAGCCGCCGCACAACAGCAGCAGCACGCTCCGCCTCCGCCGTCGCGCGCCTCGCCGGAGTAGGAGATTCCCGCCGCTAGAGCTCGCTGCCAACTGCTACATCTTGCATAGGGCTCTGCCATGACTCCACGCATCCCGTGCTCGCCCTATCGCGCCGTGGTAAGGTCTCTGTCGGCGGGAATGGCTCACCGGAGTTGGTCGAGTTCACCGGCAGCACACTGCTCTGTGAACTTCACCCCTCTGTCCTCCTTCTCGCCCTCTTCTCATGTGCACGAGCACCGCACTCACGCGGTGAAGCTCACAGACCACCCCACACACCCCATCTCGGTCAGAGTTGGCCGGCTAACGGCGAGCCGAGCCACCGCGCCGCCATGGCCATCGGTGAGCCCGCTCCTGAGCTCCTATGACCGCGCTAGTTGGCTCGCTAGGTTCACGTGAAAACAGAGATCACGTTGGCGGTCACGACCTGTCCGGAGACCTCGCCGTCGACGAGATCTCGGCGGTCAGCGCCGCCTCTGGCCGGTTTGGCTAACGGGTGGGCCCGTTTGACCACGCGACCCACCTGTCTATAGAGATGGCAGCGGATCGGGTTCGGGTCGGATACCCGTGGGTTTCGGGTTTGGGGATAGTTTCTCACCCATGGTTTTCGGTTTTGGTTTCGGGTTTGGTATCGGGTTCGGTTTCGGGTTTGGTTTTTCACCCGTGGATATCCAATGGATATCCGAAATAAATCATTTGGAATTAAAACTCATATTTTATAATATGCTAATAATAACTTGTTTACTTAGATTATTAAATCTATTCAAAATTGACTCATGAAAATATTTATTATTTATTGCCTCTTATTTATACATGTGAATATGTGTATATTTATCCGCGGGTTTTGGGTATCCATTCGGGTTTTGGGTATCCGTTCGGGTTTCGGGTATCCGCGGGTTTGGTTTTGGTGATGGATTTCCACCCGAATCGGTTTTCGGTTCGGGTTCGGGTTTCGATTTCGGGTTTCGGTTTTGGGTGCACGGAGACTCCACCCGATCCGAACCCGACCCGTTGCCATCCTTACCTGTCTGTCTTGTGTGTGTTCACGGTGTGCAGATCTGGGGTGTGCATAGCGTTTAGGGCCAGACGGATTTTCGGTTTTTAAAGAAAAGGAATTTCTAGTTTTGTTTTAAGACTTTGAAAATTTATAACTTGAGTTATAGGGCTCCAAAAATGATGTGACAAATTTTGTAGTGTTTCTCATGAGTAGATCTATGGCTTAAAAATATTGCATGATGATTTTATGGTACTTTTCTGTAGAGTTTTTATTTAATCTTTATAATTGCTGATATCTTAGAAAATGTGTAGTAAATCAAAGAAAGATCAAAAAAATACGATTCTAAGTTTGTTAGTCTTCTTGTGTACTGTACTTCGTAGGGAAAATATATGTCATGCATGTCCTGTGGAAATATTTTGATGTGTAGTTCAAGTGCCTTTAATTAGTGATTTTTGTTATTTTTGATAGAGAGCAAAAGTTGTATAACACATGCATGTAATAATTTTTGTGATGTGCTTGTTTACTGTGTATAACATAGAAAAATAATAAATCTGTTGTTTGATACTTTTTCTAGTATAAAGTATTTTCATGCTCATTATTAGGTTATAGCTTATTTATTTTGTACAGATTGTTTTACTTATCCAAATTTCATGAGATTTCTGTAGTATGCTATTTGGAGTAGGATTGTGCTACTGTAATTTTTGTAGATTTTTACATGCAACAAAAATATGTGTTAATGTGTAACCCTACTTTAAATAGGAAATAAAAGGTTATTCTTTATGAATAATTAAAAGTAATAAAAAGTGTTTGGTGTATCTTTGAAGCACCAAACTACCTTGCTGGTGTTACTTGATAGGTTAAGGTACTAGGGTTTGGCAAAGAGTAGCAACACTTGTGTGAGCATTTTATGCTAACTAGTATAAGAGTAGATGACATGTTTTGTGGTACATGTTCTTGGATGATGTGGACTACCTTGTAGAAGATTTTTTTTGTCTGTAATCCATACTATCAGTTCAATGTGCTCATCTGCATATCATGTCATCATAGCATTCCACCGCATCCGATGCACCGTCTATATGGTTACTTATGCAATTGCATCATACAGGATCGCAGGAGGAGTCGCAGGTAGCAGTGCCGGAAGAGCAGACTTGGACCGATCAGCAAGAGCTCTAGGCACAGGAGGTGCCTAAGGAAGAGGAACAAGGAGAGGAGTTGCCCGAGTGCGTAGATCATCAGCCTAGTTCGTTTGAAAGAGGCAAGCCCCGGAGGATTCTAAGTCTCCTACTTTATGAAAGCAATTCTTTATATATGAGTTATATATATTATTGCATTAAGTTATAGGAGTTGAGTGAAACCGTTATTGCATTTATTACTATCCTTGCCCACCTGCTTACCTTTTTACCCTATTAGGTCAGGATCGAATAATTGCTTAGCCATGCTTAGACCGATAGAAGTCGGATGATTTCCTGTCATCTGCGAGATATAGGTGGATACCGGGTTATGGTTAGCTATAATTGTTATCATGGAAAGTAACCAAGTGTTGATGGATAAACGGAGACCGGGCGGAGTCGTATAGGGTTTTGGACTATAGTGATTCTGTCTGTGTCGATTAAGGACCGATCGTTGCTCGTCCCTCTTGTCATGTTGAACGCATGTCTCACATTTAGCTAGCCGAATAAAGTATCTTTTGACCGTGAAGCTAGTGACACTATTTTTGAGCCGGGCTAAACTCGGATTGGCAGACTGGTGCTAAAAGGGGTATGACGGGGACGCGAAGAGTGAGCCCAAGGTGCGTCCTGGCAGTCGGGCGGTCCCTGGGTAGTGCGGTCCATGATTGTTATCCCACGGCTACTTGGAAAGTGTCATTGGTGATCTAAGCGACCCTGACGGGGGAAGCGTGTTTTGTGTGAGGAATAAATCACTAGCTAGTTAGGAATCAATTCGAATCGCCATCGCTCTTGGATAGTGAGCACTTGACTCGAGCTACAACATCGTAGTAAAAATGATGGAACACGGATGGTTATGTGAATGATGTTGGAAAAGCTAAACCTGATATGGCAACTTTTGATGTTAATGGTTAATCAAGTGATTGCTCTAGCATAGGTGCTTACTTAGACTAATCAGGTATAATTAAGTTGATGCTTATAGTTTAAATGGTTCATAACTGATAACTTATGCTTTTCTGCAAAACTAGTCGAGCCAGTCCACTTTATAAAAGCCTGGCATACTCCTTGGTGTGTTTTATTTCTGGTTTATGATGGGTAAGTCTAGCTGAGTACCTTCTCGTACTCAGGATGTTGTTCCCATTGTTGTTGCAGATGGTCAGATGTACTATGGTTATTGCATCAACTATCTGTATCCGGCGATGGGCGACAACTAGGACCAAGGGCAATGGTCACTCCATCATCTTATCTCATACTTTTGTAGACTATGATTACCTGCTGGCACTGTATCTGAACTAAGTGTGTGTGCGTGGTTTTAAAACTACTTGCTTCCGCTATGTTAAATTGAATTCATGTTGTAATAACTTTTTATTCTAAACTCCGATGTATTCAACTCTCATTGCGAACCTTGTGTATCATATGACTGTGGCTACTAAATCAGTACGATCTTAGTTGGATGTTGGTTGGTTTGAAATCCTTCGTGATTTCACGGAATCTCGGGTTGTATGGGCTTAAGTTTGGTAACTTATTTGCCTCGGTGAAAGATTTTCTTACTTAATCTCGTATAATCATGTTGATCTGTTACAACCTGCGCAAAAAAAAGTCCTAGACATCACATAAAGCTGCCTGGACGGGAAGACACAAAGAAATAAAAATGAACAAGGGCTATAGGCAGTCAGTGGATAACCTCAGTGATACTCTATACAGGGGCTTAGGATCTCATAGGCACTATTTATAGGAGGGATTTGTACCGATCGACCAGAAAGGTCCGGTGGTCCCGAGGGACGTGCACTGGAGAAAGCATTGGCCTGAACATATTTCTGCAGAAGAATTTTCCAACCACCAGAAAACTCTAGTGGTACTAGCTAGGGACAAAACACTAGAGGAAGCAAGTGCTCTCGATATAGTTATGTAGAAGGTTTTTGTGCTCACCAGAAAAGTATGGTGGCACCAGAGAAAGGTGTCCCAATGGTCGGCAGAAGATCAATGGCTAGTCTACGTGACAGTCACTGGAAACTCGTCCACTTGTTTAAAAGCATATATTAGTTCCAAAATGTTCTTTATAATCGATCGCTCTATATAATCTTACAAAATTTTCACCACTAGTCATAGGTAAAGTGTAATTTTTCTACCATTGTTTTTGAATGAGTATTTATTATCAATTTTACTATGCAAATTGATTTTCATTTATCTGTGGTTTACTAAAGAACAACAAACATGTTTGCATAGGTACTATGTCAAAATTAGCTCTACCCTTATAAATATTAATTAAAATTCTATGCGTGCAATTTTATTTACCTTTATCTTACCACAAGAATTTATCCACTTGATGTAGTATGGATGTGGGTGTGGTTGTGCGATCAAGCAAAGCTTTTTACTAGCTCAGAGCTTGTAATGTTATTGCCACTTTTGTCATCAAAGGAAAGCTCGAATAAATTGTGAAATTGGTCACTCTGCCTTCTCCATTTGAGAATTTAGCATTTGCTAAGGTAGTCACAAGAGAAAGGACAACAAGGTGCTGCTCTTCTAAATAATGCACATCATTTTTGCAAGTAAATTCTGAGATTGAGAATCAAACTTGTCTCTCATAAGCATTTTCATATCACTCCAAGTTTGAGATTTATCATTACATAAACATATTCACACCAAGTTAAAGCATCATTAGTTAAAACATTATAAGCATTTGCAATCTTTCATCTTTCACATACGCATTGTGCAAAAATATCATCAATCTTTACTTCCCACTTAATATACTCAATAGTGCTAAGAACATGATAAGAGGTAGGGATGAAAGGATATAACGACCTGAAGGTGCAGCAGCAATCATATGCCTCGGCTGTCATGCTGAAGAGTGGTGTAACCAATCATTGTTAGTAGCAAACAAAACACACACAAATGTATGTTTCCCTATGTATCAATTACTGAGATGTGTGCAAAGAGTAAAGTCGCACACTCTTAAGCATCTTACCGAGTTTTTACAAGTATTCTTACCAAAGCAAACAGTGGATAGCACAACTGGTGACTAGTTTGTGACACCTGTGAGGGCGTTAAACCCAATATTGCACGGGTAGAATATGTATTGAGCAGAAGTATATATATAGAGCTTGGGTGACATAATATAGTAGCAAGGAATAGCATAGTTCAATTTAGAAACTGCAAGGTAAATAGTACTAAGTTAGCCTATTTTGCTAGCCTAGACTCGTTCTTGGCCTAATTCAACCAAGCAACAATACAAATCAACATAAGAAAGGATGCAAGTAATTGTGTTTTCTTATTTTCTTTTTTTGTTGTGATATTTCCCTTTTTGCACCTTCCGCTTTTCCTTTATTATTCTTTTTTAAACAAGATACACGACAAGAAAAGTACGATTAAGATTCTACAACTCTGACCTGAACCAAAAGCATGCGAAGCAAACAAATATGCGGGTCAGACTTCTTTTTTCATTCTCTCAACTCTACTAGAACTCATATATGTGCACGTGAACAACAAATAATTTTGGCCAGACTCAACATAAATAGTGGATGCAAATGGAGCATGAAGTGTCGAGACAAATAACAGGGATCAATCTAATGGACGCCAATACAAGGAAACAACAATGGACATTAGAGACCAAGGATAAGACCTAGACATGATGAACACAGTAACATTCAGAGAGTTTGGGGGAGTTTTCTGTGAGTTGGCATGAGTTGATGTGAATGTGTGGGCTTGCCTTTCGGCTATCCTAGGGTGTGTTGTATAGGTTCTTTCCCTTTTTTCACATCTTAATATAATGATGTGTAGCTCTCTTGCGTTTTTTCGAGATGAACACAATGACATGTGAGAGATGACTATTCAATAAAGTAAAATGAAATAAAAAATGTAATGGTGCAACCGGTGATGAGACAACATGAAAACAACAATGAACATAAATATTTTTGTGGGACAATATTTGTATTTATAGGGAATCAACTAAACTAGGGTAAAAAGCGAACCTAATGTTGACATTGGATGTTGTCCAAATCACACACCAGAAAGGGCATTCGATGCCCGGGCTGCTATGGACCGAAGAACGCAACAAGGATATCACTCTTTCATGGTAAAGAATGGAGAGGTTTACAAGCAAACCACTAAAGGATAACCAATGTGCTTGTGTGACGAAGAACTGGCTAGTTTTTAGGCAAACTAGCAAAGGAACCGCCGAAGCTCTCGCTCGGGAGGGACCCCGTCAGGGCAAGGACGTCGCCGGGTTGCCCTAGATTGGCTGGCAAGCCTAGGACATCATCTTTGGTCATGGATCAAGGGATGAACAGCATGGAGATTGAAGGAGAAGAGAAAAGGGGTAAAAGGAGTAGATTGATTTGTTTGTATGATGATTGGGTAGTTGAGAACTCAATCGACCGTGATCCTCGTGTATATGTAGAGGGGGAGGTCTTATCCCAATAGAAAACAGATCCCAAACATAATCTCCAAATTTCCTACGTCCAAAATAGGTCCAAAACTGACTTGGAAGCCAAACCATCTCGGAAACAGCAGAAAAGTTGGCTTAGCCGACTCCTAGGTCAGCTTAGCCAACTTCTTGGGCCCAGGATGCTATTTCTAGGCCAAAACAGCGAGGGTCGGCTTAGTCGATAGGGGGGACTCGGCTAAGCCGACTTGGCGCAGGAAATTCTGGGTGAAAATCTTCCGAAATTCATAATTAATTCATCCGGACTCCAAATGAGACAATCTATATATGTTTTTTGATCAATTCGACGAGAGGAACGCAATGGTATAGTCTATTCTTGCTTTTGGGAAACTTGGTCAAGTCAGCTTAGCTGACTTAGGGAGTCAGCTAAGCCGACTCTGGCTGGTTCAGCACCTGAAAAGTCATTTTCCTCGTCCATGCGCCAAATGTGATGATCTGACTATGCTCTCTGGCCAAATGTCTATTATTCTCTCTGGATAATTTTGGGTGTTAACATATGTCCCCTTGCTTTTTAGTAAAGCTTGCACACTAAAAAGCATCTTCATAACCAAAATTATTCCATTGCTGTAGTCTTGTGTAGAAAAATTCATCAATACCTAAACAGGTCTAGAATAACATCCTTAGCTTTTCCATCATCTTCTCATATATTCATAATCATAACACTAAATAGCAACGATACCCAACTCATTGGCTATCTAGCATCTAAAGGTGATGTACACATCGGCCATATTTGTTCTAAGGGCGATACTTGTATTGGCCTTGTCTGGAGAGCACTTTAGGCCTCTTGCCATATACTTAGAAAGTACCTTTTCAAGCACCTCCTATTAATTGCTGTTGGGAGACTATCACCTTGCAACGTCTCCAGCAGATAAGAATTATCAAATATCACTTTGATAATTCTATAAGGACCTTCTCAACTTGGTGACCTTTTGCCAAACTTGCTGCTCCTCATTAACTTGGTGGCATGGTTTCAACACCTAGCACCATTTCTAAATATGCAACATGCCCATAGAGCTTCAAACAAAACTTTAGGTCACCTCCTTGGATTATCCCAATTCTCTTCTTGATGAGCTTGATCCAAGTCCATAGACTTTTCACATAACCATCCTTGCTTGATCAAATCCTAAACACCTCAGTGACATGTCTTTGGCAATTCTTCTATTTAACTCATGGTGCAAAACATACTCTACACTTTGTCAAACACTTCATCACTTCGGTATTTGGATCATGTGAATACCATAATATGGGAGTCCTCTAATCATCTAAATTGGTCGTGTCATTGCTGGAAATCAAATTGGGCCAATTTGGTAATTCCTCATCAAGCTGACCCAGCAAGCCAAAGGAGAGTCGGCTTAGCCGACTCAATGAGTCAGCTCAGTCGACTTTGCTGCTCCTACACATAGAATAGCAAAGTTGAAAGGTCTTGATGGCTAGAGGGGGTGAATAGCCTAATAAAACTTTCTACAAAGATCACTCAAATAATTTAATTAGTAACACAAATGGTGAGATGCGAGTTTCGCCTAGCCTAGTGTGGTGATGCAAGCCACCTATCCAATTGACAATTCTAGTTTGGTTCACACAACTGCCATAAGATAAACCGCAAGCTGGCATAGCTACAAAGCTACTACAACTAGAACTACACAAGCTAGCAACTAAACAAGAGCAACAACAAACTAAACAAGAAGATAACAAAGTAAGTGCAAGAGGGGATTTGGAATGTTATACCGAGGGGTGATGATTGAGCCAACCAAAGATAATACCAAGATAGCCAATCAAGTAACCAATCATCAGGATGAAATCCAATTGATCAAACATAGTTGAGGCACATGATTTATCCCCGAGGTTCATGTGCTTGCCAGCACGCTAGTCCCCGTTGTGTCTCCCTACACCACGTGGTTCGGTGGCTAATCGGTATCACACACCAAGCCTCTCAAAAGGCATCACAAGAACCTACCAAATGGTGAGAAGTTTCGACACGAGCAATCCACTAGAGTTGGAATTTGGTGCTCCACTGGAGAACCACAACAACCCCTCATAACAAGCTCACTAGAGTCGGCCATGAACAATCACCAACACGTACCGGATCTCCTCCACTGCTCCAAGCCGTCTAGGTGGCGGCAACCACTAAGAGAAATAAGAATCCTATAGCAAGAGAATACCCAAGTGCCAACTAGATACAAACTCACAAGCAAATGCACTTGAGATCACTCAATCTCACTTTGATTAGGCAATCAAGGAAGATGAGTGGGAGGGGATGTGCTCAGCTCAAGAGGATGTTAGAGAGTCAAAAAGTCCAAGAGAGTCCTCTAGGAGCCGGCCAACAAGTATTTATAGGAGCCACTAAAAGAATAGAGCTATTGGCTCACAAAATAGCCACACATAGGGTGACCAGACGAGCTAGTCCAACCTGACCAGACGCGCACAGCGTCCGGTCATTCCACCGCGACCTCCCTGATGAACGCCACGTGTCTCACTTTGAATTTCATTCGTTCAATCATAACGGCCACTTAAATATACTCATTCACGCACTAGAGTGACCGGACGCTGTTGACGGTAGATAAGTGTCAATTTTAACCATCAACGAAACATGAAAAAGGACCTAAAACATAATTACCACTTAGAACTAGGGGGTCTACTGATAGAATTCCATGAGTTTTGGTGAATGTCTATTTTCTGTAGGGTGTCTGCTGAAAAGAACCAAGGAAGGCCCACATGTTAAGTTTTGGTGAATGTCTATTTCTGTAGGGTGTCTGCTGAAAAGAACCAAGGAAGGCCCACATGTTAGGTTTACATAGAGACAAAAGGGCTACACACAACTTTTCTGTAATCTAGAAGGTACGAGAAGGCTCTAGACCAAATAGGAGGTGAATCCGACTCAGAAGTCGGGCGGCCGCCCAAGGGTGGGGGCGGGCACCCCACCTGCAATGCCAATTAGAGGCAAGCTCGTGGATCCTACCTCCACTGCCTTTAAGGATGAATATTAATCGTAGATCAAGGTCAGTTTGATCTGATGGCTATAGTGCTTCCTAGAGGGCTATATATGCAAGGCCCCTAGCCCCTAGAGGAGGCATCCCATGAAACCCTAATTCATTTGATCCAATTGGGATCAGCTGAGAGGGGTCCCTTGAATGGATCTCATCTCCTAGGGCACATAGAAGAGAGATTAGCTTTGTAGTCTCTATGTGAGATTAGAGTTCTTCTTCTAGATTGAGAGGGTTAGAGTGGAGGGATGAGTTGCAGGAAGCCTGGCATGTCGGTGTCTCCTCTCTGGCTTGTACCTACGACATCAAGTCTCCTAACCCGAGGCTTGGTTCTAGGATTCTTCGACAATTCAACTTCTAATACTAAGTAAGTATATTGTTATTATTGTTCTTTGGTTTACGAGTTTACTCTATTCTCTTCCATAGTAGAGGGTAGAGTAATCATCTGTAGCGTAAGAATGGTGCTTGGGCTAGGATACTTGTAGATATCCCCTGTCTAGCCGGATCGGTGTGTAGTAGCATGGGACATGACAATCCCATTGTTACCTTTGGAGCCTCCTCCAGTCAGAAGGTAGGACCCAAGCCTTAGTTAAGCATCCTCTGTGGTGTCTCTTTTCCAATGGTATGTCCCCATAGAATGGTAGTTTCATAGCTTACCATAGGTTGGAACTAGATTGTCGTAGTAGTCTTCTCTAATCGCTTATATCTTCGCTACCTTATAGTGCGGCCTAGGGGTTAAGTATAGGCTTAGGTTAGTCATCACACGCTTTCTCCTAGCAGATAAAACAAATATAATACTCTAGAAATATCTCCCGAGTGAAGTACTCACCGATATCTATACGCTTGCGGATTATTTCTCTTAGATTCTTTCGTGTGCGAAACCAATATCAACAAGCATTTCTGGCGTCATTACCGGGGAGAAAGACATCAGCTGAGTTAACTTAAGTCATGCTTAACCTTATATTATACTTCTATCTTTTTATCTTTTTCTTTTGCCTTTTCTTTTCTATCCTTATGGATAACCCAAATTCCATGCCTATCTGTCTATATGCTACACCCATGAGTGCAAGCTGAAAGCCACCGGAGCCCACAATTCTCGCATCTAGCTATGAGCTGCGCCCATGTTTGGTTACAATAGGTCAAAACCAACCCTTTTCTACAGCCAAGGTCCTATCTAATCGAGAAGATAATGAACCCAAGGTCCTATCTTCTAATCAAGAAGGTAATGAATCAAAGGTCCTATCTTTTGATCAAGAAGATAATGAACTTTTAGCTACACTAAGGGAATCTTTCAATCTTCTTATAAATTCAGGTTTAGACCTAGCCTTACAAGACCTTGTTCTTCTCCAATATTTTTATACGGGTCTTGAAAATATCGCCTTTGGAGGAGTTTTCCTTTCTTTTTCCATTAGTGAAGCAAGGTTTGTCCTTATTAGTAGACACACTCCTTGCACTAGCCTTCATGATGAACTCATAGAGGAAAAGAAGGAATTATCCCCCAAACAAGAAGAGGAAGTTTCTATAGCCACATTACAAACATTCCAACCCCATGATTTGGCTATCCATCCCAAACCAGCTACACTCCAAAATCCTCTAAGGGAAAAAGAAATTATACCCTTGGAAATCCTTTCCAATGATGATTTTGGAAGGAGCTTAAACTTCCCGCTTCATAAGAGACCTTTTAGTGCATATAGTTTGAATCTTCTCAAGAAGGGATCTCTTAGAAAGCTTTTCAAATCCAATCCCTTTCAAGGATACTTAGAAATACTCAAGGATGGCATGTTAAGTGATGCCATAGAAGGAGAGCGAAATCATCTAGAATCCACTCTAATCTTTTCCCCTTCTATGCCCTCACCAGATGTAAAATTTGAACCCATCTTTAAACCCATCCTTGACCCCTATGACTCCCCCTATGCTCTTCCTCCTAAGACTCATGGTGATCCTAGAAATCCACCGAGATATCCAACATATAGGAATCATCTAGACCATAAGAAGGATCGAGAAGAGCAACATCAATGGCTTAAGAGCATTAAAAACCTATGTGTTATTGCCATTGAATGGGTGGATGAGGCCTTATATGAGACCAACTTGAGAGGTAATCCAAGGGAAATTTTTTACATTTATGATAAATCGACCTTGGAAGTTGAAAATGATGGAGACTTCAATGAGCAAGGAAGCTACTTTATAAACACCCCATCAAGTCCTTGCTCGTATAAGAAATCTCCTGACTCACTTAGTCTCTCTCTAACATTGCCCCACATGAGATCTTCAACCCCCTCATGCTCCTTGTTCTTAAGAATTTTAAAAGGGTGGCTGTAGACACATATGTTTATCATAGATATTACAGATCTTGTTGTGTTGAATCTTGAGATTAGTGCACATGAACTAGTGCTAAAGGGGAAACCACTTCACCATATCACATCTTGAAGGTTTCCCAAGGACAAGCTTAGTGTCCTAAAACATGCACTATTCAAACCTTGACATGAGTGTTCACTTTTCTGCCCTTGTGAGATGAGCATAGAGTTATAATTGCAAAAATATTCCTTCAGGTATTCTTGTCACTAACTTTCTAGGTTTGGAGCAAAAAGATCGAAGGAATGACAAATGCGAGGTGTGTCCAACCCATCATTATGCAACATTGAATTACATTCATCCAAACTTGATTTTTTGCAAAATTCAAGCTTGGGGAATATACTTTTATAATACATCTTTGGCCATGTTGCTACATTGTCTTGGTTATCTCTACCTTTAAGACATGCTCAATTTGCTAAACAACAATCATGCT
Source organism: Saccharum hybrid cultivar R570 (assembly GCA_038087645.1). Lineage (NCBI taxonomy): Eukaryota > Viridiplantae > Streptophyta > Magnoliopsida > Poales > Poaceae > Saccharum > Saccharum hybrid cultivar. The sequence goes on along the minus strand of JAQSUU010000275.1, from coordinate 9,317,705 downwards.
CTTTCATCACTATTTGAGTAAATATCTATAATGCTTTCATGCTACCCTTGTCTACCCTGGTAAGTGTTGGTTTGGAAGTACTGCACATACTTCTATTGGCTTTTAAATTAAGCGTGGTGCTTAGGTTAAATAGCCTTCCTTAATTCGATTAGACATGGAGTCTAGTTTGGTTATTGAACCAAAAACTACTAGTATAGACAAAGGTATATTTTGTTGGACTAACCCCTGCAGGAAAACTTCCAAATTCAAATTGGGAAAGTCTAAAGATGAACTCACACTGGAGGGGAAGAGAGACACAATAATCTTGCACAAGGGAGACATAACTTCATCGCCAAGGAAAAAGAAGATGAGTGCCACAATCAAAGCACTCCATGGAAGTAGGTGAACAAATTTCCATCATGCCACCTGAAGACAAGAACCATCGTGGAGGAATTTGAGTTACAGTTTCAGTTGCATTCTCTTGTCAACCACTAATCATCGGGAATCAAGAGAGATTGATAAGAGAAGAGCATGCAACTTTCTGCACCCTCACTTCCTTAGATTGAAAAGCTGACACATGAGGAAGGAAGGCCAACTCCTCAAGATGAACCAATCGAGCTCTTCCTCCTCTTATGCCCCCATCACTCCACATGCTGGTTTGCAATCTCTAAATTCACTATTGCTTTAATTTTATAAGTTTTAGTTATTTCATAATGACTATACATGAGAATCAAGCATAAGATGAAAATATACTAAAATCAATCCTCTAGAAAAGAAGTGATAGTGAATGTTCTATGCTAGTATGTTTAAACAAATTCTTTTGTAGCATAGAAAGTGACCCTTAGCTTTGTGACAATAATGCCCTTGTCATTGCTTGTATATTCCTTCGGGTATGTGTTGTCCACTAATGATCTGTAGGAGTGAAATAATAAGAAGAGCTAAAGGTCCAAGCACAAATTAAAGAGAGAACAAAAGATGACATGACTAAAGACAAGAAAGAAGGAGTGCAACAGAGAAGATAGTCAATGCATGAACGAAGACACAAGACCAACCAACAAAGGAAAGCATTCACAAGGTGCTACGGAATCAACATGCTCCAATCTTTGAGGTAACATCCCAAGGTAAGTGATGATCACTCTAAAAGCTTTTCCTTGATTTTGGTATGCACATAAATAGAGAACCAAACATGTTTTGAGTTGCAACCTCACTTGATCCAACCTAATTAACTCAACATGTTTAGTTCTTTAATCTTTGTTCATGCCACCACTTTCTTGATCTCATAGTCTAAATTCAATGAGTTAAAATATTGCACATCTTATATTTGGATGATGCTAGTCATAGTCATGAAAACATTACACAATATGCACAGATAGACTATCCTTCTATAAGGTTAAGTAATCTAATCTGTTAAATGTTAATGTTTTAAATGCTACATCTACATTTATTGTTTGATCCTATCACCCATGTAATGATTGAATAAAATATATAGACATAAGCTTTGTCGTGCTCAATATGCCTAAGGCTAGAGAAGAATAAACTTTTGGTTCTGTTGGTGTTTTTCCACCAACAAAACCCATGCACTTGATCTCTGCCTGGTCTCCATGAGCAGAACACACTTTGAGCAAAATATGGAAGAGTTTGTCAACTCCCCAATTTCTACAAGTGAAAGTCCTAGACCTATGAACATGCACACTAAGCATGATGCTCCTAGCTTCCACAACTAGTACTTCACTCCAAACTGCTGGAAGAGCAAGGAACATGGATGACACCGTCTCAAGTGATGCAAGCTATTAAGGTCTCTACTATGGGACCAGATGATGCACCTATAAATGAACATGGTAAGAGGTCCTGTTCAGAGGATCTAAAACACTGAACCCTTGCCGGAATGTAAAATTGGTAGGTATCCATATTTATCTTTTTAGCATTGCATTAATTAGTTTCCTTTCTTGCACATTTACTTTCCCGCATTTGCATAATCATTCTCCATTTAGCATGTTTACTTTTCTGCATTAGCATTGCATTAAGAAAACTAAAAATATCTGTTTGATTTGCTGTATCATAAATTATAAGCGCTATGTGAATAATTTTGTGGCGTGTAAAAATCTATAGGAATATTCACTGTGGTTGCATAGAATAAAAATAAATATGCATCCATCTTGTTATACTTTCTCTATATTATAAAAATATAAAAAAATATTTGAGAGAAATCCTATTGAAACTCTGCTTAAAAATCAAGAACAATCTCAAAAAAGCTCTGGACAATTAAGGCTTGAGTGGCTAACCACTAACGCTTAATCTATTCCATAAGTTTTATTGTCTATTTGAGTTCTATAGGATTTGAATGACCAAGAAGAGCCGACAAGCAAGTGGATGTTCTATCCATTACTGGAGCACTATCTCAATAATCATCAACTTCAATTAATGCTTCAATAGAGAAGGAAGAACACCCCTGCTGTCAGTCTGCTACTTCACAAGATTGAACGACTACGTCAACATCTAGCTTGGGGGAAAGCACCCCCATGTATCCAGCTAAGTATTTTCTTTCCTTAGTTTTACCTTATTCTTTATGAGTTTTCTTATTTAGTAATATTGATGGTCTAAAATAATAGAGACAAAATAAAAAGGGTGTGTATAGTTTTCTTGTCTTTGTTCTTAAAAAGTTGATAATAAAAGAGGAGTCTCTCAATAGATGATGAATAGTTGCTCTACCATAATTTTTTTCAAGTACCTAGTTTTCAACCTTGAACTCTTTCGAGTTTTAGACACAACTGTTTTGATCTAAGATTTGCTCTAAACCTAAAACTCGTGGGTAGCGAATGCTTGATCTAAATCTAGGTAGTTGGTGGGTATGATATGGGAAGGTCTGAGCTATTGTTTATCTTGTTCCTAGAGATACTAGAGTTCTAGAGAATTTATCTTTTGAAAAACATAAAAATGTTGCACGATGTGTTCCTGTATGACGAGAGCTTGAATTCCTACCACAGCCATATATATATGCTTGTTAGACTAGGAAAACCTCCACTTATATTTACTACTTGTGAGCATTGAGTATGGTCAAGCTGTGTCGACCCTTAGGGATTGGTCATGCGATTAAAATCAAGATCGCACACACTCCATCCATATATGCTGCTTCTACCCTAGAAGTATGCATCCACATACTTTCTATTTAGACACATCTCAAAATTGTTCTACACTGGGAGTGGGCATCAAAAATTTCCCTTCATCCATTGCTAGCCCTTTTATTATGCAATAAAGCTCCAAAATATCCCTTTGTCACTACCTCCATCAATATTTCCAAAAGAGACTTGGGTGCTCTAAAAAAAGAAAGAAGAGGAAAAGAAAAATAAAAGAAAGAGGACAAATGTCCCAACATAGAGAGATTTTGAGCATTCCAAGTTCTCCCCAAAGTTCTTCAAAGATCAAGAGAGGAGTGCAATTCTTCAAAGGAGCAAAAGTAGAATTAGGTATTCACCATTATCATCTCTTTACCCCTTCATTCTAACATACATCTACCATCATCACCATTTGCCACTATCACCATATACCTATTCAACCCATATACATAGGACCACACACATGCACATCTTGATTTGACTATATGGCTGGACTCATTCCTCTAGATCCATGGTTTGACTGTGCAATAAATGTTTGCAAGTATGTATTAGCTGTCTCCCCACCAATGAGCTCCACATAAGCCTATTAATTGTAGGGTGAGAGAGAGAAGGCACAATGTTACTTTGCCTTATGCCAAAAATACCACATATCTTGAGAGAAGACAGAAGGCATACACCATTAATGCCTTGGTAAGGATCCACAAATACCACAAATGAGAGACTTGAGAGGGTCATACAAAGGAATCTCTGAGTTTTATTTGAAAATCCTCTAAAACTCCAGAATAATGGTTGATCAAAGAGCTAGAAACATGGCGCTTGACTTAACCGTTCTATCTTTCAGCTGCTTAAGACCCAAGTGATAGCTACAAGCCCCATAGTGAAAGGTAATATGGGTAAGTTTGAAAGTCAGAATAGTTCACTCTAATCTGGAGGAGAGTTCTTGTTTGAACGCATGTGTACTTTTGAGGCATAAAAGCATTGTAGCAACTCCTGATCCATCACTGAGTTTATCTTTGCTCAGGGACGAGCAAAGGGTAAGCTTGGGGAAGTTGTTGATGGTAGATAAGTGTCAATTTTAACCATCAATGAAACATGAAAAAGGACCTAAAACATAATTACCACTTAGAAACAGGGGGTCTACTGAAAGAATTCCATGAGTTTTGGTGAATATCTGTTTCTATAGGGTGTCTGCTGTAAAGAACCAAGGAAGGCCCATATGTCAGGTTTACATAGAGACAAAAGGGCTATGCACAACTTTTCTATAATCTGGAAGGTATGAGAAGGCTCTGGACCAAATGGGAGACGAATTCAGCTCGGAAGCCGAGCAACCGCCCAAGGGTGGGGATGGGCGCCCCACCTATAGAGCCAATCAGAGGCGAGCTCATGGATCCTGCCTCCACCTTTAAGGATGAATATTAATCATAGATCAAGGTCGGTTTGATCCGATGGTTGTGGTGCTTTCTAGAGGGCTATATAAGCAAGGCCCCTAGCCCCTAGAGGAGGCATCCCATGAAACCCTAATTCATTTGCTCCAGTTGGGATCAGCTAAGAGGGGTCCCTTGAATGGACTCCTCTCCTAGGGCACATATAAGAGAGATTAGCTTTGTAGTCTCTATGTGAGATTAGAGTCCTTCTTCTAGATTGAGAGAGTTAGAGTGAATGGATGAGTTGGAGGAAGCCCGGCATGTCGGTGTCTCCTCTCTAGCTTGTACTTGCGGGATCAAGTCTCCTAATCCGAGGCTTGGTTCTAGGATTCTTTGGTAATTCAACTTCTAATACTAAGTAATTATGCTGTTATTATTGTTCTTTGGTTTACGAGTTTAGTCTATTCTCTTCCATGGTAGAGGGTAGAGTAATCATCTGTAGCGTAAGCATGGTGCTTGAGCTAGGATACTCATAGATATCCCCTGTCTGGCTGGATCGGTGTGTAGTAGCATGGGACGTGACAATCCCATTGTTACCTTTGGAGCCTCCTCCTGTAAGAAGGTTTGGTAGGACCCAAGCCCTAGTTAAGCATCCTCTGTGGTGTCTCTTTTCCAATGGTATTTCCCCATAGAATGGTAGTTTCATAGCTTACCATAGGTTGGAACTAGACTGTCGTAGTAGTCTTCTCTAATCACTTATATCTTCGCTACCTTGTAATGCGGCCCAATGGTTAAGTATAGACTTCGGTTAGTCATCGCACGCTTTCTCCTAGCGGATAAAACAAATACGATACTCTAGAAATATCTCTTGGGTGAAGTACTCACCGATATCCGTGCGCTTACAGATTATTTCTCTTAGATTCTTTCATGTGTGTAACCTATATCAATAGACACACCAATCAAACTAATCGAACGCGCCTCGGCGTCTGGTCACCACTGATTCACGTTGCTGACCACGCGACCAGACGCGCTGCTTGAACTTACCGAACGTGTTACACTCGGTGTCCGGTTTGAGTCTAGAGAGCAACCTTCACAACCGGACATGTCCGATCGCATGTGACCGGACGCGCCGTGGCGTCCGCACAGAACTTCGTGTTCGTTGTCTCTCTAGCGCCTGACCAGACGTGCTAGTCCCGTGAGTGACCAGACACGCTGGTTGCAAACCCTAGTCCACGCCATACTGCCACTGTCACTGACCAGACACGTCCGGATACACCGAGACCGCGTCCGGTTCAGCGTCCGGTCACCTCAGTGACCTCTGTTTCTATCCATGATGACTTAGAGAAAATCTCCACCACCAGCATAGTAGAAAATAGGCATTTCACTTCCACAAAAAGCGCTGAATCACCAAGTATACATCACCATGTGCATGTGTGTTAGCTTTTTCACAATCATTTTTGAGGCAATAAGTTAGCTCTCCACTAGATCTAAATGCATATGCAAATGAATCTTCATCTAGTGGCACTTAAGTGATCAATAGCTCCAAAAATTCCCCTCTTTATAGTACAGCTATCGATCCTAATCCATCCACACCCTCTATGGTGTCTTGGATGCAAAATGAAAAACCCTATCATATACCTTTGCCTTGAGCTCCATGATTTAGCTTTGCACCTTCATCCAACTCCATCATGGCAAGCACTTGATCACATCACCATTGCTTGATCATTGCTTCACCAGGTCATTACACCAACCACATCATAGCTACACACATGTCTTTGCTATGTGGTTAGTACTAGGTATTGTCACTAATTACCAACACCAAACATAGGACTTTCAAAAGTTTTCTTGCATCGGCCTCTCTTTGATATGAAAATTACACCCACCGATGTCATGACTGGATGCTTGTTGAACCGACATGTTGACCTTAAAATTCTCATTCCTTGGAACATGCCGAATTTGAAATTCGGCAAAAGAAGCAATTATACCAAGGCACATATCAAGATGAGTATTAAGTTATCCTTCTATGCATTGAAACTCACCAGCGACTTGCTGCACCACTAGTAAAGAATCACCACAGGCTTCAACATGTCATACCTCATGGATTGCAATATGGCCAAGCCAAATAGGAAAAATTCACATTTGGCTTGAATTTTGGTGCAAATGTAATTTTAATCGCCTTGATGTCTCAAACAACACCATTGTGAGAAATAATGATCATGCCAACACCTTGGCCTTATTTGCAAGCCGATTAATCATATTGTCACATCCATGAAGTAAATCAAAATGCATAAACCATGCCCCTAGGCCTAAAAACCATCAAAGTGAGTTCCATGGGGGCTTTTCTAATAGCACGATGGTTGCAAGCATTCATCGGCTATATTTTTACACTAAGGGCGATATCAAAATATCGGCCATATGAATTCATCCACAAGAGCATGCATAACCAAAATAAATATTTTGGCTCTGGATCATTGATGAGCAAAATAATTTGGCAACCCTCCATAACATAAAGATCCATACCAAGGATCAAAATAAGGAGCTAAGGGATAACCATGCATACCAGGGGATGAATTCCACATAAGCATAGGCAGAGAGATGGATGATGCCATGACCATTGGTTTTGATGATTTGGTGCAAATCTCTAACTTAGCAATTGTTTCTTGAATCTTCTTCTCTTCTTTGCCTTTGTTGCACCACTTTCTTGAGCATCATCTTTCTAAGCTTGAATACTTCCTTTACGAACCCATGCCAAACCCTTTTCTTTCAGCTTCTATGTACTAAACTTCTACAACTTTTCTTGCCACTTTGGTAAACCAATTGAGCATATCGATTTTATTTCTATTTTGGACAGCGGCAAATCATTCTTGATTTTGGGCACTCTCACCTTCTTTTGTTCAAATTTGGCACCTAGAATATCAATAGATGATTTCCCCACTTCTTTGTCATCAATAGCCACATTTTTTAGCAATGTAATCAGCTTTTCAATAGTTGAATTTAGATCTGAACTTTTCTTCTTTCGGCCATCATTCTTCACGTGGTAAATTTGCTTTACCACTTTCTTCTTTAGTTGAGCTCCAGACTGATTTTGATCAAAATGGTCTTTACAAGATGATGATCTGTCTGAATGTCTAGGAGCTGCATCCTCTACATATTGTGGCCTAAAATATGATGGAACATGTGCCTCTTGATCAAACTAGCCCTAAGATGAATAAGGATGAAAATATACGGGCTGTGGTCCATATGACATGGGAATTGGCTGCTCAAAAGGAGAATACGTTGTTGGTGTGTGAGATCTATCTCTTTGCCAATTCCACTCTTGAGACTTACACTTTGGAGGCAATTTTGATGATTGGACTTTCTTTGGCCGACTGGTGACATTTGCTTTTGCCATCTTCTCATATTTAGCTAGAAGTTTCTCGAAGCTAAGCTTTGGCCTTCTACTTTTTAGCTTGTCATGGCCTTTACCTCCATCAGCTCTATGAGCATCCTCCTTCTTCTTTTCATCTTGATAGACATGCTCTAGAGGAGGATCTTTAGCCAATTTCCCTTGCTCAACAGGATCAATTGACTTTTGTTCTAGTTGGAGAGATTTCACCTGCCCCCAGTGTCTTCTGAATTTGTGATTACATTGTTGTCCTCTGAAATATTTTTTATTTGTAGTTCATGAACAACAACCTTGTCTTCACTTAAGGGCTCTACGTCTCTCTTTTGTGCATTCAAGTCTTAATCTTTGAGTGAATCGACTAATGCAAGCCGATTCAAAATCTGTTTGCCATCAAGACCAATTGAATCCAACTGGTCTATTTGTTGAGCTTTAGAAAATCTCAATCATCCATTATCAATGGCCGATTGGATCACTCGACAAAACACATTGCAATTAGAAGTATTATGATCAGAAGAATTATGCCACTTGCAATATGTAAGCTCTTCTAAGTTTTGAATAGATGGCAAAGCACTATGATTAATGATTCTAATAAAATTATTTTTTAGCAAGATATCAAAGACATGATCACAAAAAGTAAAGTCAAAGGTGTATTTTGATTTCTTTAGCTGATTCTTTTGCAGAGTCGGCTTTAAAGCTAGGTAAATGAATGGATCAGATTTGACATCAATCCATTCGGCCACACCTTTGCAACTGCTTATGGGAAGCTTTAACTTTGATGAACTACTACCATCGGCCTTGCCATATGGCACAATATGCTGGCCGATAGAATCTGAATTTATTTTGTCACCAACAAATAAATTGCTATTCTCAATCGGTCTATTACCACTATTAGCAAGGATATCTCTAATAGATACAGAAATTGAAATAGTATGTCCAGATTGGAATTTGAGCAAAATATTTATGTTTTCTACCTTGTTGATCATGTTAGAGAAGTGCATGTCCTTAATTTGCATGATGTTGCTCTTCTTCTCTAGAAATCAATCAACAAGTTGGGTCAAATCATCCGAGATGTATCAGTAGCTACTAGAACCGGGAAAATCGGCTTAGGCCAACTGGGCACAAGTTGGCCTAGCTAACTCAGGGCAGGCGGCAGAGGCAGTCGGCCTAGCTAACTTGGAGCAGGCAGGAGTCAGCTCAGCTGATTCTGAGCAGGCAGACAACCCTCCTTTGTTGCTTGTAGGGGCTTGATCTCCATCAATGATGTAGTAATCACTAGATAAATGTATAACCCCTTTAGCTCCTAAAAAATTAAGTCTAGCTAATTTCTGATGTTTCTCATGCTTTTTCTATAGCAAGACTTGTTTTTTGAGATGTGATTGATTCGGAGCGGATATTATGTTGTTCGGCTTTTGTAGCTGAACCTTTGCTTATATTTGAATCAATTCTTTCTTTTATGCCCACTAGCAATTCTCTTTTAGCCGATGACTCAATTGTGATCGGTCTTTTCTCATTAGTCTTTCTAAAATATTCATAGAATTGCTCCTCTAATTGAGACCATAAACTAACAGTGCACCAGGGCAAAGATGTAAACCATGCAAAGACAATACTGGTAAGGGATAAAGGAAAATTTCGCACTCTCATATAGTCTTCTTTACTGGCAAAACCCAGCTATGAGAGATATATGCTAATATGTTCCACAGCGGTCTTATCATCTTCACCACTAAATTCATAAAAATTAGGCATCCACCAACCATTAGAAGTTTTCAAGTAATCAACGTGTAATGGATACGGTCTATGATATGCGGCACCTTCCATTTAGAGGAGCCATATGGATTTCTAGTGTGGGCTAAATATTCCTCAATTTGGCTTGATTTGAGAGCATCATATGATGCCGAATCATGATTATTTGCATGTGCACCCATGCTAAATTTTCATTGATTTGGCTATTGTCACACCCGGTTTTAAGGACAAAACCAGATATACACTATATGTGAAATAAAGAAGTCAAATCTCACATATAGCCACAGATAAGTGTAATATCAAAAGACAAATGCTTAATAAACATAACTCAATAGTATAAAATATACCTTAGAGAGCAACACAGCGGAAAGACAACTCCGAACACCGGGTGTAACCTTCACTCCAGGATCAAACTAACTGGTTGATCACAAGCCTAACAATTCCAGAATCTAGCAATCTGGTACCCTTCCTGAGATGTGGGAAATAGCAAGAGTGAGTCCATGTCGAACTCAGCAAATATATCATAGGGTTCATGAGGCTCAAAAAGGTTTGACACAGGTTTACTGCGATAGCTTTTATTGAGTCATCTTTTAGCAATTGAGTAACATCAAGTTTACCATAAGCCCAAATAACCTCATGATCATGTAAACGAGAATAATGTATAGCAAGAAACAATAATCATTAGTGAGCATCAACATCATCAGTATTAACATTATCATCAGTGTTCATCATTTATTCTGTAAGGGTCCAAGGCCACTCGTGACCGTGAGCACGGCTGTTATAACAGTTTTACACTCTGCAGAGGTTGTACACTTTCACTGTGAGTCGTGATTTACCCTTTCGCCCGAGGTAGCTAATCTCTTGACCCACTTCTAAGGAAGGTCGGCAGGGTTCACTATGAAGTCTTTCAAAGGTTCATCTAATAAGTTAGGGCCGTGAGGTTTCTAAAGTCAGTCTGTGTGATTCACCACACAGGGATCCACAGTCTGCTCTACCCCATTTGCGCCACAAGGGTAACCTCTAACAAGCTAGAAAAGTTCCTTCTATATGACTAAAGCCAGAGCCATTTTAGCCCTCACAGTTGTACTGTAAATCCTGGATTTTCGCTTACAGATTAGTCCTTATGGAGAGAAACTAGAGCACCATAAAAACAACCCAATGCTCTAGCCCTCTTGAGCCATGTTGCTATAAAAGCATCTTTTAAATGTTTATTGCATATACCATTAGTCAAGTTACAGATCATGGTTATTTATCTTGAGCACTAGCATAAATACTACCCAATGCATTAATCCCATAGGTGTCAAGGTACAAGACACAAAAGCTAGGATATCCTTAGGGGTAACAAGGTAGACACATGCACATGAATTAAGTGTATTAAAGGTGAATAGAAAACAAGGATGATCCCATGCTATACTTGCCTTAAATTGATATCCTTCTTTCTATAGATTTGTCACCTCCAAATAACTGCTTCTTGATTACCACGTAAATCTCACCGATTGGACATGATTGTAAAGCACCACACAAGCATCCATATAATCAAACACAAAGCAAACAATAGATCTATATTAGAATAGTATACCAATCATACAAAAATAAGTAAAAGAGTTTGAAACACGATTCTACGCATCGCTACGAACACAAAGTCACGAAAAGCACGCTAATCGGAGCTACGGTTGAAAAGATACAACTACCGATAGATTTACCCATAAAACTATTAACTTCATGTATCTTAATGGTATAAAAACATATATAAGATATTTTATAGAGATTATAATTTAAGTCAAATTTAGATTCGAATTATAAAACTAAAGTAAAATAAATCATATTTTTATTTACAAAACCCAGTTGCATAATTGTTATTTAAGATAGGATTCAAACCATAAAATTCCAATATTAGTGACATGATATACACTGTTACAAATGCATAGATCTAGTTGCTATGAATCCAACGCAACTTGAATGGCTCAAAACGGAGTTGAAACGTAGAAGATATGAAATAAACAAGATTTCCTCTATTAAAATAATAGATTAAATGTAATCACGAATTTTAAAAGTTGAAAACCTACTTAACAGTAGTATTAACATGTAGATTATGAAATTACGAACCTAACGCAAGTTGAACGGATCAAATCGGAGTTAAAACAGAGAAATTATGGCTAAAACAAACTCAGTGGCAATTCTGTAAATAGCTGAAAACATATTTCTAAACTTATCAAAACGGATCTACGTTTTTAGAAGGAGAAAATGTATTTTTGGAACGCGTTTTGGACTGCGGGTTCTATTCTTAAAATTTCTAGGGACTCTTTAACAAAAACGCCGGCCGAACCGGTAACTTCTAATCCTGGCGGTAGATGTGAGATCCGACGGCTCACAGCGACTGCTGGTGGCGACAGCGGGGAAAGAATCGCCGGCGGCGAGCGAACATGGCGGCGCCATGGCCGGAGCACGCAATTCCTCGTTTTCGGGCATCATTCATCAAATAGAAAGTACCGGGAGAAAGAGCGAAGCACGGTGAGCTCACCTATGGCCAAATCTAAGCCGAGGATGTACCAAGGAAGACCCGCGGCTCGGAGAGGCGGACGGTGGCGATGAGATAGGGTTTCTAACTTGCGGTGGTGTCACGGGAGCGTGACTGACGCTGCAAAAGGGATGGATGAGGGCGGCTATGCGCGACGCTCTTGCTTATATAGCCCGAATGCGATTCCAAGAAAGGAAGGGAGGATTTGGACGTGAGATTCGACATCAGTGAATTTGGTAAGCGTCGTTGCCGACGGCTTGAGGAGGAAGGCGCTCCTGTCATGTGGGTCCGCGGTGTCAGTGGCGGAGAGGAAGGCGCGCGCGCTTGCTTGCGGCCAGGCGGCTTGCTGGGCTCGGCCCAAGCGGGAAGCGAGGGAGGGGAGAGCGGCCGCGCGCGTGGAAAGGGCGGACGCGGGTGGTGGGCTGCCGGCTGTGGGTGCGCTGCCGCTGAACTGGGCTGGGCCAAGGCTGGGCCGAAAATCCCAAGGAGAAAAATATCCTTTTTCTTTTTCTTTTTACAATATTTCAAAGTATTTTCCAACTATATTTTGAATTCCCTTTTGAATTTAATTCAAAGCACTCAATACAAAATTTCAAATGCATTAGCATGAATGCACAAACATGTTCCTACCCTTATATTTGATTTTAAGTTAATAAAAATTATTATTATTCCAGGTTTAAATGTGCACAAAAATACATAATTAAATCATTTAATTCTATTTTCCAAATAAGCAAATTTTACGGTGTTACAGCTATAATTATTAGTAATAGGTTGAGCTGAATCATGAGTTTTAGTACTCGAATGCCTTGCTAAAATTTCACTAATTCGGCTTTGACCATAAGCGAAATACGAATCAGAATTGTGGGCATTGATATTTGCATATGGTGCTGAATTTTCATTGATTTGGCTATAGTTACTTGTAACATGTGAAGCCAAATCATAATTATTAGCACTTAAATACGTTGCTGAATTTTCATTAATTTGGCTCGAGTTAAAAGTAACATGTAAAGCTGAATTATGAGTAGAAACATTAGCATGTGGTTCTAAATTTTGAGAGCAATTGGCTAAGTAATTAGCATTGTCATAGCCAATTCTCTCATTCATCGGTAGGTCATGTGGTGGAACCACATATTGTGAACTTATAGCTGATGAACAAGGATTTACATGTTGTATGTTGTTAGTAGCATCAAAATTCAAAGAATTCACAGTTGACATCAGCTCTTGACCATGATATCCATAATTATGATGTGTATGATGAGAATCATTATCAAAAGTATTAGCCAATGCAACATATCTAGTATCATTATGACTAGCAACACCAACATGAGAGTTCATAGAACCTATAAAATAATTATTGAAATCAAAAGATGCATTTGCAAGTTGTACCTCAGAGTAATTGTAGTAGTTTTATGATGAACCACCTTGGTACTCCATGATTTAGAACTTGACCATCTTGCTGAATTTTCCAATACCAAGCACAACATGTTGTAAAATAGCAAGCAAGATCACAAGGGGTCAAAACCATATGTGATCAGCCTTTTGGGCTAGATGCAACAGTAATAGCGAGCTCAAGAAGATAGATCAGTGAGGAGTAGGTCTAGGGGCAAGAAGAATCTGCTACAAAGTAGAGCCGAAGAAAATTCATCCCCAGCGGAGTCGTCAAAAAGTGTGTTGACGTTAGATATTGTCCAAATCACACACTAGAAAGGGCATTAGACGTCCGGGCTACTATGGATCAAAGAATGCAGCAATGATATCACTCTTTCGTGGTGAAGAACAGAGAGGTTTACAAGCAAACCACTAAAGGATAACCAACGTTCTTATGTGACAAAGAACTGGCTAGTTTTCAGGCAAACTAGCAAAGAAACTGTTGAAGCTCTCGCCCGGGAGGGACCCCGTCAGGGCAAGGACGTCGCTGGGTATCCCTAGGTTGGCCGGCAAGCCTAGGATGTCATTCTTGGTCGTGGATCAAGGGATGAATAGCATGGAGGTTGAAGGAGAAGAGAAAAGGGGTAAAAGGAGTAGATTGATTTGTTTGTATGATGATTGGATAGTTGAAAACTTAATCGGCCGTGATCCTCTCGTATATATAGAGGGATGTGGTCCTATCCCAGTAAGAAACAGATTCCAAACATAATCTCGAAATTTTTTACGTCCAAAATAGGTCCAAAACTGACTTGGAAGCCAAACCGGCTCAAAAACAATAGAAAAGTCGGCTAAGCCGATTCCTAGGTCAGTTTAGCCAACTTCCTCGGGTCCAGGATGCTGTTTCTGGGTTGAAAACAGTGAGAGTCGGCTTAGCGGATAGAGGGACTCGGCTAAGAGGATTTGGCGCAGGAAATTCTGGGTGAAAATCTTCCAAAATTCATAATTAATTCATCCTATATGTTTTTGGATCAGCTTGACAAGAGAAACGCAATGGTGTAGTCTATTCTTGCTTTTGAGAAACTTGGTCAAGTCGGCTTAGCCAACTTAGGGAGTTGGCTAAGCCGACTCTGGCTGGTTCAGCACCCAAAAAGTCGTTTTCCTCATCCATGCGCTAAATGTGATGATCCGACTATGCTCTCTGGTCATCTTGATGATAGAAACATGATGATAATGTCCATTATGCTCTCTGGCAATTTTGGGTGTCAACATCTGATATTAATACCTCAAGCACTCTTTACCACTTTATAGGTAAGTTACCCCCACGTGACAAAAGATTGGACACATCATATACACATCATGAACCCCAAAAGTTTTTCTAACATTCATGCTTAGCAGCACACACTATTGTAGTTAGATTATGTTTGTTTAACATGCGTCATATTAGGTCCTAGGAAACTAGACTTTGAAAATTCCAAAAGATTGCAGATACTTAGTAATAACATGGATTATACATTCTGACCACTTCATCTCTTTCGCTCATTAGGTGGGTAAATATGTGCACCATGATATGGGAAAAATTAGGTATGAGTGGACTGTTGGATTATGGAATCTAGGGAATGTGTCAAAAACCATATGTTTTTCAGCTATGTAGGTGGGAAGCTCCCGCACTAATATGGTAGGCAGCGAATGGCATTGGGGCAGAGGCGGCCCTATGGCGGTAGGATCTAGCCACCAACCTGGGAGGCGGAGAAGGGAGGAATGCCGATAGGGTGGCCTATCCAAAGGCGTACTCTAGCAATAGGCATGACCTAATGATGGTTTCCTATCACGGGTCAAATCGATCTTGCGTGGCACAGGAGGGAGAGGTCAGGCAGAGACAACATGGGTCCATGATGAGCTCCTAGTGCAGAGCAGTAGGAGAAAGTGGTAGAGTGGGGCTAGATCTGCCCACCAGAAGGCTTGGCAGAGAGGGAGGGGGTCGACAGCGACTCATGCCTAGCCATGGCATCTAGAAGGTCCTAAGCTGAGGTAGTGGAAGAGGGAGCCATCTTGGGGTGCTGCAGGATTGGGATGCGACCTAGCCCGACTGCACTGCAATAGTGTGGGGACAATTCAAGGGCATGCCTAGCTGCACATGGCAGTGCGGTACAATGAAGATCTCTATGGAGGAGGCTACTAGCACTATGAGATGGATGAAGACAGTCATGGTCAATGGATCTAGGTGGCAGTGAACAATAAGGATAACATGTGTGGAGGTAGGCAATCGGATGATCTGACCCACGTTAGAATGACAAGGAGAGTGAGGATCTACTGCCTAAACAATGGCGCTACCCCCATTGGAGATCAATCTCTCTGATTGCATACAAGCGATGTTTTGTGACCATCAGATAACAAATTTCTGACATTATATTCATGCTTAGCATAATTGTTTTACACAATTTTTTTCTAACAAACTTCTCAACTTAAAAAAATTGTTCATAGCATATAGAAAAAAACATGGTTACATAGTATAAAAAGGAAAATGGAAAATAAGGAAAGGATGAAAAGAGGAAAAAAGAGTGAGGAAAACGGATGGATCTGTTGAAATGACACCATGTCCCGCTAATTTAGATTTCAGATTTGAAACCGGTGTTCTTTTATAGGAAAATAGGCGCTTAGGGCACGAGGCAAGTGTCACTAGCACATTGTTCCATGTAGTGCGGACCCTAGGTGTGCACATGTGGGCATAGAGCTAGAGCTCACGAGGCTGATCGCATGGCGATGGGCACCTCCTCCATGCAGTCGCCATCGAGCACAACACCCGTCACTAGGGATGACAAGGCCCTGCGTTGTGGCCAGGTGCGACCGATGCCGCAAAGCGTAGTGCCCTTATAGGTGGGGCACACACATGAGCGAGGTCCTCAGTGTAGGCATGGGAGCTCGTGGAGAAGATGCCGATGAAGGGAGCTTGGTGCTGGTGCTAAGGCTACAGGCACGGCCATCGGTGTGAGGTGTGGGCTTGACTACCAGTGATGGGGTGGAGGTACGGCCACCTTGGGCTAGGGGTGGGAGGTCGGCCCGAGCTGACGTGTCACAGAGAGAGATTAGAGAAAGGAATGAAGGTAGAATATAGATCTGTGGTTAAAAACGTTGTGTATGGGTCTTTAAAATTTTGGAGCCTATGGTAGAGTAAATTATTAGAAGGGGTAATCTATTAGACCAGTATAAGTGGGAGTTTCATGAGAATTTCATGGACACTAAATAAGCTGACGTGGCATAATATAAATGAAGAAAGAGATAATGATAGTTTAATGGGATGAAATGAGTTTCATGGGGATGAAACTTGTCTACACTGTTTCTAACACATGAGAGTCTTGAAAACAGGAACATGAAATCCTCATTTAGACTGGTCAAGAGCAACCACAATGTATCTGATACATTCGGCCCAGGTGGGGTTGGCCGAGGCCCAATAAATTAAGGTTGCCCGGACCCCAACAGTTCTTATGCACACCCACTCGGAGAAAGGCCCAATGTCCCTAAAAGACTAGTCCGATAGGGGAAGGGTGGCTCTCTCTTTTAAGGTGGCTTCATCCTCCCAAGCTAAGCAAGATGGGATTATTCAGAGGCTCACACGGTCGCCGTCCGACTACAACTAGGCCACTTGGCCTTTTTTGTTGCGTCTTTGCCAGCGGGTAATAGTGGAGGATGTCCTCATCATTCCCACCCCCTTAAACAAGGGCCCAGCTCTGATACTAAAATGATACATTCGGCCCAGGTGGGGTTGACCGAGGCCCAATAAATTAAGGTTGCCCGGACCCCAACAGTTCTTATGCACACCCACTCGGAGAAAGGCCCAATGTCCCTAAAAGACTAGTCCGATAGGGGAAGGGTGGCTCTCTCTTTTGAGGTGGCTTCCTCCTCGCAAGCTAAGCAAGGTGGGATTATTCAGAGGCTCACACGGTCGCCGCCCGACTACAACTAGGCCACTTGGCCTTTTTTTGTTGCGTCTTTGCCAGCGGGTAATAGTGGAGGATGTCCTCATCAGTATCCATAAAGCAGCCTATAGGCATTAAAATATTCTCTACTGGCTACCTGAAACATTGTGGGAGCAGTCTATAAGGTAGTCCATAGCAACATGTATCCATAGCCTTTTGGGTACCCATAAGAAATAAACAAATGCTAAATTCTCTCTCCTCCTTGCATTCACGCATCTCTCTCCCTTCTAGCAAAGAAGGTCGGTGTCCTCCACGCAGCCGGCGAGACGTTGTAGCCCAAGCTTCCATGAGCACCGGCGAGGACACATCCCCCTGGTGCCTGCGAGCTCGGCGAGGTCGCTGCCCTGCCCCTCGAGGTTGCTACATCGGACATCCACGTGTCGCGCGGCTAGCGAGAGGCCGCAGGCCCAACTATCCTCACACCTTGGGGGCTCGTCGGCCTGGCTGTCCGCGCACTTTGGGAGATAGTCGATGCCCTAGCCTTCCATGACGTTCCGCATGGTCACTGCCTCGACCACTGGTGGAGCCAAGGGGCAGGCAGGGGCCATGCCCCCCAACATCACAGCAAAAAAATTTTAGGTAGTATATAATTCAATAATCTATATTAGAAAGATATAATAAAAGTTTTGTCATATATTTTTTGATGACTTCTGGACAATAAAATCACACAAATTTGTATTTTATCTTTGGATGAGCCCATCCATAGTGTAAAAATCCAAACAAATAAGCTACACTCAGTTATTTTATGGTTGAAACTCTTCGACCGGCCCCCCTATCCATAGTTTCTGGCTTCGCCACTGGCCTCGACCACAGAAGAGTATTGATTTCCACCCGATCCAGGAACAAGAGAATTTATCTGCATTTGGGGGAGGGTGATTGGAGTGGAGGCCGTCCAATCCGGACTTGGCAAGGCCGGGTGGTGGCGGTGGCGGTGGCTAACATGGAGGGACGAGTGGCGATGATGGTGGCCGAGGGACAGGCGGCGGCGGGACGAGCGAAGTATCGGAGGTTTGGAGGGAGGCCGACAGGGAAGGAACTAGGGGCGGTTGGGAAGATTGGATATTTTATTGGCTAACTAAAGGCCCAACATTGTGGTAATTTCCATAGCTATAGCCGACTGACACACAGGGCCCACGAATATGGACTACTTGGTCTATATACATTGTGGTTGCTCTTATGTTCTCCATTGATGGCATGGATAAAACTATAGAGAAATCTCTCTCTACCATTGTGGTTCCTTAGTAGTATTATACTCTATCCGTTTTAAACTCTAGGGTGTTTTTATTTTTCTAGATATAACATTTTTATTATATATCTAGCAAAAGGTATGCATCAAAAAACTAAAACGTTTTACAATTTAGAATTTAGAATGAAGAGAATAGTACATAGAGAGAAAAAACGAAACAATGCCAGGCCCAGTGACCGGGGTCAAGCAAGGCCAGGCGAGGGCAGAGGTCCCCTTGCTTTAGCTGAACGCTTAGTTGGCACTGCAGTGTTTTATTGCGACACATCCATAGCACCTAATGCTTTGTATGGGAACTCTGTCCGGTCTCCGCAGTCACCCCCCGCACTTCATTTTGTCTATATTTTTTTCTTTTGATTTGAAGTGGCATACGGTTGATTTTAAGAAGGCAAACGGCAAACCCTGCATCAGGCAGTCAGAAGCAGAGAGAGAGAGAGGGGTAAAACAAGTGTGAGACTCTCGCTTCAAAGGAAAGAGATACACATACAAAGGACAGGGAGGAGGAGGCTCACAATCACAAGGGACCAAGAAGCTTGCTCGCAAGTGGCAAGGCACTAGGGAGGAAGAAGACAACGACGCACTACTACTATTGCTTGTGCCTCCCAGTGTGTGCTCGCGGCTAGAAGCAGACAAGCAGCTGCGGGAGCAAAAGGGGGCCAGATGGCTTCTTGCAGTAGCTTCTACTTTGTTCCCTTGCTCCTCCTGCTGATGCTCTTGCTGGCCTCTCCTCCCACCACTGCTGCACTGGCATCTTCCGAGTCTAGCGGCAATGCCACTACTGGAACGCTGAGGCCAGGGAAGGAGCTGCTCAAGCACAAGAGGATCAGGGCTCTGCTCACCAAGCTTAACAAGCCTGCTCTCAAGACCATCCAGGTCACTGCTCGTAACCTGAAACTTAATTTCGATCCATTTTTTTCATGAGCAGGCGCTTTCCGATCTCCCTTTGTGGTTCGCGAATCTGTAGCTTGTTTGTTTCTTTTTGCATGCAGAGCCCGGATGGTGATATCATAGACTGTGTTCCCTCTCACCTCCAGCCTGCATTTGACCACCCAAAGCTCAGAGGCCAAAAGATTATGGTAACACTAACCAACACACAGATTCGTTCTTTTGGCGTTCGCTTAGTATTATTAGTAAGCTGTTCACATGTTATACGTTAAACGACTTTTAATGCTGATTTATTAGGATCCACCGGAGAGGCCCAAGAACTACAACTTCACCCTTGGCAGCAGCAGCGGCGGCAGCAGAGTCGGCGAGGTGGTGGTGCAGGCGTGGCATGCTACCGGCGAGGCGTGTCCGGAGGGGACGGTGCCGATACGGCGGACGACGGAGAAGGATCTCCTCAGGGCCAGCTCCCTCAGGAGGTACGGCAGGAAGCCCGTGCGCCGAGGCGTTCGCCGTGATTCCACAAGCAGCGGCCATGAGGTTTGTCTTATTACGACCAATGTTCTCCAATCTCCATTTTACATACTACTACAAAATAAAGAAATGATATAGAAGTGATGAAAAGAAACTCTGCAGTCCAGAGTTTTCTTTACAGACGGTACATATTCCATACTCCATAGTAATGCAATCAATTGTTTCCTGCTCGATCTTTAAAAAAAATTGATTACTGCTTTCCTGACATGGTAGATGGCACTAAGCAAGGCAACGTAGGTTTTTTTTTCTTTGCTTTGCAGTGGCATGCACATAGCTTTTGCAGTGCCGTAATTTTAAGTACTCCAGAGAGCAAAACAGTTTTAATTGTTTTATTCAGTAGCATATATAATACCAAAAATTGATGCAACACCCTATAGTGCACAAGGAAAGAAAGAAAACAGATGTTTCTACTGCAGGGGTAATTAAATTAGTAACCTGAGAAGACCCAAAGTAGAAAAACTACAAAAGCGAAGCCCGTGCACTTGGACTAAGATAGCACAACAATTACTGCTTGCATGAATCTACAGAAACTTCACTTGGGAAAAATCCATAGGAGAAAATTTACTTTGCTGCTAAGATCCATGCCAAGCTTTGTCCTCTTCTGTAGTCCACTGTCATCTTATTTTTACATGACCTCTGCATGCTTGACCACAGAACCTGGCCACTGAAATATATACTCTATTTCAGTCAGTGGCCAGGACTGTTGTTAGGTCTACTTATCTATAGCACAGATTTTATTAATAGCATGTGTAATCCTGTCTTGGTTTTGATGTTGCTTAGTATTTGCTGTATTTTGAACACATATTTTATATTGATTGCAGCGATTTAAGTAAGATCTCACCTTGTTAGGTTCCGATGCTTGCTGCTAGGTCAATGACAAAGCCCTCAAATTTCAAGGATGAGTTCAAACATGTAGTGATAGTTAATCAGATAGGCCAAATGGTTCCAAAGAACCATGCGTTTACATAACATTAAAAATTCACTTCTCTATGCAGCCAGTGAAGCTTCGATTGGCCTCTTTAGGCAAGGCTAACTATTTGACTTCATTAAATACAGCAGTTTACACTTAATATTCAGACATATATTGTTGATTGATGCAGATCTTAAACTTTGACTGGTGCCTAGGCAAAAATTTGCTGTCCTTAGTTTTAGCTTATTTTAGAAAAACAAAACTATTGTTCAATTTTAACTTCACCAATTACATAGTACTTAACCATATATTTTTTTGACTTTCTCTTGATAAGACCATGAACTTTGACCAGTGTCAGGATCAAGTTTCCCCTGATATTGTTTTTTATTTTTCGTCATAAGTTAGGGAACATCCTATTATGTGATTTTGTAGTGGACCAACTACTTAACTATGGTCTTGATGAAAAAAATATCATGGTCGTTACATCACTGATGTAGTTACCCATTGCATTTTTGCTTTATTGTCCTATAACCTAATCTTTTGCTATAACTGAAGACCTCGACGTGTATCAAGTTAGCAAATGGGATAAGGGAGCCGAAAAAAGTGGAAACCCAGAGTTATAAAAAAAAATCTCATTTTAGACATCAGATTCAATGTACCTCGATTGAATTCATCGAGAAGCCTAATATCCGGCTGAGACATGGCAAGAGACAAAATCGTTTTCAACATCTGCACAGAAGCTGCATTAAGCTAATCCAGATGAGCAAATCAGAGCTTCTTGAATCGTGAGCTCATTTGACCTGGCCATTAAAGTAAATATGGTTGCTCTGTCTTGTCTCCAGAGCGTTTAGTTGGCCGTGTTAGTACTGTACTGCCAACTAAACTAGTCAAATCTCACTGGAACCCTTGCTGGGACTGTATGTTGCTGATATGGGTTTTCACTTGGTTACAGCATGCAGTTGGGTATGTAAACTCTGAACATTATTATGGGGCCAAGGCCAGTGTTAATGTGTGGTCACCAAGGATAGGTGACCCATCTGAGTTCAGCCTGTCACAGATCTGGGTCATCTCTGGCTCTTTCGGCAATGACCTCAACACCATCGAAGCTGGATGGCAGGTACATTTGAACAGATCAGAAAAATGAGCAGATAGTAATTAGCAGTATGAATCCAATAATGTGTTACGCTTTTATAGGTAAGCCCTGAACTATACGGAGACAGTAACCCAAGATTCTTCACCTACTGGACAGTAAGTGTGTTTATCGGATAATCACAGCGACATTCTGTAGATTCTTCACCTACTGGAGGTCGCATGTTTTGTTTTTTACCATAATATAGGATCCTAATCAAACGATCGAACATTCTGTAGACTGACGCGTACCAAGAAACCGGGTGCTACAACCACAATTGCCGCGGATTCGTGCAGACGACGAACAAGATTGCGGTTGGGGCGGCTATCACCCCGGAATCGGTGTACAATGGCAGGCAGTTTGACATTACTCTCATGTTATGGAAGGTAACTAATTAACCGATTCTCATTTCAAAGCAAACTAGTGTACCTGCCGTGAAGTTTTTCTGACACCAGTGGTCCCTGCATGGTGTCCAGGATCCAAAGCATGGGCACTGGTGGCTGGAGCTGGGCCCGGGCCTCGTAGTCGGATACTGGCCGTCGTACCTCTTCACCCACCTGGCTCGCCACGCCAACATGGTGCAGTTCGGCGGCGAGGTCGTCAACACCCGGCCGTCGGGGTCGCACACGGCGACCCAGATGGGCAGCGGCCACTTCCCCAGAGAGGGCTTCGACCGCGCCGCCTACTTCCGGAACCTGCAGGTGGTGGACTGGGACAACAACCTCATCCCGGCGGCCAACCTGAAACTCCTCGCCGATCACCCCGGATGCTATGATATCCAGGGAGGCTCCAACAGCTACTGGGGAAGCTACTTCTACTACGGAGGGCCAGGGAGGAACGTGAAATGTCCCTGAGATAAATTCTGATCGGATCGAATCTTGTTTTCCTTTTGCTGTTTTTTCTTTCTTGTTTGCTTGTTTGATGTTGTTTTCTCGTCTTTTTTTCTGATAGCAAGGTTTAGCCCTTTCTAGGATTTTGTAGGTCTTATACGTCTTTAACGGAAGAATGCATCAACAGTTGAGACTTGAGAGGAATTCGTAAATTTGAGAAGTACCTGCCAGATCATGCATTCAATTCGCAGAATACACACTTTGTTCCCTGATTCATATTCACACACACACAAAAAAAAAAAAACTAATCTGCTGCAGTTTTACCTATCATCGGCATGTTTCAAAGTTAAAGAGACCTCGTCGGCGGTTTCATGTTAAAGATCTCGTCGGCAGTTTCAAGTCAAAGACCTCATCGCCATGTTTTACATATCATGCTCCTAAGACTTCTCCGACAACATATCTTGTATATCCATATCTCGTATATCACACTTATCGCTGAAGGCACCGGTGAATTGTTTATACACAAATGCATTATTAGACATGACCAACCTAAAAATTGTTAGGCAGATCTTTAGCCTGCCTCTACCGGAATCGCTAGGCAGATTCTTAGCCCACCTCTACCGAACAATCTAGCTCCCTGCCCGCCTCTACTGAATAATCTATCTCCTTGCTAGTACGTGACGTAGTTAGCGTTAACATCATCCTAAAATTGGTATTTGAAAAACTCGTATGAGACCATTGGTAGCAACGGCAAGAATATCCACCGTCTCCATGTTGGTGCCGTACGAGAGGACGCGCTTTGCTGCATCAAGAGCCGCTTGTTGGTGCGTCTTACTCACTCCGTCAAAAAAAACTCACTGTCAAAAAAAAACTTCGATGTTATAAGATTTTATTTTTTAAGAATAAATGACGCATTAAAGTTCTAAGATTTTTATTTTTTTAGAATAAATCTCGTATTAAAAAAATATACAAAGACATACACACTACAATCTAATACTGATATAGCCTCATCTATTGTCTATATAAGAGGTAAAACATCTTCATAGGATATTTATTAAATCCTAGAATATAAAAAATTAGGATGGAGAGAGTTTCAATTTTCCCATAAACGTTATTATTACAAGTAACACGAATCTGTTTTATTCCAGCTGTAAATTAAACACAACCTCCGCAACATCGTGTGATCCATCCAAGCTAAAATCCATACCATGCGTCACACACCTGCGTACTAGAAAAAGTTGCACACGTCGCCAAACCATCATGCACTAGCAACATCGATGTCCCAGGGCAGGGGCCGCCGGTGCCCCACGAACGCAGCGGTGCCTTCCCGTTCCACGCCATGCCGCTTCAATCCCTGGTCCAGCGGCTGCACCACCATCCCTGTCACCCCGCCGCCGCCTTCGCCTTGCATCGCCAGACGTACCCGACAGCCCACGTGAGCGCCGAGACGCCCGCGATGCTGAGCGCGCCTGACGCGAAGAGCCCGACGCGATGAGCACGGCGGCCAGCGCGAAGGGTATGAGCACCGGGCTGAAGATCACGAGGAGCGGTGTTGCCGCCAGCGCGAGCCCCGAGGCACCCAGCAGCGCGGCACCTAGCGGGACGAGGAGGGCGGCCGCGGCCACCGTGGCCGTGCGCGGGCTGGCCCGGAGCGCCGACTTGGCGTCCAAGCCCCGCATGCGTCGCAGCGGGTTCTGCCGCAGCCCGTATGGGGTGCGGCTGCTGGTCGCCGTGCGTCCGCGCTGACGTCGTCGTGGCCATGGCAACTTTGCAAGGGCTGTGGCGGCCACGAGGACGAAGGGGCTTATCACTTTATATCCTGCCGGAGCTGGATGCCTGGATCAGTGTGACGCGACGCGTGGGGTGGGTGCATGGAGAGACACCTGACACGTGCACGCGTGAGTCTGATCACTGGGGGTGTCACCGCTCAAGGCTTTGTTCTCGTCGGCTTGCTGCTACGTGAGCAGCACACGTACCATAAAAAAAAACTAATTGCCTTGATACGTGAAGGTTTCATCAAGCATGGTATAATTGTCACACCCAAAATTTCCTATTTTGGGTTGTGCATGAAAAATACTAAATAAAATAAATAATTTCAATATTTGAATAAATTTATTAGATAAGTTAAGTTGCTGCTAATTTAAATATAGATAATTGTGGTTTTAAACTTTTTCATATTAATTTGATAATGTGGTGTTTGTGCGATGCTTGTCTTTGGTGTTGGTGAGTGCTATTATTTTCAAAATACCATAGGACGACGTTTACTTCTCACCGAAATTTTTTTTGGCATTTTCTGGATTTAAAATTTCAATTTCCGTGAGCTTAATCTTTTTCCTTGATCTCTTCATCAATCTTTTCATGAGCTCAAACTCATTTAGTTGAGTTCCTTATCTCTCCAAGAGTCTCCAGGATTTTTCCCGTGATTTTTTTGAGCTCCGGACTATTTTTCGCGGCCAAAAAGGTAATTCTAGAATTTCTGGAATTATTTTATTCGTGGAATTAAAATAATCCCGAAATTAAGAAATTCTGAAAAGTTTCCAAACCCTACAACTATACATATGCCGGCGTAGCCCTTGACGCCCTGGTTTCAGAAGTACAAGCCTTATCGCAAGCCGTCGCTCGTAGCTCCCTCCACCTCTCGCCGTATCTTAAATATACATATATATATATATATATATATATATATATATATATATATATATATATATATATATATATATATATATATATATATATATATATATATATATATATACATGCATGCAAGTGCTTTACGTGATACAATCCAGGAAACAAGCAGACAGCTAGCCCTTCCTTGAACCGTGACCGAGCCAGAGTCTAGTTCATCGACCGAACTCAAATCCTATCTTGTGAGTATCCAGGATTTCTTTCCTTGCGTAGCACGCCTAGCCTCTATAAGAGCCACCGCCTTCCCCCTTGCTACCTGTTTCAATCTCGAGTTCAGATTCGCTCTCTTCCTGCTCTCTGGTGTTTCGATCTCGAGTTCAGCATGTCTGCGGCGGCGGCGGCGGCACCAACTACCCGCAAGAGTCCGGCACCGGACCAAGAACCGCGCGCCGCTGACGCGACAAAGCGACCGCCGCAGCGGCAAGGAGGTCGCGCTCAAGTGGATCCGCGGCGATGGGCCCGACGGCCACGGGCCTCCCGACCGCCGCGCGCTCGCCATGGAGGCCGGCTGCCTCCACGCGTGCCGCGGCCACCCGTCGATCATCGGCATCGATGGCGTCGCCGCCGACCCAAAGACCGGAGACGTGCATCTCGTCCTGGAGTTGATCCGGGGCGGGCTAAGCCTCCGCGAATCCATCTGGGGGACCCCGTCGGAGGACGCGATCCGCTTGATGACGAGGCAGCTTTTCGGCGCTGCGAAGAAGGTCTGAATCATCTGCATGGTGTTGTGCCTCCTTTTATCAGGGATGGCGAGTATGATTTACAATATGCATGGGTCACGGAGAAACATATGTGATAGAGCTTTGTCCTGTTTATATCCTGAGCCAGGTGTCCTATTCTTTTACCAATGATGACAGATGAAAGGAATAACTGTATCTTGCTTATTGCTGAGAGCCTGTTGAATATTTATGAATAGTTTGCAATCCATTTGGGGTATGAGCAGAGCAAAAGCCGTCGCCACACTGGAACATGTTCACGTGAGGGACATGCTTGCCGCTAGCTGCTTTCTTTTGGGCAGGCCGAGCGCCACCCGTCGGCCATCATCGCGTGAAGCATCGGCACCATCTGCATGACTGCTATCTCGGATCTGTCGTTGAAGGAGTCGCTTGTGAAACCCAATCTTGCCGGTCTCTGCTTCAACCCGACATCGTTGTTTCTCGTTTGATGTTGGTAAGAAACACCCGCACGATGGCAACTCTTGTCTTTTTATCTGTTAGCTTCTTCGATTGTTGATCTTATTATTTGATCATCACGTATACTAGCCTTTGAGTCTGAGCCTGCTTACCATTCAAGTTCTCTGGCCACATATATGCATGCTGGATATCAGTAGATCTCCATCTGCATCCTGCTTCACCGTCGCTATCTGCCCAGGCCTTGACAAAACCAGCCGGCGGCCACAATCATGACTCTCGCCTGCAAACCGAGCTATCTTGCAAGTTGTCATTGCGCAGAAGCAGCAACAACATTGTTCCTGACATCATTAGCAAACTCCTGATGGCCGATTAAAAGAAAAGGTCAGCGTCACCTTGCTAACCATTATTTTATTGATCAAAGACTTTGCTGATATCATGTCTCGTCATTCATGCATCATCATTCCCTATTTATTTCCAGTCGAGAAATTGCATCTTTCTGCTGGTGTGTCTCCGTACATATAGTTATATATATGCTGATAACCGCCGTTATCTTGTTTCCATCATATCTGAGTCGACTTAGTCTACTGTGTGGCAACGGCAGTTAACATGCTTTATGTTTTTCTAAATTTTTAATTTAATTATTAATTTTGACTAATCTCTATTCACACCGCTTTCCAAAATAAATACAGCACAGAGATTAGCATCTGTCCTTTTTGTGTGCCATTGTTAGTTGCAACGTAAATATATTTGACTTGCTTAATTTAACAACACGTCAGATTATGTTACTTTGTTTTGCATGTTAATGTATAATTGATATAAAAGACAAAATGAAATATTTGTTATTAAAATATGACTAGATTTAACTCGGTTTCTCAACTAAGATATGATTATTGATTATTCAAATGCCCTATTCATCAATTATAATTAGTTTAGTTAAACATGGAGTGTATAGTTGTTCTGATTAGTGTTTGATTCATGCTTTCTTGAATTAAAAACAATATAGGTTTATACTTTGATCTTTAGTGATTAAACTGTAACTTGCTAAGTTCAAACCAGTTGCATAGGATAAACTTGTTTAGGTGTTCTCACCTTTATTTTTATACAAGGTTAAAGTTTAACTTGATGATTAAATAACACGAGACATGTTCATAAATAAATATGACTTGTTCTAATTTGTTTTTATAATATAATAATTTGATTAATCTGAATTAATAGGTTCCATGTGATTTTTCTAAATTAAATTAAATGAAGCCTGTAGTTGTTTCTTTTATAATATAAACTCTCGGTAGTCGTTTCTTTTCAATCGTAGTTCCGTTATCGACGTTTCTTGTGTTCTCGTGACTGTAGCCGATAGCTCTCTTTTAGTACGCTGTTTTCTCTCATGTGGTGTACTATTCTTAGTTGCTTTTATTGTTGTTTGTATGTTTGCCTGTGCGTGGTGCTTGCTATGAGTAGAATGAAAACCGTTCATGAGCGTTGAAGATCAAGCGGGGATGACTAGAAGATAACTGAAGGTTCTCTGAGCAAGTTGCTTTAGGCATAAAGCAAGTTCAAAGGCAAGTATAACATGGGACCATCCTTGTTACCTATTTACTGAAATTATCATACATATGCATGTGTCTTCCTTGACAACCATAGAGATTATAACTTAGCTATTGATATCTTGTTTTCTTGTCACCTATGGGTTATGCATTTGGGTAGCTATCGCTAGTGCTTAATTATGAACAATGATCTTGTAATTTGATTAATGGATTAAGCAATCAACCATTAAGATAATTTTATTACTGTTGAAAAGGGGGCTAGAGCAAGGGGTTATATTGTTGCTCTGGTTTCTCTCCATAAGGACTTATCTGTACATGACCATCCGGGACATACAGTACAGCTGTGAGGGCTATATGGCTCTGGCTCTAGTTGTTCAAGAGACCTTTTCTAGCTTGTTAGAGGTTACCTTAAATGGCGTAAGAATGGCTTGCCACTTTGGGTGTAGTGCGAGCCCCTGGCCTAGTGTGTATAGGCTGCGGTTGTTGTGCCACCGGGAAGGGGGGGTTCTACATCTGCCTGCCGAGTGAATCTAATGGTCCTAACTTGTTAGACGAACTTTTGAATGGCTTTATATGGTCTCTGATTGTTTTGGGCCTTGCAAACCCATGCATTTGGAAATCATGACTCATAGTGAAAGTGTACACCTCTGCGCAGAGTTAAAAACTGGTATACTAGCCGTGCTCACGGATACGAGCGGCCTTGGAACATCTACAGATAGATGATCACCATTGCTATATCATATTTAATTACTGTTGATTATTATTATGCTCATGTTAATGCTATTCATTATCCTTATTACAATTGATCATTGATTCATTAATAGGATTTGGATTACCTTGTTGCTACTAAATTGCTAATTATATGATGATTAAAAGCTAAACGCAGTCAAACAGTGTCTAGCCTTTTTGAGCCTCATGAACCCTGTGTTATACTTGTTGAGTTCGACATGGACTCACTCTTGCTATTTCCCCAACACTCCAGTGTGTAATAAGATGCTACTCGGAAGAAGGGCAAAGGTGTAGTGGAGTTTCCAGAAGACTAGTAGAAGTGCTAGGCATATGTTACCCCCAGTCAGCCGTCCCTGAGAAGAATGGAGCCTGAAGTTTAGTCACCGTTCCGCGATACTCTGATGTAAGTGTTAATATAGCTATGTATACGTTATATAACAACATTGTTTCTGATACTTTTTCATTCTGGCATATGTGTGGACTTCCTGGGCACACATATGATTAGCCTGGTTTTGTTCTTTAGAAACCGGGTGTGACAATAATTAGCCTGTGTCGTGCAGTAACGATTTTCAGCAGTGTTGCATCAATTACAGACAAAATGGAGTTACAGGAATCACTGTGAAAATATTCATTTGGAGTGTGTCAGTGCATAACACTGCACTGAAGAACAGACTCGGTTAATAACTCTAAAAATTGCAGCACACTGATGTGTTAATGCTGATTTTACAAGGTGCAGGGGAAATGATCATGGGCGTTTTGAAGAAGTTTTGTGCAACTTATGTAAAATTAATACTCCCTCCGTTCCAAATTATAAGTGACTTTGACTTTTTGGTACATCCATTTTTCTACGTATTTAGATATAATAATATGTCTAGATACATAACAAAATAGATGAACCAAATGTTAGTGTAATTTGGCTAGAGAGTATGATTGGCCAAATTATATAGGTTATTGATAATTAGTCTAAATTAGTTGGCATGCTATCAAGAATATGCACAACATGGAGGTCGGATGCCAATTTATTTGGTGCCTGCTGGAGTGCACGTGTGAAGAAAAGAAAGCAATATAGAAACTAGAAAAGGAGATCATACAAAGGCTTTTCACGGATTTAATCGTTTGGCTAAAGGATGCAGTTTTTTATTCATGTCGTATGTCCCAGGTGCGACCATGCAGTGCCGAACGGATCGGGGTTGATTAAAATCTCCTGCCTCCTGCTTGCACGAGAGTGTTCGAGGCATTGGTGGCTCCTCGGTGCGGCGACACGTGTCTTTATACCTTTTGCAAAAAGACTCTTTGGCTTTTAGATAACCAACCCGCCGTCCCTCGAAGAAGAGAAAATTCGGTAGGCTCACCGTTTTGCAAACCACCCACTAAAAAGCATTGCGGAGAGCTCCCTGCAGCTAAACCCTACCGCAGCCCTCCATCCCTCATCTGTTTCTCGTTCTCTCTTTCTTCTCTCCCTCCTTTCCGCCACCACCGCCTCCATGCCCTCTCCTTGGCGCGTCGCCTCCATGCCGCGTGCGGAGGACCGGAGGAGGGTTCCCGCTCCCGAAGGCCCCTGCGCACTTTCCGAATTCGGGTGCCCACCGAACAAGTCCGACCTCGACTACCGTCGATCTGGCCAGCCTCCAGAAGCCCGTGGTGCACACGCCGCAAGCTCCAGCAAGCAGGTGAGTGGGGGACTGAGCTCGAGCTCCTGGATTCAGCTTGCTTCTATCTCACGTTCTTTTTTTCCTTGTCTCCTTCCTCCAGATCCCGTTGGAACCTCCTCCTCCTCTAGATCTGGTGCGGAGCGCAGCGCCAGCCAAGGCGGCACGAGTGCTCTCCGGCGGTACCAGCCCAAGCAACTATCTTTGCTGGCCTTCATCCTTGGTGAGCCTAAACTCAATCCTTCTTTCCCTTGTCTTCCTCGCTACCTCTACCTCCCGCTTGACTAAATCATGGCCAAACCTGTGCCCACACAGGATATGTCTAGATTTGAGGATGTCGTTGCCACCATCTGCTGTGTCTCCAGCCGGCACCGCTCCAATCAGATGCGTGCTAGGCTATGAGTAGGTTTTCTATCTAATATAATCCAAACCAAAAAATACCAACCACTACCATACTAAAATTAATTTCAAGCCCCATATTAGGTAGTGTGATTTAATTATTTACTATTGAAATGATTAGACAGCTAGATATGATGATTCAACAATGGGGGTTCGATGTCTTTCTGGTGGACATTTCTAATGCTTCACATGTTTGGACCAAGTGCCACATTCAAGGTGTCTGATGCCATGCCTTTGAGGAATAAAGTATCTTAGAATGGCTCCAATTGGTACAAAAAATTAGGTTAAGTATCTTAGAATGAGACATTTTCCTAATCTGTTAATATTTGACATGGACTAGAACGTTTTGAGGTGCCTATGTGCTTCCTCTAGATGATATCCTTCTCGCACTAGAAGACCGTCGCCAACCTGGGGCCTGGCTGCCTCGCCGTCAACTGCCTTGGCCTGATAGAGCCCTTGCTCAATTTGTGCCTTCACATATCTGGGGCTTCAGCTCCTTGCCCTCGAGTGCAAGAAGCTCACTATCATGTATCTTCTACACCAAGGTGAGCACAAGTTTCATAAATTTCTCATTTCTGCTTGTGCCAAAGTGACGGCAAATTTCAAGGCACTAGGTCTCTGAATCACATGTTTGACTGTCCTCCTCTGATCTGTGCAGAATAATCTGAGGGTTGGCTCCGCAAGGCCATATTGCTAAGGATGAAAACGGATCGGATACGAACGGATATCACTGATATCGTATTTGTTTTTGTATTTATGTCCGGATTCGGATTCGAATACGGATAGTATGAAAAATGACGGATAGAATACGATTGGATATCGACATCATAAATATGTGATTTAAATATTCGGATACGGATACGGTATCGGATGTTAAATATCCGGACTCGGATACGGACGGATTAAAACCCCTCTAAACGGATTCGGTCTCGAATACGGTCGGAAAATATCCGTACCGTTTTCATCCCTACATATTGCTAGCACATGGGTAAATATCTCATCTCTTTTTGAATCTTACCGTGCCCAGTAGACTGAATCTCAGTTCAGCCTTTTTACATACTGGGTCAAATTATTTGTAAGCTCTCACAATGAAACAGCCAAACCATGGTGATTGGTAATGGCCTTCTCAAATGCATGTTTAGCTAGCATGTGTCACATTCTTGTGTAAATTTATTTATTTGCTCAGAATTTATTTTTTGGCATTCTATTGGTCTAGAAATCATTATGTAAATATTTTTAGTACTTTTATTCTCTTTTGTGTTTGCTGGCATTTTTGAAGTCTGAGCCATTCTAAAATTACAATTATAATGAATTGACTTATTTCTTTGCACCTGCTCAGAAGCATACAATAGATTGATCATTGACCTGGACATAATCCCACATTACTGTTGATTGAAGGAAATAGCGCACATATTTATTCCTTAATCGATGGTTGTCACTTTAGTTGAGCCAATGCTAGCTTACAGCAGAATAGGTACGTCTTTGGTGGAGTATATATCATATTGTTATAAGATTTGCTATTTTTTTGCGCAATATTTGAGTGACTGTTACCATGTATTTGGCCCACTGCTTCTATTTCTAATTTTACAATTAGTGATTAAATGCTCACTACAATTATACCCCTGATTATTAGCATTCATTATGTTGGCAAAACGAGCTACTCAGCCTGTAACTCTGTATAACATGTATAGCATTTCAGTGGCCTTATTACCCTGATTTTGGGCTACCTAGCAGAAAAGCTAATTTTGCTAGACAGCTTTGTAAGATGTTTCTTTTCAAATTTGGCTATAAGTTAAATTTTCTTTAGTAATCTTGCTCATGAGTTGTGAACCAGGTACACAAAGATGTGGTAAGACCTGCTGTCATCACCGTTGCCATCAACAACTCCACCCTACCGGCGTTGAGGGGTTTAGCTAGGAGTATAAATTGATGTTAAGTGCACATCAATTAGAGATTCTAGGAGGACTTTTCTGTTTTGGACTAATTTTAAGACTTAACTCCTATGAAGTTCATTGTGGTTGCATGTATAATTCCTACTAAAATATATATTTCATTTTTCAAATCGTCACCCCCAAAATTCATCTGAGATTGTACAATGTCCCTTCAAAGAGTTATCTGATGTAGGAGTCTTCGGAGATGTCAGATGACATTCATGCTTTAATTTATCTTTTATTTGTGCAGAAATCTTAGTGTTTACATGTAAAAGGTGTTCCTTTGAGTTTTAGGCATGTTCGCTTGGCTGAAAAGCCATGGCTGAAAGTACTGTTCGTTGATTTGTTATGAAAGCAAAACATTGTTCGTTGACTGAAAAAGTATGGTTTATAAGAGGCCTTAGTCTTTATGAAACAAGGAAGTTATTGTTAAGAATTTGGCAAAATACTTTAGCATCTATAAATTTGACCAAATGATCGAGGTAGGGTTCGGGCGCCTAATGTTCTAGACAAGGAAACAAACCAGGCAGGTTTACAAGAGATATTATTTTGTTTTTATTTGATGCATATGCACTAGTAGTACTCGTATCTGTTTAAGAGTCCTAATAATCTGCGGCAAAGACCAGCCGCCTATTTAAAGGTGATGGCCGATTGGAAAAGTTACAACACAATCGACACAAGACAAATATATTATTATCATTCTTTTACTTTTCTTCTACTTTTTCGCATCAAGGTCAATACCATGCTTTACTAGTTTCCCGCAAACAAGCCGCATGCTCTGGTGTCATCGGAGTATCATCCGTTGGTGTTCTTGCTCGTAAAGCAGCGGTGATTCTTCGCCGTAATCGAAGAACTTATCTGTTTACTAGTTTGCTCAAAAATTAGTCGTGTGCACTTCTATGAAAGTGAGGCAATCTATATATCCGCGACTCCTGTGTTGATTTTCGGCGTCAACACAATTGGCGACTTCGCTGAGAACTCGATCGATTCAGCTATCTACATGCCAAATTATTTTTCCTAGCCAAATCTTAAATTGATCTACTGTTTTTTCACGCCGTAGCATATGGCCTCAAGGCCGATTGCATCTATTTCTCCCGACGTCTATCGACGAATTAGGAAGGCCGGCCGTGTTTTCGTGTCTACCATCGCCGCCACGAATTGCTAGGGAATTCAGCCGGCAAAATAAAATTGGCGCCGTTCCATCCTCCTGATTGATCGGTGGCTTGCATACGTGGTTTGGCAAAAGGCTGTCGCTTGGTTCCTGTGCTAATCCAACTCGGAAGCCGCGCCAGAGTGAATCTACACCTACG
This sequence comes from Saccharum hybrid cultivar R570, assembly GCA_038087645.1. Lineage (NCBI taxonomy): Eukaryota > Viridiplantae > Streptophyta > Magnoliopsida > Poales > Poaceae > Saccharum > Saccharum hybrid cultivar. The sequence goes on along the minus strand of JAQSUU010000275.1, from coordinate 9,283,356 downwards.
ACTTTACGGCCTGACGTGAAGAGAAGCGGCGTGAAAGATTGATTTCGGTAAAAGTGCTACGCGACTGCACCAGAAGAAACATCACCTAGTACGTACATCATCAATTTTCCTAGGTTGCTTTAAGATGGATCTATTTAACGATGCTAGGCCTATTTTTAATGAACGTACTGTATTGGCTGGTATCTATTCAGATAATTGTTCTAGATATGCAAATTATGGATCCGAAAATTATCACGGAACCGTTCAAATTATAAGAGCACAAGTTCAAAAATAATCGCCGAAGCGATCAAATTCTCAAACTTGAGCCCATATAACTCCGGTAGTCCACGAAATCACGAGGGATTTCAAACCAAACCATAACGAGCCAAGATCGTAGTGATTCAACATAACACAGCACTTGTTACAACAGTTCAAAAGTAAACTCATACATCGGAGTACGAATAATTTTATTACAAAACCAAAATAAAGATTAGCAGAAGCAACATAATTTCTGAAATCATTTGACGTCAAATACTGCCAGTACATAGCCATCTCCTGCAAAAATATACCAGAAGAGATACTACAGAGACCATGCCCATATGGTCTAGTCTTCAAGCCCACAAGGCGAAGACAATACCTGCAGCAACAAGTATGAATCTGCTACCTGCAACAGGTGAGAATAAACCCTGAGTACGAGAAGGTACTCAGCTAGACTTACCCGTCAAAAACCAGAAATAAATGTGACACCAAGGATTATGCAAGGCTTTATAAAGTGGGCTAGCTTGACTCTTTTGCAGAAAAACTTAATACAGATAAGTAACCAATATATGCTCAGGACTTTTAACTACAGCAACAAGTATCAAGTTGATCATCATTAACCTGATAACTAGATTAGCACCTGTACTAAAACACTCACTTTATTAGGATCAAACAATACTAACCATAGCAGGTATAATAAGGGTATCATCATCATTATCATCAATTTCGAACGATCATTAATAATTAGTGTATCTACGCTAGAGATAACCAGTCAAGTTTCTCACTATTCGGGAGAGACGGCGACTCGAATCGATTCCAACTCAGTTGAGGGGGTATTCCTGACACTTACGCGGCAAACCCCGCTAAAGGCAGCCGTAGATAATGATGAGTACTGGCCCGATCTTCCGAGAGGTAACCGGTAATTTCAATTTGTGGAAATCTCGATGTTGGCGAACCGGCTTCAAATCAGACACGATTCGAACCCTGCAACCGTTACACCACTGCTCCGTTGGTTATCAACCAAGCACAACTTGATTGACCTCGCCAAGAAGGCTTTTCCTGCAAGCGAATCGAAGAGCACAAGCAAGAAGGTAAAAACACGCAATCTGAAATTGCAAATATGAATTATGCGAATATCAATAGATGGTTCAAGAACTCGGTTCCAAAGGACTAATCGACACAGTGGAGGAGATCAAAAACAGGGGCCCTGGATCACTGTAAAAGGATTTGTCACCACAGTTACAATGAACGATTCAGTTTCTCGATGGAAAACTAAACTCTAAACAAAACCAAATTGTCTAACAGCGGCGGCGGCTGTGTTTATAGTCTAAGACTCGACCTAGGGTTGGGAACGACCAGGGGTTGGGCGCCCATAACTTGGGCTTAAGGCCCGACACGATACATGGCCAAGTTGGCCCAAATAGGTGACACAGCACCTTGACGTGGTCACACAGAATGATCCACGGACCTTCTGGAGTTGAGACTAGATCCAAAACGATGGCGTCGTCGTCCCCTTTTTGATGCCCCGTTTTGATGTCGTATGAGAGAGTTATGACCAAAACAGTGACGACGTGTCTGCTGAATCCGAGGGTGACGTAGTAGCTGAGTTGGGGACGAATTGCAACTTAGAAAAGACCATAACGTCGGTGTGTCCAGCGTGGCGATGTCCTCATCAGATAACCTTTGGTACAACTCAGGGTGGGCCCGAACAGCGATGCGTTCTCAGGCATACCAGTGGCCAGGATGCTCAGGACTTTTAACTCACCTGCCCTTGGACCCTCTGGCTCCCTTCCGAGGCGACTTTCACTTTTCGACTTCGCAGCCTGAGTTGAGCTACTAGGCTTCGCGGTCAGCAACCTCATGCCGGCCAACTAAATGTCAGGCATGTGTTAAAAATGACATAGAAGGCTCAAAGTCTCGGTCCTTAATCGACACGGACGGGGATAGATCCACACCCCAGACCTCCATGCATTGCTGCTTCACTATCGTCATCCCGCCCGATCTCATTTCATTTCATTAACACATGGTTCATTTCCACGATAGCAAATATAGCCAACCGTGACCTGATAAATCCCTATATCTCGCAGGTGACAGGAAATTACCCGACTTCTACCGGTCTAATTTAGCAGGGTTAAGCATAGATACGATCATGTCTACTTAGGATTCAAGGTTTGAATTGCTGACAAGGAGTGTTATCAATGCAGCAAGGGTTTTCAATCAATTCCTATAACGTAATGCAACAATACATATAACATATATAGATAGATAATTGCTTTGAAAGTAGGAGGCTTATAATGCTCCGGGGCTTGCCTTAACCGAAAGAAGATAGATCAAGGGTCGGCTTTAAGAATTGATACGCTTAGGGGGTCCCGATCTTCACGACGTAGGATGATCATCGATAACTAGCTGAAGAACAGTCGGATAACTTGCTGCAGGCAGCGATAACTAGTGCAACCTGGCAAATAAAACTCGAAGCCAACCACCGTCTTTAACCGGCAACCTGAATCGAGGATTCGCCCAACCACACTCTCAAAGAACCAACCAACACAGCCTACAATCAATCGAGGAAACCTCAAAGGGAGTAGGAGCACCAATTGGGAGCGGATGAAGCCGCCGCTTCTGTAAATCCCGCAAAGGAAATCACAAGAGCAAAGGGGTAGAGATCTCTCTCAATATTTGTTAGCACACAGCTGAACAAAAGGGGGGTTTATATTCCATTATCAAAAAGTCTGCGATTACAATGAGTCTAGGAGGTATTTATACTAGCAACAGCCCTGCTAGATAGGTGGAAACTCGAAAATAAAAAATATAAGACGCACTATGTGAACGGGCCTCCTCGAGATGCCTTCCTGGAGAGTTTTCGCGTGGCTGCTGGTCTTCAGCGTAGTCTTCAGTGTTTTGGCAATAACTCTATCTTGGAAACTCCAAATGACATGCAGTTTGTTGGATTGGAAAGTTAACTTGATAACCTTTCACACCATGTGCAGCATGTACCACGAAATATTGTAGATTGGTATAGTTTTGCATGGGAACTTGGACATCAGGCTGACTGCTGACTAGCTGACCAGTATGTACTAAATCAGTCGAATCTCAACATTGGAGAATCCAAATCAAGTGAGAGAACTTGGGCTTGAAACTAGACTTGATAAGCTTTCCAACAAGTCCTCATGGGCCTTCATATCTTTTGCGAGCAAAACGTTGTGACTGATTCTTTCTGATGGTTCTGTCACACGGGACTGGCTCGAACGTGATCCTCCTCTTTGGTTCACCCTTGGTGTCTTCTTGTCATCCTCCGTGGTGCACCTAAGCAATAGCAATGTGCACGACTTAGGCAGCATATAATTCTCATTAACATTAAAATGATTTTCAGAAAGTAGCGCGTGCACCTCTTGTTGTAGCTTCTTGGCTCGACTACGTGTAATTGGTCCATCAAAGACTTGGACTGGTGATGGTATAACTTGACTTGGAGGTTGTAACATGTTGTTGGTTGTCGTGGTCATATCATCCTCCCCCCTTGAAAAAGAGTCGTCTTCGACTCTAATCCGTCGAAGTCCAAAAATTGTGCTAGGCCAACAGGGGTAGATGCTATGTTTCTGTTGCAATCTCCTTCTTCCATCACAGCAATGTGTTTGAATCTGTAATCATATAAACCAAGTAGTAGTCTTATAGGTGGAAACCAAAAGGATTTAGAATCAAGTTTAGCTTTCACCTTGAATGGATCCTTAGAATTAAGAGTGAATTTTGATGTCCTTGGTATGATCCTATCATCCTTCCTCTCTTCAAAAAAACTTGTCCTCTGCTTTTGCTCTCCTGAAAACAGTCTAAAGAAAATAGAGAGTGGATGCATATGCCAATTGCTATGATTACTTGTTGAAGATTGTTCATTATCTTCTTTATAATTCATATGCACATTATTTCCTTTTCGATGAGATGAATAGTTTCTCAAATTTTATGAACCTGAAATTAACTTTGAAAATGGAAGCACAAAAATTTCTTTTAAACCACTCATTTGATTCAGGTTATCATGTTTTATCTTTGCAAAATCAAACATTTCAATAGATGTGAACGAAGCATGTCTGGTATTCCAATAATTCTTGATGCTCAACTCATGCAAAGGTTTAGTAATGTACCTTTCATACTCAATGGTTCCACATGTATATGGAAAGACTTTGGGTGAATGAACCAAACACATTTGCACAAGATTTCTTTGTTTCAGTGGAGAATATGAACAAGAAAATAACACTGATTGTTCTGAATAGCAAGCTCTAAACAACCTTTTTATCTCAAATAAAGAAAAGTATGGTTCACAAGATGTACAACTCATTTTATTCAACTTCAATTCAGCAATGTTGTGACATGTTATGCAAAGAGCACAAACATAAAATTTATTTATAATGTAGTGTCCGATGATGTTAAATGTAAACTTGCAGCAATAGGCATTATTCAAAGATTTCATAGATGATATATCAAGAACGCTTTCAACCATTTTATTAATATCAACAAATTCATCAAGCTTGACATAGAACATACATTCAGCAAGAGATATTCTTCTAAAGAATTCAGCATGACTAATCAATTTCACATGGCCCACATTATCGACATGTAAATTATCATATATTTCAGTCAAAGTATAGCAATGGTCATGCTTGATTGAACAATGTTTGTCAACTTTCAAAATTTTAGCACTTGTATCAACATGTGGATCAATCAAATCAGCACAAAGATTTTGTGTATACTCAATTTCAGTTGAAGCAAATTTGTCATTACAATTACTGGTCAATATATGTTGTAGATTCAGTTCTAAATTGTTTGCATTACCTTTCAGATTTTGTGATGGTACATGAATGATGCATTGTATCTCTGAACTTTTACCTTTTTCCTTGTCATGGTTCAGGTTTTGCACAGCATAGAGTTGGTTCTCAATAGTGGCAACCCTCACATTTCTCTGGCCAAGTTTGGGGGTCTTTTGAGCAGCCATCTCCTCTGAATCTTCTTTATAGACCTGCATGTTGGGAGAAACAACACTAAGAGTAGACATTAGTGGGTTAGTGTTAAAATCATCCGTGCATGCCTTGCAATAAAGCTCTCTCTTTTTGTGTGGTGTATCTCTCACACTCATATTGTGGATACTCTCAATCTCACATTTGGTGGAATCACACAACTCACTTTTGTTTTCACTCTCACTCAATTTGGCTATGTGGCACTCATTCTCACAAGGGATTTGATGCATAATATTTTCAATGTCTTCTAGAGCAACATATGAATATCTTCCATCATTCATGATGTAATCGATTGCCATTGGAGTAGTAATGGTGGCAGCAACACCATCAGGTCTATCCTCTTCAAACAATGATGATCTCTCAATTGCTGATGTGGATTCATCCCCACTAATATTGCCTTCAATCTGAACTTTCTGTGGCATTGGAACAGCAATAGATGCAACCAAATAATCATCTTTGACCTCTTCCAAAGATGCCGGACTAGCATTAGTATAAGTGGAATCATGTGCACTAATCTTTCCTTCAATAATCTCAACACTCTGTGACATGGGGGAGCACAAAATTTCAGCACCACTGTCCAATAATTCATCACATAATGCAGCTGATGGTACAACACATCTTGACACCACATTTGTGCTTGGAACCATGTTGGTTCGAAACTTCAGATCCATTAGATCATGATGAACTTCACCTTGGATAGATTTATTACTTGCAATATATGGCACAATGGCATCATCTTTGTGCGCACATTCAGCTCTCAAACTGAAACATTGATTGGCCTTCAAATTTAGATTAGATTCACCTTCAAAAATCAGAGTGTTGTCAACCTCTTGGTCATAATTGGGTACTGATTTTTCATCAGATGACATAGAAAATTTCTGGACAGATTTGGAGCATATAACTTCTCCACTTTTAGCACTAGAATAAGACTCAGAACTTTTAAGATCTGCAGCACTTATGTTCAAACATGGTGGCAGTGCTTCTTGATGAAAATTTTTTAGATTTCCATGGCGTGGAACTGTAGCATGTTCCCTCAACTCAACACACAAAGGATCAGCCTCGATCAGAGAAGTATCTTCTCTAGTTTTACAACTCAACTGATGATCTTCTACAACTTGCATAGTGGCTTCTGCTACCTCACTTTGTGTGTCATGTGCAGCAGAATTTTCTTCTTGATCTTGCTCAAAACTGAGACAAACATTGATGGAAACATTTGCAACTTGATTCTCATCAACCTCAGATTGTAAATGGCACTTTGGAATAGCAACAACATCAAGAGATGGTGTAACACTATGATCCATTGTAATGTCACACACCTCACCATTTTCCATATCAATTTGGGACATAGAGCCTTCTTCTTGCTGCACAATAAAGTTCTTCTTGGAGTTGATTTGTTGATGTTCACTTCTCTTGGTACTAGAATCAACTAAAGAAACTTTTGGGACAACATGTCCTCTCTTCTTGCATGGACTTGATGATTGCTTCTTTCCAACAACGGAGGACATATTGGGTTGCAACTTAACACTTTTATCTTGGCACAAACTAATGTTCTGGGTGACCTTGCCTTGCTGCACCTTTATAACTTTCTTTTCCTCTCTAATTGCACAACTTAGAAGATCTTGCATACTTCTAAAATATTTGCCCTCAAGTGCAGTAGCAATGTTATCATTAAGACCTCTCTCGAAATATTCCATTGCATTCATGTCATCAACAACATTTGCACGATGCAAGGAAGAATTCAGCTTATCATAATATGCTTGGACAGATTTACTACCTTGCTTCACACGTTGCAAACGACGAAGTAAAATCAGCCGATATTCCCTTGGAACAAATTCTTTTCTCATGGCCTTCTTCAAATCTTCCCAATTCTTGATGAGATGCTTATGTGGATATTGTTTCCACCAATCATGAGCATAATCTTCAAATTCAAGCACAACTCGTGATATCTCCTTGGCTTCTGAAAAATCTTGAACCTCAAGTTCAATCTCCATTTCTTCTGCCCAAACGAGAAATTCTTCCGGATCATTACTTCCATAGAATGGAAGATTGGTATATCTTCGGCCTGTCATGGTTATTGCATATGCAAAATAGCAAGCTTATATGTGGTATAGGAAAATATGTAGAACTCTCACAACCTCACCTCTCTTACCAACCAAAGCTCTTATGAATTCCCTGCTGCGGATTACAGAGAAACAAATGTGTGGTGGTAACTGAAAGTGATGGCGTGGCGAATACAAGACTAGAGAGTACAGATTACGGTGGTTTTTATGTGGAGCTTGGTGGAGAATAAAACAAGGAATGCAATCTAAATTCTAGTTATTGTAATATTAAGTAACAATCCAAACTAGAAGTTCTCTGCCTAGTGCTGATCATAGAATATGAATGAGATGTAAATCGATCACACACACATGCAAGGAAATTTCAGATTTGATGCAAACAAGGAGTATGATTGGGATGCAAGTGTTGCAATCAAACCCAACCAAAATTTTACACCAAACAAGGATAGCACACTGGTTGCACTACCTGATATGAAAACTTTCAGCACTTGTGCACATAAACCTACTGATCTTTCAACCTTTCTTTCCCAGTTTTTCTCTATTCTTTTTTTTTATTTTTCTTTCTTCTCTTTTTTTTTTGACACACTTTTTTTATAACTAAACACAAAGACCAGATTAAGACACTTGCACAATTAAGATAAGAACAAAACACAACCGGTAGCTATAATAGGATCAAAGTTTACGCGAAGGACATGATATGAGTTTTTAGATTTTTTTTTGTAGGGATTTTTAGATATATAAAGAGGCTCAAAGGACACGCAAAGGATAATGATCAGCAACTAAAACAAAGACTCTAATGAACTGAAACTTAACAAAACTCACTAAAATAACAGATTGAAACAAAGGGCTAAAGCAATGTATTTTTTAGGCTTTTTGGTGGATAGGACGAAACAAAATATATAAGTAGCTAAGGGAAAAAAATCCTACCGAGGTAACGAAAGCTTTGATACCAGATGATACGCTTAGGGGGTCCCGATCTTCATGACGTAGGATGATCACCGATAACTAGCTGAAGAACAGCCGGATAACTTGCTGCAGGCAGCGATAACTAGTGCAACCTGGCAAATAAAACTCGAAGCCAACCACCGTCTTTAACCGGCAACCTGAATCGAGGATTCGCCCAACCACACTCTCAAAAAACCAACCAACACAGCCTACAATCAATCGAGGAAACCTCAAAGGGAGTAGGAGCACCAATTGGGAGCGGATGAAGCCGCCGCTTCTGTAAATCCCGCAAAGGAAAACACAAGAGCAAAGGGGTAGAGATCTCTCTCAATATTTGTTAGCACACAGCTGAACAAAAGGGGGGTTTATATTCCATTATCAAAAAGTCTGCGATTACAATGAGTCTAGGAGGTATTTATACTAGCAACAGCCCTGCTAGATAGGTGGAAACTCGAAAAGAAAAAATATAAGACGCACTATGTGAACGGGCCTCCTCGAGATGCCTTCCTGGAGAGTTTTCGCGTGGCTGCTGGTCTTCAGCGCAGTCTTCAGTGTTTTGGCAATAACTCTATCTTGGAAACTCCAAATAACATGCGGTTTGTTGGGTTGGAAAGTTAACTTGATAACCTTTCACACCATGTGCAGCATGTACCACGAAATATTGTAGATTGTATAGTTTTGCATGGGAACTTGGACATCAGGCTGACTGCTGACTAGCTGACCAGTCTGTACTAAATCAGTCGAATCTCAACATTGGAGAATCCAAATCAAGTGAGAGAACTTGGGCTTGAAACTAGACTTGATAAGCTTTCCAACAAGTCCTCATGGGCCTTCATAGCTTTTGCGAGCAAAACGTTGTGACTGATTCTTTCTGATGGTTCTGTCACACGGGACTGGCTCGAACGTGATCCTCCTCTTTGGTTCACCCTTGGTGTCTTCTTGTCATCCTCCGTGGTGCACCTAAGCAATAGCAATGTGCACGACTTAGGCAGTACATAATTCTCATTAACATTAAAATGATTTTCAGAAAGTAGCGCGTGCACCTCTTGTTGTAGCTTCTTGGCTCGACTACGTGTAATTGGTCCATCAAAGACTTGGACTGGTGATGGTATAACTTGACTTGGAGGTTGTAACATGTTGTTGGTTGTCATGGTCATATCAAGAATGGTTCTCACGTCTTCTCCGGCTTCGTCGGACTGGACCTCCGGCCCACAAACGGACTTCAACTTCGGGTTCCACGCCCAGCGGAACTTCTCTTGTAACACGATTCTTGGCACACCTATTGCATGTATATGCACCCAAAGAATTTCATGTATGCATCAAGGATGACACGATGATTTATGACATGCATGAATGATGCGAAGATGAATATAATGACATGGCAACATCATAAGCACAAACCAAGTCATATGGTGCTCTATTCAAATCACTTCAAGCTTAGGTGCAAATTTCCTCTCCGGTATTAACATGTTTGAACATCTCTAAGAAACCACTAAGTGCCACAAGGTTAAGACTAAACACACACATAATAAGATTCCAGTAATTTAATATTTCTAACGAGTTATCAGCAGTAGCTAAGAACATTCATAACTGGAGTTCTACAAATCCAAAGAACTTGCAAAAAGACATTCTGGAAAGCTTATGAAATTGTCTATATTTCATTTATAAACCTCTAAGCATGATTTCATCATTTGCTAAGTCAAAATAGCACATGTACAGAATCTATTCTAAAAGACAGAGAGCACTTCCAAAACTAAACCCAGCTTGGGACAGCTGCCATTTCTAAACTATATGTCCAAATATCACCAAATTTTATCAGAACTAGTTCATGAGGTTATTAACAACTTTGTTATAGTTCCCCAAGTATGAAAGCATCATTATCATAGGTTAATTCTCTTAAATAGCAAATCAATCTAGAAATGGCAGAATCACTAAATTAAATATGTAGTGACGATTCAAAAGCACAATTTGACCAAACCAAGTTTACCAACTTGTTGTGCACATCAAAGGAACATCATAAAGTATAGTGCCAACTTCTAAATAAATTATTTAATATTCTTTTATAATTTATTTACTTAATTAGGTGATTAAAGCAACATACAGTAAAACTATATATAAAAATCTATAAAAATTGCAGAAACCACCTCATGCTTCACATAGGTTACCATAAAAATTTCCAATCAATTGGATTGGCAGAACTTGATATATCAAAAATAACAGATGACATGTCTATCTCTAGCATAAATAGGAAACCCTATTGAAAAGTATCAAACAACAAATTTCATATTTTTCCTAGCATCTTTCTAATATAAGAACAACACTCACCAAGTTTCACCCTTACTGGATCTATAGAAAAATTATGAATATTCACACAAGATCCATCCAAGCAAACAAGATAATTACATAACTCCACCAAACCACATCCAAATTGCATGAAAATTTAACCATAAGCTATTCATGATATGAGCAGCTCAATGTAAAAATTTCATGTCATTTGGAGCTTCATAGAAAAAGATATCATTTTCTCCTTTTTCCACATGAATAAAAGAGATAAATAATAACTATTTATTTCATCATAAAACATGGCACACATTATATTTTTATAATAAACTAGACATTATTTAGAGAACACCAAAATTTCAAGCACCCCATTTGGAACTCTAGAACCGGAGATACACATTTTTGAAGTTTGTACATGAATCAAATAAATGAATAAAATTAAAAACAAAAACCCTACTCTACTGAGCCGGCCCAACCACGCCAGCTTGGCCCAGGACGCGGCTCGGCTCGCTTAAGCCACACGCGGCCCACGGCCATCTCCCGCCCGCCTATGCCGATAGCGGGACCTGTTGGCCACCCTCACCGAGGCAGAGGGGGAAGAAGGCAGCGGCGAAACTCGTCGCCGGTGGACCGACGACCAACGGAGAGGTCACCAACGTACCCAGCTCCCCGAGCCGCACCGATTGATACCACAAACATGACCTATTTCTACCCCTAACCATGCCGGCGGCGAGAGCAGCGGCGGCGCGCAAGGCACGGCGGCGCTCCGGCGACCGCAAACCCACCGTTGTCCCGCTTGAGCTTGGTACGAGCTCCATGAGACCATGGCGAAGCTCCCTAGGAGGAATAGAAGAGCGGAAAGAGGCCCTAGCTAGGCTGACCACGGTGAGGCCGAGCTCCGGTGAGGTGGCCTCCATGGCGGTGACGGCGGAAACGCCCAATGCGGCCTTACCAAAGCTCGCTCGACTCCGCAAGAGGGTGGAGGCGATAAAGGAGGGTGCTGCGGTGCACTAGGGAAGACGAATCGAGGAGTAGCTCGACAATGGTGGCGCACTAGCTCACCGATCTTGCGGTGCTTGGTGCTTAGCTCCTGCGCGCACAAAGGAAGGGGAAAGGAGAGAATGGAGAGGGAGCGACCAGCTGAGGGCGTCGTGGCCGTCTTGAGGGGTGCCGTGGCCTGACAGGTGGACCCCAAGCCGGCGTACGGCTGCCACGACCCGCCCACATGGCATCGATGGCCTAAGGCTGATCGGCCATGATCGAGTTCAGTTACTGAATTGAAGACGCCGATACAGTCAAGAAGCCGACTGACAGACAAACTTCATTGCCCTAGAGCTCCCAATCTAAGCCGATTTGATGAGAACCGTCATTAGCAAACTTGTAGATCTATGTTAGGGCTTCAACTTTGTCAATAGGGTCTTGGACTGATTCAGCTTAGTTAGTGAGATACATTGCCCTAAAGTGAGGCACATGAAAACTGAAATGGAGTTTCAGTTACACCCTAACTGAAACCTAATTTTCTAAGCACTCTTTCTCCTAAACCCTTGAGAATTAGGTGATGGTGTTATTGACAATATTGTAGAGCTAAGTGAGTGCTACAAAAGTGTCAATATGGGTTAGAGCTGGTTTGGTCTGGTTTTCAAACTACAAGCTCCCAAAGTAGGCCACCATGAAACTGAATTTGCAGTTTAGACTTAGAATAATTTATAAGTGTTGGACAGCACTGCAACTGACTTGTGGGCCCTGTTTGAGCATGTTCAAAGCATTTTCATGAGATGTCTATATTAAAACTTTTGTTCCTTATCAAGTTTGCTACAACTTTGGTAAAGGGTGCACATCCATGCAAGGTCTCTAGGTTAGACTTTTAAATTGGTCAAAGCAGATCAGTGCTATGGTCAAACTAGGGTTAAACCTAGTCAAATTGGATTTTGGCCAAAACATGAATATGGACCCTAGCTTATTTTGCTCCACTAACATGTCAAAGAGGTTTTCAAGCCACAAGTCACACAATAGCATCACTTATGAGCAAAAGTCACATCAAGGTGTATTGAAACAACTCTAAAGCACTATTGAACATTGTGTTGCAAGCATGTGTTGCATGATCATGTTTCAAGGTGTGGTGTCACACATCACACTACTACAAGTCTAGTACACACATACCATCACTTGCAAACAACACATGTATGTATAGCACATGCACTCAACATGAATGTTGTAGATGTTTCAATGCTATGTTTCAATGACAATGCACATGAAATGATGGTGCACATGTTCATGTCATGCTCATATGATGCATAGATGCAAGGCAAACACCTGGGGTGTTACAGCCTTCCCCCCTTATAAAAATCTCATCCTGAGATTTGAAAGTCATACCATTTTTCATAGAAAGCGTAATAGTTGTCCTTTAAATAATCCTCTCTTTCCTAAGTTGCATCACGTTCATCGCGATTGCTCCAAACCACCTTGTATAATTTAACTACTCGATTTCGAGTCACCCTTTCCAGAGTATCCAGAACATATACCGGTTTCTCCTCATAAGAAAGATTAGATTTCAACTTGATGCGTCTCACTTCTACTCTTTCCTCAGGAAGACGGAGGCATTTCTTCAATTGAGAAACATGGAAGACTAGAAAGATAGCTCCCAACTCACGAGGTAGACTAAGCTTATAAGCTACTCTTCCACTTTTCTCGATGATTCGATAAGGTCCAACATATCGAGGCTCAAGCTTCCTTTTGATCCCAAAACGCTTTACACCTGTCATAGGGGACACCTTCAGATAGACATGGTCACCTACTTCAAACTCAATAGGTTTCCTCCTCTTATCTGCGTAGCTCTTTTGTCTAGCCTGAGCAGCTGCTATATTTTTCTGTATAGCATGAACTTGCTCCTCGGCTTCTTTTACAAAGTCAATACCATAGAGTCTTCTTTCTCCTGGTTCCACCCAGTTCAAAGGAGTTCTACACTTGCGACCATATAAAGCTTCAAAAGGAGCCATTTTGATGCTATCTTAATAACTGTTGTTGTAAGAGAATTCAGCGAGAGGCAACCATTTATCCCAGGAGCCATTACAAGAGATGATGCAAGCTCTAAGCATGTCTTCAAGAATCTGATTCACACGCTCAGTCTGCCCCGACGTCTGTGGATGATAAGCAGAACTACGGACCAAATTAGTTCCAAGATTCTGATGTAGGCGCTCCCAGAAACGAGCAGTAAATTGTGGCCCTCTATCAGAGACAATAGACTTAGGCACTCCATGAAGACGTATAACTTCTTAGAAGTAAATATCAGCATATTGGTGTGGGTGGTAGTTACTCTTCATAGGAATAAAGTGAGCAGACTTTGTCAAACGATCAACTATAACCCAAATAGAGTCAAAACCTCTTTGGGTGGTTGGTAATCCGACGATAAAGTCCATAACAATGTCATCCCACTTCCACCCTAGGACAGATATAGGCTGAAGTAGACCAGGCTTCATGTGAATGGCCTTAACTCTACAACAATTATCACACCTAGCGACGTAGGCTACAATTTCCTTCTTCATTTTGGTCCACCAATAATACGGCTTGAGGTCCTGATATATCTTACTGCTGCCAGGATGGATCGATAATTTAGAATAATGGGCTTCAGCCATGATTTGATTTCTAAGCTCTCTATCTTTTGGCACAACGAGTCTATCCTTGAACCAGAGAATTCCCTTCTCATCGATTCGAAAATGCTTAGTTTCTTGCTCTTTCATCTTTCTCTTGATGTGAAATACACCAGTATCAGTCTTTTGTAACTCAATGATTCTACTTCTCAAAGAACAAGCTACCGTGATATGATGGAGTACAATAGGATGTAAGAGATGAGATAAATGAAAATCTTCTTCTATCAGAGAGTTGCAATAAGATTTTCTACTCAAGGCATCAGCAACCACATTCGCTTTACCAGGATGGTAATGGACCTAGAGGTTATAATCCTTGATTAACTCTAACCACCTTCTCTAGCGCATATTTAACTCCGATTGAGTAAATATGTACTTAAGACTCTTATGATCTATATAAATATTGCATATATTTCCAAGCAAATAGTGTCTCCAGATTTTTAGAGCATGGACAACAGCAGCCAACTGCAAGTCATGAGTTGGATAGTTAACTTCATGTTTTCTTAACTGACGTGAAGCATACGCAATAACTTGGCCTTCTTGCATAAGTATGCCACCTAAACCAGTACCCGATGCATCACAATACACATCAAATGGTTTCTCAATGTCAGGTTGCGCTAATACAGGAGCTGATGTCAACAAAGTCCGTAGAGTGTGGAAAGCTTGCTCACACTCCGGAGTCCAATCAAACTTCCTATCCTTCTCAAGTAGTCGAGTCATAGACTTAGCTATCTTAGAGAAATCTGGAATAAAACGATGATAGTAGCCAGCCAATCCAAGAAAACTTCAAACTTCATGGACTGTAGTTGGTGCCTTCCAATCCAAAACTTCCTGTACCTTAGTCAGGTCTACTAAAATCCCCTCACCAGACAATACATGACCGAGGAAAGGTACCGTCTTTAACTAGAATTCACATTTGCTGAACTTGGCGTAGAGCTTATGTTCACGTAATCTGGATAAAATAATTCTTAGATGCTCGGCATGTTCTTCTTCATTTTTAGAATAGATGAGGATATCATCAATGAATATCACCACAAACTTGTCCCACTCTCGCATGAATACTGAATTCATCAGGTACATAAAATGTGTAGGAGCATTGGTCAGACCAAAAGACATGACAAGATATTCATATAACCGATATCTGGTAGAGAAAGTTGTCTTTGGTATGTCTTTAGGATGGATTTTAATTTGGTGATAACCGGATCTCAGATCAATCTTCGAGAATACCTTTGCTTTAGATAACTGATCAAACAAGATATCAATACGAGACAACGGATACTTGTTCTTGATAGTGACTGCATTGAGTGGTTGATAGTCTACACACATACGTAGAGACTGGTCCTTCTTCTTCACAAAGATAGCAGGACAACCCCACGGAGAAGAACTAGGATGGATCAGCCCTTTCTGTAAAAGTTCGCTAAGTTGGGTCTTGAGTTCAACTAACTCATTCGGCGACATTCTATATGGTCTTTTGGAAATTGGTGCGGTACCCGAAATTAACTCAATCTTAAACTCTACATCATGATCTGGAGGTAATCCTAGCAATTCATCGGGAAAAACATCTAGAAATTCACACACTACCAGAACTTCTGCAATCTCTTTTGCTTTTGCTATCATAGCATTAACTGTAGTATGAGGACTAACGTCTCTAGGAAGTTGCACTAGAAAAGCTTGTTGATCTTTTGGATCCCTCAACATAACCACTCTCGTAGAGATATCGATCAGAACATTGTTTCCACTCATCCACTTCATACCTAAGATTACATCTAGGCCCAATCCTGGTAATACCACGAGATCTAGATCATACAGATGTCCTTCTATCTAGATGTTTGCTCCTAAGACCAACTGGTTAGTTGAAATATTATTTTCGGCAGCACTAATATTATAACCACTATTATCTAAAGTAACGACCTTCATACCATGCTTGGCTGCAAACGTTGAACTGATAAAAGAGTGGGAAGCACCCAAATCGAACAACATAATTGCAGGATGTTGGTTCACTAAAAATGCACCAGTAGTGATAATCTCACCCGTAGGAATGGATTCCACCGTGGTGTATCGAACCCATCCTTTACACACATCTGCCTTATTATCATTTGATTTCTTCTGTGGAAGAGGACAATCTTTGGCCCAATGACCTGACATCTTGCAATTCCAACATGGCTAGTTACTTGGAGGTGCCTTAGGCTTTCCTTTCTTAATACTACTCCTCTTAACCGGATCCTGTTTCTGATATGGGTGATATTTGGTAGATATGCTAGGCGAATAATACTGAGGTGTAATCACCACAAGAGTATTGGTCATAGGTGTATTAGATTCATGAGATTTCTCGTGGCTCTTAGAAGCAGCATATACAACATTACAGTTCTCTTGAAGGATAGTATCACTGACAAACTCGTTGAAAGTTGCACACT
This sequence comes from Saccharum hybrid cultivar R570, assembly GCA_038087645.1. Classification (NCBI taxonomy): domain Eukaryota; kingdom Viridiplantae; phylum Streptophyta; class Magnoliopsida; order Poales; family Poaceae; genus Saccharum; species Saccharum hybrid cultivar. Next base: position 9,266,779 of record JAQSUU010000275.1, on the reverse strand, counting down.
TGCTATTGCACATGGCCTTCATCAATTTGGGACACAGCCCTCTTTTAAAACTTGCGATCTTCTTAACCTTCGTATTAACAAATTCTGGAGCATATCTTGACAAGTTGATGAAAGCATGCAGATATTCTGTTACGCTTTTGTCTCCTTGGGTGAGCATCATAAACTCAGTGTGCTTAATTGCCATGAGGCCAGCATGAACGTAATGTCCCCGAAATGCTTCCTTGATCTGATCCCAAAGTACTTCCATATTCTCAGGCAGGGTATTCCAATGGTGACACCACCAAACACCTGCAGGTCCTTGCAACTGTTGCAAAGCATATTCTATTTTCATATCATCTGCCACCTTGAGCACACAAAACTTCTGTTTGATAGTGTTCAACCATTCGTCTGCTTGAAGTGGTTCTTCTGCTTCTCGAAAAATAGGAGGCTCAGTATCCAAGAAATCCTTATAGTTGTTGTACTAGGCAAGCTCAGGTTCCTGATGGACATGGTTTCTAACACTCTTGTCCAAGGCTCGCTGACTTTCAGCAAGCATTTGCAGCAACTCAGCAGAGGTAGGTTACGGAGGAGACGATGATGGTTCTGTATTGCCACGACTCCAACTGCTAGAGCGAAACTAACGAGACATCTGCAAGTAGGTGAAACTAGTAAGCATTGATGACGTCGGAAGGCTGCTAACGAATTATATAAGCATGAGGAAAAGATTGTATCCAACTATCCAAATTCCAATCTCAAAAGAGAGAAATTTCTTGGTTTGAGGTACGGATCTTCTGACAAGATAGGGAATGACATCCAAGGAAAAGGTTCACGAGAAGATAACACATTGGTGTAGCTCCATAATGGATCATGACTAGCAATCCTTGATACCTGCGCGTGCCGAGCAGCACAACCTTGTGTCGCGCACCACAGGAGGCTCCCAGTTTCGTCGCGGCACCATGGAGTACTAATCGCAACACCATTACCAAACACACACCCATGAGGAATCCTCACGTGTCAGGAATTAGGCGTGTAGAAATAGTATCATCCAAAGAGGGGGTAGCAAATAAGGATGGATACAAGGGTAGAAGCAATGGAGAGGCGAATTGCAGATCAAAACACATCCCAACTAGAGGAGATACATCTTGAAATTATGTCTTTCTTTCCTTCACGGGCCAGGTATGAATTGGGTTTCAAGGCTGACACTACTGACCACTCCACTAGGTTGGTTCACTACCACAATTCTTCACAAAAGAAATGCAACTATTTATGGGACAACTATTTGGAGGAAAGAAAATTTTTAAAGAATGGAATAAGCAATTTATAAAGGAGGGAGTAATGCAGAATGCAATGTATGATACGAACATGGTGCATGCACGAATCGTACGTCCTCACAAACCTAGGAAGAATTTGAAATTTCTAGCGTATAGTTCGGTGGCATACACATGTTCTCTCAATAACGATAACTAGTTGCTCTACAGGAAATGTTGTTAGTGTACCTGTAGAAAGTTGTATTTTAGTCCAACAATTCCCAATATAGCACACAAGAAAGCAGTAAACTAAATACTTTTCATACATACATCCCCCGATGTATATACTTCAGTATCAAAGCTACCCGACAGATATACCCACAATTAAGATCTTTCATAATCACATGATTAAACATGTAAGTATGCTAGTAACCACAACTACTCTCCCCTAGACCGACGGTTGGACGGTCATGCTCTCACAACTCCCACTTACTAGGGCGTAGAGGTATTTTGATCCATACATTACCACCCAAACGGATGGCATCCATACAATAGCACGCCGTATGGACAACGAAACAGAAAACAAGCAAGAACCCCTAAGTTAGTACCTTAGTAAGCCACCTAATAGTCCTTATTTGGGCATATAGGATATGACCACTGACACTCTTTAGTTTAGAATAAAGATTTTTCACAAAAGCTTTTGTTTAAAAACACAAATGACGTGTTTACTGTTGAATCTTACTCCGATACTAGCTGTCATGGAACCGTCCAAATTATAAGAGCATAAGTCCAAAAACAATCGCCGAAGCGATCAAATTCTCAAACTTGAGCCCATATAACTCCGGTAGTCCATGAAATCATGAGGGATTTCAAACCAAACCATAACGATCCAAGATCATAGTGATTCAACATAACGCAGCACTTGTTACAACAGTTCATAAGTAAACTGATACATTGGAGTACGAATAATTTTATTACAAAACCAAAGTAAAGATTAGCGGAAGCAACATAATTTCTGAAACCATTTGAAGTCAAATACTGCCAGTACATAGTCACCTCCTGCAAAAGCATACCAGAAGAGGTACTACAGAGACCATGCCCATATGGTCTAGTCTTCACGCCCATAAGGCGAAGACAATACTTGCAGCAACAAGTACAAATCTGCTACCTGCAACAGGTGGGAATAAACCCAGAGTACGAGAAGGTACTCAGCTAGACTTACCCATCAAAAACCAGAAATAAAGGTGACACCAAGGATTATGCAAGGCTTTATAAAGTGGGCTAGCTTGACTCTTTTGCAGAAAAGCTTAATACAGATAAGTAACCAATATATGCTCAGGACTTTTAACTGCAGCAACAAGTATCAAGTTGATCATCATTAACCTAATAACTAGATTAGCACCTGTACTAAAGCACTCACTTTATTAGGATCAAACAATATTAACCATAGCAGGTATAATAAGGCTATCATCATCATTATCATCAATTTTGAACCATCATTAATAATTAGTGTATCTACGCTGGAGATAACCAGTCAAGTTTCTCACTATTCAGGAGAGACGGCGACTCGAATCGATTCCAACTCAGCTGAGGGGGGTATTCCTGACACTCACCCAGCAAACCCCGCTAAAGGCAGCCGTAGATAACCTTTGGTACAACTCAGGGTGGGCTCGAACAGCGACGCATTCTCGGGGATACCAGTGGCCAGGATGCTCAGGACTTTTAACTCACCTGCCCTTGGACCCTCTAGCTCCCTTCTAAGGCGACTTTCACTTTTCGACTTCGCAGCCTGAGTTGAGCTACTAGGCTTCGCGGTTGGCAACCTCAGGCCAGCCAACTAAATATTAGGCATGTGTTCAAAATGACATAGAAGGCTCCAGGTCTCGGTCCTTAATTGAAATAGACAGGGATAGATCCACACCCAAGACCTCCATGCCTTGCTGCTTCACTATCGTCATCCCGCCCGGTCTCATTTCATTTCATTAACACATGGTTCATTTCCACGATAGCAAATATAGCCAACCGTGACCTGATAAATCCCTATATCTCGCAGGTGACAGGAAATCACCCGACTTCTACCGGTCTAATTTAGCAGGGCTAAGCATAGATACAATCCTGTCTACTTAGGATTCAAGGTTCGAATTGCTAGACAAGGAGTGTTATCAATGCAGCAAGGGTTTTCAATCAATTCCTATAACGTAATGCAACAATACATATAACATGTATAGATAGATAATTGCTTTGAAAGTAGAAGACTTATAATGCTGCGGGGCTTGCCTTAACCGAAAGAAGATAGATCAAGGGTCGGCTTCAAGAACGGTTCCCACGTCTTCTCCGGCTTCGTCGGACTGGACCTCCGGCCCCCGAACGGACTTCAACTTTGGGTTCCACGCCCAGCAGAACTTCGCTTATAACACGATTCTTGGCACACCTATTGCATGTATATACACCCAATGAATTTCATGTATGCATCAAGGATGACACGATGATTTATGACATGCATGAATGATGCGAAGATGAATGTAATGACATGGCAACATCATAAGCACAAACCAAGTCATATGGTGCTCTATTCAAATCACTTCAAGCTTAGGTGCAAATTTCCTCTCCAGTATTAACATGTTTGAACATCTCTAAGAAACCACAATGTGCCACAAGGTTAAGACTAAACACACACATAACAAGATTCCAGCAATTTAACATTTCCAACAAGTTATCAGCAGTAGCTAAGAACATTTACAACTCGAGTTCTACAAATCCAAATGACTTGCAAGAAGACATTCTAGAAAGCTTATGAAATTGTCTATATTTCATTTATAAACCTCTAAGCATTATTTCATCATTTACCTAGTCAAAGTAGCACATGTACAAAATCTATTCTAAAAGACAGAGAGCACTTCCAAAACTAAACCCAGCTTGGGACAGCTGACATTTCTAAACTATATGTCCAAATGTCACCGAATTTTACCAGCAACTAGTTCATGAGGTTATTAACAACTTTTTTATAGTTCACCAAGCATGAAAGCATCATTATCATAGGTTAATTCTCTTAACTAGCAAATCTGTCCAGAAATGGCAGAATTACTAAATTAAATATTTAGTGACGATTCAAAAGCACAATTGGACCAAACTAAGTTTACCATCTTGTTGTGCATATCAAAGGAACATCAGAAAGTATAGTGCCAACTTCTAAATAAATTATTTATTATTCTTTTATAATTTATTTAGTTAATTAGGTGATTAAAGCAATATATAGTAAAACTATATATAAAAATCTACAAAAATTACAGTAGCCACCTCATGCTTCAGATAGACTACCATAAAAATTTCCAATCAATTGGATGGGCAGAACTTGATATATCAAAAATAACAGATGACATGTCTATTTCTAGCATAAATAGGAAACCCTATTGAAAAGTATCAAACAACAGATTTCATATTTTTCCTCGCATCTTTCTAACATAAAAACAACACTCACCAAGTTTCACCCTTACTGGATCTATAGAAAAATTATGAATATTCACACAAGATCCATCCAAACAAACAAGATAATTACATAACTCCACCAAACCACATCCAAATTACATAAAAATTTAATCATAAGATATTCATGATATGAGCAGTTCACTATAAAAATTTCATGTCATTTGGAGCTTCAAAGAAAAAGATATCATTTTCTCCTTTTTCCACATGAATAAAAGAGATAAATAATAACTATTTATTTCATCATAAAACATGCACATATTATATTTTTATAATAAACTAGACATTATTTAGAGCACACCAAAATTTAAATCACCCCATTTGGACCTCTAGAACTGGAGATACACATTTTTGAAGTTTGTGCATGAATCAAATAAATGAATAAAATTGAAAACAAAAACCCTACTCTACTGAGCCGGCCCAACCACGCCAGCTCGGCCCAGCACGTGGCTCAGCCTGCTTAAGCCACGCGCGGCCCACGGCCATCTCCTGCCCGCCTGGGCCGACAGCGGGACCCGCTGGCCAGCCTCACCGAGGCAGAGGGGGAAGAAGGCGGTGGAGGAACTCGTCGCCGGTGGACCGACGGCCGACAGTCCCCAAGCCACACCGATTGATACCACAAACATGACCTATTTCTACCCCTAATCATGCCGGTGGTGAGAGCAGCGGCGGCACGCAAGGCACTGCGGCGCTCCGGCGACCGCGAACCCGCCACTGTCCCGCTTGAGCTCGGTATGAGCTCCATGAGACCATGGTGAAGCTCCCTAGGAGGAATAGAAGAGCAGAAAGAGGCCCTAGCTAGGTTGACCATGGTGAGGCCGAGCTCCGACGAGGTGGCCTCCATGGCAGTGACGGCGGAAACGCCCAATGCGGCCTTACCACAGCTCACTCGACTCCGCAAGAGGGTGGAGGCGATAAAAGAGGGTGCTGCGGTGCACTAGGGAAGACAAATCGAGCAGTAGCTCTATGATGGCGGCGCACTGGCTCACCGATCTTGCGGTGCTTGGTGCTTAGCTCCCGCGCGCACAAAGGAAGGGGAAAGGAGAGAATGGAGAGGGAGCGACCAGCTGAGGGCATCATGGCCGTCTTGAGGGGTGCCGTGGCCTGACAGGTGGACCCCAAGCCGGCGTACAACTGCCACAACCCGCCCACGCGGCATCGATGGCCTAAGGCCGGTCGGCCATGACCGAGTTCAGTTACTGAACTGAAGATGCTGATACAGTCAAGAAGCCGACTGACATACGAACTTCACTGCCCTAGAGCTCCCAATCTAAGCCGATTTGATGAGAACCGTCATTAGCAAACTTGTAGATCTATGTGAGGACTTCAACTTTGTCAATAGGATCTTGGATAGATTCGGCTTAGTTAGTGAGATACAGTGCCCTAAAGTGAGGCACATGAAAACTGAAATGGAGTTTCAGTTACACCCCGACTGAAACCTAATTTTCTAAGGACTCTTTCTCGTAAACCCTTGAGAATTAGGTGATGGTGTTATTGTCAATATTGTAGAGCTAAGTGAGTGCTACAAAAGTGTCAATATGGGTTAGAGCTGGTTTGGTCGGGTTTTCAAACTACAAGCTCCCAAAGTAGGCCACCATGAAACTGAATTTGCAGTTTAGACTTAGAATAATTTATAAGTGTTGGACAGCACTGCAACTGACTTGTGGGCCCTATTTGAGCATGTTCAAGGCATTTTCATGAGATGTATATATTACAACTTTTGTTCCTTATCAAGTTTGCTACAACTTTGGTAAAGGGTGCACATCCATGCAAGGTCTCTAGGTTAGACTTTTAAATTGGTCAAAGCAGATTAGTGCTATGGTCAAACTGGGGTTAAACCAAGTCAAATTGGATTTTGGCCAAAACATGAATATAGACCCTAGCTTATTTTGCTCCACTAACATGTCAAAGAGGTTTTCAAGCCACAAGTCACACAATAGCATCACTTATGAGCAAAAGTCACATCAAGGTGTATTGAAACAACTCTAAAGCACTATTGAACATTGTGTTGCAAGCATGTGTTGCATGATCATGTTTCAAGGTGTGGTGTCACACATCACACTACTATAAGTCTAGTACACACATACCATCACTTGCAAAAAACACATGTATGTATAGCACATGCACTCAACATGAATGTTGCAGATGTTTCAATGCTATGTTTCAATGACAATGCACATGAAATGATGGTGCACATGTTCATGTCATGCTCATATGGTGCACAGATGCAAGGCAAACACCTGGGGTGATACAAAAATTATATGCAAAATCCTATATCAAATCATATGCATGCTTTTAATAATAATAATGCCCCTAGTGATACAAATCATGCACATATGTTTTCTCATATATCGGTACTGCCGCAATCCCAAATGCCGATGTATAATCAGCAAGGCCAAACTAACATGATGAATTCAGCCAATTTCTTTGAAGCATCATGTCATAATAATTTTTCTAATTTGCAACAAGATGTTTCACATCTTAGTTCATTGGTAACAAATTATCAATATAGCTTACCACAAATTAGCATGCCGATGACTAACCAACATGGCCAAATTAGTGGGATGGGTTCAGTTAATGATTTTAGGCATTCATGTACTAATAATTTTAGCCATCCACAGCAAGAAGTACCACAATCCATCGGCAACATTTTCATTGCATTTAGTTACTCAACAAATCCTGTCGATGGGTAATACGTATGATCGAAATAATAGTGTTTCAGTCAATTATTTTGAGCCATCAGTTGGTATACCAAATGCTAATAGACCGGAGGGAGTACCATTTGGATTTTTGTTCTCATAAGCAACACCCAATGCAAATGATTCGGCCACATTTGCAGAACATGGCCGGGTCAATGAATTTTCAGCAAGCATAAGTACACCTCCATATAATACTGTAGCACATAGTGTGTTTCCTACACCACCCCAAATTGCCAAAATTCCCTATGGTTCATATTCGGAAACTCATGTTAATGACCAGCGGGTGTTACAAGTAAGTTCCACATCTAGTCAGTCTACGGCAGAGCAACATTTAGAGCCTAACAGCAGTAGGCAACTTGATGAAAAGGTAAGATCTGCCATGGAAACTATTATAGCTCAAGTACGTAAGGATGTTAGGAAAAAATTTGATGCTTGCCTTGTAAGTATGGGAAGAAAACCTGTTTTTTCATAAGAACTAAGACCTGCTGTTATTAAATTGTCAACTAATAGTGAGAAAGAGGAAGAAGCTCTGCCAGTTAATGAAATTAGCTAAGGCAAAATAATAGCGACAGATGTGGATAATAGTTCGGTTGTTACTAAAGCTGAACAAATCATACTTGTTCTGAATCCATTATATCAAAAGAGTCAAGCTTAGCTTTGCAAAAGCGCTCCAAGCGCAACAAGGTGGCTGTGCTTGATTTCATTGGAATCAAATTTCATTAGAATCAATGGACCTTTTATTTTGTCATATGAGTTCCGTGCCCCAGTTGATGATTTTCATGAAGCACAACATAAAGCCGAACAAAATTTGGTTGACAAGATGCATCCAGATGATAGAGCACGGGATCTTAAAGTCGAGGAGATAGTGTTGGGTAGTCATCAAAAGGCAAGGAAAGATATCATTCAAGTAGAGCAACCACTGTGCTTCTCCAACTTATCCCAAAAGATACTATCTAGAAGTAATTAACCTATTTTTCAATCGGATCATAAATTTGCAATTACTGCATGCATTAGTGATTTTGTTAAGAATAATTATAAGAGATCGATTGAGAATGGTAGTTTACTTACTAGCAATATTTCAAAACATATCGGCCAATATATTGAGCAACCTAGAGAGGCCGATAGTAGCAATTTATTAGAGCTAAAGCTTTGCCCATTGTTTTCTCCAAATTTAATATTTACATGGGTAACTTTACTTGTTTTACACTCGGTTTACACTCAGTCTCAAATGAGATACATATGCTGTAATTATTTTGGATTCAAAGATGCAAAGCGAGGTTGAAAAATGTTGAGGAAGCCGATGCTAGTACTATGGTCAATTTTAAAACATCGGATAAAATTAAATATATAGCCGAATGGATAGACGAGAAATCTAAACCACTCATTTGCTTAAAATTAAAGCCATCTCCACAAAAGAATCGGCTGAAGAAAATGAAGTACACTTTTGATATGACTTTGTGTGATCACATATTTGATATTTTGTTAGAAAATCAGTATATTAGAATAACTGTTCACCAAGTCATACCACCGGTTAAATGTTTAGAAGAACGGGTATATTGTGAACGGCATAATTCATTTGATCATAGCACCAACGCTTGTAATATATTTCGTCAAAAAATGCAATTGGCTATTCATAAAGGCCAATTGAATTTCCCAAGCTCTCAAGATTGCTCTAATAATCCTGTTATCAATTTTGAGAAGTCGACCAATATAAATAGTGAAAGTAGGAAATCTGGTTTTGTTTTGGGAGAAGTAACAGTAGCTGCTGCTGCACCAATGAGTCAATTAGATACTAAAGTTATTCCTTACATTAGTATCAATAGTAGTCCTATGCTAAAAACCTAAAAGATAGTACAGCCGAAGGCAATAATGCTTCGGCTAGTGTACATGTTGATGATGAGAAAGAAACAAACTGTACAGTAAATGAGAAAGCCGAACAAGTGTTGTCTTGTTCGGATTCAAGTACTGGCTCGCTCGCTCGTGCATCAGTTGAACAAAGCCTTATTTCAGATATTAGTGCTTCAAAAATAGTAGCTACAGATGACCACAATGACAGTTCAGTTATTTATTTGACCAAGGCGAAAACAGTACTTATGGCCAAACTGAATGGTTCAGACATGTCTAAAATGAGAGAGAATTCAGTTACTGCAAATTGTAAACATTCCGCTACTATTGATGAGCACCCAAAGATTATTGTGGAGAGCACCAAGATTGCATCAAGCACTGGGGGGCATACTGAAGTTAAACCAAAGACGCTTAAAAAGCCGAAGCTTACCTTTAAAGAGCTTCTGGCTAAGTACCAAAGAGAAGCAGATGCAAAATGTGCTAGTCAGTCCAAAAATTTCAGGCAAGCAAGTTCATATTCAAAACAGAAGGTTGATGGTCTGAATCGGCAACATGAGAATTTTCATACATCGATGCCGTTTCAACCTGGACCAGCGATGCATATGCCATGGGAGTGTCCGTCGGGTATGTCTTATTCTTATCCATCTTGGAGTTATTATAATACATGGATGTCATATCCTCCTATGCACGGTGATTATTTTTATCCGGAATGGGCTACTCCAAGAAGGCCCACACGTGAAACATATTCTAATAATGACTGTTTTAATCAAACAAATCAGTCTGGAGCTCGTGGAGGGAAGAAAACGATAATCAAGCAAGTTTACAGTGTCAAAAAGGATGGTCACAAAGGTGCTAGTTCAGATCTAATTTCCAATGATAAAAAGCTGATTAAGGTGTTGGAGACATCGGCTATTAAAGGCAAAAAGGAGAAGTAGATCTTGATTGATAATCAAGTGGCCAAATTTCAACGAAGGAATCCAAAAATGCTTGAGATGAAAAAAGAATTGCCACTACTCAAATTGAAATCACAGCTGAGCTAATCGCTTGGCTTGTCAAGTTAGCAAGAGAAGAAACTGCAGAGAGGATCAATGCCTAGCCTGTACTCAAATTGAAATCACAGTTGAGCTAATCACTTGGCTTGTCAAGTTAGCAAGAGAAGAAACTATAGAGAGGACCGATGCCTAGCCCGCTCGTCCCCGCTCGGGGCGGCCACTAAGGTTGCCGCCCCGCCACCCCCTCTGGTGAGGTTTCCCTTGCTTCATCCCTCCCCCTGCTCCGACGACCCTCAAGGAGCCCCTCAAGTCCTTGGCGGCTGGGGACAAGTTCTCGGCTTACATCTCCACCACGTTTGGCAAGCCGGTTCCCCCTCCTTAGCTGTTCTGGCTCTTTCTCCTTGCTAGTTGCTTTTGGGAGATGTCGTCTTCGTCTTGAAGACTCTTTTGTTGCCGCTGTTCTTAGCTCTCTCTTTGGGGACTCTGCTGACCGTTTTCAAGTTTGTCTAGTTGATGACCGAGTCTTCCTCTTCCTAGTTTCTTGCATGAAAGTTGGTTTTGAAATCTACAAGCTCAGAAAGTTCTCTTGTCTTAAGTTTGAGCTCAGCTTCTATCTTTTCAATGATGCTGGTTTGGCTATGGCGCGCTCGCTTTCTTGCGGAAAGCTAGTTTTTCCTTGGGTTGAAGTTGGAAAGAAGCTCTCCTTTGCTGACCTGATCAAGCAACCTGCAAAATCTTCTTCAGGGATCAATCCTGCTGCTGTTCTTACTGGTGCCAACTCCATCCCTGGTTGTCAGACTATCTTTGGAAATCAGGGCAAGCAAGCTCCTTCCAACCATACCTCTATTTTTTATCGCATTATTTTCCCAAGGACATCAACATTTAATCGTCTTTCTTAGCCCAGTCACTCCTCTCAGAAAGGTCAACTCAAGAAATCTCATCGTCAGTCAACTGATGCGAAGCAGCTTCAGCACCCTGACACCAATGTTAGACAGCTTCAGTATGAACCTGAATGTTAAGTTCAACAACAGCAATCAGGGTCTGAATCTCTGAATTTGGATTTGAATTTGGGTTTTTCGAAAGTTGTTGATGTGAATTCAATGAGGAGTATGCAGAATGGCTCAATCCCTTCGACTCTAGTGCGTTGTCGGCAGTGTTACTCCTCGGCGCACTCGAGGTCTGCATGCAACTTTCCAATTAAATGCGATGTCTACAATGGGTGGGGTCATGTTGCAGTCTCTTGCCGTGAGAATTGGGAGAACCAACAGGAGATTGTGAAAGGGAAAATGTTAGATAATTTTTCAAAGGATTTTGACCCTTGTCTTGATTGCACACGCTGGTTCAAGAGAATTAGTATGACACTGGGTTCGTCTTCACCGCCATAGTTCTTGGGCTCTGCAAACGTCCCGAGTGGCCCTTCGGCTTCCCAGACTATACATTGGAGCTCTTCACTGAATGCTGAGGTCCGCGACACTGTTATAGAAAACCCCAATCCTCATTCCAACTCTCAATCTCCTCAAGCTAGCGTGCCTCAAGCTAGCGTGCTGACCCAGAGTCGTTCATTCCTCGGGGACTAAATCATAAGGAGGTTGCTGCTCGAAAGTTAATGGAGAGGGTGGTACTGATGCGCCCTTGAGCTAAGAATCAAGACCTGGCCATCGTCTCCATCCACCGGATGCCAGTGCATTAGGTAACTTTCCAGGCCATCCGTGGGGTTATGACAGAGTTTTTTACCAACGAGCAGAATGTGGTGTTCACAAACATGTAGCCAACCCACCTTGGTCAAGAATATGTTAGGTTCAAAAATGCTTTTGATAGGGATCGGCTCATTCACCATTGTCCTTTCATCTTTGGAGATGTCATGATCACCTTTGTTGAGCATAACAAGGGTAGAATTGGCGCGCAATCAACTTCAACAGAGAATGTTGGTTGCTACTGTTGGGATACCCACCTAATTTTAGGGAAGATGAGTTTGTGGCCAATATGATTAGTACCTTTGGCGGAGTGCTCTACTGGATTGATGATGGTAGACATTTGTCAAGGATCCTGGTGAGAGCAAGGGTCATCGACCTTGAATCAATTCCTCAGTTTCTTGTTCTTATAGAGGGGAGGGCTTCCTGGGGGAGTCATGGACTGTGCAGTGTGAAGTATTGTAGGGCAATCTTCTAGGGGGGATACCCAATAATGAAGATCTAGCCCCTGGGCCTGATGATTTCTCGCCTGGTGGTCTTTTCGATTTGTTTGGTTTTGGTCAGAATGGGCCTAGTCTTGCTACCCAATTCAATCAGCAGTTAGGCCCCAATCCTTTTCCTTGGGGACTTGGTGGACAGAACAATCAAGTGAATGATGATGCAATAGCTAGAAATTGGGGTGCTTGGCCAGATAATGTTTAGAACATCTCTGTTTTCAACCTGAATGATGAGGCTGACAGACCCCATCAGATTGACCTTAATCTGCAACCTGATATGTAGGAGATGATTGTGGACCCAGTGTTTCTAGGTCCTCAGCATCTTGAAATGCTACTTGACCTCAATGAGCTGCTGAATCAGGTAAATGAGGAGGATAAAGATAATGAAGAGGAATAGGAAGCTCCTGCTGTAATGCAAGAAAATGTTGGTCAAGCTCTAGAATCCCCTAGTGGTGGAAGTAAACATCCCTGTGGTTAATGAGCTAAAGAATTTTCTCCCACTAGAAATTCAAGAAGATGACCTCATGGCATATGAGAAAATTCAGTAGCAACTAAATGAAGAAGCAGCCCAGGGTGACGTTTTTGGACCTTAGAACATACATGTGGGCTATGTCTTCACCAGCCCACAGCCCAATTTGGCTATACCAGGCCCTTTTATGCCAACCTCTATGTCAGGGTTTGATGACAGCTCTGAAATGTGGAAGAATTTCTTTGCTCCTCAGCTAGGGGTAGCACATCAGTTCTCTATTCTTATTGAATGGGTAGGCTTCTTTATTGCTCTTTTGATGTCCCCTTGTCACTTTGAGAAAGCTAATGAAATCATGTAGTCTGCTGCTTTCCTCTCACTCATTGGTGAAGGGCAGAGCATCAACTTCTCTCTGCCTAATAGCTGCCCAAGCATGACTCCCCTCACCTGCAAGCTGCTCCCTTTAACTAAAGCTGAAGATGCAATGGTGGTTTTAGAGGAGGCGTCACCTGTTGACAGTGATAGCTCTATCCCCTCTGTAAAGGATGACCTCACTGCCTAGAGTACCACCAAAAGGGGCAGGAAGAATACCACTATCCTAGTGGAGACCTAAGTTAGAAGGAGCCCTAGAGTGTAGAAGAACAAGAAAGGTTTCAAGGACCCATCTGCAAGGACAAGAGCTGTCTTGGCTGCAACTCGGTGCCACCGTCAATTCCCAAGAAGACCATCAAAAAGTTGAGTGCATCACTTTGTAATATTGAAGCTTCGCAAGTGACAGATGTGGTGCTCAACAAGAAGGGTGCAGCACCTGTTGGTATTGTGCCTCCCAAGGAAGACAACAAGGAAGCTGGTGAAGTTGAAGACAGAAGATAGACCCATCGGTGGGAAGAAGCACTTGAAGATTGTTAGAGGTCGGCCCCTCAGGCTCCACTTTTTTCTTTGTTTTTCTGTCTTTGTTTTGTTATTTTGCAAGTTATCTTGTCCTAAAACCTCCCGGTACCTTTATGTTGCTATGTTAATAGCGTCTGTAATGACTCTAGGAACCCCTTTAAGTCACACTACTTATGTACACTTGCTGTGCATGCTAGTACTAGAGTGTCTTTTACTTCATTTGTTTTATGGATAATAGGCAAACCACCAGATCTTGGAAGATCCTCTGCTGGAATACCAGAGGGATCAATACAGAAAACAAATGGGAATCCCTCAGAAACAAAATTATAGAAAGCAACTGTGACATCATCAGTATACAAGAAACCAAAAGGAGCAGCTTTGATCTCTGTTACATAAGAAAATTTTGTCCAAGATCTTTTGATGCTTGCTGTTTTCTTCCCTCAGTCAACTGGCGGTATCTTAGTAGTTTCGAAGAGCTGTTTCTTCACTGGCTATGAAATCTTTCAGAATGAGTTTGCCCTCTCAGTTGAATTCTCCTCTCAATTTAATAAATATTCCTGGATTCTAACTTTTGTCTATGGCCCTATGATGCTAAGGGTAAAAGTGCCTTCTTGGATTAGTTTGAAAATATACAGATGCCTAATGATATCAATTGGTTAGTAGTGGGGGATTTCAACCTCATCAAAAAGCTAGAAGATAGAAATAGGCCTAGAGGAAATGTTGGAGAAATGTTGATGTTCAACAATGCCATCGGCTCTCTAGGGGTTGTTGAAATCCCTTTACATGGCAGAAAAGAAAATATACATGGACTAATAAGCAGCAGCCTCCACTCCTTGAGAGACTTGATTGGTTCTTTTCTTCTCATGCTTGGACCCTCAGGCACCCCTTTACCTTTGGGCCACTCCTTGGTTATGGAAACTTTTGACCATTTGCCCTATGTAGTTGAGGTCGAACAGTTCCAAAGGGGAAAATTTTTAGATTTGAAAATTATTGGATATCACATGCAGATTTCTTACCTCTGGTTGCCAACTCTTGGAATGCCCCCTTTCCCCAACAAGATGCAGCAAAGCTCTTGACTACTAAGTTTAATGCCCTTAGGAACAACTTGAAAGGATGGTAGGCTCAGTTGTCTAACCTCAAAAAGACAATTGCTAATGTAAAGTTGATCATTTCTTTTCTAGATTCAATTGAGCAATGGAGGGACTTGGAATTACATGAGTGGAATTTTAGGGAGATCCTAAACCAAAAGCTGGCAGTCTCCTTCATTAGTAGATGGTGTACTAGAAGCAAAGGAGGAATATTAAGTGGGTTCAGTTGGGGGATGAGAATTTAAAGCTCTTCTATACTAATGCAACTCTAAGACAGAAGAAATTTGATTACCTCACTCACTGACCACACAGGAACCCTGTTGTATGATCATAACCTAAAGGCTGATCTGATCTAGAATGACTTTAAGGAGAGATCAGGAACATCAGATTTTGAGCTAATGCTTTTTTATTTGGACTCACTTTTTACTCGAGATGTTGACCTCAGTCCACTTGAAGAACCTTTTAGTCACCAGAGATTGATGAAATCATAAAACACTTATCCTTGGACAAGTCACCTAAGCCTGATGGGTTTAATAATGAATTCCTGAAAAAATGTTGGCCCATAATAAAGCAAGACTTCTACAGCTTATGTTATGCTTTTCATCAAAAACAGATCTACCTTCAGAGCATTAATGGGTCTTATATTACCCTTGTCCCAAAGGTTGATGGGCCAACTAGAATAAATGAGTTCAGACCCATCTCACTGCTTAACTCTTCTGTCAAGGTCATTACGAAGCTTCTTGCCAACAGGCTATAGCCCCTCATCACAAAGTTGGTTCATCTCAACCAATATGGATTTATCAGGACAAGAACCATCCAGGATTGCTTAGCTTGGTCTTTTGAGTACCTACATCTATGTCATACATCAAGGAAGGAGCTTATTATCCTTAAACTTGACTTTGAGAAGGCCTTTGATAGAATTGAGCATGGTGCTATGCTTGAAATCATGAGAAGAAAAGGTTTTGGGGATAAATGGCTATCATGGATGAAGCTAATTTTTAACTCAGGGACATCTTTTGTCTTGTTGAATGGCTCCCCTAGAAAGGTGTTCCACTGTAGAAGAGTGAGGCAAGGTGATCCTCTCTCTCCCTTGCTCTTTGTGCTAGCAGCCGACCTCCTTCAGTCCATTCTAAATAGAGCCAAAGAGCAGGGTCTCATCAACCTCCCAATTCCACTACAGTACACCAGGGATTTCCCAATCCTCCAATATGCCAGTGATACTTTGATCATCATGGAGGGGTGTGGTAGACAGTTAGTCTTTCTGAAAGCCCTCCTAAATTCTTTTGCCACCTCGACTAGTTTAATAGTTAACTTTTCCAAATCCATGATGGTGCCCATTAATATGTCTGTTGAGAAGCTCCAACACCTAGCAGCTACTTTTGGTTGTTCCACTGGATCCCTCCCCTTTACTTACTTAGGCCTGCCACTTGGGCTAACTAAGCCAAAGGTTGAGGATTTTTTGCCTTTAGTAACTAGATGTGAAAGAAGGCTTATCAACACTTTAATGTTGCTCTCTCAAGTTGGGAAGCTAAAGATCATTAACTCTGTCTTCACCTCCCTGCCAACCTTCTTCATGAGTACTTTCAGCTTGCTTGTGACCATAAGAGAACAAGTGGATAAATTTAAAAAACATTATCTGTGGAAGGGATCTGATGAAAACAGCAGGATTAATGTAAAAGCAGCCTGGAAGATGGTCACCAGGCCAAATGATAAAGGGGATTAGGAGTCTTGGACCTCAAATCATAGAATGAGGCTCTGCTGCTGAGGAATCTTCATAAATTCTTTAACAAGGCTGATATACCTTGGGTGCACCTTGTTTGGGAAAAATACTACATAAATGGCAGGCTTCCAAACCACACAAAAAGGAGTCCTTTTGGTGGAAGGACATGTTAAAATTGCTGGACAAATTCAAAGGAATGGCCTCAGTGGCGTGAATATCCCTACTGTAAATATTGATGTTAGTGAGTCTGCAGTTAACTGCGCAGAGCCAATTAAACCAGTAATTCAGTTTGGTTCTATCTCTGACAATATTGAGAAGAATGGTACATCTGTTTTAGCTCCGATACCAACTGATAAGGACACACCTACGATGTCCAATATTGCCCAATCTTTCAAGGTACACAGGAATTAAAATATAGCTTTCTCTGAAATTTTATCAACTACTGAGATGCAAACCAAACCCTAAATAACTCCTTCCACCCGCAGCCTTGACGACCACGATCGGAAGATGGGGAACTGCGAGAATTCCAAGCGACGTACCCAAGCTGTAGCAGCTCGATCACGCACTCCACGCAAATCCGTGAGGATCCAGATCAACACCCGCTAGGGTTTCACGAGCGGCGGCTCGATGAGGAATAACTCCTAAATAAAATCCAATCTCCCAAAAAAACTCAAATTACAAGGAGTGAACAACTCCCTAATATATGCACGCAGACATAGGCTAATTAAACGAACTCGGCCACAAGGCCACCAACTTGGTTCGCCCCAGCATGTGCACGCTGCACCATGACCAAAACTAATTGAGCTCAGAAAATAGTAAACTAATACGGCCACAATGCTAATCATGTTATTTGGAAACTACTTTAATTAAGCAAATAAATCCATGACGTACTTAGATTGGACAACCCAAAACCATAGCGCGCTCAGGTTGGACTGCCCTTCATCTCCTCCAGCATAGAGCCTGTATAAACATATCTCCTTGATGGCATATTATCTTTTCTCTCAAACAATGTTGCATCTCCAACATATATCTTTGATAACAATCCGGTAGCTGTAAATAAATCATCCTTCTTTCTATATTTGCCATCACATACAAAAGCACCAAATTGAATTGGACTTACGTAAGAGATACTAGTTGCCATATTAGAACCAATGACAGAATTTTCTGCATGAATATTTTAGATAGTCATGGGCTCATCACTCAGTGTCTGTAATTGATGGGTCCTCTTGTCTTCTTTGGGATGACTGTTGGAATGGGCAGCCACTCAACTTGACATACCCTGAACTTTACTCCTTTGCTAAGAAACTAGATATTTCTCTCAGAAATGCAGCCTCAGTCAGTTCAGTTACCAGTTTGTTTAATCTTCCTTTCTTAGTTGAAGCTTATGAACAGTTCTAAGAGATTGAAAATATTTTCCAGAATATTCAGATGGCTGAAGAAAATGACATTTGGTCCTACATTTGGGGCAATACTACTTTCACCTCGAGAAGGGCATATAGGCAGCTCATTGGAACACTCAGGGCTCATCCAATCTTCAAGTGGGTTTAGAAATCTTCCTGTCAGCACAAACACAAGGTCTTTTTCTGGCTTCTCATCAAAGATAGAGTCAGTACTCGCATATTCTTAAGAGAAAGAATTTCCAGCTGCCATCTTATAATTGTGTCCTCTGTGCCACCAATTCTGAAGAAACAATAGAACATCTTTTCCTGGACTGTGATCTACCCAAGGCCTGCTAGAGTTTAATTAGGATCACGATCAACATCTCCAATAATCCCTATCAAATTTTTGAGGATTTCAGAAGACAGTTAAGTGTGCCTTTCTTTATGGAGGTCATAATCATCATGAGTTGGAGCATTTGGACACTGAGAAATGATGTAATCTTCTGGGGAATTCCGGCAAGCAGCCTGAGGGGCTTGGAGATTTTCAAAGCCACCTTTGGACAGCTCCTTTGGAGGGCTAAGAAAAAAAATACTTTCCTCACATTGTTTCATGGCTAGAGCAGCTTGTGTAATCTGCTTAATTTTCCATGTTTCTTTCTTTGTCTCCTGAACCCTCCTCTCCCCTTTTCTCATTTTTTTCCTTGTGTGACTCTGCTGTAACTTTCTTGGTTACCCTTAAATAAATTCTCAGAAGGGCCCCTAAGCCCCTCCTGTTTCCTCCAAAAAGAAACTGCAGAGGCTTTGATAAGGACACACCTACGATGTCCAATATTGGCCTAATCTTTCACGGTACACAGGAATTAAAATATAGCTTTCTCTGAAATTTTATCAACTACTGAGATGCAAACCAAACCCTAAATAACTCCTTTCACCCGCAGCCTTGACGACCACGATCAGAAGATAGGGAACTCCAAGAATTCCAAGCGACGTACCCAAGCTGTAGCAGCTCGATCACGCACTCCACGCAAATCCGTGAGGATCCGGATCAACACTCGCTAGGGTTTCATGAGCGGTGGCTCGATGAGGAATAACTCCTAAATAAAATCCAATCTCCCAAAAAAACTCAGATTACAAGGAGTGAACAACTCCCTAATATATGCATGCAGACATAGGCTAATTAAACGGACTCGGCCACAAGGCCACCAACTTGGTTCGGCCCAGCATGTGCACGCTGCACCATGACCAAAACTAATTGAGCCCAGAAAATAGTAAACTAATGCGGCTACAATGCTAATCATGTTATTTAGAAACTACTTTAATTAAGCAAATAAATCCATGACATACTTAGATTGGACAGCCCAAAACCATAGCACGCTCAGGTTGGACTGCCCTTCATCTCCTCCAGCGTAGAGCCTGTATAGACATATCTCCTTGATGGCATATTATCTTTTCTCTTAAACAATGTTGCATCTCCAACATATATCTTTGATAACAATCCGGTAGCTGTAAATAAATCATCCTTCTTTCTATATTTGCTATCATATACAAAAGCACCAAATTGAATTGGACTTACGTAAGAGATACTAGTTGCCATATTAGAACCAATGACAGAATTTTCTGCATGAATATTTTGGATAGTCATGGGCTCATCATTCTCACTCCCTTGAAACAAAGCCGTCCTCGGCTTTGATCCAACATCAACTGTAGTAATTGGAGGAGCCATGGGTTGCTGGGTTGCTCACGATGCATTTGGATTTTCTTTTTCAATGGCTGATTTGAAATTGCTCAAGGAAGTTAAATCTTTGCCAAAGCTATCTCTAGCATGTAGTCCCTTGGAGTATTTTGAATGGGAAGAAAGTCTGGATGATTTCTTCTATGGTCGTAGACTCCCAGAGATATATTATGCCGAAGAGACTTTAGCTAATGATGTTTTTTATTGGTGGGTTGACTATGACAAAAAAAATTTCCTTGTCGGACATGGAGCGATATGAAGATTGTGCTACAACGCCTATTTCTTTCTCCATTTTACTCAAGGAAAATGGTCGCTGAAGCTTATGGTTCAAAACCTCAACCCACCAAGCCAATTGGTAGTTCTTCTAAGAAACTGAAGAAGTTGCCGAAGGTTGCAGTGCCCAAACCGCCAGTTATACATGGGAGTGCTGATCTTTCTTCTACATCGGGGCTGCATAGTAGTGCTTCTGCTTGTGATCCTCAGTGTGAGCATAAAGTTGATGATACAGATGATGTGTCAGATGAATTATCTATGATGGCAAGTGAAATACACAGTAATGGTACTGTTGCTATTATGAAGGGGCAACGCTCTAGCATATTTCAGTTGGAGTGCACAATTAAGGATAAGGTATGCAAACTAATTATTGATGGTGGTAGTTTCACAAATGCTATTAGTTCAGATCTTGCGCATGCTTTGTCTCTGTCTACGCGGAGACTTCCAACGCCGCGTTATATCCAATGGATGAACCAAAGTGGTACACTGAAAATTACTCATAAGGCTAGAGTTAAATTTTCAATTGGAGCTTATATTGATACTGTGGACTGTGATGTTGCACCATTGAGTGCATGCCATTTGTTGTTGGGCCGACCATGGCAATTCAATCTTGATGCTACTCATGGTGGTCGTTCTAATAATTATTCATTTGTGGACAAGGGAGTTAATCATGTGCTCAAACCAATGTCGGATAATGCTATTAAGGCTGAGGTGTTTGCTACTGTGAAAATGAAGAAAAAGGCTCCTGAAATTATTCCAAAGCCGAGGACGTCTTCGCTTCAAGAGGGAGAGAATGGCGTGAATATCCCTACTGTAAATATTGATGTTAGTGAGTCTGTAGTTAACTGCGCAGAGCCAATTAAACCAACAATTCAGTTTGGTTCTATCTCTGACAATATTGAGAAGAATGGTACATCTGTTTTAGCTCTGATACCAACTGATAAGGACACACCTACGATGTCCAATATTGGCTCAATCTTTCACGGTACACAGGTATTAAAATATAGCTTTCTCTGAAATTTTTTCAACTACTGAGATGCAAACCAAACCCTAAATAACTCCTTCCACCCGCAGCCTTGACGACCACGATCAAAAGATGGGGAACTCCGAGAATTCCAAGCGACGTACCCAAGCTGTAGCAGCTCGATCACACACTCCACGTAAATCCGTGAGGATCCAGATCAACACCCGCTAGGGTTTCACGAGTGGCGGCTCGATGAGGAATAACTCCTAAATAAAATCCAATCTCCAAAAAAAAAACTCAAATTACAAGGAGTGAACAACTCTCTAATATATGCACGCAGGCATAGGCTAATTAAACAGACTCGGCCACAAGGCCACCAACTTGGTTCGGCCCAGCATGTGCACGCTGCACCATGACCAAAACTAATTGAGCCCAGAAAATAGTAAACTAATGCGGCCACAATGCTAATCATGTTACTTGGAAACTACTTTAATTAAGCAAATAAATCCATGACGTACTTAGATTGGACAGCCCAAAACCATAGCGTGCTCAGGTTGGACTGCCCTTCATCTCCTCCAGCGTATAGCCTGTATAGACATATCTCCTTGATGGCATATTATCTTTTCTCTTAAACAATGTTGCATCTCCAACATATATCTTTGATAACAATCCGGTAGCTGTAAATAAATCATCCTTCTTTCTATATTTGCCATCACATACAAAAGCACCAAATTGAATTGGACTTACGTAAGAGATACTAGTTGCCATATTAGAACCAATGACAGAATTTTCTGCATGAATATTTTGGATAGTCATGGGCTCATCAGGCTTAATGCGCAAGAGCTTGAAAATAAGAATATGGCATGGGTTCCTAAGAAAAGTGTTCAAGTTCAAGATAAGGATAATGTGCTGGTATCTAATTCTAGGGGTACAATAGAAGGGAAGAAGAAGCAATCACATAGTATTGGATCTGTTATATTTGTTCATGGAAGAGAAGAAATTCTTCTTAATGCCCAGCTGAGTTTCAGAAGAAGGTTTCCAAATGACGTGAATGTCGGCAACATTGTTGGTCGAGACAATAAAAATAGAATGGCAGAGTTATTAAGCAACTCAGGTCTTGACTCCAGTGGTGCAGAAACATTAGTCCCTGCCAGATATGCACACAATTCGGCTATCAATAAGAATAGCAGGTTAAGGCCGATATGTGCAGTTAAACATGTGCTGGGTGTTCCCAACGTTCCTGCTGATGCTGATCAACATAATAAATCATTTTTTGGGCGTGCTCATCAAGATTACAGGGAGCAATAACTCTGAATTCGGCAGAGACATATTCAAACAAGGACATCAACAAGACTCTGCAGAAAGGAAATTCTTCGGCCAGAAGAGCGTTCATTTTGTGGCTGAAGGTGCCTAATTGCTACGGAATGTCGATGTTGCCAAAAACAGAGTCCTAGCCGAGAGATCCGCATTCATAGAAAATATCACGATGTCAAAAGATTGCATATATATGCCTCAGCACTATTGGCGATTGTCTCAGTGGACATTATCTTTTACGCCGCCAATGCGTGTGTTATGACATGCTTCTCAAGGTATGTATAATTATAATAATCAATGGTTTGGGTATTGTCCTTGGAAGCCATTTCATGGGTTTCAATATTCTAGTTGGCCTTTACCTGAAAGATACGATATTGATGCTCAGTCATTATGGCCATCCTAAGAGTATTTTATTGAGTATATGCTTGCACACTAAAAACCAAAATAGTTAGTTCATAGTCATACATTGTTTATATTTGTTAGAAATTTTTATTTCGGTTAAAATAGCAAACTCAAATGAAATACTAAAACCATACATGGCCGACGTTAATTTGTTTATCATCGTCCTTAGAAAAATATATGATTAATGTTGCTTATTATCACTATTTGCAAAAGATAGGTGGCCGATGTTTTGTTTGCCATCGCCCTAAGATGCAAATTGCCGAGCACTTTGGTGCTGTTTATTTGTTGGGCTCGGCAGTTTTATATTTGAATTATCATGCACACAGTTGGTGTGGCCGAGTAATTAGTGTTGGTTTGTTTATTAGGTTATTCAACTGTATAGTTTCTTTTTGGCTGTTTACAAAATAAATGGTTTGGCCGATATTTTAACTATCATCCTTAGAAAAATACTTAAGATTGATATTCTATTTATCATCATTAAAAAAATATGAGCTTGGCCAATATATTGTTATCGCCCTTAGAACAAACATATGGCTGGTAAATTGTTATCATACTTAGAACAATTATAAGTATGGCCGATATTTTGTGATCATCCTTAGTACAAAAATATGAATATGGTAGATGAATGTGTTGACATCGTCCTTAGAATGAAGGATGCTTATTTTTTGGCACTCAAATTTGGCTCAGGTTGTATTTTATTTTCAATTGTTAATAGCCAAATTTGACAGTGTTGTTAGGCTAATCCTTTGTGCATTATTTTGATTAATTCGGCTGCTATATAAATGTGTTCATAGCCCTTTTCCGATTAATTATTCAACTGCTGAACAATGGACTGATCAGTTAACAAAAGCACGAGACGAAGGGTAAAATAGTCATAAAGAAGTTCAGTATTGGATTATTACGTCAAGTGCTCGTGCTTGCATCAGGTGCATGCATGCATGCAGCTTTCAGCGGATCTTATTGTCTGCCACGAAGAGAGAGACATGTATCCAGGTGAATAAGTGCTATCCTAGTGTCTGGCAAGCTGCTTGAAAGTACTATGGCCGATGTGTTGATTAAATATCGGGCTGAGGAATATATTTGACTGATTGTAGTTCAGACATCGCCCTAAGCAAAATATTTGGCCGATGCATTATGGAGACACTGCCCTAAGATATGGTGGTGCCGGTGAAACGATGGACATCGTCTTGAGGTACAATACTGATTGCTACAGTGTTTTCAGTAAATACAATTGTACCGAAAACATGGGGCCATGTGTTGATAGTGTAATTTGGCTGGAGAGTATGATTGGCCAAATTATATAGGTTATTGATAATTAGCCTAAATTAGTTGGCATGCTATCAAGAATATGCACAACATGGAGGTCGGATGCCAGTTTATTTGGTGCCTGCTGGAGTGCACGTGTGAAGAAAAGAAAGCAATATAGAAACCAGAAAAGGAGATCATGCAAAGGCTTTTCACGGATTAATCGTTTGGCTAAAGGATGCAGTTTTTATTCGTATCGTATGTCCCAGGTGCAACCATGCAGTGCCGAACGGATAAAGGAAACGAACTAGGCAGGTTTACAAGAGATTTTATTTTATTTTATTTGATGTATATGCACTAGTAGTACTAGTATCTGTTTAAGAGTCCTAATAATCTAGGGCAAAGACCGGCCGCCCATTTAAAGGTGATGGCTGATTGGAAAAGTTACAACACAATCAACACACAAATCTATAATTACCGTTCTTTTACTTTTCTTCTAACTTTTCGCATCTAGGTCAATAGCCATGCTTTGCTAGTTTTCCGCAAACAAGCTGCGTACTCCGGTGTCATCAGAGTATCATCCTTTACTATTATTGCTCGTAAAGCAGTCGGTGATTCTTCGCTGTAATCGAAGAAGTTATCTCTTTACTAGTTTGCTCAAAAATTAGTCGTGTGCACTTCTATGAAAAGTGAAGCAATCTATACATCGGGGACTCCTATGTTGATTTTCGGCGTCAACACTAAAAAAGTCAAAGCGACTTATAATTTGGAATGGAGGGAGTATGTGTTGGGCTTCAAACTTTACCAAACCCAGATATTTGGTCATGTATGGTGTAGTATCAGATTAGGATACACATGTTGCAGGTTTTGGCAATCTGACCATTTCTGTAAAAAATACATTCATGGCTCTTTCCGGTGTATAACATGGGTTAAGTATGTTGTTGTCTCTATACCGGAATCGATCTGTATCTTTATATGAGGTGTTGCTGCCTGAATCTGTATTGCTCTGAAGCTTGTGTCTTATTGACTATTGAGTAATGCCGTTTACATAATTTTTTAAGGCAATGTAACACACTTGTCTCTACAGCTTGTTTGCTGCAATGGTTGTGTATTTCTGTTAAATATGAGCCTATGATCGTATAGCTACGAAATATATACACCAAATAGCTCTAAATCTCTATTTGTCTTCAATAACAATAATAATTTGTCCAATAAATATGTTCACCGGAAGAATGGTAGAAGTTACCTTAAAGGCAAATTTTGGTGGAAACGTGTAATGGGACGGCACACTGTCAGACTGAGAATTTGTCCAGTATTATTACAAATACGTGGTTCTTTGCCAAAAGACACCGCACTAATTATTTCATTCATTTCTTAGTTTTAGGAGAGATATGGAGGAAATGTCTTCTTTGCCGTCGTCATCAACCTCCTGTTCACTTATTTTGTCATTCCACACCGCTGCCACATTCTTATCTTCGTCCTCAACATTGGTCCAAGACCGTAGTGGCCGGTGCCGGATCAGAGCACAACTGGGCGAGCGCGCGGCGGCACGCATGGCCAAGGGCTCTACCAGGCACAGCATGCGAGGGGCAGGCTGGGCCGCGGCGGTTGCTCCGCTCGGCCTTGGCTGGCGGCCAGGGTGGATGCACGCTGCAGTGCCGACAGCAGTGCGCTTGCTCTGCTGCGCGTGTAGCGAGGGGGGCGCAGGGCCTAGGCGAACGGGCCAGACCGACCGGCGGCGTGCATGGCCAATGGCCAGGACGGGGCCTAGGCAGCTTGGCCACCCAGCCGGCAAAGGCGCGGCGGGGCTAAGCACCAGCGACACCAGGAGAGGAGAAGGAGGAGCCGGCCAATGAAGGATAGAGAAGGTGGAGCTAGGAGTGGAAGATGACTGCAGTGGCGGTGTGATCTATTCACACGCTCTCTCTCCTAGACCATATGAATATTATTTTAATACGTGCAATATTTAATGGCAAAGAATCACAAATTTATAATGGTACTAGGCAAATCATCTGTTGGCGGTGTGTGCTGGCCAATATACTACATTATCCTCCAGCAAAATTTGCCTACCTTAAAACATCTTTTTTGAGTCCATACTCTACTCCTCTTCTCTCGGTCAGTCAAAACTCCATTCTCGCCTCTCCTCATGGTCGCTGTGATGGAGAGCACCATTTTTTTTCGCGAACTTGAAATTTTGCCCGTATGGAGGGAGAGCACCATCTCAACGGCTCATGCAAAGGTCGAGCGTGCCCTGGTGACGCACGCAGTGAGAGTGAGCTGTGTGTCCATCCCGGCGGCCTGCTCTGGCAGACCGTCGAGGGCTGGGGCACTCCAGTCGTCGTGTGGCGAGGGTGGGTGGCACTTCATCGGGCGGCGTAGCGTGGTGCTGCGGTAGTAGGGATGAGGGTAGTCAGTACGCCGGCACTCTGACTAAGACTGAAAACAACACGGATATGTTTCGATATCCGTCTTTCCCAAAAAAAAATTAAAACATTAGATGGACCTACTCCCATCATGTCTCTAAAGGAAGTCATTTTAGATATTGACATGGTCTCCAAAAACAACTTTGTCTGCTGCTTTCTGCTATAAAATATTTATAAAATATAGTTAATATATACTTTTACACTTTTCCTAAAAAGCAGGTGCCTGAAATTTGCTTTTCGTTCAGGCGACAAGTGATCCTTTGATCTGTCTTTTCTTTGTGTGAATTTAGATCTGTATCTTCATCTAATGGTTTAGAGTTGTTGCCTGAACAACCTGAAAAATAGCAAATCCCATACTTTTATATAAAACTACATTTCGAGATGAATCTCTTCCATCACTTTCGTATTTTCAAACCCATTCTAAAAGAGTTTATTTATAATCAAAGTTTAAAATGTTTGACTTAAGACAACCTCAAAATGATTTTCTTTAGGAACATGGAGGGAGTAGTTCGTATATGGATCCGGACATATAATATCAATACCGTATTCAATTCGAATGCTCAAAATCAGATTTTTGCTATGTACTCTCTCTCTTTATTAGATGTCACATTAGCTTTATCGCAAGTCAAATATTTGTATCTTGGACCATCTATTTTAAAAAATATATAAATTCATGACAAAAGATTTATGTTTTTAGATTCTCACTACGAGAAATACTTTCATAACTTATAATTCATATGTTATGAAACTATAAGATTTTTTTTGAAATAGGTGGTTAAAGATACAAATATTTAACTAAGGACAAATCTAATGTGACATCTAGTAAAAGACTGATGGAGTATATGGGATAGATATCAATATCCTACATACTCGGCATCATCCATATCCGAAATATGAGATAAAATGTATGATTATTGATATCCGTTTGTATTCTATCTGGTTTCGTCCCTAGCTCGGACAACAAGCATTTGAGATCAGGTGACCCTTCAACTGCTTGCGTCACGAGGGTGGATGGTGGGGCAGTTTCCTTTGCCTTGGAAGTGTTGAAACATTGATTGGGAGGGGATTCCCATGCGAATTAAAGAGTGTCTTAGAGAGTTTCCAAACCCCACTTCCAATCTTGATATTTTGGCAAGATTGAAAAAACTAGTCCCCAACAACTCATTATCTCAACTCATAATCTTTCTACACTTGAAAAAATAGACCTAATGGTGCAGAAATGTACGCATGCATATCGATCGACCAATCTGGAGGTGAAAGGATATGGAGAATAATAAGGAGTATGACAAGGTTCCCAATGCAAATGTGTAAGAGAAAGAATGTATAAAAGTGAAGTGGTTTGCAAATAGTCTACGATTCCTGATGCAAAATTATCTTCTATATTTAGGAGTTAAATTTTATAAATTGTTTGAAGCAGCCAACAAATGTGCTCCCAACTTTTAAAAATTCATTGATTTACCAATTATTTTTTTGAAACTATTGGAGATGCTAATTAGGAGCACAGCCAACGATGTAGCCTTGGATGCGGGGAAGAATTGGGAGGCAGTTTAATGGAGTTTGTTTTTTTATGTTTCTGCCAAAACTAAACTTTAGGAGTGCTTATAAACATCTTAGTGGAAGATTTTGTCTCGGTTTCTAAGAGGCGACAGTCTTGGAAAATAAAAACACCTTCTTTTAATGTATTGTTTCATATGCTAGCCACAAAATTAAATAGTTATGTCACGTGATGTTAGGATCAAATGTGCCATATAAACAATATAGCCACTTACAATGCTCTACAAAGTACATACTAGCATAAAAATGTAACGTTAACAAAGATAGTTTAATATACTTCAACATTCTTGTGATATAAAATTATATAATAAATTCGTATATAAAATAAATAACATGAAATTTGATAAACATAAAATGCATGGTGCACACGAAGATGCGAGCTACACCACATCGGCAAATCATGTGAGGGTGGAAATGTAGGCTCTCAATGCATGTTTCATTAACTAGGAAACTGTATCAATTAAATGAGTTTTATGGGGGATGAAACACATATCATCTTTCTCCTCTTTAATGTCACACCACCTCATTAGTTTTATTCATTTGGCACTGTAATAAAGGAGTATGAAATCTCTATAAAACTCGCACTGAACTGGTCAAGTACAATTGGAGATGCTCTAAATGATAGAAAATTTGTTAGAAATAACATTGTTGGCTTTTCGTACTTTTGTGAGTTCGTTAATTACTCCCTCCATTTCAAATTATAAGGCATTTCAACTTTCTTGAAGAGTCAAAACATCTTAAGTTGGCCAAAATCATTGAGAGAATTACAAAGATTTATGACATCAAATAGATATACTGTGAAAGCATAATTAATGAAGAATCTAATGACACTTATTTGATATCATAAATTTTATTATTTTAGTATATAAATTTAGTCAAACTTGAGATAGTTTGACTCTCTAAGAAAGTTGGAATTACTTATAATTTGGAACGGAGGGAGTTGAAGTATATTAATACAACATGTATGATTTAATCATATTTGTATCCTTAGATTAGAGTAACAATACTACCCTGACCATTTGTAGTTTTATTTAAGACAACATGTTTACTTGCAAGTAAAGGCAATACTACCTGAGTCCCCGAATAGGTAGATTTCGAGCATAAAAATTTGCTATAAACAAATCAATCTCTAGAAGACTCAACGGTCCACTAGCCTATTTATTTTTCTCGATGTCCCCTCGTATTTACTGCACCCTCTCCCTTCTTCCTCTTTTCCACTATCTAGGCTTGAGTTTCTGCAATTGGATGGATGTAGTACATATTATAATTACTATGCAACTCGAACAAATGTGCAACAACTCTAATTAATGAATGGTAGCATGGTAGTTTCTCTGCCATATTAATCCATCATAAATTTGCTAGGAATCCATTTACTTAGGTAGTGTTTGGTTAGAGGGATAAGGTGGGATGGGATGGGATGGGATGGGATGAGCCCTGTTTTGTGGGTGTTTGGTTCAAAGTCAGCTAGAACTGGGACATCCTACACAGGGTATATTCCTAAAATATTCCATGAAAGTGAGGGCGAGCTTGTCCCAGCAAAAAGGCTGGGCAGAGTCATCCCACCTTGACCGCTCGATGCCGTTTGCTACCGATGCCATTCTTCTTCCACTTCTCCCATGGCAGAAGGGGCCACCTCCGGCTGGACGAGCTCGGGAAGGCGAGACCTCAGGACGGTGGGGCAGTGCTCTAGCTCTAGGCGGGCACACTCCGGCTCCAAACGGGGGAAGCGGACGAGGCATGGGCGGCGGTAGTGCCTTCCCCATCGAGCTCGCGGTGTCAGTGTCTTCTCCCATGCCAAGCTCCCCTCGTGCTGCGCGATTTGGGGCCGTGGCGGCGACGCTATTTGGGGCCACGGCACCGAGCTCCCACATGCTGGGCTTGGGGCACGGCAGCAACCTCCCCTGCTGAGCTATCGCATGGGTGTGGTGGCGCTCGCGAAGCGAAGGAGACGACGAGCTCATGTGCCTAGCGGGGTTCGCGGGTGCCGATGCTACTGGGCCCGTACGGGAGTTGGAGGATTTTTTATATATATAAATTAAGAAATTAACAGTAACTAACGGCATCAAATCCACCATCCATCTCATTCATATTTATCCCTCAACCAAACATAAAATGGGTCCATCCCGTCCCTTATCAACCAAACAGAAAATAGAGTCCTCTCGTCCCAGAAACCAGAGACGGACCGTCCCACTCCACCTTGACTCTCAATGAAACGCCACCTGGGAGAGAAGGAGTACTACCAAAAGGCAAGGGATGTACAACTACATGTATAAAGGGAGAGGGCATTAATTAATGTATATAATATTAGATGCAAATTTGACCTTATTTGTTGCCTATTATTAGCACGGTCTCTACAAAAGTGAAGAGGCTAAATAATGTGAGGCCATGGTCGCTCTTCCCTGCAATCAAGCTCGTCGTTAAGCTTGCCTTTCCTCTCCCACAACGTCATGCGAGCTAATAAACACGAAGTTAGCTCGTTGCTGGAGGCGGGATCCCGACCATGCGAGACATGTCGCGGCACACGTTGCTGTTCCTTTTTGCCTTGTTGGCGTCGGCGACCCAACTGAAGGCCGTCGATGCGCTGATCGTCGACGGCCTGCAAGTGGGGTTCTATGGCAAGACGTGCCCGGAGGCCGAGGGCGTCATCAGCGACATCGTCAACAACGAAATCGCTATGGACCGGGGCATCTCCCCTGGCCTCATTCGCCTCTTCTTCCACGACTGTTTCATCACGGTAACTTCCCTAATGAACACTCACATTTACTCACGCTTATGCTGCACCCCATGCATGCACACCATATCGTCGTGGGTTGGTGACTGTTGGCGTACACCCATATGCCTGTGCCGCCGGCCGGTTCTGTGCGTGCAGGGTTGCGACGCTTCTATTCTCCTGGACGAGTCGCCCGCTGGTGATGTCCCAGAGAAGGAGTCGTCCGCCAACGGCTTCACCCTCGTCGGCCTCAGAACCATCGACATCGCCAAGTCCACTCTAGAGGGCATGTGTCCCGGCACGGTCTCCTGCGCAGATATCCTCGCCTTCGCGGCGCGGGACGCCGCCGTGGCCGCGGGCCTCCCAAGATACGACGTCGTGGCGGGACGCCGCGACGGCATGCGCTCAAACATGGACGACCTCCCGGGCAACTTCCCCGTGCCGGGCCACCACGTCCCGCGCCTCACCGAGCTCTTCAACCAGCGAGGCCTCTCCCAGGATGACCTTGTCTTACTCTCCGGCGCGCACTCCATCGGCGGCGCGCACTGCTTTATGTTCTCCAACCGCATCTACAACTTCTCCCAAAACGCCGACATCGACCCAACGCTGGACCCGGAGTATGCCAAGTGGCTACGCCAGATATGCCCGCCGCGGAAGCCCGACGACGACCCCGAGCAAGCGCCCAAGGTGAAGTTCGACGCGCAAACGGGGGAGAAGCTCGACGTCGCGTACTACTCCGAGCTGCTCGCCCGGCGCGGCCTGCTCACTTCGGACAACGCTCTCATCGAGGACCCACAGACGAAGGCGATGGTGGAGGCCTTCGCCCGGAACGAAGCACTGTGGCAGCAGAAGTTCGCCCAGGCGATGCAGAAGGTCGGAATGCTTGACGTGCTCATCGGCGAGGGCAAGGGCCAGGTAAGGAAGCAGTGCCGCCTGGTGAATGGGCAGGAGAAGGATATTGAGCAGCAGCAGCCACAGCAGGAGGAGCAGCAGCCGCCACAGGAGGAGGAGGAGGAGGAGCAGCAGCAGCAGCAGCCACAGCCACAGCTTCCGTGGTTCCTGCAGAGGCGCCGGCCGCCCCTTCCATGGCGCCGGCCGCATCATCGGCCGCGTGTACCGTTTCGCCACCATCCGGTGGCCGACCTGGTCAACGGATTTTTCCGTGGTTTTCACTGAGGCCAGCACTATCCCCGCCTTCGGGACGTACATTTGCTCCATGTTCGTTCCTTAGCTAGATGCTTAGGGACGTAGACCTCCAGAATATGTTCCAAAATATGCATCACCTTAATTAGCAGGAACACGCCTGCTTTGCTTACTCTTATTTCTAGAAAAAAAAAAAACTGTGTCTTCGTATTTGGCATACAACATATGCTACATCATATATATATGCAAGTTTTAATTTTCTTTGGCAAGGTACAGTATACCACCTTTGGATTGCTCAAATCAATGAAAATGTACGAAAGTAGCAATTTTGCACATCCGGTTGCCATCCAAACATAACCACCAGTGTGTTCTTCGTTCTGAGTTGTAACCCTTAACATGCAGTTGCAGACTGGTTTTCATAGTATTAAATTCTATATCATCTCAGTAGAAAATTTGGTGTGGCCGTTAATGACGAAACGGAAGAAAACATGATGAAACCGTTTCTCATGCGCCCGTGCCGCACTGTCGCGCACCTCGTTATCCTGGGAGCGCCCGCGCTACAGAAGTAACAGCACCAAGCCACTGTAGGCACGAGGCTGAGTCTGGTGCTCACTGGTCGCATCTTGCCCTCGTGCTGAGCTGCTAACTCGCTATCCGCTGCGTCCATGCGTGCTCTTGCCCGTGGCCCGTGGGACACCGCTCCTGCTCGTGTCGGCCCGTACACTGCTCTTGCATGATGGCTACGCTCGCCGCCAAAGCGCCAGCGCCTACGCCACCACCTACATCGTGTGCCCAGCCACCCTAGTAGCCGAATTTTTTGTTTTCTTGCACGTTTTTGTTAAAGTTTTTCACAAATACGCCCCTGATGATATGATTTCAAAAAATAGACCCAGACCTCGGCGCCATGATAATTGGTGTCATGCTAACACGTCTCGGCACCAATTACTCTAACGCCTAGGTCTTGGACGGGTGTCGGCGTGCCCAAAGATGTGGCGGTGACCTGGCAGCCGACTCGGCGCCACAGATCTTGGCACCGAGCTTGGCGCAGTAGTCCATGGCGCCGAGCTCAGCACCAAGATCTGTGGCGCCATGGTATCATTCAAAATCGACGTCCACCCTTTTCTAGTCGAGCCTTCTTCCTTTTCTTTCTCATCTCTCTCGAGTTTTTGCTCTCCTCACTTTGCCCAACCTCAGAAATTGGCATATTAGACCTTGGAAAGTTGGATTTGATCAATAGATCTTCGAGAGCAAGGTATCGTCCCTCCCCTTCTCCTTTTTCGTATTGATTTGGTATATATTATCTGTATTTTGCAACCAAAGAAACATCATTACTTAGGGTTTTAAGCAATTATTAATATTTGTATTATACAACTGTAGGATGCTAAGGCATGGTAAATCTAGTAAACAAAGGTAACCTCTGTCCAACTTGTTCTATTATGGGTTCATTGATGTGCAAGAAAAGAAAAAGCCTAGGTTTAGGGTTTATTGTTGATTGCTTTCGGTAATTTGAAAGAAATTGGTTCAATTGTAGGAAGGGCCTGTTGACTGGAAATGCATTCAACCCAAAGCCTCTGCCTAGTGGTGTTCTAGTTTCCATGTGCTTTTGCGGTGATTCTTGTAAGGTAGACATTTATGAGGAAGAGGAAACCTATAGGCAGGGGTATTGAATGTGTGCTAATTTTGCGTTTGAGCCTACACTTCGTCAGTGCTGTATTAACTTGATGGTGAGAAATGTATATTGTGTAGTAATTATTTTGTGTCATATGAAATAATGCTTGATTTATTTGGTGCCCACCATTTGCATGTATTGTAGACCCCTCCACCACTTTGTGATTTTGAGCAGTGGATCGACACTGAGATCAAAGAGTCAGACAGGTGGTTCTGCAAGGTCTGAAGGAGTGGGATGTAGAGTGCCTGGAGATATTGGAGAAGAGACGCAAAGAGGAGACAGCAGAAAAGGAGCACAAGGAAGAGGAGGAAAGGGGGCGTGTTGCTGCGTATAGGGAGGAGAGGGAGAAGAAGCTTGAGCGTGCGCACTGGGCAAAAGCAGCGATGGAGGAGAATCCTAATGCCCTGAGGAAGGGAAAGTGGCCTCGTTGCACTCAGTAGTCTCCGTGACTTGCTAGTTCTATAGTTTATTCATGAACCATGTTGTCTAGTCTTGGACTTTTTATTGTGTTGTCATGTACTGCACTTTAAACATGGACGTACTTAGGCCATGTTTTGCGTTATTTAGCTTGTCAGCATGTACTTCTATTATCATTGTGTTGTTTACTGTGCATAGTATTGGACTTTTATTGTGTTGTTGTTTTCATCCATTGTGGTCATAATATTCATTTCAATATTGCGGAGGTACTGAAATGAGTTCACGTACTGGAAATAAAAGCTAACGAAGTAGTGCAATACATAGTTGAACACGCACAACACATAAAATGGCATGTGAGAACATGTACCAAACAAGGGTAAGGAGGTCCTGGCCTAAACCTAACATGCCTTAGTTAATTAAACCAAACAACAAACACATGAAATGGCATGTGAGAACATGTACCAAACAAGGGTACAAAGGTCCTAGACTAAACCTAACATGCCTTAGGTAATTAAACCAAACAACAAATACATGGATGTAGCTAGGGATGAAAACGGAACAGAAATATTACGAATTGACCGTTTTCGTTTTCTATATTATGAACCATTTTTTAACATGAAAAATTGTCAGTTTCAATCGGTTTCACAACCATTTTCAACCATTTTTTGTACTCTTTAATTGCTAAATGTAGAAATATTTTGAACCGACCGTTTTCCTTTTTCTATATCGTAAGTTCATTTTCGACCGTTTCCGACCATTTTCATCCTTAGACATAGCATGTGAATAAGATAGGTTCCTCCTAGTAGTGTGGCCACATAGCAAATTGTGTTGCACCTTCTCCACAGTATCCTCCTAGTGTTGGTGGTGGTGGTGGTGGGGGGGGTGGTGGCAGAGGCCCCTTGTTCTTATGATTAGGGTAGGTGCAATATGGATCATTGCAGAGTTGCTCTTGTGAACTAGCACCATCGTTGTTGTCATCCTCTTCATCGTCCTTGTAACCACGGCTAACTTCCCTTTCTAGATCGAAGATATGGTCCTACAGGTAGTAGATGTACTGCTGATGCGGATAAATTGGACGAGGATCGACCCACCTAGTAAACCCATAGTTTTCTTTGGACTCAGAAGACTGTAATGAGTATCTCATGTAAGTTGTAGTTCCAAACGAATACTAATAGCAAATACCCATGCTCGTGGGCATTTAAAGAAACGACGACCTTCATCCATCCCTTCGATGAACATCTGCACTAAGCAGTCCTCACCATGCATGCATTTTGACCAATCTTCTTTCTGGTTATCGTATCCTCTAAGAGTGTTCTCTTTGGTGAAATCACTCTTGCTCTTGGGTGGAAAATGACACACTGGTTCCTCAAAGAAATCAGGACCAAAAGACCCCTCCCACACAATGAGAGGTCCCTTTGTCCCCCTTTCCTTGCCCAGTGCCAAAACCCTTCCCTCTAGATGGCCCTCCAGACATTGCTACTCCAACGAAAGCAAATACTCATTTGGTTTTGGTTAGCAATGCATCCTGCAATGCGTATATATATGGCGAAGGTTGGTTTAATAGCCATTGTATTATGTTGTAAATGCTCCTAGAAAGCCTACTTAGAATCACTAAAAGGCCTACATCGAAGAACACTAGAAAGCCTAGATTCTTCAACAAAAAAGCCTATTCGAGGTTAGACTGCAATCACTATTTCAAGTCAGACTGAAAAGCCTATTTGAAAACTCAACTGAAAAGGCTAGATTCGTACGCACAATCAATTAATCTGTGAAAGTCTATGTATGATACAACGGTGATATGATAAATCACTGAAAACGCTAGATGCTATAAGTGTACTACACAGATGTACTTTAGCCAGAAAATTTCGGTAGAGTTTCCCCTATTTTTGTATGAAATCCATAGACAAATATGACATGAATATATGACCACAATACAACATGTACAGATATACAAATATCTACCACATTCATCTCAAACCATATCCATGAGCATATTAATAGTGCACATAGTCCGTAATTAAAGTCTATAATAGTCCATACAGTCCATAATAATAGTGCATACAGTCCATAATAATAGTGCATACAGTCCATAATTGTCCATAATAAAAGTCCACAGATTCCATACTAGTCCATAATAACATCTACAACAAGTCCACAGGTGAAAGTACCATGCTCTAAAAGAACTAGTCTCCTTCAATGCCTCCTAGTCTTACCCATGCCCTTACCAAGAGCGTCGGTGCTTAGAGTGTAACAGGTAGACGAGCACCGTCTATGTGCTAGTGGCTGCAAAGGCTGTGTCAAAGGAGCGTCAATGAGCTGAGATGGCCCAATCTCCTCATGCCTCTAGTCCACCTCCTCGTTGTCCTCGTCCCCGTACGTAACGTCATGGCCTATGGACCCTATAGGTGCGTGGCTAGATGAACCCAAGCTTCCTAGGCCTGTGAAAGGAACATGCACGTCTAGCGTCATGGTTGTCCTACAACCACAACAAGCAGCCACACGGCGTAGCCGATGTGCCAATCTTTGTTGTACAAAATCATGTTAACCAAAAGCATTTCACGTATTAATTTTTTACTGACTTTTTAGAAGCTTATGTCTAGGAAGTTACGCATGTTGTTGTCGCTGACTCTCAAATAGAAACGCTCAGTGTCATGTACATGAATGTTGAAATAGCAGGACACTTGTGTAAGTCAACTGAAGTCGAGAACGACTCTGGTGGCCAAAACTATTGTATACCAAATTAGCGTGCAACTC
The DNA here is from genome assembly GCA_038087645.1 of Saccharum hybrid cultivar R570. Taxonomy (NCBI): domain Eukaryota; kingdom Viridiplantae; phylum Streptophyta; class Magnoliopsida; order Poales; family Poaceae; genus Saccharum; species Saccharum hybrid cultivar. The sequence continues at coordinate 9,230,202 of JAQSUU010000275.1, read as the reverse complement.
TATGTGGCAGGTGGAACTCGACAGCATAGAAGCAGATTAGAGGGCACCACATCCTATAGAGGTCCTCTTCCCACCCACAGATGTCGCTCAACTAAAAAGGAATTGCCCCTCTTCATCGTACGACTCCCACGTAACCTGTAACAGTTTGAAACCACATATAAGATGTTATGCTAACACCATATGAAAACCAACATTTGGAATAATATTTACTTACACTAGAGGCTGTGAGTGTGTCTAGCTCGTTCATGAACTCTACGTATGCCCGGCATACCCTGGCATGCAAAACTCTAACCTGTCCCAAAGGTACGCAACTATGGGACATCGACATGGAGGAACACCTGGGAACCAGTCATAATGAGGCAAAACCTTGGGATGGCCAACTAGTAGATGAGACCACATCCACAACTATAGCAGGTAGATGCATCCACCAAGTGAGGCTGAGGAAGAAGTCCGACGACACGCCTCTCAAAGATGCCAGTAAAGAAAAGCCAACACTGTAGAACCCCAACTGTACTTACCCACTTTGTCCTAGTCAGTGAGACAGTGGATGTACATGCATGATGCAGTGTCCCCCTTTGCATCAGGGAAGAGAACGTAGGCAAACAGGCGTAGGATCCACACCCCTATAGTACTACCCAACTATCTCGTTGTCTGCCCTATTAGGGCACTGTGCGAACTCTTGCCAGAGCTAGGAGATTAGAACTCTAGAAGTGTGACCTCCTTATTCACTGCTAGGAACCTCTTGTCCAAGGAAGGCCTCTACTCATGCTCTCCGACCTTCTAACCTACACGGCCCAATCACTACAGAACATGAATCCTCAGACCTAGCATCTTCTGACTGTCCTGGAGCGTAACTGTCATCTCTCCGAAAGACAAGTGAAAGCTATGAGTCTCCGGCCGCCACCTACATTTTAGGCAGAGCAAGATTACATGTCAGAAAGGCAATCACATGAAGTAGTCGGTATTTGAATGCAGGACCTTGTAAGGTCTTTTGCATATCACTACAAATTGTTGCAACCACCTCATCAATGCAGGGAGTCCTTGATAACCCTCCCCTTCTCAATTACCATGCTAGGACCGGCCTTAGGACCTTCTAGCAACTTATCATCCCATCCTTCTGCACATGCCTGATTGGAATGAGCAAGATTACTAAACTCGTGAACTCTTGGATCACGGCGGCCGGGGAAAATACACCTCAGCATCTCAACGTCATTCTTCGTCAGCTCTCCAACAGGGCGATCATCATCAGAATCAACGGCCCTTGTGATCTCATAAGGTTCCGCATCATTCATAATTTCCACACTATTGGAGGCACGAAATCCATCTTCATAGTGCACTTGTGCATCAACAGGAGGTACGTCCACAATGTCAGGAATGTCTCCTGCAACATAAGCAGAAATACAAGGAAAGAATGAGACAAATGGAAGAAACGAAGGCGGTAAGCTCCAAAGAAGGATGCAGATAAGACATTTACTTGGATGATTCTGTATCAAAGGGATCTCTTGAGGAGGATCTGCCACAACATCATGGGTTCGACAATCATCTCCAACTAACTGAGAAATATCGACCTCATTGGGGGTAGATTGAGCATTGGGAATCGTAGGCATAACTTTCACATCCATATCAAGTTCTCAGACGGGAGGGTCAATATGTGCCTACTGACCCATTAACGAAGAAAACCCATGAAGGGTGGGATCAAGTAACACCTGATGCACAACCACGTCCAAACTTTGCAACTGGCTCTTCATAGCCAATCTCACAGAGTTATCCCACTGAACTGCACACCCAATTGGGATCATCCACCTTAGGATGTTGGGAGGGCAACCTAGGAGAAGTACACCCTCAACTGCAATGCCATCATCATCATCTCCATGGCAATGTAGCTTCTCCTGAGCCCTTGCAACCAACTCACTAAATAAAGGTCTGTCATTGAATAACATAGGCATGCTTTCAAATCAACAAACTCAATATATCCATAGCGATCGCTTTTCAACGGTGCCTTCAAATATATGGTCACTAGGTTGTCCATCTAGTTTAGACAAAAATCCAAACACAATTATATATACTAAATACTAAGGAGAAGGTCTCTAGTAATTAACTAAGTAAATGTATATTATGTACTAACTACTACATATATATACTAAGTACTAAATATATAGTAACTATGTATGTTGGTAGTCTTTAACGATCAAATCCGACCGCCAACTAAGGTACAAAAAGAGGAGAAATTGGCAATCTTAAACACATATGTATTTACTATTAACAAGTTCCACATGTATTTGGAGAATATTATTTTTTGCAGGTCACAAACACAAATACATAAAGAAATTCACTGAAAGGCGCTTTCCGACGCTGATTTGTGGAAAGGAATAACAAAGACACCCATCAACTCGACTCAACCAAGGCAAAGCACCACTGAGGAGTGATCCATGTTCAGCCCATAGCCCACCATGCGAAGGCAGTGGTGGGGGGACACGGTCAGGGGGTGGCCGACCCCTGGGGGTGGGCGACCCCCTATTGGTGCCTCCTTACCTCTCTGTTGTCATTTCTTAGCGCAATCACCAAGTGTGGAGGTTTTAAGTCCATCCTCGGCAACGGCACCAGAAATGCCTGTTGGTATTTCTTAACATTGTCACTAAGATTGAGTTAACCTTAGTGATGTCGTCAAGAAACACCAACTACGATAGTCTTAACGATTACATAAAATTTTCGCAAGCGCATGGGTCTATCGTTGTAGCATTTGACCCAAAAGTATTTAGGGTATCGTTATTTATATTTTCCCAAAGGAGCAAGGTATAAGAGTCTAGCATGAGCATGAACAAGATTACATACTTGCATAGTGAACCATAGTTCATGATAGGGGCAAAAATGGTAATTTAAGGATAGTGGACACACATCTGAGCCAACCTCAAGGATAAAAGAAAAACAAAGAATAAAAGAATGTTCCTAAGTGGAGCCGGCATGTTCTAATATAGTCATGCAAAGAACAAGTGATGATCATACAAATTACATGGTTAGAGCTAGATCTAAGTGCAAGATAGGTCAAGAGGTCACCGAGTACTGGTTTGCCAACAACCTCATGTGACAATTTAGACTCCTACACCCTACCCGAACGTGGGATTACAAGGGACGGACAGGGTTATCACCACCTGCCGCCTACCCCTCAACCGAAGAGTAGGAAATGTATTAACCTATTTCTCCATACCCAAGCACCTTGCTTGCATACATAGAAACTACCCAAATTCCCCCAGTCCCTGACCCTATGGATCGACAGGTAAAGAACTTGGACACACCCGAAGGCACAATGAACCGCCACCTCAACTTAGCTCTAATTCTACTCATATAAATTATATGAATGATTAAGCATAAATTTCTACATGTCAAGGTCACAACATACAAACTATATACTAGTTCATATATCATGATTATAACATGAGAACTAGTCTAGTTCATATGCATTGCTATATTGTAATTAAGAAAGCATGACTATGGAAGAATTCTTTAAAGTAATCATACCAAGTTGTCACTCTTCTTCCAAGGAGCCAAGCCCTCCTTGATAGCTTTGCTAGCTCACAAAACTACTACTAAAAGCTAAAAGATTACAAGAGTAGGGTAGTGAGGTAGAGGCTCCAAATGATGTGTCTTTGAGAATGAGCACTACCCCTCTCTTTATACTAGTGAGGTGGTCAGTTTGGCACTAAAAAATAAGAGAACCACCCTAAGCTACATCTGCATGCCGCCATGCAACCGCCAAAGCGAGGTGGGCCCAAGAGGTGGTGTTGGGGGTGCGGGCACACCTAGTGCGGTCGTACCAGGACTAGCCCTGCTGGCCACCGCCTTGCTCTGGTGGGTTTATAGCTGGGCCTAGGTTGCTTCCTCGGTGGTGCCCGACCCAGTCTTGGCATGTAGGTGGGCTTCTCTATTTATTTCCTTTGCGCATTTCTACATTACACTTTTTGAATTGCTTTTTAGTAGCTTTAGAGTAAGGAAAAGCTACCTTGCAGAGCTTGGCTCCTTGTAAGAAGAAACCTTTGGGTATGAATAGAATATGAGTTCTTCCAAAGTCATGCTCTCACCTTACATTTATAGTCATACTTATGAACTAGAGTATAGTTATTGTGTTATGATCTTGATATATGAAAGTCTATAGTTTGTGTGTCATGAGACATGCATATAACTTATATAATCAGAATTAGAGCTAAGTTGAAGTGGTAGTTCATCGTGCTATCAGGTGTGCCCAAGTCCTTTACCTGTCGATCCATAGGGTCGAGGACCTGGGGGATTTGGGTAGTTTCTATATACACAAGCGTGGTGCTTAGGTATGGAGAGATAGGTGAATGCATTGTCCCTATGCATGGTTGAGGTGGTAGGTGGCAGGTGGTGATAGCCCTATCCGTCCCTTGTAATCTTCCATGTTCGACTGGGGTGTAGGAGTCTAAATTGTCACATGAGGTTGCTGGCAGACTAGTACTCGGTGGCCTCCCGATCTGCTTCATACTTAGCCCTAATACTAATTATGTAATTTGTATGATCATTAACTAATATTTGTATGACTATACTAGATCAATGCTTGCTCGACTTAGTATTATTTTTTATTCTTTCTCTTTACTTTATCATTTGAGGAATGCTAAGTTTGTGTCTATTATCATGAAATCACCATTTTACCCCTACTATAAACACTGGTGTACTTGCAAGCATTATTATTCATGTTCATATCCATACTAGACTCTTAATCAAATGCCTTCCTTTGAAAAAAATATAAATAACGATACCTTGAATACTTTCGGGTGAAATGCTACAATGATAGCTCCGTGCGCTTGTAGATAAATATCTAAAATTGTTAAGGAACTATTAAGGCTATTACTTAGTGACATTGCTGATCACTACTGATGTTGCTAAGTAATACCAACAAGGCAGTTCTGACACCATTGCTGGGGATACAAACCTAATAACGATGCTCGAATTTGCTAATCAGTATTTATGGTGCCATTGCCAGGGATGGATTCTAACCCCATTCTTAGTGGTGACGCTAAGAAACACCAATAAGCATTTCTGGCACCGTTGCTAGAGAAGGCATAATTGATTAAAGAATCTAGGACATGTTCATGATAATATGCATGTAAGGTAGCCATTGTTAATGCAGGCTAACTTTGCTTGTTTTCTCCTATTGTGGATGAAAACAGGATAGTGTATGACCGGTTACAACCTACCAGAAAACTACATTGAAAATCCGAAGGCACTCCTAAGGAAGAAATGGTCTCTTGCCACTTCTTCTTCTGCCACTCCACCGACCGATGAACTAGTCACCCCGCACCATCCGCTACTCCAAGCATGGCCAAGGCGCTCCGCAACTACTCCATCCCCGCTGTTGCTAATGTGCCCATTGGGCTAGCTGTCAACACGGGCAATGGGAACTTTGAGCTCTGCACTAGCCTCATCACGATGGTGTAGGCAAACCAGTTCTCTGGTTTGCCAAGTGAGGATGCGAACATGCATCTCCAACACTTCCTCGAGCTTTGTGACACTATTATTATCAAGGACATTGAGCCTGCAAGCATTAGGCTCTGCTTGTTTCCCTTCTCCCTCTCGGGGAAGATGAAACAGTGGTTGTACAAGGAATGGGAAGTTGTCAACTCGTGGGACAAATGTTCCATGGCATTTCTCGCCCAGGTTCTTCCCCATGGGCAAAACCAATGCCCTAAGAGGATGAATCTCCAACTTCCAACAGAATGCCAAGGAATCCATTCTCAAGGCGTGGGAAAGCCTGTAGGACTACATCCAAGCATGCCCGTACCACGAGATTGAAAAGTGGTTAGTGCTTCAATATTTTTATGATGGGTTAACAAACATGTCTAGGGGGCACATTGATGCGGCAGATGGAGGCGCCTTCCATTCCTCATCATTGATGGAGCCATGACTCTCATCAATAAAATGGTGTCTAATCAAAGCTGGGGGAAGAAAGAAAATCACAAAAAGCTATGCATACCATAAAGGAGATGGATATGCTTGACGCAAAATAGATCTTTTGATGAAAAGACTAGAGGAACGAGCCCAAGACAAAGAAGCAATGAAGGGCACCGCCCAGGCCTTCGACTCACACATGATGTGTGAGGTCTTGGAAACGTTGAACATTCGGGGAATGATTGCCCAAAAACCCACAAAGAAGCTGCCTTCATCAACAATGGGTTTCGCCAACCACAAGGTAATAATAGGTGGAACAACCAGTCCCGCTCGCAAGGTCATTCGAACTACAATTCAAATCAACCTTCTCTAAAAGATTTGGTACTTGGCCAAGTCAAAATAAATGAAAGTTTAACTAAAAAGCTCACAACTAATGATAAAATTCTTGAAAATATAAATTCTCAGATTGATGGTTTATCTTCTACTATTAAAAATCAATTACGTTTTAATAAAATGGTAGAATCACAACTAGCTAAAATCGTTGCTACCATTCCTATTTATAACGATGGAAAAATTCCTGCTTAACCTAAAAACTCTTGTGAGAAGGTAAATGCGGTGGTCATGAGGGGTGGTAAGTCCACTCGTGACGCACCAAATCCTAACCATTTTGCAGGAAAAGCAAAATAGCGCCCAGAGGCTGAACCCTCAACAACACAAGAAGAAAAAGAAAAAGAACAAGAAGTGGAGACGGCACCAAAAGACTTTGTCGACACTAGCTACCTGCCGTTTCCCACAAGAAACTACAAACAGGCCGTGAATGAGCAATTCACTCGTTTCATTGAGATGATAAAGAAGATACATGTAAGCGTCCCCTTGATGGACGTCTTACATGTACCTTCCTACACCACCTACATCAAGGACATCATCAACAACAAGCGACCACTACCATCCACAGAGGTCGTCAAGCTGATGGAAGAGTGTAGCGCTGCTATACTCGACTTTCCTAAAAAGAAGAATGATCTTGGGTGCCCCACAATCTCGTGTTCCATTAGGATCCAGTATTTTGACCAAGCTTTGTGTGACCTTGGGGCTAGCATAAGCAAGGCCATCTTTGACAAGCTGAACCTCACGCAACTAACACCAACACTGATGATGCTCTAGCTGGCCGATTCGACAGTCTACTACCTGGCAGGGATAGCTGAAGATATTCTGGTGAAAATTCAGGATTGCTACATCCTATTGACTGCGTGGTGCTCGACATGGAGGTCATAAAAGAATAAACCCTTGTCCTTGGGCGACCCTTCTTGAGCACTACAGGAGCCCAAATTGATGTTGGAGCCAAAGAAATCCGCTTCAATATCCATGGTAATGAAGAAAAATTTGCCTTCAGGCCCAGAAAGGAGCAATGCTCCATGATTCGCATGAAGTATGGGCCAAACCCACAAGGCCTAAGGGAGGTTCATATCCAACCTCAATTGGTGGACAACACGGTGAAAAAGAACAAAGAAATCAAAAATAAGCTGAAGCAAAAGGAGGTTACACAAATGACAAAATAAAAGACCCCAAAAGCTATTGCCACACCACCAAAGAAGGACAAACCAGTGTGGAAACCAAAAAAAGCTTTGAAGTCCACCACTACACCACCAAGAATAGACAAGATGGTGTGGAGGCTGAAGAAACAGCATCGCTCTATGTCCACTTCTCTAGGACCGTACGCCCCATCAAGCAAGAACAGAATGGGGAAGGTCCTACTCATTGGACCTTAAAAGGTGAGTCCTTACCAAGGTAAATTGGTAGTTATCTTTATAATTATGCTAAATCTCTGAATTCCTAGTTGATGTGCTAATAAAGGACAATGCAATAATACTAATAAAAGGGTTTGCTTAAAAATTGTCTCTTCCCATGTTTTGTACAAAGTATGCTTTGGTTTGGGTATGATTTTTTCTGGCAATTATACCTTCATTGGCTTTTTAAATTAAGCATGGTATTTAGGTTAATTACCCTACCTTGATCAAATGTTCAATTTGATCATTGTACCAAAACTGCTATGTATAGACACTAGTTGAATAAACAACAATTCCGGCAAACTATATATATGCACACCTCAAAGTTTACCCTTCATCTTGTTAAATATATCTTAGCTATCCTCTAATGTTGTAGAAAAAGTGTATTTTGGTTTGGGTGTGGTTGATCCCTAGCAATCATACCGTCATAGACTTTTTAAATGAAGCATGGGGCTTGGGTTAATTAGTCTACCTTGATCAAATGAAATATAGTGTCAAGTTTGATCATTGTACCAAAATTACTGAGTATGAACATTAGTCGATACACTAAACAAATAACGTACCTCAGAGTCTTCACCTGGCAACAAGCTAGCTTGGGTAGGACCCCCCATAAAGGTAAGCACTATCTTTTTATTTTTTACATTTTAATTTTAACATTATTTACTTCCTGCATTTATTGAATTATTGGCATTTAAAAAAAAGAGAAATAAAAAATAAAATATGATAAAAACAACAAAAATATTTATTCTACTCTCATATGTGATTTAAGAATGTGTAGTTTCTCCTTTGTTGAAATGATAAATAGTTGCTCTGTCTATAATTCATTTGTGCCTAGGCTGTAACTTAGTATTCCCTAAGATTTAAGTTTGTTGGCTAAAATGTCTCATTCTAAAACTTGAAACTTATGGGTTGCAAAAGCATGATCCTTTTCTAAGTTGTTATTAGTTCTGATATGGTAAATAGAATATGCTATGACTTTATTTTAAGAAAAACTTGACATCCAGAATTTTCATTTAAAAATGCTAAAATCAAAAGTTTCTCAATGATTATGAATTCCTACCATGGCCATATGACATCATTCTAATTTAAAACCTTAGTCATATACTACTTATATTCACATTGAGTTTTGTTAAATTGTTGTGACCCTTGTTGATATTCTCGTCATGCACCCATGATCAAGATTCACAAACACCCACAAATGAAACGCTAACTCTTACATTAAGAGTTACACAAAAACATGTTTTCCATCCACCTAAAATAAAAACTCCATTCATTTGTTATGAGTCTTTCTCTCCAAAGTTTTCACATGCTAAAAAAGAAGTATGGGGCTATGCTAAAAAAAGAGACACATGAAGCTCTCAAAATAGCAAAAGAAAAAAAATGAAACACATGAAGGTTCCAAGTGTGGAAAAGAAAGAAATAAAGATAGCCCATAATTCTAAGGCAATTATCAAAAGAGAGAAAGTCATGATCATAGGAGTACAAAAATATTAGGATTAGGAAAATATTTCACACACTTGCACATCTTGATCAAAGTTATGACTTGCATCTCCTTAGATCTAGTTTTTGACATAACAATATATGTGATGTAAGTATGTCTCTCATTCATACCTATCTAAAACTCCACTCAAAGCCTTTTGAGATAGGATGAAAAGAAGGCAAAATAATCAAATGCCTTGGTGAGGATCATACACATTGAGCGATCGAGTGAATCATTTGAGGAACTTATATTTCATTTTACAAAATTCATAAAACCTCTAGATAGAAGGTTGATTAAAGAATGATTGATAGGTAATTTTGTTAAAACTGTTCTATCTTGCAACCACCTAAGACATGGAAAAGCAATAAGCCCCATAGGGATTAAGTTAAAAGGGTGGATAGAATGCTAAACTTATTTAAATTGAGGAAGAATACTTTGTTATAGGCATGGCACTTGTGAATTATATTCGGCATAGTAGCAACTCCTGATCAACAACCAATAAGTTAGCTATTTGCTCAGGATGAGCAAAGGTTAAGCTTGGGGGATCTTGTTGGCGGTCTTTAATGATCAAATCCGACTGCCAACTATGGTACAAATAGAGGAGAAATTGGCAATCTTAAACACTTATGCATTTACTATTAACCAATTTCCACATGTATTTGGAGAATATTATTTTTACAAGTCACAAACATAAATACATAGAGAAATTCATAGAAAGACGCTTTCCGATGCATATTTGCGCAAAGGAATAACAAAGACGCCCACCAACTCGACTCAACCGGGGCAAAGCACCACCATGGAGTGATCCATGTCCAACCCACAGCCCACCATGCGAAGGTAGTGGCAGATGGACATGGTCAGGGGTCAACCGACCCCTAGGGGTAGGCGACCCCCTGTCGATGCCTCCCTACCTCTCATTGTTTAGGCGGTGGCATGCGTCCATGTAGAGGCGATGCAGCTCGGTCCTCGTGCCTGGAATAGCCTCTAGCACCGCCTAGCTCCTTATATAATTAGAGGGGTACCTAAAAGTCCCTAGTTTGGTTTTGGCTAATTGATGAAACCTAGGACTAACCTTTGTATCTAAGTGGATGATTGAGATAAAGGTGGTCATTAAATATGAGACATGACATTGACTCATGTGACCAAGATGATGAAGACCAAGATGATGCTTGGCTCGATGGACCAGTTGTGAAGGTGAAGGGCAAGTCGAGGCTTCGAAGCGAAGGACCATGCGATGGTGAAGCTTGAGCAAGACTTGGCGCCGGCGGACCTATGCAACGGTGAAGAGCAAGTGAAGTCAAGGTCGATGGATCGAGACGGTCATGTGATGATATGAAGTGGATCATATCTTTTGGAAAAACAAAATGGGCTCAAGGCAAAGGTATAACCATAAGGCCATTTTGTTTTGCACTCAAGACACCATAGAGGGTGTGAGTGGTTTAGGATCGATAGCTGAACTATTAAGAGGGGAAGTCTTTTCGGTTATTCGACGCACGGGTGCCACTAGGTGAATTCTTGAAGTGCATTGCATGTAGGGCCTAGTGAGCTAACTGAAAAACCTTCGAAAATGAGTATGAAAATGCTAACACACGTGCACAAGGTGGTGATCACTCGTTGGTGTTGGCACATTTGCGATGGTGTCGGAGTTTGTGCGGTAGAGAAGGGTTTGGGTCCCTCTCTCCCTCCTGCCGAGCTTGTGAGCGCGGGATTCAGGCATTTTTGAGGACTTAAAATGCCTATTTTCCACTACGCCGGAAGTCAGAAAAGAAACGGAGGCGAACGGAGGTTACAGATGTAACAGAACCGACCAAATTATAAGAGCACAAGTACGAAAACAAGCACCGAAGCGCTCAAATTTTCAAACTTGAGCCCATATAATCCCGGTAGTCAATCGAAATCACGAAGGATTTCAAACCAAACTGCTTACAACCAGGATCGCATCATTCAACATACAACATCATACGATACATTTCGCAAGTAGTTCTGAAATAAGTTTACACCACGGAGTAGCAATTATTACAAACCAAGTTTGAAAGTAGCGGAAGCATAACACACACATTAGTTAATTAATACTGCCAGTCTGGATGATCGACATCTCGCAAAAGCATGAGGAAAGTACATAAAGACGATCACGCCCTTGTGATCTAGTCATCATCACCCGCAGGGTGGAGACACGTCTTGCAGAATCCCTGATAAAGCATGTCATCTGCAACAGGAGGGAATAAACCCTGAGTACTGGAATGTACTCAGCTAGACTTACCCGTCGAAAACCAGAAATAAGGTGACACCAAGGATTATGCAAGGCTTACACAAGAGGCTAGCTGACACCACATTTTGCATAAAGGCATAAGTAGTTGAAACTCTTATAACCTGTACTAGCAGTTATTTTTAGCATTTACCTGTCATCTATCTTAGCACCTGTACTAAACATTCACTTGAGTATAATCAAACAACATTATTATTATATCCATAGCAGGTATATCATTGCGGCAACATCATATCATTTATTTAACCATCTGTTCATTTAATGAGATCTACGTTGCCGCTGCTCAAGTCAAGTGCTCACTAACCGGGAGCGACGGCGATTCGAATCGAATTCCTATCCAGCTGGAGGGGTATTTCTAACACTCACCGCGCAGGCCCCTGCCAGGGTCGCACAAGCCACCGTTTCATATGATTCAGGAATCGCGGGTCCGAATGATGTCGCGACCCCAAGGGCGACACTCTGCCAGGTGATAGGGACTCTAACCCCCCCTTGGTCTCACGCCAATGTCCCCAAGCACATCCTTTCTCTCCTCCAAGAAGCAACCTACCATTCGATTCCCGGCCTGAATCACATTACTCGGCTTCGCGGTCGGAACGACTTATCCGGCCAACTAAGTGTTAGACTGCGTTCAACATGACTCAAGGACGTACAGCGAATCGGTCCTTAAACGACTCAGACGGGCATAGCTCCACACCCAAGACGTGAAGTGTCTTGCGGCTGTACTATCGAACTCCCGCCCGGTCTCAATTTTATTTTTAAGCATGGTTCCATCCACGATAGCCATAAAGCCACTCGTGACTCCTTCCTACATCTCGCGGATGACCGGAAATCACCCGACTTCTACCGTACTAAGCAGGGCTAAGCATTGACACGTACCTAAACCTAATATAGGATTAAGTACGATATCTGGACAAGGACAGGTATAATGCAACAAGTGTTTTCATATAACTCCTACAACTTAATGCAGTAAACAATTAAAAGTACTCAAGATATATTTATAAAACGATGGGTTCAGCATGCACCGGGGCTTGCCTTTCAGAAAAGTCGAGGGCCGGTGGTCTGGACACTCAGGAAGGTCGTCTGCGGGCACTCCTTCGCCTGCTGGATCCTCGGGCTCCTGCTGCTCCTGGTCCTCCTCCGGAATCACAGGCTCGAATTCGAGGAGTGTTACCCCCTCCGGTGCACCTATTGCATGAATGCACAATAAATATAATGGATGCATAAATGGGTGCAACATGCTCGGAATGAAATGCATTTCAGAATAAAATACTATATTCAAGTTATTTTACTAGTACGTGCAAATCTCTTCTCCGGTGGAGAAGTACTTACCTAAGCTACTTAACCTAAGATAAAGCTGCTCATCCTCAGTTAAGGCCCTAACACCTATCAATTACAAAAGTAGCATGTCTTAGGATACCACACCATAACAATCAGCAAAACACCACAGTAAGCATTCTGGACAGCAGCTACTTGTTTTTATCACAACTGGAGATTTATAATTTCAAAAGATATGATCTAAGACAATCTGGAAAGCCTAAGAAATGTACTACAATTCATTTTCAGACCTCAACTCCAAACTCCTAAGTTTTCCATGTCAAACTTCACAAGTTCCAGAATCTGTCCTCTCCAAAACAGAGAGTAGCAGATTTTGAACTGCCACAATAAACAACAGTAACTCTCAAACTACTAAGCCAAATGCTTCCAAATTTTAACACAAGCTAGTTCATCACGTTTACTCCAACTTTGGTATTTACAGGTTGTCCAGCAACCAATTTTATCAAAGCCAAATTTAGAATTACTACTTAGCTGTCCAGAAAACCTAAATTACAAAGGTTAAATATTTATTGATGTGGCAAACATTCTCTAAAACCAAACTAATGCTACTACAAGTTCACAAATATCACAAAGACACCAGAAAGTAAGGTGTGCCCACCTAGAACATTTATTTAAACCCATTTCTTAATTTACTTAAGTAATTAAGTGGAATTTTAAACATAAATATAAACTGCTCCTAAAATTCTACAAAAATTACAGGGAACTCTCTGACCTAAAAAGAGACCACAGTAAAAATTTGAACAAGTTTTATTCACAGAAACTCCCTACACAAAATTCACAAGCTAATAAGGCTGATTTTTTGCATAATTAGAAAACCCTATTGAAAAGTGTCAAACAACAGATTTCATATTTTTCTTAGACACTTTAGGATACCAAGACATTCTCCAAAAAGTTATATGAACATTGCACATGTAGAAAAATTACAAAAATTCATTTAAGTATTTCCTAGAATCACAAGATAGCATTATAACTTGGAAATTAATTAAGCACTGATGCCCAAATTTTTACCAGAGCTAGGACTAGCATAGAGTAACCTACCCATCAAATTTTATGATTTATGGAAGACTACAGCTCAAGTTATAAATTTAACAAATTTGCATGCATTCCAAAACACATTTAAAGGATCTATTAATTTCTCCTAAAAATTAAACATCACATTCCAGATTTATATTTTTCTAAAATACTACACATCATGTGGACCCTAATAAAATTTATCTCATGATTTTTGGATCATTAAAACCCTAGATCTATATTTTTACAACTTGTACAAAAATCAGTGACAAAATAATAAAAATGAATTTCGTTTCAGACGAACTGGGCCGGCCCGGAAAACTCGGCCCACACTCGCGCGCGCACGGCCCGTTCAGCGCTCCCGCCCGCACGCGACACTGACAGGCGGGACCCGCCGTCAGAGAGAGAGAGACAGGGGCGCGGCGAACCGCGCGCTCCGGCGAGCTCAAGCTCGTCGGAGGGGAGCTCGCTCGGGAAACCAAGCACACCCTCGCGTTCTCCGTCACAAGGTGCTTCGATTCGTGCAAGAAGGAAGGCTCGGGTTGGAGTGGGAGGGGCTCGCCGTCGTGAGCGGCGGCCGGTGAGGGTCGGGTGGCGGTGTACTGCCGCCGGTGAGGCTGCACGGTCACATCTGAGCTCTGTACGAGCTTCACTGCAACTAGGCGGACTGATTGAGGTAGAGAAGGGAGATGGAGAGAGGCCCTAACCACCCCGGCCACGGAACGCCGTGATGCGGGACGGTGAGCGCGACGACTGTGGTCGTCGTGTTCCGCTCCGACGAGGTCACATTCCCCGGTAAGGTCTCGCCACAAGCATCCCCACAGATGACGGAGGTAAGAACGAGGTTCATGACAGGAGTAGAATGAGGGAGGGGAGCTGGCCACGGTGGACCGTGGCGGCGGCGATACTCCGGTGAGCTCCAGTGGAGAGAAAATCGACAATACCTCCTCACCTCTACGAAATGGATCAAGCGCGATGTAGGGGAAAGGTCCGGGAGCCTAAGGCGGAGCTGTGGGTGAAGTTAGGTAGGCTATCGTGCGGTGGTGAGCTCGCCCGGCCGCGGCGGGGTCGGAGTGGCACTGCTCGTCGGACCAGAGAGCGAGGGAATGGAGGAGGGAGTGGCGTGAGTGCTGGGGATGGAGGTGTCGACTCCCACTTCACTCCCGCGCGTGAGCTCGCGACGTGGAGACGACAGCAGCACGCACGCGCCACGCGGCCACCGGACTCTGCCTGGGCGCCACGACGCGAGCCAGCTGCCTGACGTCGTCGTTTTACTGAATGGAGGTTACCTCACTCGACTGACAGAGCAGTTTGGTCACCGATTAACTCCCAAACCAGTGAGAACCAGGCGTGGTTGATGTTGGCAATGTTGTAGAGCTACATGAGGACTTCAACATTGCCAATAGGGTCGTGAGCCAATTCGGCTTGGTTAGTGAGATACAACACTCCAAAGTGAGGCACCCGAAATCTGAAACCGAGTTTCAGTTAACTAACCGCCTGAAACCCATTTTTCCAGGCACCATATCTCCTAAACCATCTAGAACTAGGTGATGGTGATGTTGACAATGTTGTAGAGCTACATGTGACCTACAAGTTTGTCAATATGAGTGAAAGCTGGTTTGGCCTGGTTGGTGAGTTATAGGGTGTCAAAGTGGGGTACAGTGAAACGGTTTTCAGCTCAACACTTAGCAAAATTTGCTAAGTCCCCAAACAGCCCCTAATACTGACTTGTGGGCCATTTTTGAGCATGTTCAGGTCATTTTCATGAGATGGCCATATTAGAACTTTTGTTCCTCATGAAATTCTCTACAACTTTGCTTAAGAGCACTCCTCCATGCAAGATCTCTAAATTGGACTTTTTAATTGGTCAAACCAGAGCACTCTAGGGTCAAATGGTGGTCAAACTTCTCTTGGAGGGCAAATTCAAAATTTTGGTCAACATGAACTTTGTTCCAAATGTTACCCTAAGTATAACTAAGGTGTTGTAGGTCATGATTGGCTACCTTACCTTTTTGTTACATCAACTGTCAAGCACTTCATGAAATAAATCAAACTAACCCTAGAATAGTTACATGTGTTGCATCACATAAAATAACAATCAGGAATGATGCATGCTTATGTTTATGCCATGCAAATGCAATGCAATTATGGAGCTAAACACTTGAAGTGTTACAGCCCTCCCCCCTTATAAAAATCTCGTCCCGAGATTTGGAAAGCGTACCATTTTTCATAGAATTCTTTATAACCATCCCGCAAATAATCCTCCCGTTCCCACGTAGCATCACTCTCACTTCCCTGATTACTCCACATCACTTTGTACCACTTAACCACTTTACTTCTAGTTACTCGTTCCTGAGTATCGATCACTCGGACTGGCTTTTCTTCATAGGTTAGGTCGGATTCCAGCCTGATATCACCTAAAGGAACTTGTTCCTCAGGAACTCGAAGACACTTTTTAAGCTGAGATACATGGAAGACGTTGAATATGGCACTCATTTCAGGAGGCAACTGGATTTTGTATGCAATAGCTCCACTCTTGCCTATGATCTGGAAGGGGCCCACGTATCTTGGCGCAAGTTTCCGCTTAACACCAAAACGTTGGACACTTTTCATTGGAGAAACTTTCAAATACACGAAGTCTCCAACTTCAAACTCGAGTGGTTTTCTACGACGATCAGCATAACTTTTCTGTCTAGCTTGGGCTGCAGCCATATGTTTCTGAATGGTACGGACTTGTCCCTCAGCTTCCTGAACAAAATCAATACCATAATACCTTCTTTCACCAGCTTCTACCCAGTTTAGTGGGGTTCTACATTTACGACCGTATAAAGCTTCGAATGGGGCCATCTTAATACTCTCTTGGTAACTATTATTGTACGAGAATTCGGCTAGAGGTAACCATTTTTCCCAAGAACCCTTGGATGAAATGACGCATGCTCGCAACAGATCTTCTAAGATTTGGTTA
This sequence comes from Saccharum hybrid cultivar R570, assembly GCA_038087645.1. Lineage (NCBI taxonomy): Eukaryota > Viridiplantae > Streptophyta > Magnoliopsida > Poales > Poaceae > Saccharum > Saccharum hybrid cultivar. The sequence continues at coordinate 9,213,460 of JAQSUU010000275.1, read as the reverse complement.
ACTCGTTCTGTCTGTCCCGATGTCTGGGGGTGATAAGCAGAGCTTCTCACTAACTTGGTTCCCAAAAGGTGATGTAAATGCTCCCAAAAGCGAGCAGTGAACTGGGGACCACGATCAGAAACTATAGTACGAGGTATCCCATGAAGCCGGACTACCTGATTGAAGTACAACTCAGCATAGTCAGTGGGACGATAGTCCACTCTCACTGGGATGAAGTGAGCTGATTTGGTCAAACGATCAACAATTACCCAAATAGAGTTATGATTTTTGACAGTGGGAGGAAGTCCGACAATGAAATCCATACTTATCTCTTCCCATTTCCAGCCTGGAATGGAAAGTGGCTGAAGTAGCCCAGCTTTCATGTGCACAGCTTTAACTCTGCAACAGGTGTCACATCTAGCAACATATGCAGCTATCTCTTTCCGCATCTTGGTCCACCAATAAAATGGCTTCAAATCATAATACATCTTATTACTACCAGGATGGATGGACAACTTAGAGGAGTGTGCTTCAGTCATAATATCATTTCGAAGCTCCCGGTCCTTAGGCACAACTAACCTATCCTTGAACCATAGTACACCCTCTTCATCTATCCTGAACTGTGTAGTTTCTTGCTCTTTCATCTTACGCTTGATGTGGAATATACCAGTGTCAGTCTTTTGGAGCTCAATAATTCTGTTTTTGAGAGTACAACTGACAGTGATGTTGTACAAGACTGCTGGATGTAGAAGGCGAGACCGATGAAAATCAGTTTCAACTAAGGAATGGCAATGAGACTTACGGCTTAAAGCATCCGCAACCACATTTGCCTTTCCTGGATGATAGTGCACTTGAAGGTTATAATCTTTAATCAACTCGAGCCATCTTCTTTGACGCATATTCAACTCGGGTTGGGTGAAGATGTATTTGAGGCTTTTGTGGTCGGTATAGATGTTGCAGACATTGCCCAGCAGATAATGTCGCCAGGCTTTCAAAGCATGAACAACTGCGGCGAGTTCTAAGTCATGTGTTGGGTAATTCGCCTCATGTTTCCGAAGTTGTCGAGAAGTATATGCAATTACTCGGCCTTCCTGCATCAACACACCTCCCAAACCTATGCCTGAGGCATCACAATAAACATCAAATGGTTTCTCGATATCCGGTTGTGCCAAAACCGGAGCTGAGGTTAGGAGGGTTCGCAGTTGGTGAAAAGCCGCATCACACTCAGGAGTCCAGACAAACCTGGTGTCTTTTTGCAGCAACCGAGTCATCGGCTTGGCTATTTTAGAGAAATCCGGGATGAAGCGACGATAATAGCCAGCCAAACCAAGAAAACTCCGGACCTCGTGAACCGAGATAGGAGCCTTCCAGTTCAGTACTTCCTGTACCTTGGCGGGGTCCACCATAATTCCTCCATCGGACAACACATGCCCAAGGAAAGGTACTTCACGAAGCCAGAATTCGCACTTACTGAACTTTGCATATAGTTGATGTTCACGCAGTCTTGTGAGGACTATACACAGATGTTCAGCGTGATCCTCCTCATTCACAGAATATACCAGGATATCATCAATAAATACCACCACAAACTTGTCCAATTCAGGCATAAACACCGAATTCATCAAGTACATGAAGTGTGCGGGGGCATTTGTCAAGCCGAAAGACATAACAAGATACTCATAAAGGCCGTATCTGGTAGAAAAGGCTGTCTTTGGAACATCTTCCGGGCGAATTTTAATTTGATGGTAGCCCGATCTTAGATCGATCTTGGAGAAAACTTTAGCTTTAGACAACTGATCGAACAAGATGTCGATTCGCGGTAAAGGGTACTTATTTTTGACAGTGACTGCATTGAGAGGTCTATAATCTACGCACATCCGCAACGACTGATCCTTCTTCTTTACAAAGATAGCAGGACATCCCCACGGCGATGAACTAGGACGAATCAACCCCTTCTTCAAAAGTTCATTCAATTGCACCTTAAGTTCAGCGAGTTCATTTGGAGGCATCCTATAGGGTCTCCTAGAGATGGGAGCCGTGCCAGGCAACAACTCAATTTTAAACTCCACATCCCGATCCGGAGGGAGCCCCGGCAAATCATCGGGAAAAACGTCCGGAAACTCATTTACTACTGGAATTTCGGCCAACGCCTTTGCTTGCACAGCATGATTTTCCCCCGACAACTCAACCTTTCTGGGAAGTTGTACTAGAAAACCCTTTTGATCTGTAGGATCTCTGAGCATAACTACCCGAGCGGATGTGTCAATGAGTACCCCATTCTGACTCATCCAATTCATGCCCAAGATGACATCTATGTCTAAACCAGGTAAAACCAATAGGGTAAGCGAATAACTTCGCCCTTCTATCTCAAACTTAAGGTTCCCCACTACTTTGTTTGTGGAAATATTCCCACTTGCAGCACTAATACAATAACCCACACCTTCAACAGTATGCAACTTGTGTGCAAATTTAGATGCAAACTTAGGACTGATAAAGGAATGCGAAGCACCTGAATCAAAAAGTACCACTGCGGGGTGTTGGTCAACTAGAAACTTACCAGCGGTGACCACCTCACCAGATGGAATTTCCTCAATGCTGTTGTAATGGGCGTGTCCCTGACGACTACCTTGGTTGACATTTTTCTTAGGGTACAGACAGTTCCTGGACCAATGGCCTGGCTTGTTACAGTTCCAGCAAGGCATGTTGCTAGGAGGAACACTGGAGCTGCCTTGGCCCGCATTACTCTTTGGCAGAGCCACTGTATATGCCTTACGAAACCCAGTCTTTGCAGCAGGCTTCTTCTGCGGCGGACGGAACTTTGTATTCTGAGCAGGAGGGCGAGGAGGAGCTCTCGGGGCAGCTGGAGCTCGAGACTGTGAAGCACTCGCCTCAATGGCCCTCTTGCGGCTCTTAGAAGCAGAATAGATAGCATTGTTGTTCTCTTGAGTTAGAGCATCGCTGATGAAATCATTGAAAGTAGTACATTTGCTAGTGCCCATTGTTTTCATCAGTTTTGGGCCGAGGCCCCTTTTGAAGCTAGCAATCTTTTTGGCATCGGTATCCACAAACTCAGTGGCATACCTTGCCAGGTTGTTAAAAGACTGCAAGTATTCAGTCAGGCTTTTGTTTCCTTGCGACAGCCTCATAAACTCTGTGTGCTTGATTGCCATAAGACCGGGAGGAATATAATTTCCCCGGAATGCCGCCTTAAACTGATCCCAAGCAATCGGGACATTGGCAGGTAGCGTGGAACGATAGTGGCTCCACCAAATACCCGCTGGACCATGCAACTGGTGAGAAGCATATTCAGTCTTTAACTCATTAGTCAGGCGAAGCAGACGAAACTTTTGCTCAATAGTATTTAACCACTCATCAGCTTGCAGTGGTTCTTCCGCTTCCTTGAAGAGCGGGGGCTTAGTATCCAGAAAGTCCTTGAAATCACTATATTGATTGGGCTCTGGGCCCTGGCGGCCAGGACGAGCCTCCCGGTTAGCCAGCTGGCGCATAGCATCAGCCAACATGCGCTGCCCTTCGACCACTGTCTGCATCAATTCGGCCGGAGTAGGTGGTGGCGGAGGGGGTGGCTGTTCCTCATCCTCATTGCCACGACCCCGACGAAGATTGTACGACATCTGCAAAAGGCATAGCCGATGAGCATGACGATGTGGGAAACTTGTAGATGAATTATTGTAAATATGTCCAACTGACTTCATGAAATAGACTTCTCATAACAATTAAAGCACAATAATTCACCACAACCGCACAATCCATTCAAGCGGATCAATTGGCGCAATCATACGAGGGAATCCAACAAGGTGTACTTTGATAAAGGCTCACACACAAGGAGTACAGTAGTTACTGAACCGTTTACGTTAAAATCTACGTGATTTTTGATCTTTTGCCGGTACTTGGGTTCGATCTCAAGATTTTTAGTTGACTGTGAAAGGCTACTTCAAACTGACCACAAAGAGACTTCTCAATGAAGAGTTCCATGGTGGATCATGACTAGCCACCTCGATACCTGCGCGTGCCAAGCAGCACAGCCTTATGTCGCGCGCCATAGGAGGCTCTCGGTTTCGTCACGGCACCGAAGGGTGCTAATCGTGACACCATCATCGAACGCAACATAATAAGACATCAAGTCGTGATCGAAACTAACAGGTTCAAACTACATTCAGGAAACATACGGTCCAACCTTACATCCCAAAGTCGAGTTTATTACAAGGCCTCACTCCTTCACAGGGAGGGCCCAAAAGACGATCCTAACATTAAAGGCACGTGATGACTACTCTAAGCATCATCCTCCGAGTCGGTGTCATGGATCTCCCCGCCGTCCTCATCACTGACAGGCTCTAACTCCTCGTCTTCTTCTTCTTCTGGCTCTTCCTCTGGTGCTTCTGCAGGTGGGGTATCCTGTGGTCCATCAACCTCCACTTCATCATCATCCTCAGCCATGAAGATGCCTGATCCCATATCTTCATCTACATTGTTGTTCCGAGGCAGCAGGGGATTAAGCTCGTTATTCAGGCGATGCACTTCTTCATGAAGGTTGTCATTGTATCCTTCAGCATTTTCTAACTGCTGCTCGAGCTCAAACTGGCGAGCTCTCAGAACGTTCTCCTCGTGCCAGGCTTCATCCCTCTGTTCCATCACACGGACCAACATGCGTTGACAGTTGCGGTTTGCCACTGTCAACCTCTGGACTGCAAGCGTTTCTTGATCACGATCATGAATCACTTGTTCCAGTTGTTGCCGTGCTGCATCCCTAGCAGCCGTCACCTCTGCCAGCTCTACCCTCAGCCTTTCCACCTCAGTAGGCTCAGGGCGGGGCTCACGTGGTGCGAGCTGGTGACGCGGTGCCCTGCCCCCAGTGGACTTACGAGCGGTCCTCTTGGTACGTGCCATCTGTAGCAACAAGATAAGATACGACTTAAAGTGAGGATCATTTAGGGGATACGAAATTTACTTTAGTCGGGAGTACAGAACTTTTAAGGAGGGAGTAAATGATATGTAGGATATAATTAAACATGATGCATGCACGTTTCATACGTCCTCTCACCTTAGTAGAAACCTAGAGTTCTAACGCTAGGCGGTGGCATACATACGTTCTCTCATATAAGCGAAACTATCGGTCTACTCGTTACGCTGTTAGTGTACCTGCAGAAAACTTCATTGCAGCCCAACAATTCCCAATATAAGCACACAAGAAAGCAGTAATTTAAATACTTTCCATATATACATCCCCAAATGTATATACTTTAGTATCAAGCTACCCGATATAAAGGTTCCCACAATTAAGTGCTTTTACATAGTTACATGGTTTAAACATGTAAAGATGTAAGTCACCACAACTACTCTCCCCTAGACCGCCGGTTGGACGATCATGCTCTCACAACTCACACTTACCAGAGCGTCGAGGTAATTGATCCATACATTACCACCCAAGTGGATGGCATCCATACAATATCACGCCGTATGGACGACGAAATAAAAACAAACAAGGCCCCCAAGTTAGTCTTTACAATAAGCCACCTAAGAGTCCTTATTTGGGCTAAGGGATGTGATCACTGGCATACCTAAAAAATAATTTTTAGTGTTTTAACCCTTTTTCATAATCAAATATTTTTGTTTTTAAATACTCATATGATGTGTTTAATGTTGAATTATGCTCCGGTACCAGCTGTAACAGAACCGACCAAATTATAAGAGCACAAGTACGAAAACAAGCACCGAAGCGCTCAAATTTTCAAACTTGAGCCCATATAATCCCGGTAGTCAATCGAAATCACGAAGGATTTCAAACCAAACTGCTTACAACCAGGATCGCATCATTCAACATACAACATCATACGATACATTTCGCAAGTAGTTCTGAAATAAGTTTACACCACGGAGTAGCAATTATTACAAACCAAGTTTGAAAGTAGCGGAAGCATAACACACACATTAGTTAATTAATACTGCCAGTCTGGATGATCGACATCTCGCAAAAGCATGAGGAAAGTACATAAAGACGATCACGCCCTTGTGATCTAGTCATCATCACCCGCAGGGTGGAGACACGTCTTGCAGAATCCCTGATAAAGCATGTCATCTGCAACAGGAGGGAATAAACCCTGAGTACTGGAATGTACTCAGCTAGACTTACCCGTCGAAAACCAGAAATAAGGTGACACCAAGGATTATGCAAGGCTTACACAAGAGGCTAGCTGACACCACATTTTGCATAAAGGCATAAGTAGTTGAAACTCTTATAACCTGTACTAGCAGTTATTTTTAGCATTTACCTGTCATCTATCTTAGCACCTGTACTAAACATTCACTTGAGTATAATCAAACAACATTATTATTATATCCATAGCAGGTATATCATTGCGGCAACATCATATCATTTATTTAACCATCTGTTCATTTAATGAGATCTACGTTGCCGCTGCTCAAGTCAAGTGCTCACTAACCGGGAGCGACGGCGATTCGAATCGAATTCCTATCCAGCTGGAGGGGTATTTCTAACACTCACCGCGCAGGCCCCTGCCAGGGTCGCACAAGCCACCGTTTCATATGATTCAGGAATCGCGGGTCCGAATGATGTCGCGACCCCAAGGGCGACACTCTGCCAGGTGATAGGGACTCTAACCCCCCCTTGGTCTCACGCCAATGTCCCCAAGCACATCCTTTCTCTCCTCCAAGAAGCAACCTACCATTCGATTCCCGGCCTGAATCACATTACTCGGCTTCGCGGTCGGAACGACTTATCCGGCCAACTAAGTGTTAGACTGCGTTCAACATGACTCAAGGACGTACAGCGAATCGGTCCTTAAACGACTCAGACGGGCATAGCTCCACACCCAAGACGTGAAGTGTCTTGCGGCTGTACTATCGAACTCCCGCCCGGTCTCAATTTTATTTTTAAGCATGGTTCCATCCACGATAGCCATAAAGCCATTCGTGACTCCTTCCTACATCTCGCGGATGACCGGAAATCACCCGACTTCTACCGTACTAAGCAGGGCTAAGCATTGACACGTACCTAAACCTAATATAGGATTAAGTACGATATCTGGACAAGGACAGGTATAATGCAACAAGTGTTTTCATATAACTCCTACAACTTAATGCAGTAAACAATTAAAAGTACTCAAGATATATTTATAAAACGATGGGTTCAGCATGCACCGGGGCTTGCCTTTCAGAAAAGTCGAGGGCCGGTGGTCTGGACACTCAGGAAGGTCGTCTGCGGGCACTCCTTCGCCTGCTGGATCCTCGGGCTCCTGCTGCTCCTGGTCCTCCTCCGGAATCACAGGCTCGAATTCGAGGAGTGTTACCCCCTCCGGTGCACCTATTGCATGAATGCACAATAAATATAATGGATGCATAAATGGGTGCAACATGCTCGGAATGAAATGCATTTCAGAATAAAATACTATATTCAAGTTATTTTACTAGTACGTGCAAATCTCTTCTCCGGTGGAGAAGTACTTACCTAAGCTACTTAACCTAAGATAAAGCTGCTCATCCTCAGTTAAGGCCCTAACACCTAACAATTACAAAAGTAGCATGTCTTAGGATACCACACCATAACAATCAGCAAAACACCACAGTAAGCATTCTGGACAGCAGCTACTTGTTTTTATCACAACTGGAGATTTATAATTTCAAAAGATATGATCTAAGACAATCTGGAAAGCCTAAGAAATGTACTACAATTCATTTTCAGACCTCAACTCCAAACTCCTAAGTTTTCCATGTCAAACTTCACAAGTTCCAGAATCTGTCCTCTCCAAAACAGAGAGTAGCAGATTTTGAACTGCCACAATAAACAACAGTAACTCTCAAACTACTAAGCCAAATGCTTCCAAATTTTAACACAAGCTAGTTCATCACGTTTACTCCAACTTTGGTATTTACAGGTTGTCCAGCAACCAATTTTATCAAAGCCAAATTTAGAATTACTACTTAGCTGTCCAGAAAACCTAAATTACAAAGGTTAAATATTTATTGATGTGGCAAACATTCTCTAAAACCAAACTAATGCTACTACAAGTTCACAAATATCACAAAGACACCAGAAAGTAAGGTGTGCCCACCTAGAACATTTATTTAAACCCATTTCTTAATTTACTTAAGTAATTAAGTGGAATTTTAAACATAAATATAAACTGCTCCTAAAATTCTACAAAAATTACAGGGAACTCTCTGACCTAAAAAGAGACCACAGTAAAAATTTGAACAAGTTTTATTCACAGAAACTCCCTACACAAAATTCACAAGCTAATAAGGCTGATTTTTTGCATAATTAGAAAACCCTATTGAAAAGTGTCAAACAACAGATTTCATATTTTTCTTAGACACTTTAGGATACCAAGACATTCTCCAAAAAGTTATATGAACATTGCACATGTAGAAAAATTACAAAAATTCATTTAAGTATTTCCTAGAATCACAAGATAGCATTATAACTTGGAAATTAATTAAGCACTGATGCCCAAATTTTTACCAGAGCTAGGACTAGCATAGAGTAACCTACCCATCAAATTTTATGATTTATGGAAGACTACAGCTCAAGTTATAAATTTAACAAATTTGCATGCATTCCAAAACACATTTAAAGGATCTATTAATTTCTCCTAAAAATTAAACATCACATTCCAGATTTATATTTTTCTAAAATACTACACATCATGTGGACCCTAATAAAATTTATCTCATGATTTTTGGATCATTAAAACCCTAGATCTATATTTTTACAACTTGTACAAAAATCAGTGACAAAATAATAAAAATGAATTTCGTTTCAGACGAACTGGGCCGGCCCGGAAAACTCGGCCCACACTCGCGCGTGCACGGCCCGTTCAGCGCTCCCGCCCGCACGTGACACTGACAGGCGGGACCCGCCGTCAGAGAGAGAGAGACAGGGGCGCGGCGAACCGCGCGCTCCGGCGAGCTCAAGCTCGTCGGAGGGGAGCTCGCTCGGGAAACCAAGCACACCCTCGCGTTCTCCGTCACAAGGTGCTTCGATTCGTGCAAGAAGGAAGGCTCGGGTTGGAGTGGGAGGGGCTCGCCGTCGTGAGCGGCGGCCGGTGAGGGTCGGGTGGCGGTGTACTGCCGCCGGTGAGGCTGCACGGTCACATCTGAGCTCTGTACGAGCTTCACTGCAACTAGGCGGACTGATTGAGGTAGAGAAGGGAGATGGAGAGAGGCCCTAACCACCCCGGCCACGGAACGCCGTGATGCGGGACGGTGAGCGCGACGACTGTGGTCGTCGTGTTCCGCTCCGACGAGGTCACATTCCCCGGTAAGGTCTCGCCACAAGCATCCCCACAGATGACGGAGGTAAGAACGAGGTTCATGACAGGAGTAGAATGAGGGAGGGGAGCTGGCCACGGTGGACCGTGGCGGCGGCGATACTCCGGTGAGCTCCAGTGGAGAGAAAATCGACAATACCTCCTCACCTCTACGAAATGGATCAAGCACGATGTAGGGGAAAGGTCCGGGAGCCTAAGGCGGAGCTGTGGGTGAAGTTAGGTAGGCTATCGTGCGGTGGTGAGCTCGCCCGGCCGCGGCGGGGTCGGAGTGGCACTGCTCGTCGGACCAGAGAGCGAGGGAATGGAGGAGGGAGTGGCGTGAGTGCTGGGGATGGAGGTGTCGACTCCCACTTCACTCCCGCGCGTGAGCTCGCGACGTGGAGACGACAGCAGCACGCACGCGCCACGCGGCCACTGGACTCTGCCTGGGCGCCACGACGCGAGCCAGCTACCTGACGTCGTCGTTTTACTGAATGGAGGTTACCTCACTCGACTGACAGAGCAGTTTGGTCACCGATTAACTCCCAAACCAGTGAGAACCAGGCGTGGTTGATGTTGGCAATGTTGTAGAGCTACATGAGGACTTCAACATTGCCAATAGGGTCGTGAGCCAATTCGGCTTGGTTAGTGAGATACAACACTCCAAAGTGAGGCACCCAAAATCTGAAACCGAGTTTCAGTTAACTAACCGCCTGAAACCCATTTTTCCAGGCACCATATCTCCTAAACCATCTAGAACTAGGTGATGGTGATGTTGACAATGTTGTAGAGCTACATGTGACCTACAAGTTTGTCAATATGAGTGAAAGCTGGTTTGGCCTGGTTGGTGAGTTATAGGGTGTCAAAGTGGGGTACAGTGAAACGGTTTTCAGCTCAACACTTAGCAAAATTTGCTAAGTCCCCAAACAGCCCCTAATACTGACTTGTGGGCCATTTTTGAGCATGTTCAGGTCATTTTCATGAGATGGCCATATTAGAACTTTTGTTCCTCATGAAATTCTCTACAACTTTGCTTAAGAGCACTCCTCCATGCAAGATCTCTAAATTGGACTTTTTAATTGGTCAAACCAGAGCACTCTAGGGTCAAATGGTGGTCAAACTTCTCTTGGAGGGCAAATTCGAAATTTTGGTCAACATGAACTTTGTTCCAAATGTTACCCTAAGTATAACTAAGGTGTTGTAGGTCATGATTGGCTACCTTACCTTTTTGTTACATCAACTGTCAAGCACTTCATGAAATAAATCAAACTAACCCTAGAATAGTTACATGTGTTGCATCACATAAAATAACAATCAGGAATGATGCATGCTTATGTTTATGCCATGCAAATGCAATGCAATTATGGAGCTAAACACTTGAAGTGTTACAACAGAGGTGACCGGACGCGGTCACGGTTTGACCGGACGTGTCCGGTCAGGCGCGCGGGTGTAAGGGTTTCGCACCGGCGCATCCGGTTACTCACAGGACCAGCGCGTCCGGTCGGGCACCTAGAAGTGTAGTGCGTGGCGTAAAGGTGTTCAGACGCGCGGCGCGTCCGGTCACATGCGATCGGACGCGTCCGGTCGTTGAGGGAGCTTACTGGACTCCAACCGGACGCTGGCACTGTCGTGTCCGGTCGTAGTCTGGAGCGCGTCCGGTCGATGCTTCGCGGGCGTGCGGTGCTGTGCGATCGGCACATCCGGTCGGTTGAGCGGCGCGTCCGGGCGTTGCGTTTGACCGTTGGCGCACAGTGACCATTGGAGGATTGGGCGGCCGCGTTTGAATCTAAAGAACACGTGGACAGTGCAGGGGGATCGGACGCGGTTGAGCGCGTCCGGTCAGTTTCGACCAGCGCGTCCGGTCGTCCTGAAAAATGCCCAGTGAAGGGGTACAACGGCTCTATTTGTTTGGGATGCTTATAAATACTTGTTGGCTGGCCCTTGGGGAGGTCTCTTGTGATTTCTAACACTCTTGTGCATCCTTTGAACTAGAGCTTCTCCCTCCCACTCATCTCTCTTGCTTGATTGCAAATCAAAAGTGAGATTGAGTGATCCCAAAGTGCATTGCATAGCTTAAGGGCATCTAGTGGCACTTGTGGGTGGTTTAGCCAGTGGATTTCTTATTACTCTTGGAGAGTACCGCTCCTAGCCGGCTTGGAGATTGTTGGAGGCATTGGCAAGAGAAGGAGATTGTTCTTGGCCACCTCCGGTTGATTGTAAGAGGTTTTTGTGCTTTCCTCGGCGGAGCGCCAAAAGCAACTCTAGTGGATTGCGCGTGTCATTGAGTTACCTCACTTGAGAGTGGTGTCTTGCAGTGCCTTGCGGGGTGTGCCTTGAGGGGCAAGTGACTTGAGGGTCACACCGAGAAACCATCTAAGTGTTGGTCGACACAACCGGTGACGTAGCTTGTCGGTGCAAAAGTGAACACCGGGTGAACAAAAATATTGTATCTCTTGTCTCCCGGTGATTGGTCTTCATATTGTGTTGTTGTCAATATTAATTGATTGTATATCATCTTGGTGATTGGCAACATCTTCACTCCACTGTCGGTATAAGATTCACAATCCTCTCTCTTGATTTACATTTACTAGATTATCTTGTGTAGCCCTAGTGGTAGCCTTTGCTAGTAGTTATTAGCTTGTTCACTAGTGTAAGTTTAGTGACTTAGCCCTTGTGTGAACTAGAGATCATAATCTACTAGACTTGTGGATAAGAGGCTTGCATCACAACCGTAGGCTAAGCAAACCTCGCTTTACGCCGTTTGTTTTTCTAACAAGTTTGCTTAGTGGCTTGTGCAAGTTTTTTATAGGCTATTCACCCCCCTCTAGCCATCTAGGACCTTATAGTACCCCACCTCTACAACAAACCACATTGAGCAACACCTCTCACAGCTCACTCTCTAGTTGTTGTAGTTTTTACTTTTTAGTAGCTTTAGAGCAAGGCAAAGCTATCTTGGAGAGCTTGGCTCCTTGGAAGAAGAGACCTTCGGGTATGAATAGAAATATGGGTTCTTCCAAATTCACGCTCTCATCTTACATTTATAGTCATACTTATGCTAGAGTATAGTTATTGTGTTATGATCTTGATATATAAACTATTCTATAGTTTGTGTGTCATGAGAGTAGCATGCTTAACTTTATGCTCAAACACGCATTTAACTTATATGATCGGAATTAGAGCTAAGTTGAGGTGGTGGTTCATCGTGCCATTAGGTGTGCCCAAGTCCTTTACCTGTCGATCCGTAGGGTCAGGGACCCGAGGGATTTGGATAGTTTCTATATATGCAAGCGTGGTGCTTGGGTATTGTAACACCCTAGGTGTCAGCAACAACCTAAAACTTGGCATGTCATCATAATGCACTTTTTGATCATGTTTTAGTAGTTCACCTGGATGCATTCACTAAAAGAAAGTTTACTTTATAAATGTTATGCATGGTTGATGTTCTTGTTGAAACCAAAAACCCGATAAGGTTCACTTTTGGGACCTCATAATTTTTAATGGAACCTAAAGGTACTTGGTATTATGTCCTAACTAAGATGAAGTGAGAATTGTATACCTCACACTTGTGATTGTTGGTGGGACGTGAAAACAAGTTAAAAATAAAAGATGGAGCTTCAAGTTTGAATTTGAAACTTGCATTTCAATGGTTGACCATGAGGTCAACTAGTGAGGTCAAGAGTCAAACTCGACTTGAAGGTTCAAATGAAAAATGTTTTGAAATAATTTGATTCAAATTGGTGCCATGTTTGTAACCCAAAATGTGGTCAACATAGTGGTGTCATGTTTTGGATGAGTGTGCTTGCTAATCAAACTCACGAATTACTCATCAATTTACTAATACAAAGTAAATAAGCTAATTACTTTTGAAACCTACTAGTGAAACATGCATGTTTCAACTTTGAAACACGAGTGTTTCATTTGTAACCCTAGTCTACCCTTTCCTTTTTCTCTTGATTTGTCGAGTTTCTAGGTTTGGTCTCTTAAGCAAAGTTGCAGTGTAGGGCATGAGCAACAATTTTCCTAATTGGAGCATCTTCTAATTCTATCTCTATCTTGCTCTATTGGATGCAACAAGTGTTGTTGGTCTATGCAATAGACATGTTTCATCTATTTGTTTCAAACTCTACCTCCTTCATGTCTCTTTTGTTCCACCGTGCGGCCACCTCCTCCTTGCCGCTTACCGCTCGCCGTCACTGTTCATGTGTGTGAAGCCACATAGCAGCTGGCCACCGCCTTCGCAAGCAAGTGCTGGCCATCTCGAAGCCACCCATCATCCCTTCCTCTCCTACTTGAGTCACAGAGCATCCCTCTATTCTTCTCCTTCCGCCCGACGCCATCGCCACTGTGAGCCACTTGAGCTCCAATTCGCCCTCCACACCCCACCATTACCAAATTCAATTTGCCACCGTGTTCACATCATCAGAATGCATCGTTCAAGGCCGCTAGCACTGTTTCTCACCTGCCATATCATTCCTGCGCTGCTGTCTTCTCCAGCGCCGACCGGAGACGCCGCCGTGAGCACCCTCTCATGGCCAGGCCACCTCGGCTCCCCACCGCAACACCTGTCTCATGTTCTCTGCTCCTTTTAGCACCTTGATGCTCATTGTCCCTTTGGTTTCCATAGAGAGGGACCCGACGTGCCGAAATGGAGCCTTGCCACCGGAGAGCATCACCGTAGCCGCCATCTCTGACAACATCTGCTCTGCACCGTCGCTCGGGGTCAATCAACCATCGTTTCCTAACCAAGGTGAGCTAGTGAGTGCGATGGTGTAGCTAGTTTAGACGCTACCGCGCCCTATAGGCTGGAACGCCTTGTCGCCGTTGTGCACCGCTCGACCATGCCGCCATGGCCGCGGTGAGTGACCTTCGCGCTTCAATTCATTCGATTTACCCCTCAGACAAGTACGCGAGGTAGAGAAGAACGTTCTGACGCTCTTAGCAGCATTAGAGGCATGCTGTGGAGCAGAACCGACCTCGTCAGAGTTCCGCCAGGCCGCCATGCTTGCCAGAAAGGAGCTATGATGTTCTAGGTTGTTTGCTTCGCTAGGAGAGGGCATGGTGGAGCAGAAGGGAAAGGAATAGGGAGATAGCACGACCGGAGGAGCCACCATTCGGTGGAGCTGTCATCGCTGTCGTTGCCATGTCGCGGGAGCTGCGGGTGTGCTCACCACCGATCATCGAGGAAGGAAGTAGGGGTACCAGGGAGTGAGGAAGGGAGAGGCGATGACCGCTGCATCCTTGGCTTCGTTGGATTGTTCACCGATGGTGAACTCTTGGCGGTCGGAGTGCCCTCGCCATCGGAGGCGGGAGCAGAGGAAGGGGGGGAAGAAGAGAGCGAGCTGGGCTGGCTCGGTATGGGCCTTGGCTTTGGCCTGGGCCGGCTCGGGCCAGCAAAAGAGGAAAGGGAGAGGGAGAGGGAGTAGCTGGGCCGAGGCCGCAGCTAGGCCACCAGCGTTGCTGGATCAGGCCGAGAGAGAGGGAGACAGAGTAAAGAAGTTTTCTCCTTTTCTATTTTCTAAAAAGTAATTAAATGTTGAATCTTGTAAATTCCATAACTAAATAAATAAGGGTGCTAAAATTGTGAAACTTTATGAGTAAGCTATTATTGGTATGTTTAACATGGGAAAAATATAAATCTAGGAAAAACAGTAAGTTTTGAATGACTAAAAATTCCATACTTTAATTAAGAAATGCAACTTCCATGATTTTTATAGTTTAAAATATAACTCCAAAATTCATGAAAATTTAGGAGCAACTGTAATCTACTGTTGTGGAGCTACATAAAAAGTTTGGTACTGTTTTGAATTAAAATAATTGTTTCACTTAAGAAGGCTTGATTTATGAATTAATAAAATATTGAAAATGATTTCAAAGATATTATTAAGATGATGATGTGTATTTTGGATTGATTGTGGACCTTGGAATACTTTACCCTACTATTCCAAGGCAATGGAAATTGAGTGATTAGATGTATGTTTCTTCAGGATAGTCTCTACTTGCTTAAGATAATAACTACCTTTTAATTTTAAGATGTTATTAATTATTTTAAAAGGAGTAATTAACTTGCTCATGATAATTGGAGGATAGATGTCGATGAACCTGTTCGACTCTTAGATGCAACCTCTTGGGTAAAAAGGAAAATGTTTTATGATAACTGCTTGCAACTGTACCATGAAGGAAAGTTGTACTCAAGTAGATAACTAATGTTTATCCTTTCTAAATGTCCCTTTTGTGTTATGCCATGTTAGCATCATCCTTAAGCATGCATCCTTTTAACGTATAGTGAACGAAAGCGAAGACCCGTTAGTTGTGCAGACCTCTGAGGCGGGTGTTCACTCAGAGGGTGTTGAGTTGGAGAGTGGGGTTAATCTTGAAACCGCTGACAACCCCAACACTGCAAGCAAGCTCCAGAACATAAACCATTCCTTGAGTTTTATAAAATGTTTATCACATAAGTCTTATGAATGTGCATTTAAGTATCAGGAGTTGTATGATAAACTTTGCTACATGACTACCTTGTTTGTCCTTACTTACCCATGGTACCTATGTTTAAGTAATATTTGTTAAAATGCTTAGCATTGCTTAGATATAAATGCTAGAGATAGGTTTTGCTAAAGTTAAAGATGAACCTAAAGTATGAGGATTATCCTATTTTATAAATCTAGACCGAGCAGAATCTTGGCTTGTGCCCAGTATGGATCTGGACATAGTGACCTCGCCTATGTCGATCAAGGACCGATCATTGTAGAGCTGTCTGTGATCGTGACTTGCAGTACTGGCCACATATTCTGGTAAGCCCAACATCTAGGCTATTCTTCTGTGGGAAATGATAACCGCACACTGGGAGTGGAGAGATGGCGAGAGTATTGTGTACCCATGCTTGTGAATGTGTCAGGCTTGAATGATTCCAAGAGGTGGGATACTGGCTCTCAGGTAGCGCTAGACCGATTCCTGTATAGGAGGATCCAAGTGAGGGTTGATGTATGTAGGCACGGGTCCGGACCCAAGCCTACATATGTCGTGTGGCAAGAAAAGCCTAGCTGGGCCAACCTGATTCGAATCACCATTGCTTCTTGATGAAGAAGACTCGATCAATTGTGCTACATCGTAGTTAATCAACGGGAAGTTTAGTGTTGAGATCATATTGTGATGGTTTATAAGAAGTGATTGGACTTTAGAATAGATGCTAATAGTAGTTCTTAATATTAATTGGAAGTATAAAATTTGGAAAGTAAGGATCCACTTTAGCGCAGTTTTCTGCAAAAGTGTTCTTGATCTTGCTACAAACTCACCTTGATTCCTCTTATCTTGCATATCCTTGAAATCTTTCCTATTCGTCAGTTAAGTCTTGTTGAGTACCCTCAAGTACTCAGGGTTTGTTAAACCCTTGTTGTAGGTGAACAACATGAGCAGGCTAGCACTAGCCTCTACTATATGTTGGTTCCTAAGGAAGAGTCCTAGCAGTGGGAGTGTTGAAGTGCACCCTTGGGCAGGGTGAAGTTCTTTTGGTGATGTAATATAAGTACCTCTTTTGCTACCCACTGCCTGTATGGCAAAACTATGGTTTGTAAAAATAATGGTTTGTAAGAACTTAATGCTGGCTTGTAAACTTATGTTATTGTAAGACTTTCACTATACTTTGATGTAATAAAATGGTATATTATGTATCACTATTGTAATCTTGCAATGCTATTGTAATGGATCCTGCTCAAAAGATGAAACGTGGATGATTCGGGTTTCCCGAGGACACCCGATAGACTTTCAGAGTTGTAGGGCACTCATGTGCGGCTATCAAAAGTCTGAAATACAATGGTAGGCTCAAGTGGGCAATATGACTCAGGAGGTTCTGCCACAACTGGTATCAGAGCATGATATTACAGAAGTATTATTGTGTTACCTAACTAACCTTCAAAATAAACCAAACAAATTAATTTTAAGACTATTTGGAGTCCAAATTTCTATCTAACTTAACCTTATTCTTTCTTAGGATGCTGTCACGCGATCTACCTTTTCTCATGACTCGAGCTGAAGGAACATAAGGTTTTCTCGCCTTACTACGAGAGATGATGTGGCGTGCCAACTTCTCTTACGAGCCAGAATATTTCCTCTACTCTGTGGAGATAGGTCACTGTCTAGTAGAAACTCATGCTTATGTTCTTCTTCATCCCTGTATTATGGAAGGTCCCACAGAAAGATCCCATCATTTTTCTAGTGTTGGAAGTTCTCTTGAAAGTGCCATCCAAATTTGCGCTTACAATGCTATCAGTTGTCTTCGTAGCAGATATTCTAAGCTTAACAGTTCTTATTCCTTTGCTTATTTCCTATTCCATGTACAACCTGGTACAAATGCAGAGCTTTATCCACATCCTAATTATGAGGATGATCTTCATAGCATTAGAATGTCTGAGCTTACCCGAGCTTTAGATATTGCCTTCCTTTGTTATGCCTCTGAGTTGAACTCATCCCTTAGACGCTTAGGAATCTTGATGGCTCGCTTAGAAAATCTACATATGCGCCACCACATTCCATACATAGAAACTAGAGCTCTCCAGCATGTTCATCCTTCTGATCTTCTGCCTGCCAAACATCTACATACTACTATCAGAGGAGTTCAATACGCACCTCTTCCCCATTTTAACAGTCATATGCCTTTCATTGAGTTAAGGCAGGTCATGGGAGAATCGTCAAGCCTTACTCATCTAGAAGCACCAGGAGACATTGGACATCCTACCTTCTATTGGGGTCATACTGCTTTTCCTCATCGTCATTTTGCATGTGTCCCGTACCACCATGAGGGTGGCGGGTATACTTAGACTATAGGAGTGTAGAGTTATGTATCAGTGGGATCAGCATGTATTATATTGCCCTATGTTGTAAAAACCTTTAAGTGTGTTTTGTTTTGTTACTCCTTATGTAAAAAGGTTGTTTTAATAAAGGTTGTATAATTAGGATTATGTATCGTAAGATCGTTCATGCATCATGTCATTACAACTTTTTAATATCTTCGAGCTTACTTTTAATGTTTGGGGTTGAGTAAGTTGTCCATCCTGTTCTTGCTACCTGTTTTACATGTATTTGTATCCTGTTATGGAATCCGGTTGTAAGAAGTCGCTAATTCCCCACAGCATGAGGACCCGTTCTGGAGCCACTAAGGATACCCCTAGCTCTTCCTGTGGTCGTCAACCCACGCCACCACCACCTTACCCACCACCAGCACCTACTTTAGCGGATGCTATCGCTAGCTTGATCAACATCAGTGCTGACAATGCCGATCTTCTGCAAGCCATAGCACAAGATCGTATTCCTGCCCAGCAGGATAACCGCAATCCACCAGGGAATAACAACTATGCTGATTTTCTGAAAACCCAACCTCTAGTTTTTCTAAAAGCTGATGAGCCACTTGAGGCAGATGACTGGATCCAGACTATAGAGCAAAATCTTGACTTGATTCGCTGCATAGATGCCCAGAAAACCTAGTATGCTGCACAACAACTCTAGGGCCCTGCCGGCGCTTGGTGGTCCAACTTTCGTGCAACTCAGCTAGTCAGAGATCAAATCCCATGGGTTGTGTTCCATGAGGCCTTTCGTGCACATAACATTCCCAAGGGGCTAATGAAAATAAAACTTGAACAGTTCATCAAACTACAACAGAAGGGTTGTCTATACAGGAGTATCTTGCTCAATTCAACCATCTATCTCAGTATGCCTCAGAGCAGGTCAGAACGGATGAGCTGAAAAAGAGTTGGTATGTGCGTGGTCTTGATAACAAGTTTGTAAAGATGTTAGCTACTATCCTAGATGCAACCTTTCATGAGATAGTCAATGCCACCATCACTTTTGAGGAAGCTTAGCACCTATCGGATTCTCTGGTGGTAGTAATCAATGGCGGAGGTTCAAGTTCCAACCTATTTATCGTCCTCCTTATCGTCACCTCAGCAACAAGGCCAACAACAGCCGTATGTCTGACCTGTTGAAAACCCCATCAATCCACATCAGCCGAATGATACTGGTGTTTGTCCTAATAACCCACCCAACCAGGCTAAACTTCCATGTTACAATTATGGAAAAATGGGACATTTCTCTCGTGAATGTCAACTTCCAAAGCAGAACAAGAGTCCAAGAACCCCAGTGAATCAATAGTATAATGTTCAACAGCAGTTTGGTCAACAGGGTGGTCAGAAGAAAGGAACTGGACCTAGAATGGCTAGAGTGCATTTTATTCAAGGTGAAACTTTTCTAGATGGAGAACCCGTCGTCTTGGGTACGTATTTTAATCTCATCAACTGCAATTACCATATTGATATCAAGTGCATGACATGAGATCAACCAAGGGTACAGAGGTTATGAAGGAAAAGTTTGGGAAAAACATGGAAAAATAGCTAGATTCTTTTGAATTCTCGCTAAGTTATTACTTTTCGATAGTAGTAACTTTTCTATGGAGAAATGGTTTAAATAAAATCCACTCTGTCTTATTATTTTATGGAAACAATCTAGTAATGATTAGCTTGACACATTTCCTTTTCCATTACTAAACCCTAGGCTTTAGGAGTTTTATAATCTCGGGATGAGATTTCTGTAAGTGGGGAAGAGCTATAACACCCTAGGTGTTAAGCAACAACCTAAAACTTGGCATGTCATCATAATGCATTTTTTCATCATGTTTTAGTAGTTCACCTGGATGCATTCACTAAAAGAAAGTTTACTTTATAAATGTTATGCATGGTTGATGTTCGTGTTGAAACCAAAAACCCGATAAGGTTCACTTTTGGGACCTCATAATTTTTAATGGAACCTAAAGGTACTTGGTATTATGTCCTAACTAAGATGAAGTGAGAATTGTATACCTCACACTTGTGATTGTTGGTGGGACGTGAAAACAAGTTAAAAATAAAAGATGGAGCTTCAAGTTTGAATTTGAAACTTGCATTTCAATGGTTGACCATGAGGTCAACTAGTGAGGTCAAGAGTCAAACTCGACTTGAAGGTTCAAATGAAAAATGTTTTGAAATAATTTGATTCAAATTGGTGCCATGTTTGTAACCCAAAATGTGGTCAACATAGTGGTGTCATGTTTTGGATGAGTGTGCTTGCTAATCAAACTCACGAATTACTCATCAATTTACTAATACAAAGTAAATAAGCTAATTACTTTTGAAACCTACTAGTGAAACATGCATGTTTCAACTTTGAAACACGAGTGTTTCATTTGTAACCCTAGTCTACCCTTTCCTTTTTCTCTTGATCTGTCGAGTTTCTGGGCTTGGTCTCTTAAGCAAAGTTGCAGTGTAGGGCATGAGCAACAATTTTCCTAATTGGAGCATCTTCTAATTCTATCTCTATCTTGCTCTATTGGATGCAACAAGTGATGTTGGTCTATGCAACATACATGTTTCATCTATTTGTTTCAAACTCCACCTCCTTCGTGTCTCTCTAGTTTGACCGCGTGGCCACCTCCTCCTTGCCGCTCACCGCTCGGCCGTCACCGTCCACGCACGTGAAGCCACGTAGTAGCTGGCCACCACCTTCGCAAGCAAGTGCTGGCCATCTCGAAGCCGCCTGTCATCCCTTCCTCTCCTACTTGAGTCACATAGCATCCCTCCGTTCTTCTCCTTCCGCCCGGCGCCATCGCCACCATGAGCCACTCAAGCTCCAATTCGCCCTCCACACCCCACCATTACCAAATTCAATTAGCCACCACGTTCACATCATCACAACGCATCGTTCATGGCCGCTAGCTCTGTTTCTCATTGGCCATATCACTCCCGCGCTGCTGTCTTCTCTAGGGCCGACCGGAGACGCCGCCGTGAGCGCCCTCTCATGGCTAGGCAACCTCGGCTCCCCTCGGTGCCACCTGTCTCGTGTTCTCTGCTCCTTTTAGCGCCTTGATGCTCATCATCCCTTTGGTTTCCGCAGAGAGGGACCTGATGTGCCGGAACGGAGCCTTGCCACCGGAGAGCATCACCGTAGCCACCATCTCCGACGACATCTGCTCTGCACCGCCGCTTAGGGTCAATCAACCATCATTTCCTAACCAAGGTGAGCTAGTGGGTGTGATGGTGTAGCTAGTTTAGACGCTACCGCGCCCTATAGGCCAGAACGCCTTGTCACCGTCGTGCACCGCTCGGCCATGCCGCCATGGCCGCAGTGAGTGACCTTCACGCTTGAATTCATCCGATTTACCCCTCAGACGGGTACGCGAGGTAGAGAAGAACGTTCTAACGCTCTTAGCAGCATCGGAGGCATGCTCTGGAGCGGAATCGACCTCGTCGGAGTTCCACCAGGCCACCAAGCTCACTAGTAAGGAGTTGTGATGTTCTAGGTTGTTTGGTTCGCTGGGAGAGGGCATGGTGGAGCAGAAGGGAAAGGAATAGGGAGATAGCACGACCGGAGGAGCCACCGTTTGGTGGAGCTGTCATCACCGTCGTTGCCACGCAGCAGGAGCTGCGGTTGCGCACACCACCGGTCATCGAAGAAGGAAGTAGGTGTACCAAGGAGTGCGGAATGGAGAGGCGATGACCGCTGCATCCTTGGCTTCGTTGGATTGTTCACCGATGGTGAACTCTGGCCTGCCAGAGTGCCCTCACCATCGGAGGCAGGAGCAGAGGAAGGGTGGAAGAAGAGAGCGAGCTAGGCTGGCTCGGTTGGGGCCTTGGCTTCGGCCGGCTCGGGCCAGCAGAAGAGGAAAGGGAGAGGGAGAGGGAGTAGCTTGGCCGAGGCCGTAACTAGGCCGCCAGTGTTGCTGGATCGGGCCGAGAGAGAGGGAGAGAGAGTAAAGATGTTTTCTCCTTTTCTATTTTCTAAAAAGTAATTAAATGTTGAATCTTGTAAATTCCATAACTAAATAAATAATGGTGCTAAAATTGTGAAACTTTCTGAGTAAGCTATTCTTGGTAGATTTAACATGGGAAAAATATAAATCTAGGAAAAACAATAAGTTTTGAATGACTAAAATTCCATACTTTAATTAAGAAATACAAATTCCATGATTTTTATAGTTTAAAATATAACTCCAAAATTCATGAAAATTTAGGAGCAACTTTAATCTACTGTTGTGGAGCTACAAAAAAAAGTTTGGTACTGTTTGAGTTATAATAATTCTTTCACTTAAGAAGGCTTGATTTATGAATTAATAAAATATTGAAAATGATTTCAAAGATATTATTAAGATGATGATGTGTATTTTGGATTGATTGTGGACCTTGGAATACTTTACCCTACTGTTCCAAGGCAATGGAAATTGAGTAATTAGATATATGTTTCTTCATGATAGTCTCTACTTGCTTAAGATAATAACTACCTTTTAATTTTGAGATGTTATTAGTTATTTTAAAAGGAGTAATTAACTTGCTCATGATAATTGGAGGATAGATGTTGATGAACCTGTTTGACTCTTAGATGCAACCTCTTGGGATACTGGCTCTCGGGTAGCGCTAGACCGATTCCTGTATAGGAGGATCTGAGTGAGGGTTGATGTATGTAGGCACGGGTCCAGACCCAAGCCTACATATGTCGTGTGGTAAGGAAACCCTAGCTGGGCCAAACCAATTCGAATCGTCGTTGCTTCTCAGTGAAGAAGACTCGATCAACTATGCTACATCGGAGTTAATCAACGAGAACTTTAGTGATGAGATCATATTGTGATGGTTTATAAGAAGTGATTGGACTTTAGAATAGATGCTAATAATAGTTCTTAATATTAATTGGAAGTATAAAATTTGGAAAGTAAGGATCCACTTTAGTGCAATTTTCCGCAAAAGTGTTCTTGATCTTGCTACAGACTCACCTTAATTCCCCTTACCTTGCATATCCTTGGAATCTTTCCTATTCATCGGTTAAGTCTTGTTGAGTACCCTCAAGTACTCAGGGTTTGTTAAACCCTTGTTGCAGGTGAACAACATGAGCAGGCTAGCACTAGCCTCTGCTATATGTTGGTTCCTGAGGAAGAGTCCCAACGGTGAGAGTGTTGAAGTGCACGCTTGGGCAGGGTGAAGTTCTTTTGGTGATGTAATATAAGTATCTCTTTTGCTATCCAATGCCTGTATGGCAAAACTATAGTTTGTAATAATAATGGTTTGTAAGAACTTAATGCTGGCTTGTAAACTTATGTTATTGTAAGACTTCCGCTATACTCTGATGTAATGAAATTGTATATTATGTATCACTGTTGTAATCCTCCAATGCTACTGTAATGGATCCTGCTCGAAAGACAAAACGTGGATGATTCGGGTTTCCCGAGGACACCCGATAGACTTTCAGAGTTGTAGGGCACTCATGTGCGGCTATCAAAAGTCTGAAAGACAATGGTAGGAATAAGTGGGCCATATGACTCAGGAGGTTTTGCCATAGGTATGGACAGATAGGTGAATGCATTGTCCCTTTCCACCGTTGAGGTGGTAGGTGGCAGGTGGTGACAGCCCTATCCATCTCTTGTAATCCCTCACGTTCGACTAGGGTATAGGAGTCTAAAATATCACATGAGGTTGCTAGCAGACTAGTACTCGGTGGCCTGCTAACCTGTTCATACTTAGCCCTAATACTAATTATGTAATTTGTATGATCATTAACTAATATTTGTATGACTATACTAGACCAATGCATGGTGAACTTAGGATTATTCTTTTTATTCTTTCTCTTTACTTTATCCTTTGAGGAATGCTAAATGTGTGTCCACTATCTTGAAATCATCGTTTTACCCCTGCTATAAACATTGGTGTACTTGCAAGCATATTATTCATGTTCATATCTATACTAGACTCTTAATTAAATGCCTTCCTTTGGGAAAATATAAATAATGATATCCTAAATACTTCTAGGAGAAATGCTACAATGATATCTCCGTGCGCTTGCAGATAAATATCTAAAATTGTTAATGAATTATCAAGGCTATTACTTAGTGACATTGCTGATCATTAGTGATGTTGCTAAGTAATACCAACAAGGTACTTCTTACACCGTTGTGGGGATACAAACCTAGTAACGATGCTCGGACTTGCTAATCAGTATTTCTAGCGCCATTGCGAGGGATGGATTATAACTCCATTCTTAGTGGTGACGCTAAGAAACGACAACAATGTATCTAACTATGTAATAACTATCTATGTAATAACTAGATACAAAAAATAATTAACTAACTACCTAAGTTTCCATCTACGTATCTAAACATCTTTGTAAATATCTGTCTATAAAAATCACTAACAAACACACTAACTAACTATTGTTAACTATGAACTTATTTACCAATTTAAATGAACAAAGTAACTTACATTAATGTGCAATCGTTGGCGTGGAAGTGCAACCGGTGAAGTGGCACAGCAGGCCGCCGAGGGCCTTTGGCATGCCTCGGCCAGAGCTTTCAAGTGTGGCAGTGGCGCTGGAACCATGGGCAGGGGTAGGGGCAGGAGGCTGCCATCAGCCAAAAGACGCAAGCAGCCAGCCCCTAGCCAACAGCGGGGGCGGGGGGGGGGGGCACAACGGGACAGTGGGCGATGGCCAAGGCCGGGTCACGGTGGGCGAGGTAGAGCACGGCCGACGTGCCTGGGCAGGGCACAGCGTGGTGCGATGGGCACGGCAGGGTGGGTGGGCCGGGCCATGACACGGTGGGGCATGGTGAGCACGTTGGAGCAGCGTTGGTGTCGAGTAGGCTCGAGACGGGTGAGAAAGAGGGAGAACAGGAGAGAAAGGGAAGGGAGCCCACATGTAAGGCAAGAATGGCGCCAAAGATCTAGGCACCGAGCTTGGCGCCAAGATCCTTGACACCAAGCTTAGTGCCAAGATCTATGGCTCCGAGATGGCCGCTAGGTCACCGCCACATCGCCAGCCACACCAATGCCATCTGGTGACCAAGGTGCTAGAGTAATTGGCATCGACACGTGTTAGCATGGTGCCAATTATCATGGCGCCGAGGCCAGGAGCGTAGTTGTGAAAACCTTTCAAAAAAGGGACAAAAACAAAAAAATTGGCCCTTAGTAGCACCCTCACCCGCTCACGGACACAAGTGCGCTTTGCTTGGCCCTCGCATTCTAAGCTACCACAGTGGGCCATGGGCAAGCCATGGTAAGGACCGAATGGAGAGGAGAGAGGTTATAAAACTAAACAGATAGAGAATTCAATTATTTTTGGTGCATGTAGAAAATAACTTTTTTGACCCCCACAAAGTATGCAAACTCACTCTTATGAAGGTACGCATGCAACCCTACACCTATGAGCTCCTTCGAATACAGGGCTCACAAATCCTCAAGATTGATGAAACCATAGGCACCTTGCTAGGTGATACATTTTTGACATGCAGTTTCTACTACTATGCAAATTGTACCATAGTTTTAGGGTAGAGACTACCCTTAGAGGATCTTCAATAGTCTTAAACTCACTCTCTAAATGAGAATTTGGAAAAGCCATTTGGATAACAATCGTTCTCTATATCTTTTTCACCCTGTAATGATTTCTCAATATCTTGTGCACACTTTAAAGAGCCAGCTGCACTTTCTATTTTTAGCTAGCGAAAAACCAAGAATAAAGGATGACAATCTTTAAACATCTAATTGAAGAAGTTGTTGGAGAGCTTTTATTCACCAACATTCCTATCAATACGAAAGGATATGAGAGACTCTTTGAGTTACTTTTAGTGTTTGTTTGGTTTGGGGACTAGCTAGGTTGGGATGATCTTGTCCTTCTTTTTAGGCGTGGAGCCATTGCTTAATGGGATGAGATTATTATAGTGTTTTGTTTGGTAGGACCAACAACAAAGCATTGATTGGATGGACAAGCTAGATGTTGTTTGATGTCGTCAAACCAGAACCCACTTATCTCCTTGTCTTCTTCCTTTCTTCTCTTCTCATGCAATCCCGCATCACCGTGCCAACTTGGTTGACTCACCAACGGAGTTGCGCTCCATCCCACAACTGCCTGCCCTGCCCTGCATACAAACAAAGTTTTCCACACTGGCCTGCGCGGCCTCATAGGCATCTTCCCACCCACTAGCACCCGCATCATTGACCCTCGCGGCCTCAAAGACGCCACACAAACACTGTCAATTAGGGAGTCGTCCATCCCCTCAATTTCTAGGGATAGTAGCAACTGGCATTTATAGGGTATATTACCCTTAGGACCATCAAGTCCCCTATCGCCCCTAAACCAAACACTACAAAAAAGATAGGCTAGCCCCATCCCATCTCCTGTTGTACCTTCAACCAAACACACCCTAAAATAGTAGTCACCACCAACTAATGGTCTAACTCCATCACCAGTGAGCGAGCCATCCCTTCATCACAAGAAGCAAGGGCATATCTTGCTAGGTTCTCTATTAGTTCATTCTATGGCCCTCTAAGGCCATTGAGCGGTTGGGTTCTCTCCCGATTGAGGACCTTGTTGACCAACATCCCATGTTATTTCTACCATAGTACCGAAAGAACTTTGGCTAGTAGTAGAAATATAACCACAATTTAGATACTACTTTACAGACCATGTGGGTGTCCCGAGTTGTGGCTCTGCATTACATCTAGGCAAAATGCAGGTAGTCTTTTTTTGGAGGGGGCAAAATGTAGGTAGTCAATGAGGAAATACTATGATTGCTTACTAAGGTCTTGTTTGGTTACATCATTGTAAATGTAAACATAAAGGGTAATATAAAGCATCATAAATGGGAACAAATCAAACAAACGTAAAGGGTAATATAAAGCATCATAAATGGGAACAAATCAAACACATATTGATTTTTCTTGTTTTCAGTCTATAAATGAATGGGATAAATATCGATATGGGTAGAACTTGTCTTATGGCCATTGTGTTGGTAGCACCACGCCATGCTACTCCACTAGAACTCGCAACATGGTGTAATTGATGCAGTACAGGGTGACACCGCGTCTAGCTGCATGTGTTAGATAGGGCTAATGATCAAAATGCCATCCATAAGATGTTGTAAGGAAAATGGACCCGATGGGCCATTAAGTTTGATTTTGGTGTTCAATGAGCAATATGACCATTTAGACTAACGTTGTTTACTAGTATACAAGGTATAGTTCAAATGGATGCAAGTTGGACTTGGACTTAGGCAAAGTGGTGATCCGGATGATCAACATCTAAAGCAAGACATTTGTCACACCCCAAAATTTTTAATTTTGGGTTATGCTTAGAAAACACTAAATAAAATAAATGATTTCAATATCTGAATAAATTTATTAGATAAGCTAAGTGGCTGCTAATTTAAATATAGAAAATTGTGGTTTTAAACTTTTTCATATTAATTTGATAATGTGGTGTTTGTTTGATGCTTGTCTTTGGTGTTGGTGAGTGCTATTATTTTTAAAATACCATAGGACGACGTTTACTTCTCATCGGAAAACTTTTTGGTATTTTCTAGATTTAAAATTTCAATTTTTATGAGCTTAATCTTTTTCCTTGATCTCTTCATCGATCTTTTCATGAGCCCAAACCTATTTAGTTGAGTTCCTTATCTTTCCAAGAGTCTCCAGGATTTTTCCCGTTATTTTTCTGAGCTCCGGGCTATTTTTCATGGTGAAAAAGGTAATTTTAGATTTTCTAGAATTATTTTATTCGTGGAATTAAAATAATCCCGAAATTAAGAAATTCTGAAAAGTTTCCAAACCCTGCAACTATATATATGTCGGCGTAGCCCTCGACGCCCTGGTTTCGGAAGTACAACCCTTATCACGAGCCGCCGTTCGTAGCTCTCTCCACCCCTCGCCGAAGTTCTTCATCTACAGCTTGCGTTCCGGCGAACTTCCGACGAAAGTTCGGCGAGCTTTTTCGGTCACCTCGGACATCTTCGGCGAATTTCGCTTCCACTCTGAGGTTTGTCTCGTCGTCCTCTTCACCGGCACATCTTTATTTTCACGAATCCATCGTCCGTTCGTCGTTTCCCTAAAACATCTCTCTTTTCCGGCGAGGTGCTTCCATGGCCAGGCCTTCCTCCTACACACGTACAGCAGCAGGCCATGGGCGCCGAGCCAGCCCAGCCCTGCGCCGCGCGGATCCGCACCTCCGCTCCGTGCCTCCGGCTGGCCGGCCGACCGAGACCCCTCCCTTCCCCATGACGAGCAGTAGTCTTTCATCTCCATGCGTACGTGAACAAGATGGCAAGGTAGAAAATGACATATTTACAGTTTTGTCATCCACCATTTTTCCTCTGTCGTTTATTAGTTTTACGTCCGATTTGAGTAGTTCTTGTCGCGTTAGGTTCATGTAGTCGCGCACTACGTGATAGTACGAACGTTGGTCATGTCTCACAATTATAAATTTATTGATTTAGAAACTTTTTGATTAATAATTATTTAATCGTTGTTAATTAGAAAATAACTAAGGGTTGCAATTCTATTCGCGTCGTGTCGTGTTTGTGTTAACGTAAACTATGTATTAGTAACGATGTTTATCATGTCACTTGATTATGAATTTATTAATTTAAATAGTAATTAGATTAATATATTTATTTAATAGCTTTCCAATTAAAAGAAATCCCGGTTTAAATTCGTTCTTGTTGTTTTGCAATAGTGTCGATCGAAGTTATGTGTTAGCAACGCTGTTTTTCATGTCCGACGTTTATGAATATAATTAATTTGATTAATGTTTAGTTAGCGAGTGCTCTCTTTAATTAATTAAAAACTAATTTAGGTTTAACTCGATTAATATTAGATGGTTCTTGATTATAATTTGTTTAGTTTAAATATAAAACATGAGATGATTCGGTTAGTGCTTGTATATGTGTCAGGTTATAAAAATTATAAATATTTGATTAGAATAATTAATGTTTATTCCATGCTCCTTTAAATTTAAAATGACATAGGTTCATGTGTCGACACTTTCTTAAAATGTTAACTCGATTAATATTCACATTAATGTGTTTTTTTTATAAATTGTTTAGTAGATGCAAATCATGGCTACCCAGTTTGTACAATAGCAGAGCAGCCATGCGTGTCCATTGAACTCTTGTTAGCATGATGACATCATCTCGACATCACCCACACTTTATTGCAGTTTTCCTTTAGAAAAACAAATCCCAAAATACAATAGAAATACGTATACACATACAATCTTGTTTAGACCATATCTTCCACGTTTTAACTTCGATTTGACCCGTTCAAGTTGCGTTAGGTTTGTATTTACGAGCTCTACATGTTAGTGTTATTATACAGTAGGTTTGGAAATTTTAATTTTCGAGTTTATATTAAAGTAATTATTTATCTATAGGAAATCTTAGAAAATTCATAACTTTCACGTTTTAAATCCGAATTTCGTGATCTTTACATCTGTGTGATCGTAGTAACATGTGTAAGAGTTTTACAAACTTTTTATACTATTTTTGCTAATGTTGGTGTACTATTTTAATTATGTCTCTTTGTTCGCTTCATGTATGATTGCTCGGATGATTATGTGTTGATGCTTGGTGATCGAGTATAGACGGTGAGCAGTTTCTTGACGATCAGGAGTATTATTTTGAGCCAGGCTAGCAGTATCATCAGGATAGCTTTGATCAAAGCAAGTATAGCATGGGACCATCCTTGTTGTTCTATTCACTGAAATTATCATGCATATGCATGTGTCCTCCTTGACAATCATAGAGATTATAACTTAGCTATTGATATCTTGATTCCTTATTACCTATGGGTTGTGCATTTGGGTAGCTATTGCTAGTGCTTAATTATGAATAATGATCTTGTAATTTGATTAATGGATTAAGCGACCAACCATAAAGATGATTTTATTACTGTTGAAAGGGGCTAGAGCAAGGGGTTATATTGTTGCTCTAGTTACTCTCCGTAAGGACTTACCTGTAAGTGATAACCGAGACATACAGTATAGCTATGAGGGCTATATGGCTCTAGCTCTAGTTGTTCAAGGGACCTTTTCTAGCTTGTTAGTGGTTACCTTAAATAGCGTAAGAATGGCTTGACACGTTAGGTGTAGGACAACCTCTAGTCTATGAGTATAGCCGAGAAGAAATTGTGCTATTTGAATAGAGGGGTTTCTACATCTGCCTGCCGAGTGAATCTAATGGCCCTAACTTGTTAGACGAACTTTTGAATGGCTTTATATGATTTTCGGTGTTTTGGGACTAGCTATCCCATGCATTTGGAAATTATGACTCACAGTGAAAGTGTACACCTCTGCGCAGAGTTAAAAACTGGTATACTAGCCGTGCTCACGGATACGAGCGGCCTTAGGGATTCTTACAGAATAGTTGATCACCATTGTTATATCATGCTTAATTACTGTTGTTATTATTATGCTCATGTTAATGCTATTCATTATCCTTATTACAATTGATCATTGATTCATTAATGGGAAGTGGATTATCTTGATGCTACTCAATTGCTAATTATATGATGATTAAAAGCTAAACGCAGTCAAATAGTGTCTAGCCTTTTGTGCCTCATGAACCCTGTGTTATACTTGTTGAGTTTGACATGGACTCACTCTTGCTATTTCCCCCACACCTCAGTGTGTAGTGAGGTGCTGCTCAGAAGAAGGATAAAGATGTAGTGGAGTTTTCAAAAGTCTTTTAGAAGTGTTTGGCATACGGAGCCACCAGTCAGCCGTCCCTGAGAGGAATGGAGCCTGAAGTTTAGTCATCGTTTCACGATACTCTGATGTAAGTATTATTATAGCTATGTGTACGTTAAATAAATAACATTGTTTCTAATACTTTTTCATTCTGATGTATGTGTGGACTTCCTGGGCACACATATGGCTGACCTAGTTGAAAGCCCAAGTTTGGTTTTGGTAATTAATGACACCAAGTTGCTAATGCCATGTGCTAAGTGTTTTGAGTTAGGCATAAGCAACACATGTGATGAAGGTGTATGTGGTAAGGAGTGGTGGCCACAAGATCACAAAGAGATGGTGCATGGACATGAAATGATGATCATGGTGGAGATGCACATAAAATAAAGGACATGATGATCAAGTGGAGGAGAAGGATCTAAGAGCCCAAGGCAAAGGTATAACCATAGGGTTTTCTTTATGCCGGTCTAAGATAAGTAGAGAAGTGATTGACTGGGTTTAGGATACATAGCCGACTATCAAGAGGGGCAATCACGGTTAGCTCGGGAATCAAGTGCCACTAGATCATTGTCTTGAGCATATGCATTAGGATCTAGTAAAGAGCTAACATAACGTCTTGAACAATGTTTGTGAAACGCTAACACACATGCACATGGCGGTGTACACTTGGTGGTGTTAGCACTTTTGCGAAGGCGGTGGAGTTTAAGCGGTAGAGAGGAGTTTAAGCGGTAGAGAGGCGGGATTCGGCGCTTTTTGGCAAAGTGAAATGCCTATTTTCTACTGCGCTGGAAGTCGGAAAAGAAACGAAGGCGAACGGTGGTCACTGTGGTGACTGGACGCTGCACCAGACGCGGTCGCGGTTTGACCGGACGCGTCCGGTCAGTTCTCAGCAGTTGTCAGGCACGCGGGTGTTAGGGTTCCTGACCGGATGCTGGTCTAGCCTGACCAGCGCGTCCGATCAGTTCACCTGCACACAGAAAAGAGCGTGCGACCGACGCGTCTGGTCCCTCATAGAACCAGAGTGTCCGGTCAGACGTCCAGAGGGGCAGAGAGCAGCGGAGTGCTGATCGGACGCGTGGCGCGTCCGGTCACGTGTGATCGGATGCGTCCGGTCGAGGTGGGAGCTTACTGGACTCCGATCAGACGCCAGGTGCAGCGCGTCCGATCATTCGCTAGAGCGCGTCCGGTTATGTCAATGGCTACTTCTGACGCGCACTATTCACGCTTGTCCTATAGTGACCGGACGCGTCTGGTCACCCTGATCGGTGCGTCCGGTCAACGTGTTTTGAACTGTGTCGTCCGGTAATGGCTAGCTACGTACCCCTTCGCTATAAATAGAAGATGTCTAGGGTTTAAGGGTAAATCTTGCACATTTTGAGACCTAGAGACATCCTTTGAGCTGGAGAACAACCCCTCCACTCATCTCTTTGCTTAGTTGCACATCTTGATTGAGATTGAGTGAGATTCAAGTGCATTGCTTGAGAGTTGCATTCTAGAGGCACTTGATCTTCGAGTTGCTACGGATTTCTTGTTACTCTTCCGTGTTTCCCGACACGGTAGATGGCTTGGAGCAGCGGAGGTGATTGAGCTCACAATTGAAGATTGTTGGAGCCCTCACCAAGTGTTGTAAGGGGTTCTTGATCCTTACCCGCAGGAGTTCGCGAATTGGATACTCTAGTGGAGCTCGTGGCTTGGAGGATTCCCATCTTGTGTGCGGTTGTGCGGTGCCCGCCGAGGGCTTTACTCTTGATAGTCGATTAGCTTGCGAACCGATAAGTGGGTGTATCGCCACAACAGGAAGTAGCTTGCCAGGAAGCAAGTGAACCTCGGGATAAATTCTTGTGTCATTCTCTTTCTGAGGATTTCTCTTGTGTGATTGATTGATTGGTACTTCTCATCTCTACACGGCGGTATAAACACTCAAAGCTCTTCTCTCATATTACTTCTTGTTTCTATCTTGTAGTTGTTGTTGTGTTTAGTGGATAGCCTTGTACTAGACTTGTGTAGGTGGCTTGCTTAATTAGTTAGAGCTAGTGTTTTTGCTTCACCACCTTTCATACTAAGTTGTGGTTAAGTAATTCTTGTAGAAGTTTTAATTAGGCTATTCACCCCTCCTCTAGCCTATTTGGACCTTACAAGTGGTATCGGAGCCGAGGCACTGTTTATTTGAGGCTTAACAACCTACGGTGAAAAAAAATGGCTCAATTAAGCTTGCACATCAACAACACCAACAAGGCACCTCACTTTGATGGCACAAATTATGCATATTGGAAGGTTAAGATGACCGCACACCTCAAGTCAATCAATAGAGAAGTGTGGAAGCTCACCAAAACCAAATTTGAGGTTGCTAATCCGGAAGCACCAACACCGGTGGAAGAGAAGAAGCTCCAATGCAATGACATTGCCATTAGTGCTCTTCATGAGGCACTAGATGACAAGACCTTTGAGCAAGTGAAGAACATTGAGATTGCTCATGATGCTTGGGCCAAGCTAGAAGAAACATTTGAGGGCACCGAAGGCACAAAGATCACTAAAGCATATATCTTGCAAGAAAAATTTTCAAGCTTTAAGATGTAAGATGATGAGAGTGTACCAGAAATGTTTCATTGGTTGCAAGTCATTGTCAATGAGCTCAAGGCACTTGGTGAGGAGGTCAAGGACAACCAATTCTCTATGAAGTTCTTGAGAAGCTTGCCCAAGAGGTTTGATACATTGATCACTGTGCTAGTGAGGACCACATTGAAGGATTCAACTCCTCAACAAGTATTCCAAGAAGTGATGACCGCTGATTCATATAGAGAAGATGTTGAGAAAGAGGAGTTGGTCAAAAAGAAAAAGAAGGAAAGTGAGAAGAAGGATAATGAGAAGAAGAAGAGTATGGCATTCAAAGCCACCACATCCAAGGGCAAATCCAAGATTGAATCATCAAGTGATGAAGACTCAAGCTCTTGTGATAGTGATGACATTGATGAGAAGTTGGCTCTTTTGTCAAGCAATTTAGGAAATTCATGAAGAAGAAGGACTTTCGTGTAAGAAGGAGGAAGAACTCTTCCAAGAAGAATGAGCATACCATGAGATGTTTTAGATGCCATAGCAAGGACCATCTCATTGCAAAGTGTCCTTATGATAGTGATGATGAAGATGCTATCAAGAAGGAGAGGAAGAAGCAAAAGAAGAAGCAAGAAAAGAAGGAGAGTTCTCATAAAAAGAAGAATGACTCTCATGTTGCTACATGGGATAGTGATGATTCCTCAAGTGATGATGAGGATGACAACAAGAGCAAGAAAGAAGGGACATGCTAGCATTGCCATCCAAGAGAAGGTCTCCCTCTTCGACACTCCATCGTGCTTCATGGCTAAGGCCGCTAAGGTATCATCCGATGATGAGAGTGATCATGATAATGCTAGTGATAGTGATAGTGATGAAGAAGAATTCACTAAAGATGAACTAATCACCATGCTAGAAGATTGCACTCAACATTTTAAAGAATCTAGAAAGGAGTGCAAGGGCTTGCTTAAGGAAAAGAAAAACCTTATGCAAGAACTTGATGAGCTTAGAGCGTCTTATGAGAGTCTAAAGGTAGACCATAAGAAGCTTCAAAAGTCTCACACTAAGCTTGAAGAAGCTCATTCCTCTCTAATTGAAAAATGTGAAAACATGCCAACTAATGTTGAGAAGGCTAAAACTTGCAACATAGGTATATCATGTGATATAATTGATGAATCTTGTCATAAGCCTATTACTGTTGCTCCCACTAACCCTTCATGTAGCTCATCTACATCATCCTCATCTAGTAGTGATGGTTTCACTTGTGACTCCACACTAATAGTTGAGAATGAAAATCTCAAGGAGGTAAAAGAGCTCAATCACACATTAGCT
Organism: Saccharum hybrid cultivar R570; assembly: GCA_038087645.1. Taxonomy (NCBI): domain Eukaryota; kingdom Viridiplantae; phylum Streptophyta; class Magnoliopsida; order Poales; family Poaceae; genus Saccharum; species Saccharum hybrid cultivar. The sequence continues at coordinate 9,178,805 of JAQSUU010000275.1, read as the reverse complement.
AAGGCTTATGGTGGTGAGGACCGCTTGCTTATGTGCTTGGGTAGCCAAAGAGTGTCTCTCTACAAAGAGGGATTGGGCTATAACCCCAAGAAAGGCAAGGCCGCTTTTGCTCCTCACAAGACTCGTTTTGTGAAGAACAATGGTAGCTATTGCAAAAGTTGCAAGCAAGTTGGTCACATAGAGAAACATTGCATGAACAAGAAATCCAATGCTAATGTATCCTCAATTAAGTTTGATTCTTTCTATATGCTTACCAAGGGTACAAATGGTGTTCATGCTAAGTTCATTGGTACACCATGGATGGGCTCAAAGAAGAAAGCCATTTGGGTACCAAAGAGCTTGGTCACTAACCTTGGAGGACCCAAACAAGTTTAGGTACCTAAAAAGAATTGATCTTGTCTTATAGGTTAATTACAAAGCCAGAGGAAGGCATTAGGTGCTTGATAGTGGGTGCACTCAACATATGACCAGGGATTCTTGTATGTTCAAATCAATTGATACAAGTCAAAATGGTGGTTTTGATGCTATCACTTTTGGCAACAACAAGAAAGGCAAAGTCAAGGGGCTTGGTAAAATTGCAATCTCCAATGACATGAGCATATCCAATATGTTGCTAGTTGAGAGCTTGGACTTTAACTTATTGTCAATAGCACAACTTTGTGATCTCGGTTTCAAATGCATATTTGGTAGTGATGATGTTGAAGTCATAAGTGTTGATGGATCAACCTTGATATTCAAAGGATTTAGACATGGTAGCTTATACTTGGTTGACTTCAATGATAGTGAGACTCAATTGACTTCATGCTTGCTTAGCAAATCTAGTATGGGTTGATTGTGGCATAGAAGGCTTGGTCATGTTGGAATGAAACAATTGAACAAACTTTTGAAGCATGACTTAGTTAGAGGCTTGAAAGATGTCACCTTTGAGAAGGATAAACCTTGTAGTGCTTATTAAGCTGGCAAACAAGTTGGAAATGCACATCCTACTAAGAGTGAAATGAGCACATCAAAGGCATTTGAGCTATTGCACATGGACTTGTTTGGGCCAACAACATACACTAGCATTGGTGGGAACAAGTATGGTTTTGTGATAGTGGATGATTACACTAGATACACTTGGGTAATCTTTCTCTATGACAAGAGTGATGTTTATGATCTATTCAAGTCTTTTGTCAAGAGAGTGCAAAATGAGTTTGAGACAACTATCAAGAAGATTAGAAGTGACAATGGTAGTGAGTTCAAGAACACAAGAATTGAGGATTTGTGTGATGATCTTGGTATTGGACATCAATTCTCTCCAACATACACTCCTCAATCCAATGGTGTAGTTGAACGGAAGAATAGAACCTTGATTGATATGGCAAGATCAATGCTTAGTGAATACAATGTGAGTCATTCATTTTGGAGTGAAGCCATCAACACGGCTTGCTATTGTAGCAACCGTCTCTATTGCCATGGGAAGCTTGGAAAGACACCATATGAGCTATTGAATGGAAGAAAGCCCAACATTGCATACTTTAGAGTGTTTGGTTGCAAATGCTATATTCTCAAGAAAGGCACTAGATTGAGCAAAGTTGATAAGAAATGTGGTGAAGGGTTCTTACTTGGTTATTCTACCACAAGCAAAGCATATAGAGTTTGGAATCTCACAAATGGCACCTTGGAAGAAGTTCATGATGTTGAGCTTGATGAAACCCAAGGATCTCAAAATGAATCTCAAAACCTTAATGATGTGAGAGGAGATCAATTGTCAAATGCAATGAAGAACATGGACATTGGTGATGTTAGGCCAAGGCAAGTTGATGATGATATTCATGTGATCAACCAAAGTGTGCAAATTGATACAAATCAAGCAAGCTCTAGTGGTACTCATGATGAAGCTCAAGTTCAAGGTCAAATAAGTGGAAGCAATCAACTTCCAATACGCCAACCTACTAGCATTGCAAGAGATCATCCATTGGATCAAATCATTGGTGGAATTCAAAGTGGTGTTCAAACTCGATCAAGGCTAGCATCCTTTTGTGAGCATTACTCATTTGTGTCACTTGAAGAACCTAAGAAATTAGAAGATGCTTTGAAGGATTTTGATTGGGTAAATGCCATGCATGAAGAACTAAACAACTTTGCTAGAAATCAAGTTTGGAAACTTGTTGAGAGGCCAAAGAACTACAATGTGATTGGTACTAAGTGGGTCTTTAGAAACAAGCAAGATCAAGATGGCATAGTTGTGAGGAACAAAGTAAGATTAGTAGCACAAAGATACACTCAAGTTGAGGGTCTTGACTTTGGAGAGACATATGCACCCATTGTAAGATTAGAGGCTATTAGAATCTTATTAGCATATGCTTGTGCACACAACATCAAGCTCTATCAAATGGATGTCAAGAGTTCATTTCTCAATGGCTACATCAATGAAGAAGTCTATGTTGAGCAACCTCCCGGTTTTGAAGATGACAAGAAGCCCGACCATGTTTACAAGCTAAAGAAGGCATTGTATGGTTTGAAGCAAGCACCTAGAGCATGGTATGAGAGGTTGAAGGACTTTCTCCTCTCTAAAGGGTTCAAGATGGGAAAGGTTGACACCACTCTCTTCACCAAGAAGCTTGAAAATAACTTGTTTGTGTTGCAAATCTATGTGAATGATATTATCTTTGGATCAACTAACCAAGACTTTTGTGAAGAGTTTGGAAATATGATGGCTAATGAGTTTGAGATGTCTATGATTGGAGAGCCTAGTTACTTCCTTGGACTTCAAATCAAGCAAATGAAGAATGGCACTTTTGTAAGTCAAGGCAAGTACATCAAGGACATGATCAAGAAGTTTGGATTGCAAGATGCTAAGCAAATGAGTACACCAATGGGCACAAATGATCAATTGGGTATTAATGATAGTGGAAACATAGTAGATCAAAAGCTATACTGGTCTATGATTGGAAGTTTGCTCTATGTCACCGCTTCTAGGCCAGAATGTGATGTTTAGTGTGTGCAAGTGTGCAAGATATCAAGCTTCACCTAGAGAAAGTCACTTGAAAGCAACCAAGAGGATATTGAGATATCTTAAGGGCACTCATGATGTTGGATTATGGTATCCCAAGGGATCTAATTTTGAGTTGATTGGATATTAGGATTCTGACTATGGTGGATGCAAGATTGATAGAATGAACACAAGTGGCACTTGTCAATTGCTTGGAAGGTCTCTTGTTTCATGGTCATCAAAGAAACAAAATCGTGTTGCACTATCTACCGCCGAGGCTGAATACATTAGTGTAGGTAGTTGTTGTGCACAATTGCTTTGGATGAAAGCAACCTTGAATGACTTTGGAATCAAATTCAAGAATGTGCCATTGTTTTGTGACAATGAAAGTGCTATCAAGATGACTCAAAATCTGGTTCAACATTCAAGAACCAAGCACATTGACATAAGGCATCACTTCATAAGAGACCATCAACAAAAGGGTGATATTAGCATTGAGAGCATTGGCACCGAAGATCAACTAGCCGACATATTCACAAAACCACTTGATGAAAAGAGATTTTACAAGTTGAAGAATGAATTGAACATACTTGACTTCTCCAACTTGAAATGAGTGCACCCCCACATTCTTATATGACATGCCTCCCCTTTGACAATGCAAGGTAAAGTTGTTTGGCATATCATTCATACTTTGCTAAGGACATGTTTTAGAACATATAGACATATTTGCATGACAAATAGGCTCTTTCATGAAAATCAAATGAGTTTAGATGTATATATGGTACCACTATTGCTTCTATGTTTGATTGATCTAGTGGTAGCATATGACATGTTTGTAGGCTTGCAAACCTAGTGTTGAATCTAGAAAATGAGCTCATGGTGTGTAATTCAACATGGTCAAGATAACCCTTATACTTTATGAGGTGTGAAGAAGCTTGTCCTTGGATCAAACCAAATTACATATTCTAGGCAAATGATCTAGATTGAACCATAATTTGGACTCCCTCATATTGATTGACTTATCTCTCACTAAAATTGGCACTTTTTTTAGTGATTGTTGACAAAGGGGGAGAGAAAAGTCACAAAGATAGAAAAGTCACAAAGATAAAAAAAATTAAGTTGCAAAGGGGGAGAGAAATTAAAATTAAGCACACAATTAGGGGGACCAAGCTCATGAATTATTTGTTGCATTTGTATGTGCATTAACATAATGAATTGTTGCATTGCAAAGCTCAAATTCATATTCATGATTGAATGGTGATTGCTAAAAATAGAATTTGAATGATGATTTGTTAAGAGTAGCTTTACAAGTGGTATCTAGACACCTTTTGCTTATAATGTTGATCTCACGGGGTACTTTAGTGTTTGTGATCTTTACAAGCGATGTATTACAAGTGGTGTCTAGCTACATCGATGCTAAGGATGGTATATAAAGGCAACTCCGATTGGTATCACGCTTCAAAGGTCCATTCTATATACCTTAGCATCAATTTGATAGTAGTAACTCTCCCAAAATTCAAATCCATACATATGTGCACAATTGAACCAAACTCATGGAAGCACATATGTAGGGGGAGCTAATACTATTGAAATTTAAAATTGATTTTGTAACAGAACCATCCAAATTATAAGAGCATAAGTCCAAAAACAATCGCCGAAACGATCAAATTCTCAAACTTGAGCCCATATAACTCCGGTAGTCCACGAAATGACGAGGGATTTCAAAACAAACCAAGAGCAACCAAGATCGTAGTGATTCAACATAACACAATACTTGTTACAACAGTTCGTAAGTAGCTCTCATACATCGGAGTACAAATAATTTTATTACAAAACCAAAGTAAAGATTAGCGGAAGCAACATAATTTCTAAAACCATTTAAATTCAAATACTGCCAATACATAGTCACATCCTGCAAAAGCATACCAGAAGAGATACTACAGAGACCATGCCCATATGGGCTAGTCTTCACACCCACATGGCGAAGACAATACTTGCAGCAACAAGTACGAATCTGCTACCTGCAACAGGAGGGAATAAACCCTGAGTACGAGAAGGTACTCAGCTAGACTTACCCGACAAAAACAAGAAACAACGGTGACACCAAGGATTATGCAAGGCTTTATAAGGTGGGCTAGCTTGACTCATTTGCAGAAAAGCTTATTACAGATAAGTAATCATTAATGCTTAATCATCGAGTTAATAATCATTAACCTGTCATCTAGATTAGCACCTGTACTAGAGCAATCACTTCATTAGGAGCAAACAATATTAACCACAGCAGGTATAACAAGGCCATCATCATCATTATCATCAATTCTGAACCATCATTAATAATTAGTGTATCTACGCTGGAGATAACCAGTCAAGTTTCTCACTATCCGGGAGAGACGGCGACTCGAATCGATTCCAACTTAGCTGAGAGGGGTATTCCTGACACTCACCCAGCAAACCCCGCTAAAGGCAGTCGTAGATAACCTTTGGTACAACTCAGGGTGGGCCCGAACAGCGCTGTGTTCTCAAGGATACCAGTGGCCAGGATGCTCAGGACTTTTAACTCACCTGCCCTTGGACCCTCTGGCTCCCTTCCGAGGCGACTTTCACTTTTCGACTTCGCAGCCTGAGTTGAGCTACTAGGCTTCACGGTCGGCAACCTCAGGCCGACCAACTAAATGGCAGGCATGCATTCAAAATGACATAGAAGGCTCCAGGTCTCGGTCCTTAATCGATACAGACGGGGATAGATCCACACCCAAGACCTCCATGCCTTGCTGTTTCACTATCATCATCCCGCCCAGTCTCATTTCATTTTATTACACATGGTTCACTTCCATGATAGCAAATATAGCCAACCGTGACCTGACAAAGACCTATATCTCGCAGGTGATAGGAAATCACCTGACTTCTACCGGTCTAATTTAGCAGGGCTAAGCATAGATACGATCCTGTCTACATAGGATTCAAGGTTCGAATTTCTAGACAAGGAGTGTTATCAATGCAGCAAGGTTTTCCAACCAACTCCTATCACGTAATGCAACAATACATATAACCTGTATATATAGATAATTGCTTTGAAAGTAGCAGGCTTATAATGCTCTAGGGCTTGCCTTAACCGAGAGAAGATAGACCAAGGTTCGGCTTTAAGAACAGTTCCCATGTCTTCTCCGGCTTCGTCGGACTAGACCTCCGGCTCCCGAACGGACTTCAACTTCGGGTTCCACGCCTAGCAAGACTTCGCTCGAGACACGATTCTCGGCACACCTATTGCATGTATATGCATCCAATGAATTTCATGTATGCACCAAGGATGACATGATGATTTATGAACATGCATGAATGATGTGAAGATGGGTGTAATGGCATTGCAACAACATGAGCACAAAACCAAGTCATGTGGTGCTCTAATCAAATCACTTCAAGCTTAGGTGCAAATTTCCTCTCCGGTATTACATGTTTGACATCCCTAAGAAACCACTAAGTATCACAAAGTTAAGACTAAACACACACATAACAAGATTCCAGAAATTTAGTATTTCCAACATATTATCAACAGTAGCTAAGAAAACTCATAACTGGAGTTCTACAAATCCAAATGACTTGAAAGAGGACATTCTGGAAAGCTTATGAAATTGTCTACATTTCATTTATAAACATATAAGCATGATTTCATCATTTACCAAGTTGAAATAGCACATGTACCAAATCTGTTCTAAAAGACAGAGAGCACTTCCCAAAACTGAACTCAGCTTGGGACAGCTGCCATTTCTAAACTATAAGTCCAAATGCTACAAAAATTTACCAGCAACTAGTTTATGAAATAGTCAACAACTTTGCTATAGATCACCAAGCATGAAAACCTCATTAACATAGCCTAACTTACTTAACCACCAAATATGTCCAGAAAAGATAGATTTGTACAATTAAATATTAAGTGATGTTGAGAACATCACAAATGACCTATCCAACTTCACTAATAGTTAGATCATGTTTAAGTAACACCAAATCAAGTCATGGCACTAGCATAATCATTTATCTAATCCCCCTTTTCTATTTATTTAGAGTGCATAAGCATAGATGGCATCACATATAAAATGTAACTAGAAAATTCTAATAAAATTACAGAGGCAATTACATGCTAACAAAAGGCTACCATAAAAATTTCACCTCAATTTGACTAGTAGATTAGGAGATATCAAAATAACAAAAAGATAAGTGCTAAATAAACCTATAACAAATGAATTTCATAAGTGGAGCAAATGATCTTTAACAAGGCTAAAAATTTAACTAGAGCATCATTATACCATGATTAACATCTCACAAAATTTTCATGGCCAAAGGATTAACACACAGGGAGATATTGATTTAACAAATTCATACAATTAAATAAAGAACTTAGTAAAAGTAATTATTATCTCCAGAAAACATAAACTAACATGTAACATTTTAATACACTACTGCATAGTACACTACATGAGGATTCCAAAAAGTCCTCATTTTCCTTTTTATGATTTTTCTACTATTTTCTACGATTTTACAAAGTTCAACAAATATTTGTCACAAATCAGAAAAAAAAATTTGAAACATAAACAGGCCAGTTGGGCCACGACTGTGGCCGGCCCACCTCGGCCTGAAAATAGAACAGAGGGGGGGGAATCCCGCGCTGGCAGGCGGGGTCCGCCCGTCATGGGCACAGAGGCAGGGGATGGTGGTCGTCGGCCGGAACCTCGCCGGCGGTGAAAAATCCGGCGAATCCAAGTACCCCGTTGCGATCCTCACAAGAAGGCGAGTCGATTGAGGTCCCTAGGGGCGGCTAGGGTTAGCTCGAGGTAGGTTACCACCAGCAATGGTGGGCGGCGGCGCTCGGTGGGGGCGCACCGGCGACCACGAACCCGCATTGTGCCACTTGAGCTCGGTATGAGCTCCATGAGACCACGGCGAAGCTCTCTAGGAAGAATAGAAGAGCGGAAAGAGCCCTAGCTAGGCTGACCACGGTGAGGCCGAGCTCCGGCGAGGTGGCGTCCATGGCGGTGACGACGGAACACCCAATGCGGCCTTACCACAGCTCGCTCGACTCCGCAAGAGGGTGGAGGCGATAAAGACGGGTGCTGCGGTGCACTAGGGAGGACGAATCGAGCAGTAGCTCGACGATGGCGGCGCACTAGCTCACCAAGCTCGCGGCGGCGGTGGCGCCACGGTCTCCGCCTTGGCGAGCGCGGCAAGGGCGAGGGAGGGAAATGGAGGGAGGGAGCAGCAGGAGGAGTGGCGTGGCGTCTAGGCGAGGCGCTCGGCCCAGTCGGGTGGGACCCACACCGGCGTACGGCTGCCACGATGCCTCCACGCAGCGTCGACGGCCTGCTGTGGTCGGCCACCCGGTCGGAAAATTTCAAAATCGTGAAACAACTGCAACATTGACCTGCAACATCTGCAACACGGCCCTTCCAGGACAGCAGCAACTTGCCAGCCCTGTAGTTCACAAACTAGGCCGAAACATGAAATGAGCCAATTGACAAAATTGTAGCTCATAAAATTCTCTACAACTTTGTCAATAGGAGCTAAACCTAGAACAGCATGGTTTGGGAGTTAAAGGTCAAAAGCAGAATCTGTTTCTGTGAAACAACAGAAATTCAGAGCAACAGAAAAGTGGAATTTTGACAGGCTTAGAAGCTGAACCAGGAAATGAGCCAATTGACAAAGTGGAAGCTTATAAAATCTACTAAAACTTCGTTAATATGGACATGAACTGATTTTACTTCTAAGTTGGAGATTTAGAGGGTTCAGTTAGCAGCACTGCACTAACTAGGTTAGAAAACAGCACTTTTACTGACTTGTGGGCCCTGTTTGAGCATCTTCTAGCCATTTTCATGAGATGGCCATATTTAGACTTTTGTTCCTTGATGAATTGGCTACAACTTTGATAAAGGGTACACATCCATGCAAGGTCTCTAGGTTGGACTTTCTAATCAGTCAAACATAGTCACTTTGTAGGTCACCCCAAGTCAAACCTCCCTTTAGAGGGCAATTTAGTCATTTTGGTCCATATGAACAGTGCTCCACTAGGTGTCCTATGCATAGTTAAGCTACTAGAGATCATGTAAGAGCATCACAAGTGTCATCTACGCAAAAACCCTAGCAACACATAAAGGAAAACACATAGAAACCACAAATGTTGCAATTGTCTCAAATGTTGCAAATGAATGTTTCAATACTTTTACTAATCAAACATGATGCTATGCTCATGATAAGAGACTAGGATGCCATGATCATGCATTATGAATGCATTATGAGGCTAACTAACACCAGGGGTGTTACAGCCCTCCCCCCTTATAAAAATCTCGTCCCGAGATTTGAAAGTTGTACCATTTTTCAAAGAAAGCAGAATAGTTGTCCTTTAAATAATCCTCTCTTTCCCAAGTTGCATCACGTTCACCGTGATTACTCCAAACCACCTTGTATAATTTGACTACTCGATTTCGAGTTACCCTTTCCAGAGTACCCAGAACATATATCGGTTTCTCCTCGTACGAAAGATCAGATTTCAATTTGATGCGTCTCACTTCTACTCTTTCCTCAGGAAGACGGAGACATTTCTTCAGTTGAGAAACATGGAAGACTGGAAAGATAGCTCCCAACTCACGAGGTAGACTAAGCTTATAAGCTACTCTTCCACTTTTCTCGATGATCCGATAAGGTCCAACATATCGAGGCTCAAGCTTTCTTTTGATCCCAAAACGTTTTACTCCTCTCATAGGGGACACCTTCAGATAGACATGGTCACCTACTTCAAACTCAATAGGTTTTCTTCTCTTATCTGCATAGCTCTTTTGTCTAGCCTGAGCGGCTGCTATATTTTTCTGTATAGCACGAACTTGCTCCTCGGCTTCTTTTACAAAGTCATTACCATAGAGCCTTCTTTCTCCTGGTTCCACCCAGTTCAAAGGAGTTCTACACTTGCGACCATATAAAGCTTCAAATGGAGCCATCTTGATGCTCTCTTGATAATTGTTGTAAGAGAATTCAACGAGAGGCAACCATTTCTCCCAGGAGCCATTACAAGAGATGATGCAAGCTCTAAGCATATCTTCAAGAATCTGATTCACACGCTCAGTCTGTCCCGACGTCTGTGGATGATAAGCAGAACTACATACCAAATTAGTTCCAAGATTCTGATGTAGGCGCTCCAAGAAACGAGCAGTAAACTATGGCCCTCTATCAGAGACAATAGACTTAGGCACTCCATGAAGACGTATAACTTCTTGGAAGTAGATATCAGCATATTGGTGTGGGTGATAGTTACTCTTCACGGGGATAAAGTGAGCAGACTTTGTCAAACGATCTACTATAACCCAAATAGAATCAAAACCTCTTTGGGTGGTTGGTAATCCGACGATAAAGTCCATAACAATGTCATCCCATTTCAAACCTGGAATAGATAAAGGCTAGAGTAACCCAGGCTTCATGTGAATGGCCTTAACTCTACAACAATTATCACACCTAGCGACGTAGGCTGCAATTTCCTTCTTCATCTTGGTCCACCAATAATACGGCTTGAGACCCTGATACATCTTACTGCTGCTAGGATGGATGGACAACTTAGAAGAATGGGCTTCAGATAAAATTTGATTTCTGAGCTCTCTATCTTTTGGCACAACGAGTCTATCCTTGAACCAGAGAATTCCTTTCTCATCGATTCGAAACTGCTTAGTTTCTTGCTCTTTCATCTTTCTCTTGATGTGAAATACACCAATATCAGTCTTTTGTAACTCAATGATTCTACTTCTCAAAGAACAATCTATAGTGATATGATAGATTACAACAGGATGTAAGAGATGAGACAAATGAAAATATTCTTCTATCCAAGAGTCGCAATGAAATTTTCTACTCAAGGCATCGGCAACCATATTTGTCTTACCAGGATGATAGTGCACTTGAAGGTTATAATCCTTGATCAACTCTAACCATCTCCTTTGGTGCATATTTAACTCAGGTTGAGTAAATATGTACTTAAGACTCTTATGATCTGTGTAAATATTGCATATATTTCCATGCAAATAGTGTCTCTAGATTTTCAGAGCATGGACGACAGCAGCTAACTCTAAGTCATGAGTCGGATAGTTAACTTCATGTTTTCTTAACTGACGTGAAGCATACGCAATAACTCAGCCTTCTTGCATAAGTACACCACCTAAACCAGTACCTGATGCATCACAATACACATCAAACGGTTTCTCAATATCAGGTTGCGCTAATACAGGAGCTGATGTCAACAAAGTCCGTAGAGTGTGGAAAGCTTGCTCACACTCTGGAGTCCAATCAAACTTTCTATCCTTCTCAAGTAGTCGAGTCATAGGCTTAGCTATCTTAGAGAAATCCTGGATAAAATGACAATAATTGCTAGCCAATCCAAGAAAACTCCGAACTTCATGCACTGTAGTTGGTGCCTTCCAATCCAAAACTTCCTGTACCTTAGTCGGGTCTACTGAAATTCCCTCACCAGACCATACATGACCAAGGAAAGGTACCTTCTTTAACCAGAATTCACATTTGCTGAACTTGGCATAGAGCTTATGTTCACGTAATCTGGATAAAACAATTCTCAGATGCTCGGCATGTTCTTCTTCATTTTCAGAATAGATGAGGATGTCATCAATGAATATCACCACAAACTTGTCCAGCTCTCGCATGAATACTGAATTCATTAGGTACATAAAATGTGCAGGAGCATTGGTCAGACCAAAAGACATGACAAGATATTCATATAACCCGTATCTGGTAGAGAAAGCGGTCTTTGGTATGTCTTCCGGACAGATTTTAATTTGGTGATAACCAGATCTCAGATCAATCTTCGAGAATACCTTTGCTTTAGACAACTAATCAAACAAGATATCAATACGAGGCAACGGATACTTGTTCTTGATAGTGACTGCATTGAGTGGTCGATAGTCTACACACATACGCAGAGACTGGTCCTTCTTCTTCACAAAGATAGCAGGACAACCCCATGAAGAAGAACTAGGATGGATCAGCCCTTTCTGTAAAAGTTCACTAAGTTGTGTCTTGAGTTCAGCTAACTCATTTGGCGGCATTCTATACGGTCTTTTGGAAATTGGTGCGGTACCTGGAATTAACGGGAAAATCATCGGGAAAAACATCTGGAAATTCACACACTATAGGAACTTCTGTAATCTCTTTTTCTTTTGCTATCATAGCATTAACTGTAGTCTGAGGACTAACATCTAGAGAAAGTTGCACTAGAAAAGCTTGTTGATCTTTTGGATCCCTCAACATAACCACTCTTGTAGAGGTATCGATCAGAACACTATTTCCACTCATCCACTTCATACCTAAGATTACATCTAGGCCCATCCTGGTAATACCACGAGATCTAGATCATACAGACATCCTTCTATCCCGATCTTTGCTCCTAAGACCAACTGGTTGGTTGAAATATTATTTTCGGCAGCACTAATATTATAACCACTATTATCTAAAGTAACGACCTTCATACCATGCTTGGCTGCAAACGTTGAACTGATAAAAGAGTGGGAAGCACCTGAATCGAACAACACAATTGCAGGATGTTGGTTCACTAAAAATACACCGGCAGTGATACTCTCACCTGTAGGAATGGATTCCACCGTGGTGTATCGAACCCATCCTTTACACACATCTGCCTTATTATCATTTGATTTCTCCTGCGGAAGGGGACAATCTTTGGCCCAGTGACCTGACATCTTGCAATTCCAACATGGCCGGTTACTTGGCGGTGCCTTAGGCTTTCCTTTCTTAATACTGCTCCTCTTGACCGGATCTTGTTTCTGATATTGGTGATATCTGGTAGATATGTCAGGCGAATAATATTGAGGTGTAATCACCACCAGAGTATTGGTCGTTGGTGCATTGGATTCATGAGATTTCTCATGGCTCTTAGAAGCAGCGTACACAGCATTATAGTTCTCTTGAAGGATAGTATCACTGACAAACTCATTGAAAGTTGCACATTTGCTATTGCACATGCCCTTCATCAATTTGGGACACAGCCCTCTTTTAAAACTTGCGATTTTCTTAACCTCCGTATTATCAAATTCTAGAGCATATCTCGATAAACTAATGAAAGCATGTAGATATTCTGTTACGCCTTTGTCTCCTTGGGTGAGCTTCATAAACTCGGTGTGCTTGATTGCCATGAGACCAGCAGGAACGTAATGTCCCCGAAATGCTTCCTTGAACTGATCCCAAACTATTTCCATATTCTCAGGCAGGGTATTCCGATGGTGACACCACCAAACACCTGCAGGTCCTTGCAACTGTTGCGAAGCATATTCTATTTTCATATCATCTGCCACCTTAAGCACACGGAATTTCTATTCGATAGTGTTCAACCATTCGTCTGCTTGAAGTGGTTCTTCTGCTTCTCAAAAAATAGGAGGCTCAGTATCCAAGAAATCCTTATAGTTGCTATACTGGGTAGGCTCAGGTTCTTGATAGACATGGTTTCTGACACTCTCGTCCAAGGCTCGCTGACTTTTGGCAAGCATTTGCAGCAACTCAGCAGAGGTAGGTTGCGGATGATATGATGGCAGTCCTGTATTGCCACGACTCTGACTGCTAGAGCGAAACTGATGAGACATCTGCAAGTAGGTGAAACGAGTAAGCATTGATGACATCGGAAGGCTGCTGACGAATTACATAAGCATGAGGAAGAGATTGTATCCAACTATCCAAATTCCATTCTCAAAAGAGGGAAATTTCTTGGTTTGAGGTACGGATCTTCTGATAAGATAGGGAACAATATCCAAGGAAAAAGGTTCACGAGAAGATAACACATTGGTGTAGCTCCATAATGGATTATGACTAGCAATCCTTGATACCTGCGCGTGCCGAGCAGCACAACCTTGTGTCGCGCGCCACAGGAGGCTCCCGGTTTTGTCGTGGCACCATGGAGTACTAATCGCAACACCATTACCGAACACACACCCATGAGGAATCCTCATGTGCCAGGAATTAGGCGTGTAGAAATAGTATCATCCAAAGAAGGGGTAGCAAACAAGGATGGATACAAGGGTAGAAGAAATGGAGAGGCAAGTTGCAGATCAAAACACATCCCAACTCGAGGAGATACATCTTGAAATTGTATCTTGCTTTCCTTCCCGGGCCAGGTATGAATTTGGTTTCAAGGCTGACACTACTGACCACTCCACTAGGTTGGTTGACTACCACGATTCTTCATGAAAGAAATGCAACTATTTATGGGACAACTATTTGGAGGAAAGAAATTTTTTTAAAGAACGGAATAAGCAATTTATAAGGGAGGGAGTAATGCAAAATGCAATGTATGATGCGAACATGGTGCATGCACGAACCGTACGTCCTCACAAACCTAGGAAGAATTTGAAATTTCTAGCGTATAGTTCGGTGGCATACACACATTCTCTCAATAACGATAACTAGTCGCTCTACAGGGATCGTTGTTAGTGTACCTGCAGAAATTTGCATTTTAGCCCAACCAAACCCAATATAGCACACAAGAAAACAGTAAACTAAATACTTTCCATACATACATCCCCCGATGTATATACTTCAGTATCAAGGCTAACCGACAGGTTTACCCACAATTAAGTACCCTCATAGATACATGGTTGGACATGTAAGTATGCGAGTATCCACAACTACTCTCCCCTAGACCGACGGTTGGACGGTCATGCTCTCACAACTCCCACTTACCAGGGCGTAGAGGTATTTTGATCCATACATTACCACCCAAACGGACGGCATCCATACAATAGCACGCCGTATGGTCAACGAAACAGAAAACAAGCAAGAACCCCCAAGTTAGTACCTTAGTAAGCCACCTAATATTCCTTATTTGGGCATATAGGATATGACCACTGGCACTCTTTAGATTAGAATTAAGATTTTTCACAAAAAGCTTTTGTTTAAATACACAAATGACGTGTTTAACTGTTGAATCTTGCTCCAATACCAGCTATAACAGAACCGTCCAAATTATAAGAGCACAAGTCCAAAAACAATCGCCGAAACGATCAAATTCTCAAACTTGAGCCCATATAACTCCGGTAGTCCACGAAATCACAAACCAAGAGCAACCAAGATCGTAGTGATTCAACATAACACAACACTTGTTACAACAGTTCGTAAGTAGCTCTCATACATCGGAGTACAAATAATTTTATTACAAAACCAAAGTAAAGATTAGCGGAAGCAACATAATTTCTGAAACCATTTAAATTCAAATACTGCCAGTACATAGTCACATCCTGCAAAAGCATACCAGAAGAGATACTACAGAGACCATGCCCATATGGTCTAGTCTTCACACCCACATGGCGAAGACAATACTTGCAGCAACAAGTACAAATCTGCTACCTGCAACAGGAGGGAATAAACCCTGAGTACGAGAAGGTACTCAGCTAGACTTACCCGACAAAAACAAGAAACAACGGTGACACCAAGGATTATGCAAGGCTTTATAAGGTGGGCTAGCTTGACTCATTTGCAGAAAAGCTTATTACAGATAAGTAATCATTAATGCTTAATCATCGAGTTAATAATCATTAACCTGTCATCTAGATTAGCACCTGTACTAGAGCAATCACTTCATTAGGAGCAAACAATATTAACCACAGCAGGTATAACAAAATTAAGTTGCAAAGGGGGAGAGAAATTAAAATTAAGCACACAATTAGGGGGACCAAGCTCATGAATTATTTGTTGCATTTGTATGTGCATTCACATAATGAATTGTTGCATTGCAAAGCTCAAATTCATATTCATGATTGAATGGTGATTGCTAAAAATAGAATTTGAATGATGATTTGTTAAGAGTAGCTTTACAAGTGGTATCTAGACACCTTTTGCTTATAATGTTGATCTCACGGGGTACTTTAGTGTTTGTGATCTTTACAAGCGATGTATTACAAGTGGTGTCTAGCTACATCGATGCTAAGGATGGTATATAAAGGCAACTCCGATTGGTATCACGCTTCAAAGGTCCATTCTATATACCTTAGCATCAATTTGATAGTAGTAACTCTCCCAAAATTCAAATCCATACATATGTGCACAATTGAACCAAACTCATGGAAGCACATATGTAGGGGGAGCTAATACTATTGAAATTTAAAATTGATTTTGTAACAGAACCATCCAAATTATAAGAGCATAAGTCCAAAAACAATCGCCGAAACGATCAAATTCTCAAACTTGAGCCCATATAACTCCGGTAGTCCACGAAATGACGAGGGATTTCAAAACAAACCAAGAGCAACCAAGATCGTAGTGATTCAACATAACACAATACTTGTTACAACAGTTCGTAAGTAGCTCTCATACATCGGAGTACAAATAATTTTATTACAAAACCAAAGTAAAGATTAGCGGAAGCAACATAATTTCTAAAACCATTTAAATTCAAATACTGCCAGTACATAGTCACATCCTGCAAAAGCATACCAGAAGAGATACTACAGAGACCATGCCCATATGGGCTAGTCTTCACACCCACATGGCGAAGACAATACTTGCAGCAACAAGTACGAATCTGCTACCTGCAACAGGAGGGAATAAACCCTGAGTACGAGAAGGTACTCAGCTAGACTTACCCGACAAAAACCAGAAACAACGGTGACACCAAGGATTATGCAAGACTTTATAAGGTGGGCTAGCTTGACTCATTTGCAGAAAAGCTTATTATAGATAAGTAATCATTAATGCTTAAGCATTGAGTTAATAATCATTAACCTATCATCTAGATTAGCACCTATACTAGAGCAATCACTTCATTAGGAGCAAACAATATTAACCATAGCAGGTACAATAAGGCCATCATCATCATTATCATCAATTCCGAACCATCATTAATAATTAGTGTATCTATGCTGGAGATAACCAGTCAAGTTTCTCACCATCCGGGAGAGACGGCGACTCGAATCGATTCCAACTCAGCTGAGGGGGTATTCCTGACACTCACCCGGCAAGCCCCGCTAAAGGCAGCCGTAGATAACCTTTGGTACAACTCAGGGTGGACCCGAACAGCACCGTGTTCTTGGGGATACCAGTGGCCAGGATGCTCAGGACTTTTAACTCACTTGCCCTTGGACCCTCTAGCTCCCTTCTGAGGCGACTTTCACTTTTCGACTTCGCAGCCTGAGTTGAGCTACTAGGCTTCACGGTCGGCAACCTTAGGCCAGCCAACTAAATGTCAGGCATGCGTTCAAAATGACATAGAAGGCTCCAGGTCTCGGTCCTTAATCGACACAGACGGGGATAGATCCACACCCAAGACCTCCATGCCTTGTTGTTTCACTATCATCATCCCGCCCAGTCTCATTTCATTTTATTACACATGGTTCACTTCCACGATAGCAAATATAGCCAACCGTGACCTGACAAAGCCCTATATCTCGCAGGTGACAGGAAATCACCCGACTTCTACCGGTCTAATTTAGCAGGGCTAAGCATAGATACGATCCTGTCTACATAGGATTCAAGGTTCGAATTTCTGGACAAGGAGTGTTATCAATGCAGCAAGGTTTTCCAACCAACTCCTATCACGCAATGCAACAATACATATAACCTGTATATATAGATAATTGTGTTGAAAGTAGGAGGCTTATAGTGCTCCGGGGCTTGCCTTAACCGAGAGAAGATAGACCAAGGTTCGGCTTCAAGAACGGTTCCCACGTCTTCTCCGGCTTCGTCGGACTGGACCTCCGGCTCCCGAACGGACTTCAACTTCGGGTTCTGTAACACCCCGGTGTTACGGAAGCTTTTGCATGGCAATCATAAGCATGCCATTTCATATCATCCATAATCATATATGGTAATATTATAACTTGAATGAAATAAAAGCTTGGAAAATGGTATTCATGATGTAATATGTTAATGTGCTAATTACCTTTCATCAAAATTGTGCAACTACAAATTTTATATCACTTAGAATTATAGGTCAAATTTTTGGATCAACTAAATTAGTCAAAGTTTTGTGAAAAACTGGTTTCAAAAATGTATTCTGAAAATATTCAAAAATACTCCCTATTTTAGCTTTCATTCTCCAATTCAAAATCTGTTGAGAATTTTTAGTTGGCCCCTTAATCAAAGTTGTAGAGAATTAAATTCTAAGCAACTTTTATTTTTGGGTCATTTCTAGAAAAGTCTTTTTCTTGTTCAAAATAGGGTTTGAAAACTGTATTTCAAATTGGTTTGAATTTAGAAATTTGAAAAATCAAAACCTAACCTAAGCAGGCCGCCGCCTCGGTTTTGGCCCGCTGGCCGAAACGGCCCGCGCCACTCCCGCGCACGCTCGCGCCCGCTCCCCCGCCTCGGCCCGGCCCAAGCCAACCCCCTTCCTCTTCCCGCCCGCGCGCGCGGCTCGCTGGCGCCGCGGCAGAACACTCCCACCGCGTGGCAGCCGCATGCTGTCGACGCCCCCGCGTGGCCGCCGTGGACCCCGTGCTCGCGCTCCGCTTCAAATCGCCCCGAGCACCTGGTCTCCACGCCGCTCACCACTCACTCGCTCCCCTTCTCCCTCCCTTCGGAGAAACCGAGCGGGAACGCCGCTCGCCACCGCACGCCCCCACCTTCACATCGTGTTCCGCCGCCGGTGGACCTCCACCGTCCGATTGGTAGTGCACGAAGCTCCGCCCCCTTCTCCTCTCCTCCGAACGGGCGCCACCATCACCTTGCTCGCTCCAGTAGGGTTCCATTTCTCCGCCCCCACCGTGCCACCGCATCGGGAACGCCGAGCTCGCACCCCGCCCACCGCCTCGCTCGCTCCCTCTCCGTTCTTCCAAGCCTCCCTCTTGAGTTCGCTAGTTCCTTGCGAACGTTGTGCGCTCGCTCGATGGTCGGGACGTGGCCGGAAATGGCCGTTTGGCCGTCGGCCACCGCCGTGACGTCGAGGTCATGAACGCCGACGAGGCCGCTCTGTTCTTCTCCCCCCCCTTCGGTCTTCACTGGGCCAACCGCCCTGTGGGCTGCGCCTCCGAGCGGGCCGGCTCACTAGTATTTGCTATTTTTGTTAATTAAATAAATGTGAATAAAACATGCAAGTAATAATTTTTCTATAGTGATTATTTACTGTGTAGAAAGTAGGAAAATTACTAAATCTGTTGTTTGATACTTTTCATAATGCAAAGTATTTTCATGCTCGTTTTTAGGCCTTAGCTTGTTATTTTTGTATAGACAGTTCTAATAATCCAAATGCAATGAAAATTTTGTGGCATGCTAGAATTGATGTTAGTAGTCCGCTGTAATTTTCTAAGATTTTTTCTGTGCTACCAAAATATGTGTTGCTGTTCAAGCATAGTGCTAATTAGGGTTTACACTCAACCTTTAATGCAAGATTAGTTAGTAAACTATGCTTTGGTGTATCTTTGAAGCATCTTAAGTGTCAGTGTGCCTTTGCATGGTAGAGATTAGTGGTGGTAGTTTTTGAGTACATGTTCTTGAATGGCGTAGACTACCTTGTAGAAGAGTCATAAGTTCCACGTAATCCAAATAAAGTAACATGCTCATTACATCTCATTCATTCATCATCATCTCATGTCATCCCTGCAATGCACCTAGGCATGAGCACTTATACTTCTGCATCATACAGGATCGCAGGAAGTGACCCCGGTAGCAGTTCCCGAGGACCCGGAGGAGCAGTCCGAGGTGCAAGAGCAGGAGGCGACCGAAGCCGAAGAGGAGGTCGGTGAAGATCTTCCAGAGTGCCCTGACCACCGTCCGAGCTCTTTTGAGAGAGGCAAGCCCCGGAGAATTTCTCTCCCGGTTTGCAAATAATTTATTATTAACTTTACTTAATTTGATGCATTATGTTTAGGAGTTGTTTGCAAACGTTGCTGCATTATACCTTGTTTCACCTTGCCTTACCGATCCTTGTCACCCTGGTGTCCGCGGTCAATAATTGCTTAGTTTGCTTAGACCGGTAGAAGTCGGGTGATTCCTGTCATCCGCGAGCTATAGGGGATTACCTGGATTTATGTGAAAGTATGTCATATGAGAATAACTAAGTGTCGAAATGAACCTGAGACCGGACGGAAACTTGCAGGGTTTCGGATTATAGTGTTTTCCGTCTGTGTTGATTAAGGACCGACCGTTGTTGGGCCTCGAGTCATGTTGAACGCATGCCTCACATTTAGCTGGCCGAATAATGTACCTTTCGACCGCGAAGCTAGGAGATTATTCGGGCCGAGTGGATTGCCCGCAACGCACTGTACCGGAGCAGTAGTGGCAGGATACGGGGGCGCGATGATAAGGCCAAAGAGCAGTCAGGCGGCTCCCGGGTACATGTGGTTCCTGGCAAGCTCGCGACTTTACCTGAATGGTTGACTCGGTGACCAACACCTCACTTTAGCGAGTGAGTGAGGTTTGTGTGAGGAATAAATTACCAGCTAGTTAATAATCGATTCGAATCGCCATCGTTCACTGGATAGTGAACACTTAACTTGAGCTACTTGATCGTAGTAATATTGATGAAACACTTTGATAGTTATGTGGAAGATGACATGGAAATTATTGTTAATAAGCATTGGTAATCCTTACTTGCTTAATTATATATTACTCTAGCACAGATGCAAACATAGTTGACAGGGTAATAAAGATTAAATTACTGCATACTTTTAGAAAAGAATTGTTAAGTTGAAAATGCTTTTCTTGCAAATGAGTCAGCTACCCCACCAGAAAGCCTATCATGATCCTTGGTGTCATTTTATTTTGGTTTTGTCGGGTAAGTCTAGCTGAGTACCTTCTCGTACTTAGGGCTTTGTTCCCACTTATTGCAGATGGGCAGATGTATTACGGCTACTGTATCAACTGCCTCTATCCTGTGATGGGCGAAGCTTAGGACCATGGGCAGTGGTCATTCGCTACTTCTCGTCTGATGCTTTTGCTGGAGATGATCACAAGCTGGCACTTTATTTCAAAACGCTATGTGTGTGCGTGATTTGAACTACTGCTTCCGCTACTTTTATTTGAACCTGGTTTGTAATAACTATGTTTAAACTCCGATGTATTTTATGCCGCGAACTTTTATGTAACTTATGATGGTGACCGCTAAACTTAGTACGATCTTGGCTGTTATGTGAAATGGTTTGAAATCCGTCGAGATTTCACGGACTACCGGGTTATACGGGCTTAAGTTTGTTAAATTGTCCTCCCGTTGGATGATTTTCCTACTTAATCTCGTATAATTGGGCGGTTCTGTTACAGCTGGCATCGGAGCATGGTTTAGCGTGATTACTGTTCATAAGTGTATTTAAAACAAAATTCTGTTTAAAAAGTGTGATTTTAAAACTAAAGGTGTGCCAGTGGTCATATCATGTATGCCCAGTTAAGGACTCTAGGTGGCTATTTAAGTACTAACTTGGGGTTCTTGCACCATATTTCTCTTTCGTTGCTCATACGGCGTGCTATTGTATGAGTGCCACTTAATTGAGTGGTAATATATGGATCAATTACCTCTACGCTTTGGTAAGTGTGAGCTGTGAGAGCATGATCGGATACACCGCCGATCTAGGGAGAGTGCTTATATGATACTAGAATAATTACATGTTCTACACATGTTTTTATGAAAGTATCATATGTGTGGGTGTTCCATCCGTTGAGGCGATGCCGCCAATAGGACGATGTGTTTGGGTAGTTACTACCGTTGTACACGCATCTGAGGATTCATGTAGAGCGTGTAGGTAGATTTACTGCTTTCATGCATTCATGGGGAATGGGCTGAAATGAATTTTCTGCAGGTACATAACAGCGTTTATCGTGTAGATCGAATTAGTTACTTATATGAGGGATCATTTGTATGCCACCGAATTCATCGTTAGATGTCTTTATTTTCTAAGTTTGTGAGAACGTAAGACTCGTGCATGCATCATACTGCCTGTGCATTTCATTCATAACATGCATTCCTCCCCTTATAAAAGGATTATCCCAGTTTGATAAAAGTGACATCAACTTAAAATATGTTCTCACCGGGTAATTTAAAACTTGTGCTACAGATGGCCCGCACGAAGCAGACTGCCCGTAAGTCCACTGGCGGAAGAGCACCCCGTCACCATATGGCCCCGCGGGAGCGCCGCAGCACGGACACTTTTCTAAGCGAGTTTGGCATGCCCACCTTGCTTTGGAGAGTGCTCCATGATGTGGGGTACCCGCAGGGTCAAGAGTCGGTGTACTCTTGGAGTGAGAGCCAGCTAGCTGAGGATGGACTTGCAGTAGTGGAAATCATCGTCCCTGCTCTTGGTGATGCGCCAGAATGGGATGGTTGGCATTTGGAGTTTGAAGGACGCACTCCGGTTGAGGGTGCAGAGGGCGCAGCCTTTCGCGTCATCTGAGACATAATGAGCAGGTTTCCTAATGAGTTGGCAGCCGCTTTGGCCGGTACTTTTCCGAGAGATGATCCTCGTGATGCCATTTGGGTGCAACCGCAAGGAAGTGCCCTGGTTAGAGGCCCAAGTGAAGGACGGGCTAGCGACAACCACGCAATGAGTGTCATGTATGCAACCATTAGAGCATACCAGGGTCTTGAGAGTACCTATTGGACCTTGACTGGTCTGCGTGGCGATGATCGGCTTGAAGCAAGGAAGCAGAAGAAGAAGCAAGCACGTGCTATAGCTAGCTTGCAGGAGCAGTTGGTCGACATGAGCTTGCAACGAGACCGGGCTCTCGAGAGAGGTGAGAGTGCCATGCAGCGGGTGCAGACGTTGACTCAGGCCAACAGAAATGCAGACCGCATGATGGGATAGCTAGTGCAGGAAAGGAATGAAGCCTAGAACGAGAGGGACCTTTTGAGGCAGAGGGTCGAGGAGCTAGAAGAGTATAATGCCAACTTGCATGAAGAGTTTCATGCCCTCTACAACGGGATGGGCCTGTATGCTCCTCCGGACACCGCCCAGATAGACGTCAACAACGACGCTGCTACTGATGGTAGTAATGGTGATGCCTCCGACCTCGACGACGGCCCCGAAGAGTAGGATAGTGCCCTGCGTTAGTAGCTAGGCTCTGTCACGATGGCCTTCTTTTGATTTCTATGTATCGTGTTGTATCCTGTTCGATCTTGAGACTGACGATCTTTTGGAACCTGGTTGTGTATGCGATGCCCGAACGCATAAAAGTCCAGTGTATGTATGCTGGCAACGTGGTTGTATGGAACGCGATGTTGCTTTCGAAGTAATTTGATTAGTGATGTTGTTTTAATTGGAATGTCATTATTGTGCCTCTGTTTTATTGTATGACTTGTTCTCTCCAATGAATTCAGTATGGCATGATTGTTCATTCGAATACAATTACTACAACTTCGCTCAATTATTACTTGTTGCTGAAATATGCAGATGGCAAACAATCGCCGTGCCACGTATGAGGCCGCTGAAACTGGTGGCAACGGTGCAGGGGCTGGTGGGGGTGGTGCAACCAACGTCAACCACCAGGAGCCACAGCTAGAGCCACAAATTGCCCCCTCCTCCACCTCTCACCGCAGAGGTATTCTTCGCACAGTTCCTTGGAAGCCAGCGCAATGCTGAGCAATCACAGAGGAATATGGAAGATTTTCTGCGTACCATCGCCAAGAATGTTCAGAGAGGTAATAATCAAGGTGGTGGTCATGGGGTGAACCAGTACAGCAATTTCAAGGATTTCATGGATACTAGGCCACCTATTTTTAAGGAAGCAACAGAGCCACTCAACGCTGAAGAATGGATCAACACTATGGAAGATAAGTTCCGTGTGTTGAGGCTGACAGAAGTTCTGAAAACAGAATATGCTGCACATCAGCTACAGGGACCGGCAGGGATGTGGTGGAAGCATCACCGCACCACCTTTCCTCCCAATGCCCAAATTACTTGGAGAGAATTCACTGAAGCATTTAAGGGAGTTTATATTCCCCCAGGGTTGGTTGAAATGAAGCTCGGAGAGTTTTTGGACTTGAATCAGGGTACCAAGACTATGACACAGTATCTGCATGCCTTTAACAACTTGTGCCGTTATGCTCCAGACATGGTCGACACAGATGCAAAGATAATTGCTAGTTTCAAGAGAGGGTTAAGTCCGAAGATGATAAAGCATGTGGGTACCAATATCCGTGCCAGATTCAATGACTTTGTCAGTGATTGTTTGAAACAAGAAAAGAACAACAACGCCTACACTGCATCCAAGAATCGTAAGAGAGTGTTTGAGTCAGGACCATCACAGTCTAGAGTTGTCATTGCAAATTGTCCTTCTTATCATCCGTCCACACCTGGTGCAAGGTTCAGGCCTCCACAACATAAGACCCAGAACTACAAGGGACCACAGAAGCCGTACAAGATGGCTGTGCCGCCAGCAAAGATCACCGCAACTACAGAACAGAGCAACTCCAAGGGAGCTATAGGATCTGATGGTACAGTGAAGGGGCCCTGCTACAATTGTGGTCAGCCAGGCCACTTTTCAAAGTTCTGCCCTTATCCGCCTAAAAAGAAGCAACAGACTTACACTGCCCGTGTACACCATACCACCATTGATGAGATTCCTGAGGGAGAGCCTATAACTGCCGGTAAGTTTCTTGTTAACCATCACCCTGCAGTTGTTCTATTTGATTTTGGATCCTCGCATTCTTTTATGAGTCAAGCATTTGCACGAAAGCATGAACAACTATGCATAGAATTGAGTTATGGTTATCGCATAAGTTCAGCAGGGGCTGATGTGTTAACCAATAAGATGGTTAGAGGGGCAACCCTTGAGTTAGGTAGTCGGAAGTTTCGAGTGAACCTGGTAGTTATGCCTGGACTAGTTTTGGATGTAATAATAGGAATGAACTGGATGAAGAACTGGGGGCAGTCATAGATACAAGCAATCGGATGCTTACCCTTAAGGATCTCCAGGCAGAGGGTACTTTCCTGGTACCATTGCCTAGAAGAACAGACCTTGTGAGTGTGACCTGTGCTATGGAAGTTGTTCCTATCCACCAGATCCCGGTAGTGTGTGAGTTCCCGGATGTGTTTCCAGACGAGTTACCTGGCCTTCCTCTAGATAGAGATGTTGAGTTTGGAATCGAGTTGATCCCCAAAACAGCTCCTATTTCGAGGAGACCTTATCGGACGCCTCCGGATGAGTTAGCTGAGCTGAAGAAGCAACTGGAAGAATTCGCGTATAATAATAGTTATCAAGAAAGTATCAAGATGGCACCTTTTGAGGCTCTGTATGGCCGAAAGTGTAGAACACCTTTAAACTGGATTGAGCCAGGGGAAAGAAGGTATTATGGTATTGACTTCGTGGAAGAAGCCGAAAAGAAAGTTCATATCATTCAGCAAAATATGAGAACAGCTTAGTCACGTCAGAAAAGTTATGTGGATAAGAGAAGGAGACCGCTTGTGTTCGAAGTTGGTGACTATGTTTATCTAAAAGTCACGCCAATGAAGAAGAAGCGGTTTGGAATACGCAGAAAGCTTGCCGCCAGATTTGTAGTGTAACAGAACCGTCCAAATTATAAGAGCACAAGTACAAAAACAATCACCGAAATGATCAAATTCTCGCACTTGAGCCCATATAACTCCGGTAGTCCAATGAAATCATGAGAGATTTCAAACCAACCAACATACAAGCCAAGATCGTAGTGATTCAACATAACAAGTCACATGTTACATCCATTTCTCAAGTAATTCAATATACATCGGAGTTTAACATAGTTATTACAACTTAAGTTCAAAAGTAGTGGAAGCAAAATAATTTGAAACTAACATAAATCTTATTTCAAATACATGCCAGTACCAAGGTCGACTTCCAACAAAAGCATTAGAGACAAGATAAATAAGAAGGATCATGCCCATGATCACACTCTGCCACTACGGCAGGAGCCAACCAACTCTTGCAACCGCCACGATACACACAAACTGCAACAAATACTTATAACATATATAGAATTAATTGCTTTGAAGGTAGGAGGCTTATAATGCTCCGGGGCTTGCCTGGGATCCGACTCAAGTTAGAGTATGTCAGATGAGTTCGCTTGGCGAGCATCTTCCAATCTACCACTTGTCCAGTCCTTCGATATTCGGGATGGATCCACCAACTCCATCTTCGGGTTTGGCTCCACCTTAGGTCCTTCACGTGCTTCAGCTAACGTACCCAAATGAGGTGCAACAATGCATATGTATGAATGCATAGAAGTGCAATAACAAAGTAATCAAACAAGCATACCAAAGTTCTCTTAAACACCTAGAGCTAATTAACTTAATCCTCACTAAGGCATAACATAGAAGAGGGCAAGCAAATCAATCAAGAACCAAGTCTTATAAGATCCTAGGGTACCAAACCAAGTACCAACAAAGACATGTGTCACACTTCAATACACAAGCATGGCAAAGTTAATCAAAGCACTAGAACTAGAAATTGCCACATTCTGGGCATCAGAACAGCAGCTAAGTAATTTAATCATAACTGGAGATCTACAACTCCAAATGACTTGCAAGAAGACATTATGGAAAGCTTATGACATTCTATACATTTCATTTATAATCATCATAGCATGATTCCAAAGTTTTATATGTCGAATTTACAAAAACACAGAAACTGGTCTAACAAGACAGAGAGCAAGCAATTCTGTAACCCAACTTTAAACAGCTATAACTCCTAAACCACATTCTTAAATGCCACCAAATTTTAACAGCAGCTAGATACATAAATTATCTACAACTTTTGTATAAATAAGTTTCACAACAAAGCACATTATCATGAAGAACTTTGCTAAGTTCCCAGATCTGTCCAGAAACCTCATTTGCAAGAATTAATTATTAACTTATGTTGCAAACATATAATTAGACAAAACCAACTTTACCAACATGTCACACATGAATAATGAACACCAGAAAACATAGTGTCCATTCCTAAATAATTTCTTTTAATGCATTTTCTTAATTTATTTAGATAATTAGGTGGAATTATGAACACCTATCAAAATTGCACAATAAATTCTACAAAAATTATAGTGGCCTAAATATGCTCTCAAACATCTACTGTCCTAATTTCAATCCATTTGGGCAAGTATATCAAGCTCTATGAAAAAGACAAATAGCTATTGCAATAATCATGTGAGAGCAAGTTAAACTTAACACTCAATATTTTCTGTGAACACAAGGCCATATTATTAATCAATATGATAGAGAAACATCATACTAAGGTAATTGAACAACATTTTCTATTTTATCATTTATATATTATTTATAAGCTATTTATCAAGCTATAAACAAGTTAAATCAATAACTTGAGCATACAATAAGCAATGACCATGAAATTTATACCACAGTACATACATAGCATGACAATCCTACTATAAAAATTTCACATCAATTGGAGCAACACAACTAAAGATATAAAAATAACAATGAAAACAAGCATTTATTTTTCATTTAACAAGATCTAGGTCAAACATCCTGAAACCCGAAAACAACCTATAAGTTTTATATTTTTCTTAGACAGTGCATATTACTAGAAGACCAACAAAATTGGAATCACTAATTTTGGACTTCTAAAACTCTAGATCTTGCTCTGGTTAAGTTTAAAGACATTTTTAGAGCATTTTTAAAACTTAAATAAAGACATCAGAAAACATATACGAACATATAACATTTTATGACTCTACTCCATAGATCTCTTCTCAAGGTTTCCAAAAAGTCCCCATTTACTATTTTTGTAATTACCTAGCATGAGATATGATTTTTAGAAGATTTACAAATTCTCTGAAATTCAAAAACAGAATTACTGGAACCCTACTTAATTCGCTAGGTGTACCCAGTAACGCACCCGAGCCTGCTACTACTTAACCTGACACGCGGGGCCTATCATTCAGCCGGTCCCACATGTCAGACAGAGGGTCACAGAGGAAAACAGAGGTCTTCTTCTACCTCCCACGCCGGCAGAGGAGAGAGCCGGCCTTCGCGGCTCCGGCGAGGGGGGGTCCCCGGCGGCGGTGACTAAGGGCGGCACGAGCTCCAACACGCCCTTGCGCACCCGCAGATCTACATGGCTCGGCCAGAGGTGGTCCATGGCCTCTTGGCCGCGGAGGAGGGCGGCTGCGGCCACGGCCATCGGCGGCAGGCGAGCACCGGTAGCGACGGGCCAAGGGAATGGCCGCGCGAGTACCGATGGTGCCCGGTGCAACTGAGAAACGGCCCAGCTCAGCTTGAGGTGACCCATGGCCGGCTGGCCATGGAAGCGGGTCGCGACGCGCGAACAGCTCCGGCGGCGATCGTCTGCAGCGCGCGGGAAAGCCAAATGAAGGGCGCGTCGAGGGCGGTGGATGGCGGTGAAGGTGTCACGGTTCAAGGCTAGGACGGGAAAGGCATGGCGGAGCAGATTGGTCATCGGCCATGGAGCCCAATTCGGCCGGCAATGGCGGCCACGAGCTCGGCCACGGCAGTCGTCGCGGCACGCGCGTTCAGGGCGGAGCCGAACGAGGGGGAGGCAGGGAACGAGCTTGGGAAGTGGAGGAGCGACTGGCTTCGGTTCTCCACACACGAAGGGGGGGGGGGGGGAAATCGGCATGTAGACAGGGAGTGGGGGCGCGGTGCGGGCATGGCCGCCACGTCCAGAGCACGTGTCGGCGGTTCAGACATTTCGTCGAATACGTGTCACGTGTTGCTGTGCCTGACTTGGAGACCATTTTCGGGCATGCTCGGGTCCAAATTTGGACATGGGACAATTATGAAAGTTGTTCATTTCGTGATGCCCTACAAATTTGATTTAAGCACCATGGTCATAAGACCCACAGATTAGGAGATAATCAGTCCCCAAATCACAAGTGTCAACAAGTTAAGCTAGGGCTCAGTTTTGGGATTTTTAAATGCCAAACTTGGTCAATTTGATCCCAACTTTTTACATGTTGCTCTCCACTAAATTGTTTCCAACTTTCATTTTTGGGTCAGCTTGAGTTACTTAACAAAATCTCGAGAACGCGAGATGTCAACGTCGATGTTACCGGAATTAGGGATTAAAAATGACCAAGTGCTGAAATCAGCCCTAAAACTAACTCGTGGGCCCTATTTGAGCATGTTCCACATATTCTCATGACTTGACATTTAAACAAAGTTTGCTCCTTATAAAATTCTCTACAACTTTGTAAAAGGGTGCATAGTCATGCAAAGCTCCTAAGTCCCACTTTTGAAATGGTCAAACCAAATGGCTTCAGGGTCCATACATGGTCAACCATCAATTAGAAGCACATTTAGGCAAAATGATCAACATGAACATTGTTCCATTAAGTGTCCTAAGTGTAGTTAAGGTGTTGTAGAGTTTATCTGGAGTCATTTGGGTAAATTTGCAAAGCTTGGTTGGTGATCTATAGTTCCATTAACTTAATGGGGCAAATTCCAATAGGAATGGAACTTATCATTTCATGTGACTTTTTGATTCCAAACTTCATGAAACTTTTCCAGGGATCAATATAGATAGTTATTGATGTGAGACATGTGAAGATACTTTGATAACAACACCCAAGCATATATCGTAAAAATGGCCTATATGCAAAGAAGGGTGCAGCATCCAAGTTTAGATTAGGGTCTATTTCCATAGGTTTGACTTTGGCATCGTCATCTCCACTAATTTATCGTGTTTGAGCTTAAACCCACTACTTAATTGGTGATCAACACCTGGGGTGTTACAGCCCTCCCCCCTTAAAAGAATCGTGTCCTGAGATTCGGAATGGAAGATCTTTTAAGGAAGAGAGACACGTTATCTAGTTCCCAACATCTGCTATAGCATTCAGCTATAAAGCTTCAACATCGGCGAACAATTTGGTCAAAGGCACTTTCTGATACTTACTCTTTATGGTAAAATTTGTCTGAAGAATTTCCTTCATTGACTTCCATGAAGCATTGTTACTTTGGGAGGAATCCCAGATAGCACAGTACTGCATTCTCAATGTATGGAGATCGTTTGGTCCATGAGCGAACCACTAACAAGTATCTGATTCTTTAGTGAACATAGCATAGTCCATATGAACTTTACATTAGACCAAAATCTTCAGAAGTATACTCATCAAAATGACTCTATGTTCACAAAGTTTGAAAAGCAATCCTCTACCAAAATGGTTTGAGCACAACCTTCCAAAAGGGTGAGATCATAGACGACAAATATACTCTGAGGCTATAGGATACTGACTAACCAATAGACAGGGTCTATGTTGGTCGTAAATGTTCAAACATTCATATATCAGCTAATGGAAGGCTACTTACTATTCCATGCGTGCAGTTCTCTTTCTCTGACAACAACACTGTATTATCCTGAGTCTATCGATGGTCAGTGAATGTGATAGCTGACTCTGTCGGCTTCCTATTTCTGCCAACAGTTATCTAATAAGATTCTTGTATCCAAAGACAACAGTTATCTAGGTTGAATCAAATGCAACCTCGTGGGTAAGAACACTTTTAAGATAACAAAGATCAGTGAGTATTATCAATTATTGCCAAAGAAAGATGTAGCGAGGCCTTAAGGACAACAAAAGTTGTAAATATTCACTAAACCGCGGGGCGTAGTCTACCACCAAGCGATTGAGTAAAATTTTCCTTGGTGACTTAGTTGTACTGTAAGTTGAGTTGACTTGCAGCATAACAACTTTGTCAAGCCAACCACTTTGGGATCAAACAACAGTTCTAAGAGAGGAAATCTGTTGTTTGACACTTCTCAAGTTGCTTTCGAGTATTCCTCAACACTTTGTCCAATAAAGTTATGAACAAACTGTTTATGGCACCTAAGGGCACAAGGATGTTGATTGAAACTAGGACATGCATTTCTCTAATTCTTCGCTTTAGCTGATAGAACATCTTACACTATCTGTGTGATTGTCCAAGACGGAATTGACTTGATCACAATGGCTCTAGAAGATAGAATACCATGCAAGTTGTTGGCTAGTTAATTAACTTATTGTTGGTTATTGCTCTGTAAGACATAGCCTTCGTAGCTACCAAGGGGTCATTACCTAATCGGAGGTTAACATTCCTATTGGTAACTAATCAGTTGTCTCTCAACACTAAAAAGTTCCAAATCTTCCCTCTTGACCACAACAACTGTAGTTGATGCAGAACAGATGGTTGCCATCGAAGTTAGCAAATAGGGAGTTATTCTAGAGATGGTTGATTTCGATTGTATGGTCATTATGCACCCAAGATTGCGACTTGGATAGCTCCGGTCATATGCACAATGCGACAATCGATTCTCATCTCACAGATAACTTGTCCAACATTAAGTGTTGTGTGTCCTTTTTATCCAATAGAGACGAGATACTTGCTTACTAGATGATATTCGTCAATACTAGGATAACTACGTAGAGTCACTTGTCTACCACCTATCGCAGTCTGTTAATGTTTATGTCAGTAACCTGTTCTTCAAAGGTTATCCTCTTAGTAACTTTAGGAGGAAGTTTTACTACTTTTGGTTCAAGATATGGATCTTACGATACGATATGGAAAGATAACCAAGGAACATCTCACCAGAAAAGTCCACATTGATGTAATTCCATAATGGGCTATGACTAGCTACCTTGATACCAGCGCGTGCCCAGTAGCACAACCATGTGCCGGTCGGTCACAAGGAGGCCCTAGGTTTCGTCGCGGCACCATAGAATGCTAATCGTAACACCATTACCGAACATACGCCCAATGAGGAATTTCAAATGACACAGATTGGGTGGTCCGAACAAGCACCATACCAAGGAGAGATAGCAAGTAAAGGTAGTCACAAGGTTTAGAATCAACAGGGAAGCTATCCGTAGATCAAAACACCTCACAAGAGAACATAGCTCAATTGCTGAATGCGACTAAGCATGAGATTTTTTTTTGATTCCACTCACGCTTAGCGTTGATGAAAGTTAACTTGGTTGGTTAGTCGATAAGGGTCTTCACAAAAAAGGGTTGGAAAACATCCACGACTTATACAACATATAGGAGAACTCAACTTTGGGCTTTTGGTCAAACAAAGGCATGGTCACAAATATTCAAGGCAAGCAACCATGACTACAAGCTCAGGCTCCTAAGTGAAGAATCTAATTGGAGACGACACCAAGAGATCGTTTCACGTAACTCGAGTATTGCTCTAAGATAAAGCTATTCGACACTCGTATACTTACCGAAGACAAACGAAGTGATAACTATGGCACTAATTGACTAACAAGCATACATACATGCATCATAACTTCAAGCAACACATAAAGAAGCTTACACAAACGAACTCAAGCAACTAACTACAAGTTTAGTCCAAACAAACTCAGGAACACAGTAGTTACTTGTTTCAACCATAACTGAGGTTGTAGACATCCCCTAAAGGTGATCCTAGACTTTCTAGAAAGCTTAGGAAGATGACTACACTTTAGTTATTCATACCAACAGCTAATTCATAGATTAACCTGACCAAAATTGCTAATGTTTCAGATCTATACTAATATGGACAGAAAACTGACAAGAACTTTGAAAATGCATAACTGGAGTTCTAGAGACACAACAAGGCTGAGCCTTAACTTTATCTAAAGCTTATTAAGTTGTCTATAACTTTCTTATTATCATATTAAGATGATTCTACAGCTAACAAGGCCAAACAAGACAAAGAAGACATCTCTACCCAGATTTGGACAGATTCTATCATTCCACTTTACAAGCTTATAACTAGGGATTTTGACCACCAAAATTAGTGATATAGGACACTTTGGAAAAGCTTAGCAAAAGTACTACACTTCTTCTATTATCTCCAAGACATGATTCCCTATGCACATAGGTCAAACAAACCAAACATTCAGATCTATTCAGAGCATAAGCAAAACCTGACAGTAAACTTTTAAAAATTCATAACTCCCAAACCATAAGGTTTAGTGTCATGAAATTTTAGGAAAAGCTATACAAGTAAGTTAGCTACAACTTTGGTATTCTCCATAACTACAGAAAACACCATTATGAGCACGAAAGCATCACTACAACTGAAACCGTTCTAGCAGCCAACGTTTAACAAGCAGAGCAAAGCTTACCTTTGTTCTACTTAACAAGAGAGCACACAAACATGTTATTCTAGTAGCTCTAAATTTTGTTACCTTAGACCAACATGAATTTAATTCATTCATAAGAATCCATAATTACTTAAGTGAGGTCTAAAGCATTGGCAAACACTTAGGTGGGCAACATAGACTAAGGCATTCTTGTTTAGCTTCACTCAAGAAAGATAGTGTACTACATTGATTACAAGTTACATATCATTTGAACAAGGGTGAGAGGAGCATAGCCATGCATAACGCAACAATCATGAAGATGCATGCTTCGTCCTATTCGTTCTCACAAGATTGCCAACCTAAGGTGGCAATCACGTCCTATGTCGGTGGCATAACACGCACTCTCTCGATATATAGCTAGTCGTTAGCTACATTCGACTTACGCATTCGTGGTTAGCGTACCTACAGAAAAGTTTCATTGCAGCCCAACATTTCCCAATATAGCACACAATGAAAGAAGAGAAGTAAAATTCTAAGTACTCCCATGTACATATACCCCCGTATATATACATGTAGCACCAAAACTACCCGAATCATTCGATCACCCACAATTAAGTACCTTCATATATACATGTGTGTAACATGTAAATAATCCAATAACCAAAACTAGCTCTCCCCTAGACCAAGGGTTGGACGGTCATGCTCTCACAACTCACACTTACCTGAGCGTAGGTGCGACGTTGCATAAAAGTAAACAAGCAACATATATGGCTATTTCATATATGAAGGCTACCTCTAATCTGACACACTAGGTAGCATAGTGTGGGAGAGTTATCACACATACATACCTTGGCAAGGGCGTAGATGCATAAATGAAAAACCCCCAAGTTAGTACTTATATAAGCCACCTAATAATCCTTATATGGGCATAAGAAAATTGACCACTGGCATACTTAGGTTTAAAATTTAGATTTTCACAAACCTATATATAGCTATACATTGATAAAACTGATTTTATAAAACAAAACCTTTGTTTTAAATACACATACGACAAGTTTAATGTTGAATCTTGCTCCGATACCAGCTGTAACAGAACCGTCCAAATTATAAGAGCACAAGTACAAAAACAATCACCGAAATGATCAAATTCTCGCACTTGAGCCCATATAACTCCGGTAGTCCAATGAAATCATGAGGGATTTCAAACCAACCAACATACAAGCCAAGATCATAGTGATTCAACATAACAAGTCACATGTTACATCCATTTCTCAAGTAATTCAATATACATCGGAGTTTAACATAGTTATTACAACTTAAGTTCAAAAGTAGCGGAAGCAAAGTAATTTGAAACTAACATAAATCTTATTTCAAATACATGCCAGTACCAAGGTCGACTTCCAACAAAAGCATTAGAGACAAGATAAATAAGAAGGATCATGCCCATGATCACACTCTGCCACTACGGCAGGAGCCAACCAACTCTTGCAGCCGCCACGATACATCACAACCTGCAACAATACTTATAACATATATAGAATTAATTGCTTTGAAGGTAGGAGGCTTATAATGCTCTGGGGCTTGCCTGGGATCTGACTCAAGTTAGAGTATGTCAGATGAGTTCGTTTGGCGAGCATCTTCCAATCTACCACTTGTCCGGTCCTTCGATCTTCGGGATGGATCCACCAACTCCATCTTCGGGTTTGGCTCCACCTTAGGTCCTTCACGTGCTTCAGCTAACGTACCTAAATGAGGTGCAACAATGCATATGTATGAATGCATAGAAGTGCAATAACAAAGTAATCAAACAAGCATACCAAAGTTCTCCTAAACACCTAGAGCTAATTAACTTAATCCTCACTAAGGCATAACATAGAAGAGGGCAAGCACATTAATCAAGAACCAAGTCTTATAAGATCCTAGGGTACCAAACCAAGTACCAACAAAGACATGTGTCACACTTCAATACACAAGCATGGCAAAGTTAATCAAAGCACTAGAACTAGAAATTGCCACATTCTGGGCATCAGAACAGCAGCTAAGTAATTTAATCATAACTGGAGATCTACAACTCCAAATGACTTGCAAGAAGACATTATGGAAAGCTTATGACATTCTATACATTTCATTTATAATCATCATAGCATGATTCCAAAGTTTTATATGTCGAATTTACAAAAACACAGAAACTGGTCTAACAAGACAGAGAGCAAGCAATTCTGTAACCCAATTTTAAACAGCTATAACTCCTAAACCACATTCTTAAATGCCACCAAATTTTAACAGCAGCTAGATACATAAATTATCTACAACTTTTGTATAAATAAGTTTCACAACAAAGCACATTATCATGAAGAACTTTGCTAAGTTCCCAGATCTGTCCAGAAACCTCATTTGCAAGAATTAATTATTAACTTATGTTGCAAACATATAATTAGACAAAACCAACTTTACCAACATGTCACACATGAATAATGAACACCAGAAAACATAGTGTCCATTCCTAAATAATTTCTTTTAATGCATTTTCTTAATTTATTTAGATAATTAGGTGGAATTATGAACACCTATCAAAAGTGCACAATAAATTCTACAAAAATTACAGTGTCCTAAATATGCTCTCAAAAGTCTACTGTCCAAATTTCAATCCATTTGGGCAAGCATATCAAGCTCTATGAAAAAGACAAATAGCTATTGCAATAATCATGTGAGAGCAAGTTAAACTTAACACTCAATATTTTCTGTGAACACAAGGCCATATTATTAATCAATATGATAGAGAAACATCATGCTAAGGTAATGGAACAACATTTTCTATTTTATCATTTATATATTATTTATAAGCTATTTATCAAGCTATAAACAAGTTAAATCAATAACTTGAGCATACAATAAGCAATGACCATGAAATTTATACCACAGTACACACATAGCATGGCAATCCTACTATAAAAATTTCACATCAATTGGAGCAACACAACTCAAGATATAAAAATAACAAGGAAAACAAGCATTTATTTTTCATTTAACAAGATCTAGGCCAAACATCCTGAAACCCAAAAACAACCTATAAGTTTTATATTTTTCTTAGACAGTGCATATTACTAGAAGACCAACAAAATTGGAATCACTAATTTTGGACTTCTAAAACTCTAGATCTTGCTCTGGTTAAGTTTAATGACATTTTTAGAGCATTTTTAAAACTTAAATAAAGACATCAGAAAACATATACGAACATATAACATTTTATGACTCTACTGCATAGATCTCTTCTCAAGGTTTCCAAAAAGTCCCCATTTACTATTTTTGGAATTACCTAGCATGAGTTATGATTTTTAGAAGATTTACAAATTCTCTGAAATTCAAAAACAGAATTACTGGAACCCTACTTAATTCGCTAGGTGTACCCGGTAACGCACCCGAGCCTGCTACTACTTAACCTGACACGCGGGGCCTATCGTTCAGCCGGTCCCACATGTTAGACAGAGGGTCACAGAGGAAATCAGAGGTCTTCTTCTACCTCCCGACGCCGGCAGAGGAGAGAGCCGGCCTTCATGGCTCCGGCGAGGGGGGGTCCCCGGCGGCGGCGACTAAGGGCGGCATGAGCTCCAACATGCCCTTGCGCACCAGCAGAGCTACATGGCTTGGCCAGAGGTGGTCCATGGCCTCTTGGCCGCGGAGGCGGGCGGCTGCGGCAGGCGAGCACCGGTAGCGACGGGCCAAGGGGAATGGCCGCGCGAGTACCGGTGGTGCCCGGTGCAACTGAGAAACAGCCCAGCTCAGCTTGAGGCGACCCATGGCCGGCTGGCCATGGAAGCAGGTCGCGACGCGTGAACAGCTCCGGCGGCGGCCGTCTGCAGCGCGCGGGAAAGCCAAATGAAGGGCGCGTCGAGGGCGGTGGATGGCGGTGAAGGTGTCACGGTACAAGGCTAGGACGGGAAAGGCATGGCGGAGCGGATTTCGTGAGGCCCTACAAATTCCATTTAAGCACCATGGTCATAAGACCCACAGATTAGGAGATAATTAGTCCCCAAATCACAAGTGTCAACAAGTTAAGCTAGGGCTCAGTTTTGGGATTTTTAAATTTCAAACTTGGTCAATTTGATCCCAACTTTTTACATGTTGCTCTCCACTAAATTGTTTCCAACTTTCATTTTTGGGTCAGCTTGAGTTACTTAACAAAATCTCGAGAACGTGAGATGCCAACGTCGATGTTACCGGAATTAGGGCTTAAAAATGACCAAGTGCTGAAATCAGCCCTAAAACTAACTCGTGGGCCCTGTTTGAGCATGTTCCACATATTCTCATGACTTGACATTTAAACAAAGTTTGCTCCTTATAAAATTCTCTACAACTTTGTAAAAGGGTGCATAGTCATGCAAAGCTCTTAAGTCCCACTTTTGAAATGGTCAAACCAAATGGCTTCAGGGTCCATACATGGTCAACCATCAATTAGAAGCACATTTAGACAAAATGATCAACATGAACATTGTTCCATTAAGTGTCCTAAGTGTAGTTAAGGTGTTGTAGAGTTTATCTGGAGTCATTTGGGTAAATTTGCAAAGCTTGGTTGGTGATCTATAGTTCCATTAACTTAATGGGGCAAATTCCAATAGGAATGGAACTTATCATTTCATGTGACTTTTTGATTCCAAACTTCATGAAACTTTTCCAGGGATCAATATAGATAGTTATTGATGTGAGACATGTGAAGATACTTTGATAACAACACCCAAGCATATATCGTAAAAATGGCCTATATGCAAAGAAGGGTGCAACATCCAAGTTTAGATTAGGGTTTATTTCCATAGGTTTGACTTTGGCATCGTCATCTCCACTAATTTATCGTGTTTGAGCTTAAACCCACTACTTAATTGGTGAACAACACCTGGGGTGTTACATGTAGGACCCTACAAAATCTTGGAAAGAAAGGGTCCAGTGGCTTACAAATTGGAATTACCAGAAGCAATGGGTGCTATATTCCCAGTTTTTCACGTATCACCATCTCAAGAAATGTTTGCGTATTCCAGAGGAAAGAATTGAACCTCGAGGCATAAAACTTAAGTCAGATCTAGTGTATTGTGAGCAGCCAATTCGAGTTTTGGATTCCAAAGAAAGGGCTACTCGAAACAGTGTGGTGAAAACATATAAGATACAATGGAGTCATCATGATGAAGGGGATGGATCTTGGGAAACGGGTGAATACCTACAAAAAGCATACGAAGATTTTTATAATAAATGGTTCATAATCCAAATCTCGAAATGAGATTTTTATAAGGGGGGAGGGCTGTAACACCCCGGTGTTACGCAAGCTTTTGCATGGCAATCATAAGCATGACATTTCATATCATCCATAATCATATATGGTAATATTATAACTTGAATGAAATAAAAGCTTGGAAAATGGTATTCATGATGTAATATGTTAATGTGCTAATTACCTTTCATCAAAATTGTGCAACTACAAATTTTATATCACTTAGAATTATAGGTCAAATTTTTGGAGCAACTAAATTACTCAAAGTTTTGTCAAAAACTGGTTTCAAAAATGTATTCTAAAAATATTCAAAAATACTCCCTATTTTAGCTTTCATTCTCCAATTCAAAATCTATTGAGAATTTTTAGTTGGCCCCCTAATCAAAGTTGTAGATAATTAAATTCTAAGCAACTTTTATTTTTGGGTCATTTCCAGAAAAAGTCTTTTTCTTGTTCAAAATAGGGTTTGAAAACTGTATTTGAAATTGGTTTGAATTTAGAAATTTGAAAAATCAAAACCTAACCTAAGCAGGCCGCCGCCTCGGTTTCGGCCCACTGGCCAAAACGGCCCGCGCCACTCCCGCGCACGCCCGCGCCCGCTCCCCCGTCTCGGCCCGGCCCAAGCCAGCCCCCCTTCCTCTTCCCGCCCGCGCGCGCGGCTCGCTTGCGCCGCGGCAGAACACGCCCGCCGCGTGGCAGCCGCATGCCGGCGACGCCCCCACGTGGCCGACGTGGACCCCGCGCTCACGCTCCGCTTCAAATCGCCCCAGGCACCTGGTCTCCATGCCGCTCGGCACTCACTCGCTCCCCGTCTCCCTCCCTTCGGACAAACCGAGCAGGAACGCCGCTCGCCACCGCACGCCCCCACCTTCACCGTCGTGTTCCGACGCCGGTGGACCTCCACCGTCCGATTGGTCGTGCACAAAGCTCCGCCCCCTTCTCCTCTCCTCCGAACGGGCGCCACCATCACCTTGCTCACTCCGGTAGGGTTCCATTTCTCCGCCCCCGCCGCGCCACCGCGTCGGGACCGCCGAGTTCGCGCCCCGCCCACTGCCTCGCTCGCTCCCTCTCCGTTCTTCCAAGCCTCCCTCTCGAGTTCGCTAGTTCCTTGCAAACGTTGTGCGCTCGCTCGATGGTCGGGACGTGGCCAGAAATGGCCATTTGGCCGTCGGCCACCGCCGCGACGTCGAGGTCACGAACGCCGACGAGGCCGCTCTGTTCTTCTCCCCCCTTCGGTCTTCACTGGGCCAACTGCCCTGTGGGCCGCGCCTCCGAGCAGGCCGGCTCACCTTTCCCCGCGCGCGCGAACCAGGCCGAGAACGGCCACGGGCCGGTTGACTCCCACGGGCCGGCCTAGTACCAATATTGAAAAATCAATTTCTTTTTTATTTTATTATTCATGATGAAAAATACTTTGGAAAATGTTTTTGTAGTCCTTTCAGCTCCAAAAATTGTGAAATAAATTTCTATGGACTCATTGGAACCAGATCTACAATATAAAAATATTGCATGTCAATATTTCATTACTTTTCTGTAGTATTTTATTTAATCCTTGGAATTGGTGTTTTCTTGAAAAATTGATAATAAATTATAGAAAAATCAGAAAAATGTGATTCCAAGTTTGTTAATCTTTTTGTGCCATGTACTTGCTAGGAAAATTATATATCATGCCTGTTCTGTAGAAAAGTGTGTAGGTGTAGTTCAAATGTTTTCTATCACTAGTATTTGCTATTTTTGTTAATTAAATAAATGTGAATAAAACATGCAAGTAATAATTTTTCTACAGTTATTATTTACTGTGTAGAAAGTAGGAAAATTACTAAATCTGTTGTTTGATACTTTTCA
Source organism: Saccharum hybrid cultivar R570 (assembly GCA_038087645.1). NCBI lineage: Eukaryota > Viridiplantae > Streptophyta > Magnoliopsida > Poales > Poaceae > Saccharum > Saccharum hybrid cultivar. Next base: position 9,138,776 of record JAQSUU010000275.1, on the reverse strand, counting down.
TAATGCAAAGTATTTTCATGCTCGTTTTTAGGCCTTAGCTTGTTATTTTTGTATAGACAGTTCTAATAATCCTAATGCAATGAAAATTTTGTGGCATGCTAGAATTGATGTTAGTAATCCTCTGTAATTTTCTAAGATTTTTTCTGTGCTACCAAAATATGTGTTGCTGTTCAAGCATAGTGCTAATTAGGGTTTACACTCAACCTTTAATGCAAGATTAGTTAGTAAACTATGCTTTGGTGTATCTTTGAAGCATCTTAAGTGTCAGTGTGCCTTTGCATGGTAGAGATTAGTGGTGGTAGTTTTTGAGTACATGTTCTTGAATGGCATAGACTACCTTGTAGAAGAGTCATAAGTTCCACGTAATCCAAATAAAGTAACATGCTCATTACATCTCATTCATTCATCATCATCTCATGTCATCCCTGCAATGCACCTAGGCATGAGCACTTATACTTTTGCATCATACAGGATCGCAGGAAGTGACCCCGGTAGCAGTTCCCGAGGACCCGGAGGAGCAGTCCGAGGTGCAAGAGCAGGAGGCGACCGAAGCTTGGTAAACATGTTGCATATTTTCCAAGAAACGAAGAGGAACTTGAAGAGATGGCAAATGCAAGAGTTCCTGATGAAGAAATATTTTACAGGGATCCTAATATATGTCGTGTGGAGACAACCAGGACCTATCAGCCAGTGTGGAAAACTAAACTTCCTCAATGGTGTCCAGAGGGTTTGACAAAGACACAGAAGAGGAAAATGCAGCGAGAGCGTCAAAAAGACTTTTACCAAGAAGGAAGTCCCTCTAATGAGAAATCTGGTAATCAGCAGTGGTAGATAAGGCACAAAAATAAAGGCCCATCGGCAGATGTAAATATGGTGTTTATGTTGCCGATGGAATTTTTGGCTCTATCTGATAGCGAAGAAGAAGTTTTTTTCTCTGACCAAATAGCTCAATTAACACTAGATCCAATGATGGCTATTTTTGAGAAGCCTGCCGATGATGAGAGACAACACCTCAAGGCTTTGTTTGTAAAAGGCAGAGTTGATGGGCAGCCTGTATCTAAGATACTTATTGATGCAGGAGCTGCAATTAATATTATGACTTATGTGATGTATCGGAAGCTTGGTAAGGGAGATCAAGACTTAACTAAGACTGATATGATGCTAAAGGACTTTGAAGGCAATGTATCACCAGCTAAAGGGGCAGTGTGTGTTGAATTGACCATCGGCAGTAAAACCTTACCGACAACTTTCTTTATTATTAATGGCAAGGGTGCAAATAATCTGCTTTTAGGAAGGGATTGGATTCATACTAATTGTTGTGTTCCTTCTACAATGCATCAGTGTCTTATACAATGGGTTGGAGACAAAATTGAAGTTGTTCGTGGTGATTCTTCTTATATCATCGCATTGGCAGAATCAGACACTTATGAGCGAACTAGGTGCATATCAGGAGAAGCTTGGGAAAAAGAGTTCCTCAAGGTTGCCGATTACGAAATTCTACCGATCCAAGCAGTCGGTTTTGAAGAAGAGTTTTAATGGATAGATTTGCCGATGATGGAAAATTAGGTCAAGGATTTACATCGGCAGATGATTTAATAGAAGTAGATATTGGTGAAGGCGATGTGCCAAGGCCCACTTTTATTAGCGCTAAGTTAAATTTCAAGTGTAAACAGCAACTAGTTGATTTGTTAAAGGAATATAAAGATTGTTTTGCTTGGGATTATACTGAAATGCCTGGGTTAGACCGATCTATAGTTGAACATCGGTTGCCTATTAAATCTGGATTTCGGCCACATCAGTAGCCGGCACGCCGCTGCAATCCTAATATACTTCCTAATATTAAGGCCGAAATAACTAAATTAATTGAGGCAAAGTTTATTCGGCAGTGTCGATATGCAGAGTGGATTTCTAATGTGGTTCCTGTATACAAGAAAAATGGGAAACTTCGTGTTTGTATTGATTTCAGGAATCTCAATAAGGCCACACCGATGGATGGTTACCCAATGCCGATTGCTGATTTGTTGATTGATGCTGCAGCAGGGCATCAAATTATCAGTTTCATGGATGGTAATGCAGGTTATAATCAAATATTCATGGCTGAAGAAGATATTTCTAAGACTGCTTTTAGATGTCCAGGACATGTGGGATTATTTGAGTGGATAGTTATGACATTTGGTTTGAAAAATGCCGGTGCTACTTATCAAAGAGCTATGAACTTTGTTTTCCATGAATATATCGGCACGTTGGTGGAAATCTACATTGATGACATAGTGATTAAGTCTGGAGACATCACAAAGCATCTAACCGATCTACAGAAGATATTGGAGTGCACAAGAAAATATGGATTAAAGATGAATCCTAATAAATGTGCATTTGGTGTATCGGCAGGACAATTTTTGGGTTTTATGGTGCATCAGCGGGGTATTGAAATTAGTAGAAAATCTATTGAGGCAATCAACAAGATTGTTGCTCCTGCCGATAAAACTAAATTACAATCCTTGATCGGTAAGATTAATTTCATCAGAAGATTCATATCTAATTTGTCGGGTAAGATCAAGGCTTTTAGTCCATTATTGAAATTGAAAGCCGATCAGGAATTTAAATGGGGGGATGAACAGTAGTTAGCCTTAGATGAAATTAAGAGTTATTTAACAAATCCTCCAGTGTTAGTTCCACCCCAACATGGAAAACCTTTCAGATTGTATTTATCAACTGAAGATACTGTTATCGGTTCAGCTCTTATTCAAGAATTTGAAGGAAAGGAGCGTGTTATCTATTATTTGAGCAGACAGTTAATAGATGCTGAAACCAGGTATTCGGCCATTGAGAAATTATGTCTATGTTTATACTTTTCTTGTATTAAGCTGAGACATTATTTACTATCGGCTGAATGTACTGTCATATGCAAAGATGACGTGGTCAAGTATATGCTGTCAATGCCGATACTGAATGGTAGGATTGGTAAATGGATTTTAGCATTATCAGAATTTGACCTATGTTATGAATCGGCTAAGGCAGTTAAAGGACAGGTTATGGCCGATTTCGTTACTCAACATTGCAACACGGTGGATTCTCTGGAAATTGCTCCGTGGACACTTTTCTTTGATGGGTCTACTTGTGGTGAAGGGGCAGGCATTGGTATCGTATTAATTTCCCCTCAGGGGAAGAAGTATGAGTTCTCATTGCCGATTGTTGCTACATCGACAAACAATCAAGCTGAGTACCAAGCCCTGATAAAAGGGTTAGAATTGCTTAAGGAAGTACATGCTGATGCTGTTGAGATCTTTGGTGATTCTATGTTAGTTATAAATCAGTTGACTGGGATTTATGAATGCCGAAGTGAAATTCTAATTTCATATCATGAAAAGTGTTTGAGATTATTAAAAGGGTTCAGGAGTTTTCATCTGGAACATATTTCTCAGATGCATAATGAAGAGGCTAACCGATTGGCTCAGCATGCTTTAGGATATCAACCTGTTCAAGAAGTATTAATATCAGCAGCTGATTCCAATGACTGGAGGAAGGAAATTATTGATTATTTAAAGAATCAATCTAAAAAGGTTGAAAGACGTATAAGGTTCCAAGCTACCAAGTATGTACTCCTCAATGATGAATTGTATTACCGTACCATAGATGGAGTTTTACTCAGGTGTGTTAGCATAGAGGAATCAAAAGGCCTGATGGGTGAAATTCATGAAGGAGTATGTGGGGCTCATCAGTCAGCCTTCAAGATGAAATGGATGATCAGAAGAAATGGATATTATTGGCTGACTATTCTTGAAGATTGTTTTAAATATTTTAAAGGATGTCAGGAATGTCAGAAATTTGGTAATATTCAAAGGGCACCCGCATCGGCTATGAACCCTATAATTAAGCCTTGGCCGTTCCGGGGTTGGGCTATTGATCTCATCGGTCAGATTTATCCACCATCGAGTAAAGGGCATAAGTTTATTCTGGTTGCTACCGATTATTTCACAAAGTGGGTTGAAGCAATTCCTTTAAAAAAGGTGACATCGGCTAATATGATTGATTTTGTGAAGGAGCATATTGTTTACCGATTTGGCATCCCTCAAACCATCACTACTGATCAGGGCACTATGTTTACATCGGGTGAATTTCATGAGTTTGCTATAGGAATGGGGATTAAAGTTTTGAATTCTTCACCATATTATGCCCAGGTTAATGGTCAGGCTAAAGCATCTAATAAAGGAATTATCAAGCTCATTAAGCGCAAGATTAAAGAGTATCCTAAGAAGTGGCATATAGTATTAAATGAAGCTTTGTGGTCATATCGGATGGCGTGTCATGGTGCAACCAAGGTAACACCTTATCAGTTGGTGTATGGACACAATGCAGTCTTACCTTGGGAGATTAAAATTGGTTCTAGGCGAATACGCTCTCAAGATCAATTGACAGCCGATGATTATGATATCCTTATGAAGGATGAGTTGGAAGATGTAGCAGGTCATCGGTTAAAAGCTTTAGTTAGCATCGAGGAGAATAAGAAAAGAGTAGCTAGATGGTATGACAAGAAGGTGAAGGTAAAGGAATTTGTCGATGGAGAATTGGTTTGGAAGTTGATTTTACCGATTGGGACTAAAAGTTCTAAGTTTGGCAAATGGTCACCTAATTGGGAAGGTCCATATCAGATAAATCAATCTGTTCCTGGTAATGCACATATTCTTGAAACTCTTGAAGGAGTTGTATTTCCCAGAGCATTAAATGGAAAATATTTAAAGAAATATTACCCTAGTGTCTGGATGGATGCATAAAAGAGTAATTGCCGATAACAATCCTATCGGCTAGAGTCAAAACAAAGTATCAATCATTGCCGATGCGCTAATTTAACAAAGCTTGGATAGCCGATATCGCACGCAGGCGAATTTCATCGGTTTCTTTTAATTCCTTGGCATCTTCATCGGCACTTCCTTCCATAGGCTTGAGTTTCTTCTTGAGAACCAAGGCCTTACGAGCTTGGATGTCTCGTTCTTGCTGAAGGGCCTTGATAGCGTCTGGAAGCTGGTCTTCTTCTTGCTTGGCTTGAGTCAGGGCTGTTTCAACCTTTTCCAGTTCGGCTAGCAGAGCTGCCCTTTTTGCCGATAGGTCTAAGATTTTCTGTTTAAGATCATCACCGGAGGCTTGCAAGTTGCTGATGCTTTTGTGCTTCTCATCGGCAGTTTGCTTCAGCTACAACATTTCTTCCTTAAGTTGAGCCTGAGCTGCTCTATCGGCAATACGATGAACAACCTTTTGATATTGAAGTTGTATGCTCTCCAGATGGACTGCTGGGAAGATGATTTCTTCAACATCGGCAGGGACTTGGCCACAGATTGTTTTGAAGATGGTCCTTGCAGGGTCTGAATCGATCACCAGTTGAGCAGTATCTTGTTGCAGCAGATTCAGGAGAACTTCTAGTTTGCTATAGGTATCTGCCGATATTGTTCCCAATGCCAGGGAAGAACTCGCCTCTTCTCCGTCATCATCGGAGACGTCGATAGCAAAAGAAAACAAGCTATCGGGAGAATCTTGTTCCTGTGAAATAAAGAGAGTTAGGAATCCTATTTGTGGTGTCTAGGGATATTATAAACCAAACAGTTAATCGGTTTACCTGCTTCAGGGCAATTTCTTGAGCCTGGCTTGAGGGAGCGGCTTGAAAAAGATCATGCGAAGGATCGATAGAGGATGCCGATGGAATGTCTTCTACGACCTCATCAGTAGTCGGCCCTTGGGGTATAATGGCTGATGGTGTATCTTGTACAGAAGAAGCAGCTTGTTCAATTATATCAGTGGGTCGATTGACAGGTGTTAGAGCGGATGAAGGGGCTGGTGTAGATTTCTGTCGCTTTTGTTGAGCTTCAGCATCGGTTAAAGCTTTACGCTTTGTTTGGGCCTCAGTGACAATTGGCTGGGGGCATCGACATGTGTTGATTGGGGAGCTTGCATGCTTGGTGTGCTTGCTAATGTGTCCGTTTGTTGCTGCAAAAACGAGTATAAGATTGGATATTTAACAGAAAAAATGTAAAAATAAGAGAATACCTCTGAAGGAGGAGTAGAGGTCGTGGTGCTTGATATTGGAAGAGTTGCTGATGACGATCCAGCTACAGCTCTCACATCCTGATAGTTATATGTTAATATAGTGTGCATCGATAGAAAAACAAAGTAAGCAAGGTTATTACCTTAAAAACCTTGATTAGGCTTGAAGCAGCAGGCATTGGAGTGGCCCTGGATGTTGCTAGTCTTGGTCTAGAGGTGATAGTTTTGGCGCGAGTCCTCTGGAAGGTTAAGGCCTCTAAGGTAGGGGCGTTGTAGCCAATTATTGAGACTAGAGAAATAGGGTGGAGGTTGAAGGGTCTTCCACTTTTGCTTATTGATGAAACTGGATCATCGGCCTATTTCAGGGAAGATTAGTTACCAATATACATATAAAAGGAAGGAGAGAGACGAAAGTTAAAAGGAACTTACTGCATCGTCAGGAACAGCATAGTCAGGATCGATCATGTGCCGATATGTATGAACAGATGTTGAAAACAACTGTTCTTTCCACTCTTGCCACCATTGCTTATATGACTCTGTGATGAAAGACGCTGGTGACCAGGCGGAGAGATCAACATTTGAAATATCGACATCAGGAGCAAGTCTTACTACTCTACTCCATTCAGTTCCAGCTGTAATAATTTCTCTGGGCTTAATCACATCGGCAAAGCATAGCTTGATTGGCAGTTGCCCAAAGGCTAATTGGCGAGACACTGCCGATGGATTGTAGAATTCATAAGTGATATGGGAATTCTTCCCGCTACCAAATGTGTTTACTGGGGTTGCTCTGGGGGTAATAATAGCCATCATAAGATCATTATCTTGGTTCAGATCACTATCGGCAAAATTGAAAAGAAGAGGGAACTTGTTATCCTCATCGATATAGGGTACCCAAGCTCTGAGATCATGAGGGAGACCATGGTAGAAATTTTGAAAAAACCTGCCAATTTGATCTTCATTGGACTCTGTTCTAGGAAGGATGATTATGGCTTCGCCGAAGTTGAGAGGAGGGCGTGTTGCCGATTCGTCATCTCCAAGGATGTAATCTTCGGCGATCTCTCGTGGGAATTCGTGGGCAAAGAAATCCCATTGTAGACGCTTATGCATGTGAGCGTTTAACCACATATTGATGAACCACCACGGGCCTCCCAGATTGCCGATGGGTTCACCAAGTAGAAGCTTCTGAGACGCTTGGTGGAGAAGGTGGTAAGTTGAGCTCAGGAGGTATCGGCCAAGTGGGAATCTGACACCGTTGGCCAAGAGTTCCGCTGCTGGGAGGAAGGCGTTAGTTGGCCCTACCGATCGACCACAGAAGATAAACTTATCCAGCCACATGTTCAGGAATATGGCATGTTCCCTTTGATTGACAGTACCAGTTTTTTGGTACTCTTGGATGTATCCTGTCCAGCCGCCGATGTTGCGTGTATTTACTCTATACTCAGTTTTTCTACAAAAAATGTGGCCTTCATCGACAGTTGAGATATCCAAGCCGGTGAGCATATATACATCGGCAAGAGTAGGGGCACATGGGCCATGATCGAACATGAAGGTATTTGTGGTATCTGACCAAAAATGAGCAGCAGCTATCATCATGGATTCATTCCTTTGCATATCAGCAATGGATAGCCTGATACATTGATCTATCTTCCGTTCTGCCCAGAACACTTGCATTGATCTGTTGACTCTCAAGTACCAGTTTTTCCACCCTTTGGTAGGTTTGGGCCAAGATCGAAATGTATCTTTCCATAGATTCAAAGAGAAATTTTGAGCTTTGAAGGGAATACGATTAGCCTCTGCATTGATCAGGTCGGTTGGATCTGGATCACCCATTGGACCTAGGCAATGGAGGGGAGGTTGGTTGGTTGGAATAACCAGTGTGTTGCGTAGTTCCTGAGTTTGGAAGATCAAGAGAATGGAAGAAGTAGAAAAAAATACCAACTGTAAGAATTCGCAAGGGGCCAGAAGGGTCGAAGTAAAAGTAATAAAAAAAACAAATCGCAGGGACATTGAAGTTGACCGCCATTGTTTCGAGAAGGATGGGGGCACGAGCTGGAGATTGGAAAATGATGATGGAAGGAGCTCTAGTGGGTTGAGGATGCGCAGTTAGGGTTGCTGCCGGAGAGAGAATGCCAAAGGTTGCAATTTGAAGGTAGAAGATGAGTAGTTCGGAGAAATCTATTTATAGGCCATTTGGGGTAGGGGTATTCTTGACTTATCTCTATGCCATACGCGGATAGATCGAGGTGGTTCAGATAGATATGGTAACTATTCGCACGACAATCAAGGGATTGTACAGAAGATTTGATGGCATGGCAAGTAGTCATGACTTGAAGGATATTTTGACACAGGATCTTTTAGTTCTAAAATGGTGATGTTGCTGTGATAAGATCTTGCCGATGGATTGTTATTTTGGTATCTCAACCGTAATTGAGGCAAGAAACAGTTGGAAAATGTGCGATATTTACTGAGATACATGGATTAGATCTAGATTTGATTAAATCTGGTAACAGATCATGTTATGCTTGGAGAATGGGTTGAAAAATAGGTAATAGCAGGCATTATCTGGAGTAAATTTCGGAGCATCAATATCTTATACTCCGAAATTGGGGGGCATGTGTTGACATCGTTTTTTAGCACGTGTCAAGATGGTCAGGAAGGGCTAATCAGCAGAGGAAAGATTATTGTGTAGATTGATAGCTGATGAAAATGAGTTTGCTTATGAGTGGTAGCGGCGTATGGGTTCAAATTGAAATGTTGCCAATAAGGTTAAGGGTATTATTGCCGATGCCGATGAAAGATGGTTTGAAGACTGCTGCCGATGAAACAGGGAATGTACCGATGGAAGGATCTTGAAGGCTGCTGCCGATGGAACAGGGATTGTGCCAATGGAACAGGGATTGTGCCGATAAAAAGGAGGTCGATGAGAATACCATCGTGACTGAGGCGGACTATGGGATAAGATAGGAGTTAATTTCCTTATATACGTTTATTGGAGTCTGAGTTGTATCAAAGTCATGTGTTTCCATGGATTTGGATTTAGTGTCCTAGTCGTATTTGGTTATGTTTCTGTAGATCAGGATATAAATATAGGGTGAAGGGCAATGTAAAAAAAGAGAGATCAATCAATACATCAAAAACAGCTTTTATTCTTATTTACATCTACTTTCGACGACTTCGTCAATTTGCATATTTTTCTTTTTTACGAGTTCTCATCGATTCGGCGAGTTGCATTGCTCCAGTGCAATCTTCGGCGATCCTCGGGTTCCGCGTGAGTACCTCTTGGCCGTGACTTCCGGGCGTATCGCTGTTGTCAGGACCAAAGTGCTCGTATCTTCATCCTTGTCGATTAATAGGTCAAATCGACTGGCACGCTTTGGATATCGATTTCGGGTATTAGCCCTTTGTGTTTGCAGATCTACTTTTGCATCAACAAGAATATAAGCAAATAGAGCAAAGTCATATCCAATATAATAGAATAGAGCAAAGCCATATTCATAGTAGCAGATGAACAATACGAATAACACAAGAAATATAGAAGTAGGCGAGAATTACCAAGAACTCTCTTGATAGATCCAGAAACCAAGCGAAGCTTGACTCCTTCTAGTTCTAATCCTATGTAGCTATGCTATGACTATGGAGATCTAATTGAGATGGTGGCTCTAGGGCTTAATCAGGGGCTTTTCTCTTGATGAAAAATGAATTGAATGAGAATTAGGGTTTCTCCCAAGGCTAGGGGCCTTGCTTATATAGCCTCCTCAAATGCACCATGGCCATCAGATCAAACTGACCTTGATACACGATGTAGATTTATCCTCAAAGGCGGTGGGGGCAGGATCCGTGAGACTGGACCTGATTGGTCCACGTAGGTGGGCGGGCGCCCACATGGATAGGGCTAGCGCCCTGCCAACGTGGCCATCCAGCCTCTGGTCTTGTCTAGTGTCTTCTGGACTCTTCTAGAGTATTCTTGTGTGAGGTCTTTCTCTCTATGTAAATCTTACATGTGGGCCTTCTTTGGTCATTTCCTGATAACCCCCTGCAGAAATAGATATTCACCAAAACTCATAGAACTCTATCAGTGTAACCCCTATAGCTAGATGATATTTATATTTAGGTCCTTTTTCATGCTATGTTGATGGTTAAAAATGATACTTATCTACCGTTAACAACTCCCCCAAGCTTACCTTTTGCTCGTCCCTGAGCAAAGATAGACTTAGTGATGGATCAGGAGTTGCTATAATGCTTTCACGCCTCAAAAGTACGCATGGGTTCAAACAAGATCTCTCCTCTAGATTAGAATGATATATTCTGATTATAGACTTACTCATATTGCCTTCTACCATGGGGCTTATAGCCGTCACTTGGGTCTTGAGCAGTTGAAAGACAGAACGGTCAAGTCAAGCGCCATGTTTCAAACTCTTTGATCTACTATTATTCTAGAGTTTTTGCAAGATTTTCAAATAAAACTCAGAGATTCCTATGTATGACCCTCTCAAGTCTCTCCTTTGTGATATTTCTGGATTATCACCAAGGCATTAATGGTATATGCCTTCTCTCCTCTCAAGATATGTGGTATTTTTGGTATTTAGGCATAGTAACATTATGCCTTCTCTCTCTCACCCTATATCTAATAAGCATATATGGAGTTCATAGGTGGGGAGACAAGAAAAACATACTTGCAAACATTTATTGCATAGTCAAACCATGGATCCAGAGAAACAAGTCATACAGTCAAATCAAGATATGCATGTGTATGGGATATATGGTATGTAGTGGATAAGTGGTAGATAGAATAGTAATGATGGTAAGGGGTGAAGGAATGGTAATGGTGGATACCTAATTCTACTAAGACTCCTTAGAATGGAATTCATACCTCTCTTGAACTTTGAAAACTTTGAAGGAGGACATGGGCTGCTCATATATATTTTTTTTAAATAGGGGTATAAATATTTTTCTTTCCCCTCCCTCTTCTCTTCTTTCCCCTTCTTTTTTTAATAGAGCAAACAACACCCAAGCCTCTTTTGAACTAGATAAATTAAAAAGAGGTAGCAACAGAAATATTTGGAGCTTTATAGGCTAGCTAGAAAATGGAAGGGATAAATATGATGGAATATCTTTTTGGATAGTTTACTCCTAGGATAGGAGTAGAACTAGTTTTGGGTGGATCTGAGTGGAATGTATGAATACGTACTTTAAGGATAGAAGTGGCATGAATGAGTGGAAAAATGCTGGTGCGTACTTCCAGGTTAGAAGCAGCACATATGTAGGTGGAGTGTATGTGGATCTTGATTTTAACCACATGACCAGCTCCTAAGGGTCTACACAGCTTGACCATGCTCAATGCTCACAAGCAGTAACAAAATGAGTGTAGAGGTTTTTCCTAATCTAGAAAGCATGTATCTGGCTATGGTAGGAATTTAAACTCTCATCATACAGGAACTCATCATGCAGCAATTTTAATTTTTTTTTCAAAAGATAAATTCTTCAGAATTCTAGTATCTCTAGGAACAAGATAAACAACAGCTCAAAACCTTCCCATATCATATCCGTCAACTACCTAGACTTAGATCAAACATTCGCTACCCACAAGTTTGGGTTTAGAGCAAATCTTAAATCAAAACCATTGTATCCAAAACTCGAGAGAGTTCAAGGCTAAACACTAGGTACTTGAAAGGAATTACGGCAGAGCAACTATTCATCATTTCCATGCAAGAGTTTATTTTAGGGATTTATTTTAGCAAGGTTAAACTCTCCTATATTTTATTTAGCAAACTTAATATCTCACAGAAAAACATATATATGTATATTTATAGAAAAGGAAAATATTTATTTGGTTCCTAAAGGTTATGCATCTTTTTATGTGTTTTGTATTTTAACAGAGCAGAAATATATAAATAGATAAATAAATAGGACCGGTAGTGGAGCTAGCGGTTGGACCGCTGGGTGTCTCGCTAACGCTTGGAGCCGCTTGGCTATTAGTATTCGTTGGAAGTTTAGCTCGACTATTGGCTGCCTAGCGATGGACTGCAAGAGCGCACAGAGCTGCTGTGTGGGGCAAAATAGGTAGTTTTTGCCTCTACCTCTATAAATAGTTGGTTAGCCGGCTTTGGGGGTCTCTTGTCCTTTTGTTGAGTTTCATACAACCCTCTAAAGCTAAGAACACTCTCCCATCTCCTCTCTTGACTTTAGTAATCACATTTGTGAGAGATTGAGTCTCTAGTGCATTGCATTTGAAGAGTTGCATTTGGTGGCACTAGTTGATCTTTGTGGCTCAGGATTTCTTCTTACTCTTGGAGATTGTCGCTACCTAGCCAGCTTGGTGCTTGAGGAGGATCATTGAGGGGCTATTGGTGATTGTAGCCGCCTTTGATCATTGGCCATTGTGAGGGGCTTTGTGCTCACCTTGCAGGAGATTCGTAAAGAGTAAATCTAGTGAAATCAATCGAGGTTTGGAGAGGTCCTTAGTGATCGACTGGCTTCTAGTGGTGCCCTATGTCATAGGGGCTGAGCTTGTGTCCTTGCTAGACCAAGTGAAGCGATGATCTTAGGATCCACCTCAATGGGGATTAAGTTGCCAGCAAGCAACCAAAACTCAAGATAAATGAATATTGTATCACTTGCCTTCGGTAGTTTGCACTCTCTCAACACTTGCATTTAATTTCATTATCTTATGCTTGTGCTATTGCTTGGTAGCTCTAGCTAATTTGTGTAGCTCTCTAGTGAGTAGTATAGTTTAGTTGCTCTTTTCCTAAGCTCACTAGTGTAGTTGTACAGCTCTAGTTATTTGGGTACTTGAGTGATTAGTTAATTAGACTTGCAACTAGAATTGAGTAGGGGGCTTGCATTGCTTTGTGTAGGCTAGGCAAAGTAGTGGCTATTAGGATTGTCCTTTATACTAATCAACTTTTCCTAGTGTCTTTGTGTTTGTAGAATTTTAATAGGCTATTCACCCGCCCCCTCTAGACGTCCATAGATCCTTTCACAAGTTGATGTGGCACCCCTGGAATAGTCTGGTGACAAGCACTAGATCATCCTATGCCATGCAAAAGCTGCAGATTCACCACCAATGGCTAGTTTTCATGTCGGGGGCTATAAATACCTCCTTGGCTGGGCATTTGAGGTGCATAGGAGTTGAGGAAGATACCGAGGGAATTAAGGCATCACTCTAGTGCTCTTGTCAGCATAGTGCTTACTAAAATCACTTAGTGTACAGGTGCTTTTACGAAGTGCTTAGGCTATTTACACCATTGCAAAAGCGCTTGCTCTAGGTTTAGGCCTAGTGTTGGTGAGGTTTGCATACCTCTTGCTCACTCAATGCTTGCGTGTACCATTGTTGTACAACGGGAGGGTTTGTAGTCTTGTGTCACACCCCAAAATTTTCAATTTTGGGTTGTGCATAGGAAATACTAAATAAAATAAATGTTTTAATATTTGGATAGAACTTGTCAACATTAGTTTAGGTTTTCATATATTTTTATTAAAGAAAAATAGTGCTTTTCAATTATTTTGGAATTAACCTGACGGGCATTGTTCGATGTGATGTTTGCTCGTTAACTCTTGTGTGTTAAGAGCGAACAAAGTCTTTCAAAATGCATTTAGTGGATCAATCTTTCTTCTCCAGCACGTCTTTATCTTTTTCTGCAATCAATATTTCTGGTTTCTCATCCTATGTTCTCATTGGGAGTTTCCTAAAATCTTTTCTTTATCACGCAAATTATTCCTATCAGTTCCTTATGTGTCAATCAATCTCAGTGAACTCTTCGGGAATTGTTCTGACTTTTTCTGGAGCTAGTTCACGCTTTTCTGCGAGCGTTATCTAATTTTTAGATGCTCCAAAATATTTTTTTCATGAGGTCCAAATACTTTATTTTGGTTCCTTATGTTTCATAATGTCTCTGAGAATTTTCTCCAAATTTTCGGAGCTTTCAGAGTATTTTTCGTGGCTTAAATAATAATTCTGGACTTTTCTAGAATTATTTTATCCATGAAATTAATTAATTCCGAAAATAATAAAATATCTCAGATTTCCTCATGCCCAAAGACCCATGTCTTTATTTACTAATGGGCTTTAATAATTAATTAGGCCTATTAGTAAAGGTGGATGGTGCAACGTCAATTAGCACCATATCGCTAGTTGACATGGAGGTGAAGATTTTCCTCCCTATATATACGTACCTATCCCTTAGGCAAAGCACACCAAAACTACCGTATAGGAGCCCCTAGTTTGGGAAATCTCTCGTGTAGTAAATTATATTTTTCTCCTCTTTCTCTCGCCGTCGCCGACGCCGTTGCCGCCGTAATCGACTCGCTGCCCGGCCTGGCCGTACCGCGTCCAGTCGATTGGCTTTCCGTAGTTCCGCGGTGTCCGCGACTCCGTGTCTTTGTGTCGCGCCGATCTTGCCAAGCCGATCTCGCCGAGCAGACTTCCGCCGCTGTTGGTCATCACAGTTCCATCGATCGAGTCGCCGTTTACCTCTGCTTGCCGCTAAATCATGTGAGACCAGGCTTCCTCTAATATTATATCAATCTTCGATCACAACAGCAGGTTAGCCTTCTTTTTCTGTCCTGTGAATATGCTGCTGTCAATCTCCTCCAATCTTGACCTCATCGTATATCCTTGTTACCAGTGCAGCGCAGCAGATGGCGCTCCAATGGTTTCTGACTGCAAGTCGCTGCTTTGCATCTACTAGTTGCTGCTGTCCGCTGTTACGTGCGTGACCTGAGGCAGTCGTCATCTGCTGCTGCATTCCTGGCCGAAGAGGAGAAATCAATCTTCTGTTGTATTCTTCATGAGTTCGCGTACGTCAAGCCATCAAGGACCATCGACGCTGCCCATCCGTAGCTGTTTCCTCATAGCGGCGGACTACGCCTGCGCGCTGCTATCCGCAGCGGCCATCGTCGTTGATGCTCCTCCGCTTTCGGTAAGTTCCGCTGAGTATTCCTGTGCAACGTGTTTTGCTCTCTTCTCCTAGCTAATCGGATTCTTAGCTTGCTGACGTCGTTGCTAGCTTGATGACGCCATCATGATGTCATATAAACATTATGGCTGTTTTCCTTTAGAAAAACAAATCCCGAAATACAATAAAAATACGTATACACATATAATCTTGTTTAGGCCATATCATTTACGTTTTAATTCTGTTTCGAGTCATTCCAGATGCATTAGATTCGTGTCGTCGCGCTCTATGCAATAGTGGTAACCTTTATCATGTCACTTGATTATAAATTTATTAATTATAAATAGTGATTAGATTAATATATTTATTTAATAGCTTCCTAATTAAAAGCAATCTAATTTTAACTCAGTTCTTGTTGCGTTACGACCGTGCCGACCATAAACTACAAGTTAGGGATGATGTTTACCATGTCACATGTACTTTTCCATGTATAGTCAAATATTAAATTGTTTAATATGCATGTAACCAGTTTTTCAAATTAAAACCAACATAGGTGATGTACTTAAAGATTTTTCTATACAAATATTAATATGATTAATTGCTACATAAATGCATTCTTAATTTCTTATTACTTAGTTTAAACAAGTTGTATATATTAGGCACTAATAAGTATGCACGTGTCCCTTTTCATATTGCGAACTTTAAGTTGAACTTGCTTAATCGCTACGGCAATATTTATAAAACAAGATTGGTCTTAACTCAACTTGAAATTAGAATATAATTTAAGTAATCTGAGTTAATAACTATCACGTGGTTTTTATTCAATTAAGAAAATTAAGTGTGTAATTGTTTCTTTTATAATATAAACTCTCGGTAGTCATTTCTTTTCCATCATAGTTTCGTTATCGGCGTTTCTTATGTTCTCGTGACCGTAGCCGGTAGTTCTCTTTTAGTACGTTGTTTTCTCTTGTGTGGTGTATTGTTCTTAGTTGTATCTATTTGTTTGCTTGTATGTCTGTTAGTATGCTGGTTTGCTATGATCTACGAGTAGAAGAAAGACTATCCGTGAGCGCCGAAGATCCGAAGATGAAGACCAGAAGCTGAGTGCCAGAAGTTGCAAATAAAAAGATTAAGTTGAGGTTTTTCAGAGCAAGTTGCTTTGGGCATAAAGCAAGTTCTAAGGCAAGTATAGCATGGGATTATCCTTGTTATCCTATTCACAATAAGCAAATAATATCATTATGCATATATTCCTTGTTAAGGATGACTTAGTGTTGATCTTATTCCTTGATACCTATTATATTGCATGGATTAGTATTGCTAGTGCTCAACATGAACTATGATCATGTAATTTGACTAATGAAATATGCAATAAACATTAAAAGATGATTTTATTACTGTTAAAGGGTACTAGAGCATGGGGTTATTTGGTGCTCTAGTTTCTCTCCATAAGGACTTATCTGTAAGCGAAAATCTGGGACTTACAGTACAACTGTGAGGGCTAAAATGGCTCTGGCTTTAGCTCAGTATGAGGACCTTTTCTAGCTTGTTAGAGGTTACCCTTGTGGCGCAAATGGGGTAAAGCAGACTGTGGATCCCTGCGTGGTGTATCACACGGACTGACTTCTGAAACCAAGCGGCCCTAACTTGTTAGACGAACCTTTGAAAGGCTTCATAGTGTTTCCCTGCCTGCTCACCTTGGAAGTGTTTTGGGAGTCGCGATCCCGGGCATATGGGTAAACATGACTCGCAGTGAAAGTGTACAACCTCTGCAGAGTGTAAAACTGTTATAACAGCCGTGCTCACGGTCACGAGTGGCCTTGGACCCTTACAGAATTGATGACCACTAATGACTATAAATATGTTTTTGCTATTCATTATTCATCTTTACATTGATCATATGTTTATTGTGGGATTAATGCAAGCCTGATGCTACTCATATAATAAAACTGTGATAATTAAAAGCTAAATGCAGTAAACCAGTGGCTATCCTTTTGAGCCTCATGAACCCTATGATATATTTGCTGAGTTCGACATGGACTCACTCTTGCTATTTCCACCACACTCCAGTGTGTAGTAAGGTGTTGCTTAGAAGAAGGATGAAAGTGTAGTGGAGTTTCCAGAAGTCTTTTCAGAAGTGCTTGGCATATGGAACCCCCAGTCAGCCGTCCCTGTGATGTTGGAGCCTGAAGAAAAGATTAGTGACCGTTCCGCGACACTCTGATAGTTGTAAGTGTTAATATAGTATGTTTTCCGCTTTATATAAACATTGTTTTGATACTTTTTCATTCTGACATATGTGTGGACTTCCTGGGCACACATATGATTAGCCTGGTTTTGTTCTTTGGAAAACCGGGTGTGACAGAGTGGTATCAGAGCGGTGTTGACTGTAGGACATATGCCAAGTAGCACTGGACGTATTCTAAAACTCATTTTACTATAAAACTATTTTTGTCATCCTTTGACTCATTGATTTTGACTATTTCTTATTCCTTGTCTTGTTGTATCCTCTCCTTGATAGTTTCCTTTGAGCTATTATTTCTTATTCCTTTGGTTTTTGATTTGTGTTGTTATTACCAAAAGTTTTCTGATCTCCTCTTTTTCAAAAGATTCGATGGCCTTTCGTCATCCATACTCTTCCCTTAGGATGACCACCATTATTGAAGAAGCACGTGTAGTACCGATGATGTGATTGGTGCTTTTGTTTTGCCTGATGTGTGTTTGTCTTGTTTGATGTATTGCTTGTGTGTTGTCCTTGTTCTCGTGTTTTGAAAGTGTCTCAGAAGGTATAAGTTTTGAGGAGTAGCTCGATCTATGTTAAAGTAGGGTAGTATCCTCTCTTGACCTACCTAACCTTCGATCAATCCTAATTCTTATAGTCTTTTTCCATAAATCATCCTTGCTTACTCTTGGTTTCTATGCTTTCTCCTTTATCTTAACCCAAGGGAGGATCAACACATGAAGGACTCATCAATAGCAACAAGCCTTAAAGAAAGTGTTACCTTCAATGACATCGTCAGGTGGAACAAGATCTTTGTTAAGTGGGGTAGCGTCCGCCACCATCACCAATCTCAAGTCATGAGACAGGAAGACCCAAAGACCAATCGCTATCATAATATCATCTTTTACTACTCCTTGCCTCTTAACCAGTCTCACCTTCTTGCCATCAATCTTTACTTTTCTTATCAACATTTGACAACTTTTGACCCTTGTCCATACATCTTATAAATTCAGATTCAAGGACCTACAAAGACTTGAAGATCCATTTATCCTTCTCACTGGTCTCCCTGAATGGTAAAATGGAAAACTAGTCTTTACCTTTCTTCAACCAATGCTAGTCTGTCACTTTTTCGTGATATCTCATAAATCTTGAATCTAGGAGTTTTGAGTACCTTAAGATATCTCTTTATCTCTTACGTTATCTCTTGCTAATCTCCACCCTTGTTTTTACACCTTATAAAGTGAAGACTTGATGATCAACTTTGATCTATCTTTTCAATCTTCTTTGATCTTCCTTTTCGCCTATGTTGACATTCAATCCTTTGACCCTCGGTCATTAGCTCGAATCAATCTTAACGATCAATCCAATGTTGTCTTGTCAACCATTGATAATCCTTGACGCTTATATCAGAACTTGTTAAAAGTCTCGAAACAACCTTATTGGTCTTCTTTATCTTTCTCCCTAGTCTCTTTGAATCTTGGGACGAGATTCCTGTTAAGTGGGGTAGAATTGTCACACCCCAAAATTTTCAATTTTGGGTTGTGCATAGGAAATACTAAATAAAATAAATGTTTTAATATTTGGATAGAACTTGTCAACATTAGTTTAGGTTTTCATATATTTTTATTAAAGAAAAATAGTGCTTTTCAATTATTTTGGAATTAACCTGACGGGCATTGTTCGATGTGATGTTTGCTCGTTAACTCTTGTGTGTTAAGAGCGAACAAAGTCTTTCAAAATGCGTTTAGTGGATCAATCTTTCTTCTCCAGCATGTCTTTATCTTTTTCTGCAATCAATATTTCTGGTTTCTCATCCTATGTTCTCATTGGGAGTTTCCTAAAATCTTTTCTTTATCACGCAAATTATTCCTATCAGTTTCTTATGTGTCAATCAATCTCAGTGAACTCTTCGGGAATTGTTCTGGCTTTTTCTAGAGCTAGTTCACGCTTTTCTGCGAGCGTTATCTAATTTTTAGATGCTCCAAAATATTTTTTCATGAGGTCCAAATACTTTATTTTGGTTCCTTATGTTTCATAATGTCTCTGAGAATTTTCTCCAAATTTTCGGAGCTTTCAGAGTATTTTTCGTGGCTTAAATAATAATTCTGGACTTTTCTAGAATTATTTTCTCCATGAAATTAATTAATTCCGAAAATAATAAAATATCTCAGATTTCCTCATGCCCAAAGGCCCATGTCTTTATTTACTAATGGGCTTTAATAATTAATTAGGCCTATTAGTAAAGGTGGATGGTGCAACGTCAATTAGCACCATATCGCTAGTTGACATGGAGGTGAAGAGTTTTCCTCCCTATATATACGTACCTATCCCTTGGGCAAAGCACACCAAAACTACCGTATAGGAGCCCCTAGTTTGGGAAATCTCTCGTGTAGTAAATTATATTTTTCTCCTCTTTCTCTCGCCGTCGCCGACACCGTTGCCGCCGTAATCGACTCGCTGTCCGGCCTGGCCGTACCGCGTCCAGTCGATTGGCTTTCCGTAGTTCCGCGGTGTCCGTGACTCCGTGTCTTTGTGTCGCGCCGATCTTGCCAAGCCGATCTCGCCGAGCAGACTTCCACCGCTGTTGGTCATCATAGTTCCATCGATCGAGTCGTCGTTTACCTCTGCTTGCCGCTAAATCATGTGAGACCAGGCTTCCTCTAATATTATATCAATCTTCGATCACAACAGCAGGTTAGCCTTCTTTTTCTGTCCTGTGAATATGTTGCTGTCGATCTCCTCCAATCTTGACCTCATCGTATATCCTTGTTACCAGTGCAGCGCAGCAGATGGCGCTCCAATGGTTTCTGACTGCAAGTCGCTGCTTTGCATCTACTAGTTGCTGCTGTCCGCTGTTACGTGCGTGACCTGAGGCAGTCGTGATCTGCTGCGTTCCTGGCCGAAGAGGAGAAATCAATCTTCTGTTGTATTCTTCATGAGTTCGCGTACGTCAAGCCATCAAGGACCATCGACGCTGCCCATCCGTAGCTGTTTCCTCATAGCGGCGGACTACGCCTGCGCGCTGCTATCCGCAGCGGCCATCGTCGTTGATGCTCCTCCGCTTTCGGTAAGTTCCGCTGAGTATTCCTGTGCAACGTGTTTTGCTCTCTTCTCCTAGCTGATCGGATTCCTAGCTTGCTGACGTCGTTGCTAGCTTGATGACGCCATCATGATGTCATATAAACATTATGACCATTTTCCTTTAGAAAAATAAATCCCGAAATACAATAAAAATACGTATACACATATAATCTTGTTTAGGCCATTTCATTTACGTTTTAATTCTGTTTCGAGTCATTCCAGATGCATTAGATTCGTGTCGTCGCGCTCTATGCAATAGTGGTAACCTTTATCATGTCACTTGATTATAAATTTATTAATTATAAATAGTGATTAGATTAATATATTTATTTAATAGCTTCCCAATTAAAAGCAATCTAATTTTAACTCAGTTCTTGTTGCGTTACGACCGTGCCGACCATAAACTACATGTTAGGGATGATGTTTACCATGTCACATGTACTTTTCCATGTATAGTCAAATATTAAATTGTTTAATATGCATGTAACCAGTTTTTCAAATTAAAACCAACATAGGTGATGTACTTAAAGATTTTTCTATACAAATATTAATATGATTAATTGCTACATAAATGCATTCTTAATTTCTTATTACTTAGTTTAAACAAGTTGTATATATTAGGCACTAATAAGTATGCACGTGTCCCTTTTCATATTGCGAACTTTAAGTTGAACTTGCTTAATCGCTACGGCAATATTTATAAAACAAGATTGGTCTTAACTCAGCTTGAAATTAGAATATAATTTAAGTAATCTGAGTTAATAACTATCACGTGGTTTTTATTCAATTAAGAAAATTAAGTGTGTAATTGTTTCTTTTATAATATAAACTCTCGGTAGTCATTTCTTTTCCATCGTAGTTTCGTTATCGGCGTTTCTTATGTTCTCGTGACCGTAGCCGGTAGTTCTCTTTTAGTACGTTGTTTTCTCTTGTGTGGTGTATTGTTCTTAGTTGTATCTATTTGTTTGCTTGTATGCCTGTTAGTATGCTGGTTTGCTATGATCTACGAGTAGAAGAAAGACTATCCGTGAGCGCCGAAGATCCGAAGATGAAGACCAGAAGCTGAGTGCCAGAAGTTGCAAATAAAAAGATTAAGTTGAGGTTTTTCAGAGCAAGTTGCTTTGGGCATAAAGCAAGTTCTAAGGCAAGTATAGCATGGGATTATCCTTGTTATCCTATTCACAATAAGCAAATAATATCATTATGCATATATTCCTTGTTAAGGATGACTTAGTGTTGATCTTATTCCTTGATACCTATTATATTGCATGGATTAGTATTGCTAGTGCTCAACATGAACTATGATCATGTAATTTGACTAATGGAATATAAAATAAACATTAAAAGATGATTTTATTACTGTTAAAGGGTACTAGAGCATGGGGTTATTTGGTGCTCTAGTTTCTCTCCATAAGGACTTATCTGTAAGCGAAAATCCGGGACTTACAGTACAACTGTGAGGGCTAAAATGGCTCTGGCTTTAGCTCAGTATGAGGACCTTTTCTAGCTTGTTAGAGGTTACCCTTGTGGCGCAAATGGGGTAAAGCAGACTGTGGATCCCTGCTTGGTGTATCACACGGACTGACTTCTGAAACCTAGCGGCCCTAACTTGTTAGACGAACCTTTGAAAGGCTTCATAGTGTTTCCCTGCCTGCTCACCTTGGAAGTGTTTTGGGAGTCGCGATCCCGGGCATATGGGTAAACATGACTCGCAGTGAAAGTGTACAACCTCTGCAGAGTGTAAAACTGTTATAACAGCCGTGCTCACGGTCACGAGTGGCCTTGGACCCTTACAGAATTGATGACCACTAATGACTATAAATATGTTTTTGCTATTCATTATTCATCTTTACATTGATCATATGTTTATTGTGGGATTAATGCAAGCCTGATGCTACTCATATGATAAAACTATGATAATTAAAAGCTAAATGCAGTAAACCAGTGGCTATCCTTTTGAGCCTCATGAACCCTATGATATATTTGCTGAGTTCGACATGGACTCACTCTTGCTATTTCCACCACACTCCAGTGTGTAGTAAGGTGTTGCTTAGAAGAAGGATGAAAGTGTAGTGGAGTTTCCAGAAGTCTTTTCAGAAGTGCTTGGCATATGGAACCCCCAGTCAGCCGTCCCTGTGATGTTGGAGCCTGAAGAAAAGATTAGTGACCGTTCCGCGACACTCTGATAGTTGTAAGTGTTAATATAGTATGTTTTCCGCTTTATATAAACATTGTTTTGATACTTTTTCATTCTGACATATGTGTGGACTTCCTGGGCACACATATGATTAGCCTGGTTTTGTTCTTTGGAAAACCGGGTGTGACATCTTGTGAGTGGCCACCACTGTATAATAGTATAATAGAGGGAACAAAGCCCATGGGGATTTGGCTAGAAGCTCAATAGTGAAGACAGTGGTAGGAGTTTTGGAGAGGCCATCTCAAAGACCCACATATGTATGAGGAAGGCCCCAAGGCTATCCATGCATTTACCCGACCAATAGCTTGGCCCTTGTGAGGGGCTCCAACAAGGACTAGGGGGATGAGAGAAGCTTCTTGATACATCGGTATAAATACCAAAATCATCGATGGGATCTTGCGTCTCTACCGCTCTTTAGCTTTGGCATTTATATTATGTACTTTGCTTATGTGCTCTATATTGCTAGCTTAGTTTGATAGGTTTGGAACCTAGGTTGTATAACTATTTTACAATAGAGATAGCAACGCACCTAGTAAAACCTTAGTTGCACATAGCAATGCACCTAGTAAAACCTTAGTTGCACATCTAGATAGTTTATTTATTGCATAGACTTTGACTAGGTGAAAACTGGATGCCATAGTTTTAGAAATAGATTTTAAGTTGCCTAATCCCCCCTCTTAAGCATCATGGTCCATTCACCTCTTCCTTCTCATGTCCGTCCCATCACATGCAAGTCAGTTTATAAGATTAAGACTCGCTCTGATGGCTCTCTCGAGCGTTGTAAGACTCGTCTTGTTGCTTGTGGTTTTTAGGAGGAGCATAGTCATGACTATGATGAGACTTTTTCTCATGTGGCTCACATAACCACTATTTGCACTCTTTTTATTATGGCCTCTATTTGTGCTGGGTCCATCTCTCTAGTTGATGTGAAAAATGCCTTCTTTAATGGTAAACTCCATGAGAAGGTATACAAGAGACCACCTCCTAGGTATCTTGTTCCTGATGGCAATGGTTTGTCGTCTTCGTTGTTCTCTTTATGGCCTCAAACAAAGATCCTTGTGGTTGGTTTCAGTGATTTGCCTCTGCTATCACTGCTACTAGTTTCTCTTTGAGTGCTCATGATACCACCTTGTTTATTCGTGCTTCATCCCGTGGTCGAAGTCTTCTTCTTTATGTTGGTGATATGATCATCATTGGTGACAATTCTGAGTACATTGCCTTTGTAAAGGCACATCCTAGTGAGCAATTTCTCATGCATGGTCCCAATGAGCATTCTCATGCATGGTCTTGGGCCTCTTCGTTACTTTTCTTAGGACTAAGGTCTCTTCCACCTCTGATGGCCTTTATATGTCCCATGGAAAGTACATTCAAGATCTTGTCGATCGTTTCTTCACTATTCCAAACATTCTTGAGCTCTATCGGTGAAGAACGAGCTTGAAATCAGTTCTATTAACCAACTGATCAATACATATTGATTTCAGAGTTACTTGCTACATGATTAGGTCATTCATGACCTCGGGCGTGCTAGACTTTGTTGGTGTATGATCCGAGATTCAATTCGGTGTGAAGACATCGGTAGGGATTCTCATTGTTTGGAAGAATGAAAAATGTTACATGATCTTAAGGCACACATTAAAAGATGTACTAACTATAAGGCTTAAGGAAAAACATGCAAATCTAATCAAAATTTCATAAATTTGGACTCTACTAATGAGCTTCATTTTTCATTGCTGAATCTACATTAACACTATAGCAAAGGAATTTATCTAGTTTTTGATTTTCCATCCACGGTAGTCCATAGTTGATAAGGATCATACTTTTCCTTTTATATACAGGTGCATCAACAAGGGCGATGGTTCATGATTTGGAACATTGTGGTTCTAGTGAGAGGAGAGGGTGGTAGTTCGTGAATCGAGACCACATTGACACCCCAGGAGGTTGTGGAACCAAACGGTTGCTTGGGGTCTATTTATACCTATCCTAGAGCCTGACCCTTTCACTGTCCCTACCTTTCCTTTCCTATTCACTTAGTCTAATCTTAATGGAGCGTGGCGACTCGATGAAGGGGTCTCGGGAATTCGAGGAGGTGGACGGCCCTCTGGCGGTGCAGCGCCACTGCATTGAGGACAGGGCCTTCACTGGGTCTGGCCATGTGCTGAACATCGGCGGCCTATCT
The DNA here is from genome assembly GCA_038087645.1 of Saccharum hybrid cultivar R570. Lineage (NCBI taxonomy): Eukaryota > Viridiplantae > Streptophyta > Magnoliopsida > Poales > Poaceae > Saccharum > Saccharum hybrid cultivar. Next base: position 9,114,174 of record JAQSUU010000275.1, on the reverse strand, counting down.
GTCGGTGGCCTTCTTCCAATTGCTGTTCGGGCCGGCCTGTCGGAGCTGGTGGTGAAGGAGGTGGAGGAGTAGGTGCTGACAGATGCCATGGCCATAGACATCGAGCAGAGGGCAGATGCCCTTATCAAGCAGCTTGAGGACGCCGATCGTCATGGCATTTGTATGTATTATCCCTCTTGGTTTTAGCTTTCTTTTGTGCTTTTGTCTGATAGAAATGGGGTTTTTTCCTTAGAGGCGACGACGGCGGTAGAGTGTCTCCACGTGGCGGTGGATGCTTTCCTCAACTTCCTAGGAGTCACGCTGGGCACCCAGAAGGAGCGCCTCTAGAACGCACGCCGCTGCGTCCTCGATGCCATCGAGAGTGGCGTTCGCCGTGGCACCGGGGTTGCCTTGGCCATGGCGGAGGTGATAGTGGAGGCGGACCTCACTGGAGTCGATGGCTTCCCTATGGGGGAGAAGCTACGCCACCACGAGGACCAGGTGGTGCGCTATAGCCCGGTGAAGGAGGCAGTGGTTGTCCATGTTCCTGCCACGGAGTTGCTGACGAGGCTCCCCCTCATTAGGGTTTTCTTTTTTCTTTATGTTTTGCTTTCTCTGTGGTGCATCGGCGCCTTCTGTATCGGAACTTTCTCGAATCAATCTGCGTTTGGGTTAATATTTTGTTTATTTTTTTAAGTTAGCATGCAGTTAGTATAAAACATCACTGGAGCATCGCCGATGGTGAGTTGAGCGGAGTTCTCTGCGAGGAAAGAACCGCTCCCGGGTGCGCGTAGCATGTTAAAGTTGATGTGACTACTGGCACTGCCACGTCCCAAGACAGGGTTGGTGTCCCTTAATGGAATGGACAGCTATCAGCCAGACTTTTTTGCCCTCGGGCGCTTCCTGATTCTAGGCGGTGGCCTAGGTAGACGTTGTACCTGTGTGTGGGCCTCGATGGGCCTTTGAAATAAGAAAGTAGTTATGCGTATGAATCTAGACCTCCAAAAATCTTCACCCGTGTGTCGATTCGGTCAGGAGGCCCAATGCATTCTCCTCGCGCTTCTTTTCCGCAAAGAAGGAGGCACTGGACAGTGGCACGTCATCCCTCTCGCCTAGGGTCAAAATGTGGTGCCCATTTGAGTTGCTAATAGGTTTCTCAGTTCGAGCGGGGCCCCGGTTCCCATTCGTTAGGGATTCGATGGAGGTAGCTAGTGATCGACCCCTGGCTCTTGATGACTGGTTCAATAGGATAACCAGGGCCATTTGACCGACCCTAGTGTCTTGTTGCCTTTTTTTGATAAAATACCCTGGACTAGTGTTCATCAAGACTCGAACATGGATCGAAGAGTCCCATATGGTGCTTAGTGCAACCGGGTACTGGTCGCTAGTGTGCCACTCCTCATTCCATCCCTCACTCTATTGGCTTGGAGAGACTATCAAAATCCCTTCGTAGGGCTAGCCTGCGAACTCCAGAGCCGGATTCAGACCGTGTGCAAATGATGCAGCATGATGCATGTATGTTCATGATGCGTATGATGACTTTATATATATAGCATTACAAGGGATATGAAGAGCGACTTAAAGGAAGATTGCAAGAGTAGCTTAATTGCAGTATTAATAATGAAAATAATGAGAGATGGGCTCGGCGATTGTTTTACCAACTTCTGTCTAGGGACCTTGTTGTTCCCTTTATGGCCATGAAAGCTCGTAGCCGTCAAAGCGATCAACGAAGTCATCCTTGCATGGCTCGTCATCGAGGAGGTAGTCGCTGATGCACAAAAAGCGTTGCATCTCTCGAAGCCTGGTGAAGCTGGTGCTGCCTCCTTTATCATTGTCGTTGTTGTTGTCGAAGTCAAGGAAGTTGGAGTTGGAGCTCGTCTCGGCCGATGCCAAGATGTCGGTGAGGGAGTGCATGAGTTATTGGGGTAGATCCTCCAGTACCTCTCTTGCCTCTAGATTGAGATGATAGATGTTTGTTAATGATTTATGAACCTTTTTGTCGTGATAGGGCTGGCCAACTCGTGGTATGCTGGGGTAGATGAACTTGTCCGACCATGTGCCCTTCAACTCGTCGGAGTGGATTCGTAAGTTGGCCACCGACTCAGAGAAGCTGGCGGGCTCGCTAGTCGGTGGAAGGAGGTCGAGGTCATAGCCTTCCCCGACAACGTTGAACTCAAGGCTCCCAAACCAGATGTGGGATCCTGGAGCAAAGTCGATGTCATTTTTGGCCATCGGAGACTTGGTGGAGTAGAACATGACGTGCAGAGGCCCCTACCTAGCGTGCAACTGTCGGTGTTCTAGAACCAGGGGGTGCCTAGACTAGGACAAGTGAACGATGCTGCGCGTCGGAGCCTTCGATGGCTGTGCAAGGTAGACACAAGATGTATACAGGTTCGGCCCGAACATCTCTACATCCAGTGCTCGCTGCTGCTTGTGTTGCCCTGCACCGGAGTGCTTGTAGTAGGGGGTTACAAGCTGGTCGAGAGAGGGATGACTCCCAAGTCTCTGTGAATGGGTGCGTTTGAGTGTTTTCGGGTGTGTGCTTAGTACATTACCATTGTTGGACGTTGTTTTTCTCTTGTCTCTCCCCTCTATTGAGGGTCCCTTCCTCCCCTTTTATAGTATTCAAAGGGAGGGGTCAGGTTACAGTATTTGGATGTACAAAAATAGAAAGAAAAGGCCCTAAGGTGCTCTCTATTGCTAGCTTTCCTCTCTATCCATGCGTTCGCGTAGTCGTTTGTTGTGGTGGCGGCATGCCGTAGCTATAGATGATGCGGTGAAGCCATACCCTGACACGGTGTCATGATGAAGAAGATTTCATGGCCCTAAAGTTATGCTAGCAAAAAGGTGGGGGGCCTAGATGGCTGTTGCTCCTAGTCCCATTGAGGCAGATATGGTAGGGTGCGGCGTAGCGTAGCTTCTCCCAATTACTGCCGTGGGGGCAAGGAAGATCCATGGAAGCCTTGACTGGATCGTGAATCAGGCGTTGCAAGTTCCCAGGTGATCCTGTGCGAAGCGGCGAGCTCCTTTTCCTCAGCAGGAAAAGGTAGAGGCTCGTATGTACCTGCGGCAGTGTGTTATAGTGGAGGGGGTCGAGCGAAGCAGTAGCTGTGCAAACGGGTCAAGCGCCTCGATGATGTCACAGGGTTCGGGTGCCTAGATGACCTTATGGGGGTCCGGCGAGATGGAGGGAGGTCAGACAAAGCGAAGGAGTGCTAGGGGGCTTGGGCGCCTATCCTCTATCTCTGGTTTTGAGTAGAGTAAGGCCTAGGCCGGCTGCAATGGGCCGTGGGCCATAATATTTGCCTTGGTGGATGATTTTTCAGTGAAATGGGGTACCCTGTTTTATTGGTACCCGACAAATACATTCCTGAGTAGTGACATTCAGGAATGCCAACTAGGTATTTCTAAAATGTCATTACCTTGCAAATGTAAATCCCAATCTAGTATGGGTGCCAATGTTAGGGAACTACATTCCTGGGTGATGATATTTAGAAATGCCAGTTTGGTATTTCTGCTGCCGTTACCGGTGATGGACTTAAAACCTCCTCACTTGGTAATTGCATTAAGAAATGCCAACACCTAGTTTTGCCACCAGGCATTTAACACTATCATCCAAGCTGCAAGGTTATTAGTACCATAGTGCATCTACGAGATTTGCAATATTTATGATAAACATATGCATCCATAGCCATCCTTCCAAAATGTTTGTAAATGAGGAGTGATAAGTGTTTGTGTTCCTTGTAGGAGCGCGACGTACTAAGCAACATGTCTATGGCACAAGTCTTTCTATTCCTAAGGGATTTATCGTGTAGGATTAACATTGAATTTTGACCATAATTGAGAACAAAGTTTGGATGCCTAGAGGGACATGACTTGGGTTCGAGCGAGGATGATGGCGAAATTAATGGGGTTATAAACTCTACCTCTTCGCACAAGTCATTGTTGGGATGATGCTCTACCATTAGGATATCTAAGTGAGTGGCAGAAGCAGTTTTCCCAAACTCTTCACTAAGGCTCCCATGGGAAGGTTTTTCTTGAAAAAGATTGTCCAAGGGGTGTAACATCCCGGATTTTTGGGAAGCCAAAAATACGAACTTTTTAAAAATTTTCCTGTAATTGTGTGAAGCATGTAGCTTCTAGGGCTAACCCGAGACTAACCCGCTACAAAGCGTTGCATACATATAGAATTGTGTAGGAGTGTGCTAGGGTTCTTTTGGTTGGTTTAGTGTTTTGTGTCGAAGTGGGCAATCCGTAGCAACTCCACTTTTTATTCTCTCAACTCTTCCGAGTTCCTTCCGATCTCCTTTGGAGCCTCTCCCAAACATTCCCTTAATTGTTTCTGAAGTCATCTCATCCCCTCAACATCTTCCTCGAATCCCATGATCCAGATTCGTAAAATTAACAAAATGAGGAATCCTTTATTTCCTTTTCCTCCCAAATCCTTCTTTATCCTTCTTAAAATCCTAGAGCTTAATTAATTAGGAAACCCTTCTCCTTAACTGTCCCTTAGCTACATGTGCACGCCCTGTGTCCCCTTGTTTGGTCACGGGATGCACGTAGAGGCTAATCGAGTAGCAGCAGGTACCCATCCTGTAACTCACCCATAGCGATGCTCCTGACCCAGCTATCATCACAATCTTGCGTGCTACTGCACTTGTTTCTTTAATCACGTTAGTAAGCAGCTATCTTTTGTGTCTGCCGCCCTCAAGAACAGGAGCATGCACAAACACACGGACTCGAGCTGGGGCTTGTGGACAGCAGCCGCACGGCCATGCAAGGACTCCATCAAACGTGTATACACGTATATACGTGCTAGTGCCCAATAGCAAGTACCGGAGCCCAGTTTCCCTTCCAGCCCATCACCATCGCAGCCCAGCCCAAGAACCAGCACGCAACCCAGCTCTCTCTCCTGCGCTTCCTTTCTTGGCCTCACGAGCGCTGCACGTGTAGAAGCAAAGCCTCTGTCGCCTCCGTTCTCATCGGATGCCCCCGTACGAACGCCATCAGCGGGACCCAACCGTTGGCCGGAGAACTGCTCCTCCCATTTCCCTCCGTTCCCCATCCATCATCAGCGTTGTTTTCTTCTCCCTCACTGTACCGCCCTTCCTCTTCTTTCTGTCCGCACGCCGTTCAGTCCAAGCAAAGCAGCCGATCGCCCTTCTGTAGTGTTGCATGTGCGCGTCATCACGGGCCTACCCCACGGCCGCGCCCCGCGCCACGAATTGCAGGCGAGCACCCAGACCATGCGAGCTAGCGTCGTGACCCGCTCATAACCGCGCGTCCGCGCCCAGCCTCACGCCCTTCTAGGCTGTTCCGAAGCCGGCCACCTACCCGCACCCCTGGATGCATGCCGTGTGTAGCGGCTGTCCCATCCACGGCCCGGACGTCGGCGCATCTCGCAAACCCTAGCCATCCGTGCCATTAAATAGCGCCGCAGATGCCGCCCACAGCCTCTCCCCATAGCGGCCGCCGCTCGTGTCTTCCTCCCCTGTCTCTTCGCGTCGCCTTGGCACCTCGCCGTCATAGCCGAATGGAGCCACGACCCCGACGCGCCCCTGCTCACCACGAGCCCAGCGCCGAGCTGCATGACGACGCCCTGCTGAAGCCCTCAATGGCGCCAAGCCAAGGGCCTCGCCGGTGTTCTCATTCCCCCCGACTCGGCTGCGCTTGGGCCACATTGCCTCGTCCTCGCCTCGTCAAGCCCGCGACGCCGACCTATGACTCTGTAAGGCCAAGGGCGCAACCCATCAGAGCTCTGCCACGCCGTGCCATCTTCCCCACGCGCCACTAGATGACGCCCTCCCCTCGGGCACAACCTTCACTGCCTGGACTCGTGCCGTGTCGAGCACCTGCACCAGTACCGCAACCTTCCTCGATCTCGAGCGACCTCGCCATGATGTCGAGTGCTTGGAACGCTGTAGCTAGCCACGACGACCGTGAGCACGACATCGAGCCCCGGCCACGTCCGCGTCATCGCCTCGACCCCGAGCCTGCCTCCTCAACATGAGCCACTCGCCTCGGCCAGGAGCAGCACCGAGCCCTAGATGCCTCGTCGCTTCGTCCTGGACCACCTCCGAGCGACTGCTGCACCTCGCTCCTAACCCCTTGCCAAAACATGGGTAAGCCTCTTCCCTAGCCAAAACTCCCACCTCTGGATGCCGGATGATGTTCGTAACCCCTTGCCTATGTTGCGAGGTCGACCTATGACCACTGTGATGCCAACACCGCAGAAGCCAGAGCCGGTGAACGATTCACAAACTTGACCAACCCCTACTTCGCCTGCAACAAGCCTTGAACCGAACCCCCCTACGCTGCCAGCAATAACGAACCCTACCCGCATCAATCGACCTGCCGTCTGCAAGCCCTCCGGTGAGGAACCGAAAGCCGGACCTTTCCAACCTATACCTGCTGCCCCTCCATGTGTGTGGCCTTCACACCGTGTTTTGCTGTAGGGACCTCGTCGACCACGTGCTATCGGCACTCCTAGACACACCGTAGATGCACCTTGCACTCGCCGTGTCCATCCTTGGCACTCACGCCTCGAATGACATCGGCTTCAGCATGTTCTTACCGCACTGCCGAGCATCTGGCTTTACCCTCGTGGCACAACCACTGGGCACTTACGCCACCGCTGCCGGTTGCATGAGTCATAGCCCACACAGTTGTAGACGCCAAGAACTCAAGTGCGCCGAGGACGCCATGGCCTAGCCATGGCTGTGACCAGACTCTCGGAGGCCGTCCATGCCACCTAGGCTACTCCTGCAAAACCTGTGCCAAGGGCCGCTGCACGGCGACATAGGGTCGCCGTCGCTAGTCACCCACGACCGCGGCAGCGTGGTCCTGCATGAGCCCGGCCCGCACAGGCGTCTGTTTGCATGCACTTACTAGCACACGCACATGCACGCCGCCAGCTCCTTCGAGCTCTCGGCCGAGCCACCGGCATAGCACCTGCTTCCAAGTACTCAGGAACATGTCGTCCATGCCACGCACGCAAGTAGCCGAGCACCGTCACAGTGCTCGCCTCGCCACCCTCATGGCCAAGGCACCAACTGGAATGCAGTCCGTGACCCGGCGTCACCACACTCGCGCGCCGTAGTCTCCGCCCCGTCGTGCCAGTGCCGAACATAGCCCAGCCACGAAGTTTTTGCCCTCGTGCGTCCCCTTGCTGCCATCTCTGTTTGCTGGTTGCCAAGCCGCTGTTACCGGTCGACCACGGTGGACTGCAAGGCTATGCCATGCCACCGGACCACTCCCTTTGCCACTGCATAGGCACCACCACGCCACCACAGCTTGGCGTTTGTGGAAGCGTCTCTCACCCACGCACTTTGGGAGCACACGAATGAGCCCTTGCACAAGAGCAATGCAAGCTCACAGCCTTATTGTCCTTGCCGCTGCTTAGCCAAACCCTGACGCAGCCTTGCCACCGGCCTCGGCGTTCGCAGCTCCTAGCTGCTGTCTCGATGCCACTGCACCACATCGAGCCCGCGTTGTCTCCACGCCCTGCTACAGCTCGACGCTCGCGGCCTGCATGCACGCACAGCATGGCGGCCATCGTGGTCTTGCTGCCGCTACCCGAACATGACCTCACGGCACTGCCGGTGAACGTGCAGTGCCGTGGTCCATTCCTAGTCGCGGCTGCGTGCACGGCCACCACGGAGCCTGCGTGCGCACCCTCATAGCTTGCCACCGTCGGTCACCCATGACCACGGTAGGGCACCCCTTCGCCGAGCACCGTTGTGTCACCCGCAGCCGCGGACGGGAGCGCAGATCACAGCGTGCTGCTGGCCATGCCTGCTGGCTTCCATCAGGCACCTGGCCACCCAGTAGAAAAGCCAAAGTCAGGCATAGGCCCTCCTTCCCTCTCCCTGTAATGGCCACCGACCAGCCCAGTTGGCCTAGGCCCAGCTTGGACCTCCCCCTCCGTTTTCTCCCTTGGGCCGGCTGGCTTTGCCAAGCCCAACTCGGTTTCTGGCCCACGCACAAGCCCTCTCTCTTCCTTGCTGTTGGGCCAGCAGCAGCTTTGAGCGCAAGTCGACTCCTAAGGCCTTTTCTCTCTATCTAATTTTCAGCATACCTTGCCACCTTCAAAAATTCACAGAATATTCGTCCTTGCTTCAAAAATTATGAAACCACTTTCATAATTTTTTCTAAAAACCTACTCCACCTCCTAGTATAGTTTTTGAGTCTAGTGAGTTAGGTTTCCGTCGTGTTTTTATTTGGCTCTTATCGCAGTCTTTTTGTCTTTTTTTCACGTAGTGACGACTTGAGTTCGTTGTTCGACGATGCACCCGGATGCGATGTGAAAGCATCTAGGCCCCGGTGTTGATTTCAGCAATTAATGACAACACATAATTACCATGACTAATGTGTGTTTTGCAGAAACGTTGGTAAGTTAGGTCATGGAAATGATAACTGCTTTGGGCAATATGGCAGTCATGTCCCTTGATGGAAATCATTTCGGTTTTCAAAGGATCAACGATAAGATTAAGGACGGTTAGTTCCAGATGTCAAGGTGTTGAGATACATCTGAAATAGTCGTTAGGATCTTTGTTTCTTCCTTTGACCGTACTATGAAGAGGGGCATGAGCGAGTAGCTTGACCTAGGTGAGTCTTATGTTTAGGTGTGGTGCACACTTGTCAAACTTAGCACTAGGTAGCTCGAGAAAAGCTCAGAGTACAGTTAGAAGTGACTTGGTTCAAGTTGCATTGCGTTTAGAAGACGTTTGAGCCGTTTACCTATGACCGGACGTGGTCCTGGTCATGATCGGACGCGTCCGGTCAGTACAAAATCTTAACTGCATTTTCGGCTGACTGACCGGACGCGGTCCTTGAGAGGACCAGACGCGGTGGTCAGGCTGACACATGTTCCAAAGGGTAAACAGCAAAGATCGGACGCGACTATGAAAAAGACCGGCGCGTCCGGTCATGTTCCAGTAAGGTCCAGCGGAGACCTAACGCATCCGGTCACCTATGAACGGACGCGGTCGTGCGTCCGGTCTTGTTCCAGTAAGGTCCCGTGGTGACCTGACGCGTCCGGTCACCTATGATCGAACGCGGTGTTGCGTCAGGTCAAATTTCCAGAGAGCTCTTGCATGATCGGACGCGTCCGATCATCCCTGATCGGCGCGTTCGGTCATCTCAGACCGGCGTGTTCGGTCAGCACAGATCGGCGCGTCCGGTCTCTCAGTACAGGTTTCCGTTTTCGACCGTTACAACTGACCGGCGCGTCCGGTCATATCGACAGGCGCGTCTGGTCAGTGCGCGTCTGGCTGTTTCGAAAGGTAACGGTTGGATTTGTCTGAGGGGTCTATAAATACAACCCCTCCACCTCTTTTAGAGGTCTCTTGCTCATTTGTTTAGCTGAGAAACACCTTTGAAGTGCAAGGGAGTGCAAGAGCCATAGTGAGGATTGAGATTTGCGAATCAAAGTTTGAGAATCCTCTCTAGTGACAAGAGTCTAGCAAGTGTGCATCCATCTTCTCATTAGACTTGTTGTGGTCAAGTGAGAGTTCTAGCTTGTTACTCTTGGTGATCGCCATCACCTAGACGGTTTGGTGGTGATTGGGAGTTCGGTGATCTTCCGACGAGATTGTGGGTGACCTAACTCAAGTTGTGAGCGGTTTTGGGTGATTCGCCGCGACGGAGTGTCGAAGAATCAACCCGTAGAGAGCACTTGATCCTTGCGCGGATCAAGGGGGAGCTACACCCTTGCGCGGGTGCTCCAACGAGGACTAGTGGGGAGTGGCGACTCTCCGATACCTCGGCAAAACATCACCGTGTTCCTATCCCTTACTTTCAAGCATTTACTTTCTTGCATTACTTTCATTGCTTGATTACTTTCCTAGAATTGCTTTGCTAGTCTAGGATTGGAACTTAGGGTGCATAACTTTTATCGGTAGAAACATAAGGAACACAAGTAGGCACTAGGGGTGAAGTTTGGCTTGTAGGATTTAATTCTTGCAATTAATTTTTAGAAAAGCCCAATTCACCCCCCCTCTTGGGCATCTTGATCCTTTCAATTGGTATCGGAGCTCCGTGTTGCTCTAAATTTAGGCTTTACCGCCTAGAGCAAGATATCTAATGGGGAAGGACCACCTCCCACTTTTGAGGGAGACAATTTTCCATATTAGAAAATTCATATGGAGGCGTACCTCGAAGCCATAGATGTTGGGTGCCTTAGAGCCGCAACCGAAGGGCTTCCCCCCATAAGGGATCCCGCTAATCCAAGTGGTGACGAGGAGAAATACGACCGGTGGAATGCAAAAGCAAAAAATGCAATCTATCGGGCACTAGGCAAAGACATTTTCAATCGTGTGCGAAATGCCAAAAACGCTCATGAATTGTGGGAAAATCTTTGTGCTCTCCATGAGGGAACTAAGAGCGAGCGTGAGGAACGCTATCATATTGCTTTAAAGAAAATTAATTCTTTTGAGATGCTTCCTAAAGAAAGTGCTAACGACATGTACACTCGTTTCAATGTTCTTGTAGAGGATCTAAATGCTCTTGGACTCACTAAAATGAGTCAATCGGATGTTGCAAGGAGGATCTTGAGTGTTCTTCCCGTTGAGAAGTATGGACATATTGTCACCGTACTTCACCAAAGTGATCTCTCCGCCGCAACACCGACTCAAGTATTGGGAAAGATCAATGCACATGAGATGTACATGCACATCACTCTGGAAAAGGGTTCATCATCTTCCAAGAAGAAGGACTTGGCCTTCAAAGCTAGCTATGAAAAGAAAAAGAAGAAGGGCCAAGCCATGATAGTGCAAGAGAGCACAAGTGAGAGTGATATTGATGATGAATCACTTGCACTCATGGTAAGGAAGACCACCAAGATGCTAAAGAAGCTCAACAAGAGTGGCATCAAGTTCGATGGCAAGAAGAAGAAGTTCTTCACAAGTAGCAAAAGGAAGTCAATCTCCAAAATGGATTGCTTCAATTGTGGGGAACTTGGCCATCTAGCTCACCAATGCCCAAAGCCTCCAAAAGACAAGTACAAGAACAAGTACAAGGGCAAGAAAGATGATTCAAGCGATGAAGAAGATGATAAAAGAAAGAACAAGCCATACAAGAAGAAAGATGGCAAGAAAAGAGAGTTCTACAAAAAGAAGAAGGGAGGAAAGGCTTATATTGTTGGTGATTGGCTCACCGACATTGAATCATCATGTGAGTCCTCCGACGATGAAAGTGACAATGAAAAAGAGAAGATCGCCGCACTTGTGATTGCGACACCATCATCTTCACGGACATCTTCACCACCACCTTCACCGCCATCGTCACCTTCATCTTCTACTACTCATCTATGCCTTATGGCAAAGGGTGATCGAAAGGTACAAAATAGTGATAGTGATGATGATGATAGTGATAGTGATGATGAGTATGATGCTCCCTCTTATGATGAACTAGTAAAATTGTTAAATAAATATTCTAAAATCATAAGGAGGACTAGAAATGAAAATGATGAGCTTCAACATGAAAATGAATCACTCTCATCTAAGCTTGAAAGTGCACATGATGCTAGGGATGAGCTCATAGATCAAAATAAAACTATGTCTTCTTCTCTCAAAGAGCTTAAAACTTCTAACAAGGAGCTTAAAGATAAGCATGATAAAATTGAGAAGAGGCATGGTGAACTCATCACTAGACTAAACATGCTAAAAGAAGAGTACACCACCTTGAAAATTAATTATGATACTCTTATTATTGCTAATGAGCTTGCTCTTGAGACACATGATGCTACTAACCAAATTGTTAAGATTGATATAGCTACATCATGTGATGATTTGATTGTTGAGAACTTTAAGCAAGGCTCTAGCGGCAAAGGCAAGAGTGTGGTTGAAGCAAATGACTATGATGAGTGTGTCAAGCTCAAGAGTGAAAATGAAATGCTTAAAGTTGAGAACAAGAAGTTGTTGGCTCTTGAAAAGCAAGCTTCAAATGAGTCACTCATTGAATAAAACAAGAAGCTCAAGCAAGAGAAAGAGCATCTCAAGACCGGCCTAAGCAAGTTCACAAGAGGCCAACACTTGCAAAGTGAGCTACTCATGAACACCGTCATGAAGTTGGATAGGAGTGGCATTGGGTATTTAGCAAATCAAGAGAAGAAGGTCAAGGCCAAACAACAACAAAGCAAGACTAAGCCCAAGCCAAAGAGATGTGTTGAGTGTGGACAAGAAGGCCATTTTGCTCATGAGTGCAAAACCCTGCCACCACAACCCTTGCCCAAGCATGCTAGACCCTTTGCTTTCAATGCTCACTACATGCTTAGAAAGGACTCTAGTGGAAAGATGAAAGTTATGTTCTTGGTCCTCCTAACAAGAATAGGCCAAAGAAAATTTGGGTTGCCAAGTCACTAGTTGAAAAAGTTAAGGGTCCCTCTCAAGTTTGGGTCCCTAAACAAAAGGCTTGATCTCTTGTGTGTAGGTGAACTACAAGACCGGTGGATCTTATTGGGTGATTGATAGTGGTTGCACACAACACATGACTGGTGATCCTCGTATGTTCACCTCACTTGAAGAGGATGGGGTATGCCAAGACAAGATCACATTTGGGGATAATTCCAAGAGCAAAGTCAAGGGTATAGGCAAGGTTGCAATATCAAATGATCATTCTCTCTCCAATGTGCTCTATGTTGCTTCATTGAGTTTCAATTTACTATCCGTTGGGCAACTTTGTGATCTTGGCTACCAATGCTTGTTTGGTCCAAATGAAGTGGTTGTTACCAAGATAGATGACAAGCAAGTGATTTTCAAGGGTTTTAGATACAACAATCTTTATCTTGTTGACTTCACCTCCGAAGATGCAAACTTGATGACATGTTTGTTCACCAAGACCACACTTGGATGGCTTTGGCATAGGAGGCTTGCTCATGTTGGAATGAACACTCTCAATAAGCTATTGAAGAAAGAACTAGTAAGAGGCTTAAAGGATGTAAAGTTTGAAAAGGACAAACCTTTTAGTGCATGTCAAGCCGGCAAACAAGTTGCAAACACTCATCCAACCAAAGCCTACATGTCAACATCAAGAGTACTAGAACTCCTTCACATGGATTTGTTTGGTCCTACAACTTACAAGAGTTTGGGTGGAAATCTTTATTGTCTTGTGATTGTGGATGACTTCTCAAGATACACTTGGACTTTCTTTCTTCATGACAAATCCGAAGTGGCAAGTTGCTTCAAGAAGTTTGCAAAGAGAGCTCAAAATGAATTTGAAGTCAAGATAAAGAAGATTAGAAGTGACAATGGAAAAGAGTTTGACAACACCAACATTGAAGCCTATTGTGCTGAAATTGGAATCAAGCATGAAGTGTCATCAACCTACACTCCTCAACAAAATGGTGTAGTTGAGAGGAAGAACCGGACCTTGATCACTCTTGCAAGAACAATGCTAGATGAGTACAATACACCGGAGAAATTGTGGGCCGAGGCAATCAACACCGCATGCTATGCTTCAAATCGTCTCTTCCTACAAAAGTTCCTTTGCAAGACCCCTTATGAGTTGTTAAATGGGAAGAAGCCGGACGTCTCATTCTTCCGGGTGTTTGTTGCAAATGCTACATCTACAAGAAGCGTCAACACCTAGGGAAGTTCCAAAGACGTTGTGATATTGGTTTTCTTGTTGGCTACTCATCAAAGTCCAAAGCATATAGAGTATTTAACCACGCCACCGGTTTGGTTGAAGAAACATATGATGTGGAATTTGATGAGTCTAACGGCTCCCAAGGAGCAATTGAGAATTGTGATGATGTAGGTGATGAACCATTGAGGGAGGCCATGAAGAACATGCCGGTGGGTGACATCAAGCCTAAAGATGAAGAAGACGATGTACAAATTGTCAATCCACCGTCATCATCATATGTGCCTCAAGATGATGACAAGAATGAGAGAGTTGAAAATGAAGACACCCATGTCTCTCATCATCAAGCCAAGGCACAAGCACAAGACGTTGATGCTCCTCATCCCACCCCTCAAATGGTTGATCGAAGAAACTCACCTCTACTTCAAGCACATCCACAAGATCTCATCATAGGGAGTCCTACAAAGGGTGTAATGACTCGATCTCAAAAATTTAATTCTTTTGTTGAACATCACTCTTTTGTCTCCTGTCTTGAACCTAAGAATGTAGAAGAAGCTCTTCAAGATCTAGATTGGGTGAATGCCATGCATGAAGAATTGAACAACTTCGCCCGCAATCAAGTATGGACACTTGAAGAGCATCCAAAAGGTGCAAGAGTCATTGGAACCAAGTGGGTGTTCCACAATAAGCAAGATGATCAAGGGGTAGTGGTAAGAAACAAGGCAAGACTAGTGGCAAAAGGGTTCTCTCAAGTTGAAGGTCTTGATTTTGGAGAGACTTTTGCACCCGTTGCAAGACTTGAAGCCATCCGTATCCTACTTGCATATGCATCACATCATGATATGAAACTATATCAAATGGATGTGAAAAGTGCATTCTTAAATGGCTTTATAAATGAACTAGTCTTTGTTGAACAACCTCCCGGGTTTGAAGACCCTAGATATCCTAATCATGTTTATAGGTTGTCCAAGGCACTATATGGGCTCAAGCAAGCCCCTAGAGCGTGGTACGAGCGCCTTCGGGACTTCCTCATTGAGAAGGGCTTCACCATTGGGAAGGTTGACACTACACTATTCACCAAGAAATTCAAAGAAGAGATCTTTATTTGTCAAGTATATGTTGATGATATCATCTTCGGGTCAACAAATGAAGACTATTGCAAAGAATTTGGTGAATTGATGTCAAAAGAGTTCGAGATGTCAATGATTGGTGAGCTAACATTCTTCCTTGGGTTTCAAGTCAAGCAAATGAGAGAAGGGATCTTTATCTCTCAAGAGAAGTATACCAAGGATCTTCTCAAAAGATTCAAGATGGAAGAATGCAAGCCAATCAAGACCCCAATGCCAACTAATGGACATCTCGACCTAGATGAGGGAGGTAAACCAATCGATCAAACTCTTTACCGTTCTATGATTGATAGCTTGTTATACCTTACCGCATCTAGGCCTGACATCATGTTTAGTGTGTGCATGTGTGCCCGCTTTCAAGCGTGCCCTAAAGAACCTCACTTAAGTGCCGTAAAAAGAATCCTAAGATATCTTAAGTATACTCCAAGCATCGGACTATGGTACCCCAAAGGAGCTAGATTCCAACTAGTTGGCTACTCCGATTCAGATTATGCCGGTTGCAAAATTGATAGAAAAAGCACATCCGGAGGGTGCCATTTGCTTGGGAGATCCTTAGTATCATGGTCATCGAAAAAGCAAAATAGTGTGGCTTTGTCCACCGCCGAGGCGGAATACATTGCCGCGGGGGCTTGTTGTGCACAAATCCTATACATGAAACAAACCCTCCTAGACTATGGAGTTGTTCTTAAAAAGGTGCCGCTTTTATGTGACAATGAAAGTGCAGTTAAAATTGCTAATAATCCGATACAACACTCTCGCACCAAGCACATTGATATCCGCCACCACTTTCTAAGAGATCACGTTGCTAAAAATGACATATCACTAGAAGGTGTAAGAAGTGAGAATCAATTAGCGGATATCTTCACTAAACCTTTGGATAAAGCTACCTTTTGTAGGTTGAGAAGTGAACTCATTGTGCTTGATTCTAGTAACTTTAAAAGATGAGCTTGTGTTGTCCCTTGCATTGCATTGTATTATATGTCATGTTTAATTACCCGCAATGCATCTAGGGCTTGACTAACATGGTTACGATAACCCTCCTTTGGAGGAGTGAAGAAGCCTAACCGTGGATCAAACTTGACAAGCAACCTAGCTTTACTTACTTGTTTTGCATTGCATATGCATGGTTGTTGTTTTGTCATTCCTTTTCGGTTAAGTTTTGAGCAACCTCTGTGTTTGTCCATGGGTAGAGAGAGCATTTTGACGCTCCCAAGGGTTCAAAAGCTCTATTGCATGGCCATACGTTGCTCCTCGGGTGTTTGTTGCCTATTTTCCTAAAAATAATATTAGCCTAAGGCAAACTATTTTGAAAAACTTGAGGGTTTGAGTGAGGTCACTCATATCTTGTTCCAATTGGTGTTTATCTGTGTCTCTTTGAATTGAAACTTGATTGGGAGAAGTCGCGTCTAAGTTCGGAATGAAAAAGGGTGAAAAACAGTGACCGGACGCTGGACCAGACGCTGCACCGGACGCAGTGTTGCTTCACCACCGCGTCCGGTCCCGGCGACCACCAGCGCGTCCAGTCATCCTGAAGACCGTCTCCTGATCTAGTGATCGGACGCTGCACCGGACGTGGCCCTGTTGACCACCGCGTCCGGTCCCGGTAACCACCACCACGTCCGGTCATCCATCTCAGTTTTCCGGGCAAATCAAAACCGGACGCTGTCAGCGTCCGATCGCGGATAATCGGACGCGTCCGGTCATTCCAGGAGCTTACTGGAATGTGACCGGACGCTGCCTCTCGACGTCCGGTCATATCGACCACCGCGTCCGGTCATCGCGTATCGAGCGGATCTAACCCCTCATATAATCTTTCGTGTTCCTTCTTTTTTTGCCCGTACAACTCGCAACCGCCGCCTCCGTGCCCTAACGCACCGCGCCGCTGCTCGCCGGAGCTCCACCGCACCGCCGCTCGCCGGAGCTCCGCCGCGCCTGCGCCACCGCCCGGCCCTACAGCCGCTCTCCTCTCGCGCACGCGCCGTCTCCGCCACCGCGCCCGCGCAGCCGCCGTTCACCGCGCCACCATCTCCATCGCCGCCGCCGCCGTGAGCCGCTGCTGCTGCTGCCAGAGACCGTGCATGACCTTCGGCCAGTCCCTGCCATCGCATTCATCCTCGATCTTCGGCCATCGCGCATCGCCCTAACCCTAGGGTTCGTTCTGCTGTGTCGCTTTCATTCGTCGTCAAAACGTCCCTCACGCGACGTCTTCGCTCAAGGTTGCTTCGCACTTCCTTGATCTTCGTATTAGGGTTTATCGAAATATTGTTTTCGCTAACCCTAATCGACTTCTGTTTCGGCGAATCAGCGCTCGTCCGGTGCGTCGGGAAGTCTCGCGACCTAGGTCATCTCATCTCATCACCGCTTTCTCGTCGATCCGAGGTAGCCATCGCGTTTCTTTTCACGTCTTATCTTATATGCTTGCTATCTCTAGGGTTTCATACCTTTAGATCATATATGTTGCTTATAGTAGATCCATCTATTCCGTCTTTTCAGCGAGTTTGTTGGTGTGTCGGGGTGACTGCTGTTCTATTGATTGAATCCGAGGCCAAGCCTGTGGATACAGATTGAGGCCAAGCCTCTCGAGTGTCAGTACATCATCTTTCAGAGGTTTTCTGACAGTGTGACAGCATGGTTCGTTGCAAGAATGCAGGTGGTGCTCCTAGTGACGGGGACGACAGTCCTCCTCATCTGTCTGAGGTTGCGCGTGGAAAGCACATAAAGATCATGGCCAGAAAGAAGAAGAAGAAGACTCTCACTGATGCAGAGATAGCTCAGGCAGTGGTAGATGCAGCAGATGCAGTAGAGAGGGGTGGCAGGAGCAGTGGTATACGCATTGGAGATAGTCGTTTTCATCTTGAAGGACGATAGCTTGGTACAGAGACCACTGAGACCACTGAGGGCACAGAAGTGCCAATGGATGCAGATACTATGTCAGTTGATCCACCTGCAGCACCTTCAGAGGGGACAGCGGAACAGCCAGCTCAGACTCCATCACATCGCCGCTCCACACGCACATGGACTCAGGTGACTCCCAGGCCAGAGGGCCAGCGTAGTGGAGGACATCCACCTCCGAGAGTTAGAGGTACACCCCCAGTTGAGCACTTTGACTTGAGAGCTGCTACTGCACGACAGGTGCAAAGTTTGAGATTTGTTGAGGTCAGCCGGTGGTTCCCACCTCAGAGGGACTCCAGAGCTTCAGAGGGATTCTATACTCCTCTCCAGGAGGACTTTTACAGAGCTCTTGTTGACAGTGGGATTGCTTTTCGACCACAGAGGGTCTGTCGCATTGAGTCACTTATTAAGGTAGTGGGTGAGCAGCTACGTCCGCACCTGTCCTATCTACCAGGCCTGTCAAATTTTCTTGGACGGACAGGTGCATACTATGGCACTTGGGTTAGGGAGTTCTATGCTTCATTATGGATTGATCCAGCCCATGAGTTCATACACTTTGCATTCAGAGGCCGCGACCGCAGACTGTATAGCTCCAGAGTACGGGAGATTCTCAGACTCCCAGCTTCAGACACGAAAATTCACCAGCTCTGCTTCGGTCAGACAGCTCCACCTAGACGCCCTCATGGCGGTTCTGTGCCACCTACAGACCTGATCCGACCCTGTTTTTATGAGCCTTTTGGCGAAGGGTCTCATCGCACACCTGCCAGTCTGACACCGATTGCCCGAGTCTTGGATGCTATTGTCAGACGCACTCTTCTTCCCAGACTTGGTTACAGAGAGGGACTCACCAGGATGCAGCTTTGGGTAGTTCACCACCTTCTTTCACAGACACCTTTTGACATTTGGGATCTTATGGTCAGTGAGATGGAGGACACCCTGGCAGAAGGCTTCAAGGGACACCGTCAGCTGCCCTATGCTCATTGGATTTGTTTCATCATCAGATCTGCACTTGAGCTGCCTTCATAAATAAGTGTTGAGATAACTGAAACCACTACTGCTTTTCCTAAGTATGATATTCGTTAGCTATGGGCTTCAGTTACTAGAGAGCAGGCCCCTGCACCAGGACAGAGAGAGAGACCTGAGGTGCCTGAGATAGCGGCTGAGCAGGATGCGACCATACAGGGTCTTGCTGAGGCAGAACTTACAGATCTAGATGCTCAGCCGGCTGATATAGCTGAGGATGAGGCCTCTGACAGCACTAACGAGGACTATCAGCCCATCCCCAGGTATCGGTCTCCTTGGCCTCACGACCACGAGGCCGGTGGCTCTGGTTCAGCCTCCCACTCAGACCCAGCCATGGTGGCTATACTTGAGAGGCTGACCCAGGCACAGGAGCGACAGGAGCTTCAGCTACTGAGACAGGCTCAGGACACAGCTGCTGCGTTTGCACAGATACAAGCTCGACAGGATGAGTTCCAAAAATAGCAGCTTGAGATACAGCGCCAACAGGTCGAGATGCAGCGTCAGCAGTATGAGATGCAGCGACAGAGTGCAGCTAGCCAGCAGCAGTACTTGGAGCTTCTGCGTCACCTAGTCACAGTTGGGGCTCCTCCACCTGCATCTATCCTGACTTCAGCTTTACCATTCAGTGGACCTTCAAGTCAGGATCAGCCGAGCTTTCAGTTCACATCTCCACAGCTGCAGGTTCCTCAGTCATTCCAGTCCCTGAGCTACACGCTGATTCAGACGGGGTTTACTCCTTCAGACCAGCCTCGCCCTCACATGTTGACCGGCACACCGTTCATTGATCTGAGTGCCACATATAGCGAGTTGACTGGTCAGCCGACACCCTCGCACACCACATTTGCTACTTCTTCAGGGTTGTCAGGTTCAGAGGCAGTTTTCCTTCCAGTGACAGGGACAGGCACTACAGAGACTGTTCCGTCGTCCGTTGCCTCGACAGATCCCCCAGCTTTTGGCTCACTTCAGGCTCAGGTCACAGAGACTGCTTCACTTATCGCTACTTCGGCAGCACCTGTTCCTATTGATCAGACCCAGACCGCTTCACAGCCGCGTGCTTCTTCAGAGGGTCAACCAGATAGCTCCGAGTCTGAGGGAGACATCCGTCTGTTCCCCCGTCAGATCCTTAGATTAGCTTTTGGCGTTTGATGCCAAAGGGGGAGAGAGAGTAGATTCAGGGGGAGCTTTTGTTAGAGGGTTTTCGTTCTTTTCTTGTGTGCTACTCTCATGCATCATGTTTACTTTACAGTAATTGCATTCGTGTGACATGTGATCTTATGAGATATCTTAAGTCTATATGGTTTATCTAATCACAGCTTTAAAACATGTCACTTGTTTGTTTTTAGCTCATAAGGTTGTGCTTCCGTGCCTTACTCCGCTTTCATATAAGCTTTGTTTTATGTGTACTAACTCTTCATGTTTTATCCTATGAGTACACTCAGTTGGCTTGGAACACGTAAGTATTGACTAACCCCTTGTGCTTACAGCTTTATGCTTATGTGAACCAAGCATGATCGAAAACCTCAACTCATATCTTCTGAATCTAAGTGTTGTCATCAATCACCAAAAAGGGGGAGATTGAAAGCATCTAGGCCCCGGTGTTGGTTTCGGCAATTAATGACAACACATAATTACCATGACTAACGTGTGTTTTGCAGAAACGTCGGTAAGTTAGGTCATGGAGATGATAACTGCTTTGGGCAATATGGCAGTCATGTCCCTTGATGGAAATCGTTTCGGTTTTCAAAGGATCAACGATAAGATTAAGGACGGTTAGTTCCGAATGTCAAGGTGTTGAGATACATCTGGAATAGTCGTTAGGATCTTTGTTTCTTCCTTTGACCGTACTATGAAGAGGGGCATGAGCGAGTAGCTTGACCTAGGTGAGTCTTATGTTTAGGTGTGGTGCACACTTGTCAAACTTAGCACTAGGTAGCTCGAGAAAAGCTCAGAGTACAATTAGAAGCGACTTGGTTCAAGTTGCATTGCGTTTAGAAGACGTTTGAGTCGTTTACCTATGACTGGACGCTGTCCTGGTCATGACCGGACGCGTCCGGTCAGTACAAAATCTTAACTGCGTTTTCATCTGACTGACTGGACGCGGTCCTTGAGAGGACCGGACGCGGTGGTCAGGCTGACACATGTTCTAGAGGGTAAACAGCAAAGATCGGACGCGACTGTGAAAAAGACCGGCGCGTCCGGTCATGTTCCAGTAAGGTCCAGCGGAGACCTGACGTGTCCGGTCACCTACGAACGGATGCGGTCGTGCGTCCGGTCTTGTTCCAGTAAGGTCCCATGGTGACCTGACGCGTCTGGTCACCTATGATCGGACGCGGTGTTGCGTCAGGTCAAATTTCCAGAGAGCTATTGCATGATCGGACGCGTCCGATCATCCCTGATCGGCGCGTCCGGTCATCTCAGACTGGCGCGTCCGGTCAGCACAGATCGGCGCGTCCGATCTCTCAGTACAGGTTTCCGTTTTCGACCGTTACAACTGACCGGCGCGTCCGGTCATATCGACAGGCGCATCCAGTCAGTGCGCATCTGGCTGTTTCGAAAGGTAATGGTTGGGTTTGTCTGAGGGGTCTATAAATACAACCCCTCCACCTCTTTTAGAGGTCTCTTGCTCATTTGTTTAGCTGAGAAACACCTTTGAAGTGCAAGGGAGTGCAAGAGCCATAGTGAGGATTGAGATTTGCGAATCAAAGTTTGAGAATCCTCTCTAGTGACAAGAGTCTAGCAAGTGTGCATCCATCTTCTCATTAGACTTGTTGTGGTCAAGTGAGAGTTCTAGCTTGTTACTCTTGGTGATCGCCATCACCTAGACGGTTTGGTGGTGATTGGGAGTTCGGTGATCATCTGACGAGATTGTGGGTGACCCAACTCAAGTTGTGAGCGGTTTTGGGTGATTCGCCGCGACGGAGTGTCGAAGAATCAACCCGTAGAGAGCACTTGATCCTTGCGCGGATCAAGGGGGAGCTACACCCTTGCGCGGGTGCTCCAACGAGGACTAGTGGGGAGTGGCGACTCTCTGATACCTCGGCAAAACATCGTCGTGTTCCTATCCCTTACTTTCAAGCATTTACTTTCTTGCATTACTTTCATTGCTTGATTACTTTCCTAGAATTGCCTTGCTAGTCTAGGATTGGAACTTAGGGTGCATAACTTTTATCGGTAGAAACACAAGGAACACAAGTAGGCACTAGGGGTGAAGTTTGGCTTGTAGGATTTAATTCTTGCAATTAATTTTTAGAAAAGCCCAATTCACCCCCCTCTTGGGCATCTTGATCCTTTCACGATGGACCCTGTTGGTGGACGACCCCGACATCTGGAGACTCGTACCACTACTACCTCGACATCGCAAGTGTCATGGCAGCACCTTACTTTAGAAGAATCCTATTAGGCATGCAATAATGTAGATGCTAGTGCTTTACTTTTATGCAAATAAATTGTGATAGGTTGCATGGTAGTTTGCTTGTGAGCCATGACCTTGTCGCAACCTATTCCCCTGCACACCCACTATTAGGCTAGACGCTCGCATTATACTTATTGCTTTACTTTCACTACGCATTATATCTATGATGTGATGCTTGGTGAAGGGATGACGTGAGATAATAAGGCACGTGGTGCTGATAACTTGGTAAAACTGGATAATGAACTTGGGGAGATCTTGCTGTGCGTCTTGGGTGTGTGGTGAGGGTTGAGTCGATCGGACAGGATCCTACGACGAGTCTTTGGGGCAAGTCTTGCCCGAGGGGTGTGACTTGGGCATCCCTCACGAGAGTTACCTGTGGCAGGTAAATGTGTGAGGAGGACCGGGGTGTTGTTTATCCCTAAAGGAGGTGTCGTCGAGGCACGGGGTGTTGGTTATCCCCTTGAGAAGATATCATGTCCGGTCCCCCTAAGGACTGGTATGTCTTGAGAACCGGAACCATGGGACCTTCGTGCACACCACTCGCTCCCGATGGGCGGGGGACGATTACCCGACTGACTAGGGCGGTGCCACTACTACTAGGTTGGAAGGTGATAGTGTAGGGAGGTATGGGCACGGGGGCCCACACCCTCCTAAGACAGTGTAGTGACCTTGGGGGCCCGGTACTACGTCTCACAGTCTCAGCGTTTCGGTGGACGCCGAGGTGGCCCAGGGCTGAGTGGTAGGGTGGTACCGTACCGGTCAGGAGGCAGTCGGCATCAGCCTAGGCGGGGCACCGCCGATGATGGTGATCTTATGGATTTCCAAGTGTACACGCTCTGCAGAGTTGATCGATCTATACATATAGCCGCGTCCACGGATATGGACATTCCCATGACCTACGCTTCACTTGATTAGTGAGAGGAGTCCTTTCTACCTTTCCCCTGGGTTTTGGTGTTGGATCCAGCTTTGGCCGTTGAGGCAAGGTACGAGCGGCAGTCGGCCTTGCCGTCTAGAGAGTGAGAGTGTGGTGAGATGTGTGTGATGGGATGGGTGAACGTGTGGTTGAGATGGGTTTAAACTTGATGAACTATTATTATATAATTATTGATGAACATGCATTATAGGAAACCCAAGGCTAAATTATTAGGATCGCCAGATCCCTTTTCTCTTTTCCACTAAAGCTCATCGGTGCTGACCATGGCCTGCACACATCTGGCGGTGTGCAGATGTTCTTGACTTGCAGTAATAGAGAAGTTAGAAGGATTAGGTGGTCTCGTTCCTACGCTCAAGTTTGGTTCAGAAGATGAAGTCCATGCCGCTGACATTCTATGCTAACTCTGATGGTTGCCCGTGAAGGAGGAGCCTTCACCTGCTGACGTGCTACGACGACTCTGATGAAGACGCGTGTGTTTCTGCTAGAATACGATGTAATAGGTGTGTTAATCAGTGTTGTAAAGCTGTGTAACTTGTAATTTCTACGATGTATGACTGTGATATCATCTAATAAATGATAATGTGATGGTTTGCTCTCGTGGACTATCACATTATATTCTGTATCTGTGAATTTTCCCTTTGAGGAAAATCGAGGTCGTTGCAGGTGGTATCAGAGCCATACTTGACCTAGGACGAGACCCGTAGAGCCAAACACTAGTTTAAGGAGCAAAACCTTCCTTCTGTTTCAAGATTATGGGTGCTAAAACTTGTTTCCCACCCCGCCTTGAATTCTGCTGCTAACTGGCCTTCCAAACATGGAAAGTTGACCTTTAGGAAATATACCCCTTACCGCCCATGCTAGTCGGTACATGTGTGAGGCTTGAGGGTTTAGGAGTCGCCTTCTGCCAACACTATGCATATAGGAATTGTAATGCTGCTTGTTTGCCTAGATCTTGTGTTTGTTGTGCTTCTTATGCTTCTTATTGTTTGAGTGTAAGCTGCAGAAGCTATTTTGTGTAAGTGAGACTCCAGGTACCGGATAACCTAGCTGGCCTAACCAATGCCATCCTATACTGGATAAGTGACCCCAACTAATAAGAGTTAAAATATAAATCCGATGCATCATGTCTACACCAAACCATTTCAAAACTACTTCTGGTTTCCGACTAAATGCATTTTCAAAAAAAAATTCCCCTCTCTTTTGGGTGAAGTAGGTCCCCTCTAGACAAAAACAATTCTATTTCAAAGGAAAAGGGTTTCAAAACCTCTTAAAAGGTTCTCCGCTTTCAAAAGAAAAGCCGTATTAATTCATTTCTCAACCCGATTTGGTTTCAAAAGATATTGGCGAAACAGTTTGAAAACCCGTTCCCTTTCAATAGTGTTAAAATTTTGCTTCCGAGAAACAAAAGTTTTGTGTTTCAATCAACAAAATGTTTTCAAACCAAAGTCCTTGGCTCAGTTGTGTTTTAAAAGCTTTTGATTTCAACCTGGGAGCCAAATTCTTTTCAAAACAAACCTTGTTTTCAAAAAGGGTTTGCAATTGATTTATAAACAAAACCCTGGTGAAAAGATTTTGTTTGTAATCCTTCCAGAAATTTTAGCAAAACCAAAATTAACTTTCCAAATCTAGTTTCAAAGTGTTGCTTTGGAAAAAGGTTTGTGAAAACAAAAATTCGATTGCGAAAGCTCTACCTTTCAAATGAGAAATGATTTGAAATCAACTTCAAACTACTATTGTATTCAAAAAAAAGGGGGAAGCAACTCTTTGTTTTCAAAACAAAAATGAGCTTCAAAATCTTTTGATTTGGAATCTTCAAAAAGAAAAGTGTTTTGATTTAGAAAACAAAAGCTTTCAAAGGATTTTGTTTCCAAAACTTGCATGGATTTCAACATGTTTTTCAAAAGTTTTGCAACTCACCCTCCCTCATCATTTAAATAGAATTTCAAAAACTGCATGGCATGAAAAGTGTTGGAAAAACCCTCGTATTTGCAAAACATATTTATCAAAATGATTTCAAATTCCGTGTGCTCGCTATTTTAAAACGTCTTTTTCCAAAAAGCCCGTTTGGAAAAGTGTATAAACCTGAATTGATTTCTAAAACTTTCCCTCTCGAAAGGCCCAAATGTTTCTGAAAAATAGTTTTGAAAGAGGTTTTGGAAAAATAAAAACCCTTCTATAAAAGTTTTGATTTCACAAACTGAAAATCTATTTAAGTGTTTCCAGAAATCCCTTCTAATGAACTATTTTGACCAAAATTCAAAAGTTTTGATTTGAGTTTCAAAAACCAAAGTGGGTTACATCCTATTTCAATTATTTTTGTGTTAATTTGATTTAAAAATTCAAAAGGTTGTGACCTTTCTTCTCAAAAGAATTGTGAAACAAAAGATTTGAAAACTATGTTTAAAAAAATGGAATTTTGAAAAGTTTTGCCCCATTCAAAACTTTTGGCCTCTTTCAAATGTTTTGAAAACCTTACCCCGAACTCAATATGCTTTGTAAAAAGGTATTTCAAACCCTTATTGTGTGTGTGTTTCAAAAATTTTGAGAAAAGGCAGTTTTCCTCAAACAACATTTTCAAAAGTGCATTCTTATGAAAACCCGTTTTCAAGGTCCCTTAAAAATGCGTCATGCAAAAGGATTTTTGGTTTGAAAATTTAAAAACCAACTTCAAAAGAGATTTTGTTTTCAAAGGTAAACTAATTCAAATTGCTTCCCTATCTTGCAAAAAATAAATAAAAGGGGATTTCGTTTCAAAAAGGAAATTACTTCAAGCATTTTGTTACAAAAACCGTTGTTTAAAGAAAATGAGATTTCACCAATGGTTTTTAAAAAAAACTCACTTTTCAAAATTTTGGTGCGTGAAAATGTTTTCAACTGGTATCTAAACTTGCTTCCCAAAAACCTTTCTTACGAAAACAAAATGAGTTCAAAAGAAAATTGGAACTTGGTTTGCGAAAGTTTCAAAAGCTCCTTTGAGAAATAACCCTTCTTAAAAAAACCTGATGCACTAATGCATGTTGAACATCTAGTAAAAGTCATCAACCTTAGTTAAACCCCTCGAGCTATCCTCCAAGTATAGTGACCCCTAAAACTCGAGGATGAGATTCTTGTAAGGGGGGTGGACTGTAACATCCCGGATTTTCGGGAAGCCAAAAATATGAACTTTTTAAAAATTTTCCTGTAATTGTGTGAAGCATATAGCTTCTAGGTCTAACCCGAGACTAACCCGCTACAAAGCGTTTCATACATATAGAATTGTGTAGGAGTGTGCTAGGGTTCTTTTGGTTGGTTTAGTGTTTTGTGTCGGAGTGGGCAATCCGTAGCAACTCCACTTTTTATTCTCTCAACTCTTCTGAGTTCCTTCCGATCTCCTTCGGAGCCTCTCCCAAACATTCCCTTAATTGTTTCTGAAGTCATCTCATCCCCTCAACATCTTCCTCGAATCCCATGATCCAGATTCGTAAAATTAACAAAATGAGGAATCCTTTATTTCCTTTTCCACTCAAATCCTTCTTTATCCTTCTTAAAATCCTAGAGCTTAATTAATTAGGAAACCCTTCTCCTTAACTGTCCCTTAGCTACATGTGCACGCCCTGTGTCCCCTTGTTTGGTCATGGGATGCACGTAGAGGCTAATCGAGTAGCAGCAGGTACCCATCCTGTAACTCACCCATAGCGATGCTCCTGACCCAGCTATCATCACAATCTTGCATGCTACTGCACTTGTTTCTTTAATCACGTTAGTAAGCAGCTATCTTTTTTGTCTGCCGCCCTCAAGAATAGGAGCATGCACAAACACACGGACTCGAGCTGGGGCTTGTGGACAGCAGCCGCACGGCCATGCAAGGACTCCATCAAACGTGTATACACGTATATACGTGCTAGTGCCCAATAGCAAGTACCGGAGCCCAGTTTCCCTTCCGGCCCATCACCATCGCAGCCCAGCCCAAGAACCAGCACGCAGCCTAGCTCTCTCTCCTGCGCTTCCATTCCTGGCCTCACGAGCGCTGCACGTGTAGAAGCAAAGCCTCTGTCGCCTCCGTTCTCATGGGATGCCCCCGTACGAACGCCGTCAGTGGGACCCAACCATCGGCCGGAGAACTGCTCCTCCCGTTTCCCTCCGTTCCCCATCCGTCATCAGCGCTATTTTCTTCTCCCTCACCATACCGCCCTTCCTCTTCTTTCTGTCCGCACGCCGTTCAGTCCAAGCGAAGCAGCCGATCGCCCTTCTGTCGTGTTACGTGTGCGCGTCATCACGGGCCTGCCCCACGGCCGCGCCCGCGCCGCGAATTGCGGGCGAGCACCCAGACCATGCGAGCCAGCGTCATGACCCGCTCATAACCGCGCGTCCACGCCTAGCCCCGCACCCTTCTGGGCTGTTCCGAAGCCGGCCACCTACCCGCGCCCCTGGATGCACGCCGCGTGTAGTGGCTGTCCCATCCACGACCCGGACGCCGGCGCATCCCGTGAACCCTAGCCATCTATGCCCTTAAATAGCACCACAGATGCCGCCCACGGCCTCTCCCCATAGCTGCCGCAGCTCGTGTCTTCCTCCCCCGTCTCTCTGCGTCGCCTCGGCACCTCGCCGTCGTAGCCGAGTGGAGCCACGACCCCGACGCGCCCCAGCTCACCAAGAGCCCAGCGCCGAGCTGCATGACGATGCCCTGCTGAAGCCCTCAATGGCGCCAAGCCAAGGGCCTCGCCGGTGTTCTCATTCCCCCTGACTCGGCTGCACCCGGGCCACACTGCCTCGTCCTCGCCTCGTCAAGCCCGCGACGCCGACCTATGACTCTGTAAGGCCAAGGACGCAACCCATCAGAGCTCTGCCACGCCATGCCGTCTTCCCCACGCGCCACTGGACAATGCCCTCCCCTCGGCCATGACCTTCACTGCCTGGACTTGTGCCGTGTCGAGCACCTGCACTAGTGCCGCAACCTTCCTCGAGCTC
The DNA here is from genome assembly GCA_038087645.1 of Saccharum hybrid cultivar R570. Taxonomy (NCBI): domain Eukaryota; kingdom Viridiplantae; phylum Streptophyta; class Magnoliopsida; order Poales; family Poaceae; genus Saccharum; species Saccharum hybrid cultivar. The sequence goes on along the minus strand of JAQSUU010000275.1, from coordinate 9,086,279 downwards.
GAGCGACCTCGCCATGACGTCGAGTGCTTGGAACGCCGCAGCCAGCCACGACGACCGCGAGCACGACGTCGAGCCCCGGCCACGTCCGCGTCATCGCCTCGACCCCGAGCCTGCCTCCTCAACATGAGCCACTCGCCTCGGCCAGGAGCAGCACCGAGCCCTAGATGCCTCGTCGCTTCGTCCTGGACCACCTCCGAGCGACTGCTGCACCTCGCTCGGCCCTGCTGTGCACAGTCGTGCAGCACGCCACCAACATGGGTAAGCCTCTTCCCTAGCCAAAACTCCCACCTCTGGATGCCGGATGATGTTCCTAACCCCTTGCCTGTGTTGCGAGGTCGACCTATGACCACCGTGATGCCAACACCGTGGAAGCCAGAGCCGGTGAACGATTCGCAAACTTGACCAACCCCTACTTCGCCTGCAACGAGCCTTGAACCAAACCCCCCTGGTGTGCGGCCATGACGACGTGGCTGTGCTGCCGGCAATAACGAACCCTACCCATATCAATCGGCCTGCCGTCTGCAAGCCCTCCGGTGAGGAACCGAAAGCCAGACCTTTCCAACCTATACCTGCTGCCCCTCCATGTGTCCGGCCTTCGCGCCGTGTTTTGCTGCAGGGACCTCGCCGACCACATGCTATTGACACTCCTAGACACACCGTACATGCACCTTGCACTTGCCGTGTCCATCCTTGGCACTCACGCCTCGAACGACATCGGCTTCAGCATGTTCTTACCGCACTGCTGAGCATCTGGCTTGACCCTCGTGGCATAACCACTGGGCACTTACGCCACCGCTACCGCTTGCGCGAGTCATAGCCCACACAGTTGCAGACGCCAAGAACTCAAGTGCGCCGAGGACGCCACGGCCTAGCCATGGCTGTGACCAGACTCTCGGAGGCCGTCCATGCCACCTGGGCTACTCCTGCAAAACCTGTGCCAAGGGCCGCTGCACGGCGACACAGGGTCGCCGTCGCTAGTCGCCCATGACCGCGGCAGCGTGGTCCTGCACGAGCCCGGCCCGCCCCGGTGTCTGTTTGCATGCACTTACTAACACGCGCAGACGCACGCCGCTAGCTCCTTCGAGCTCTCGGCCGAGCCACCGGCATAGCACCTACTTCTGAGTACTCAGGAACATGTCATCCACGCCACGCACGCAAGTAACCGAGCACCGTCACAGTGCTCGCCTCGCCACCCTCATGGCCAAGGCACCAACTAGAACGTAGTCCATGACCCGGCGTCACCACACTCGCGCGCCGTAGTCTCTGCCCCGTCGTGCCAGTGCCGAACATAGCCCAGCCACGAAGTTTTTGCCCTCGTGCGTCCCCTTGCTGCCATCTCTGTTTGCTGGTTGCCAAGCTGCTGTTGCCGGTCGACCATGGTGGACTGCGAGGCTATGCCACGCCACCGGACCACTCCCTTTGCCACTACATAGGCACCACCATGCCACCACAGCTTGGCGTTCGTGGTAGCGTCTCTCACCCACGCACTCTGGGAGCACACGAATGAGCCCTTGCACAAGAGCAATGCAAGCTCACAGCCTTGTTGTCCTTGCCGCTGCTTAGCCAGACCTTGCCGCAGCCTTGCCACCGGCCTTGGCGTTCGCAGCTCCTAGCTGCCGTCTCGATGCCACTGCACCATATCAAGCCCGTGTTGTCTCCACGCCCTGCTGCAGCTCGACGCTCGTGGCATGCACGCACGCACAGCATGGCGGCCATCGTGGCCTTGCTGCCGCTGCCCGAACACGACCTCACGGCACCGCCGGTGAATGTGTGGTGCCGCGGTCCATTCCTAGTCGCGGTTGTGTGCACGGCCACCACGGAGCCAGCGTGCACACTCTCATAGCTCGCCACCGTAGGTCACCCACGACCACGGCAGGGCACCCCTTCGCCGAGCCCATGAAGACACGACACATCACGACAATGCCATGCCAATGGCCACCCATGACCACCGTGCGACAAGAGCCGCCAGTGCACTCGCGCTCCACACTAGGCCATGACTACCGCACGCACGCATGTCGCGCTCGTGTGGCAGACACGCTGGGCACGCACACGCACCAGCAAGGCTCGCCTTGCTCGTCACCACACCACCAGTGGCTACCGTGACCTCGCAGCCGCCACTGTGCTACCTAGGCCTTCCTACACAAGCACGACACCATGGACCATGTCCTTGACACGTATCGCTACATGCGTACTTGAGCACGAACCTGCACCGTTGTGTCACCCGTAGCCGCGGACGGGAGCGCAGAGCACAGCGTGCTGCTGGCCATGCCTGCTGGCTTCCATCGGGCACCTGGCCACCCAGTAGAAAAGCCAAAGTTAGGTACAGGCCCTCCTTCCCTCTCCCCGTAATGGCCACTGACCAGCCCAGTTGGCCTAGGCCCAGCTTGGACCTCCCCCTCCGTTTTCTCCCTTGGGCCGGCTTGCTTTGCCAAGCCCAACTCGGTTTCCGGCCCATGCACGAGCCCTCTCTCTTCCTTGCTGTTGGGCCAGCAGCAGCTTTGAGCGCAAGTCGACTCCTAAGGCCTTTTCTCTCTATCTAATTTTTAGCATACCTTGCCACCTTCAAAAATTCACAGAATATTCGTCCTTGCTCCAAAAATTATGAAACCACTTTCATATTTTTTCTAAAAACCTACTCTACCTCCTAGTACAGTTTTTGAGTCTAGCGAGTTAGGTTTCCGTCGTGTTTTTATTTGGCTCTTATCGCAGTCTTTTTGTCTTTTTTCGCGTAGTGACGACTTGAGTTCGTTGTTCGACGATGCACCCGGATGCGATGGACCCTGTTGGTGGACGACCCCGACATCTGGAGACTCGTACCACTACTACCTCGACATCGCAGGTGTCATGGCAGCACCTTACTTTAGAAGAATCCTATTTAGGCATGCAATAATATAGATGCTAGTGCTTTACTTTTATGCAAATAAACTGTGATAGGTTGCATGGTAGTTTGCTTGTGAGCCATTACCTTGTCGCAACCTATTCCCCTGCACACCCGCTGTTAGGCTAGATGCTCGCATTATACTTATTGCTTTACTTTCACTACGCATTATATCTATGATGTGATGCTTGGTGAAGGGATGACGTGAGATAATAAGGCACGTGGTGCCGATAACTTGGTAAAACTGGATAATGAACTTGGGGAGATCTTGGTGTGCGTCTCGGGTGTCTGGTGAGGGTTGAGTCGATCGGACAGGATCCTACGACGAGTCTTTGGGGCAAGTCTTGCCCGAGGGGTGCGACCTGGGCATCCCTCACGAGAGTTACGTGTGGCGGGTAAATGTGTGAGGAGGACCGAGGTGTTGTTTATCCCCGGAGGAGGTGCCGTCGAGGCACAGGGTGTTGGTTATCCCCTTGAGAAGATATCCTGTCCGGTCCCCCTAAGGACTGGTATGTCTTGAGAACCGGAACCATGGGACCTTCGTGCACACCACTCGCTCCCGATGGGCGGGGGACAATTACCCGACTAACTAGGGTGGTGCCACTACTACTAGGTTGGAAGGTGATAGTGTAGGGAGGTATGAGCACGGGGGCCCACACCCTCCTAAGACAGCGTAGTGACCTTGGGGGCCCGGTACTACGTCTCACAGTCTCAGCGTTTCGGTGGACGCCGAGGTGGCCTAGGGCCAAGTGGTAGGGTGGTACCGTACCGGTCGGGAGGCAGTCGACATCAGCCTAGGCGGGGCACCGCCGATGACGGTGATCTTGTGGATTTCTAGGTGTACACGCTCTACAGAGTTAATCGATCTATACGTATAGCCGCGTCCGCAGATATGGACATTCCCATGACCTACGCTTCACTTGATTAGTGAGAGGAGTCCTTTGTACCTTCCCCCTGGGTTTTAGTGTTGGATCCAGCTTTGGCCGTTGAGGCAAGGTACGAGCGGGAGTCGGCCTTGCCATCTAGAGAGTGAGAGTGTGGTGAGATCTGTGTGATGGGATAGGTGAATGTGTGGTTGAGATGGGTTAAAACTTGATGAACTATTATTATATAATTATTGATGAACATGCATTATAGGAAACCCAAAGCTAAATTATTAGGATCACCAGATCCCTTTTCTCTTTTCCACTAAAGCTCATCGGTGCTGACCATGGCCTGCACACATCTGGCGGTGTGCAGATTTTCTTGACTTGCAGTAATAGCGAAGTTAGAAGGATTAGGTGGTCTCGTTCCTACGCTCAAGTTTGGTTCAGAAGATGAAGTCCATGCCACTAACATTCTACGCCAACTCTGATGGTTGCCCATGAAGGAGGAGCCTTCACCTGCTGACACGCTACGACGACTCTGATGAAGACGCGTGTGTTTTCGCTAGAATATGATGTAATAGGTGTGTTAATCAGTGTTGTAAAGCTTTGTAACTTGTAATTTCTACAATGTATGACTGTGATATCATCTGATAAATGATAATGTGATGGTTTGCTCTCGTGGACTATCACATTATATTCCGTATCTGTGAATTTTCCCTTCAAGGAAAATCGAGGTCGTTTCAAGGGGTGGCCTATGAGAAGCTCAAACTCAAGGATGGCAAAGATGTGGAAATCTATGAAAACCTCGATATCGTCTATTTTGATGGGCATGGCCCTAGCAATCCCACAACACTCGAATATGTGTCTATTTTGAAAAGTATGTTGGTTGGGACTAGTGGCATAATACTCAAGAGGTTTCTTGCTAGGAATTCTGATATGATACTAGTCCTAACTATGGGTTGTGCAGAGCTTCTACAATAGTTCCCCTTAACGAACAAGGCATGGCCATGGAAGGTGAAATAATCCAAATTGCTTTGGAAGAATGTTTCACTTCCATTAACTATTCCTTTGATGGTTCTACCTTGGGGGAAACTTCTTTTGTGCACTTTTCATGTCGTGATATCTTCGAGGTATTGCCATAATCCTCAAATTTGATAGGGAACTTCGAAGGATGAATTAATCTTTTCTTCGGTGTTCATGGTTTAGGTGAGGGCTCACGAGTTGAATCTAAGGATGGTATAGGTTTAGATTCGACTAGTGAGGACTCCTTGACACTCGACATAACCTTTGCTTGGAGAGATTTAGTTCTTGTGATGGAAGAAGAGTGTTTGTCTATGAAATACTCAAGGAATTCTACTTGTTCCATCATAGCCTTGTATGTAAAATGACCTCCAGCAGTCACGTCTAGGCATAGGTTAGCACCCATAGCAATACCCAAACAAAAGAGTCACAATAGTATGCTGTCAGGTAAGGACAAGTCTAGGTCGGTGTGTATTAATGTTGAAAACCTGGCCCAAGCTGCACCTATAGACTCCTTCTCGTACTACCCAAAGTCGAGGATCGCCCTTGGTAGAGAGTCAATACGAGACATAGGGAAGAATACAAGGTGAAACTTTTCTTTAAGTTCATCCCAGTCCCCATTCATACTTTCTATGGCATGTGTGTACCATTGCTTCATCTTCCCCATGAGAGAGAAGGGAAATAATTCCACTTTAGAGTTTCCTGTGTCATGCCTGACATGCTTAGGCATGAACACATTTCCTCGAACTCTAGCAGGTGATTGCAAGGGTTTTCATCTTTGAGCCCAGAGAAGGGTTGTGCCTAAACTACGGCTACAAAACTAGGGTGGAGTCCACTGCTAGATGAACGGTTTGGTTTTGGTGGTGGCTCAACGAACTCGCCCTTTGAAGCGGACCGGTATTGGATAGGAGTGGATTTCATGGTGATAAAAAGGAAATAAAATATTTTTTGTTTTCATAAAAAGAAAGGATACAAATATGAGGATGATCTAGGTTCGAAGGAGATACAACAACCACTCCCTAGCAACGGTGCTAGAAATGCTTGTTGGTATTTCTTAATGCATACAGAAATAATTCACAAGCGCACAGAATTATTGTTGTAGGATTTCACCCAGAAGTATTCAGGGTATCATTTCAATAGCGAATGGGTGTATTCTTCTAGCTAGTTCGCCCAAGGATAATACAAGGGTAGAGTTGGAAAGGGTAGAGAAGGATTCCTATGGTAATAGGGTCTAAAGACACATAAACTCTACTTCTACTTGCTTACTTCGGGCACTGACTTATACTATGTCTACCAAGTACCTCTGGCCTGTAGCTCTACGTCGTACCCAGACGTAGGGGATTATGATGGACAGACAGGGCTATCACCACCTGCCGCCTACCCCTCAACCATGGAGTATGAGGCAAATGAAGGTAGCTTCTAGCCTAGACACAACGTATATGCTATTGATTATGTGACAAAACCGACCAAATTATAAGAACGTAAGTACAAAAACAATCACCAGAGTGATCAAATCCCTGTACTTATGCTCTCATAACCCTAGTAGTCCATGAAGTCACGAAGGATTTCAAACAACTTACAACAAGCTAAGATCATACATGATTCAACACAACATACCATCTGTTACAACAGTTCACAAGTAGCTTACAACTTACATCCATCGGAGCTCAAAATAAAATATTACAACCCAGGTTTTGAGTAGCGGAAGCAACATAGTTTAAAAAACATAACTTTAGTAGTTCAAATACATTGCCAGTTCATAGTCACATCCCACAAAAGCATATCAGATGAGAACTCTAGCAGAGGCCGTGCCCAACAGTCTAGTCTTCATCCCCGGTAGGGAGAAGGCAGTACTTGCAGCAACCGTGATAGAAAAGGTCATTTGCAACAGGTGGGAAATAAACCCTGAGTATGAGAAGGTACTCAGCTAGACTTACCCAACAAAAACCAAAAAAACAAGACACCAAGGAGTATGCAAGGATAATGTGAAGTGGAGCTGTAACACCCTAAAATTTGCTCTTTTCAAAATAGATGCAAAGTAATTTTTCATATTGTTGTGATCTACGGCCTAGCAGTGACGCTTTATCATCCTACATGCTTATTTGTTTGTAATTAAATATTAATTAATCTGTATGAAACTCGTTTTCTAATCTAAAAACAATACAGGCGTTATACTACGGTATTTGATATATAAATGTTAAATATAATTAATTACTAGCATGATCGTGCTCCTAAATTATAAATCGCTTAACTTGAACATGTGTCATACATAATTCCAACCGATGTTTCCACACGTTACTTCTTTTATGTAAAGTTAAGAGTTTAATTTGCTTAATTTATTTATACAGCAACATTCATGAATAAAATATGAATAGGTTTAACTTGGTTTTTGAAGTCAAAAAAATATAAATTGACTAATCTGAATTAATGTCATTCATATTTTCTAAATTAACATAAATTGAGCTCGTAGTTGTTTCTTTTACGATATAAATCTTTTGGTAGTCGTTTCTCTTTTACTGTAGCTTCGATTAGAGTGCTTTTTGCGCCTGTGTGTTTGTAGTAACGCGTAGAACATCTTTAAAACCTTTTCACACATTGTTTCATATGTTTGGTGTATTGTTCTAATTTAGCTCTATCGTTTGCTTCGTGTATGATTGCTCGATGTGTGTGTGGTGATTTATTGATCAAGTCCAGTCGGTGAGATATACGTGGTTATCAAGAAGAAGAAGAAGAACGTTGAAGATTAAAGCTTACCGAAGGATCGGTGTTTAAGGCAAGTATAGCATGGGATTATCCTTGTTTCCTATTCACCTTTAATATACTTAATTCATGTGCATGTGTCTACCTTGTTACCATTAAGGATATCCTAGTTTTTGTATCTTGTACCTTGACACCCATGGGACATTGCATTGGGTAGTATTTATGCTAGTGCTCAAGATAAATAACCATGATCTGTAACTTGACTAATGATATATGCAATAAACGTTTAAATGATGCTTTAAAGCAATATGGCTCAAGAGGGCTAGAGCATATTTGGTTGTTTTTATGGTGCTCTAGTTTCTCTCCATAAGGACTTATCTGTAAGCGAACATCCGGGACTTACAGTACAACTGTGGGGGCTATATGGCTCTGGCTTTAGTCAAGTATGAGGACCTTTTCTAGCTTGTTAGAGGTATTCCTTCATGGCGTAAGAACGGCTTGACGAATCGGGTATAGTGCGGCCTCTGTCCTTATGTGTATAGGCTGCGCGTTATTGTGCCATTTGGAAGGGGGGCTCTACATCTGTTTGCCGAGTGAATCTAATGGCCCTAACTTGTTAGACGAACCTTTGAAAGGCTTCATAGTGAACCCTGCCGACCTTCCTTGGAAGTGGGTCAAGAGATTAGCTACCTCGGGCGAAAGGGTAAATCATGACTCACAGTGAAAGTGTACAACCTCTGCAGAGTGTAAAACTGTTATAACAGCCGTGCTCACGGTCACGAGTGGCCTTGGACCCTTACAGAATAAATGATGGACACTGATGATAATGATAACACTGATGATATTGATGTTCACTAATGATTATTGTTTCTTGCTATACATATTTCTCGTTTACATGATCATAAGGTTATTTGGGATTATGGTAAACTTGTTGCTACTCAATTGCTAAAAGATGACTTAATAAAAGCTATCGCAGTAAACCTGTGTCAAACCTTTTTGAGCCTCATGAACCCCATGTTATATTTGTTGAGTTCGACATGGACTCACTCTTGCTATTTCCCCACATCTCAGGAAGGGTACCAGACTGTTAGATTCTAGAATTGTTAGGCTTGTGATCAACCAGTTAGTTTGATCCTGGAGTGAAGGTTGCACCCGGTGTTCGGAGTTGTCTTTCAGCTGTGTTATTCTCTAAGGTATACTTTATACTATTGAGTTATGTATATTAAGCATTTGTCTTTTGATATTACACTTATCTGTGGCTATATGTGAGATTTATCTTCTTTATTTCACATATAGTGTATGTCTGGTTTTGTCCTTAAAACCGGGTGTGACAGAGTGGTATCAAAGCAATGCTGACTGTAGGACGCAAGCCTAATTAGAAATCGGTCGTCTTAAGGTTTTAAAATTGCTATAACTTCCTTGGTCTATAAACCTTGATATTTCTTCTCCACTACATCCCCACCCTTGATATTCATCTTCTCCATGATGCTTGTTTTAAGCCTTTGATCTCATCTACACTCCTTGATTTGATATGTTTTTTAGAACCATTCCTCACCCCCTTCTTACGAAATTGAAAGAGGAGCTTTAGGATCTTTACCCTTGGTATGAAGAGAACGATAGTATCGTAAGTTGAGTCAATGATTGTTTTGTGCACCTTTATTGCTTGTTGAATTATCATTATGCTTTTGCTTGATTTGGAGCTTTGTAATGATTGCAATGATCTTGTGGAGTATTCCTACAATTTCATTTAGATATAGGATTAAGGCATAAGGATTAATGGATAGATATAGTTGAGTTTTGGTTACCTTCTATTTTCTCTCTATTCTGTCTTTTTGGAGCAGTATGTCTTCTTTCGTTCATACCTTTGTTTTTGGATGACCAAAAATCATGGGAAAATTCTATGCAACAGTATACTTCAACATCCTTCTGTGACCGTAAGAATCACCCTGATAGCTATTATGGTTTGGGAGTTACGAAAATCACAAGATGATGCAACTGCGCTGCCTGAACCCTGGAACAATTTCTGTTGGACACTGTGTTCGACTACCTTAACTACAGAATATGGGAAAGTGTTCTATACAAAAGTTGCTGAGGATTTCATAAGCTTTTCAACCATGTAAGGCGTGTCATCATATGAATTTTGGAACTCGAGATATAACTGTTGCAAGAGGCCGCATCTGCGCTGCCAGACTTTCTGGACAGATTTCATGTCTCACTCTGAAACCATATTTTAAAATCAGAATCTGGGGAGGTAATCAATAACAAAGTTGTAGAGAATTTGATAAGCTTTCCGACGGTATAAGGTGCAACTTAATTGGATTAACAGAACTGGAGATATGGATATTTTACTGTGCTGCTGTTTTTTTCTGCTCGCGAGGAAACTTCAGGCTATTTGCTTCTACTTCTATACACAAGCCTCTAAAGAATTAGGACATGATGGTAGTTAACTTATACTAAAGATGATGCAAGTTACCCTTGGCATCCCCTGACTGATCTTTTCTTATGGGGGGTAGCCAAGTTAATGAAGATGCGAGACCAAGGTTTCATATGTTCGAGTGCTTCACTTGGAAGTATCAGTTAACCCAATTGTTGCGAGATCCTCATCAAGCGTGTGTACCCTTTGCTTACAATTGGTGACTTGTTGGATCATCTATAAGGAGCTCGTATTTTGGTTAAGATGGATCTTCGATTCGAGCTATCATCAGTAGGGAATTCAACCTTCAACATACCCAAGGCAAGTTGGCGTTGACGACATAGGAAGGAGATATTGTACATCTATAGTTGATTCTACGGAGACTTAGAAGACCTCAATGTTGTACCAAGCATGGTAGATAAATTCTGAATAAAGGATGTTCTTTTCTTGTTTAAATTATCTCTAATGCTGCAATTGTTGCAGAAGAACCCAAGGAAGTTAAATGATGTGTTGAGTGAAACCCACCCAAGGATGTAAGTGTAACTCAGAGTTTCCTTGGAATAATAAGATTCTATCAGAGGTTCATCGGAGGTAATATAATCTTGGACATAAGAGTGACATCTACAAGGATCGTGTAAAAATATGGACATCTTCACAAAGTTGGTTTTGAGCTTGTGACTCATCATTGGATTAATTATTTTTTGATGCAAATCATTGGATTAATATTGGTCAAGGATTACGACTAGGAAGTGTGTAGCCTAGAAAACAAAAGTCGTTGCCGATGCCCTTAGCAAAGGAGAGCTATGCTAATAAAGATTTGGACTACACCTAGGTTTGAGAAGTGGCATGTGGAACTTGAGTGATGTCACTAATACTACAAAGGCGGTAATTAATGGAGCTCACCTTTGAACAAGAGGAATAATTGCGAAGGTTAATTGGAAGTAACGGTAGAAAGGACTAAGGGATAATGTTTAAGAGTTGAGCAAGCTATTCGGATCAAGGTTGTAACAACGTGTAAAGTAAAGCAGAATCCCTACCAAGAGGAGGTAACTACTCGAGGAAGAGAAGAAGATTCTACGGTGAAGTATCCCTATCTCTTTGACCACCATCTTCCGAATCTCGAGGACGAGATTCATCTTAAGGGGGGTAGAATTGTAACACCCTAAAATTTGCTCTTTTCAAAATAGATGCAAAGTAATTTAATTTTGTATTCCAGTGTTCATGAAAACATAGGAAAATAATAATTTTCACTAAAATAAAATTTATCATAGAGTTTAGCAACATGTTTGAGCATTCATGCCGTTGCATTTGATTTATTAAGCTGAGTGGTTTGATTCAAAACTAAAAACGATTCAAGTTTACTTTTGAAAAGGTTTAAAGATATTTTTTTAAAAAAATGAAAAGGAAAAAAATAATAGATGTATTGTGTCTATTGGCTAGAGCGAATAATCGGCCGCACCCCTAACATATATATGGGTCTACCTGGTCTTCGGCAAGATTACAGTATTAGAGTCCTATTTACACATACGGAGGCTAGAATAAAATATTTGTCCTACAATCCTTAGTTTGCTTGGCCATGCAAAAGCATACAAAATCTTCTGGATTCCGGTATTGTTACGACTTCTTTTTTTTCCTTGACCGGGCTAACCAGTTAATCACTCTTTCCATCTCAGAGATTTCCACCTCAAACTCATCCACGAACCAGCAAAACGAAGCGTCAGGGAATATTGTGGAAAATCTGTTATCCTGGCTCTTTACCATAAATACTATGCGAACCTCAATCCATGAATCACGTGCAAAATCCTTTCCGCACTTGCCCAGCCTGATACGTGATGGTCTGGCATGTTGCTTGCTTTTCTTCTTTTCTTTATATATATAATACGTGTACCCTCCGGCATTAGGTCTCTATCCAGCATCGAGTAGCATCCGATCGACCCAGCTCCATATACCCTTGCAATTGTACCAAAAACAGATTCGAGCTCCCGTCCATGGCGCCGCCTTCTGCCCTTGCTTCGCCCGGCTGCTGTGCTAGGTCTCAACTGCTGAAGAGCTTCGCGTCAAGGAAAGCCCGTTGCCGCTCCGTCGAGCCGTACGTCGTCATCCGTCAAAGCCGCCGCAGCCGTTTTCTTCGTTCGCCACTCTTTTGCTGACTTCGTCAAGCAGACGAGCTCCACATTGAGAACGCCTTCGTCCGTCCCGTCAAGTTACACGACGTCTGCATCTCGTTTCCTGCGAAACAGCCCTAGGTGAGCTCGCGGTTGTCCACTCTATCTCCCGTTATTTTTGTTTTGTCCAATGGCGCTCGGAATCGTCATCTGGACGATCGCCGGCGAGCTCCTCGTCGCTGGCCATGGTGTGCCCTGCTCGTATCTCTCATGTGCCCTAGCTCAGCATCAGCCATCGCCGCCGGCCATGCCTACATGACGTCGATCTACCATCTGCTGTTGCCTTTGCCGAGCTGAAGCATGCAAGCCGGCATGCACGCCTGGAAAGCCGTGTACGGTACATGCACCAACAGCACATATCCATCCTTCATGTTTTGCCTATAGTCCATGGTATCTACTATATGGTCCTTTTGTTCAAATGATTAGCTATCGGCGTACGTGTCTGCTGGCCAAGCCCTACAGTTCACCAGAACCTTCGCTCACTGCTGCCATCATCGTCTCATCGGCACCAGAGTTCGTTCTGACGTGGAGTCCGGCCGCCGGCCGTCAGGATGTGGGTCAGTTTCGTCTAGCCAGCTACATCCGATGGGGACACATCTAGCCGTTCCGGCCCTGTTCCATGGCCCTGCGCCCCTCGTCTTCCACATCGGTCGTCGCCCACGCGCCGTACTGAGCGTTGCCGTGACCGCCGTCGACAATTTCTTGAGGACTCGGCCGCTGGTTCTGTCGTACTCTCGACAGCATGGTTCTTCTGATGGTCAGCACGTCATCCGTATCAAGCTCATGCCATGCTGCGTGATTGACACTAATCCGACGATCACTTATCTTTCCGTTTTCCATCTTGTTTTCCAGATGTGTTTACCTGGCCGCTTCGTTGTCGTAGCTAGCCCAAGCCAACACACGACAATTGTGGCGGTCTGTTTACTACAGTTTGCCTTCTGTACAGCATGCAACCATCTAGCAGCAATTCATGCAGTGCATGTGCATGCATATGTACGTATCCACTGCCCACTTGTGTTTTATTTAAGAGCACACTTTTATCATGTCAACACAGCTCGCTCTACCATACCGAAGCAAGGCAACTCACACACACGTGCACTTCTCCAAATTCACAACTTATATATTCTAGCTCTGTTTTAACTCGTTTTTGCTGCGTTAGTTTCATATTGTTGTGATCTACGGCCTAGCAGTGACGCTTTATCATCCTACATGCTTATTTGTTTGTAATTAAATATTAATTAATCTGTATGAAACTCGTTTTCTAATCTAAAAACAATACAGGCGTTATACTACGGTATTTGATATATAAATGTTAAATATAATTAATTACTAGCATGATCGTGCTCCTAAATTATAAATCGCTTAACTTGAACATGTGTCATACATAATTCCAACCGATGTTTCCACACGTTACTTCTTTTATGTAAAGTTAAGAGTTTAATTTGCTTAATTTATTTATACAGCAACATTCATGAATAAAATATGAATAGGTTTAACTTGGTTTTTGAAGTCAAAAAAATATAAATTGACTAATCTGAATTAATGTCATTCATATTTTCTAAATTAACATAAATTGAGCTCGTAGTTGTTTCTTTTACGATATAAATCTTTTGGTAGTCGTTTCTCTTTTACTGTAGCTTCGATTAGAGTGCTTTTTGCGCCTGTGTGTTTGTAGTAACGCGTAGAACATCTTTAAAACCTTTTCACACATTGTTTCATATGTTTGGTGTATTGTTCTAATTTAGCTCTATCGTTTGCTTCGTGTATGATTGCTCGATGTGTGTGTGGTGATTTATTGATCAAGTCCAGTCGGTGAGATATACGTGGTTATCAAGAAGAAGAAGAAGAACGTTGAAGATTAAAGCTTACCGAAGGATCGGTGTTTAAGGCAAGTATAGCATGGGATTATCCTTGTTTCCTATTCACCTTTAATATACTTAATTCATGTGCATGTGTCTACCTTGTTACCATTAAGGATATCCTAGTTTTTGTATCTTGTACCTTGACACCCATGGGACATTGCATTGGGTAGTATTTATGCTAGTGCTCAAGATAAATAACCATGATCTGTAACTTGACTAATGATATATGCAATAAACATTTAAATGATGCTTTAAAGCAATATGGCTCAAGAGGGCTAGAGCATATTTGGTTGTTTTTATGGTGCTCTAGTTTCTCTCCATAAGGACTTATCTGTAAGCGAACATCCGGGACTTACAGTACAACTGTGGGGGCTATATGGCTCTGGCTTTAGTCAAGTATGAGGACCTTTTCTAGCTTGTTAGAGGTATTCCTTCATGGCGTAAGAACGGCTTGACGAATCGGGTATAGTGCGGCCTCTGTCCTTATGTGTATAGGCTGCGCGTTATTGTGCCATTTGGAAGGGGGGCTCTACATCTGTTTGCCGAGTGAATCTAATGGCCCTAACTTGTTAGACGAACCTTTGAAAGGCTTCATAGTGAACCCTGCCGACCTTCCTTGGAAGTGGGTCAAGAGATTAGCTACCTCGGGCGAAAGGGTAAATCATGACTCACAGTGAAAGTGTACAACCTCTGCAGAGTGTAAAACTGTTATAACAGCCGTGCTCACGGTCACGAGTGGCCTTGGACCCTTACAGAATAAATGATGGACACTGATGATAATGATAACACTGATGATATTGATGTTCACTAATGATTATTGTTTCTTGCTATACATATTTCTCGTTTACATGATCATAAGGTTATTTGGGATTATGGTAAACTTGTTGCTACTCAATTGCTAAAAGATGACTTAATAAAAGCTATCGCAGTAAACCTGTGTCAAACCTTTTTGAGCCTCATGAACCCCATGTTATATTTGTTGAGTTCGACATGGACTCACTCTTGCTATTTCCCCACATCTCAGGAAGGGTACCAGACTGTTAGATTCTAGAATTGTTAGGCTTGTGATCAACCAGTTAGTTTGATCCTGGAGTGAAGGTTGCACCCGGTGTTCGGAGTTGTCTTTCAGCTGTGTTATTCTCTAAGGTATACTTTATACTATTGAGTTATGTATATTAAGCATTTGTCTTTTGATATTACACTTATCTGTGGCTATATGTGAGATTTATCTTCTTTATTTCACATATAGTGTATGTCTGGTTTTGTCCTTAAAACCGGGTGTGACAGGAGCTTGCTTGACGACATTTTGCATTAAAAGCTCAAGTAACATAAGTAATCATTTAATGCTTAGCATCAACTTAATCATCATTAACCTACCATCTAGATTAATATCTGTACTATAGCATTCACTTGATTAGTAGCAAACAATATTAACCATAGCAGGTATAATAATGCCATCATCATATTCATCATTCTTGAACCTTCCATCATTTAGTGTATCTACTATGGAGATAGACCCATCAAGTTCTCACTAACCGGGAGAGACGGCGATTTGAATTGAATTACAACTCAGCTGAGAGGGCATTCCCAACACTCACCCGACAAACCCGTACCAAGGCTGCCGTAGATCACCTTTCGTACAACTCAAAAATCATGGGCTCGATCAGCACCACACTCTTAGGGATACCATGCCACCAGGATGTTCAGGACCTCCAGGTACCTGCCCTTCGACACTAGAAATTTGCAATGATTCCCCTCCGAGGCACACTCCAACAGACCGGCTTCCGCCCTGAGCCGAGCTACTTGGCTTTGCGGTCAGACACTCAGGTTCGGCCAACTAAGTGAAAGGCATGCATTCAACATGACTAAGGAAAGGCTCCAAGAATCAGTCCTTAATCGACACAGATGGAGTCATTGTAAGTCTAACAACCCTACAAGCCTCCGCTCAATCTTCATTCGGTTTAATCCAGGTTCTATTCCACGATAGCAAATATAGCCAACCATACTAGATATATCCCTAAAGCTCGTAGGAGACAGGGAATCATCCGACTTCTACTGTTTAGAGCAGGGCTAAGCATCTACTCGATCCTGATCTACATCAGTTTTGAGGTATGCTTTTTGGAAAAGGATAGAATATCAATGCAGCAAGTGTTTTCAATCAACACCTAAACTTAATGCATCAATACATATAACATATATACTCAAGTGTATTTTAGAAATTAGGAGGCTCATAATGCTCCGGGGCTTGCCTTTCATGAAGTTGCAAGGCAAGTGATCTAGACAGTCATCCTCGATGTCTTCTGGCACTTCTCCTAATGCCTGCACCTGTGTCTTCTGGCACTTCTCCTAATGCCTGCACCTGTGGCTCTTGTGCCGGGGGCTGCTGATCCTCCTGACCTGTTCCCTTGAATTCTAGTAGGGTCACACCCTCTGGCACACCTATTGCATGCATGTGCATAGAATCAATATCATGTATGCATAAGGGATGAGATGACATGATAAACATGTTTGAGAATGATAGAAAGATAACTCCATGTGATTATCATTCGTTGACTAACTGCGTGTGGTGCTCTATTCAAATCACTTTAAAGAGTAGGTGCAAATCTCCTCTCCATAGAGCAAGAGTGCACACTCACCGAGTTTACACAATCTATGGTATAATTGCTCATCCTCAGTTAGAGGCCTAGTACCTGCATCTATCAACTTATTTCAATTAGCCTAAGCATCTAAAATATTCCAATCATGCTTAAGCAAACCAAATGAGCCATCGGGCAATTTCAGCAACTTTGAGCATACAATAGCAGTCAAGTAATTTACTCATAACTAGAGATTTATAAATCCAAATGACTTGGAAAAAGACAATCTGGAAAGCTTATGAAATTTTCTATAATTTATCTCTAATCATCAAAGCATGATTCCTAAGTTTGGCAGGTCAAAAACATGCATTTACAGAAACTGGTCTAAAAAAGACAGAGAGCAAAGAAAACTGTGACCTGACTTTAAACAGCTGTAACTCCTAAATTACCTGACCAAATTCCACCAAATTTTAATAGAAACTAGATACATGAGTTATCTACAACTTTTGTATTTACAAGTTTCCCAGCAAACCACCTTATCATAAAGAACTTTGCCAAGTTCCCAGAACTGCCTAGAATTGCCAGATTCAAGAAATAATTATTTAATGATGTGGCAAACTCACTTTTGGACCAAACCAACTTTACCAACACATCACACAAGACCCATGAACATCAGAAAACATAATGTCCACCACCAAATAAAGGTGTAATTATGAACATACATCAAAAGTGTACAACAAGATCTACAAAAATTACAGCAGCTAGCATATGCTCCCAGTAGGCTACCATAAAATTTTCATAGCATTTGAACAAGCATATTTTTCTGCATCAAAAATAGCAGAGAACAGGGCTGATTTTGGCATAAATAAGAAATCCTATTGAAAAGTATCAAACAACAGATTTTATATTTTTCTTAACTTCTTACTAACATAATAGCATTGTTCACCAAGTTTCACCTTTATTGGACTTATAGATAATTTATGAAAATTAGCACAAGATCCACCTAATTAAACAAGTTAAATGCATAACTCAAGCATACAATATCAAAAATTGCTAAAACTTAAACTATAAGCTACTCATGGCATACACAATACCTCATAAATGTTTTAGGTCATTTGGAGCTACATAGCAACAGATATGAATTTCCCCTTTTTACCATGAATAAAAGAGATAATTTATAACTCCATATTTTATAACAGAACAAGGCATGTTTCATATTTTTAATAAAAACTAGACATTGCATGGGACATAGAAAAATTGGAACCACTCAATTTGGAGCTACCAAACTCGAGATATGGATTTTACAAGTTTGCATCAAAAACTAGATTTAAATCTAAACCAAAATCTACTGGAGCTGTTGACAGGCGGGGCCTGTGGGGTCAACGGTCCCACCTAGCAGAGAGAGCAGAGCAGAGGAGTGGGCTTTGACCAGTGCTTGCTCACCGACGGTGGCATCTCTAGCGAAGCTGAGGGCACCGTCATGCTCACCACGACGAGCCACACCCGTGGATGCCTAGGGTTTGGTCTCTACCGGCCTCTACCTACGGCAGCGACGTGCACGGTGGACGACGGTGAGGACATGGCGGAACACCAATGATGGTGAGCCCCATTATCCCACCCAAGCTTGGTACGAGCTTCACAGGTTCACGGTGAAGCTAACCGAGAAGAAAAAGGGAGGAAGATTGAGCCCCTAAGTACTCCAGGCACGATAAGCTCAATCTCCGATGAGGTCGAGTCATGGCAGCGGCGGTGAATTCGGTGAATGCACCATTACCTTAGCTTGATAGGCTCAATTAGAGGGTGGACAAGGTAGAGGAGATGGTGGTGAAGCTGTGGGTGAGCTTTGGCGGGCTGCGGTGCGGTGGCGCGCGCGTGCGACGGCGGCGGAGCGGCTTGGTTTCTCTGCTTCGGCGAGAGCGAGAAGGGCAAGGAAGTGACTGAGAGCGAGCGAGGGTGCCATGGAGGTCATGCAGGCCACGATGGTCTGACCAGTGGGCCTAACACTGGCATACGATCGCCACTTGGTGAGCCTGGCCTGACGCCGGTCAGCCACCACGCTGCTCCCCATTCTCCATTCAGTGCTTGAAGGATAGACTAAAACTCGATTTTTGACGCTCACAAACTAACTTGAGTTAGGCCAAGGTGTAAATGAAAAAGTTGTAGAGCTATAGGTGGACTAAAATGTTGTCAATTGGAGCTTGAGCTAGTTCTACCTAGATTAGAAGTTACAGGACTCCAAAGTGGTGCACAGAAAACTGGAATGCAGTTTATACTTAGAAAAATTCTAAGTGCTGAAACAACACCCCAAACCTGCCTTGTGGGCCCTGTTTGAGGGTTTTCTGGGCATTTCATAAGATGACCATTAAACAACTTTTGTTCCCTAACAAATCTACTACAACTTTGTTTAAGGGTGCACCAACATGCATTGACTTCTAGCTGCACTTTTTAAATAGTCAAACAAAAGAGCTCTAGGGGTCAACACAAGTCAAACTAATATTTAGAAGCATATTTAGGACTAATGACCTTCATGAACATTGTTCCTAATGACATTCTAAGTGTAGTTAAGTTGTTTAAGAAGACAACTGACACCCACTTGCATGGATCACACATGAGCATACACACATACAAGCATATAACCAAGCAAAGCATATAGAAACAAGCATGAAATGATAACACTTATCAAGGTATGATGCTTATGAATGAGATGATGGTGCACATGCTCATGTGATGCAAGTGTTTTAGTGCAACCATAACACTAGGGTGTTACAGATTACTACTCTAGTGCAATAACAATGGTTATTCATCTTTATTAGGGCCCTTCTACTAGAGCATTCGTCGCAAGGCAAACGATGATCCTGCAAACAAGTAAGGATAAAGATTAACTAATCAATAGACTTTATACCAAAAGAGGTATAAACTCGGGGAGACACCGACAAGTCTAGCTCTTCCCCATATTCTCCCTTACATCTCTCCTGACTAACTCTACTAGCTATATAGGGTGTAAGCCCTTGGAATGAAACTAAAGTGTGGTGCTCTTGATCCTTGGTGTGGTGTGTAATGAGGAGGCGGTGGCCTCCCTTTTATAGGTGGAGGAGAGGGAATGTCCCATGGTATATTCCCTTGATTCCTTCCTATCTTAGGCAAACCGCCCTTCTCTGGACCAATTCCTCTATGAATACCTATTCCACAGACATTGGAGAGGCTTTAGGAGACCATCGACCAATGTTTGGCCCAAGTAGAGCCAATGGGGGGGTTAGCCACCCCTAGGGGTCGTTCACCCCAAATGAACTCTGATTGAGCCCAATTTTGGTGGGTGTATTCTTGTGGGCATCTTGATTGGGCTATGAAGTTTGACATGATTTGGAGGTGCTTTGCTTTGGTTTTGGCCTTTTTACTCCATGTGACTGGGCCCTGATTTGCCTGGTAAGTGTGTAACACCCTAGGTGTTAGACTTGCATTTGGCACTTGCATTACATGAGCCTAAGCATAATTTGTTCATATATGAGCATGGAACATATGTGATGCACTAGTGATACATGTGAAGCATGCCTATATGGAATGTGCTTTGAAACATCTACAACATCTCCTTGAAACATATGCAACATATCCTTGTTAATTATGTTTCAATGTATGTTAGGTGCTCATGCCTGGTAATGCAAGTGAGTGTTGATGTCACTTCTTTCATGTGTCTCGCATCACTCTCTATCGATAGTGAACTCTGGAAAAGTTTCATGGAGTTTGGAATAAAAAAAGTCACATGAAATGATAAGTTATGTGCTTGTTTGGATTATAACTGAAACATACTTCTGAAACCAGGAAAAATGTTTTACATTCCATGTGAACTAGTGTTTATGCAACATACAAATGCAACATGTGCAACACATCTAGGACACATGTGGAACAACCTAGTGAAACATGTGTAGCATGTACCTTGCAACAACACTATGAAACAAGTGAAACAGAGCTTTGAAACAATCATTTCAAATGTAGTGATTTCTATGTTTCAATGCATATGAGACCCAGATCCCTATGTAACATATGCATGGTGGACCTGGTTAGACTCTACAACACCTTAACTACACTTATGACACATAATGGAACAATGTTCATGTTGATCATTTTGCCTAATTGTGCTTATAAGTGATGGTTGACCATGTATGGACCTTGGAATGCTTTTGTTTGACCATTTTGAAAGTGTGACCTAGAAGCTTTGCGTGACTGTGCACACTTTTACAAAGTTGTAGAGAATTTAATAAGGAACAAACTTTTTTTAAGAGTCAAGTCATTAAAATATGTGGAACATGGTAAAAAAAGGTCCCACAAGTCAGATTGAGGGCTGTTTCCAACACTTAGCATATTCTAAGTCCCTAATCGACAGCATCAAGTCAACATGTTCGCAACATTTTAGCTTCCAAGTTCATGTGGTAGCTCAATTAGATTCCTTAATATGAGTTGGAGTACTATTCATGGGGGAAACAATGAATCAAGTGTCATCACATTTGGAGTATATTTGGATCTCCAAAATCAGTTGCTAAAACATCATGTTTGCAATTTTGTTGCGTAAACGACCTCGACATTGGCGTTCCTCGTTCTCCAAATTTTGTTAAGTAACTTGAGTAGATCCAAATTTAAAGGTTGGAGCTTACATGATGGGGAAGAACATACAACAAGATGGCAACGGTTGCATTTTGTTTGGATCATCAATTTGGATAGTTGCTCATTGTTATCAAATCACTGACATTGGCAACCTTGGAGCCAATTATCTGCTAAACTAGAACCCTAATGACTGAAGTGTCTTAATAAAAATCATAGAGGATTGTCATGGAACCGTCCAAATTATAAGAGCACAAGTACAAAAACAATCACCGAAGTGATCAAATACTTGCACTTGAGCCCATATAACTTCGGTAGCCCAATGAAATCACGAGGGATTTCAAACCAACCAACATACAAGCCAAGATCGTAGTGATTCAACATAACCAGTCACATGTTACAACCATTTCACAAGTAATTCAATATACATCGGTGTTCAATATAGTTATTACAACTTAAGTTCAAAAGTAGTGGAAGCAAAGTAATTTGAAACTAACAACACTCTTATTTCAAATACATGCCAATACCAAGGTCGACTTCCAACAAAAGCATTAGAGACAAGATAACTTAGACAGATCATGCCCATGATCACACTCCACCACTACGGTAGGAGCCAACCCACTCTTGCAGTCGCCATGATACATTACAACCTGCAACAAGTGGAGATAAAACCCTGAGTACGAGAAGGCACTCAGCTAGACTTACCCGTCAAAAACCAGAAATAAAGTGACACCAAGGATCATGCAAGGCTGATGTAAGTGGGCTAGCTTGACAACATTTGCATAAAAGCTTAATATAGGTAAGTAATCATTAATGCTTAAGCATCAAGTTAATTATCATTAACATGTCATCTATATTAGCACCTGTACTAGAGCACTCACTTGATTAGGAGCAAACAATATTAACCATAGCAGGTATAAATTGAGGCAACCTTTCCATCGTCATCCAATTAACCATTCGTTCAATTTAATGGAATCTACGTTGCCGCTGCTCAAGTCAAGTGCTCACTAACCGGGAGCGACGATGATTCGAATCGAATTCCTATCTAGCTGGAGGGGTATTTCTAACACTCACCGCGCAGGCCCCTGCCAGGGTCGCACAAGCCACCTTTCGTACAATTCAGGAGTCGCAGGTTTGACTAATGCCACATCCCCAAGGGCAATACCCTGCCAGGTGATAGGGACTCTAACCCCCCTTGGTCTCACGCCAATGTCCCCAAGCACATCCTTACTACCTTCAAGATGCGACCTACCATTCGATTCCCGGCCTGAACTGTATTACTCGGCTTCACGGTCGGAACGACTTATCCGGCCAACTAAGTGTTAGACTACGTTCAACATGACTCAAGGATGTACAGTGAATCGGTCCTTAAATGACTCAGACGGGGATAGATCTACACCCAAGACCTCCATGCCTTGTTGCTTCATTAATGTCATCCCGCCCGGTCTCATTTCATTTTATTAACACATGGTTCCTTTCCACGATAGCAAATATAGCCAACTGTGCCATATATGAATATCACTACATCTCACAGGTAATAGGAAATCACCTGACTTCTACCGCTTAAACAAAGGCTAAGCATCTACTCGATCCTAGTCTATGTATGATTCAAGGATTCATATATCTGGACAAGGAATGATATAATGCAGCAAGGGTTTCCAACCAACTCCTATCACTTAATGCAACAATACTTATAACATATATAGAATTAATTGCTTTGAAGGTAGGAGGCTTATAATGCTCTAGGGCTTTCCTGGGATCCGACTCAAGTTAGAGTATGTCAGATGAAACCCGCTTGGCGAGCATCCTCCAATCTAGCACTTGTCCGATCCTTTTATCTTCGGGATGGATCCACCAACTCCGTCTTTGGGTTTGGCTCCACCTTAGGTCCTTCATGTGCTTCAGCTAGCGTACCTAAATGAGGTGCAACAATGCATATGTATGAATGCATAGAAGTGCAATAAACAAAGTAATCAAGTAAGCATACCAAAGTTCACGTAAGCACCTAGAGCTAATTAACTTAATCCTCATTAAGGCATAACATAGAAGAGGGCAAGCACATCGACCAAGAAACAAGTCTCACAAGATCATAGGGTACTAACCCAAGTACCATCAAAGATATGAGTCACACTTCAACACACTAGCATGGCAAATTTAATCAAAGCACTAGACTAGAATTTGCCACTTTCCGGGCATCAGAATAGCAGCTAAGTAATTTAATCATAACTAGAGATCTACAACTCCAAATGACTTGCAAGAAGACATTATGGAAATCTTATGAAATTATCTACATTTCATTTATAATAATCACAGCATGATTCCAAAGTTTAATATGTCGAATTTACACAAACACAGAAACTGGTCTAACAAGACAGAGAGCAAGCAATTCTGTAACCCAACTTTCAACAGCTATAACTCCTAAACCACATGGCCAAATGTCACCAAATTTTAACAGCAGCTAGATAAATCAATTATCTACAACTTTTGTATAAATAAGTTTTACAACAAAGCACATTATCATGAAGAACTTTGCTGAGTTTCCAGATCTGTCCAGAAACCTCATTTGCAAGAAATAATTATTAACTTATGTTGCAAACATATAATTGGACAAAACCAACTTTACTAACATGTCACACATGACTAGTGAACACCAGAAAACATAGTGTCCATTCCTATATAAATTCTTTTAATGCATTTTCTTAATTTATTTAGATAATTAGGTGGAATTATGAACACCTACCAAAAGTGCTCCATAAATTCTACAAAAATTGCAGTGGCCTATATATGCTCTTAATAGTCTACTTTCCAAATTTCAAGCCGATTGGACATGTATATCAACCTCTATGAAAAAGACAAATGGATATTACAATAAATCATGTGAGAGCAAGATACACTAATAACTCACTCATACAGCAATCAAAATTCATGAAATTATTACCACACATCCAAAATCACATGGGTAGCATGCCTCAAAAATTTCACTTAATTTGGAGGCATACATTTTCAGTTATGAAAATGATAAATATAACTAGCATTTAAAACCTAGAAGCATAGATCTATTTTTACAGTCAAAACTTTAAACTAAAATATGATATATTATAGATGCACTGCATAGATAATTTTACAAGGATTCCAAAAAGTCCTGATTTGCTATTTTACGATTTTTCTATGAATTACTATGAATTATGCAAGATTCAGCCATAATTGTGCATAAAGGAAAAGGAAAAAGAAAAAAACTGCACTATACGGCACTGTTCATCAGAGTCACGGCTTTACAGTTACACCCTTGTAAAAAACTTTAATTGAACCAAGCAAACAAGTCCTAACAATATTATTCATATGAGTCTAGGATTCGCATTAGGACCCTTCCCTTTCTTTCAATTTGATTCTGACGTCCTTTTCTTCATCTTTAGTACAGAGAACAGGGGAGCGCCGGGGAATGGCAAACTCCGGGCGGCCTACAGCTCACCGGCGGCAAGGAGGAGGGGCGGCGGAGTGCTAGGGCCTGCTCGCGCACTCGCGGGGCTATTTGGCTTGGCACGCGACCGACCGAGGCGGCCTGGCCACGTGGCACCGCGGTGAGCTACAGCGGCAGCGGTGCAGCAGCAGCAGCAGCGACGCAGGAGCAGCGGCGCAGGAGTAGCGGCAGCGACGCAGCAGCAGCAGCAGCGGTGGCCATGGAGCTCAAGCTCGGCCATGGCGAGCGCGCTCTGCAGAGAGCGAGAGAGAGCGAGGCGAGGCAAAGGGAGAGGTGAGTGAGGGAGCTAGGAGCTCGGGCGCGGCTCAACGGAGGGCAAGGTGGTGCTAGTGGCTGCATGAGCATGGCCGGCGTTGGGAGGAGCGAGCAGTGGCAATGCTCTGTTCGGCTACTCGAGCGTTCATGGCAAGAGCGAGGGAGATGGACAGAGAACGAGCGAGGGGTACCGAGGGAAAGAAGGAGGGCGAGCGCTCGGTGTTTACAGTTTAGGTCGACGACGCGTGGGCACGAGGTGGCTACCATGCAGCAAGCGAGGATGAAACGCGGTGAGCACGGCCCGAGGCCTGTCGGCCATGACATGGCTTCGACTCAAATTCAGAAACTGAAGACCAACCAAATACTACTACGAAATTACGACTGAAAACCCATACTTCCTCGCTCTGTAATTCCAAAACGATTTGATGATTCGATTGATAAATTTCTCCTTGTGGTAGTGCTACATGAGTACTACACTTTTTTTTAAAGGATCAAACTCTGATTCGACCTAGATTGGGAGATATGGAGCTGCGAAGGAGGGAACCTTAAACTAAAATCTGCAGCCCAATTGCAAGCTGACTAAAACTACCTTCTTCTCCACTCTCTATCTCATAATCCATTTGATTATTGATCTAACCGATTGCACCGTTGTGTAGAGCTATATGGGCACGACAACTTTGCTTAAAGGACTTTGGCCAAATTCTACATGGTTTGCAAACTAACAATCACCAAAGACAGGTACATTGAAACAGAAATCACGAAATTCAGTCATTCCTGACTTAGCCAATTTTTCGAAGCTTCCAAGCAGCACTGAGTTTATTTTTGTGAGCTCTGTTTGACTAGGTTAGGGACCAAACTAGCTCTTGTCCATTAAACAAAGTTTGTTCCTCATGATATGTACTACAACTTTTATTTAAGGCCCATCATCAAAACATGCACAGAACCTATAGTTCTACTTTGACCAAAGTAAGATCCCGATAAAGCTTAAATTATCCTTTTTGATCCATTGGAGCATTTTCTTGGAATTTGCTCGACAGGAACCCTTCATGACTTTTGTTGTAGAGTTCATCTAGAGCCATTTGGGCAAAGTTGCAAGGTTTGGTTGATGATCTATAATTCCATCCACTTAATGGTGCAATCCAAACACTTAGTAAAGTCATAGAAGCAAAGACATGACTTATCATTTCATGTGACTTTTTGATTCCAAACTCCATGAAACTTTTCCAATGATTACTATTGATAGAGAGTGATGTGAGACACATGAAAGAACATGTTTAGCATTACTCAAGTATGCCCTTTACAAAGGGCATACTAAGCACAATTGTTTTACTTTAATTACAATATTGCCAACTCGAGCTCATGATCATCGCTTAACATACCCGTTTTAGTCCACATCTAGTGCCTAGCTGGTGACTAACACCTGGGGTGTTATAGCCCTCCCCCCTTAAAAGAATCTCGTCCTGAGATTCAGGGCGAAAGACTTTCAAAGAAAGAGAAGCATGTTATCCATTTTCTAATATCTGTGATAGCATTAGGCTACTTAGCTTCAAGCATCAGAGAGGCTATTTTGGTCACGACACTTTCTGATACTTACTCTTTATGGTAAACTTTGTCTCAAGAATTTCCTTCATGGACTTTCATGAAGCATTGTTACTTTGGGAGGAATCCAAAATAGCACAGTACTTCATTCTCATTGTACGGAGGTCATTTGGTCCATGAGCTATCCATGCACAAGTATCTCTTTCTCAAGTGAATATAGCATGGCCATACGAACTTTACACTAGATAAAAAAAATCTTCAGAAGTATACTCCTTGAAATGACTCTATGCTCCCAAAGTTTGAAAAGCAGTCCTCTACGAAAGTGGCTTGAGTACAACCTTCCAAAGGGTGAGATCATTGACGACAAACACCCTCAGAGGCTATAGAAAGCTAACTAACCAACAGACAAGGCCTATGCTGGTCGTAACTGTTTAATCATTCAGATATCAACTAATGGAAAACTAATTACCATTCCATGTGTTCAGTTCTCTTTCTCTGATGACAACACTGTATTATCTGAGTCTATCGAGGGGTTAGTGAATGTGATAGATGACTCTATCGGCTTCGTATTTCTACTAACAACTATCTAATAAGATTCTTTTATCCAAAGACAACAGTTATCTGGGTTGAATCAGATGCAACCTTCTTGGGTAAGAACACTTTAAGATACCAAAAATCAGTGAGTATTATCAATTATTGCGAAAGAAGGATATAGCGAGGTCTGGTAGACATCAAAAATTGCAAGTATTTACCAACTTCGGTAATTAGCTCACTACCGAGCAAGTTGAGTACAGTCCCCTTCGTGAGGCAGTTGCACAGTAAGTTGAGTTTGACTTGCAACGTAGTGAAACTAGCTTTGTCAGGCTAACTTTCCACCGTGAGGCTTCCTCTTTAGGATCAAACGGCAGCTCTAAGATGGGAAATCTGTTGTTTGACACTTTTCAAATTGCTTTTGATTTGCGATGGTATAAATTGATTTGTAGAAACCAAGGCTGCTCGTACAGTGTTGATACAAGAAAGTAAAAGCAACAAAAGAGTGTAAACTAGTATCTGTGGGACCTCAAAAGGGTCATCCAACAGCAGATATCGACCATTAATTTACATACCACTCCGAAGATGCTTTAAACTTGCGGGTTATTTTTGCAAGGCAAAACACATACTCCACCTGGAGGACATTCCTACAAAAATAAGGAACTGTTTCTCAATGGTCCTCAATACTAAAAGTTCCAAATCTTCACTCTCGACTACAACAACAGTGGCTGATGTGGATAGATGACGAACATTGAAGTCTACAGATAAGGAATCACACCAGAGATGGTTGATTTCGATTGTATGGCCATTATGCATACAAAGGTTAAAACTTGCATAATGTGACAATCGAGTCTTATCCAACGTATGACTTGTCCAACAGTAAGTGTTGTGTGTCCTGTTTATCCAACAAAGATGAGATACTTTGCTCACTAGATGACGTTCGTCAATACTGGGACAACTAAGTAGAGTCACTTGTCTACCACCTATTGTAGTCTGTTAAGGTTTATGTTGGTGACCGGTTCTTCAAAGGTTATCCTCTTAGCAACTTCAGAAGGAAACTCCACTACTTTCAGTCTAAGATATGGATCTTACGATATGATATGGGGAGATAACCAAGGAAAAGTTCACCTGAGAATAACACATTGATGTTGTTCTGCAATGGATCATGACTAGAAACCATGATACTAGCGCGTGCCAAGTAGCACAACCTTGTGTCGGCCGCCCACAGGAGGCTCTCGGTTTTGTCGCGGCACCGTTAGTTGCTACTCATAACACCATTACCGATCACCACCAAGGTGAAATTTCAAGTCACACAGGTTGTGTTGTAAAAACAAACATTATATAAGGGAGGGATAGCAAGCAAAGGTAGTCACAAGGTTTGGAATTAACCAAGAGGTGATTCGAAGATCAAAACATAGCACAAGAGAACATAGCTCAATTGCCGAATGCGACTAAGCATGAGATTTTTGCTTAATTCCACGCACGCCTAGCATTCACCAAAGTGATTACCAGATAAAAGATTAACAGGAGATTCGATCATGTTGAGCAACAACATGAGATCAAGACTGATAAATATCCTGAGACTTGGGAAGGTTGGAGATGGATTAAGCAAACTTCAAGGGCGAAAACTAATACGTCAATCAGAGATTGAGTTGATAAGGTAGATACACAAATTTACAAGCAAACGATTTTGAGATCAGACGACGAAAGATTATCATTGCACCAGATCACCTGTAGGAGAGGCAATCGGTAGGTCCAATCATGGATTCAGTTAAGGATCTTACGACTTGGCGAGGTACACACCATGGTCAAAGTTGGCGTTCGCTTGAACTTAACTTGGTTGGTAGATCAAACAAAGGTATTCATGTGCGGGTGTAGGACAACCATGATATACGTGAATATTTAAGGGTCTAGGCTCACGCTTACATATCAAGCAAAGACATGGTGCACAAACATTCAAAGCAAGCAACCACGGCTACAAGCTCAGGCTCATAAGGGAAAGAACCTAATTAGAGATGACACCAAGAGATCATTTCGCGTAACTCAAGGGTTGCTCTAAGATAAAGCTATTCACACTTGTATGCTCACCGAGGACAAACGAGGTGACAACTAGAGCACTACCTAGATAACAAGCATACATACACGCATCATAACTTCAAGCAAACACATGAAGAAGCTTAAACAAATGACTCAAGCAACAATTACCAAGCAAAAAGCTCGTACACAGAAATCATTACTAATCACTAGGCCCACCCCTAACAAGCTTTATCTAAAGCAAAAACTAACTATAAGTTTAGTACAAACAAACATTAGCTAAGGTAGCTAACTTAGTATGTTCAAAGAATCTGGATGGCAGCACACTAGTTACTTGTTTCAACCATAACTAAGGTTGTAGACATCCCACAAAGGTGATCCTAGAATTTCTAGAAAGCTTAGGAAGTTTTCCACCCTTTTGTTATTTATACCAAAAGTTAAATCACAGGTTAACATGGCCAAACATGCTGATGTTTCAGATCTGTACCAATATAGACAGAAAACTGACAAGAACTTCAAAAATGCATAACTGGAGTTCTAGAGACACAACAAGGCTAAGCTTAACTTTATGTAAAGCTTATTAAGTTTTCCATAACTTTCTTATTATTATATTAAGATGATTCTACAGCTAATAAGGCCAAACAAGATAGAGAAGACATCTCTGCCCAGATTTGGATAGATTCTATCATTCCACTTTGCAAGCTCATAACTAGAGATTTAGACCACCACAATTAGTACTATAGGGCATTTTGGAAAGCTTAGAAAAATTACTACACTTCTTCTATTATCTCCAAGACATGATTCCACATGCACACAGGTCAAACAAACCAAGCATTCAGATCTATTCAGGGCATAAGCAAAACCTAACAGTAAACTTCTAAAATTCATAACTCTCAAACCATAAGACCTAGGGTCACAAAATTTTTGGACAAGCTAGATAAGTAAGTTAGCTACAACTTTGGTATTCTCCATAACTATAGAAAACACCATTATGAGGATGAAAGCATCACTACAACTGAAACTATTCTAGCAGCCAACGTCCAACAAGCAAAACAAAGCTTGCCTTTGTTCTACTTAACAAGAGAGCACACAAACACGTTATTCTAGTAGCTCTAAATTTTGTTACCTTAGACCAACACGAATTTAATTCATTCATGAGAATCCATAATTACTTAAGTGAGGTCTAAAGCATTGGCAAACGCTTGGGCGAGCAACATAGAGTAAGGCATTCTTGTTTAGCTTCACACAAGAAAGATAGTGTACTACATTGATCACAAGTTACTTATCATTTGAACAAGGGTGAGAGGAGCATAGCCATGTATAAAGCAACAATCATGAAGATGCATGCTTCGTCCTATTTGTCCTCACAAGATTGCCAACCTAAGGTGGCAATCACGTTCTATGTCGGTGGCATAACACGCACTCTCTCGATATATAGCTAGTCGTCAGCTACATTCGACTTACGCATTCGTGGTTAGCGTACCTGCAAAAAAGTTTCATTGCAGCCCAACATTTCCCAATATAGCACACAATGAAAGCAGAGAAGTAAAATTCTAAGTACTCCCATGTACATATACCTCCGTATATATACATGTAGCACCAAAACTACCCGAATCATTAATCACCCACAATTAAGTACCTTTATATATACATGTGTGTAACATGTAAATAATCTAGTAACCAAAACTAGCTCTCCCCTAGACCGCAGGTTGTACGGTCATGCTCTCACAACTCACACTTACCTGAGCGTAGGTGCGACGTTGCATAAAAGTAAACTAACAACATATATGGCTATTTCATATATGAAGGCTACCTCTAATCTGACACACCGGGTAGCATAGTGTGGGAGAGTCATCACACATACATAACTTGGCCTGGGTGTAGATGCATAAATGAAAAACCCCCAAGTTAGTACTTATATAAGCCAACTAATAATCCTTATATGGGCATAAGGAAATTGACCACTGGCATACTTAGACTTAGAATTCAGTTTTCACCAACCTATATATAGCTATAAGTTGATAAAACTAATTTTATAAAACAAATCCTTTGTTTTAAATACACATATGATAAGTTTAATGTTGAATCTTGCTCTGATACCAGCTGTCACGGAACCGTCCAAATTATAAGAGCACAAGTACAAAAACAATCACCGAAGTGATCAAATTCTTTTACTTGAGCCCATATAACTCTGGTAGTCCAATGAAATCATGAGGGATTTCAAACCAACCAACATACAAGTCAAGATCATAGTGATTCAACATAACCAGTCACATGTTACAACCATTTCACAAGTAATTCAATATACATCGGAGTTCAACATAGTTATTACAACTTAAGTTCAAAAGTAGCGGAAGCAAAGTAATTTGAAACTAACAACACTCTTATTTCAAATACATGCCAGTACCAAGGTCGACTTCCAACAAAAGCATTAGAGAGAAGATAACTTAGATGGATCAGGCTCGTGATCACACTCCGCCACTACGGCAGGAGCCAACCCACTCTTGTAGTCGCCATGATACATCACAACCTGCAACAAGTGGGGATAAAAGCCTAAGTACGAGAAGGTACTTAGCTAGACTTACCCGTCAAAAACCAAAAATAAAGTGACACCAAGGATCATGCAAGGCTGATGTAAGTGGGCTAGCTTGACAACATTTGCATAAAAGCTTAATATAGGTAAGTAATCATTAATGCTTAAGCATCAAGTTAATTATCGTTAACCTGTCATCTATATTAGCTCCTATACTAGAGCACACACTTGATTAGGAGCAAACAATATTAACCATAGCAGGTATAAATTGAGGCAACCTTTCCATCGTCATCCAATTAACCATCTGTTCAATTTAATGGAATCTACGTTGCTGCTGCTCAAGTCAAGTGCTCACTAACCGGGAGCGACGGTGATTCGAATCGAATTCCTATCCAGCTGGAGGAGTATTTCTAACACTCACCGCGCAGGCCCCTGCTAGGGTCGCACAAGCCACCTTTCGTACAATTCAAGAGTCACGGGTTCGACTGATGCCACATCCCTAAGGGCAACACTCTGCCAGGTGATAGGGACTCTAACCCACCTTGGTCTCACCCCAATGTCCCCAAGCACATCCTTACTACCTCCAAGATGCGACCTACCATTCGATTCCCGGCCTGAACTATATTACTCGGCTTCGTGGTTGAAACGACTTATCCGGCTAACTAAGTGTTAGACTGCGTTCAACATGACTCAAGGACATATAGCGAATCGGTCCTTAAACGACTCAGACGGGGATAGATCTACACCCAAGACCTCCATTCCTTGTTGCTTCACTATCGTCATCCCGCCTGGTCTCATTTTATTTTATTAACACATGGTTCCTATCCACGATAGCAAATATAGACAACCGTGCCATATATGAATATCCCTACATCTCACAGGTGACAGGAAATCACCTGACTTCTACCGCTTAAAGCAAGGCTAAGCATCTACTCGATCCTAGTCTATGTATGATTCAAGGATTCATATATCTGGACAAGGAATAATATAATGCAGCAAGGGTTTCCAACCAACTCCTATCACTTAATGCAACAATACTTATAACATATATAGAATTAATTGCTTTGAAGGTAGGAGGCTTATAATGCTTCGGGGCTTGTCTGGGATCCGACTCAAGTTAGAGTATGTCAGATGAAACCCGCTTGGCGAGCATCCTCCAATCTAGCACTTGTCCGATCCTTTTTATCTTCGGGATGGATCCACCAACTCCATCTTTGGGTTTGGCTCCACCTTAGATCCTTCACGTGCTTCAGCTAGCGTACCTAAAAGAGGTGCAACAATGCATATGTATGAATGCATAGAAGTGCAATAAACAAAGTAATCAAGTAAGCATACCAAAGTTCACGTAAGCACCTAGAGCTAATTAATTTAATCCTCATTAAGGCATAACATAGAAGAGGGCAAGCACATCAATCAAGAAACAAGTCTCACAAGATCACAGGGTACTAACCCAAGTACCATCAAAGATATGAGTCACACTTCAACATACTAGCATGGCAAAGTTAATCAAAGTACTAGACTAGAATTTGCCACTTTCTGGGCATCAGAACAGCAGTTAAGTAATTTTATCATAACTGGAGATATACAACTCCAAATGACTTGCAAGAAGACATTATGGAAAGCTTATAAAATTATCTAAATTTCATTTATAATCATCATAGAATGATTCCAAAGTTTATTATGTTGAATTTACACAAACACAGAAACTGGTCTAACAAGACAGCGAGCAAGCGATTCTATAACCCAACTTTCAACAGCTATAACTCCTAAACCACATGGCCAAATGCCACTAAATTTTAACAGCAGCTAGATACATAAAGTTTCTGCAACCTTTGTATAAATAAGTTTTACAACAAAGCACATTATCATGAAGAACTTTGTTGAGTTTCCAGATCTGTCCAGAAACCTCGTTTGCAAGAAATAATTATTAACTTATGTTCCAAACATATAATTGGACAAAACCAACTTTACTAACATGTCACACATGACTAATGAACACCAGAAAACATAGTGTCCAATCCTAAATAAATTATTGTAATGCATTTTCTTAATTTATTTAGATAATTAGGTGGAATTATGAACATCTACCAAAAGTGCACCATAAATTCTACCAACATTACAGTGGCCCATATATGCTTTAATAGTCTATTGTCCAAATTTAAAGCCGATTGGACATGTATATCAACCTCTATGAAAAAGACAAATGGATATTGCAATAAATCATGTGAGAGCAAGATACACTAATAACTCACTCATACGGCAATCAAAATTCATGAAATTACTACCACACTCCAACATCACATGGGTAGCATGCCACAAAAATTTCACTTAATTTGGGGCCCTACATTTTCAGTTATGAAAATGACAAATATAACTAGCATTTAAAACCTAGAAGCATAGATCTATTTTTATAGTCAAGACTTTAAACTAAAATATGATATATTATGGATCCACTGCATATATAATTTTACAAGGATTCCAAAAAGTCCTCATTTTCTATTTTACGTTTTTTCTATGAATTACTATGAATTATGCAAGATTCAGCCATAATTGTGCATAAAGGAAAAAGGAAAAAAAAAACTGCACTATGCGGCACTATTCATCAGAGTCATGGCTTTACAGTTACACCCCTGAAAGAAACTTTAATTGAACCAAGCAAACAAGTCCTAGCAATACTATTCATATGAGTCTAGGATTCGCATTAGGACCCTTCCCTTTCTTTCAATTTGATTCCGACGTCCTTTTCTTCATCTTCAGTACAGAGAACAGGGGAGCGCTGGGGAATGGCAAACTCCGGCCGGCCTACAGCTCACTGGCAGCAAGGAGGAGGGGCAGCAGAGTGCCAGGGCCTGCTCACGCACTCGCGGGGCTATTCGGCTTGGCCCACGACCGGCCGAGGCGGCCTGGACACACGGCACCGCGGTGAGCTGCAGCGGCAACGGCGCAGCAGCAGCAGCAGCGTCGTAGGAGCAGCGGTAGCGACGTAGCAGCAGCAGCGGCGCAGCAACGCAGCAGAAGCTCGGCCAAGGCGAGCGCGCTCTGCAGAGAGCGAGAGAGAGCGAGGCGAGGCAAAGGGAGAGGTGAGTGAGGGAGCTAGGAGCTCGGGCGCGGCTCAACGGAGGGCAAGGTGATGCTAGTGGCTGCATGAGCGTGGCCGGCGTTGGGAGGAGCGAGCAGTGGCGATGCTCTGCTTGGCTGCTCGAGCATTCATGGCAAGAGTGAGGGAGATGGACAGAGAGCGAGCGAGGGGACCAAGGGAAAGAAGGAGGGCGAGTGCTCGGTGTTTACAGTTCGGGTCGACGACGCGTGGGCACGAGGTGGCTACCATGCAGCGATAAAGGATGACATGCGGCGAGCACGGCCCGAGGCCTGTCGGCCATGACATGGCTTCGACTCAAATTCAGAAACTGAAGACCAACCAAATACTACTGCGAAATTACGATTGAAAACCCATACTTCCTCACTCTGTAATTCCTAAACCATTTGATGATTCGATTGATAAATTTCTCCTTGTGGTAGTGCTACATGAGTACTACACTTTTGCTTAAAGGATCAAACTCCGATTCGACCTAGATTGGGAGATATGGAGCTGCAAAGGAGGGAACCTTAAACTGAAATTTGCAGCCCAATTGCAAGCCGACTGAAACTACCTTCTTCTCCACTCTCTATCTCATAATCCATTTGATTATTGATCTAACCGATTGCACCGTTGTGTAGAGCTATATGGGCACGACAACTTTGCTTAAAGGAGTTTGGCCAAATTCTACATGGTTTGCAAACTAACAATCACCAAAGACAGGTACATTGAAACAAAAATCACGAAATTCAGACATTCCTAACTTAGCCAATTTTTCGAAGCTTCCAAGCAGCACTGAGTTGATTCTTGTGAGCTTTGTTTGACTAGGTTAGGCACTAAACTAGCTCTTGTCCATTAAACAAAGTTTGTTCCTCACGATACGTACTACAACTTTTATTTAAGGCCCATCATCAAAACATGCACAGAACCTATAGTTCTACATTGACCAAAGTAAGATCCCGATAAAGCTTAAATTATCCTTTTTGATCCATTGGAGTATTTTCTTGGCATTTGCTCAACAGGAACCCTTCTTGACTTTTGTTATAGAGTTCATCTAGAGCCATTTGGGCAAAGTTGCAAGGTTTGGTTGATGATATATAATTCCATCCACTTAATGGTGCAATCCAAACACTTAGTAAAGTCATAGAAGCAAAGACATGACTTAGCATTTCATGTGACTTTTTTATTCCAAACTCCACAAAACTTTTCCAATGATTACTATAGATAGAGAGTGATGTGAGACACATGAAAGAACATGTTTAGCATTACTGATGAGGACATCCTCCACTATTACCCGCTGTCAAAGACGCAACAAAAAAAGGCCAAGTGACCTAGTTGTAGTCGGGCAGCGATCGTGTGAGCCTCAGAATAATCCCACCTTGCTTAGCTTGGGAGGAGGAAGCCACCTTAAAAGAGAGAGCCACCCTTCCCCTATCGGACTAGTCTTGGACTAGTCTTTTAGGGACATTGGTTCTTTCCCCGAGTGGGTGTGCATAAGAACTGTTGGGGTCCAGGCAACCTTAATTTATTGGGCCTCGGCCAACCCTACCTAGGCTAGTTGTATCATTTGGTATCAGAGCTGGGCCCTTGTTTAAGGGGGTAGGAATGATGAGGACATCCTCCGCTATTACCCGCTAGCAAAGACGCAACAAAAAAGGGCCAAGTGGCCTAGTTGTAGTCGGGCGGCGACCGTGTGAGCCTCTGAATAATCCCACCTTGCTTAGCTTTGGAGGAGGAAGCCACCTTAAAAGAGAGAGCCACCCTTCCCCTATCGGACTAGTCTTTTAGGGACATTGGGTCTTTCCCCGAGTGGGTGTGCATAAGAACTGTTGGGGTCCGGGCAACCTTAATTTATTAGGCCTCGGCCAACCCTACCTGGGCCGGATGTATCAATTACTTAAGTATGCCCTTTATAAAGGGTCCCATGCTAAGCACAATTATTTTACTTTAATTACAATATTGCCAACTCGAGCTCATGATCCTCGCTTAACATACCCGTTTTAGTCCACATCTAGTGCCTAGCAAGTGACTAACACTTAGGGTGTTATAAGGATCATGTGGTCTTCGAACTTCATTTTGGGCCATGACCCAGTTCGGCCCAGAACAAGCCCAAACAGGCACCCACCTTGCTCCCTTCGTCGCTTGCCATGTGTTTGGAGAATTGCCCCATTGGTGACACATGCTCTCAATGTGGCCACCAAGCGCGAGCCAGCGCCTAGCCTTGCTCCCGTGCATCCCGGTGCCCCAGCCTCTTCGAGCATGGACGCCCGAGCTCCTCCCTATCCTCCTCCACTTCCTCTCACTCTCCCTCTCCCTCTCGCACTGTGGCTGCTCGTGGTCGCGGCCGCCATGGACGAGCGAGCAGAGCTCGCGCCGCCGCTGCTGCACCCAACGCTTCAAGCCACCATGGCCACAACTGCATGCACCACCATCTTTGCCAACCCCTTCTCCCTCCCGCGCGCGTGCCTTGGACGTCTTGCTCACAGCCAGAGCGCCACTGCCCTGAGGCGGGTCGCCATGGCCGCCATGGATAAGCTCCGAGCCACCACCGATTCCTGGCCTCTTGCCTCCCTCCGCCCGAACGAACCACCGCACCACCTCCCTCACCTCACGCCGCACCTCCCGCGCTCCCCGCCTTAAGCTGCTCGTCACCGGAGCACCGCCACCGCCTGCTGCTGTCGTCCCGTGCCGCTAGCGCTCGCGGCCAAGGCGCCATAGGTCCTCTCTGGGGGAGCTACCACCTTCCTTGGATGTGCGCAGACCAGGGCATCGCCACGGCCCCGCCGCTCACCATTGGCGCCGCCCCTGCCGGCTGGAGCCGCAAGTCCGGCCACCTCCCCTGCTCTACCGTCCGGAGGAAGGGGAAGACCGGCTCCCTCTCTCTCTCTGATTCTCCCTCTGCTTGGATGATAGGTGGGACCAGGAGGACAGTGGGTCCTGCAAGTCAGCATTACGAGGGGCGCAGTTGGGTAAACATTCGGGTGCACCTAGCAAGTTAGGCTAGGGTTGTTTTATTCTGAATTTGAATTTCAGATTTCATGTTAATTTTTGAAAATCCATATCTCCTACTACGAAAGTCAAAAAAATGGCAAATGTGGACTATTTGGAAACCTTGAGAAAATATCTATGTAGTAGAATAATAAAATGCTACATGTTTGTAGAAGTTTTCTGGTGTTTTGATTTAAGTTGGAAAAGAGCTCTAAAAATGCCTCTAAACTTGACCAGAGCAAGATCTAGAGTTTTAGATATCCAAAAATAGTGATTCTTATTCTGTTAATCTTGTGATAACATGTAATGACTAATAAAAATATTAAACCTATTAGTTGTTCACTGTTTTCTTAGGGTTTTGATTTAATCTTGCTAAATGAGTGAATCTACATTGTTTTGCTTGACAATTTCATATCTTGAGTTGTGTTGTTCAAATTGAAGTGAAATTTTTATGGTAGTCTACTTATGATATGTGTGAACTTTGGTTAAAATTTCATGAGCCTTGGTTGCTGGATGAGTGAGATATAGGTTTAACTTTCTCTCACATGATTCATTGCATTAGCCATTTGTCCTTTTCATAAAGGTTGATATACATGTCCCAATGGCTTGAAATTTGGAAGTTATACTTTTGGGACCATATGTAGGTTACTGTAATTTTGGTAGAATTGATGGTGCACCTTGGATATGTGTTCATAATTCCACCTAATTATGTAAATAAATTAAGAAAATGCATTAAAAGAATTTATTTAGGAGTGTACACTATGTTTTCTGGTGTTCATTAGTCATGTGTGACATGTTGGTAAAGTTGGTTTTGTCCAATTATAGGTTTGCAATGTAAGTTAATAATTATTCCTTGCAAACGAAGTTTCTGGACAGTTCTGGGGGCAATGTAAATTACCCCATGTTAATGCTATTTTCTGAGCATCTTGTCTATAGCAAAGTTGTATATAATTCATATATATAGCTTGTGTTAAAATTTTGTGGCATTTGGCTAAGGATTTTTTTGAGTTATAGATGTTTAAATTCAGGTCCCAGATTTGGTTGCTCTCTGTTTGGAGCAGACCAGATTCTGTAGTTTTATCTTTTTGACCTACTAAACTTAGGAATCAGGCTTAGGTGATATTAAATGAATTGTTTACAATTTAATAAGCTTTCCATAATGTCTTGTTGCTCATCATTTGGAGTTGTAGATCTCCAGTTATGATTTAATTACTCAGCTGTTGTTCTGATGTCCAGAAAGTGGCAGATTCTAGTCTTAGTGCTTTGATTCACTTTGCCATGCTCATGTGTTGAAGTGTGACTCATATCTTTGATGGTACTTGGGTTGGTACCCGATGATCTTATGAGACTTGTGTCTTGATTGATGTGCTTGCCATCTTCTATGTTATGCCTTAAGTGAGGATCAAATTAATTAGCTCTAGGTGCTTATGAGAACTTTGGTATGCTTGCATGATTGCTTTGTTTATTGCACTTCTATGCTTTCACACATATGCATTGTTGCACCTCATATAGGTACGCTAGCAAAAATGTGTGAAGGATGTGGAATTGGAGCCAAACCCGAAGACGGTGTTTGGTGGATCCATCCCGTAGATGGAAGAACTAGAAAGTGCTAGGAGGAGAGGTGTTCGCCAAGCAGGTTTCATCTGACAAACGCTGACTTGAGTCGGATCCCAGGTAATCCCCAGAGCATTATAAGCCTTCTACCTTCAAAGCAATTAATTCTATATATGTTATAAGTATTGTTGCATTAAATGGTAGGAGTTGGTTGGAAACCCTTGCTACATTATATCATTCCTTGTCCAAATATATGAATCCTTAAATCCTACATAGACTAGGATCGAGTAGATGCTTAGCCCTGCTTTAAGTGGTAGAAGTCAGGTGATTTCTTGTCACCTATGAGATGTAGGGATATTCATATATGACACGATTGGCTATATTTGCTATCGTGGAAAGGAACCATGTGTTAATAAAATGAAATGAGACCGGGCGGGATGACGATAGTAAAGCAACAAGGCATGGAGGTCTTGGGTGTGGATCTATCCCCGTCTGAGT
Organism: Saccharum hybrid cultivar R570; assembly: GCA_038087645.1. NCBI lineage: Eukaryota > Viridiplantae > Streptophyta > Magnoliopsida > Poales > Poaceae > Saccharum > Saccharum hybrid cultivar. Next base: position 9,046,720 of record JAQSUU010000275.1, on the reverse strand, counting down.
CATTTAAGGACCGATTTACTGTACATCTTGAGTCATGTTGAACGCAGTCTAACACTTAGTTGGCCGGATAAGCCGTTCCGACTGTGAAGCTGAGTAATACAGTTTAGGTCGGGAATCGAAGGGTAGGTCGCATCTTGGAGGAAGTAAGGATGCACTTGGGAACATTGGCATAAGACCAAGGGGGGGTTAAAGTCCCTATCATCGTGGCAGAGTGTTGCCCTTGGTGATGCGGCATCAGTCGAACCCGTGTTTCCTGAACTGTACCAAAGGTGACTTGTGCGACCCTGGCACGGGCCTATGCGGTTTGTGTTAGAAATACCCTTCCAGTTGGATAGGAACTCGATTCAAATCGCCATCACTCTCGGTTAGTGAGCACTTGACTTGAGCAGCGGTAACGTAGATTCAATTAAATTGAACGGATGGTTAATTGGATGATGATGGAAATGTTGCCTCAATTTATACCTGCTATGGTCAATATTGTTTGCTCCTAATCAAGTGAGTGCTCTAGTACAAGTTCTAATATAGATGATAGGTTAATGATAATTAACTTGATGCTTAAGCATTAATGATTACTTATCTATATTAAGCTTTTATGCAAAATATTGTCAAGCTATCCCACTTTATATCAGCCTTGCATGATCCTCGGTGTCACTTTATTTCTGGTTTTTGACATGTAAGTCTAGCTGAGTACCTTCTCGTACTCAGGATTTATTCTCACTTGTTGCAGGTTGTGATGTATCATGGTGACTGCAAGAGTTGGTTGGCTCCTGCCATAGTGACGGAGTGCAATCATGGGCATGATCCTTCTTATTTATCTTGTCTCTAATGCTTTTGTTGGAAGTCGACCTTGGTACTGGCATATATTTGAAATAAGATTAATGTTAGATTCAATTTACTTTGCTTCCGCTACTTTTTAATGTAAGTTATAATAACTTTGTCGAACTCCGATGTATATTGGACTACTTGTGAAATGGATGTAACATGTGACTTGTTATATTGAATCACTACAATCTTGGCTTGTATGATTGGTTGGTTTGAAATCCCTCATGATTTTATTGGACTACCAGAGTTATATGGGCTCAAGTGTGAGAATTTGATCACTTCGGTGATTGTTTTTATATTTGTGCTCTTATAATTCGGATGGTTCCGTGATAGCTGGCATCAGAGCAAGATTCATCATTAAACATGTCATATGTGTATTTAAAACAAAGATTTTGTTTTATAAAAATTAGCTTTATCAACTTATAGCTATATATATATAGGTTTGCCAAATCTGAATTTTAAATCTAAGTATGTCAGTGGTCAATTTCCTTATTGCCCATATAAGGATTATTATGTGGCTTATATAAGTACTAACTTGGGGTTTTTTCATTTATGCATCTATGCCCAGGCCAAGGTATGTATGTGTGATGACTCTCCCACACTATGCTACCGGTGTGTTAGATTAGAGGTAGCCTTCATATATGAAATAGCCATATATGTCGCTAGTTTACTTTTATGCAACATGACACCTACGCTCAGGTAAGTGTGAGTTGTGAGAGCATGACCGAACATCCATCGGTCTAGGGGAGAGCTAGTTTTGGTTACTGGATTATTTACATGTTACACATATGTATATATGAAGGCACTTAATTGTGGGAGATTGATGATTCAGGTAGTTTTGGTGCTACATGTACGTATACGGGGGTATATGTATATGGAAGTACTTAGAATTTTACTTTCCGCTTTCATTGTGTGCCATATATTGGGGAATTGTTGGGCTGCAATGAAACTTTTCTATAGGTATGCTAACCATGAATGCGTAAGCCGAATGTAGCTGACGACTTGCTTTATATCGAGAGAGTGCGTGTTATGCCACCAACATAGAACGTGATTGCCACCTTAGGTTGGCAATCTTGTGAGGACGAATGGGATGAAGCATGCATCATCCTGATTGTTGCTTTATGCATAACTATGCTCCTCTCACCCTTGTTCTATATTATGTAACTTGTGATTGATGTGGTACACTATTTTCCTTATATGGAGTCAAACAAGAATGTCTTGTTCTATGTTGCTTGAAGAGGAAGTGTTTGAGAAAAGTGTGTACTTAGCCTTGCTAGAAATACTTGTGGTTACATGCTTGAACCTATAAATTTCCTCTAGTTTAGCCAAGTGGTGGATATGTTAAGCGTTTGCAAATGCTTTAGGCCTCACTTAAGTAATTGTGGATTCTCATGAATAAATTAAATTGGTGTTGGTCTAAGGTAACAATGTTTAGAGCTACTAGAATAATCCGTTGTGTGCTCTTTTGTTAAGTAGAACAAAGGCAAGCTTTGTTTTGCTTGTTGAACATTGGCTGCTAGAACGGTTTCTATTGTAGTGATGCTTTCGTAGTCATAATGGTGTTTTCTGTAGTTATAGAGAATACCAAAGTGGTAGCTAACTCATTTATCTAGCTTATCCTAAAATTTCATGACACTAGGACTTATAGTTTGGGAGTTATGAATTTTAGGAGTTTACCGTCAGGTTTTGCTTATGCTCTGAATAGATCTGAATGATTTGTTTGTTTGACCTGTGTGCATATGGAATCATGTCTTGGAGATAATAGAAGAAGTGTAGTACTTTTTCTAAACTTTCTAAAATGTCCTATAGCACTAATTTAGTGGTCTAAATCTCTAGTTATGAGCTTGCAAAATGGAATGATAGAATCTATCTAAATCGGGCAGAGATGTCTTCTTTGCCATGTTTGGCCTTGTTAGCTGTAGAATCATCTTAATATGATAATAAGAAAGTTATAGACAACTTAATAAGATTTACATAAAGTTAAGGCTCAGCCTTGTTGTGTCCCTAGAACTCCAGTTGTGCATTTTTGAAGTTCTTGTCAGTTTTCGGTTCATGTTGGTATAGATCTGAAACATTAGCATGTTTGGTCATGTTAATCTATGAATTAGCTTTTGGTATGAGTAACTAAAGTGTATCCATCTTCCTAAGCTTTCTAGAAAGTCTAGGATCACCTTTGTGGGATGTCTACAACCTCTGTTATAGTTGAAACAAGTAACTACTATGCTGCTGTCCAGATTATGTGCCCATGCTAAGTTAGTCACCTTAGCTAGCGTTTGTTTTCGGCTAAACTTGTAGTTAGTTATTGCTTTAGATAAAGCCTATTATGGGTGAGCCTGGTAATTAGTAATGACTGCTGTGTGTGATCTTTTTGGCTTGGGAATAGTTACTTGTGTTTGTTTGTTTAAGCTTCTTCATGTATTGCGTGAAGTTATGATGCATGTATGTATGTTTGATATCTAATTAGTGCCATAGTTGTCACCTTATTGTCCTCGGTGAGTATACGAGTGTCGAATAGATTTATCTTAGAGCAATACTCGAGTTATGCGAAACGATCTCTTGGTGTCGTCTCCAATTAGGTTCTTTTCCTTATGAGCCTAAGCTTGTAGCCGTGGTTGCTTGCTTTGAATGTTTGTGCACAATGCCATTGCTTGATATCTAAGCCTGAGCCTGGACCCTTAAATATTCACGTATACCATGGTTGTCCTGCACCCGCACATGAATACCCTTGTTTGATCAACCAACCAAGATAGATCCTCGCAATCGCTTCCCTTCGGCCATAGTTGTTCTTTGCCAAGTGTGGAGACCATACCTAAATCACTGTTGGACCTCCTAGTTGCCTCTCCCAAAGGTTAGCTAGTATGACACAATGTCTCTTTGTTGCGGTCTCAAAATCATTTGCTTGCAAATTGTGTAGTATCTTATCAACTCAATCTTTGATTGGTACATCGATTTTGTCCTTAAAATTTGCTTAATCTGTTTCCAACCTTCCCAAGTCTCGGGATATTTATCAGTCTTGATCTCATGTTGTTGCTCAACATGATCGAATCTCCTATTAATCTTTTATCTGGTACTCACCTCAGTTGATGCAAGTCATGCGTAGAAATTAAGCAAGAGTCCCTTGCTCAGTTGTCTTTGGGAGTTGAGCTATGTTCTCTTGTGCTGTGTGTTAATTTTTGGATCGCCTCCTTGTTGATTCTAAACCTTGTGACTACCTTTGCTTGCTATCCCTCCTTTGCATAATGCTTGTTTTTACAACTCAAATTGCATCACTTAGAATTTCACCTTGGTGGTGTGATCGGTAATGGTGTTATGAGTAGTAATTAACGGTGCCGTAATGAAACTGAGAGCCTCCTGTGGGTAGCCGACACAAGGTTGTGCTACTTGGCACACGCTGGTATCGTGGTTTCTAATCATAATCCATTACAAAACAACACTGATGTGATTTTCACGTGACCTTCTTCCTTGGTTATCTTTCCATATCTTATCGTAGGATCAATATCTCTAACCGAATGTAGTAGAGCTTTCATCTGAAGATACATAAAGGATAACCTTTGAAGAACAGGTCACCGACATAAACATTAACGGATTGCCAGAGGTGGTCGACAAGTGACTCTACTTGGTTGTCCCAAGTATTGATGACCATCATCTAGGGAGCAACGTATCTTAGCTCTATTGGATAAAAAGGACACACAACACTTAATGTTGGACAAGTTATCTGTGGGATGAGAATCGATTGTCGCATTGTGCATAGGACCAGAGCTATCCAAGTCTCAATCTTGTGTGCATAATGACCATACAATCGAAATCAACCATCTCTAGTGTGACTCCTTATCTGTTGACCTCGATGGCAACCATCTGTTCTACACCAACCACAATTGTTGTGATCAAGAGTGAAGATTTAGAAATTTTTAGTATTGAGAGACAACTGATTAGTTACCAATAGGAACGTTGATCTCCAACTAGGTAATGACTCCTTGGTAGCTACGAAGGCTATGTATTACAGAGCAATAACCAACAAGAAGTTAATCAACTAGCCAACAACTTGAGTGATACTCTATCTTCTAGAGCCATTGTGATCAAGTCAATTCAATCTTGGACAATCACATAGAGAGTGCAAGGTGTTCTATCAACTAAAGTGAAGAATTAGAGAAAGCATGCCCTAGTTTCAATTAGCATCCTTATGCCCTTAGGTGCCACAAACGTTTCGTTTATAACTCTATTGGATGAAGTATTGAGGACTATTTAGAAACGGTTCCTTATTCTTGTAGGAAGATCCTCCAGGCAGAGTATGCATTTTGCCTTGCAAAAGTAACCCGCAAGTTCAAAGCGTGTGCATCATCGGATTGGTATGTAAATTAATGGTCGAGATCTGCTGTTGGATGGCCCTTTTGAGGTCCCATAGATACAAGTTTACACTCTTTCGTTGCTTTTGCTTTCTCGTATCAACAATGTATGAGTAGCCTTGGTTTCTGCAAATCAATTTATACCATCGTGAATCAAAAGCAATTTAAAAAGTGTCAAACAACAGATTTCCCATCTTAGAGCTGCTGTTTGATCCTAAAGAGGAAGCCTCAAGGTGAAAAGTTGGCCTGACAAAGTTGTTATGCTGCAAGTCAACTGAACTTATGGTGCAAATAAGTCACGAAGGAAAATTTTACTCAACCGCTTGGTGGTAGAGTACTCCCTACGGTTCAGTGAATATCTACAACTTTTGTTGTCCTTAACGCCTCGCTACATCTTTCTTTGGTAATGAGTTTCCAATGATGACATACTTTGGTACCTTATAAATGTTTTTACCCAACAGGTTGCATCTGATTCAACCCAGATAACTGTTACCTTTGGATAAGAGAATCTTCTTAGGTCACATTTGGCAAAAATACGAAGCCAACAGAGTCAGCTATCACATTCACTAACCCCTCGATAGACTCAGATAATACAGTGTTGTCATTAGACAAAAGAGAACTACACACATGAAATAGGAAGTAGCTTTCCATTAGTTGATATCTAAAGGATTGAACATTTATGACCAGCATAGACCTTGTCTATTGGTTACTCAGTATCATATAACCTCTAAGAGTTGTTTGTCGTCCATGATCTCACCCTTTGGAAGGTTGTACTCAAGCCATTTTGGTAGAGGACTGCTTTTCAAACTTTGTGAACATAGGGTCATTTCAATGAGTATACTTCTGAAAATTTTGGTCTAGTGTAAAGTTCATACAGACTATGCTGTGTTCACTAAAGAATCAGATACTTGTGAGTGGTTAGCTCATCGACCAAATGACCTCTGTACACTAAGAACGAAGTACTGTGTCGTCTTGGATTCCTTTGAAAGTAACAATGCTTCATGGAAGTCAATGAAGGAAATTCTTCAAAGTTCACCATCAAGAGCAAGTATCAGAAAATGTCGTGACCAAAATAGCTTCTCTGATGCTTGAAGTTTAGTAGCCTAATGCTATAGCAGATGTTGGAAACTAGATAACATGTCTCTCTTCCTTAAAGATCTTACGTTCTGAATCTTGGGACGTGATTCCTTTAAGGGGGGGAGGGCTGTAACACCCCAGGTGTTAGACTTGCATTTGGCACTTGCATTGCATGAGCCTAAGCATCATTTGTTCATATATGAGCATGGAACATATGTGATGCACTAGTGGAACATGTGAAACATGCCTATATGGAATGTGCTTTGAAACATCTGCAACATCTCCTTGAAACACATGCAACATATCCTTGTTAATTATGTTTTAATGTATGTTAGGTGCTCATGCCTGGTAATGCAAGTGAGTGTTGATGTCACTTCTTTCATGTGTCTCACATCACTCTCTATCGATAGTGAACTCTGGAAAAGTTTCATGGAGTTTGGAATCAAAAAGTCACATGAAATGATAAGTTATATGCTTGTTTAGATTATAACTGAAACATACTTCTGAAACCAAGAAACATGTTTTACATTCCATGTGAACTAGTGTTTATGCAACATACAAATGCAACATGTGCAACACATCTAGGACATATGTGGAACAACCTAGTGAAACATGTGTAGCATGTACCTTGCAACAACACTATGAAACAAGTGAAACAGAGCTTTGAAACAAGCATTTCAAATGTAGTGATTTCTATGTTTCAATGCATATGAGACCTAGATCCCTATGTAACCTATGCATGGTGGACCTGGTTAGACTCTACAACACCTTAACTACACTTAGGACACATAATGGAACAATGTTCATGTTGATCATTTTGCCTAATTGTGCTTATAAGTGATGGTTGACCATGTATGGACCTTGGAATGCTTTTGTTTGACCATTTCAAAAGTGTGACCTAGAAGCTTTGTGTGACTATGCACCCCTTTACAAAGTTGTAGAGAATTTTATAAGGAACAAACTTTGTTTAAGAGTCAAGTCATGAAAATATGTGGAAGACGCCCAAAAAGGGCCCACAAGTCAGATTGAGGGTTGTTTCCAGCACTTTGCATATTCTAAGTCCCTAATCGGCAGCATCAAGTCAACAGGTTCATGACATTTTAGCTTCCAAGTTCATGTGGTAGCTCAATTAGATTCCTTAATATGAGTTGGAGTACTGTTCATGGGGGAAACAATGAATCAAGTGTCATCACATTTGGAGTATATTTGGATCTCCAAAATCAGTTGCTAAAACAGCATGTTTGCAATTTTGTCGAGTAAACGACCTCGACATTGGCATTCCGCGTTCTCCAAATTTTGTTAAGTAACTTGAGTAGATCCAAATGTAAAGGTTGGAGCTTACATGATGGGGAAGAACATACAACAAGATGGCAATGGTTTGCATTTCGTTTGGACCATCAATTTGGATAGTTGCTCATTGTTATCAAATCACTGACATTGGCAACTTTGGAGCCGATTATCTCCTAAACCAAAACCCTAATGACTGAAGTGTCTCAATAAAAATCATAGAGCATCATGTGGTCTTCAAACTTCATTTTGTGCCCAAGACCCAATTTGACCCAGAACAAGCCCAAACAGGCGCCCACCTTGCCACCTTCATCGCTCGCCATGTGTTCGGAGAATTGCCCCATCGGCGACACGTGCTCCAGACGTGGCCACCATGCATGAGCCAGTGCTTGGCCCTACTGCCGTGCGTCCCGGTGCCCTAGCCTCTTCTAGCACAGATGCCCGAGCTCCTCCCCATCCTCCTCCACTTCCTCTCACTCTCCCTCTCGCGCTGTGGCTGCTCGTGGTCGCGGCCGCCATGGACGAGAGAGTAGAGCTCCCACCGCCGTTGTCGCTCCTAACGCTTCAAGCCACCGCGGCCGTAGCTGCATGCACCACCATCTTTGCCAACCCCTTCTCCCTCCCGTGCGTGCGCCTTGGACGTCTTGCTCGCAGCCAGAGCGTCGCTGCCCTAAGCCGGGTCGCCATGGCCACCATGGCCAAACTCTGAGCCACCACCGATTCCTAGCCTCTGGCCTCCCTCCGCCTAAATGAACCACCGCACCACCTCCGTCACCTCACGCCGCACCTCCCGCGCTCCTCGCCTTAGGTCGCTCGTCACCGGAGCACCGCCACCGCCTGCTGTCGTTGTCCCGTGCCGCCAGCGCTCGTGGGCCGGGCACCATAGGTGGTCTCCGGGGGAACCACCACCTCCCTTGGATGCGCGCAGACTAGGGCATTGCCATAGCCCCACCGCTCGCTGCTGGCGCAGCCCCTAGCGGCCGGAGCCGCAAGTTCGGCCACCTCCCCTGCTCTGCTGTCCGGAGGAATGGGAAGACCGGCTCCCTCTCTCTCTGATTCTCCCTCTGCTTGGATGATAGGTGGGGCCAGGAGGACAGGGGGTCCCGCAAGTCAGCATTATGAGGGGCATAGTTGGGTAAACATTCGGGTGCACCTAGCAAGTTAGGCTAGGGTTGTTTTGTTCTGAATTTGAATTTCAGATTTCATGTTAATTTTTGAAAATCCATATCTCCTACTAGGAAAGTCCAAAAATGGCAAATGTGGACTTTTTGGAAACCTTGAGAAAATATATATGCAGTAGAATCATAAAATGTTACATGTTTGTAGAAGTTTTCTAGTGTTTTGATTTAAGTTAGAAAAGAGCTCTAAAAATGCCTTTAAACTTGACCAGAGCAAGATCTAGAGTTTATATATCCAAAAATAGTGATTCTTGTTCTATTAATCTTGTGATAACATGTAATAACTAATAAAAATATTAAACCTATTAGTTGTTCACTGTTTTCTTAGGGTTTTGATTTAATCTTGCTAAATGAGTGAATCTACATTGTTTTGCTTGACAATTTCATATCTTGAGTTGTGTTGTTCCAATTGAGGTGAAATTTTTATGGTTGTCTACTTATGATATGTGTGAACTTTGGTTAAAATTTCATGAGCCTTGGTTGCTGGATGAGTGAAATATAGGTTTAACTTGCTCTCACATGATTCATTGCATTAGCCATTTGTCCTTTTCATAGAGGTTGATATACATGTCCAAATAGCTTGAAATTTGGAAGGTAGACTTTTGGCTGCATATGTAGGTCACTGAAATTTTGGTAGTATTTACTGTACACCTTTGATATGTGTTCATAATTCCACCTAATTACGTAAATAAATTAAGAAAATACATTAAAAGAATTTATTTAGGAGTGGACACTATGTTTTCTGCTGTTCGTTAGTCATGTGTGATATGTTGGTAAAGTTGGTTTTGTCCAATTATAGGTTTGCAATGTAAGTTAATAATTATTCCTTGCAAACGAAGTTTCTGGACAGTTCTGGGGGCAATGTAAATTACCCCATGTTAATGATGTTTTCTGAGCATCTTGTCTATATCAAAGTTGTATATAATTCATATATCTAGCTTGTGTTCAAATTTGGTGGAATTTGGATAAGGAGTTTTTGAGTTATAGATGTTTAAATTCAGGTCCCAGATTTGGTTGCTCTATGTTTGGAGCAGACCAGATTCTGTAGTTTCATCTTTTCGACCTATTAAACTTGGGAATCAGGCTTAGGTGATATTAAATGAATTGTTGAAAATTTCATAAGATTTGTAGAATGTCTTGTTGCACATCATTTGGAGTTGTAGATCTCTAGTTATGATTAAATTACTCAGCTGTTGTTCTGATGTCCAGAAAGTGGCAGATTCTAGTCTTAGTGCTTTGATTCACTTTGCCATGCTCGTGTGTTGAAGTGTGACTCATATCTTTGATGGTACTTGGGTTGGTACTCTATGATCTTATGAAACTTGTGTCTTGATTGATGTTCTTTCCATCTTCTATGGTATGCCTTAAGTGAGGATCAAGTTAATTAGCTCTAGGTGCTTATGAGAACTTCGGTATGCTTACATGATTGCTTTGTTTATTGCACTTCTATGCTTTCACACATATGCATTGTTGCACCTCATATAGGTATGCTAGTATAAATGTGTGAAGGATGTGGCATTGGAGCTAAACCCGAAGACGGTGTTTGGTGGAACCATCCCGAAGATGGAAGAACTAGAAAGTTCTAGGAGGAGAGGTGCTCGCCAAGCGGGTTTCATCTGACAAACGCTGACTTGAGTCGGATCCCAGTCAAGCCCTAGAGCATTATAAGCCTCCTACCTTCAAAGCAATTAATTCTATATATGTTATAAGTATTGTTGCATTAAGTGATAGGAGTTGGTTGGAAACCCTTGCTGCATTATATCATTCCTTGTCTAGATATATGAATCCTTGAATCCTACATAGACTAGGATCGAGTAGATGCTTAGCCCTGCTTTAAGCGGTAGAAGTCAGGTGATTTCCTGTCACCTGTGAGATGTAGGGATATTCATATATGACACAGTTGGCTATATTTGCTATCGTGGAAAGGAACCATGTGTTAATAAAATGAAATGAGACCGGGCGGGATGACGATAGTGAAGCAACAAGGCATGGAGGTCTTGGGTGTGGATCTATCCCCGTCTGAGTCGTTTAAGGACCGATTCGCTATACGTCCTTGAGTCATTTTGAACGCAGTTTAACACTTAGTTGGCCAGATAAGCCATTCCGACCGCGAAGCCAAATAATACAGTTCAGGCTAGGTATCGAATGGTAGGTCGCATCTTGGAGGAAGTAAGGATGTGCTTGGGAACATTAGCATAAGACCAAGGGGGTTAAAGTCCCTATCATCCTGACAGAGTGTTGCCCTTGGGGATGCAGCATCAGTCGAACCTGCGCTTTCTTGAACTGTACCAAAGGTGACTTGTGCAACCCTGGCATAGGCCTACGTGATTTGTGTTAGAAATACCCCTCCAGCTGGATAGGAACTCGATTTGAATCGCTATCGCTCCCGGTTAGTGAGCACTTGACTTGGGCAGCGGCAATGTAGATTCAATTAAATTGAACAGATGGTTAATTGGATGACGATGGAAATGTTGCCTCAATTTATACATGCTATGGTTAATATTGTTTGCTCCTAATCAAGTGAGTGCTCTAGTATAGGTTCTAATATAGATGACAGGTTAATGACAATTAACTTGATCCTTAAGCATTAATGATTACTTATCTATATTAAGCTTTTATTCAAAATGTTGTCAAGCTATCCCACTTTATATTAGCCTTGCATGATCCTTGGTGTCACTTTATTTCTGGTTTTTGATGGGTAAGTCTAGCGAGTGCCTTCTCGTACTCAGGGTTTATTCCCACTTATTGTAGGTTGTGATGTATCATGGTGACTGCAAGAGTTGGTTAGATCCTGCCATAGTGGTGGAGTGTGATCATGGGCATGATCCTTCTTATTTATCTTCTCTCTAATGCTTTTGTTGGAAGTCGACCTTGGTACTAGCATGTATTTAAAATAAGATTAATGTTAGTTTCAATTTACTTTGCTTCCGCTACTTTTCAATGTAAGTTGTAATAACTTTGCCAAACTCCGATGTATATTGGACTACTTGTGAAATGGATGTAACATGTGACTTGTTATGTTAAATCACTATGATCTTGGCTTGTATGATTGGTTGGTTTGAAATCCCTCATGATTTCATTGGACTACCAGAGTTATATGGGCTCAAGTGCGAGAATTTGATCACTTCGGTAATTGTTTTTGTACTTGTGCTCTTATAATTTGGACGGTTCCGTGACAAAGTGGGCCTTCTCCCCTTGGGCTCATGACGGGTGATGTTATGCCTTGTCTTATTGCACCTTTTGAATGTCTATTCTATGTATTCCATGAATGTCCTCCAGCAAATGGTTAAACACCAAAACTTGTGGAAATTATTTGTTCCAAAGCCCTATATCTAAGCTTGGTGTTATTTTACCAGTTTTTGTATGAAAGTTGGTGGTTAGAAATGTGAGTTAAGCACCGCCAACAACCTCTTAGGGCTGGGGGTGTGATAAGAAGTGATCGACAAGGGTGGCAGAGATTTTGGAGATTCTAGAGGGCTGGGTGTTGTAGGGTTAGAACTGTGGCAAGCATAGTTGTTCGAGTCAGTGTTAGAGTACGGGTCTCTGGTGGCTTAGGTGGACTCTAGAACACAAGAATCACAAAGAGGATGCAACGGTTTATCCTGGTTTAGGCCAATCGATGCCCTATGTCTAGTAGCTGATGATCTTTATACTCAAGAGCACCTGTTGCAGAGTCAAAACTGTGGCAAGCATAGTTGTTTGAATCAGTGTTAGAGTATGGGTCTCTGGTGGCTCGGGTGGACTCAAGAACACAAGAATCACAAAGAAGATGCAACGGTTTATCCTGGTTTGGGCCAATCAATACCCTATGTGATTACCGCCCAATTTATACAAATTCAAGTACTACTGTCCCCGTTTAACACGTTGACATGCACATACTTTCACTTATATAAACCCAGTAGTCCGCTAAGTGTCACGAAGGACCTCGGTAAATTAACAGTACAACCAAGACCATCATAGATTAAGCAAATACACATCACATACATGGAGTTGCAGCGGAAATAATATTACAAAAGAGTTCACAAGTAATAATACAAGTTTTGGTTTCAAAAACAGTTAGGGAAAATAACATAGCTTTCAAATGATTACAATAATATATATTCTAAATACATTGCTAGCATAAGTGACATCCTCTAACAAATGAATAAGATGAGAATGCTATACAGAATCACCGAGCCCACTGGTGGTTAGCCACCATCTTTAGCAGGGCGAGAGCCATACCTGCAACATGGTGGGATAAACCCTGAGTACGAGGGGTACTCAACTAGACTTACCCATCATAAACCAGAAATAATATGACACCAAGGAGTATGCAAGGCTTTATAGGTGGATTTAGCTTGACAACATTTTGCATAAAAAGCTTAAGTAATAGAACTTGGATATTTAATATCTTTAGCATGAAGTTGATACCTATTCAATTAAGCATCTCTAGGTTAGCACCTATACTAGAGCAATCACTTGATTAAGCTAAACAAGCATTAGTAACCATATCTAATGTAGTAATTTGAGTATCATCATAACCAACATGTTCTATCAAGCATTACTACGTCGCCGCTGCTCAGTTAAGTTCTCACTATCCGGGAGAGATGATGATTCGAATCGATTCTAACCAGCTGGGGAGTTATTCCTAACACAAATCCATACTTCCCTTGTCGGGGTCGCGTCAGGTCACCTTTGGTACAACTTAGGAACCAACTTCGTGGGTCCAATTAGCACCACACCCTCAAAGATTCTACCAATATGCTAGGAAGATCAAGCCTGGCCTACCCTTGGACTAACGCCATTGGCTCTCCACACATCCTTACTTCCTCCAGAGTGCGCGCTTTCACTTAACGGGTCCCGCCCTGAGTTGAGCTACTCAGCTTCGTGATCAGAATGACTTATCCGGCCAACTAAGTGCTAGACATGCATTCAACATGACATGAGGACGTACAACAAATAGGTCCTTAACCGACATAGATGGGGATAAATAGGCACCTAAGACCTCCATGGATTGTTGCTTCTCTATCACAATCCCGCCCGGTCTCCTTTTATTCACTAACACATGGTTATTTTCCACGATATCACATATATCCAACCCTGATCAGATATTCACCTATATCTCGCAGGTAACAGGAAATCACCCGACTTCTACCGACTAAGCATGGCTAAGCATATATATTCAATCCTAGACCTACATAGGGTTCAAGGTATATATATATATGGACAAGGAAGATATATGCATCTAGTGTTTTCATCCAACTCCTGCAACCTAATGCATCAAACATATACAACTCAATTTGATATTTATAAAAACATAGGAGGCTTAGAATGCTCTAGGGCTTGCCTAGGTTCCAACACTAGGTTAGTATTTGTTAGATGACACTCGCTTGGCGAGCATCTCCTATCCTAGCACTTGCTTAGTCCTTCCATCTTCAAGATAGATCCACCAAACACCGTCTTCGGGTTTAGCTCCAACATCCCATCCTTCACATGGTTCATCTAACGTACCTAGATGAGATGCAAGATGCAAGTGCATGACTATGAAGAATGGTAACAAGAGATGCATCATATAAGAGCATTCAAGACAAGCACAAGATTATGCAAGACATAGGCACCTAGGTTTATCCAACAAAACATCATGCAACCTATTATAAAGAGGTAGCAAGCATATAAGACATGGCACACAAGTGAATTTAAGTTCAGATATTGAACACATGCTTTGTTCAAGAACTAACCAAACATGTTTAGCCAAAACAAGAGCAAGCTAAAGCAATTACCCAGCACATGTATGGAAATCTGGACAGCAGCACAGCAGTCACTTGTTTGACCCATAAGTGGAGTAATTAGTATTCAACAAAGGTGATCTTAGACTTTCTGGAAAGATAATGAAATTATCTAAAACTTTGTTATTATCATCTCAAGATGATCCCACAGCTAACAAGGTCAAACAACACAATAAAGACATCTCTGTCCAGACTTGGGACAGAATCTGCCATCCTACTTGGAACAGCTATCACTGGAGATTTAGACCACCATAAAGTGTGATCTTTAATAATTTGAAAAGCTTATGAAAATCACTACAACTCTTCTAACATCACCAAAAGGTGATTCAAAGCTTAGCTAAGCCAAACAACACAATCATTCAGATTTGCATAGAGAGCATGCAAATCTGACAATGAAATTGCCGGGAGCATAACTCCAAAACTATCAGGCCTATGGTCAGTAAATTCTAGGACAAGAAAGACATGGAAGTTAGCTACAACTTTGGTATTCACCACATTCCTAGAAAACAATATTTGCGTCATGAAAATAATTGCATAACCAAAACTGTACATGCAGCCATTTTAGAATATAACAATTTGATGTTTCGCTTGTTTTGCTAATCAAAGAGCATACACGTATTGTCACTCAAGGCTCAAACCAACACCAACATAGCTCAGTCACATTCCACTCAAGTTAATGAAATCAAAGGAGCATCACATGACTTAATTATATGCATCTACTAGCAAGCTTTCATTACCAATTGTATAATACCACATATATTAATTATAGGTGATGTTGATAAACATGGAATTTGGAGCTGAGATTTTTATGAGAGAAAGATGATGACCAAACATGATTACTGTACAAAATTCACATGCTCAGGTTTTATAATTTAATTACTATGAAAAAGATAAATTGCTATTGCAAGAAAACAAGTGAGAGCAAGATAAATCTAAAGATCAGCATTTTCCATAAACACATGGCCATATTATATGTTATTATGGTAGCACAACATTATACAAAGGTAGAGGAACAACATTTTCCATTTTTACACCTTTATAAAAATTATAACTGATTTAAATCCATTTGTTAAGCACCAAACAAGTTAAATCAATAACTCACCCGTATTGCATGTAATAAGCCTGAAGTTTTTTACCACAGTACACACATAGCATCAGTAGCCTACCATAAAAATTTCATAGCAATTAGAGCACCACAACTTTAGATATGAAAATAACAAGCAAAACAAGCCAAAATTGCCTATTTAACAAGATTAAATCAAAACATTATAAAAACAGTACACAACTGGTATGTTCAATATTTTTTTTAGCTATATCATGTCATCACAAGATTAACACAACTAGAATTACAATTTTTGGACTTCTATAACTCAAGATATGCATCTCTCAAACATAAAAGGATTTCTAGAAGCACTTTAGAAGAATAAATGAAAACAGTAGAAACTTTATATGAACACACATTATATTATGAATCTACTATGCAGATCTACTCACAAGGATTCCAAAAAGTCATTATTTTCTATTTTACGTTTTTTCTATGATTTACTATGTATTTTGAAAGTTTTAGCCAAAATAAAAGCATAAAGGAAAAACAACTTTGCATGGAGGACCCATAACTTTTCATAAAATAGATCCTAGTGAATAGGTCCCTATAGGAACTATTCATATGAGTCACAACTTCGTAGATCGACCCTCCCCTTTCTTCAAATTGCTGCGCGAGATCCTTGACGGGATTTTGGAGTAGAGGAAATCGGGGGCTTGCCATTTCTGGAGGAGGAAGGTCACGTCGGCAACGGCTAAGGGGCGGGGAAACCTCGAGGGCCTCACGCGCACCCACTGGTGGTCATGGATGGCTAGGAGATGGGCCATGGTGCCTTGGCCACAAGCATAGGAGCTCGCGACAGAGGTGGCTCTGGTGACGACAAACTACGACGGCGGAGGGGCGGCCAGCAGTGGAGCTCTGGCTAGGGTTTGTGGAGGAGGTGGCGGTGGTGCATGCAGTGGGATGCGAGGAAGGTCAGAGTGGTAGGAACATGGTGGCGGTGACTTGGAGCTCTGTTCGGCCATGGCGGCCATGGAAAGCGCGGTCATGTTTAGCGCGAGCAGGCGCTAAAGAGCGAGTGAGGGAGTGGAGGGGCGAGTGGAGGGGCTCAGGCTTCCGCTTTTGAGGGCACAAGGTCACGGGGGCACATGGTAGCAGCACTCAATGATGGTGGAGGCATGGCTCATGCATGGTCGCCACGTCTGGGACACACATCACTCATTGCGGCATAAACGTGAATAGCTGGCGAGCGACAGTGTGGTCAGCGTGGGGCGCTATATGGGCTAGATACAGGCCAAATTTGGACATGGGCCCTAAATGAAGTTTGTTGTACACTTGATGCTCTACAAATTCCATTAAGGGTCTATGGCCATTAGAGTTCTTAATCAGTGGTTAATTAACACCTAAGACAGCAGTGTCAACACATTGATAACGATCATGGAAACTCATACTTGATGATCGAAACGAGTTCAAACTCAGGCCAACTTTTTCCTAGACCTTCTCCATGGAATTAGCCTCAACTTTTATTTTTGGATCAACTCAAGTTGCTTATTGAAATTAGGAGAACGTCGCATGTCAACCTAATGACGTTTTAATCTCAGACTTAGAATATTTTCTAGGTTGAAAAACAGTAGCAGATTCAAACTTTGAGCCTCGGTTTGACTTGTTTCCAAGCTAGGGTATGATCTAAAAACATAGTTTGTTGTATTTAAACTAAACTACAACTTTTATTTAAGGTCCAACCTCAGGACTGGTACAGAAGTTGTTCTTTCACCGTGGTCAAAGCAACAACATGAATATGCTTAAAACTTAGACCGATTGAGACATTTTCTTGGCATTTGCTCAACATGAACCCTTCATAACTTTTGTTGTAGAGCTCAATTAGAGTCATTTGGGCAAGGTTACAAGGTTTGGTTGACTTCACATGTTCTCATTCACGTGCTAGAGCTATTTAAGCAAGGGTATAACTTATCATTTCATGTGACTTTTTGATTCGAAACTTCACAAAACTTTTCCAGTGATCAATATAGATGAAGATTGATGTGAGACACATAAAAGAAGCACCTTCAACATCACTCAAGCATACATTTGAAAAGGGTCAACATATAAGCAAAGGTGTGTTGTCCAAGTTTAAAGTTGGGGCTCATTTTCATAGGTTTGACCTTGACACCTTCTTCACCACTTAATCTGTCATGTTTGAGCTCAAACCCATAGCTTAACTAGTGAAAAACACCTGGGGTGTTACAGCCCTCCCCCTTAAGAAAATCTCAACATGAGTTTCAGGGCAAAAGACTTTCAAGGGGAGAGGAGCATGTTATCCATTTTCCAACATCTGCGATAGCATTAGGCTACTTAGCTTCAACCATCAGAGAGGCTAATTTGGTCAAGACAACTTTCTGATACTCGCTTTTCATAGTAAATCTTTGTCTAAAGAATTTCCTTCATTCACTTCCATGATGCATTGTTACTTTGGGAGGAATCCAAGACAACGCTGTATTTTGTTCTCGGATACAGGGAGTGCTACTAAGCATAGACTAACTAATCACAATGTTTGCTTCTCTAGTGGTCATAGCATTTACAACTTCCTATAAGGGATGGGGTCATAGATGGGGTAAACATTTTCTGAGGCTATGGGAAACCGACTAACAACAGGCAAAGTCTATGCCGGTCGTAACTGCCCAATCACCCAAATGCCATCTTAGGAAAGCTACATATTGTTCCATGTGTGCAATTCTCTTTCTCTAATAACAACACTGTATTATTTGAGTCTATCGAGTGAGTGGTGAATGTGATAGCTAACTTTATCGGTTCAACGTTTTTGATGATCATTATTTAGGGGAACCTTCATATCCAAGTGGCAACAGTTATCTAGATTGAATCTGATGAACCTCTTGGGTAAAAACACATGGAAGGTACCAAAGGACATGTCAGCATTGGAATCACTGTGGAAGAAGGATGATAGCGAGGTCCAGAGGACAACAAAGGTTGCAAGTATTCACTGACATAGAGAAATTGTACACTACCGAGCAGGTTGAGTACAATTTTTCCTTCATGGTGTAGTTGCACAGCATGTCGGGTTGACTTGTACTGTAGCAAAACTAGCCTTGTTGAACTACTTTTGACATTGATGTTTCCTTTCTAATGTTCATCAACCACTCAAAATCATAACCTAAAATCTGTTTTTTGACACCTTTCAAATTGTTTTCAACTCGCAATGGCACAATTTGACTTGTAGAACACCTTGACTGCTTAACCATTATTGATAAGAGAGGGCAAAAGCAAGGCACATAGTAGTCAAGTAGAGAAATCATAGATTATGTTCCTCTTGTTAATCAGTTCATATCTCACAAACTATAGCTCCATTATGCATGAATTTTGGTAGGCACATAGATCCACGAGTCCCCTAACTATTGACCAAAATTCAGCTCAAACGGACACAATTTGACTATTCAAACAATTCATCTACCAAAACTGCTCTGTTCTGAAATTGCAGCGAACCAAACTGACAAAACATTTCTCAAATTCGATGCTTTACTCCACTAATCCTTAAACCAACTTAATACATCAAAGTGTCTTAAGCAAGGAATGAGATCACCAAGTTTGGTGCCAATCCAACCACGTTTGATTCACTAATCACCTGTTTGGAGAGGACCGGTTCAGTGCCATGAAATCTGGATGGATTTCTTGTTCTCCCTTTTTTTGACTTCACACATTGTGGTGTGTGTTTTGCACTTTCTAACTTTTCTTATAGCAGTGGTAGCTTTTCTCTCTTTTCTCTCTAAGGATGGAGCTAGGGCTTTCCTTACATGTTTCTTAGGAAATAACATCAACCGTTGATTTAGACACCAACTCGATGATGCATGAGCATTGAACTTGTGGGCTATTTTTGTAGGGAACAATGCATAATCCATGTGGAGGGATAGTCCTACACGATAAGTGACTGGTTTTTGACTATCCTTCGGCACTTTGTCTAATAGAGTTCTGAACAAATCCTTTTACAGCACCTAGATGCATAGTGATGCGGTCCTCGACTAAGGATGTGATTTCTCTAGCTCTTTACTTAGCTGATACAACATCTTGTACTATTTGTGTGATTGTCTAAGATGGAATTGACTTGAAAATGTAGGGTCTAGAGAAGAAAATAGTACTTGCATCGCTGACTGGCTTTGCTATTTCCTTGCTTAGCATTGCTTTGTGAGACATAGCCTTCGTAGCTACCAAAGAATCGTTACCTAGTTGGAAAATTAACCTTCTTATTGGTGACAAATCAGTTGTCTCTCAATACTAAAAGTTCCAAAGCTTTCTTCTGGGTGACAACAAATATAGTTGATGCGTAAACAGACAGTCAACATT
Organism: Saccharum hybrid cultivar R570; assembly: GCA_038087645.1. Lineage (NCBI taxonomy): Eukaryota > Viridiplantae > Streptophyta > Magnoliopsida > Poales > Poaceae > Saccharum > Saccharum hybrid cultivar. The sequence goes on along the minus strand of JAQSUU010000275.1, from coordinate 9,026,853 downwards.
ACAGTTAGCAGAAAAGGAGTCATACTAGAGATGGTTGATTTTGACTATATGATCATCCTTCATATAAGGAGAGATGGTTGATTTTGACTATGATCATCCTTCATATAAGGATCAAGACTTGGATAGCCAGGTAATAAGCATAATGTGACGATCGAGTCTTGTCCGACTGATAACTTGTCCATATTAAGTGTTGGGTGTCCTTTTGATCCAACAATGGTGACATAAGTCGTTCACTAGATGGCTGATGTCATTATAGGGACAGTCAAGTAGAGTCACTGGTCTACCACCTCTTATAGTCTGTTAATGTTTATGTTGGTGACTTGTTCTTCAATGGTTATCCTCTTTGCAACTTCAGGAGGAAGCTCTACTACTTTTGGTCTGATATATAGATGTTCTGATGAGATATAGGAAGATAGCCAAGGAAGGGATCACGAGAAGATAACACATAGGTGTTGTCTCATAATGGATCATGACTAGCAACCTCGATACCAGCGTGTGCCGAGCAACACAACCTTGTGTCCGTGCCCATAGGAGGCTCTTGGTTTCATTATGGCACCGTAGAATGCTAATCGTAACACCATTACTGAACACACACCTAATGGGAAATTTTTAAGTGGCACCGATCGAGTTGTATGAATAAGCACCATGCGAAGGAGTGATAGCAAGTAATGGTAGTCACAAGGTTAGGAGTCAACAAGGAGGTGATCTAAAGATCAGAACACAGCACAAGAGATCATAGATTAATTGCTGAAGACAACTAAGCAGGGGACTCTTGCCTCATTTTCACGCACACCTTGTGTCGACCAAGGTGATTACCAGATAAAAGATTAACATAAGAGTTGGTCTTGTTGGGCAAGAACATGAGATCAAGGCTGATAAACATTTAGAGACTTGGGGAGGTTGGAGATGAATTGAGCAAACTTCAAGGGAAAAACCGATATATCGATCAGAGATTAAATTGATAAGGTAGCTACATGATTTGCAAGCAAAAGATTTTGAGGTCATGGAAAAGAGAGATTACAATACACCAACTTACCTTTGGGAGAGGCAACCGGGAGGTCCAACATGGATTTGGGTATGGTCTCCACAACTGGCAAAGAACAAACCATGGCTAAAGGCTGGCGTTAGCGAGAAATTAACTTGGTTGGTCGATCAACAAGTGTCTTCACAAAAGGGTGTGGAACATCCATGGCATAGGCAAACATTTAAGGGGAACTAAGCTTGGGCTCATGGGTCAAGTAGAGGTATGGATATAGGTTCTTGCAACACAAACATTTAAGGGCTAGCAACCATGCATACGGGCTCAGGCTTCTAAGAGAGAGAACCTAATTGGAGACAATAACCATGAGATTAATGTAACTTGAGTGTTGTTCTAGGATAGCACCCTCCAACACTCATATGCTTATCGAGGACAAAAGAGATAACAACTATAATACCACCTAGGTAACAAAGCATCCATACATACATCATGGTCTTAAGCAAGCATTTGAGACACTCAATCAAATTAGCTTAAGCAACTATTACTAAGCACAAAGATTGCACAACACAAGCATTCATCTGTAGCAACACAACACATTGGTTATAAGTACAAGGATCATGATACAAGATGTGCTACTAAGCATTTGGATATGGTCAAGTCTTCAGGGACAAGATAATTTTTAAGATAGGTAGCAAGGGGTCCAAAGGATTTTGGGCATGGCTTCACCAATAGGCAGATGGACATACCATAGGCAAGAGTTAGCATTTAGGAGAACTTAGCGGGTGAGGGGTGAGGTTAACAAACACACATGTAGGCTCATGCCTTTTAAGTAAGGAGGTCTACTTAAAGGCAACTATGAGATGAGCACAATGATAAGGCTTGATAACAACTCATGCACTCATCGAGGGTAAGAGGTTACACAAATCATGGTAATACCTAGAAAGCAAACAACCACATGTCCAAAGAACTAATGGGAAGAAAATCCTGAAATGAAGAACCTGACCTTATGTTTAAAAGAAAGCATGTGCATGCTTCTAACAAGGTGTCATGAGAAGTTTTAGTTCTCAAAAGATTAAGGTTTCTGCTAACTACCAACTTGTCATCTAATTCCTTTGGAAGCAAACATACAAGGCAAAGCTAATCACACACTATCTTCAAACATAGTTGTTCAAGCAGCATGGAACAAGGCATTTCTATCTAGCTTCACACAAGGAAGATTGTAACATCACATTGATCACAAAGTTACTCATTATTAGAATAAAGGTGAGAGGAGCATAGATATGCATAAAAGCAACAATCATGATGATGCATGCTTCGTCCTATTCGTCCTCACAAAATTGCTAGCCTAAGGTGGCAATCACGTTCTATGTTGGTGGCATAACATGTACTCTCTCGATATATAGCTAGTTGTCAGCTACATTCAATCTACGCATTTATGGTTAGCGTACCTGCAGAAAATTTTATTTCAGCTCAACCCAACATGATATATAAGTAGAAATAAAAAGTATGGTCCTAGGTTGAATGATCAAGAGCAACAATATATTTGAAAGCAGTAAACTAAATACTTCCATATATATGTCCCAATATATATACTTCTGTATCAAAGCCACCCAATGATTAAATTTGACACCCACAATTAAATACGCACCATACACACATGCAAGCATGCATATACAGTCGTATCAAAGCTATCTCTCCCCGACCACACGCTCACATCTTGCGATTATGCTACTCACCAACTTACCTTCTTACCTAGGCGTAGATGCGACGTTGCAAAAATTAAATTGCAGAATTTAAAACCCCCAAAGTTAGTCTTACTTAAAGCCACCTAGTAGTCCTTAGATGGGCTTAACTGGAGGTTGTCGCTAGCATAGTTTTGCAAATTAGTTTTGACAAAGTTGCTTGTAGCTAAAGTTTTAGTCCAAATACGCTTTTGAAACCAAAACTTTGTTTTTAAAACTATGTACATGATAGTATTATACTTAATCTTGCTCCAATGCCAGCTGTGACAGAACCACCCAATTTATACAAGTTCAAGTACTACTGTCCCTGTTTAACACGTTGACGCACAATACTTTCACTTATATAAACCTGGTAGTCCACCGAGTGTCACGAAGGACCTCGGTAAATCAACTTCATAATCAAGACCATAATAGATTAAGCAAATACACATCACATACACAGAGTTGCAGTGGAAATATTATTACAAAAGAGTTCACAAGTAATAATACAAGTTTGGGTTTCAAAATCGGTTAGGGAAAACAACATAGCTTTCAAATGATTACAATAATATATGTTCCAAATACATTGCTAGAATAAGTGGCATCCTCTGACAATACATAAGATGAGAATGCTATACATAATCACTGAGCCTATCGGTGGTTAGCCACCATCTTCAGCAGGCTGAGAACCGCACCTGCAACATGGTGGGATAAACCCTGAGTACAAGGGGTACTCAGCTAGACTTACTATCATAAACCAGAAATAATATGACACCAAGGAGTTTGCAAGGCTTTATAGGTGGATTTAGCTTGACAACATTTTGCATAAAAAGCTTAAGTATAATAACTTGGATATTTAATATCTTTAGCATCGAGTTGATACCTATTCAATTAAGCATCTCTAGGTTAGCACATGTACTAGAACAATCACTTGATTAAGCTAAACAAGCATTAGTAACCATATCCGGTGTAGTAATTTGAGTATCATCATAACCAACATGTTGTATCAAGCATTACTACGTTGTCGCTACTCAGTTAAGTTCTCACTATCCGGGAGAGATGACAATTCGAATGGATTTCAACAAGCTGAGGAGTTATTCCTAACACAAAAACCCATACTTTTCCCATCGGGGTCGCGTCAGGTCACCTTTGGTACAACTCAAGAACCAACTTCATGAGTCCGATCAGGGCCACACCCTCAGAGATTCTACCAATCTGCCAAGAAGATCAGGCTAGGCTTGCACTTGGACTCACGCCATTGGCTCTCCGCACATCCTTACTTCCTCCAGAGTGTGCACTTTGAATTAAGGGTCCTGGCCTAAGTTGAGCTACTCAGCTTCATGGACGGAATGACTTATCCGACCAACTAAGTGCTAGGCATGTGTTGAATATGACATGAGGATATACAGCGAATCGGTCCTTAACTAACACAGATGGGGATAAATAGGCACCCAAGACCTCCATGCCTTGTTGCTTCTCTGTCACAATCCCGCTCAGTCTCCTTTCATTCATTAACACATGGTTATTTTCCACGATAGTGTTGGCATTTCTTAACATGATCACCAAGAATGGAGGTTTAGGTCCACCCATGGTAACGGTGTCAGAAATGCCTGTTGGCATTCCCTAGCATCGCTACTAGAATTGGTGTATCCTAGCAATAGTACTAAGGAATGTCAACCGATAGGTCATAACATTTACAGAGGTTATCTGCAAGCACACAGATATATCATTATAGTATTTCACCCAGAAGTATTTGGGTATCATTCATTTATATTTTCCCAAAGGAAGGCATGGTGTAATAGTCTCTAGTAGGGACATGGACAAGATAACATGACTGCATAATAGACCAGTACTCAATACAGGGGTAAGTCATGATAAGTTTAAGATAGTGTGGCACACACTTGGGCCAACCTCAAGGATAAAAAGGAAAACAAAAGAATAAAAGAATGTTCCTAAATGGAGCAGGCATATCCAATATAGCCATGCAAAGAACATATGATGATCATACATATACATATACATGGTTAAGAGTTTGAACTTGGCATGAGATGGGTCGGAAGGCCACCAAGTACTGGTCTACCAGCAACGTGACAATTTAGACTCTTACACCCCAAACGAATGTGGGGGATTGCAAGGGACAGATAGGGTTGTCACCACTTACCGCCTACCCCTCAGCCAGAGAAAGGGAAATGCATCCGCCAATTCCTTTATACCCGAGCACCACACCCGCTTGTAAGAAAACTACCCACACCCCCTAGGACTCTGACCCTATGAATCAACAAGCATAGGACATGGGCATACCTAAAGGCACGACGAACCGCCACCTCAACTTAGCTCTAATCCTCAGCATATATATAACATGAAAGTTGAAGCATAAGGTTCTATATGACAAAATCATTGCATAGAAACTATAGTCTAGTTCATATGATATGATCACGTCAAAAGAACATGTTATGATCATAACATAGAAATTATATGCTAGTTCATATGTTAAGATTATAACATGAAAACTATACTCTAGTTCTATGGCACAACTATATATATGAAATGAGAGAATGACTTTGGAAGAAACCACATTTGTATTCATACCAATGATCCTTTCTTCCAAGGAGCCAAGCCCTCCTTGATAGCTTTGCCTAGCTCCAAAATACTACACTACTACTACTAAGCTAGAGAGTGAGTGGAGAGGTGGAGGTGAACTCAAATGGTGTGTGTGAGTGAGGGGGTCTCCATCTTCTCATATAGGGGCTGCCTGGTTGGTTTGGGGAAATATTGTAACACCCTAGGTGTTAGCCACTAGCAAGACAATGAGCTTGGACCTAAGTGAGCAATGTCTAGTGCTGATCATGAGTTGGATCACAACATACGAATGGTGGCAAGTGAGTTGAACTAGTTTGTTGGTGATTGCCCCTTTCCAAATGTATGTTTGCGTAATGATAATGGAACTTCTTTCATGTGTCTCACATCATATCCATCCATATTGATCCATGGAAAAGTTTCATGAAGTTTGGAATCAAGAAGTCACATGAAATGATAAGTTGTACTCTTGTGGGAATGGCCTTATTGAGTGAATGGAAACATGTGTCATCAACTAAACCTTGCAACCTTGCCCAAATGACTCTAGATGAACTCTACAACAAAAGTCATGAAAGATTCGTGTTGAGCAAATGCTAAGAAAATACCCCAATTGGCCTAAAACCCTAGTTTAAGCTTTATCTTGTTACTTATTTGACCATAGTGAAACTTTGACTTCTATACCAGTTCTAGAGTTCAACCTTAAATGAAAATTGTAGTTTAGATTCTATAGAATAAACTTTGTTTAAGGCTCAAGATCTAGTTTGGCCCCTAACCTAGTCAAATAGAGCTCACAAGATTGAATCAGTTGATGTTTCTGAAGTGCAGAAAATATTGTCCCTAAAAGTGACAGCATCAAGTTCACTTCTTTGTGACCTTTTATCGTCTAAATTCTTATGGCAGCTCAATTGGATTCCTTAATATGGGTTGAAGTACTTTTCATGGTGGAAACAATGAATAAAGTGTCATCAAATTTGGTGTTCTGTTGGATCTTCAAAAATAGTTTCCAAAATAGCAAACGTTTACTTTATTACCTAATTGACATCGACATGTTGGCGTTCTGCATTCTCCTATTTTTGTTAAGCAACTTGATTGGGTCCCAAAATAAAAGTTTGAGTATACAATGTGGAGAAGAGCATGCAAAAAGATGGCACTAGTTTGACATCGTTTTGACCATCAAGTTTTGGAGTTTGTTAATCATTGACAATGCTTTGACAATGCTATTTTGGAGCTTAATTAGTTGCTAACCCACTACCCTAATGACTATGGCCCCTAAATGAAAACCGTAGACCTTTTCGCGGGCTTCATCTTTGCTTTTGGGCCTATTTGCCAAATCAGCCCAGAGCTAGCCCAAAAATGCATCCTGCAAATGGACACATCGTTGCCCGCCACTTGTTCGTGAGACTGCCCTAGAAGACGTCGCGTGTCCAGTGTGTGGCGACCATGCGTAGCTCACGCCCCACACCTCATGCCCATGCATCATTGCACGCAATGTGAAGATGCTGAGCTGCTCCAGGCACTACTCACTCGCTCCCTCAACCCTTGGCTCTCTCCTCCTCACTCCGCTCCGCTCCGAGACGCGCCTTCGCCACGGGCGCTGCCACCGAGCTCCCTGGCTATGCCATTCCTCCTCTGCCCATGCTAAGCATGGCATCACCCTCTCCTCCTTTCACCACACCTCCTACGCCACCTCTGGCCATCCTTGACAAGCGTCGATGGTTGTTGCTGCTCCTCGCTAGAGGAGCAGCTGTAGGCGTTCTGCCTGCTCACGTGGCTAGCAGGCCACAGGCCACCCTAGGCATGTCGCAGCCACCAGGAGGCGCGTCGAGAGCCACGTCAGCCGGAGCCTACAACGGTCGTCGCTGCGCTGCCATCGTACCCTCCCCTGCCATGCTATTTCGCCACTAGCCTCGCACTCACGTGGCTAGGTTAGCCCGGGCCACCTCGGGCCAAGCCGAGCAGTCCCATGGGAGCGCATGGACCCCCTAGTGCTCCCCCGCCCCTCCACCACCGTCGGCATGGCCTCCCTCCGCCGGAACAGCAAGCTCCCGATGACCCCCTCTGTCTAAATTGCATCAGGGACCTCTCGCAACAATTCAAAGAAAGGGAAGGGCCTAACTGTGAACCCGAAGACTCATGTGAATAGTGCCTATACGGACCTCTTTGCAAGAAATTGGCTGAACTTTAGAAATTCATAGAAAATCCATAAAATAGAAAATGAGGACTTTTTGGAATTCTTAAGAGTAGATCTACCCAGTGGAGTCATAATATGATAGGTGTTAGTAGAAAGTTTTTGCTATTTTTATTTATTCTTTTAAAGTGCTTTTAAAGGTGCTTTTAAATTGGATAGATACATATCTTGAGTTATAGAAGTCCAAAAAGTGTAATTCTAGTTTTGTTAGTCTTGTGATGACATGCTCTAGCTAAGAAAAATATTAAACATGCTAGTTATATATTGTTTTTATAGTGTTTTGGTTTAATCTTGTTAAATAGGAAATTCTAGCTTATGTTGCTTGTTATTTTAATATCTAGAGTTCTCGTGCTCAAATTGATATGAAATTTTTATAGTAGGCTAATGATACTATGATGAGCTCTGGTTAAAATTTCATGAGTATTGGATGTAGTATGAGTGAGTTATATATTTATCTTGCTCTCACATGATTTCTTGTAATAGCAATTTATCTTTTTCATAGAGGCTGCTATGCTTATTCAAATCGTATGAAATTTATACAGTAGGTTACTAGGGACATATATGAGCTACTATAATTTTTGTATAATTTACTGTGCAGTTTTGATGTATGTTCATAATTCCACCTAATTATCTAAATAAATTAATAAAGGCATGAAAAAATTTATTTAGGGTAGGCCTCTATGTTTTCTAGTGTTCTCTTGATGTATATGAACTATTGATACCATTGGTCTTGCCCATAATGCAATCTTCAATATAAGTTAATAATTATTTGCTTGCAATTGCTGTTTCTAGGCAGTTTCCGGGACTGTTTGGATTACATCATGATAATGATGTTTTCTAGGAAACTTATTAATAACAAAGTTGTAGATAACTCACTCATCTAGCTTGTGTTAAAAGTTGGTGGTAGTTGGTCCTGTGGTTTGTGAGTTATGCCTGTTCAAATTTGGGTTTCAGAAATGGCTGCACTTTGTCAATTCTAGACCAGTTTCTATAAATGTGTATATTTGACCTAGTTAACTTATGAATAATGCTGAGATGTTTAAAGATGAAATGTAGAAAATTTCATAGGCTTTTCAGAATATCTTGTTGCATGTCATTTGGAATTATAGAACTCCAATTACGATTTAATTACTCAGCTGCTGCCTGTGTGTCCAGAAATTGGTAGATTCTAGTTTTAGTTGTATGCTTCACTTTGCCTTGCTTTGCATGTTGCTAAGTGTGATTCATGTCTTTGGTGGTGATTAAGTAATACACCTAAGACCTTGGGAAACTTATGTCATGCTTGGTGTTGCCTTCTTTGCTATCTTGGCATGATAAATTGTGCGATGTTTAAAGTAAGCAACGCGAAGTGCTTAAGTATGTTTAGTGTAATATTGTGCCTGTCTTACTGTATTGATGCATTGTCTATTGCACTTCCATATATTCATGCACTTGCATCTTGCATCTCATCTAGGTACGCTAGATGCACCGCGTGAAGGATGAGATGTGGAGCCAAACTCGAAGATGTCGTTTGGTGGACCTATCTAGGAGAGGGAAGGGCTGAGCAAGAGCCAGGATGTGAGATGCTCGCCAAACGAGTGTCATCTAACAAACACTAACCTAAGTGTTGTATCCTAGGCAAGCCCTGGAGCATTATAAGCCTCCTACTTTATGAAAGCAATTGAGTATATATGTTATATATGTATTGTTGCATTAAGTATATGAGTTGTTTGGAACCCTTGTTGCATTATATCCTTTCTTGTCCAGTATACATACCCCAAATCCTATTTAGTTAGGATCGAGTAAATGCTTAGCCCTACTTAGACCGGTCGAAGTCAGGTGATCTCCTGTCACCTGTGAGATATAGGGATCTATCTGGTCACGGTTGGCTATATTTGCTATCATGGAAAAGAACCATGTGTTAATAATATGAAATGAGACCGGGTGGGATGATGATAGTAAAACAACAAGGTATAGAGATCTTAGGTGTGGATCTATCCCCGTCTGTGTCGATTAAGGACTGAGGCATGGAGCCTTTCTTGTTATTTTGAATTCATTCCTCTCACTTAGCTGGCCAGATCCCATGAGCCGACCACAAAGTTGAGTAGCTCCACTTAGGCCAAAAACCGATAAGTGAAAGTGTGCCTCGGAGGGGAGCCATTGCTAGTGTCCAAGGGTAGGTGTTTAAAAGTCCTGAACATCCTGGTGGCATGGTATCCCTGAGAGTGCGGTGCTGATCGGGCCCACGATTTCTGAGTTGTACTAAAGGCGACCTCATACTCCTCGACAGGGGAAGTATGGGTTTGTGTTAGGAATATTTTCCCAGCTGGGTAGTAATCGATTGTGGTCACACTAAATAGTGAGAAACTTGACGGGATTATCTCCATTGTGGTCACACTAAATGAAAGAGATGGTTAAGTTGATGATGATGATGATAGCCTGATTAAACCTAATATGGTTACTAATGCTTGTATCTTAATCAAGTGATTGCTCTAGTACAAGTGCTAACCTAGATGATAGGTTTAATAATAATGGTAACCTGCTACTAAAGGATTAAAATGTGCTCTTGTCTCACTTAAGCTTTTATGCAAAAATGTTGTCAAGCTAGATCCACTAATAAAGCCGTGCATACTCCTTAGTGTCACTTTATTTCTGGTTTATGATGGGTAAGTCTAGCTGACTATATTCTCATACTTAGGGTTTATTTTCCACTTGTTGCAGTTGTGATATATCATGGCTACTGCAAGAATTGGATGACTCCTGCCATAGTGAAGGAGTAAGATCATGGGCATGATCCATCTTAGTTATCTTGTCTATGATGCTTTTATTAGACATGACCTTGGTACTGGCATGTATTTAAAATAAGGGTGATGTTAGTTTCAAACTACTTTGCTTCCGCTACTTTTGAACTTGAGTTGTGATAACTCTATTGAACTCCGATATTTGTTGAACTACTTGTGAAATGGATGTAACATGTGACTTGTTATGTTGAATCACTACGATCTTAGCTTGTATGTGGGTTGGTTTGAAATCCCTCGTGATTTCGTTGGACTACCAGAGTTATATGGGTTCAAGTATGACAATTTGATTACCTCGGTGATTGTTTTTGTACTTATGCTCTTATAATTTGGGCGGTTCCGTGACAGCTGGCATCGGAGCAAGATTCAACAGTAAACATGTCATATGTGTATTTAAAACAAAGGTTTTTGTTTAAAAAATTAGCTTTTGAAGGTGTGTTCAAATCTAAATTTTTAATCTAAGTATGCTAGTGGTCATTTCCTTTGTGCCCAAATAAGGAGCCTTAGGTGCTTATTTAAGTACTGACTTGGGGGTTTAAATTTTGCATCTACACCTAGGCCAAAGTATGTATGCGTGATAACTTGACCGCACTATTACCCTATGGTCAAATGGTGGAGGTAACCTTCATATATGAAATAGCCATATATGTCACTAGATTTACATTCTTGCAACGTCGCACCTACGCCCAGGTAAGTGTGAGCTAAGAGAGCATGACTGAACATTCGTCAGTCTAGGGGACTGCTAGCTTTGGTTACTGGATTAGCTCCATGTCACAAACTATGTAGCTATGAAAGTACTTAATTGTGGGTGGTGTTGTCTGAGTAGATTGACACCGAAATATATGTATCTGGGGATATGTATATGGTGAGTGTATTAGTTTACTGCTTTAATGTGTAAAATATAGCATCTTGTGGGGTTTGGGCTGTAATAAAAATTTCTGCAGGTACACTGACCATGAATGCGTAGATTGAATGTAGCCGATGACTAGCTATATATTGAGAGAGTGCGTGGTATGCCACCAACATAAAACATGATTGCCACCTTAGGCTAGCAATCTTGTGAGGACGAATAGGATGAAGCTGCCTCATCATGATTATTGCTTTATGCATAACTATGCTCCTCTCATCTTTGCTTTAATAATAAGTAACTTGTGATTGATGTGCTACACTATCTTTCCTGTGTGGAGTTAGACAAGAATGCCTTATTCCATGTTGCTTGAATAGGAAGTGCTTAAAGATAGTGTGTGCTTAGCCTTGCTAGAAATAATTAAGGTTACATGCTTGAACTTATAGATGTCTTCTAGTTTAGCCAAGTGGTGGATATATGCTCATACAAGCTTTTGCAAATGGTTTAGATCTCACTTAAGTAATTGTGATTCTTTTGACTAAACTAAATTATTGTTGGTCTAAGGTAATAATGTTGGAGTTACTAGAATAACACATTTGGGTGCTCTCTTGTTAGTAGAACAAGGGAAGCTTTGTTTTATTTGTTTTGAACTTTGGCTGCTAGAACAGTTTCTGTTGTAGTGATGTTTTTGTGGTCATAATGGTGTTTTCTATGAATGTGGTGAATACCAAACTTGTAGCTAACATTCTTTATCTTTCTTGCACTAAAATTTCAAAATCATAGGCCTGATGGTCTAGGAGTTGTTGATTTTAGAAGTCTGTTGTCAGGTTATGCTTATGCTCTAAATAGATCTTAATGTTTGGTTTAATTGACATGTGTTCATATGGAATCATGTCTTGGAGATAATAGAAGAACTATAGTAATTTTGTTAAGCTTTCCAAAATGTTAAAGATCACTACTTTTGGTGGTCTAAATCTCCAGTTATGAGCTTCTGAACTGGAATGATAGAATCTGTCCAAATCTGGACAGAGATGTCTTCTTTATATTGTTTAGCTTTGTTAGCTATTGAATCATCTTAAGGTGGTAATAAGAAAGTTATAGATAACTTAATAAGATTTTCATAAAGTTAAGGATCATGTTTGTTGGGTCACTAGAACTCTAGTTACATATTTCTGAAATTCATGTTAGTTTTCTGTCCATGTCTGTGCATGTCACGGAACCGTCCAAATTATATGAGCACAAGTATAAAAACAATCACCGAAGTGATGAAATTCTTACACTTAAGCCCATATAACTATGGTAGTCCAATGAAATCATGAGGGATTTCAAACCAACATACAAGCCAAGATCGTAGTGACTCAACATAACAAGCCACATGTTACATCCATTTCACAAGTAGTTCAATATACATCGGAGTTCAACATAGTTATTACAACTTAAGTTGAAAAGTAGAAGAAGCAAAGTAATTTGAAACTAACATTACTCTTATTTCAAATACATGCCAGTACCAAGGTTGACTTCCAACAAAATCAATAGAGACAAGATAACTCAGAAGGATCATGCCCATAATCACACTCCGCCACTACGGCAGGAGCCAACCAATTCTTATAGTAGCCATGATATATCACAACCTGCAATAAGTGGGAATAAACCCTTAGTACAAGAAGGTACTTAGCTAGACTTACCTGTCATAAACCAGAAATAAAGTGACACCAAGGATCATGTAAGGCTGATATAAAGTGGGCAGCTTGACAATATTTTGCATAAACGCTTAATACAGATAAGTAATCATTAATGCTTAAGCATCAAGTTAATCATCATGAACCTATCATCTAGATCAGCACCTATACTATAGCAACCAATTTATTAGGAGCAACAATATTAACCAAAGCAGGTATAAATCGAGGTAACATTTAAATCATCATCCAATTAACCATCTGTTCAATTAATTGAATCTACGTTGCCGCTGCTCAAGTCAAGTGCTCACTATCCGGAAGCAACAGCGATTCGAATCGAATTCCTATCCAGCTGGAGGGGTATTTCTAACACAAACTAAAACGTTCTTGATTTCCATGAAGGGAAATCCACAAAAACGAAGTGTAAAATGATGAAACATTCCGTCAATTTACCCAAATCTCAATGATACACAAAGTCATACAAGAATATCATAGTACAATAGAGAGTTTTACATAAATTATTCTCTTCACCACGTAGGGCGGAACACACTCACACAAGCATCTAGAACAACATCTAACGTAGATAGCAGCGGAAATTGATTTCCTGGAACCAGCTCGAGCGTAGAACAGACCCTCTAGTCCTCCCAATCATTGCCCTCGTAGTCGTACTCGGGATCAGAACATGTCAAAAATCTATTAGTACACTTGGTACTGGCCATGCATCGCCCACCCTATGCTTGCATTGCTTTATAGAAAGTGGAATGCATCGAGGGAAGTAGAAAGAGACCTATTTAGGTTGTGGGTTTCCTATGTAAGTAGTTAATATTTTAATAATGAGATATTCATCAGGTTTTAACCCATCTTATTCACACGTTTTTCCCCAAACCCATCACATCTTATCTCACTCTCTCTCTAGGCGACGAGATTGACTCCCGCTCAGATCTTGCCTCAACGGCCAAAGCCGTAATCCAACACGAAACCTAGGGGAAAGGTAGAAAAGGACTCCTCTCTCTAATCAAGTGAAGCATAGGTCATGGGAATGTCCATATCCACGGACACGGCTATACGTATAGATCGATCAACTCTGCAGAGCGTGTACACCTGGTAATCCACAAGATCGCCATCCTCGACGATCTGGCTCGTGTAGGCTGATTCTGACTACCTCCCAACTGGTACAGTACCACCCTACCACTCAGCCCTGGGCCACCTCGGTGTCCACCAAAATGCTGAGATTGTGAGATGTAGTACTGGGCCCCCAAGGTCACTACGCTATCTTAGGAGGGTGTGGGGCCCCATGCCCATACCTCCCTACACTATCACCTTCCAACCTAGTAGTAGTGGTACCGCCTTAGTCGGTCAGGTAATTGTCCCCCGCCCATCGGAAGCGAGTGGTGTGCACGAAAGTCCCAAGGTTCCAGTTCTCAAGACATACCAGTCCTTAGGGGGACCAGACAGGATATCTTATCAAAAGGGGATCACCAACTCTCCCCAGTGCTACGATAGCACCTCCACCAGGGATAACCAACACCCCAGTTCACCTCACAACATACCCACCACAGGTAATTCTCGTGAGGGATGCCCAGGTCATACCCTCTAGCAAGACTTGCCCCAAAGACTTGTGGTAGGATCCTATCCGATTGACTCAACCCTCACCACTCACCCAAGACACACACCAAGATCTCCCTAGTTCTTTTATCAGGTTTACCAAGTTCTTGGCACTACATGCCTTATACATATACGCCTCTCACTCACCGGCATCACATCATAGATATAATGCGAGTAAGAGTAAAAGGAGTAATATGTAACATGCGAGCATCTAGCCTAACAGCAGGGTGAGCAGGAGTAAGGTTGTAACAAGATAAAGGGTTCAATGTTAAGCATCTACCATGCAACCTATCATCATATTATTGCATAAAAAGTAAAGCACTAGCCATTCTATATTTGCATGTGTAATAGGTTCTACAAAAGTGGGTGGGGCATGGCACCTGGTAGGTCGTCACCCAAGTCCTCGTTGTAGTCGGGGTCGTACTCCTCAGTCCGCAGGTCCTCCGGCTCTGTTAAACGTAACGTAGAGTCGCATTAACGACTCCTATAGAGGTGCACAAAGAAGCAATAGAAATTCAAAAGATCCAAATGCACTCAAACACAAGCCTAAGACGTAGAGCTCATTTTTAGAAAAATTTAGAAACTGGTTTGGTATTTTTCTGAGTTAAAATGAATTAGTTATTAATTTCTAAAGATTAAATGATTTTCTAAAAAAGAAAAAGAAAAGAAAAATCCAGGTAGTGACATGTGTCAAGCTCTGATTGGCCGAGAGGATGTGAGTCACTGACATGTGGGTCCAGGTCAACGGTCAGCGTTGACCGATCAACGGTCAACGTTGACCGGGCCGCGACCGGGCTTGGTTGGGCCTGGGTTGGGCTGGATACGGGTCGGGCCGGCTCAGACATGTGTCGGCTCCTGTCTGTGCCACGTCACGCTGCTAGGCTCCTATCAGGCCAGAGTCCATAGCGGTTGGCTCATGGTGGACTACAGGCGTGCGGTGCATGGGTGCATGCATGGTTCATGGTGGACCGCGTCCACTCTCCCTTCTCTCCTCACAGCCCATGGTGCACTGCGTGCACGGATCACCATCACAGTAGCGACTATCCCTTCTCTGCTCCTTGACCGTGCTCCCGTGCACACCGCCGTCAGCATGGCGGTCACGAGCGGCTCCCTCGGTGGCTCTTTTCCCCCTCCCTGCCGCGCATAGCGCGTCCCTTCCCAAGGAAAAACAATCCAGCTCCTCCCCTTCATCTCTACTGGCTTGATTCGGAAGGAACGACCTCACCATGGCCGCGCACTGGCCATGGCGAGCGCGCTCTAGACGTGTTCGTGGTGGCGTGTTCCTGCGCTCCTAGGGCTCGGTACTGCGGTGCTTCGTTCTGGTACGTGAGTGCGAGCGTGTACGTGACCTTGTGCGCCTCTTCTCCCTTCCTCTACTGCCTAGCATATCAAGAGCGAGACCTCGCCATGGCTTGATCTGACCATGGTGACTACGCGCTGTGCATTGGCGTGCCGTGGCCAATTTCGAGCCCCTGTGGCTCGGCCAAGCCAACGAGTGCATGCACCATGTGTGCGTAAGCGTGTGATCAAAGCGTGAGGGTCGCGGATTTTGCCTAGATGATCAACGGTACTGACAGGTGAGGCGGTTCCATGTTAAACACAACCGGTGGTGAGTGAGGTGAGGTGGTGAGCTCACCGTAGGTGGCGATGGCGAAAGGATACCGGTGCAGGGCGAGTTGATGTCGTGTAGCCGTGAAGCCGTGCAGTACAGACCGGTGGTGGAGAAGAGGAGTTCCGGCGTCGCCTTCGTCTCCGACGAGCTTAGATAGTGCCCCCGCGGTCCTAGTTCCTCCTTGTGGCTCCTCCTTTGCCTCCCTTCCCTTCTTCACTTCCTCCTCTCTGGAACGGTGCGGTGTGATGAAGCCACCAAGGTGGCGGCGTGTGGAGGATGGGAGAGGCTAGAGTTCAGCTCACGACTTTATAGTCCGAGCTTGTTCATGGTGGGCGAACGGTGGTGATGGGGAGAAGGGTCACGGAAGGGCGATCCGAACCCTTAGGTTAAGAGTTGGAGGAAAAGGGGTTGGTGTCATATGTGCTGGGCTCACGAATTGGAATCTCAGGCGGTGTCAGCCGATTTCGCGGCCATGGTGGCATCGGCTTCACGTGCGCAGTGCGTGCTTAGCGGGCGCAAGCAACTGGCGAGCAGGACCGGGGTTGTGGCTTGGCACACACGGTTGGCAGAGGGGGCAGAGGGAATCTCCCCTTGCGCGTTGCGTGTCTCTGGTCCCCCCTCTGATTTCTGTTTGGGTGAAGCAGGGGAATCGGACAAGCGGGAGGAAGGGGATGAGCCATGGGGCCCATCGGTTAGCGATGCAAGGGAGAGCGTGGCGGGTTGCGTTGCGGCGCCTTGATGGGCCGGGCTGATTGTGGCCGGTTGGGCGATGGCGGCTAAGTGGGGCAGCTGCGCAAGGCTGGGCCGGCTTAGGTTGGGTAGGGCGGCTGGCTATGCGGCTCGCGGGCACGGCTGCAGGCGGAGACAGGCCAGCTTGGGTGCGTAGGCCGGCTCGGGTAATGGGCCAGAAGCGGCTCTCCTTTGTTGTTTAATTGGAAAAGTGTTTCTATTTTATATTTTCTCTATTTTAATTACGCCAAACATTTATATGTGTGAAAACATATTGTCATGTCTTGTTCAACTCAAAAGGGTTCTACTTGATATACCTTAGGGTTTTCAACTAATTAACAAAGTCACTTTTCAACATTTATTTAATTATGAAGTCAATTAAATAAAAAGGTGTTGCTTTTAAATCAATACAAAGAACATAAAATCCAACTCAAGCATAATTTATTTAAATGCAAGGATGCAATTAACTAATTTAGGTGCTACTTGTGCAACTAGGTTAGGTTTCCTACATGACACCTCACCATTCATGGTTTTATTAGAAAAAAATTTGTAGTTGTGGTTTTTGGTTTCCTGGAAATTTCTAGGTTGTTATAGTCCTCCCCCCTCATTGGAATCTCGTCCTGAGATTTAAGGTGTGACATACCTTTCGAAGAGATAGGGGTAAAGCATCCGAAGTTCGGACTCTTTCTCCCATGTAGCTTCCTGTTCTATGTGGTTGCTCCACTGAACCTTGCACATGGGTATCACGATGCTTCTAGTCTCCTTCTCAGCTCTGTCTAGTATTCGGATCGGGTGTTCCTTGTACTCTAGGGTGTCCTGGATGTCCAGTGCATCTGTGTATACCTCTTGCTTTGGCAACTGCAAGCACTTGCGTAGCTGAGACACATGAAACACTGGGTGTACTCCTGTTAACTCCTCGGGCAACTCTACCTTGTATGCTAACTTGCCAATCCTCTGACAAATCCTATAAGGTCCCACGTACCTAGGTGCCAACATTCCCTTCACATGAAATCTGATAGTGCCTCGAAGTAGGGAAACTTTGAGATAGACATAGTCCCCGACCTAAAACTCGAGGTCTCTCCTACGGTTATTTGCGTAACTCTTCTGTCGGCTTTGGGCAATCCTTAGGTTTTCTCACACTTGTGCGACTCCTTCTTCAGCATCTTTGATCTTTGCGGGGCCAAAGAATGATCTCTCTCCTACTTCTAACCACATCAGAGGTGTTCTACACTTCCTGTCATACAATGCCTCAAACGGTGACATCTTGAGACTAGCCTGGTAACTGTTGTTGTATGAAAACTCTGCGTGGGACAAACTTTTCTCCCAATCGGACCCATACTTCAAGACACAAGCTCGGAGCATATCCTCCAAAATCTGATTAACCCTCTCTGTCTGACCATCTATCTGTGGGTGGTATGCGCTGCTGTAGTCAAGTCGAGTCCCTATGGCCTTATGGTGACTATTCTAGAACTTGGACACGTACTGCGTACCATGATCAGACACTATGCTAGTGGGGGCTCCGTCGAGTCTAAGAATGTGCTCGATGTACAGATCTGCTAGCTTCTCAACTCTGTAGTCAGTCCTCATAGCTATGAAGTGAGCTACCTTGGTCAGTCGGTCAATAATTACCCAAATTGAGTCATGGCCTTTAGGGGTTCGAGGTAAACCCACTATAAAGTCCATGGATATGCTTTCCCATTTCCACACTGGGACGTCCAAGGGTTTAAGCAATCTGGCTGGTCTTTGTTGTTCAGCCTTGATCCTATTGCAGATGTCACAACGCGCGACATGCCTGGCAATATCTGCCTTCATGTTCTTCCACCAAAACTGTTTCTTTAGATCAGCATACATTTTGGTGCTTCCCAGGTGAATATAATACTTGGAGTCATGACCCTCTTCCAAGATTTCTCGCCGCAAGGCGGGATCAGATGGTACACAGATTCTATCCTTGTACCAGTACACTCCTTGCACATCTTCCCCGAACTCGGGGCACTTGCCCCTCTTCATGAGTTCTCGGATCTCCCAAATTTTTGGACACTCCAATTGAGCATTGCGGATCCGATCCTTGAGGTTGTATTACACTCGAAGCTCGTTCAACATACCCATCGGTAGGATTTTGAGACGAAGTTCACCCATTTCCTGACACAACTCAGGTGGTACAGCTTCCATGGACAGATTGTGGTAGTAACTCTTTCGGCTCAAAGCATTAGTGACTACATTAGCTTTTCCCCGATGATAGTGAATCTCCAGGTCATAGTCGTTAATAAGCTCTAGCCATCTACGTTGTCTCATGTTCAGATCCTCTTGAGTGAAGAAGTACTTCAGGCTCTTATGATCGGTGTATATCTCACACTTATTTCCGATCAAGTAGTGCCTCCAGATTTTTAGGGCATGCACAACAGCGGCAAGCTCAAGATCATGGATTGGGTAGTGTTGTTCATGGTCCTTCAACCATCGGGACACATAGGCAATGACTCTTCCACTTTGCATCAAAACGCAACCTAGTCCCTGTCTGGATGCATCACAAAAGACCATGAAGCCTTTCTGGATATCGGGCAAGGCAAGAACAGGAGTAGTGGTAAGCTTCTATTTCAGAGTCTGGAAGCTATGCTCGCACTCGGGCATCCATTCAAACTCATTAGTCTTCTTTAGTAGATTGGTCATGGGCTTGCCTATCTTTGAGAAGTTCTCGATGAATCTATGATAGTACCTAGTTAATCCAAGAAAACTGCGGATATCTGTCACATTGCGGGGGTTGTTCCCACTCCTTGACCGCTTCAATCTTTGCAGGATCTACAACAACTCCCTTAGTAGTGAGAACATGACCAAGGAAGGCAACTTCCTCGAGCCAAAAGTCACATTTGCTGAACTTGGCATAAAGTTGATTCTGCCTCAACTTCTCCAGAACCAGTCTCAAGTGTTGCTCATGCTCTTCGGCGGTGGAAGAATAGATAAGGATGTCATCAATGAACACTACCATGAACTTGTCCAGTTCATCCATGAATACCTTATTCATCATGTTCATGAAATAAGCCAGGGGCATTAGTGAGTCCGAAGGACACCACTGTGAACTCATATTGCCCGTATCTGGTGATAAAAGTTATCTTAGGAATGTCCTCGGGTCTGATTTTCATCTGATGATATCTGGACCTGAGATCAATCTTGGAAAAGAACTTGGCATTTTTTAGCTAATCTAGGAGGTCATCGATCCTAGGCAAAGGATACTTATTCTTGACTGTCACGGCATTCAAGTTCCGGTAGTCAATACACATCCTCATAGATCCATCTTTCTTTTTCACGAACAACATAGGGGAACCCTAGGGTGAAGCACTGGGTCTGATGTACCCTTTGTCTGATAACTCCTTGAGCTACTTCTTTAGCTCCTCTAGCTCATCAACTGACATGCGATAGGGCCTCTTAGCAATAGGCCCGGTACCAGGTAGAAGGTCAATCATAAACTCTACATCCCAATCTGGTGGCATGCCTGGCAACTCCTCAAGAAACACATCCGGATACTCATTCACAATGGGTACCTCCTTGACTATCTTGGCCTCTAAGGCACACAACATAGAGACTATCCTTCCCTGATTTGACTTACAGCGGATTATGTGACCACTCGGGTGTGTGATCTCTACATACCTTGGTGAACAAGATATCACTCCTTTGTGCTGTGTTAACCAATCCATCCCCAGTATGACATCTAGTCCCTCAGACGGAAGTAAGGTGAGATCGGCTAGAAAAGGGTAGCCCTTAATGGTGATACTCACTCCCTGACATCTCTTGGTGCATATAATGCGACCCAAAGGTGAACTAGTGTCAATGGGCTCCTTGCGGGGAGTCACAGGTATGCTATGCTCTCGTGCAAACTTGGTGGAAATGTAAGAACAAGTAGCTCCAGAGTCAAACAAGAATGAAGCTATAACTCCCTGTACCAAAAACATACCGTACACCACGTTGGGAGCATCCTAGGCATCCTCCGTAGTCATGTGGTCGTCTATGGATAGCCCCAGCAACGTTCTTGCGCGGAGCAGCAGGTGTAGCAGCTTGTCTTGCCTGGGTCAAAGCAGGCGAGGTGCCTTTCTTGATGGGGCACTCAGTGATCTTGTGACTAGGCTGGCCACAACCGAAGTAGGTGAAGGGCGCGCTACCTGTGGGGGTGGGCGTAGCGGTCCTCCATGTGCCAGCTCCCTGAGTGGGGCGACTCGGAGCGAGACGGCTCTGAGTGAGGCGGTGGTAGTTGGCGGTGTAGGTACCACCTCCACAGCTTAGAGCGGTCACTGCTCCCTGGATGTAGCGAGAGCGGGGCTAAGGAAGCACGTGAGCACGTGTCCTCTACGAGGCCGGACCACGAGAGGAACTCTCGAACCGGCGCTTCTTCTCCTTGTGGAAAGCGTCCGCTTCCAAATGATCCCTCTCCATCTCTAGCACCTTGTTGACCATCTCACGAAGGGTGCGACAAGCATGACCCGAAAGGGCCACCTTGAGTTGAGGGTTCAGCCCCTTCTTGAAGCAGTACATCTTCTTCTTCTCGGTATCGGTCTCACCCAGAGCATACCTCATCATGTGGGTGAAATGAGTAGTGTATTCCTGAACCTTCTGGGAGCCCTAGGAGATGTTGTGAAACTCCTCCACCTTGTCATCCATGACGCCCTCTAGCACGTGTTGCTCACGGAAGGCCTCAGTGAACTCCTCCTAAGAGATATTCCTCGGGTCCTCGTGGGCGTTGTAGTAGCTGTCCCACCATGCGCGTGCAGCTCTAGTGATCTGGTGGGTCGCTACCCCATGCACTCCTCGTCAGTGCAGGTGGTGAGGTCTAGATTCTTTTCCATCTCACGGAGCCAGTCCTTAGCGGCGATGGGGTCATCGTCGGCAGTGTCGAAAGTAGGAGGCCTCAGCTTGAGGAAACCCTCCAACTTCCGTTACAAGTCATTAGGAGGACCCCCATGGCGGTGAAGCATTCCTTGAGCCAGTGTCTCCAAGAGGCGGGTTTGGCGGTCCATCACCTCCGCCAACTATGGTGGTGGCGACGGCGGTGGTGCTCCTCCTCCAAGATGCTAGGCGGCACCCACCCCCGGTGTAGGCTCCTCTAGTGTGGGCTCCTCCCTAACACCGAAGCGAACTCCTTGGCCTCCTCCATGGTCACGACCACGACCACAGGCCATAGGCACGAGGGAAAGCGAGCGGTTGTTCAGACGAGTGGATCGGCGGCAAGACATCTCTCTATAGGGTTAGTTCATTATTTAACATTTTCATTAGATGCGTTGTTAAGCGGTTTTATCAATTTTAAAAAGAGATCACTATCCAACACTCATACAAAGATGCAAATAAGAACCATAAGATGCAATAAAATCCAAAACATCCATTACATTAATTTATTACATAGCGTCATCTCTAGTAGCTATACTGACAGATTCGCGGGAATCATGCTACTCGCAGGCAGCTCCAAAAAGTGGGACATCCTACATTACTCCATAAGTGCATCATATCTCTGTCCATGCAGGGCTCAACATGTCTACTACTACCTTATTACATGATTATGTGAAAAAAAGTAACTACTCCTGTCCGGGAGTGGCGGGTGGTGCAGAAGGACCAGACGTGGAAGCCTCAGGGGTGCCCTCCATGGCACGGAGCTCATCGTCGGAGCGGTGGATCCTCACAACATAGGTGAGAGCATAGTCCAGCATCTCAGTCCCTTGAACCTCTGAGTAACCCTCAGTCGGGCAAGCCTTGAAGTTGAGCTTGGTGGCCTCAACGTGGAAAGGCTGTCTGCGCGGTTTCTTGCACATCCTAGGTAAGAGGACGTCCTGGACCTTTCCGATCTCCTGGACACGCTTGCGATCAGCGTTGATCCAAGCCTGGCTAATGCGGTTCACCTTGTCCTAAAGGTACTTGGTGCTCTTGATGTAGTGAACCAGGTGGTGCATGTTGTAGGCGGTGGTGACGGCAGCCTCCACAGCTAGCTTCTCCATCGTGTTGCAACGGGCCTCCAGGGCAAGCTTCCTGATGCCACTTTATTTCTCCTTCTCGTGGAACTCCCTCAGGGTAAGCCTCTGACACTCAATCTGTTCCTCACACTCAAGCACCTTAGACTCAAGATAGTCATGGCAAAGCTCAGCCTCCCCAACCTTGTTCTTGAGATTGGCGATCTCCTTTCGAAGTGACTACTCATGGTTCTCGTAGAAGGTCTTCATCCTATCATAGCCCATGTGCTCCTCCTCGAGCTTGCCGACCATCTCCCCCTCCTTGCGCTCCACCTTGAGGAAATCCTCGTCACAATGGAACAGGAGGTCTCGGTAGCGGTGGTTCTACATCTCTACATCCATGATGTAGCGTGTAACATCCCAGGTGTTGATCACCAATTAAGTAGTGGGTTTTGTAACAGAACCGACCAAATTATAAGAGCACAAGTACAAAAACAAGCAACGAAGCGCTCAAATTTTCGAACTTGAGCCCATATAATCCCGGTAGTCAATCGAAACCACGAAGAATTTCAAACCAACTCGTTTACAACCAGAATCGCATCATTCAACATACAACATCATGCGTTACATTTCACAAGTAGTTCCGAAATAAGTTTACACCACGGAGTAGCAAATATTACAAACCAAGTTTGAAAGTAGTGGAAGCATAACACACACACTAGTTAATTAAATACTGCCAGTCTGGATGATCGACATCCCGCAAAAGCATGAGGAAAGTACATAAAAGATGATCACACCCAAGTGATCTAGTCTTCTTCACCCGCAGGGTGGAGACAAGTCTTGCAGAAGCCTTGATAGAGCATATCATCTGCAACAGGAGGGAATAAACCCTGAGTACTGGAATGTACTCAGCTAGACTTACCCGTCGAAAACCAGAAATAAAATAACACCAAGGATTATGCAAGGCTTACACAAGAGGCTAGCTGACACCACATTTTGCATAAAGGCATAAATAGTTGAAACTCTTATAACCTGTACTAGCAGTTATTTTTAGCATTTACCTGTCATCTATCTTAGCACCTGTACTAACACATGCACTTGATTATAATCAAACAATTATCATCATTATATCCAGAGCAGGTATGAATTGTGGCAATCATTGTATCATTCCCTTAACCACCGGTTCATTTAATGAGATCTACGTTGCCGCTGCTCAAGTCAAGTGCTCACTAACCGGGAGCGACGGCGATTCGAATCGAATTCCTATCCAGCTGGAGGGGTATTTCTAACACTCACCGCGCAGGCCCCTGCCAGGGTCGCACAAGCCACCTTTTCATATGATTCAGGAATCGCGGGTCCGAATGATGTCGCGACCCCAAGGGCGACACTCTGCCAGGTGATAGGGACTCTAACCCCCCCTTGGTCTCACGCCAATGTCCCCAAGCACATCCTTTCTCTCCTCCAAGAAGCAACCTACCATTCGATTCCCGGCCTGAACCACATTACTCGGCTTCGCGGTCGGAACGACTTATCCGGCCAACTAAGTGTTAGACTGCGTTCAACATGACTCAAGGACGTACAGCGAATCGGTCCTTAAACGACTCAGACGGGCATAGCTCCACACCCAAGACGTGAAGTGTCTTGCGGCTGTACTATCGAACTCCCGCCCGGTCTCAATTTCATTTTTAAGCATGGTTCCATCCACGATAGCCATACAGCCACTCGTGACTCCTTCCTACATCTCGCGGATTGTAACACCCCAGGTGTTTAGCTCCTTAATGGCATTGCATTTGCATGAGCATAAGCAAGCATCATTCATTTCATGCATAAGCTTATGATATGTTTATATTTCATGTGAAGTAAGAAGTAAGTAGTGTGCAAAACATAAGTACCTTATGTGCAATATTCCTTGTGAGACATGTCAACCACTTTAGTGTAACATAACTAGCAAATGTTATGCAACACTCATGCAACATGTGCAACATGGGCTTGCAACATTTGGGTGAAAGTATTGAAATACTTGTTCCAAAGAATGTGACACTAGGAACTTTGTGCAACCAATATGTAGAGTGGTTAATTAGGTCTTATAACACCTTAATTACATTTAGGGTAAGTAGTGGAGCAATGTTCATGTTGACCAAAATTACCAAATTGCCCTTCCAAATGTTGTTGACTAGGTTGGACCCCTAGAGTGCTCTGGTTTGACCAATTAAAAAGTCCAGTCTAGAGATCTTGCATGGAGGAGCAACCTTAAGCAAAGTTGTAGAGAATTTCATAAGGAACAAAAGTTCTAATATGGTCATCTCATGAAAATGATCAGAACATGCTCAAAAATGGCCCACAAGTCAGTATTAGAGGCTGTTTTGGGACTTAGCAAATTTTGCTAAGTGTTGAGCTGAGAACCGTTTCACAGTACCTCACTTTGGCAACTTGTAACTCACAAACCAGGCCGAACCAGACTTTGAGCCAATTGACAAAGTTGTTGTCCACACATAACTCTACAACATTGTCAATATCACCATCACCTAGTTCTGAATGGTTTAGGAGATGTGGTGTCTTGAAAATAGGGTTTCAGTCGGGTTCACTGACTGAAAACACGTTTCAGTTTCCAAGTACACCACTTTGGAGCTCTGTGGTTTCAAATCCAGGCCGAACCAGTCCAAACTCCAATTGACAAACTTGTAGCCCTCATGTAGCTCTACAAGATTGGTGTAACCATCTTCGACTAACTCGAGCTGGTTTAGGAGATAATCATCGACAAAGTTGCTCTGTCAGTCACCGTTTCGGCCTCGTCGATTCAGTCGGCCGTTCTTCAGTCGGTGGCCGACCGACGGCAGGGCAACGCCGACGCGTGGCCGTGCGGTGGCAGCCGTACGCCGGCCGCGGTCCCACCCGTCAGGTCACCAAGCCTTCAAGGCCGCCACGACGACGGCCTCTGCCTCACTCGCGCCACACCTCCCTCTCCCTTCCATTCTCTTCTCCACCGGGCGGAACAACCGAGCGCAGCTCCCGCCTCCACTCCGGCGAGCTCGTGCGCGTTCTCCACCGCACTGCCGTCCACAAAAACGCGTCCACCGCTCCGCCTTGAAGCCCGCTACCTCACCGTCCACTCCACGTTGCCAATCGCGCCTCGGTAGGGTTGCATTTTCGTTTTCTGCCGCCGCAGTACCTCGCCGGAGTTCCTCCGCGCGACGGCTCTCCATGGCCAGGGGTCTCGGGGCGTCTCTGTCGCCCACTTGTAGGTGCGTTAGGGTCGAGGTAGATTGGGAATGCTCATCGAGGGTTAGGATTGGGATGTCAGGCTCACCGGCGGCGAGATTTCGCCACCACCGTGCCGGTGGTCCGCCATGCCCGACGGCGAGCACCTTCCCGTGGCTCTGCCGTCCCGTTCTTGCCACCAATCGGCTTAGCTCGATGACGTGGTCATGCTCGTCCGCTCAGCTTCGCCGGTCGGCTCACCGACGGCGAGCTCCGGCGACCCCAGCTCCGCCCCTCCGCCTCTCTCTCGCTGACAAGTGGGGCCACCTGGTCAGTCACACGCGCGCGGGCGGGAGCCCGAGCAGGCCGCGCGCGGGAGCGGGCCACGCTGCGAGTTTTTGGGCCGCGTCTTTCCGGGCCGGCCCAGTTCATCTGAAACGAAATTCATTTTTATTATTTTGTCACTGATTTTTGTACAAGTTGGGAAAATATAGATCTAGGGTTTTAATGATCCAAAAATCATGAGATAAATTTTATTAGGGTCCACATGATGTGTAGTATTTTATAAAAATATAAATCTGGAATGTGATGTTTAATTTTTAGGAGAATTTAATAGATCCTTTAAATGTGTTTTGGAATGCATGCAAATTTGTTAAATTTATAACTTGAGCTGTAGTGTTCCATAAATCATAAAATTTGATGTGTAGGTTACTCTATGCTAGTCCTAGCTCTGGTAAAAATTTGGGCATCAGTGCTTAAGTACTTTTCAAGTTATAATGCTATCTTGTTATTTTAGGAAATGCTTAAAGGAATTTTAGTAATTTTTCTACATGTGCAATGTTCTTATAAATTTTTGGAGAATGTCTTGGTATCTTAAACTGTCTAAGAAAAATATGAAATCTGTTGTTTGACACTTTTCAATAGGGTTTCTTATTTATACAAAAATCAGCCTTATTAGCTTGTGAATTTTGTGTAGGGAGTTCCTGTGAATAAATTTAGTTCAAATTTTTACAGCAGTCTCTTTTTGGGTCAAAGAGTCCCCTGTAATTTTTGTAGAATTTTAGGAGCAGTTTATATATATGTTTGAAATTTCACTTAATTACTTAAGTAAATTAAGAAATGGGTTTAAATAAATATTCTAGGTGGGCACACCTTACTTTCTGGTGTTTTTGTGACATTTGTGAACTTGTAGTAGTATTAGTTTGGTCTTAGAGAATGTTGGTCACATCAATAAATATTTAACCTTGGTAATTTAGGTTTTCTGGACAGCTAGTAGTAATTCTAAATTTGGCTTTGATAAAATTGGTTGCTGGGAAACTTGTAAATACCAAAGTTGGAGCAAACTTGATAAACTAGCTTGGGTCAAATTTTGGAAGCATTTGGCTTAGTAGTTTGAGAGTTACTATTGTTTAAAGTGGCAGTTCAAAATCTGCTATTCTCTGTGTTGGAGAAGACAGATTCTGGAACTTGTGAAGTTTAACATGGAAAACTTAGGAGTTTGGAGTTGAGGTCTGAAAATGAATTGTAGTACATTTCTTAGGCTTTCCAGATTGTCTTAGATCATATCTTTTGGAATTATAAATCTCCAGTTGTGATAAAAACAAGTAGCTGCTGTCCAGAATGCTTACTGTGGTGTTTTGCTGATTGTTATGGTGAGATATCCTAAGACATGCTACTTTTGTAATTGTTAGGTGTTAGGGCCTTAACTGAGGATGAGCAACTTTATCTTAGGTTAAGTAGCTTAGGTAAGTACTTCTCCACCGGAGAAGAGATTTGCACGTACTAATAAAGTAACTTGATTAGATTATTGTTTTTATTTCTGAAATGCATTTCATTCCGAGCATGTTGCACCCATTTATGCATCCATTGTATTTATTGTGCATTCATGCAATAGGTGTACCGGAGGGGGTAACTCTCCTCGAATTCGAGCCGGTAATTCCGGAGGAGAACCAGGAGCAGCAGGAGCCCGAGGAACCAGTCGGCGAAGGAGACGTCGCTGAAGACCTTCCTGAGTGCCCGGACCACAGGCCTGCAACCTTTCTGAAAGGCAAGCCCCGGTGCATGCTGAACCTACTATTTTATAAATTAATCTTGAGTACTTTTAATTGTTTACTGCATTAAGTTATAGGAGTTATATGAAAACACTTGTTGCATTATACCTGTCCTTGTCCAGATATCGTACTTAATCCTATTTTAGGTTTAGGCACGTGTCAATGCTTAGCCCTGCTTAGTACGGTAGAAGTCGGGTGATTTCCGGTCATCCGCGAGATGTAGGAAGGAGTCACGAGTGGCTCTATGGCTATCGTGGATGGAACCATGCCTTAAAATAAAATTGAGACCGGGCGGGAGTTCGATAGTACAGCCGCAAGACACTTCACGTCTTGGGTGTGGAGCTATGCCCGTCTGAGTCATTTAAGGACCGATTCGCTGTACGTCCTTGAGTCATGTTGAACGCAGTCTAACACTTAGTTGGCCGGATAAGCCGTTCCGACCGCGAAGTCGAGTAGTATGGTTCAGGCCGGGAATCGAATGGTAGGTTGCATCTTGGAGGAGAGAAAGGATGTGCTTGGGGACATTGGCGTGAGACCAAGGGGGGGTTAGAGTCCCTATCACCTGGCAGAGTGTCGCCCTTGGGGACGCGACATTATTCGGGCCC
This sequence comes from Saccharum hybrid cultivar R570, assembly GCA_038087645.1. Taxonomy (NCBI): domain Eukaryota; kingdom Viridiplantae; phylum Streptophyta; class Magnoliopsida; order Poales; family Poaceae; genus Saccharum; species Saccharum hybrid cultivar. Next base: position 8,998,367 of record JAQSUU010000275.1, on the reverse strand, counting down.
GCGATTCCTGAACCGTACAAAAGATGACCTGAGCAGCCTTCGCCAGGCGTGACTCGGTGAGTGCTAGAAATACCCCTCCAGCTGGATAGGAATTCGATTCGAATCGCCGTCGCTCCCGGTTAGTGAGCACTTGACTTGAGCAGCGGCAACGTAGACCTCATTAAATGAACTGGTGGTTAAGGGAATGATACAATGTTGCCATAATGATATACCTGCTATGGATATAATAATCATGTTGTTTGATTATAATCAAGTGTATGTTTAGTACAGGTGCTAAGATAGATGACAGGTAAATGCTAAAAATAACTGCTAGTACAGGTTATAAGAGTTTCAACTACTTATGCCTTTATGCAAAATGTGGTGTCAGCTAGCCTCTTGTGTAAGCCTTGCATAATCCTTGGTGTCACTTTATTTCTGGTTTTCGACGGGTAAGTCTAGCTGAGTACATTCCAGTACTCAGGGTTTATTCCCTCCTGTTGCAGATGACATGCTTTATCAAGGATTCTGCAAGACGTGTCTCCACCCTGCGGGTGACGATGACTAGATCACAAGGGCGTGATCGTCTTTATGTACTTTCCTCATGCTTTTGCGGGTTGTCGATCATCCAGACTGGCAGTATTTAATTAACTAGTGTGTGTGTTATGCTTCCGCTACTTTCAAACTTGGTTTGTAATATTTGCTACTCCGTGGTGTAAACTTATTTCTGGACTACTTGTGAAATGTATCGTATGATGTTGTATGTTGAATGACGCGATCCTGGTTGTAAGCAGTTTGGTTTGAAATCCTTCGTGATTTCGATTGACTACCGGGATTATATGGGCTCAAGTTTGAAAATTTGAGCGCTTCGGTGCTTGTTTTCGTACTTGTGCTCTTATAATTTGGTCGGTTCTGTTATACGGATGACCGGAAATCACCCGACTTCTACCGTACTAAGCAGGGCTAAGCATTGACACGTGCCTAAACCTAAAATAGGATTAAGTACGATATCTGGACAAGGACAGGTATAATGCAACAAGTGTTTTCATATAACTCCTACAACTTAATGCATTAAACAATTAAAAGTACTCAAGATTAATTTATAAAACAGTAGGTTCAGCATGCACCGGGGCTTGCCTTTCAGAAAGGTCGAGGGCCGGTGGTCTGGGCACTCAGGAAGGTCGTCTGCGGGCACTCCTTCGCCTGCTGGATCCTTGGGCTCCTGCTGCTCCTGATCCTGGACTTCCTCCAGAATCACAGGCTCGAACTCGAGGAGAGTTACCCCCTCCGGTACACCTATTGCATGAATGCACAATAAATACCATGGATGCATAAATGGGTGCAACATGCTCGGAATGAAATGCATTTCAGAAATAAAATACTCTATTCAAGTTATTTTATTAGTACGTGCAAATCTTTTCTCCGGTGGAGAAGTACTTACCTAATCTACCCAACCTAAGATATAGTTGTTCCTCTTCGGTTAAGGCCCTAACACCTAACAATACAAGAATAATATTACTTAGGTTACCACAGTAAAACATTCTGGACAGCAGCTCAAGGATTCTAACATAACTGGAGAATCCCAACTCCAAAAGATATGATCTAAGACAATCTGGAAAGCTTATGAAATGCACTACAAAATGTTTTCAGACCACGGCACTTAATTCTAAAGTTTACCTAGTCGAAATTCCAAAGTCCCAGAATCTGTTCTCTCTACACAGAGAGCAGTAAATTCTGGACTGGCACTTTAAACAGCAATAACTCCCAAACTACTAAGGCAAATGCTCCCAAATTTTGACACAAGCTCAATTACAAATTTTACTACAACTTTGGTATTTACAAGTTTTCCAGCAACCACCTTTATCCAAGGTCAAACCTAGAAATACTATCAGCTGTCCAGAAAACCTAAAATTGTAAAGGTTAAATATTTATTTATGTGGCAAATATTCTCTAGGACCAAACTAATACTACTACAAGTTCAAAAAGGTCACAAAAACACCAGGAAGTAAGGTGTGCCCACCTAGAATTTTTATTTAAACCCATTTCTTAATTTACTTAAGTAATTAAGTGGAATTTCAAACATATATGTAAACTGCTCCTAAAATTCTACAACAATTACAGGAGACTCTCTGACCCACAAAGAGACCACTGTAAAATTTTGAACTCAATTTATTCACAGGAACTTCCTACACAAAATTCCCAAGCCAAAAAGGCTGATCTTTGTATAATTAACAAAGCATAGTCAAAAGTGTCAAACAACAGATTTCTAAATTTTCTTGGACACTCTAGGGTACCAAGACATTCTCCAAAAAGTTACAAGAACATTGCACATGTAGAAAAATTACAAAAATTCCTTCAATTATCTCCTAGAATAAAATGATAGCCTTATAACATGGAAATTACTTAAGCACTGATGCCCAAATTTTTACCAGAGCTAGGGCTAGCATAGAGTAACCTACCCACCAAATTTCATGATTTATGGAACACTACAGCTCAAGTTATAAATTTAACAAATTTGCATGCATTCCAAAACACATTTAAAGGATCTATTAAATTCTTACAGAATTTAAACATCTCATGCCAGATCCATATTTTTCTAAAATACTACACATCATGTAGACCCTAACAAAATTTATCTCATAATTTTTGGATCATTAAAACCCTAGATCTATATTTTTCCAACTTGTACAAAAATCAGTGACAAAATAATAAAAATGAATTTCATTTCCGATGAACTGGGCCGGCCCGGAAAACTTGGCCCACACACTCGCGCGCGACACTGACGGGCGGGCCCCCGCGGTCAGTGACCGGAGGCAGGGAGGCGGAGACCCGCGAGCTCCGACGAGCTCGAGCTCGCCGGAGAAGAGCTCGCTCGGCCAATCGAACACCGCCTCGTGTTCTCCGTCACCCGGTGCGTCGATTGGTGCTCGTGGAATAGATGGGGATGGGGTGGAAGGGGCTTGTCACCGCGAGCGGCGGCCGGTGATGTCCGGTGGCGGCGCACCATCGCCGGTGAGGATGTATGGTGCGGTCTAGGCTCGGTACGAGCTTCACCGAAGCTAGGCGGATCCATTTTGATAGGAAGGGAGGATGGAGAGAGACCCGAAGCACCCCGACCACGGTGAGGTCCCATGGCGGGCTCCGGCGACCTCTCGGAGACGGGGAAGAAAGCAATGCGGCTCACCTTGAGTCAAATCGCGGGCTTCGGTGGGTCAAGGGGATGGAGGGTGGTGAGGCGGAGGGAGTGGCGAGGTCTGGCGGCTTGCGGTGCCACGGCGCACGCTCACGAGCTCGCGGGAGAGGGCGGCGTCAATGGTGTTCGGTCTCTCCGCCTCGGTGAGCACCACAGAGACGAAAGAGTTAAATGGAGGGAGTAGGGGGGCAGCAGCAGCACTCGGGCAGCATGAACGCGCCAGCGCGCTCGCGAGTGGGGGCGAAAGCGGAGCATGACGGCCACGCGGCGTTCTGGCCCTGCGCGCGGTCGGCCACGGCCGTCGGTGTCTGAACCCGACTTCCTGATTCAGTCCTAATCACGACGACTGACAACGTGATTTCATCGCTTCATAGCTCGTGATCGAGGCTGATTCGGTGAGAGCCATAGTTAACAAAAATGTAGAGCTATGTGAGGGCTTCAACATTGCCAATAGGGTCATGAGCTAACTCGGCTTGGTTAGTGAGATACAACGCCCCAAAGTGAGGCACAAGAAAGCTGAACTGAGTTTCAGTTATTTCCCCCGACTGAAACCCGATTTTCGAAGCACTCTAACTCATAAACCATTGGGAACCAGGCTTGGGTGATGTTGACAAAGTTGTAGGGTTACATGTGATCTACAAGTTTGTCAATATGAGTGAAAGCTGGTTTGGCCTGGTTTGCAAACTAAAAGCTCCTAAAGTAGGCATCAGTAAAACTGTAGGGTCAGATTCCAGACTTAGAAAAATTCTAAGTCTTGGAGCTACCTCTCTAACTGACTTGTGGGCCACTTTTGAGCATGTTAGGGTCAATTTCATGAGATGGTCATATTGAGACTTTTGTTCCCCATGAATTTCTTTACAACTTTGCTTAAGGGTGCTCTTCCATGCAAGGTCTCTAAATTAGACTTTTTAATTGGTCAAACTAGAGCCTTCTAGGGTCAAATGGTGGTCAAACTTCTCTTGGAGGGCAAATTTGTAATTTTGGTCAACATGAACCTTGTTCCAAATGTTACCCTAAGTATAACTAAGGTGTTGTAGGTCATGATTGGCTACCTTACCTTTTTGTTACACCAACTATCAAATACTTCATGAAATAAATCAAACAAACCCTAGAACAATCACATGTGTTGCATCACATAAAATAACAAACATGAATGATGCATGCTTATGCTTATGCAAATGCAAATGCAATGCAATTAAGGACTAAACACTTGAAGTGTTACAGGTTTAAGCTCAAACACGATAGATTCAGGGGAAATGACAATGTCAATGTCAACCTATGGAGATGAGCCTACCTTAAAGTGGGATGCTGCATCATTGCTTTACATATAGGCCATTTTCAAAGATATATGCTTGGATGGTGTTATTGCAATATCTTCATGTGTCTCACCTTAGTACATATCTATATTGATCCCTGGAAATGTTTCGTGATGTTTGGAATCAAAAAGTCATATGAAATGACAAGTTATATGCTTGTTTAGATTATAATTGAAACATGCTTCTAAAACAAGGAAACATGCCTTACATTCCATGTGAACTAGTGTTTATGCAACATACAAATGCAACATGTGCAACACATCTAGGACATATGTGGAACAACCTAGTGAAACATGTGTAGCATGTACTTTGAAACAAACACATGAAACAATTGAAACATGGGGATGAAACAAATATAACATTTCACTTAATTCCTATGTTTCAATGCATGAGAGGCCTATATTCTTGTGCAACCTATGCATGGTGTGTATGTTTAGCCTCTACAATACCTTAAATATGCTTAGGACACTTAATGGAGCAATGTTCATGTTGACCATGTTGACTAATTAAGTCTCTAAGTGATAGTTGACCTTGACTTGACCTTGTTTGACCTAGAGAGCATAGTTGCTTGACTATTTTAAAAGGGTAGCTAAAAGTGTTTTCCTGTAGCTGCACCCTTAAACAAAGTTGTAGAAAACTTGTTATGGAACAAAAGTTGTTTAATGATCATCTCATGAAAATAACCAGAACAATCTCAAAGGTGGCCTACAAGCCAGAATAGGGGCTGATTGGCACTTGCAAAATTTGGCTAAGTCCTTATGCTGTTTTAGTGCTAAGTGCCTTAGTTGGAGCTTTATATCTTGCAACACAAGCTGATTCAAACCTTGATCCTTAAATAATAATTGTAGTTTGGTTTGAGTACTACAAACTTTGTTTAATGAGCAAGAGCTGATTTTGTGCCTAGCTTGGTCAATTAGGGTTCGCAAGATCGAATCTTGTGCTGTTTTCAGGGACGAAAAATTTGGCTAAGTCTGGGATGGCTGCATTTTCGGGTTTCAGTTTTCGTTTACCCTTCTTTGGTGATTTATCAATTGCAAACCAAACCGAATTAGACTATGATCCTTTGAGAAAAGTTTGAGTATTCATGTAGGTCTAGCTGATGGTGAAATTTATTGATCAAATTAGTGCACGGATAAGGGGATAGGGAAGGGGAAAGATGAGAGTTTCAGTCGGCTTGCAAACTGAACTGCAGCAATCGGTTTTGAGGTGCCCACATTTGAAGCTTTGTATCTGGCAAAGAAGGCCAAATCAGACTTTGACACTAAAAGAAAAGTTGGAGATCTCATGTAGCTCTACAATATTGGTTACTACAACTTGTGCCAATACTAAACGTATTAAGAGTTACAAAGGGATGAATTTTGTAGTTTCAGTGTAATTCTGAGGTGGTTTTGTCACCTTCTTGGTTTGATTCGAACTGTAGTTCCCGTCATGACCAACAGCGTGCCGTCGTTAGATGCCGCGTGCCTCACACGCTCGCCTGCATGCTCGCCACCTCACGTCCACGCGTCGTCGTGCACGTTATGAAGAAGCCGAGCGCCTGCCCTTCTCCCTCTCACTCTCCATCTCTCTCTTTCTGCTCTCTTTCTCTCGCCATGGACGGCACGGAGCAGAGCTCCATTGCCGCTGCCCATCGCTGCCTGCTCCTCTCCAAGCTAGCCATCCTTCTGTCCCTCTAGCACCCCTTGCCACACATCCCAAGCTCCCTTCCAAGCTCCGCCACCCTTTTTCGGAAGCTCTGCTCGTCGCCACGGCTCCTCCCTGCTAGAGCAGCCACCATGGCTGCTACTGCTCCCGTGGCCGGGCCGCCACAGGCAGCCGCTAGCTAGGCCGACCTCTCCCACGACTGTGCACTGGTCTTGCGGCACCATAGCGCCCCTTCACTGGCCGTCTTCGTCGCCGGAGAGCGCCACCACCGGAGCAGCTGCCGCTGCTAGTCACTGCCTCCGTGGCCGGCTTGCCTCGGACCGTCACGGAGCAAGGCAAGGGCACTAGCATGTGCGCGGAGACCCCCTGGTGCTCCCCCACCCCTCAGCCGCGGCCGACAAGTCTCCTACGGCCGGCTTCCGCGAGCTCCGGCGACCTCTCTGTTCTAAATTCGCATCAAGGACTGCATACAAGAATTTGACTCCAGGCAGGGGCCTAACTGCAATGTCATAGACTCATATGAATAGTACCTAAAGGACCTAGTTGTGGTAGTTTTTGCTGATTTTTGGAAATTCATAGTAAATCATAGGAAATTCGTAAAATAGCAAATGATGACTTTTTGGAATCCTTGTGAAATTATCTATGCAGTAGATCTATAATATGGCTTGTTTTAGTTTAATGTGTTTGCTGTAAAAATGGATTTTTCAGATTAGGTTTTTAATACTAGTTGTATTTGTTATTTTCATAACTGCAAATGTAGGGATCCAAATGAAGTGAAATTTTTGTGGAATGCTACTCATGTGATGTTTGATGTGTGGTAAAAATTTCATGAATTTTAGTTGTAGTATGAGTGAGTTATTGATTCATCTTGCTCTCACATGAATTCTTGCAATAGCCATTTGTCTTTTTCATAGAGGTTGATATATATGTCCAAATGGTTTGAAATTTGTACAGTAAACTATTGGGAGCATATGTAGGCCACTGTAATTTTGGTAGAATTTATTGTGCAATTTTGATATGTGTTCATAATTCCACCTAATTATCTAAATTAATTAAGAAAATGCATTAAAAGAAATTATTTAGGAATGGACACTATGTTTTCTGGTGTTCATTAGTCATGTGTGACATGTTGGTAAAGTTGGTTTTGTCCAATTATTTGTTTGCCACATAAGTTAATAATTATTTCTTGCAAATGAAGTTTCTGGACAGATCTGGAAACTTGGCAAAGTTCTTCATGATAATGTGCTTTGTTGTAAAACTTGTTTATACAAAAGTTTTAGATAATTTATATATATAGCTGCTGTTAAAATTTGGTGGTATTTGGTCAGGTGGTTTAGGAGTTATAGCTGTTTAAAGTTGGGTTACAGAATTACTTGCTCTCTGTCTTGTTAGACCAGTTTCTGTGTTTATGTAAATTTGACATGATTAACTTTGGAATCATGCTAGGATGATTATAAATTAAATGTAGAGAATTTTATAAGCTTTCCATAATGTCTTCTTGCAAGTCATTTGGATTTAGAAAACTCCAGATATGATTGATTTATGAAGCTACTGTTTGCAAGTCCAGAAATTGGCATATTCCAATTATCGTCGTTGCTTCATCTTGACTTGCTTTGCATGTTGCTAAGTGTGATTCATGTCCTTGGTGATGAAGTTAGTACACCTAAGACTTTGTAAATCTTGTGTCATGTTGGTATTGCTTTCCTTGCTATCTTAGCATGATAGGTCGTGTAATGTTTATTTGAGCGGTAAAGTGCTTATGTGTATTTAGCGTAACCTTGTACTTACCTTGTTTAGTGTGTGATGCATCATCTTTTGTGTTCCCTTATATTCATACACTTGCATCTTGCATCTCATTTAGGTACGCTAGATGCACCACGTGAAGGACGTGATGTGGAGCTAACCAGAAGATGGTGTTGGTGGACCTATCTCGGAGATGGAAAGATCGGACAAGTGCTAGAATGAGGGAATGCTCGCCAAGAGAGTTTCATCTGACAAACTCTGACTTGAGTCGGATCCCAGGCAAGCCCCGGAGCATTATAAGCCTCCTACCTTCAAAGCAATTAATTCTATTTATGTTATAAGTATTGTTGCATTAAGTGGTAGGAGTTGGTTGGAAACCCTTGCTGCATTATATCATTCCTTGTCCAGATATATGAATCCTTGAATCCTACATAGATTAGGATCGAGTAGATGCTTAGCCCTGCTTTAAGCGGTAGAAGTCAGGTGATTTCCTGTCACCTGCGAGATATAGGGATATTCATATATGGCACGGTTGGCTATATTTGCTATCGTGGAATGGAACCATGTGTTAATAAAATGAAATGAGACCGGGCGGGATGACGATAGTGAAGCAACAAGACATGGAGGTCTTGGGTGTGAATCTATCCCCGTCTGAGTTGTTTAAGGACTGATTCGCTGTACGTCCTTGAGTCATGTTGAACGCAGTCTAACACTTAGTTGGCCGGATAAGCCGTTCCGACCGCGAAGCCGAGTAATGTGATTCAGGCCGGGAATCGAATGGTAGGTTGCTTCTTGGAGGAGAGAAAGGATGTGCTTGGGGACATTGGCGTGAGACCAAGGGGGGGTTAGAGTCCCTATCACCTGGCAGAGTGTCGCCCTTGGGGTCGCGACATTATTCGGACCCGCGATTCCTGAATCATATGAAAAGGTGGCTTGTGCGACCCTGGCAGGGGCCTGCGCGGTGAGTGTTAGAAATACCCCTCCAGCTGGATAGGAATTCGATTCGAATCGCCGTCGCTCCCGGTTAGTGAGCACTTGACTTGAGCAGCGGCAACGTAGATTCCATTAAATTGAATGGATGGTTAATTGGATCACGATGGAAAGGTTGCCTCAATTTATACCTGCTATGGTTAATATTGTTTGCTCCTAATAAAGTGAGTGCTCTAGTACAGGTTCTAATATAGATGATAGGTTAATAATAATTAACTTGATGCTTAAGCATTAATGATTGATCATCTATATTAAGCTTTTATGCAAAATGTTGTCAAGCCAGCCCACTTTATATCAGCCTTGCATGATCCTTGGTGTCACCTTATTTCTGGTTTCTGACGGGTAAGTCTAGCTGAGTACCTTCTTGTACTCAGGGTTTTATCCCCACTTGTTGCAGGTTGTGTTGTATCTTGGTGACTGCAAGAGTTGGTTGGCTCCTGCCTTGTGGCGGAGTGTGATCATGGGCATGATCCTTCTTATTTACCTTATCTCTAATGCTTTTGTTGGAAGTCGACCGTTGTACTGGCATGTATTTGAAATAAGATTTATGTTAGTTGTAAATTACTTTGCTTCCGCTACTTTTGAACTTAAGTTGTAATAACTATGTTGAACTCCGATGTAAATTAAATTACTTGTGAAATGAATGTAACATGTGACTTGTTATGTTGAATCACTACGATCTTGGCTTGTATGTTGGTTGGTTTGAGATCCCTCGTGATTTTATTGGACTACCGGAGTTATATGGGCTCAAGTGCGAGAATTTGATCATTTCGGTGATTGTTTTTGTACTTGTGCTCTTATAATTTGGATGGTTCTGTTACAACTGGTATCGGAGCAAGATTCAACATTAAATTTGTCATATGTGTATTTAAAACAAAGGTTTTATTTTATAAAATCAGTTTTATCAACTTATAGTTTTATATAGGTTTGTCAAATCTAAATTTTAAACCTAAGTATGCCAATGGTCAATTTCCTTATGCCCATATAAGGATTATTAGGTGGCTTATATAAATACTAACTTGGGGGTTTTTCATTTATGCATCTACGCCCAGGCTAAGGTATGTATGTGTGATAACTCTCCCACACTATGCTACCTAGTGTGTCAGATTAGAGGTAGCCTTCATATATGAAATAGCCATATATGTTGCTAAGTTTACTTTTATGCAATGTCGCACCTACGCTCAGGTAAGTGAGAGTTGTGAGAGCATGACCGTACAACCCTCGGTCTAGGGGAGAGCTAGTTTTGGTTACTGGATTATTTACATGTTACACACATGTATATATGAAGGTACTTAATTGTGGGTGATCGAATGATTCGGGTAGTTTTGGTGCTACATGTATATATACAGGGGTATATGTATATGGGAGTACTTAAAAATTTTACTTACTGCTTTCATTGTGTGCCTTATATTGGGGAATTGTTGGGCTGCAATGAAACTTTTCTGCAGGTACGCTAACCACGAATGCGTAAGTCGAATGTAGCTGACGACTAGCTATATATCGAGAGAATGTGTGTTATGCCACCGACATAGAACGTGATCGCCACCTTAGGTCGGCAATCTTGTGAGGACGAATAGGACGAAGCATGCATCTTCATGATTGTTGCATTATGCATGGCTATACTCTTCTCACCCTTGTTCTATAGTGTGTAACTTGTGATCAATGTGTTACACTATCTTTCTTGAGTGAAGTAAAACAAAAATGTCTTGTTCCATGTTGCTTGAATAGGAAGTGCTTAGAAAAGTGCGTGCTTAGCCTTGTTATAAATGATTGTGGTTACATGCTTGAACCTATAGATGTCCTCTAGCTTAGCAAAGTGATGGATATGTTATTCACCCAAGCGTTTACCAATGCTTTAGACCTCACTTAAATAATTATGGATTCTCATGAATGAATTAAATTCATGTTGGTCTAAGGTAACAAAATTTAGAGCTACTAGAATAACATGTTTGTGTGCTCTCTTGTTAAGTAGAACAAAGGCAAGCTTTGTTTTGCTTATTGAACGTTGGCTGCTAGAACGGTTTCTGATGTATTGATGCTTTCGTGGTCATAAATGTGTTTTCTGTAGTTACAGAGAATACCAAAGTTGTAGAAAACTTACTTCTCTAGCTTGTCCTAAAATTTTATGACCCTAGGTCTTATGGTTTGAGAGTTATAAATTTTAGAAGTTTGTTGTCAAAATCTGCTCATGTTCAGAACAGATCTGAATATTTGGTTTGTTTGACCTATGTGCATAAGGGATCATGTCTTGGAGATAATAGAATAAGTGTAGTACTTTTTCTAAGCTTTCCAAAATGTCCTATAGCACTAATTTTGGTGGTCTAAATCTCTAGTTATAAGCTTATAAAGTGGAATGACAGAATCTGTCCAAATCTGGGCAGAGATGTCTTCTTTGTCTTGTTTGGCCTTGTTAGATATAGAATCATCTTAATATGATAATAAGAAAGTTATAGACAAATTAATAATCTTTACATAAAGTTAAGGCTCAGCCTTGTTGTGTCCCTAGAACTCCAGTTGTACATTTTGAAGTTATTGTTAGTTTTCTGTCCATATTGGTACAGATCTGCAACATTAGCATTTGTTGTCATGTTAATCTATGAATTAACTTTTGGTATGAATAACTAAAGTGTAGCCATCTTCCTAAGCTTTCTAGAAAGTCTAGGATCACTTTTGTGGGATGTCTACAACCTTAGTTATGGTTGAAACAAGTAACTATTGTGCTGCTGTCCAGATTCTGTGCACATGCTAAGTTGGCTCCCTTAGCTAGCGTTTGTTTTGAGCTAAACTTGTAGTTAGTTCGTGCTTGCGATGAATGCTTATTTTAGGTGAGTCTTGTGCTTAGGATTGGTGCTTAAGCCTATTCGTTTGAATTTTCTCAAATGTCTGCTTGACTGTGATGTTGTATGTATGATTGTTATCTAGGTAGTGCCATAGTTGTCACCTCGTTTGTCCTCGGTGAGCATACGAGGGTCACATAGCTTTATCCTATAACAACATTCACGTTACGTAATTGTATGGTTGTTGTCTTCAATTAGGTTTCTCTCTTAGGAGCCTGAGCCTGTAGACTTGGTGGTTAGCCTTTGAATGTTTATATCCATGCCTTTGCTTGACCGAAAGCCTAAAGTTTAGTTCTCCTATATGTTTGTATGAGTCGTGAATGTTTTGCAACTATTTTTGGGAAGACCCTTATCGACTGACCAACCAAGTTAACTTTTATCAATGCTAGCCTTTGTCCATGGGTCGTACGTTGCCAGTTGTGGAGACCGCACCCAAATTTATGTTGGACCTCCCGGTTGCCTCTCCCAAAGGTTAGCTAATGCGACGAAACATCTTTTTGTTGTGACCTCTAAATCATGTGCTTGTAAATTCGTACATCTACCTTATCAACTCAATCTATGACCACATACCGGTTTTCACCTTGAAAATTGCTTAATTCGTCTCCAACACTCCCCATTCTCGGGATGTTTATCAATTTTGATCTCATGGTGTTGCTCAACATGATCGAATCTCTGTTAATTAATTATCTAGCAGTTTCCTTAGTCGATGCCAGGTATGCGTGGAATTACGTACAAATCGCACGCTCAGTCGCCTTCGACAATGGAGCTATGTTCTCTTGTGCAGTGCTTTGATCTGCGAATAGCTTTCCTGTTGATTTTAAACCTTGTGACTACCTTTACTTGCTATCCCTCCTTGTATGGCGCTTGTTCTTACAACCCATTGGTGTCACTTGAAATTTCACCTTCGTTGTGCGTCTAGTAATGGTGTTATGAGTAGCCACTGATGGTGCCGCGACGAAACCAAGGGCCTCCTGTGGCTGCAGACACATGGCTGGCTGCTTGGCACGCGCTGGTATCACAGTTTCTAGTCATGATCCATTATCAAACGACAGACGATGTGCTATTTTCTTGTGTTCCTTCTTGGTTATCTCTCCAAATCGTATCGTAAGATCCATATCTTAGACCGAAAGTAGTGGAACTTCCTTCTAAAGTTGCTAAGAGGAAAATCTTTGAAGAATAGGTCACCGACATAAACATTAACAGACCGCAATAGGTGGTAGACAAGTGACTCTACTTAGTTGTCCCTGTATTGATGAACGTCATTTAGTGAGCACAGTATCTCATCCCTGTTGAATAAAAAGGGACGCACAACATTTTAGTTGGACAAGTCATCCGTTGGATAAGACTCGATCATCACATTATGCAAATCTTAACCTTTGTAGGCATAATGACCATACAATTGAAATCAATTATCTCTGGTGTGACTCCTTATCTGCTGACCTCGATGGCAACCCTTCGTTCTGTGTCAACCATGATTATTGTGGTCAAGAGTGAAGATTTGGAACTTTTTAGTGTTGAGAGACAACTAATTCGTTACCAATAGGAAGGTTAATCTCCAGCTAGGTAATGACTCATTGGTAGTTACAAAGGCTATGTCTTACAAAGCAATAACCAACAAGAAGTTAATCAATTAGTCAACAACTTGAGTGATACTCTATCGTCCAGAGTCATTGCGACCAAGTCAATTCCATCTTGGACAATCACACAGATAGTGCAAGGTGTTCTATCAGCTAAGGTGAAGAAGTAGAGAAAGTATGTGTTTTGTCTTGCAAAAGTAACCCGCAAGTTCAAAGCGTGTGCATCCTCGAATTGATATGTAAATTAATAGTCGAGATCTGCTGTTGGATGGCCCTTTTGAGGTCTCACAGATACTAGTTTACACTCTTTCATTTGCTTTTGCTTTCTCGTATCCCTAATGTACGAGCAGCCTTGGTTTCTGCAAATCAATTTATACCATCGCGAATCAAAAGCAATTTGAAAAGTGTCAAACAACAGATTTCCCATCTTAGAGCTGCTATATGATCCTAAAAAGGAAGCCTCCAGGTGAAAGGTTGGCCTGGCAAAGTTGCTACGCTGCGAGTCAACTCAACTTACTGTGCAACTAAGTCACCAAGGAAAATTTTACTCAATCACTTGGTGGTAGACTACTTTCTACGGTTTAGTAAATATTACAACTTTTGTTGTCCTTAAGGCCTCGTTATATCTTTCTTTGGGAATTATTTTCCAATGATGACATACTTTGGTACCTTCTACATGTTTTTACCAAGAGGTTACATCTGATTCAACCCAGATAACTGTTGTCTTTGGATAAAAGAATCTTATTAGGTAGCTGTTGGCAGGAATACGAAGCCAACTGAGTCAGCTATCACATTCACTAAACCCTCAACAGACTCAGATAATACAGTGTTGTCATCAGAGAAAGAGAACTGCACACATGGAACCTAAAGTAGTTTTCCATTAGTTGAGGTATGAATGTTTGAACATTTACGACCAACATAGACCGTGTCTATTGGTTAGTTAGTACCATATAACCTCAGAGAATGTTCGTCGTCTATGATCTCACCCTTTGGAAGGTTGTGCTCAAGCCATTTTTGGTAGAGGACTGCTTTTCAAAAATTGTGAACATAGGGTCATTTCAATGAATACACTTCTGAATATTTCGGTCTAGAGTCAAGTTCATATGGCCTATGTTGTGGTCATTAGAAAGTCAGATACTTGTGAGTGGTTCACTCATGGACCAAATGATCTCCGTACACTGAGAATGCAGTATGTGCTATCTTGGATTCCTCCCAAAGTAACAATGTTTCATGGAAGTCAATGAAGGAAATTCTTCAGACAAATTTTACCATAAAAAAAATAAGTAGAAGAAAGGGCCTTTGACCAAATTGTTCGCCGATGTTGAAGCTTTATAGCTGAAGGCTACAGCCGATGTTGGGAACTAGATAACGTGTCTCTCTTCCTTAAAAGATCTTTCATTCCGAATCTCGGGACGCGATTCTTTTAAGGGGGGAGGGCTGTAACATCCCAGGTGTTGATCACCAATTAAGTAGTGGGTTTAAGCTCAAACACGATAGATTCAGGGGAAATGACAATGTCAATGTCAACCTATGGAGATGAGCCTACCTTAAAGTGGATGCTGCATCATTGCTTTACATATAGGCCATTTTCAAAGATATATGCTTGGATGGTGTTATTGCAATATCTTCATGTGTCTCACCTTAGTACATATCTATATTGATCCCTAGAAATGTTTCGTGATGTTTGGAATCAAAAAGTCATATGAAATGACAAGTTATATGCTTGTTTAGATTATAATTGAAACATGCTTCTAAAACAAGGAAACATGCCTTACATTCCATGTGAACTAGTGTTTATGCAACATACAAATGCAACATGTGCAACACATCTAGGACATATGTGGAACAACCTAGTGAAACATGTGTAGCATGTACTTTGAAACAAACACATGAAACAATTGAAACATGGGGATGAAACAAATATAACATTTCACTTAATTCCTATGTTTCAATGCATGAGAGGCCTATATTCTTGTGCAACCTATGCATGGTGTGTATGTTTAGCCTCTACAATACCTTAAATATGCTTAGGACACTTAATGGAGCAATGTTCATGTTGACCATGTTGACTAATTAAGTCTCTAAGTGATAGTTGACCTTGACTTGACCTTGTTTGACCTAGAGAGCATAGTTGCTTGACTATTTTAAAAGGGTAGCTAAAAGTGTTTTCCTGTAGCTGCACCCTTAAACAAAGTTGTAGAAAACTTGTTATGGAACAAAAGTTGTTTAATGATCATCTCATGAAAATAACCAGAACAATCTCAAAGGTGGCCTACAAGCCAGAATAGGGGCTGATTGGCACTTGCAAAATTTGGCTAAGTCCTTATGCTGTTTTAGTGCTAAGTGCCTTAGTTGGAGCTTTATATCTTGCAACACAAGCTGATTCAAACCTTGATCCTTAAATAATAATTGTAGTTTGGTTTGAGTACTACAAACTTTGTTTAATGAGCAAGAGCTGATTTTGTGCCTAGCTTGGTCAATTAGGGTTCGCAAGATCGAATCTTGTGCTGTTTTCAGGGACGAAAAATTTGGCTAAGTCTGGGATGGCTGCATTTTCGGGTTTCAGTTTTCGTTTACCCTTCTTTGGTGATTTATCAATTGCAAACCAAACCGAATTAGACTATGATCCTTTGAGAAAAGTTTGAGTATTCATGTAGGTCTAGCTGATGGTGAAATTTATTGATCAAATTAGTGCACGGATAAGGGGATAGGGAAGGGGAAAGATGAGAGTTTCAGTCGGCTTGCAAACTGAACTGCAGCAATCGGTTTTGAGGTGCCCACATTTGAAGCTTTGTATCTGGCAAAGAAGGCCAAATCAGACTTTGACACTAAAAGAAAAGTTGGAGATCTCATGTAGCTCTACAATATTGGTTACTACAACTTGTGCCAATACTAAACGTATTAAGAGTTACAAAGGGATGAATTTTGTAGTTTCAGTGTAATTCTGAGGTGGTTTTGTCACCTTCTTGGTTTGATTCGAACTGTAGTTCCCGTCATGACCAACAGCGTGCCGTCGTTAGATGCCGCGTGCCTCACACGCTCGCCTGCATGCTCGCCACCTCACGTCCACGCGTCGTCGTGCACGTTATGAAGAAGCCGAGCGCCTGCCCTTCTCCCTCTCACTCTCCATCTCTCTCTTTCTGCTCTCTTTCTCTCGCCATGGACGGCACGGAGCAGAGCTCCATTGCCGCTGCCCATCGCTGCCTGCTCCTCTCCAAGCTAGCCATCCTTCTGTCCCTCTAGCACCCCTTGCCACACATCCCAAGCTCCCTTCCAAGCTCCGCCACCCTTTTTCGGAAGCTCTGCTCGTCGCCACGGCTCCTCCCTGCTAGAGCAGCCACCATGGCTGCTACTGCTCCCGTGGCCGGGCCGCCACAGGCAGCCGCTAGCTAGGCCGACCTCTCCCACGACTGTGCACTGGTCTTGCGGCACCATAGCGCCCCTTCACTGGCCGTCTTCGTCGCCGGAGAGCGCCACCACCGGAGCAGCTGCCGCTGCTAGTCACTGCCTCCGTGGCCGGCTTGCCTCGGACCGTCACGGAGCAAGGCAAGGGCACTAGCATGTGCGCGGAGACCCCCTGGTGCTCCCCCACCCCTCAGCCGCGGCCGACAAGTCTCCTACGGCCGGCTTCCGCGAGCTCCGGCGACCTCTCTGTTCTAAATTCGCGTCAAGGACTGCATACAAGAATTTGACTCCAGGCAGGGGCCTAACTGCAATGTCATAGACTCATATGAATAGTACCTAAAGGACCTAGTTGTGGTAGTTTTTGCTGATTTTTGGAAATTCATAGTAAATCATAGGAAATTCGTAAAATAGCAAATGATGACTTTTTGGAATCCTTGTGAAATTATCTATGCAGTAGATCTATAATATGGCTTGTTTTAGTTTAATGTGTTTGCTGTAAAAATGGATTTTTCAGATTAGGTTTTTAATACTAGTTGTATTTGTTATTTTCATAACTGCAAATGTAGGGATCCAAATGAAGTGAAATTTTTGTGGAATGCTACTCATGTGATGTTTGATGTGTGGTAAAAATTTCATGAATTTTAGTTGTAGTATGAGTGAGTTATTGATTCATCTTGCTCTCACATGAATTCTTGCAATAGCCATTTGTCTTTTTCATAGAGGTTGATATATATGTCCAAATGGTTTGAAATTTGTACAGTAAACTATTGGGAGCATATGTAGGCCACTGTAATTTTGGTAGAATTTATTGTGCAATTTTGATATGTGTTCATAATTCCACCTAATTATCTAAATTAATTAAGAAAATGCATTAAAAGAAATTATTTAGGAATGGACACTATGTTTTCTGGTGTTCATTAGTCATGTGTGACATGTTGGTAAAGTTGGTTTTGTCCAATTATTTGTTTGCCACATAAGTTAATAATTATTTCTTGCAAATGAAGTTTCTGGACAGATCTGGAAACTTGGCAAAGTTCTTCATGATAATGTGCTTTGTTGTAAAACTTGTTTATACAAAAGTTTTAGATAATTTATATATATAGCTGCTGTTAAAATTTGGTGGTATTTGGTCAGGTGGTTTAGGAGTTATAGCTGTTTAAAGTTGGGTTACAGAATTACTTGCTCTCTGTCTTGTTAGACCAGTTTCTGTGTTTATGTAAATTTGACATGATTAACTTTGGAATCATGCTAGGATGATTATAAATTAAATGTAGAGAATTTTATAAGCTTTCCATAATGTCTTCTTGCAAGTCATTTGGATTTAGAAAACTCCAGATATGATTGATTTATGAAGCTACTGTTTGCAAGTCCAGAAATTGGCATATTCCAATTATCGTCGTTGCTTCATCTTGACTTGCTTTGCATGTTGCTAAGTGTGATTCATGTCCTTGGTGATGAAGTTAGTACACCTAAGACTTTGTAAATCTTGTGTCATGTTGGTATTGCTTTCCTTGCTATCTTAGCATGATAGGTCGTGTAATGTTTATTTGAGCGGTAAAGTGCTTATGTGTATTTAGCGTAACCTTGTACTTACCTTGTTTAGTGTGTGATGCATCATCTTTTGTGTTCCCTTATATTCATACACTTGCATCTTGCATCTCATTTAGGTACGCTAGATGCACCACGTGAAGGACGTGATGTGGAGCTAACCAGAAGATGGTGTTGGTGGACCTATCTCGGAGATGGAAAGATCGGACAAGTGCTAGAATGAGGGAATGCTCGCCAAGAGAGTTTCATCTGACAAACTCTGACTTGAGTCGGATCCCAGGCAAGCCCCGGAGCATTATAAGCCTCCTACCTTCAAAGCAATTAATTCTATTTATGTTATAAGTATTGTTGCATTAAGTGGTAGGAGTTGGTTGGAAACCCTTGCTGCATTATATCATTCCTTGTCCAGATATATGAATCCTTGAATCCTACATAGATTAGGATCGAGTAGATGCTTAGCCCTGCTTTAAGCGGTAGAAGCCAGGTGATTTCCTGTCACCTGCGAGATATAGGGATATTCATATATGGCACGGTTGGCTATATTTGCTATCGTGGAATGGAACCATGTGTTAATAAAATGAAATGAGACCGGGCGGGATGACGATAGTGAAGCAACAAGACATGGAGGTCTTGGGTGTGAATCTATCCCCGTCTGAGTCGTTTAAGGACCGATTCGCTGTACGTCCTTGAGTCATGTTGAACGCAGTCTAACACTTAGTTGGCCGGATAAGCCGTTCCGACCGCGAAGCCGAGTAATGTGATTCAGGCTGGGAATCGAATGGTAGGTTGCTTCTTGGAGGAGAGAAAGGATGTGCTTGGGGACATTGGCGTGAGACCAAGGGGGGGTTAGAGTCCCTATCACCTGGCAGAGTGTCGCCCTTGGGGTCGCGACATTATTCGGACCCGCGATTCCTGAATCATATGAAAAGGTGGCTTGTGCGACCCTGGCAGGGGCCTGCGCGGTGAGTGTTAGAAATACCCCTCCAGCTGGATAGGAATTCGATTCGAATCGCCGTCGCTCCCGGTTAGTGAGCACTTGACTTGAGCAGCGGTAACGTAGATTCCATTAAATTGAACGGATGGTTAATTGGATCACGATGGAAAGGTTGCCTCAATTTATACCTGCTATGGTTAATATTGTTTGCTCCTAATAAAGTGAGTGCTCTAGTACAGGTTCTAATATAGATGATAGGTTAATAATAATTAACTTGATGCTTAAGCATTAATGATTGATCATCTATATTAAGCTTTTATGCAAAATGTTGTCAAGCCAGCCCACTTTATATCAGCCTTGCATGATCCTTGGTGTCACCTTATTTCTGGTTTCTGACGGGTAAGTCTAGCTGAGTACCTTCTTGTACTCAGGGTTTTATCCCCACTTGTTGCAGGTTGTGTTGTATCTTGGTGACTGCAAGAGTTGGTTGGCTCCTGCCTTGTGGCGGAGTGTGATCATGGGCATGATCCTTCTTATTTACCTTATCTCTAATGCTTTTGTTGGAAGTCGACCGTTGTACTGGCATGTATTTGAAATAAGATTTATGTTAGTTGTAAATTACTTTGCTTCCGCTACTTTTGAACTTAAGTTGTAATAACTATGTTGAACTCCGATGTAAATTAAATTACTTGTGAAATGAATGTAACATGTGACTTGTTATGTTGAATCACTACGATCTTGGCTTGTATGTTGGTTGGTTTGAGATCCCTCGTGATTTTATTGGACTACCGGAGTTATATGGGCTCAAGTGCGAGAATTTGATCATTTCGGTGATTGTTTTTGTACTTGTGCTCTTATAATTTGGACGGTTCTGTTACATAGCGATCCTAGGCGATGATGTACTATGCGGAGGCCCTCATATAGGGGTCAACCTCGTCACGCACAGCATGGTCTGCAGTAGTGATCTGCAGCTCTGAGAACCTATTGAGGTCCAGAGTGGCAGGCAGCAGGCAGTATGGTCCTGTCCTGAGGTAGTCATGTGCGTCACTCATCACACTATGAAGAGCTGTGCGTGAGATGGACTGTACGCACGAAGCAATGGAGTTCTCCACCTCTAGTGTCTTGAAGGATGCAGCATGAGTATGAACTCGCTGGTGGGGACCTTGAGGTGGACCACGATGTGGCCCTCGAACCTGATGAGTACAGGCCCAATCTTCCGAGAGGTAACCGGTAAGTTCGATTTGTGGAGATCTTGATGTTGGTGATCTGGCTTCAAATCAGACACGATTCGAACCCTGCAACCGTTACACCACTGCTCCGTTGGTTATCAACCAAGCACAACTTGATTGACCTCGCCAAGAAGGCTTTTCCTGCAAGCGAATCGAAGAGCACAAGCAAGAAGGTAAAAACATGCAATCTGAAATTGCAAATATGAATGATGCGAATATCAATAGAGGGTTCAAGAACTTGGTTCTAAACGACTAATCGACACAGTGGAGGAGATCAAGAACAGGGGCCCTGGATCACTATAAAAGGATTTGTCACCACGGTTACAATGAACGATTTAGTTTCTCGATGGAAAACTAAACTCTAAACAAAACCCAATTGTCTAACAGCGGCGGTGGCTGTGTTTATAGTCTAAGACTCGACCTAGGGTTGGGAACGGCCAGGGGTTGGGCGCCCACAACTTGGCCTTAAGGCCTGACACGATACATGGCCAAGTTGGCCCAAATAGGTGACGCAGCACCTTGCCGTGGTCACACAGAATGATCCACAGACCTTCTGGAGCTGGGACTAGATCCAAAATGATGGCATCGTCATCCCCTTTCCAACACATCTAAGAACGCCCTGTTTTGATGTCGTATGAGAGAGTTATGACCAAAACAGTGACGACGTATCTGCTGAATCCGAGGGTGATGTGGCAGCTGAGTTGGGGACGAATTGCAACTTGGAAAAGACCATAACGTCGGTGTGTCCAACATGGCGATGTCCTCATCATCCTCCCCTTCTTGAATTGGAGTCGTCCTTGACTCCATCTTGGCGATGTCCTCATCATCCTCTCCTTCTAGAATTAGAGTCGTCCTCGACTTCATCCCATCATCAGCGAACTCCTGCAAAAAGTTAGTGACAGCAGGCAATGCACTAGACATAATAGGTTGACAAAATATAGTATAACATGGCGCATCAGGATTATCACATAACTCAGCAGTAGTAGAAGTTGTAGCAAGAAAAGTACCTCCTTTTAACTTAATCCTATTATTTTTAGCAATTTGAGTTGGAGGTTTATTTTTAATCTCATTAGCATGTTTAATAATATCCGTAGGAGACAAAGGTAGCAATGTAATTTTCTTGTCCTTATGTATGATAGTGTATGCATTAGTTCTACCATGGTGTAAAGCATCATTATCAAATTCCCATGGGCAACCTAATAAAATGGAACAAGCTTGTATAGGGACAACATCAAAATCAGCAGTATCATGATAAGAGCTTGTGAAAAAGCTAATGCGTGCTGATTTAGTTACCTTAGTCTTACCACTATTATTGAACCATTGAAGTTTATATGGATACGAATGTTGTCGTGTGGTCAAACCAAGCTTGTCAACCAAATCTGAACTCACCAAGTTATTGCACAGGCACAAAGGCGATAGGACAACGGAAATTGAAATATTATTGGCTTTTTGTGGACTCTAGGTAATGAACAAATATGAATCTAAGGCAAATGAGATTATACCTCGCGGTAAACCTGAAATCTCTGATACCAATTGATGAGTACAGGCCCGATCTTCCGAGAGGTAACCGGTAAGTTCAATTTGTGGAGATCTCGACGTTGGTGATCCGGCTTCAAATCAGACACGATTCGAACCCTACAACCGTTACACCAAATCATAACTAGAGATCTACAACTCCAAATGATGTGCAACAAGACATTCTAGAGAGCTTATGAAATTTTCTACACTTCATTTATAATTAACTAAGCCTGAGTCCCAAGTTTAACTAGTCGAAAAGATGAAACTATAGAATCTGGTCTGCTCCAAACATAGAGCAACCAAATCTGGGACCTGACTTTAAACATCTATAACTCAAAAACTACTTGGCTAAATGCCACCAAATTTTAACACAAGCTAGTTTAATAACTTATCTACAACTCTGTTATAAACAACTTTCCCAGCAAACATCATTAATAAGGTGTGGTTAATTAAGTCCTAGAAACTGTCCACAAACCACTATAATTGGATTATAAAACAAAATAACACTTCACTACACCTATGAAACAAAACCTGAGCATAACCAAGTTTACTAACAGTTTGTACTTATCACATACATGTTAGAAAACATCATGGCTAAACCCAAATCATTTATTCAATTGCCTTTATTAATTTATTTTAGATGCTTAGATAGAATTATACACATATAACCAAAGTGCATAGCAAATTCTACAAAAATTACGGAAGCTCCCATATACATCCAATAGACTACTATACAAATTTCAGATCATTTGCATGAGTAAAACAACCTTTATGAAAAAGACAAATAGCTTAAGTTAAATAACCCTAGAGAGCAATTTAAACCTATATCTCACTCATCCAGCATCCAAAGCTCATGAAATTTTAACCACAATTCCCACATAACCTTAGGAGACTACCATAACAATTTCACCTAAATTGGAGCACCACAACTCAAGATATAAAAATGACAAGCAACATAATATAGATTTTCTTATTTATCAAGGTCAAATCAAAACCTTAAGAAAACAGTGAGCAACTAGTATGTTTAATATTTTTCCTAGCAAGTACATGTCATCATAAAACTAACAAAATAAGAATCACTATTTTGGAGTTCTAAAACTCAAGATATGGCTCTCGTCAAGTTTATAAGCATTTTTGGAGTACTTTTCAAGGTTAAATAGAAACACCAGAAAACTTATGCAAGCATATAACATATTATGATTCTACTACAAAGATCTTTCCTCAAGGTTTCCAAAAAGTACATATTTGCTATTTTTGGAACTTCCTAGCATGAGATATGTATTTTCAAAAATTAACACCAATTTGTAATTCAAAAATCCAGAATAAACCACCCCAAGTTAAATACTAGATCCACCCGGTTGCACACCCAAACCAATCACCGTTTAACTGACGTGCGGGACCCGCTGCCCAGTTGGGCTCGCTTGCCATACACATAGAGAGACAGAGAGAGGAGATGGTCTTCTTCTTCAAAATGGCAGAGCAGGGGAGTTGGGGGAGCGTCGGGCCGGTTTCGCTGGCCGGCAGGGGCGGCGCCAGTTGCGAGTGGCAGCATCGTGGCCATCCTGGGCCATGTGCACACCTGAGCAAGGGCGCAGCTCGCCTAGGAGCAGCCCATAGCGGCATGACCATGAGCATGCGCGGCCATGGTGGTTGTTGCAGGCGGCAGTGGTGCTACCGCAGTTCCAGCGGCTGGTGGTGACATTTGTGGCGAGCGGTGGTGGCTGAGCATCCCCAACACGAGGGGCACCCAGTGGTGTTTGTGGCTTAACCCAAGGAGGCTTGAGGTGGCTTGGCCACGCGAGGTCGGCGGCGTCGAGATGGCCGTGCTAGTGACGACGGCTTTTGGTGGAAATTGTCCATGACGAGCACACACGAGGGAGGTAGGGATGCAAGGCGGACACGGTGGTGTGCTTTGCTTTGACTGTGACTGAGCCATTCAGCGAGAACAATGGCATGGCTATGAGCTCTGGAGCTCGGCCATGGCGGTGGCGCTCGGTGAGCAACAGTAAGGCGAAGGCAGCGGCAACGGCTCCTAGCAAGCATGCGCAAGGTGTAGGGGAAGTTCCCAGGGCCTATGGCGGCTTGGCTTGGTTGTGGGTGCGTGAAGCTATGGGGTGCCGAGCAGCTCAGCCCGCGGCGGCCATGGCTGCGGCACCCACACTCGCGAGCCCAGAGCGGAGCAGAGGCGAGATAGGAGTGGGGAGGCGCTCTAGAGCTGCTCGGCCTTCACCAACGCGAGAGGGGGGACAAGGACGTGCGGCCATGTAGTGGGGGCACGACTCGCGCGCAATCGCCACGTGGGGGACACGCGTTCCCCATTGCAACATTCAGCCCAACAGGTGGCAGGTGATGGAGTGGCCGACATGGGGACACCATTTTGGGCCTATTACGGGCCGATTTGGACTTTGGGCTTTTAACGAAGTTGGAAGCCCATATGAAGCTCTAAAATTTTCATTTAGGGAGCAAGGTCATTAGAGCTGTAGATTAGGAGATAATCAGTCCCAAAATCCCCAGTGTCAACATGTTAAGCTAGGGCTCGGTTTTTGGGGATTTTGTAATGCCAAACTTGGTCAAATTGATCCCAACTTTTTACATGTTGTTCTCCAATGAATTGCTTCCAACTTTCATTTTTGGGTCAACTTGAGTTACTCAACAAAATTCAGAGAACGTGAGATGCCAATGTCGATGACGATGAGTTCTAGACTTAGAAAATGCTAAGTCTTGGAAACAGCCCTAAATCTGACTTCTAGGCCCTTTTTGAGCATGTCCCACACATTTTCATGACTTGACTCTTAAACAAAGTTTGTTCCTTATAAAATTATCTACAACTTTGTTAAAGGGTGCATAGTCACACAATGCTTCTAGGTCACACTTTTGAAATGGTCAAACAAAAGTGTTCTAGGGTCCACACATGGTCAACCATACTTAGAAGCACAATTGGGCAAAATGATCAACATGAACATTGTTCCATTAAGTGTCCTAAGTGCAGTTAAGGTGTTGTAGAGGCTAAACATACACACCATTGTTGGGTATTTTTAACGCACATAGAGAAATCCGCAAGCGCACGGATACCGATGTAGCTTTCACCCGAGAGTATTTCAGAGTATCGATTTCCACGGGGAACATGAAGTGTACTAGAGAATCAAGGCCGTCCAAGGATAAAGATAAGAGAAGAAAGATATATATATTTTTGGCAGGAAGAGAGGAACTTTTGTAGAGTTTTCTAAGTTGATTAGGTGATCAAGATCGGGCTTACTATACTTTACTTACTATGGAGCAACAGTACCTTTCCGACTCTCGAAAGAGACTAGGAAGAAAGTAGTCGGGGGAAGGCTGCCAAAAGCTCTATGAAACACCAACCCAAACAGGGTGGATTGCAATGGTCGGACAGAGCTGTCACCTCTGAGGGCTACCACAACTAACCATGAGATTGGGCGCAAACTCAGGTAAACTATAGCCTAGACACCACGTCTATGCTAGGGTTTACTACTCTAGCCAAATATTATAACTAGAGCACTCAAATACAAGTGGAGTTCAAGTAAATAGAATAAAGTAAGAATTAAATAAGAACTTAGAACTTAGAAATAATAATTGAAGAACCTGGAGATTGCTGAATAATGAACCAGATGCTGCAAAAGTATAATGTTGAGGAAGATCTGACAGATCCAGGTCCTCCTCAGCTCTCTCCTCCTCTCTCTCCCTATTTTCTAGATACAACTAGATGAACTAGAACTATATCTAGATGAACTAGAGGGACCCTCTTCTACTTGGATGAAGAATTGAAACCCTAGCTTTTGATATGTAGAAGAGATATGGTACCAAACCCTAGGGGGGAGCCTTGGTTATATAGCCCTCTAGGAAGCACCACAGCCCTCAGATCAAACCGACCTTGATCTACGATTATTATTGATCCTCAAAGGAGGTGGAGGCAAGATCTAGGAGGTCGCTCCTGATTGGCTCTGTAGCCTAGGCGGGCGCCCAAGGAGGGGGGTGGGTGCCCCACTTTCAGGCCCGTTTCGCCTCCCGTTTGTTTCCAGAGTCTTCTCATATCTTCTAGATTCCAGAAAAGTTGTTCGTACCCCTTTTGTCTCTATGTAAATCTGACATGTGGGCCTTTCTTGGTTCTTTTCAGCTGACACCCTACAGAAACAGACATTCACCAAAACTCATGGAATTCTATCAGTAAACCCCCAATATCTATGTAGTAATTATGTTTAGGTCCTTTTTCATGTTTCATTGATGGTTAAAATTGACACTTATCTACCGTCAACAAACTCCCCCAAGCTTACCCTTTGCTCGTCTCTGAGCAAAGATAAACTCAATGATGGATCAGGAGTTGCTACAATGCTTTCACGCCTCAAAAGTACACATGCGTTCAACATAAGAACTCTTCTCCGGTTTAGAGTGAACTATCCTGACTTTCAAACTTACCCATATTACCTTCCACTATGGGACTTGTAGCCATCACTTGGGTCTTGAGCAGTTGAAAGATAGAACGGTCAAGTCGCTATGTCTCTAGCTCTTTGATCAACCTTTATTCTAGAGTTTTGTAAGATTTTCAAATAAAACTCAGAGATTCCTATGTATGACCTTCTCAAGTCTCTCCTTTGTGGTATTTCTAGATCCTTACCAAGGCATTAAGAGTGTATGCCTTCTCTTTTCTCTCAAAATATGTGGTATTTTTGGCGTAAGGCATGATAGCATTGTCTTCTCTCTCTCACCCTACAACTTAATAGGCTTATGTGGAGCTCATAGGTGGGGAGACAGCGCATACATACTTGCAAACATATATTGCACAGTCAAAATATGGATCCAGAGGAATGAGTCTAGCCATACAGTCAAATCAAGATGTGCATGTGTGTGGTCCTAGATATATGGGTTGAGTGGATATATGATGATAGTGACAAATAGCGATGATGGTGAGTAGAAACAAAAGGGTAAAGAAATGATAATGGTGAACACCTAATTCTACTTTTGCTCCTTGAAGAAATTTATACCTCTTGACTTTGAAGAATTTAGGGAGAACTTAGGCGGCTCAAGACCTTTCTTATGTTGGGACATTTGTCCTCTTCCTTTCTTCTCTTTTTTTTCTTTCTTCTTTTTTTTAGAGCACCCAAGCCTCTTTTGGAAATATTGATGGAGGTAGTAATAGGAATAATTGGAGCTTTATTGGATAACAAAAGGGGCTAGCAATGGATGATGAGATTTTTTTCATGCTCACTCCCAGTGTAGGAGTAGAACAATTTTGGGATGTGTCTAAATGGAAAGTATGTGGATGCGTACTTCTGGGGTAGAAGCAGCATATATGGGTGGAGTGTATGTGATCTTGATTTTAACCGCATGACCAATCCCTAAGGGTCAACACAACTTGACCATACTCAATGCTCACAAGAAGTAAATATAAGTGAAAGTTTTTCTAATCTAACAAGCATGATATATGGCTATGGTAGGAATTTAAACTCTCATCATACAGGAACTCATCATGCAGTAGTTTAATTTTTCAAAAGATAAATTCTCCAGAACTCTAGTATCACTTAGAACAAGATAAATAGCAGCTCAGACCTTCCCATATCATACTCATCAACTACCTAGACTTATATTAAGCATTTGCCACCCATAAGTTTCAGGTTCAGAGTAAATCTTAGATCAAAACAGTGTGTCCAAAACTTGGGAGAGTTCTAGGTTGAAAACAGACACTTGAAAGGAATTACAGCAGTGCAACTATTCATTATTTCCATAAGAGTTTATCATAGGGATTTATTTTAGCAAAATGAAACTTAGCACACTCTCCTATATTTATTTAGCAAGCTTAAAGATCATACATAAATATATAGAAAGGGAAATATTTATTTGGCTTTCTAAAGGTTATGCATCTTTTTATTTGTTTCATATATCAAAGAATAAATATATAAGTAAATAGATAGGTAAGAAAACACTTAGCTAGATACATGAGGAATGCTCTCCCCCAAGCTGGATGTTGACATAGTCATTCTGTTTGTAGATTGATGTAGGTCTCACTCTTCTCAAACTTCCCAAATCTTGTAGAACTCAAATAGACAACAAAACTTATGGAACTAATTAAGTGTTTAGGTGTTCAAGCCTTAGTTGTCTAGAGCCTTTACAAAGGAGTTTTTAAATTGCATCTTTAAATTGCAAAAATTCAATTACATCAATTGCTTCTAAGTTTTTAGATTCAAGAAAAACTTTCAAACGTTGACCATTTACCTTGAATATGTTACCTGAATCATCCTGAAGTGTGACAGCACCATGGGATGCAACTTCAATCACCTTGAATGGTCCTTCCCATTTGCTTCTAAGTTTTCCATGATCGAAGAGCTTCACTCTTGAGTTGAACAGTAGAACTCTATCTCCAGGCTTGAATTCCTTATGCTTGATTCTCTTATCATGCCATCTTTTGGTTCTCTCCTTGTAAATCTTGGAGTTATGATAAGCCTTTTCTCTCCATTCCTCCAGCTCAGATATTTGCATCTGATGATTCTTACCAGCTAGATGGAAATCCATGTTCCATTTCTTGATTGCCCAATGAGCTTTAAATTCCAATTCAACAGGCAAGTGGCATGTTTTCCCATATACAAGCTGATAAGGTGACATTCCTATGGGTGTTTTGTATGCAGTCCGGTATGCCCATAGTGCATCATGAAGCTGGTGCTTCCATTTCTTTCCCATCTCATCCACGGTCTTCTACAGAATATTCTTGATTTGCTTATTTGACGTTTCTGCTTGACCACTTGTTTGGGGATGGTATGGAGTTGCAACATTGTGTTTGACTCCATATCCTGCTAGGAACTGTCTGAAGGACTTATCAATGAAGTGTGATCCTCCATCACTTATGACCATTCTCGACATTCCAAACCTTGGAAATATCACTTCATGAAACATCTTCTTAGCATGCTTGGAATCGGTAGCTCGACATGGTAAAGCTTCTACCCACTTGGATACATAGTCAACTGCCACCAAGATGTATTCAGCATCTACTGACTTCTGGAATGGTCCCATGTAATCAATTCCCCAAACATCAAACAACTCTATTTGGAGGTTGTTCTAAAGTGGCATTGCATCCCGAGTATTTATGTTTCCATGTTTTTGACATCTGGCACATCTTCTAACAAACTCCTTGTATCTTGATACATCATTGGCCAGAAAAATCCACTTTGCCAGATCTTTGCATTTATGCGAAATGCTCCATAATGTCCTCCATAGGGTGATGTGTGACATCTCTCTATGATTTTCATGGCTTCAACCATTGGGACACATTTTTGTAACAATCCATCAGCACATACCCGATAGAGATACGGATCCTCCCACAAGTGGCAATGAGCTTCATATTTGTGCTTTCTCTTGTCTCCTCCTGGTGGAACATAGCCTGCAACCATATAGTTCACAATATCCGCATACCAAGGGTCCGAGTGTGTTACCATGAGGAGTGTGTCGTCCCTTAGATAGTCATTGATAGGTAACTCATGTGTTTCCTTATATTGAAGCCTAGACAAGTGATCGGCTACTGAATTCTCTACTCCTTTCTTATCTTTTATATCAATGTCAAATTCTTGGAGCAAAAGAATCCATCTTATAAGATGGGGTTTAGCATCTTTCTTAGTAAGCAGGTATTTAAGGGCAGCATGGTCTGAATAGATGATTATTTTTGCTCCAGCTAAGTAAGATCTAAACTTGTCTATTGCAAAGACAACTGCCAACAACTCTTTTTCAGTGGTAGAATAATTGAGTTGTGGCCCGGTTATGGTTTTGCTAGCATAGGATATAGCATAATGCTTCTTATCTTTTGTTTGGTCGAGAACGACACCAATAGCAAAGTCGCTAGCATCACACATGATCTCAAAAGGCAGCGTCCAATCAGGTGGTTGGATGATTGGAGCTAAAATGAGTGTCTGCTTAAGAGTTTGGAAAGCTTCATGGCACTCATTATTGAAGATGAAAGGTGCATCCTTAGCTAATAGGCTAGTGGGGGTCTAGTGATTTGAGAAAAGTTTTTGATAAAACGCCTATAGAACCCCGCATGGCCTAGAAAGCTTTGGATTCCTTTCACATTCGTGGGAGCTAGAAGTTGTTCAATGACTTCAATCTTTGCTCTATCCACTTCTATCCAACGTTCAGACACTTTGTGTCCTAGCACTATTTCTTCCCGAACCATAAAATGACACTTTTCCTAGTTCAGGACTAAGTGCTCCTCTTCACATCGTCATAAGACTCTGTCTAAATTCTCTAAGCAGTCATTGAAGGTTTTGCCATAGAAGGTAAAGTCATCCATGAACACCTCCATGATTTTCTCGATCATCTCGGAGAAGATAGACATCATGCACCATTGGAAAGAAACTGGGGTAGTGCACAATCCGAACGACATTCATCGGTATGCGTAAGTTCCATACGGGGATGTGAAAGTGGTCTTACTTTGGTCATTGGGGTGGATTGGGATTTGGTGATATCCAGAATACCCATCAAGGAAACAAAAGAAAGAGTGATTTGCAAGCCGTTCCAACATTTCATCAATGAAGGGTAACAGGAAGTGATCTTTCCTTGTAGCCTTGTTGAGTTTTCAATAGTCTATGCACATTCTCCACCCAGTGACAGTTCGTTGAGGAATGAGTTCATTCTTTTCATTTGTAACAATTGTCATCCCTCCTTTCTTTGGTACCACTTGGACTGGGCTAACCCATTCACTATGTGGCAGAGGATAAATAATCCCAGCTTGGTAAAGTTTTAAGACTTCTTTCTTAACAATCTCTTGCATAGTGTTATTAAGTCTTCGTTGTGGTTCTCTTGTCGGTGAGATGTCAGGATCTGTAGGGATACGATGCGTGCAGAGAACAGGACTAATTCCTATGAGGTCATGGATTGAGTAGCCTATAGCTGATCTATGTCTTTCTAGGACAGTGACAAGCCTATAGGTTTCTTCTTGGGAAAGCTTGTCACTTATGATGACAGGAGTTTCTAGATTATTATTGAGAAAGACATATTTCAAGTCAAGAGGAAGAGGTTTTAGGTCAATTGAGGGTTGTGGAGGCACCTCCAAAGGGTCTAGCTCGACAGGTTCTACTAGCTCTTCCTCTTCTTCAATGAAGTGTTCATTATTGAAAAGAGGTTGCTCGGCTGCAATGGGACTTGTTTTTGGTTCATAATTATTCAATAAAAGTTTCAAATGACTTTAATAAAGTGGTAGTACATATTGTTCACAGATGGGATACATCTCTCACACAGTTGTATATATGACTAAGTGAGAGATTTATCCATTTGTAAACAATGTATAGTCCCACTTTCTTATAGTTGTTTAAAAATTTTATGAAATGCTTATGGACCTAAAATATGGTGATGTGTCATTTTGTAAAATTTTGTGACCAAATTTAAGTATTGTTACAATTATTTTATTGGAATTATCATAAATAAACAAATGGTGACCAATGTATCTAGGCCAAAATAAACAAATTTGGCCCGTAGTAGTAGTTGGCCGGCACTTCCCAACCTGGGCTTGGGCTGCCAATTTGGCCCAGGTGGATCCCGTCGTCTACTGCAGGGTGTTAAAAGGCCGGCGATTGGAAACCCTTCGAACCCTAACCGCATCCACCCCAATCAGCCGCCACCGTTCTTTATCCCCTCCCTCCTCGCCTCGGTACAGCAGTGAGGCAGCGACCCTGGGCGACAACGGTGCACTAAAAGGAGTCCGTGCGCGGTCTTGCCGCCGAGCGTAGGTCGCTGGCCGAGCGTGGAGAGAGATCCATGGTGGCCTGGTAGCCGAGCGCAGGTCATGGGTGCGAGGCAGCAGGCAACGGTCCAGTCCTAGGCTTGCGGCGAGCCGCGACAGCAAGGTAGCCGGCGGCCGGCGGCAATAGGCGTGCACCACTGGTGCGGCGTGGCGCAAGCGCGTCGCGTTTTGAGGCTGAACGCCGTGGATCCGAGGCAGGAGGGGCCTGCTCGGTGCGCTATGCGCAACGCCGCGGGGCATGGCGGAGGCGTGGCCTGCTGGGCGATGCACAGCGCAGGGGCGACGGCTGGGTGCTGCTCGCTGGGCACCTGGGCTTAAGCGCGTGCGCACGCACACAGTACTCAGGACTCGCCCACTCACCAATTTGGGGAGCAATAATCAAGGTATATTAATGCAATTCCTGTAATTAGCTCCTATATATTTCCGGTAAAAGAAACAGGGAAATTTCCACAACTTGATCTGATTTCTGACACAATACAGATGATTGATTGTGTTCCATGTAATTCAGATGAACTGGTTACATATCTACATCTACATTTTATTAGAACTTTACAACTGTTTGTCCAATGGAAATATTATTCAAATAGGCCGACGCTCTTCCTTGGATGCTGGAAGGACCGTCCTAGCTGCAGAGGAGGTGGCGGCAATGTCCATCCTCGGAGGTCTGTCGGCATCAACCACGATGAGCAGTGGGAAACCTCGGTGGCAGCTCCTGGCAAGTTGGTATGTAAGACTCAGGCTCCCCTACTATTTGATGAAATGCGTTGGGAAGTAACCTGGCACCTAATCCGTTGATATGCTAATGACATCTAGTTTTTTGTGCTTGCATGCTTTTAGGAAATGTTAGTGAGATGGTGTCATCGCAGGGATCCTTGAATTGCCCCGGCTTCTAAGTTCTAATGTTCATCCCAGATTGACGAACAGAGACCTCAAACGAACAAACACCTTGAAATGACACCAGATTGACGAGCAGAGAACTTATGTCATGTATTCCTGATTTTACATAATTGATTGTTGACTTTTAAATGGTATGCTTAGATCTTGCTAGTGAGATGGTGTCTAGGAACTCTGCAGTTTTGTTTAATTTGGATGTTTGGTACAGAGGCTCTGATTGATGGTATAAGTGTATAACTCCACTTAGGAAAAAACCTTCATAGCTAGAGAAATTAATATGTGCATTGCACCATTTAAGTAGTTTCAAAGTTGTTGGAATTATGGGAGTCATATTTGTGCCTGTATGTAACTAAAGCATACTTTGTATCTTTCTCAGCACGATAGTTTGCACTTGGTCATTGAATATTTTTTTTTTGCAGCACTGCAACCTTTTTCTTTTCCAGCTTTTCTAATAATGGTCACGGAATACACATTTCTATTGATTTTCAGGAGTTCTGTGACATGTAATTAACTCGAGCTTTGTGGTAATACTGCGTTGATCAAATTGTGACTTGTGGTTTCTATATCTTATTTGGTGAGCTACTGGATCTTTTTGGTCTAGTTTGTACTGGCTGTAGTAGAAGCTTGCATAGTTTCTAACTACTGATGAACTATTGTACTGGCTATAGTACAAGCTTGCATTGTTTCTAACTACTGATGAGTTATTTTATAATGTAGAACTATCACTATTTTCCAAAGCATCTATGTTTCTTATATAAACAAGAATTGAACTTGCCTGATCATGTCGTGTAATCAATTTTAGCCTGTATGTTGCACAATTCGGTTGATCTTTTCTATGTACATCTATAAGTTGAATTTGCTAATCCATATGCTAATGTTAATGTTTTTATTCAATAGGAAGATGCAACTTAGTGGAGTGCTTGAAGTCATGACATGACCACAACTAAAGCCACTCATAAAAACGCCAAATAAGCTATGCCCAAGCATGGTTAGGAAGGCTGCAAGTGTTGTTGAGATGTTAGAAAATACCGTAGTGCTGCAAGTTTTGAGATTTCATGAAGTTGTCAGTGTACATACTATTTCGATGAATTGCATGTTTAATGAATGATTGTGTAATTTGGTTTTATGGCTTTATTCAAATGTTTTGTTGATGTCTATTGAGTGTCTAATTAATTAATGGCACTGCAATATTGTTCTTGGCACTAAACCAAAAGCGTTGTAAAAGTAGTTATTGACAACCACATTTTTTTGGCAATATATATCCTATAGCAACATATATTCTGCGTAGCAATAGAGGCTGCATCTTATAGCAATGGTAGTCTACGTGGCAATTGCTCATGTTGCTACCACTTGGTGTTGCGACATAATCTTTGTTGCCACACTAGTTATGTGTAGCAATAGCTACTGCATCTTATAGCAACCAAATGTTGGGTGTGGTAATTGCACATGTTGACACCACTTCTTGGTGTTGCAACATAATCCTTGTTGCCACACTCGTTAAGCATTGCAATAGTGACTGTATCTTATAGCAACCAAATCTTGGGCGTGGCAATTGAACATATTGCCACCACTTGGTGTTGTTACATAATCCTTGTTGCCATATGCGTTATGCGTGGCAATACATTGTCTTGCAACACACGGTAGTCGTTGCTAGTGCACCATTTGCTATGACATGGATAAGTTGCAATTGCAAGGTCCAGCCACGCCTAAGGCGTTGCATTAGTTGCTATTGTCACACATACAATTGTAGCAAAAGCTTATGTTGCAACGCCTAGGTGTTGCAAATCCAAAACTCACTTTGCAACGCTAGGCAGAAAAGCGTTGTCCAAAGCTTAGTAGTGCTAGGTTCCCCTGCCCTCGGTGCTGGGCAGAAGCAGATGGAATGGAATGATCTGTCTTGGATCGTCCTGCCCCCTCTAGGTCAGACCTTATCCCTTATATAACGAGGTAGGTCGGGTACATGGCGGTTTGGGGAGATGAGTCTGTGGTCTACATGCGCTGGAGTCCAGGAGGGTCTTGCAGCAGTGCTCTATGGACCGTGGCGGTGTCATGGAGCCGAAGAAGCCTTGGGTGTCATCATTGAAAGTCCTATGTTTGGTGTTGGTAATTAGTGACAATGCCTAAGTACTAATCCTATGCCTAAGTTGTATATAGCATATGAGGATTAGTACATTCCAAGGTTGGTGGCAAGATGGACATGGTGATCATGATGGCCACACTTGGATTTGGATGCAACCCTACGTGATCAAGACAAAGGTATATGCTTAAGGGTTGTGTTTTAGTAACCAAGACACCTAGTGGGTGTAGTTACATTATAGGATAGATAGCCGTACTATAAAGAGGGGAATGACGCGGCTATTGAACTCCTAAGTGCCTTTAGGTGTGCATTTCATAATCATATGCATTTGGATAGAACTAATAACGCCTCGAAAAATGATTGTGAAAATGCTAACACACTCACACTTGACGAGATTACTTGGTGGTGTTAGCACATTTGCAAAGGCGGTGGAATTTGAGCGGTAGAGAGGGTTTGGGGTCCTCTCTCCCTCCCGTCGAGCTTGCTCGGCGGGATTCAGGCGTTTTCGAGGAGTTGAAACGACTATTTTCCACTACGCCCGAAGTCGGAAAAGAAACGGAGGCGAACGGAGGTCACAGAGGTGACCGGACGCTGGACCGGACGCGGTCTCTGTTTGACCGGACGCGTCCGGTCAGTGTTCAGCGTTTGCGCGTATTTCTGTTTTTGATCGGACGCGGTGGTGCGTCCGGTCACTGTCGATCGGACGCGTCCGGTCGTTCAGGTAGCTTACGGGACTCCAACCGGACGCTGGCGTCCGGTCGCTGTTTCATTGTACGCTACTCAGGCTTGACCAGCGCGTCTGGTCAGTTACAGGACTAGCGCGTCCGGTCGATCCTAGCGCGTCCGGTCGTTGCGTGGAGTGCGTCCGGTCGGTGGTTCGCGAGCGTAGCCGTTGTGCGATCGGCATGTCCGGTCAGTTTGACCAGCGCGTCCGGTCAGCGCGACTTCGGCTGTTTCAAGTTCCTAATGGCTATATTCGAAGGGGTACGTCTATAAATACTCGTTGGCCGGCTCAAGGCTCTATCTCTTGGACATTTGACATACTTGTGAGCACTTTGAGCTAAGCAACTTCCCTCCCACTCATCTCTCTTGCTTATTTGCATATTCGAAGTGAGATTGAGTGATCCAAGTGCATTTGCATTATGAGATTGCATCTAGTTGGCACTTGGTGGTTGATTTGCTGCGGGATTCTTGTTTCTCTTGGTGGTTGACGCCACATAGACGGTTTGGAGCAGCTTGGAGGCGTTGGCAAGAGTTGATGATTGTTCTTGGCCACCTCCGGTGATTGTGAGGGGTTTGTGCCTACCTCGGCGAAGCGCCAAAGGCAACGTTAGTAAATTGCTCGTGTCATTGCAACCTTTTGCCATTTGGTAGGTTCTTGTGGCGCCTTTTGAGAGACTCGGTGTGAGACCGATTAGCCACCGAACCACGTGGTGAAGAGGGACACAACGGGGACTAGCGTGTCGGCAAACACATGAACCTCGGGATAAATCTTCGTGTCATCACTTTCATATTGTGATTGATTGGTCCCGGTGTTCGGTTGTTTTGGTATTCATTGTTGATCATATTGGTTGGCTCAATACTTCACCCCTCGATGAAACTCTCCTAACTCAACTCCGCATTATCTTCTTAGTTATCTTTGCTAGCTAGTTAGCTTTGCTAGAGTAGCTCCTTTGTGTAGCTTGCTAGTTATAGTTGTAGTTACCTTCTCGGTTTGACTTGTGCGGTTGAGTGTAAATATACTAGAACTGTGAATTGGTTAGGTGGCTTGCAAACACCCCGTAGGCTAAGCAAAACTCGCATCTCGCTACTTGTTATATTGATAAACTTGTTTAGCTTGTCTTTGTAGAAAATTTTAAAAGGCTATTCATTCCCCCTCTAGCCATCAAGACCTTTCAATCATGCTGCCCTGTTCTGACACTCTGCGTGTTAGGCTATGTTGGCTTGGACTGACCTCCCTAAGGTGGACCTTCTGGAGTCTTCTTGGTGATGAAGGAGGTCGGCTCCAGGGGTTGAAGCATGGGCCTAGGAGCCACCCAGCCTCGGGAGGCCGTGGGAAGCTTGTCTTCTTGTGTCATGCCCCATGCGTGACCCTACCGTGAAAGTGGTCGGCAGGGCCACACCCAGGGCGTGGCGTCTTGGAGCCCCAAGCCTCGATGGCTTTGGGCTTGTCTTCTTGCGCCTAGGCCTTGGCTGGTGTCGCAAGCCAGGTAGGAGCCAAGGCCTAAGCTCGGGCATGTCGTCGATCGGGAGCCTGAAGCCCGGGCAAGCCCCCGAGCCCTATGCGGGGGTTGCGCTGTGCCTAGGCACGGCTAGGTTTCTTGGTGGGAGGGTGCGCACGAGCGTACCCGATGGGTATAGCCCTCGAGCCCCCGGGTGGTCATGGAGAGGTCGGTTGGGGGGTCCCTTCGGTCGGGAACCATTGATCCCGAGGCTTAACATACTCATATGTTAGGATCTCATCACCGAGTCTCGGCTGACCTGGACGGCGTCGTGGTTCTCCGGACTATGGTCGAGCGGTGAGTCTAACCATTGAAGCAGCGGGTTCACCTATTGTATGACTATATCGGAGTCAATGATCTGACCCATGAGTTCACAGAGGAGCTTGAGGATGATGTGGTCATAGAGCAGATGGCTAGGTTGGTCGACGCTGGGGTTGTAGTCACGACCGAGAGTGCCATCGTGGCGTTCTCAGTGAGCCGTCATCCTGACCTGGTGAGTTGCCCTTTCCCATGTCCTTTCTTCTATTCAGGGTCAGAATCGATCAATTGAGCATTGATGGAGCTTGTTCTTTGAAGCCTGTTCCATCCTTTCGCTCCTACTTCCACATCCCTCATCCCAGGGGTGCTAAGCGTGCCACCCAGGAGAAGGCGGCCACCGATGAGCGAAAGCGGCTTCGACTGGAGAAGTCCCTTGGAGAGGCAGAGCGGTAGAGGCGTGGAGCTTCACTGTTGGATGAAGATGACACTAGCGAAGGTGGGGATTCTAAGAGCGATACCGATGAGGATTTGAAGGTCCTTAGGCGTGTCCTCGATGAGTCCTAGCAGTCCGACGATAGTGCCGGGTTGAGCAGCGGTTGTGGTGTGGCATGCACCACGGATAAGGATGGGGCCACACAGAATCATTCGGCTTTGTTACCATTATGGAGGCCAAATTTGAAGCGTCCTTGTGCCACCGATGATGGTGGTTAGGGCCTTTCATCCTTGGTTCCGTTTGGCCCATCTTTGGTTAGGTTGACGGCGTCCGGCCATGAGGAAGACGTTGGTAAGAAGTTGGAGGCTGTCACCATCATCGCGTCCCGGGTCGTTTCGTCAGCTTTTGGCCTGCGACATCAGGCGTTGTGACCCCAGTTGTGGTCGCACTCCCGGGGAGAGGTGTGATGAGACTCATCATCCCCTCTCTGTAGGCAGCTCCAAGAGGTACATTATCTCCTGGTTCTTTTCTTTAGCTATGAAGCCTAGGTTGTTTGGATTTTGCATCTTCACGAATTTTTGTTGCAGGGAGCCTCTTCCCTGGTTCGTGATCACAAAACCATTAGGCTTTGCGAACCCGCCCATACGGCTGGGCTCTTCGTTGGGTTATAGCGGGGCTGCGGTGACCGTAGCTCGGTGCCTTCCTCTCATGACCATATGTTCACTAGTCGCGGCTGAGGGCTGCTTCGACGCTGGAGTGGCGACAGGCGTGATCGAGAAGGAGGCCCCAAATGTGGGCGGGATCAGGGCGACTGCTGCCCCAGCGGAGGGAGCGGACTTGTCGTTCGCCATCGATCTCCCACTCGCCAGGGCGATAGCCGATGGTGTTGATGGGTCGGCCTTGTCGCTTTGTGGGGAAGAGGTCAGACCCAACGAGGGTCCCTTCCCTTGGCCACATCCCATGGATCCTCGTGAGGCTTTGTTCATGGTGAACGATGTAAATGAGTGGGCCATGTGGGTGAGTGCCTCCTAGAGCCGTGAGGGGGTCCTAGCAACACTGTCGAAGGTGGTTGATGCGGCCACCGCGATTACCAGGTTGGGCACGGAGGCCCAGCAGTTGATGATCGAGGTCATGGCCCGTGAACAGGTGAGATCTCGTTGCCTTGCTTTGCTTTTTGTGCTCACTGTGTGGGCTGGCCCTTTAATTGGATGGTGTGTAACATCCCCGCCTAAATGGGCCAAGTTGGGCTAAATTAAATAGTGCTAGGCCATGGCTCCGTAGCTGCAGCGGTACTGTAGCAACGAGTTGGGTCAGGGCGCAATTGGGTACTGTACACGCAGGCTACTATAGGTGCGGAGCACTGTTTATCCGGATGGTTAGTACCATACTGGAAACTGAGGATTCGTGAGACCGATTTAAATAACCAGGCCAAGGATGCATAATAACCTTTGGTTAATCATTTTGCACGAAGCGAGGACCAAAGCGCAAGCGGTTGTTACATAGGTGGGGCTCACCCCTCGGCAGAGTGGGCCTAGGCCGTGTGCTAGGCCTGGGGCATTACATGGTGCAGTTATCTCTTCTTTTTGCAGGAGTTGATGAGGACTTCCACGGAGAAGTCCCAGTTTCTGTGCTTGGCCTACTAGGCGCAATCGGGAGGCACTGTGACTCTCGATCGCCTAGCTGAGGCAGCGGTAGAGGTGCAGTGCCTACGGGAGGAGCTAGAGGCCTCCCAATAAGTGCAAGTAGAGCTTTGAGAGGGTTTAGTCAACGCTATTAGAGCAGTTGACAGGACCCAACATCGACTCGTGGAACAGGAGGCACCGGCTCGATCTTAGATCAATTTGCTGATGACCCAAGTGGTCGACCTCAATGCAGCAATAACCATTCGTGAGGCAGAGCGCACTACGGCAGACGCTACTCGGGACGAGGCCGAGCAGGGTTATAGGCACCTCAAAGCTGAGTGCCAAAGTTTCCGTTCCACTTGGGCTGGTGAGTCCTTTTTGTCCGTGCTGTGCTCTGCTTGGTGGCTGTACCTAATTGCGGATCAATTGTTTGTCTAGAGTTACATGCGAGGGGCCTTTTAGACCTAGAGGTGATGACGGCCATGGAGCGGAGGGTGCAGGAGGCGGCTGCTGAGCTAGCGGTGTTGGCTAGCTCTGGATAGGCCATGTGTGACGTCGTGCTCGACGCCGGCGGGGGAAATGCCCAGCTAGCGCTTCGCCTCGACGAGGCTCACCATAGGGTGGACCTCCTGATCTTTGAGGGGATACATAGCATTGTGCTTGCAGCCTTGATGTTGATTGGCTCCCACTATGATGGCATGGATTACAATGCCGTGGGGCAAGGATACTCATCGAGAAAGTCCGACACTGACATCTTTGCCATTGGCAATTCCGCCGCTCGTGGTGTAAAGGTCCTTGTGAGCAAGGTGGCGACTGCCACTGTCCGCCTCCATTTCCAAACTTCTAGTGCGTGAGAGCTGTTCTTAAAGATGTATGATTTGGGCAATCTTTTTATAATGAACATATTGTATTATGTGTATATGGTGCATTCGCTTGTCATTCTACCGCCTTTTTGCTTTCTTTTCATTCGTATTGGAATGTGCTTCGTTCCTCTAGTCCCGTGCTCGTGGGTGCGTGTTGTAGCCTAGGGGCTGGCCCGTAGGGCCAAAAGGTAAGTGACCCAATGAAGCAGTAAGACATCGAGGATAGGTCACAGATCTAGCATGATGCGAGAAGAAAGCAAGCGAGCAGCGAGAGCTCTCTTTCCTTTCATTCCCTTCACCTTGAGCAAACGAGCGCCCCATTTCTTTTCAGGCTCACACTGTGTGCTTGGCCTTGCTTAGGAGATGGTCTATGAGGCTTGGTTGAGGCAGCCTTTTTAGTGCGAATGAGAAATCAAGACATGGGTCACCGGTTTGTCACGGTGTGAGGTACGATCGGAAAGAACTCATAATGGGTTAGTCGCTGGGACAATGACAAACAGTGCTATGGCATGAATCATGTGTATGCACTTATGTATGCAACCTCCATGAGCGGGTCATGTCCGGCTGCTTGCGCGAGTTAGATCAAGTCGCTCTTGAGTTTAAGTGATACTATGATGAAATGTATGGACATCATATTCCCTTGTTTGCTCTATGGGTTGGCTCTAAGTATTTTAGAACTATAGGTGAGCCTACACGTGTATGTGGATGTTCTCTATAGGTTCGTGCATGTTGGTGCACGAGCCTTCATGGCGTGACGATGTCATAGTCGTTGTGTCTCTATTCTTGCATATGGTTGCTGCTCTTGATGAAGAGCTAGCATGACCTGTCACTATGAAAGTGGGTTTTGAGAGAGACACAGTTTGGTCCTCTCGGCATGACACGTATGCTCAAGGGGTCTGCTTCCTCGGATTCATGCGCCTTCATGTGAAAGCTGACAATTCACGATGGTGTGACAGATGGCTGGTCTGTCACATGGGACTAGGCCCCGGTTCCAGACTTGGCCTTGCGAGCCATGGTGCCGGGTAGCCATCTGATTGCTAGCGACATCGTCACGTGGCGGCGGGTGATTTTGTCACTCGCTTGCGCCCTGATTCGCTGTGTTCTGCTGGTGGTGAAGATGTCGCTCAGGGCATGGCTCTGCCACCGGGTCTAGGCCTCCCATGTGGTGGGCCTAAATGGGGTAGAGGCCAGTGATGGGCGTTAGCCCGTTGGTGTGGACTATCTCTTGGTTTCCCAAAAGGATGTAGCAAGTTGGGGCCATTCCATGGGTGAGCTCACCGTGAGCCATGGGCCTCTGGCTTCCTAGGTGGAAGGCATGGCCTTGGCTGGTGAGGAGAGAGGGTACTGTCCCCCTATGTAGGTGAACTCTAGGATGTAGCCACTGAGGGCAGTTCTGAGAGTGTGTCCCCGTAGGCCATAGGGTCCATGTTTCTAGGACGGACGACCTGGTCGTGGCCGAGGGCGGACATGGGCCCTGGCCCTTTGACACTGATGGACTCGAGGTTTTTGTGGCAGATGTGGCCGCTATGGGCCATTTCGCCAGCGAATCCACCGACAGTGCGAGCAGCCATCGCTTCCTTCTCAACAATGAGAGAGCGCGATTGTTCCCAACCTGGCGTGCCAACTGTCGGTGTTTCGTAAACTGGACTAGTGAATTTATATGAATATCGCGCTGCTCTAGAAAGATGATGGTAGCATCCAAAAGACATGAAGAATATACTAGTTTAGACCGGAGCCCTACGTCCAGTCTTAGAGATGATCAAGTGAATGTTCCTCGCTTGAATGCTCTGAAGTTCTTACAATGGGGGTGCAAGAATGGTGGAAGAGGTAGGAGAGCTAGAGCTAGGAGATGGGCTACCCGAAGGAAAGCTTCAAGAGCCTGATGAGAATGGAGATGGATATGGGGTGCCCTTATGTAGAGTTGTAAGGTCCTAGATGGCTAGAGGGGGGGTGAATAGCCTAAAAAAATCCTACACGAACCACTAAGCAAACTTGTTAGAAAAATAAACGGCGTAAAGTGAGTTTTGCTTGGCCTACGGTTGTGATGCAAGCCTCCTATCCACAAGTCTAGTAGATTATGATATCTAGTTCACATAAGGGCTATGTCACTAATTTTACATTAGTGAGCAAGCTAACAACACTACTAGCAAAGCTACCACTAGAGCAACACAAGGTAATCTAGTAAGTGTAAATGCAAGAGAGAGGATTGTGATTCTTATACCGATGGTAGAGTGAAGATGTTCCCAATCACCAAGATGATATACAATCAATCAATATTGACAACAACACAATATGAAGATCAATCACCGGGAGACAAGAGACACAATATTTTTGTTCACCCGGTGTTCACTTGTGCACCGACAAGCTACGTCACCGGTTGTGTCGACCAACACTTAGATGGTTTCTCAGTGTGACCCTCAAGTCACTTGCCCCTCAAGGCACGCCCCGCAAGGCACCGCAAGACACCACTCTCAAGTGAGGTAACTCAATGACACGTGCAATGTATTAGAGTTGCTTTTGGCACTCCGCCGAGGAAAGCACAAGAACCTCTTACAATCAACCAGAGGTGGCCAAGAACAATCTCCTTCTCTTGCCAAAGCTTCCAACAATCTCAAAGTCGGCTAGAAGCGGTACTCTCCAAGAGTAACAAGAAATCCACCGGCTAAACCACCCACAAGTGCCAATAGATGCCCTCAAGCTATGCAATGCACTTTGGGATCACTCAATCTCACTTTTGATTTGCAATCAAGCAAGAGAGATGAGTGGGAGGGAGAAGCTTTAGCTCAAAGGATGCACAAGAGTGTTAGAAATGTCAAGAGAGCTCCCCAAGGGCCGGCCAACAAGTATTTATAGCTCCACAAACAAATAGACCCGCTGGAAACCTCATTAGGCGTTTTTCGTGAGCGACAGAAGTGTCTGTCCAGCGTCCGTCACTCGTGTGCCACCCATAGTGGATCGCTGCCACGTGTCCCACTTCAAATACGACCCATTGATCTCCAACGGTCAAATCACAGCCGCACTTCTCCACCATACGATAGACGCGTCCGTCGCTGGGCGACAGACGCGCCCCTAGACCGACAGACGCTGTCTAGAAAGGCCTACAGCACATCGGGGCAACAGACGCGTCCCTAGGCCGGGCGTCAGACGCGCCCTCGGCGTCTGATGGTGCCGAGGCGAATGCCTCTAAGCCGTCAGACGCTGGAACAGTAGCCAGCTCCGCATCTATCGCAAAGGGCACCACCGCGTCTGACGCTTCGGCCTCGCTCGCCTCAGCGCCGCAGCTAGGGTTAGGCGACACACACCTGACCCAGCGTCTGTCGCTAGCATCGCGCGCGTCTGTCGCGTGTTTCTCGATGAGAAACACTCCCGCGACTTCCCACTTTCACTTATGAGCTACTCTAAGTATGTGTATCACTAAAGCACATGTTTTAGCTCGTGAAACACTATGTGACATCGCCTCCAAATCTCGACAACGACATAAAGGAAAAATAGGCATTTCATCTCCTCGAAAACGCCGGAAACCCCTCTCTTCCCCTCAAACTCCATCGCCTTCGCAAATGTGCCACACACCAACAAGTGATCACCACCTTGTGCACATGTGTTAGCATTTTCATAATCATTTTTAAAGGTTTTTTAGTTAGCTCATTAGGCCCTACATGCAATGCACTTCATGAATTCACCTAGTGGCACCCGTGTGTCGAGTAACCGATAAGACTTCCCCTCTTAATAGTTCGGCTATCGATCCTAAACCACTCACACCCTTTATAATGTCTTGAGTACAAAACAAAATGGCCCTATGGTTATACCTTTGCTTTGAGCCCATTTTGTTTCTCCAAATGATATGATCCACTTCATATCTTCACATGACCGTCTCGATCCATCGACCTTGACTTCACTTGTTCTTCAC
This sequence comes from Saccharum hybrid cultivar R570, assembly GCA_038087645.1. Taxonomy (NCBI): domain Eukaryota; kingdom Viridiplantae; phylum Streptophyta; class Magnoliopsida; order Poales; family Poaceae; genus Saccharum; species Saccharum hybrid cultivar. Next base: position 8,954,445 of record JAQSUU010000275.1, on the reverse strand, counting down.
CATTGCATCGGTCCGTCGGCGCCAAGTCTTGCTCAAGCTTCACCATCGCATGGTCCTTTGCTTCGAAGCCTCGACTTGCCCTTCACCTTCACAACCGGTCCATCGAGCCAAGCCTCATCTTGGTATTCACCATCTTGGTCACATGAGTCAATGTCATGTCTCATATTCAATGACCACCTTTATCTAAATCATCCACTTAGATACAAAGGTTAGTCCTAGGTTTCATCAATTAGCCAAAACCAAACTAGGAACTTTCAATCTCCCCCTTTTTGGTAATTGATGACAACCCTCACAAAGATGATTTTGATAATAAAAGTTTTGAACTTGTCATGCTTGTCCAATCATTTTGCACATAAGTAAAGTTTGGACAATTATCACAAGCTCGGTTTTGGTAGCATTAGCTCTCCCTACATATGTGCATAGAGTTTGGATTGAAAGCTTTGCACATATGCATGGATAGAAGTGTTGAGAGAGTAATTCAACCAAAATGATGCTAACATGTAAGAAAGGACCTTTGAAACATGATACCAATCAGAGTTACCTTTTACACCATCCTTTGCATCATGAAGTAACTAGACATCCATCAAAACTCAAGAACCCCGTGAGATCAACATTATATGTAAAGGTTCTTGGACCACTTGTAAAGCTTTAGGCATGTCTAGATACCACATGTAAACTACTCCTATGCATGCTAGTAGATCATTTCATCATTCAAGTTCTATACTAGCATTGCACCACATAAGCATGTATATTGAATTTAAATACATGTGCAATGAGCAAGTCATATGAAAATGCACAAACAAATGCAACAACTTTGTTTATGAGCTTGCTCTCCCTACTTGTGTGCATCAAAAATTTTATTTATCCCTTTATTATATTGAATCATCTTTTTCTCTCCCCCTTTGTCAACAACTTACCCAAAAATGGGATCAAATTGTGGAGAGAAAAAAATGTTTGATGGAGTAGGTTAAAATTTATCAAATTTGGTTCAACCTAGAACACTTGCCAAAGATATTTAATTCGATTTGAACCAAAGACAAGCTTCTTCACACCTCATAATAAGGGTTATCTTGCCTATGTTGAATTAAACACTTATAGCAAATCTTCTAGATTCAATACTAGGTTTGCAAGCTCACAAACTTGTCATATTCCACCACTAGATCAAAACAAGCATAGAAGCAATAGTGGTAACATATATCCATCAAATTCATTTGATTTGTCATGAATGCTCATGCATATCACTTATTATGTCTACATGCGCTAGCAAGTCCTTAGCATAGGATGAATGACATGTCAATCAACTTTACCTTGCAATGTCGAAGGAGAGGCATGTCAATAAGTGGGTGGGGTGCATTCAACTCATGTTTGAGAAATCAAGAATGTTCAACTCATTCCTTAGCTTGCAAAACCTCTTTTCATCAAGTGGCTTGGTGAGAATATCGACAAGTTGATCATCGGTGCCAACACTTTCAATGATAATATCTCCCTTTTGTTGATGATCTCTAATGAAATGATGTCTTATGTCAATATGCTTTGTTCTTCCATGTTGAACCGGGTTTTGTGTCATCTTGATTGCACTTTCATTATCACATAGCAATGGTACATTCTTGAAGTTGAGGCCATAATCCTTCAAATTTGATTTTATCCATAGCAATTGTGCACAACAACTCCCCGCACTCACATATTCGGCTTCGGCGGTAGAGATTGCCACACTATTTTGTTTCTTTGAGGACCATGACACAAGTGATCTTCCAAGTAATTGACACGTGCCACTTGTGCTCTTTCTATTAATCTTGCAACCCCCATAGTCGGAGTCCGAATATCCAATCAATTCAAACTTTGACCCCTTGGGATACCATAGTTCAACATCTCTTGTTTGCTTCAAGTATCTCAATATTCTCTTTGCGGCCATGAGATGACTCTCTAGGTGAGGCTTGATATCTAGCACACATACAAACACTAAACATGACATCCGGCCTTGATGCGGTGACATAGAGTAGACTTCTAATCAAAGACCGATATTCTTTTTGATTCACCATTTTGCCATCAAGATCACTATCCAAACTGCCATTTGTACACATTGGAGTTGAAATTGGCTTTGCATCTTGCATTCCAAACTTCTTCAACATGTCCCTTATGTATTTCCCTTGACTCACAAATGTCCCATTCTTCAATTGCTTGACTTGGAGACCAAGGAAGTAGCTAAGTTCACCAATCATAGACATTTCAAACTCTTTGGCCATCATAGCACCAAATTCTTCACAATTAGCTTGATCGGTTGATCCAAAGATGATGTCATCAACATATATTTGCACTATGAATAGATCATTCCCAATCTTCTTGGTGAATAGAGTTGTATCAACCTTGCCCATGTTGAATCCCTTAGAGAGAAGGAAATCCCTTAGTCTCTCATACCATGCTCTAGGTTCTTGCTTTAAGCCATATAAAGCCTTCTTCAACTTGTACACATGGTTGGGTTTCTTGTCATCTTCAAATCCGAGAGGTTGCTCAACGAAGACTAACTCATTGATGATCTCATTGAGAAATGCACTTTTGACATCCATTTGATATAGTTTGATGTTGTGTGCACAAGCATAAGCCAATAGAATCCTAATTGCCTCCAATCTTGCCACGGGAGCATATGTCTCATTATAGTCAAGACCTTCTACTTGAGTGTAACCTTGAGCAACTAGTCTTGCTTTGTTTCTCACTACAATACCATCTTGATCTTGCTTTTTTTAAACACCCACTTAGTTCCAATCACATTGTAGTCATTTGGCCTTTCTACCAACTCCCAAACATCATTTCTTGTAAAATTGTTAAGCTCTTCTTGCATAGCCATGATCCAATCGGCATCCCTCAAAGCTTCTTCTATCTTCTTTGGTTCTATGGTCGACACAAATGATGCATGCTCATAAAACATAGCCAATCTTAATTTTGTTTGCACACCACTTCTAATATCCCCAATAACACTGTCAATGGGGTGATCTCTTGCAACATGTTGTGGTTGGAGTACTTGCACTTGATTGCTTGAGCTTGGTTGATCACTTGATGTATCTCGATGAGATGAACTAGCACCATGATCTTGTAATTGAGAGTCACTAGCTAGCTTGAATGGAGAATTGAGCACTTGATCTTTATCATCATCTTGAATATCAATTACTTGCTTTGCTCTAATATCCCTAATGTCCATGTTCTTCGTTGCTTCCACCAATTGAGTTCCACCAACATCATCTAGATTCTCTTCTTCATCTTGTGACCCATTGGTTTCATCAAATTGCACATCATGGACTTCTTCTAGAATGCCACTTGAGTTGTTCCAAACTCTATAATCTTTGCTTGTAGTTGAATAATCAAGTAGGAACCCCTCATCACATCTCTTGTCAAACTTCCCCAATCTAGTGCCCTTTTTCAAGATATAACATTTGCAACCAAACACCATAAAGTAAGAAATATTGGGCTTTCTTCCATGAAGTAGCTCATATAGGGTCTTTTCTAGTAATAGATGACAATATAGTCTATTGATGTAGTAGCAAGCGGTATTGATTGCTTCATCCCAAAATGATTGACTCACATTGTACTCATGAAGCATTGATCTAGCCATATTAAGCAATGTTCTATTCTTTCTTTCAACTAGGTCATTTGATTGTGGAGTGTACTTGGCTGAGAATTGATGTCCAATGCTATAGTGATCACAAAGTTCTTCAATTCTTGTATTCTTGAACTCACTTTCATTGTCACTTCTCACTTTCTTGATTCTAATCTCAAACTCATTGTGAACTCTAGTGAGAAAGGTCTTGAAGACGTCAAACACTTCACTTTTGTCACTAAGAAAGAATACCCATGTGAATCTTGTGAAGTCATCCACTATGACAAAGCCATACTTTTTGCCGCCTATGCTTGTGTATGTTGTTGGGCCAAATAGATCCATGTGCATCAAATCAAATGCTTTGCATGTGCTCATTGTACTCTTCTTTGGATGTGAGCTTCCAACTTGCTTTCTAGCTTGACATGCACTACAAAGCTTATTCTTCTTAAATTCAACATCTTTCAAACCATTGACAAGATTGTGAGTTGTAAGCTTCTTCAATTGTTTCATGCCAACATGACCAAGCCTTCTATGCCAAAGCCAACCCAAGCTTGATTTGGAAATTAAGCAAGTTGTCAAAGAAGTTTCTCTAGCATTGAAGTCAACTAGGTAGAGATTCTCATATCTAAAGCCCTTGAATGCCACATTTGAACCATCCATACTAATGACTTCCACATCATCAACCCCAAAGATACATTTGTAACCAAGATCATATATTTGTGCCATGGATAGAAGATTAAAATCCAAGCTTTCAACTAGCAACACATTGGAGATACTCATGTCATTTGATATTGCAATCTTGCCTAAGCCAATAACCTTGCCTTTCTTGTTATTGCCAAATGTGATAGAATCAACATCACTATCATTGTCATTGATTGAGTCAAACATTCTTGATATACTGGTCATGTGTTGAGTGCACCTGCTATCAATAATCCATTGCCTTCTTCCGGCTTTGTAATTGACCTATAAGCAAATCAATGAAGCTTAGGTACCCATTTTTGCTTGGGTCCTTGTAGGTTAGTAACTAAGCTCTTTGGTACCCAAATAGCCTTCTTCTTTGGGCCAACAATTGGTGTACCAATAAACTTAGCTTTCACACCCTTCACACTCTTGGTAAGCACATAGCAAGAATCAAAAGGTATAGTATTAACAAGTTTCTTGCCATTGTTCCTTTTGGTGCAGTTATGCTCTAGGTGCCCAACTTGCTTGCATCTATTACAAAACCGACCATTGCCCTTCACAAAGCTAGACTTTGGAGTTGCAATGGCTGACTTGTCTTTTCTTGGGGGTGTAGCCTAATCCCTCTTTGTTAAGAGAGAACCTTTGGCTACCCAAGCACTTAAGCAAGCGGGCCTCACCACCATAGGCCTTGCCTAGGGCGTGAGTGAGCTCATCCACCACTCTCTTGAGAGTCTCATTCTCAACCATTAGTGAGGCATCACAAGTGAAACCATCACTTGTAGTGGTGATAGAATCGGTGGTGGTGGATGAAGAGCTATAAGAAGGGTTAGCATTTGATATGATGATAGGTTCATAAAAGGATTCATCAATTATATCACATGTAACACCTATATCACACGATACAACAACCTCCTTCTTTGCTTGTTGCTCAAGTAGAAATGAGTGAGCTTTTTCAAGCTTGAAATGAGCCTTACCAAGATCCTCATAGTCTTCCACTAGACTCTCATGAGTGGTCTTAAGCTCACTAAGGGCTTTCTCAAGTATTGCTACTTTCATTGAAAGCTTCTTACACTCCTTGTCCTTGGCAATAGCTATGTCTCTAGTTTGTTGCATCAAGTCATATAGTTGTTCTTTAGTTGGTTCATCATCATCATTTTCATTATCATTATCACTATCATAAACATATTCCATTTCACTTTCATCATCACTCTCATCATATAATACCTTAGTTTCTTTGGCCATGAAGCATGAAGAGGATGAACCAAATAGTGAGGGCTTCTTGTTGATAGCAATGGAAGCAAAAGTCTTGTTGGATGATGATTCTTCTTCTTCATCATCATCATCACTTTCCCAAGTGACCACATAGGCTCCATTCTTGCCCTTCTTGAAAGTCATCTTGGTTTCTCTCTTTTTCTTCTCAAACTTGCCCCTCTTGTTGTTCTTCTTCTTATCATAGGGACATTCGGCTTGAAGATGTTCGGTGCTATCACAATTGAAGCACTTCCTTTGTTGCTCATTGATCTTGAAATTGTCATTTCTCTTTTTGAAGCCTCTTCTCTTAATGAACATGTGACCCATCTTCTTGACTACAAGAGAAAGTGCCTCATCATCAATTTCAAAATCTTCATCTCCATTATTATCTTCTTGTTCTTCAATGATGGTAGCTTTGCCCTTGGAGGAGATGGCCTTGAATGCCACGGTCTTCTTCTTCTTTTCTTCTTCCTTCTCTTTCTCATCGACATCTTGATCATACTTGTCATATGTCAAGACTTCACCAAGTAAATCATTGGGCTTCATTATGTCAAGCCCATCTCTTTGTAACATCATGATCAACATTTTGAATCTTCTTAGTAACCTCAACGAGAACTTGTGGCAAAAATCTTGGTCTTGTGTCTTGTGCCCTAAGCTCTTGAGATCATTCACAATGACTTGCAATCTATGAAACATCTCTAAGATTGTTTCTTCTTCTTTCATCTTGAAGTTCTCAAACTCACTCTTGAGCCCATATAGCTTGGCACTCTTCACAACCTTAGTGCCCTCATATGTTTCACTCAACCTTGTCCATACTTCATTTGCCAATTCTAAATCCTTGATGCCCTCAAATACTTTTGTGTCAATACCATTGTAAAGTGTATTAAGAGCCATTCTATTGCATGTTCTATTGGCTCTATCTTCATCAGTGAGATGATCAGGATCAATGATAGCAAAATCATTCTCGGTGACTTACAATACTCTCTCATGAATAGAACCAAGGTACATTGTCATTTTTATCTTCCAATGAGCAAAAGAACTAACACCATCAAAGAACGATGGCTTGCCCCCAATAAGATTGAACATAATTTGAGCCATTTTTCACACCAAAGGATGTTAAGCCTTGATTAAAACGGTGATCACGGCTCTGATACCACTTGTAAGGTCCTAGATGGCTAGAGGGGGTGAATAACCTAAAAAAATCCTACACGAACCACTAAGCAAACTTGTTAGAAAAACAAACGGCGTAAAGCGAGTTTTGCTTGGCCTACGGTTGTGATCCAAGCCTCCTATCCACAAGTCTAGTAAATTATGATCTCTAGTTCACACAAGGGCTATGTCACTAATTTAATACTAGTGAGAAAGCTAACAACACTACTAGCAAAGCTACCACTAGAGCAACACAAGATAATCTAGTAAGTGCAAATGCAAGAGAGAGGATTGTGATTCTTATAACGACGGTGGAGTGAAGATGTTCCCAATCACCAAGATGATATACAATCAATCAATATTGACAACAACACAATATGAAGATCAATCACCAGGAGACAAGAGACACAATATTTTTGTTCACCCGGTGTTCACTTATGCACTGATAAGCTACATCACCAGTTGTGTCGACCAACACTTAGATGGTTTCTCGGTGTGACCCTCAAGTCACTTGCCCCTCAAGGCACGCCTCACAAGGCACCGCAAGACACCACTCTCAAGTGAGGTAACTCAATGACACGTGCAATGTATTAGAGTTGCTTTTGGCACTCCGCCAAGAAAAGCACAAGAACCTCTTACAATCAACCAGAGGTGGCCAAGAACAATCTCCTTCTCTTACCAATGCTTCCAACAATCTCCAAGCCAGCTAGAAGTGGTACTCTCCAAGAGTAACAAGAAATCCACCGGCTAAACCACCCACAAGTGCCACTAGATGCCCTCAAGCTATGCAATGCACTTTGGGACCACTCAATCTCACTTTTGATTTGCAATCAAGCAAGAGAGATGAGTGGGAGGGAGAAGCTTTAGCTCAAAGGATGCACAAGAGTGTTAGAAATGTCAAGAGAGCTCCCCAAGGGCCGGCCAACAAGTATTTATAGCTCCATAAACAAATAGACCCGTTGAAAACCTCATTGGGCGTTTTTCGCGAGCGACAAACGCGTCTGTTGCTATGCCGACAGACGCGGCCAGCGTCCGTCGCTCGTGTGCCACCCGCAGTGGATCGTTGCCACGTGTCCCACTTCAAATACGAGCCGTTGATCTCCAACGGTCAAATCACAGCCGCGCTTCTCCACCATGCGATAGACGCGTCCGTCGCTGGGCGATAGACGCGCCCCCTGGATCGACAGACATAGTCCAGAAAGGCCTGCAGCGCACCAGAGCGATAGACGTGTCCGCTGGCCAGGCATCAGACGCGCCCTTGGCATCTGTTGGTGCTACGGCGAACGCCTCTAAGTCGTCAAACGCTGGAAAAGTAGCCGGCTCTGCGTCTGTCGTGGAGGGCACCAACACGTCTGACGCTTCTTCCTCGCTCGCCTCAGCATCGCACCTAGGGTTAGGCGACAGACGCCCAACCCAGCATCTGTCGCTGGCGTCGCACGCGTGTGTCGTGTGTTTCTCGACGAGAAACACTCCCGTGACTTCCCCACTTTCACTTATGAGCTGCTCTAAGTATGTGTATCACTAAAGCACATGTTTTAGCTCGTGAAACACTACGTGACATCGCCTCCAAATCTCGACAACGGTGTAAAGGAAAAATAGGCATTTCATCTCCTCGAAAATGCCTGAATCCCTCTCTTCCCCTCAAACTCCATCGCCTTCGCAAATGTGCCAACACCAACAAGTGATCACCACCTTGTGCACGTGTGTTAGCATTTTCATAATCATTTTCAAAGGTTTTCTAGTTAGCTCACTAGGCCCTACATGCAATGCACTTCATGAATTCACCTAGTGGCACCCGTGCGTCGAGTAACCGATAAGACTTTCCCTCTTAATAGTTCGGCTATCGATCCTAAACCACTCACACCCTCTATGGTGTCTTGAGTGCAAAACAAAATGGCCCTATGGTTATACCTTTGCCTTGAGCCCATTTTGTTTCTCCAAATGATATGATCCACTTCATATCATCACATGACCTTCTCAATCCATCGACCTTGACTTCACTTGCTCTTCACCGTTGCATCGGTCTGTCAGCGCCAAGTCTTGCTCAAGCTTCACCATTGCATGGCCCTTTGCTTCGAAGCCTCGACTTGCCCTTCACCTTCACAATCAGTCCATCGAGCCAAGCCTCATCTTGGTCTTCACCATCTTGGTCACATGAATCAATGTCATGTCTCATATTCAATGACCACCTTTATCTAAATCATCCACTTAGATACAAAGGTTAGTCCTAGGTTTCATCAATTAGCCAAAACCAAACTAGGGACTTTCAAGAGTCCGGGGCCAGGTTACGTACAAAGATGAAGAATCTCCTGATCGAGGGGTTGTGAGCCTAAGGGAGGGAACCTAGCTGACTTGGCTTGCAAGCAACACCGTCTTGCGATGCATGTCTAGATGTGGTTGTCATCATGGTCCTATGTCTAGTCGTGGCATGGCGTGATGTGGTGCTATAGTGTTGTCCATGGCGGCACTATGGGCATGTTGGTGTTTTGCGAGCAATCCTGCATGACGTGGTCTTCGTCATGGCCTTCATCATCACTCCTGATCTTAGGGGCATCATACAGGGTTGGTAGCCGCCCCTGGGTCATTGCTCGTCTTGTCGACTTGTGGAGTTGGTGGCCACGATCCCAGGCTCTGGGGTTGTGGCTCTAGTTGGCTTGGATGGCCTCTAAGTCAAGGCCATCATCGTGGATCCCATCCCATAGTGGGTGGAGTCATACACACATCTTGTTCGGCCATATTTGGACAGTGTCCTCCATGCTAGCTATCATCATTTGGCAATGTTGTCTTGTCTATGCTGCGTGTCACAGGGATGGTGTCTGACTAGACTGAGGTGACTGTTGTCCTTTCCGTCCTTGCAGCTTTAGTGTGGCATGACTGATCCTATCAGAGCAGGCTTTCTTGGCTAGACTCGATCTCTCCCCATTCCTCCCAAGGGTTAGGATGGTGGACTGGTCATGAGTCCTCGTGTGTCGTCGGCTAAGGCAGATGGAGGGGTCGTGGCAACCTTCGGCCTTAGTGTTTGGCTTGATTCACTTAGCTTAGCTAGGCCTCAATCATTTGGGCTTATATTAGTTGGTGTACCATGGGGCACCCGAGCAGCTACCTAATCGGTGCCTTGAGATACCCAAGGTATCATAACACTGACAACTTGTCTCCAAAACTTTGGCCTAGCCCGCTACCATTTCTAGGCCCAATACCTAGTGTTGAGTATATAACCTAAATGAAAACCCTAACCGGGTACCACTGCCACCACAAGAGATGAGGCCTTCTATGACAATTTGACATTTATCTCTTGTCATAGAATCCCTATCATTAAAGACCTTCTGTGATAATTTTGTGACAATTTTTGATCTATGGCAATTTTTGTGACAGTTACAGTTGTCATAGATCACAAATTGTTACAAATTTAGCTTGTAATTGTCACAAAAGGTCTTTAATGATAGGGATTCTATGACAAGAGATAAATGTCAAATTGTCATAGAAGGCCTCATCTCTTGTAGTGTCAGGCGTCACTCTCTCCTAGGCGCCACTCTCCTCTCTCCTAGGCCATAGCATAGGCTGCTTTCCTCCTACTCTCTTCATCTTCCTCCCTCACTCAGTGATGGCGCCGCTCTCTTTCCCTTCCATCTCTCTTCCTCCCACATGTGTGACGGTGCCCCTCCCTCCTACCCATGCGATGAGGATGGTGGGTGCCCCTTCGTCCCACATGCACGGTGCATGAGCTCCCTCTGATGATGGGAGTGTAGATCGGTAGAGTTCTGATGACCTGGAGGAGATTCAGTGGCAGGATGACATACGAGGGCAGATCCAGTGACGAGGCTGACCATGCCTGATTCAACGGGGAGGAGGTCGGCCATGCCTAGATCCCGCGAGGTGGTCAGTCGTGCCTAGATCTGGTGGCAAGGAGGTCCTTCGGCGTGTGTGCCTGAGCAACTAGGCAACAAGTGACCACTGTGGGGCTCACACGTCCTATGGGCTCCCTTCTCCGACGGCAGATGTCCTACATCCTGTGGACCTCCTCCGATGGATGTGGTGGCGGTGGCAGTCACGGCGGTGGTGCTAGCTATTGGTAAAATTAAGATGCACACAGATAAATCCGCAAGCGTACAAATACCATTGTAGCTTTCACACGAAAGTATTCCAAGTATCGTATCCACAGGAAAACGTGTGAGGCTAACTATGGTCCAATTTAATCTGGAGTAGGAGTGTAGAGGAGATCGCTAAGGTCTTCTAGTTCTAATCTTGGTAAGCTATGTCTTTTACTATTCTATCTAGGGAAATTACTAAGGAAGAACACAAACAGAGTATGCTCTTCCTAGTAACAAGATCCTGCTAGGCCTACAAACGGGAGGTGGACTACAAAGGATTCAACGAGGCTATAAGAGACCCTCACAAGCTACCACTGATCTGGAATGTAGGGTACATCCATGAGTTACCAAGTCTAAGTACTATGGTTACACTATGAATAATACTTTAACCTAAGGCCAATAGATTAAAGCACTCAAAAGAGACTCGCAAACCAAAAGAACAATATAAACACATTGCTTACTAAAATCAGAAGTTGATTACTAGAGAAATCTTAGACGTAGGTTAACTTCTGCCAAGGTACGAGCCATAGAGAGAGCACCGATAGGCCGGCACCTCTCCAAACTCTTCCCTTACTCTCCACCTCTCTATTTCTAAAGACTAAATCCTAACGAGGACTAATCTTCTCTTGATAGCTGGCACTGATCCTGATGAGGAGGATATGAATTAGGGTTTCAGGATGGCTCTAGAGAGGGGGGCAGGGGCTAGTATATATAGGGGAGATGGAGTAGGGTGTAAGGAATTGCCATGTCATCGATCCACATCAACACACTCAGCCACCGTTGGATAAACTGATCTAAAATTATCTTAGAATCAACGGTGTAGATCATAGGAAGGAGTACGAGGCGGTGGAGGATCAGTGGGTCCCCCAGTAGGTCAGGGGGTCTCCCTAATGGGTCGGCCGACACTATGGTGGAGTTTCAGCCCAAGCTTCGTCGTGGTGTCTTTTGGAACCTTCTAGAGTTGTCTTTCATAGTTTCCACGGGTTGAATCACATGTTGTCGTCAGTTTGCATGTTTGGAGTGTAAGATAGTGGTCCTAGGGCTGTTTTCTAAATAAATCCTCCTGCATATATATATTCACCAAAGCTCATGGAATTCATTAGTTTAAACCCCTATTGTAACAACCCAAAAATCCACACACCAAAAACACCAACTACAAAATTTTTCTCAAAACTCCCATGTGATGTTGAGTGTCATGTGTAGAAATCCAACCAAAGAGATGCATTAGGTCTAACCCCAACCCTAGGCAACACATAAGCATGGCAGGTCATTTGTGGACTAAGATTATTTAAAATTCTAATAAATAAAGTGAAGCATACATAATTAACTCAAGTTGTGATTTGGTTTTTCTTTTGCTTGATGTTATGCTTAACAATAACATTAAAGTAATAAACCGTAAAGTAACTATTGAACAAAGCAAAAGAATAAATGATTAAGAAGAAAACTAACCCTATTATTATTAAGTGTTATTAATATATATACAAATTTTCTAAACTCCAATCAATAAGTTACATTGGTTTGGAATTCAAATTTCAAACCAAATTTGAATTCAAACAAATAGAAAGAGAAATGAAAAACATAAAAAGGAAAAGGAGGAGGAGGCCTCCCAGCTAGCTGCTCGGCCCAGCAATCCAGCACAAGCTGCCGCTCACGCGCTCAGCTCCAGCACGCACACACGCGGCCCAGCTGCCGGCCTAGCGACCGCTCACGCCCGCGCGCCCAGCTCGCCAGCTGCCGCTGCCGCTTGGCCCCACGCGTCAGCCGCACGACGCCCACGCCCGCGCGTTTCCCCGTTCCGCTTGCAACCGCTGCCTGATAGACCCCGCACGTCAGTGCTACTATTCTTCTTCTCCACACCATGCTCAACCACCGCGCGACCGGGGGCCGACAGCGTTGGCAGAGGCGGGCCAGGGGTCACGCCCGGGGCATGCCCTTGTTCCCCCTCTTGCGCCGCGCCCACGCAACCCCGTGCACACCGTTGGATGCTAGCTTGCGCCCCGATCGCCCTTGATTTCCCAACCGCCGATCACCGGGCTTGGCGATCCCCGCTCGGCTATAAGAGCCTTGGCCGAGAGCCTTAGCGCTTGTCCCATCGCCCGCCGCCACTTGGTGGCCGTCCACAGCACACCGAGCCAAGAGAGAGGAGGGAGAAGGGGAGGGAAGGAGAGGAAGAAAGCGCCGAAGCTGCCACGGGGGAGGAGGTCATCGGAGCCAAAGACGGTGCCGGTGCTTCGTCACTGACGCGGCTCGGCACGGCACTGCACGGCCACACCGGAGCTGCACGGCCTCGCATCGACACGACATCGCCATCCTCTCTTCCACAGCACCCACGGTGAGCCCTCCTTCCGATCCCTCTGCCTGTCACCAGACTCTGTCACACCGGCCATGGCGCTCCACACTAGGAGCGTGTAGGCCAAGGCCATCGCCGGCCGCTAGGAACACCCGCACCCACGCACACGCCGTGACTGCCCCGTTGGAGCCCCGTTGATCACCCGCGCGCCTCGCCGTCGTCCCCATGGTGCCGTGGTCGCCGGGAAATCCCTGCCGACCACATGGAAACACCGAAGCCCCGCCTTGAGCCCTGGACACTTCACCGTGCCCCCACGAACTCGCAGTAGCCTATACCCACTTAAGCCGAGCCACTCGGAAGGCCGCACGCGCGACTTCACTGACGGCAAGCACTGCCGAGCCGCCGCTCGCCATGGCCAGCACCTTGGGGAACTCTGGTCGCCACCGTGACCCCGCAGACACAGTCGTCGTGGCCCAGGGAAGTTTTTCCCCTCCCCAATCGAACACCAGCGCCACCGCAGGGACTCACAGCGAGATCGCCGCTGGCAGGAGCACCGCCGCGGGAGAAACAGAGGACTTTCCCCTCGCTGGTCACCCACAAGTGCACCCGGTGTACCTAGACCACGCCTAAAAGGTGACGGGTGGACTCGGTCCACCGTAGACCAGTCCTTGGTCCATGGACCAGCAGCAATTGGTCCACCGTAGACCGCAGCCGTGGACCACAGCCCAATACAACCCCACGGCCGTGACGTGGCCGCCTCACAGCGTGCCACGTGTTTGGCCCGGCCCAGCCCAGACTGGCCCAACCCGAGCCCAACCGGCCCAGTTTGGACCCGACCCGAGTTGACCGTTGACCGGTCAAATGTTGACCGTTGACCTGGCCCCACATGTCAGTGACACAGAGCCGCGGGACCCACTTGACAATGGGTGACGTCTTCCTGACGTCATGCGGGACCCACCTGTCAGTGATAATACAACCAGGGGTGACATCATGCTGACGTCACGATGACATCAGCTGCTGATGTCAGCAGCCTTGGCCCCACACGTCAGTGACCCTGACTGTTGACCGCTGATCGTTGACCGTTGACTCGACGTTGACCAACGTTGACCTTGACTGGACCCACATGTCAGTGACCCAAGAGTCCCTGGACCCACTTGTCGGAGCTGACGACGTTGATGACGTCATGCTGACGTCAGCTGGGACCCACCTGTCAGCTCGGAACCGTTATGACAATGTCATGCTGACGTCAGCTAGCCACGTGGACCAACCACAGCATAACACGTGTCAGCCCAGGATTAATTCAGCCTTTATCTAATTTCAGAAATGATTTAAACTTCGGAAATTCATAACTAATTCATACGACCTCAGAAAAATACGAAACCAGGACCAAAATTCATCTAAAATCAAGCTCTACGCAATGAACCCATGTTTGAGTGAATTTGGCTCTTTTGAATTTTTATTGCTTCTTTGTGCTATTCTATAGACGTCGCTAACGCGACTATAATGCAAACGATGCAGACTCGGAGGAGAACCTGACGGACGAGGACCGTGAGTACCGTGAGGAGAACGGAGACGACTACACTGAAGGTGCCACATCCCACCCAAATCTCGTAGAACCTATTACGCATGGCTAATATAGAACTACTATCGCTTTACTCTACTTTATGGTAGGATTTGCATGGTAGTATGCTTGCTTGAAAGCCTTTACCTTGACGCAACCTTACCCCTGCATACCCTGCTATAGGCTAGACACACGCTTATTGCTCTATAATTCCTTATTTATACTTCTACTACGCTTATACTATGTGCGTGGTGGAAACTGGTGTTACCTGGACTTTGGGGAGAGTGCTGCGTGTGTGACTTGGGTGTGTGGAGGGTGAGGGTTGAGTCGACCAAGTTAGAGTATACGACGAGCCTAGGGAAAGTCTTACCATGGGATGCTACCTGGGCACCCCTGGAAATGTATACCTGTGGTGGGTAAAAGGTATATGAGGTGGACCTGGTTGTGAACCTGTGATGGGTGGTGCCCGGGTTGGAGGTGCTATTGTGGCACGGTAAAGGAAACCCTGATGGAGACATTCTGGCTTGGTCATCCCTAAGGACTTACTAGTACTCAGATTCACCAGGAAGCCTTACGTACCACTCGCCCTATATGGTGCGGGACGGCTGGACTACTTGGTAGGATTTTGCCACTACTGCTAGGTTGATAGCGGACAGTGTAAGGAGGTATGGGGCACAGAGGATTTCCCCCACACCCTACAGAGACTTCATGGAGACCTTGTGGACCCGGCTCATGACTCACAGTTTCAGCCACCCCAGACTCGGCTTGGGGTGAACCAGGGCTGAATGGTAGAGTGGCATCATCCTAGGCTAGCAAGCAGCCGGAATCAGCCCAGTTGACGACGGTCAGCAAGGAAGGCGGATCTTGTGGTTATGTAAAACCTCTGCAGAGTGTATGGTTGATCGATCGATACATGTGCCGACTCATCGGCTATGGACCTTTCCTAGGTTTCGCTTAAACTAGATAGAGAGATGAGTCCTTCTCTTCTTCCCCCAAAAGAGAGTGTCGGTCTTAGCCAGGGGCTACAGGCTTTGAGACAGTGCCGAGAGGGAGTTGGCCTGTCAATTGAGCGATGGTGTGGAATAGTGTGGAGATTGGTGGTATGTTGATCCCAGGATCGTAACCTAGCTCGGAAAAGGGAATGGAGTGGAATGAGTGTGGGAATGGTGTTAAAACTTGATCAATTATATTATACACTTGATATACTACTGCATAGGAAGCCCTAGCCCTATAGGTTTCTTTTGAATACAACCATGTTGCATCCAAATCCACAAAGTAATGCTCATAGGGATGGGAGTGGCTAGTACAAATCGTACTGATAAGCTTTTGGCACAGGTTCTGCTGAGGAGTATAGCTCCGAGGAGTTTGATGGTTGAGGGGTTCGTGCCTACGCTCGAGTTTGGCGATCTTATCTTCAAGCTGTTCTGATTAAATGCTACTTTCGTTTCCGCCAATGCGGCGATGTAATAATTTATGTAATTCCACTCTATTTGTACTCTGATATTATCGTTGTATGGATGTGGTATTCGACTGGAATATGGGTAATAAGATCCATCGCGGTCTTAAGACACTTCGACTCTATGGATTTCCCTTCGTGGAAACTGAGGTCGTTTCAGTTGGTATCAGAGCCATGCTTGACCTTAGGACGAAACCCTTGGAAATGGACGATAGAATAGGACTTGAACATCCCTTCTTTCGGTTATATACCGACCCTGTATTTACTTTTATGCAAGGCTTATCTATTATTGACCTGCTAACACCTGTTCCCTTGAAACATGCAGATGGCAACGAACATCAATTGGCCGCCTCTAGGACCACTACCTCTGGACCACGCCAAGCTTACCCTTGACCTACGTGAGCTCGGGGGTTTTGCACCGACCCTCTGCCGAGTTCTCATCACGTTAGGTGTCCCTGACGAGCTTATCAAGGTCACCTGCACGGGCAAAGCAGCTTAGGGAGGAGGAATCGAGGGACCGATTGCCACCTCAGTGGAGTTCCCAGCTAGCACCACCTTACCTTCCGTCCCAGCCTTCACCGAGATGATGATAGAGGACACAGTCGAGGAGGGACTGCAAGCTATCTCACACAAGGCACTTCACAGAGTGATGAGGGACCACTACGAGCACCTGAAGACGACAGAGTTCCGTCTACTTCCCTAGGCCCTCGACCTCAGCCTTACCCCCAGTGAGCAGAGTTTCGCAGCAGGCAGAGTTATCCTTGCCGAGAAGGACAGATGCCTTCGTGTCTCAGCTATTCACCTACTAGAGCAGGATAGGTACGTGACCCAGCTGGAGCAGAAGAGACGTCAGGACCAGGCCCTCCGGTGGGAGTACCAGGAGCGAGATTCGTAGGGAGCACATGAGCGAGCTAGACTACTGGAGACAATTGCCAAGCTGCAGGACGAGCTCAACCGTCGTGAGGAGGACCACAGAGCCGAGGTCGCTGACTTACAGGATAAAGCAGCCGACCTAGGCAACAGGAATTGCTACCTCGACAGCAAGGTCTTGGAATTATAGAGTGAGTTGGATGACAAGAAGGCCGAGTTCAACCGTAGGGGAGATAGAGAGAGATCCAAGGGGATTGGTATGTTGAAGATCCAATCTCGGAACAAGACCCTGACTCAGGAGCTAGAGGAGTTCAGGAAGAAGGCTGTTCGCAACCAGGGTCACCTGATCGAGGCACTCAGGCAGACAGAGTACCTACAGGACAAGTGTGAGAGGACTTGGCAGGCTTGGCAGAAGTCTGACAGGAAACGTCTCAGGGAAATGAAGGGTATGTGGGATCAACTACCTAAGGAGATCCACAGCAAGACAAAGCCTAGGATAGAGGAGTTTGAGTTAGCCCCGACTCGCCTCAACCTAGACGCTTGCCCTACCCTACCTGGAGCCAAGGCTACCGAGGAGCTCACCGAGGCCTTGAAGTACGTATCCCGACTCCACAAGTCTGACGAAGAGATCGAGATCGAGGACAGTCGTATCCCAGCCGCGGTGTACGAGTTAGAGTAGGTGACCCTGCGTGGTCATGAGTTATGTCTAAAGTTTCCATGAGTTCTACCCCCCTTATGAGATGATTTATGAGACTCTATGCGTAGCACGATTCTCGCACATCTTCTAGTGTAGCTGCTAAAGATGATGCTATGCAATCAAACCCTTGTAATGAATGTTTTTGGATCTTATGGCATCTTTTGGATCTTGTCGCTTCTTTGTAATGAGTGTTGGATAGTGTAACTGTTCTATTTTAAATCATTAAAAATCATGTAATCATATTGAATTATAAAGCACCTTGGCACAAGCACTAAAATTTCAATGATCCGTGTTACAGATGCCGAACCACCGATCAAATCGCCTAATGAATCGAGGGCGTGCGCCCATCCCCGAACCCAATAGGGGCCGTGGTGACAACAACTGTAGCCGTGGTCGTGGTCATGGACGTGGAGGGATACCCTTCGACTTGGAGAATACCCCGCCACCTGTTGAGGAGAACATCCCGCTGCCACCACCGTCAAACCTGGCAGAAGTGATGGCGCAGCAGACCCAGCTTCTTGCAGCTCTTGTTGAAGGAGCCAATCGTCGCCAAGGAGGTCAGCAGAATGATTTCTAGAGGAAGCTGGAAGGTCTCCTGAAGCTAAGACCACCTACCTATGATGGCACCGACCCTGAGCCGTTGGTAGCCGATGACTGGCTTAAGGAAATGGAGAAGAAGCTTGATCTCACTACATTCACCGACGATGAGTGTGTTGGAGCTGCCGCACACCAGCTCACAGGTGCAGCACGCGCCTGGTGGGACAGTTTCAGTGACTCCCATGAGGACCCTGCCAACATCTCGTGGGAAGAGTTCGTCGAAGCATTCACTGAGTACCACATTCCCAAGGGTATCATGGAGGCCAAAGCTGAGGAGTTTCGCAACATAAAGATAGGAAAAGACAGAGTGATCGAGTACACTACTCGTTTCACCAACCTTTTGCGCTATGCGCCTTCCTATGTTGTGAACTCTGAAAAGGAGAAGCTGTACTATTACCGCAAGGGGCTTAACCCACACATCAAACTAAAATTTGGCGGTATTGAGAGTAACACATTACGTGCTCTGGTGGATCGATGCATTCAGATTGAGAAGGACCGTGATGAAGCTGGAGAAGAGTACAAGGGAAGAAAGCGAAAACCTGAGGAGTCCCTCCGTAGCCATGATCGCAAGAGGATCCGTAGAGATGCACCATCCAGGGAACGCTCTCACTACAACAGGGATGATAACCCTAGATCAGGTAGGGGAAGTGGAGGCTACTTCACCAAAAACTCCCGCCCTGCTCAGGATCGTTACACCCGAGATCGTTATGCTCAGGATCGAAACACCCATGACTGTTTCAACCATTCCCGCTCTGTGAATGAACGCCCAACACAGAACCGCTCCGCACCAGGCAATGGAAAATGGAAGGCACCCGCGCCAACCCCTACAGGCGGTGCACCTTTCACCTGCTTCGCTTGTGGCCAACCAGGTCACAAGGCCGCTGAATGCCCTCAGAATTCAGCTGTTTAGAAGTCTCAGTTCAAGGGGTCTGCTACCCGTGGATGTCTCAACCATCTGGATGCCGAGGAAGCACAGGCTGCACCAGACGTCGTGTACGGTATGTTTCTAGTTAATGGCAATACTGCATCAGTTCTTTTTGACTCTGGAGCAACTTGTTCATACATATCAACCAAGTTTGCACGAGAGTATGGCCTGCCCGTAACCCCACGTGAGAAGCCTATCATTACCAGCTCGCCCTTAAGAGACCTAAAAAGCACCCACATCTGTAAGGGAGTGAATCTTACCATCGAGGGTCTTATCTTTAAAGCCGATTTAACCTTGTTACCTTCCACCGACCTAGATGTCATCTTAGGCATGGATTGGTTAACCATTCACCGAGGCATCATATCATGTTCCCCCAGATATGTCCAAGTGACCCACCCATCAGGCCAAGTCATTAGATGTGAACCCCAGATTGAAAGGTCCACCTCTATCCTATGTGCCCTTAAGGCAAGATCAGAATCACTAAAGGAGGAAAAGACAATTTATGATGTGCCTGTGGTCAGAGACTATCCTGATGTATTCCCTGAAGAATTACCAGGAATGCCACCGGACCGTGATGAGGAGTTCATCATTGATCTTTTGCCGGGAACAGGACCCATTGCCAAGAGACCCTATCGCATGTCAGTTGATGAACTGGCCGAACTCAAGAAACAGCTAGAAGAGCTCATCTCGAAGGGATATATCAGACCCAGTGCTTCACCCTGGGGATCCCCTGTTCTGTTCGTTAAGAAGAAGGATGGCTCAATGAGAATGTGCATAGATTACCGTAACTTGAACGCAGTCACCTCCAAGAATAAGTACCCCCTGCCGAGAATTGATGATCTGCTTGATCAACTTCGAGGTGCCAAGTATTTCTCCAAGATCGATCTTAGATCTGGCTACCATCAGATGAAGATTCGAGGGAGTGACATACCGAAGACAGCTTTTGTGACTAGGTATGGTCAGTTCGAGTTCACCGTGGTATCCTTTGGACTCACAAATGCTCCCGCATACTTCATGAATATGATGAATAAGGTTTTCATGGACGAATTGGATAAGTTTGTGGTGGTATTCATTGATGACATCCTGGTCTATTCATCCACCGCTGAAGAACATGAACATCATCTAAGAACGGTGCTTGAGAGACTAGCCCAACATCAGCTCTACGCAAAGTTCAGCAAATGTGAGTTCTGGCTACAAGAAGTTGCCTTCTTAGGCCACGTTTTATCAGTTGAAGGTGTTGTAGTGGACCCAGCTAAGATTGAGGCTGTGAAGGAATGGGAACAACCCCGTAATGTGATAGAAGTCAGAAGTTTCTTGGGATTGGCTGGGTATTATCGTCGATTCATCGAAAACTTCTCCAAGATAGCCCGTCCGATGACCAACCTGCTGAAAAAGACTAAGGAGTTTGAATGGACGCCCGAATGCGAACAGAGCTTCCAGGAATTGAAACAAAGACTTACCACAACTCCTGTGTTAGCATTGCCCGATATCGGCAAAGACTTCATGGTCTATTATGATGCATCTCGTCAAGGACTATGACTTGGAAATTCACTACCATCTGGGAAAAGCTAACGTAGTCGCAGATGCTCTTAGTCGCAAGAGTTACTGTCACACTTTGATCACTGAATCCGTACCACCTGAGCTCAAGGAAGAGATTGATGATTCCCAACTTGAGATACAACCACATGGCTTGCTAAATGAGCCCCGCATATAGTATGATCTCACGGATCGCATTTGTCAAGCTCAGAAAATATGTAAGGAGATTGACTATCTCCGTGGTCTAATGAAACTAGGCTATAAGACCAACCACCATGAAGATGAACAAGGAACCATTTGGTTCAAGGATAGAATTTGTTTGCCTTCTGATCTAGTCCTACGAGAGGAAATTTTTTCAGAAGCTCATGATTCTAAGTATTGTATTCACCCTGGAGGTTTAAAGATGTATCAGGACTTGAGAAAACACTTTTGGTGGAAAGGTATGAAGACAGACATTGAAGGACACGTGGCACGATGTGACACCTACAATAGAGTCAAGGCTGAACATCAGAGGCCTGCAGGATTGTTAAAGCCTCTTAACGTCCCGGAATGGAAATGGGAGGGCATATCCATGGATTTCATAGTTGGATTACCCCATTCACTGAAAGGCAATGATTCCATCTAGGTGATTGTAGATCGTTTAACCAAGGTTGCTCACTTCGTACCAGTGAAGACCAAGACCAATGCAGAAAAATTAGCAGATCTATATATTGAGCATATTCTCAGGTTGCATGGAGCTCCCTCTAGTATTGTATCTGATCGTGGTCCTCAATTTGTGTCCCGATTCTAGGAAGCTCTGCACAACTCTATTGGAACCAAACTTGATTTCAGTACTGCTTACCACCCACAGACAGATGGACAGACAGAGCGAGTAAATCAGATCTTAGAAGACATGCTTCACGCTAGTGTACTGAATTACGGCTCTGATTGGGAGAAATGTCTACCCTATGCAGAGTTTTCTTACAACAATAGCTACCAAGCCAGCATCAAGATGTCGCCATTTGAAGCTCTATATGGCAGACCTTGTAAGACACCTTTGATGTGGTCCCAACCGGGAGAAAGATCATTCTTTGACTCTGCTAAGATTTAAGATGCAGAAGAAGGAGTTGCTCAGGTAAGAGAGAATTTGAGAATTGCCCAAAGCCGATACAAGAGCTATGCGGACAAACGAAGAAGAGAACTGGAGTTCAATATGGGGGACTTCGTATATCTCAAGGTATCCCTGCTATGTGGAACGGTCAGATTTCATGTGAAAGGCAAGCTTGCCCCTAGATTTGTTGGCCCATACAAGATTTGCAAGAGAATTGGAAAGCTCGCCTACAAACTTGAGTTACCTGCGGAATTGACGGGTGTACATCCCGTATTCCATGTATCCCAGCTACGCAAATGTTTAAGAGTACCCGATGAAGTAATCCCGACTGGTATACTTGACATTCAAGATACACTTGAGTATAAGGAACATCCTATCAGAATTCTGGACAGAGATACCAAAGAGACTCGAAGCAAGACTATTCCTATGTGCAAGATCCAATGGAGTAATCATACAGAGAGAGAAGCAACATGGGAGAAAGAGTCTGACCTCCGGCTACAATATCCCTATCTTTTCAAAGAGTACGTTACGCTTTAATCTCGGGGACGAGATTCTGTTAAGGGGGTAGGACTGTAACAACCCAAAAATCCACACACCAAAAACACCAACTACAAAATTTTTCTCAAAACTCCCATGTGATGTTGAGTGTCATGTGTAGAAATCCAACCAAAGAGATGCATTAGGTCTAACCCCAACCCTAGGCAACACATAAGCATGGCAGGTCATTTGTGGACTAAGATTATTTAAAATTCTAACAAATAAAGTGAAGCATACATAATTAACTCAAGTTGTGATATGGTTTTTCTTTTGCTTGATGTTATGCTTAACAATAACATTAAAGTAATAAACCGTAAAGTAACTATTGAACAAAGCAAAAGAATAAATGATTAAGAAGAAAACTAACCCTATTATTATTAAGTGTTATTAATATATATACAAATTTTCTAAACTCCAATCAATAAGTTACATTGGTTTGGAATTCAAATTTCAAACCAAATTTGAATTCAAACAAATAGAAAGAGAAATGAAAAACATAAAAAGGAAAAGGAGGAGGAGGCCTCCCAGCCAGCTGCTCGGCCCAGCAATCCAGCCCAAGTCGCCGCTCACGCGCTCAGCTCCAGCGCACACACACGCGGCCCAGCTGCCGGCCTAGCGACCGCTCACGCCCGCGCGCCCAGCTCGCCAGCTGCCGCTGCCGCTTGGCCCCACGCGTCAGCCGCACGACACCCACGCCCGCGCGTTTCCCCGTTCCGCTTGCAGCCGCTGCCTGCTGGACCCCGCACGTCAGCGCTACTGTTCTTCCTCTCCATGCCATGCTCAACCACCGCGTGACCGGGGGCCGACAACGTTGGCAGAGGCGGGCCAGGGGTCACGCCCGGGGCATGCCCTTGTTCCCCCTCTTGCGCCGCGCCCACGCAACCTCGTGCACACCGTTGGATGCTAGCTTGCGCCCCGATCGCCCTTGATTTCCCAATCGCCGATCACCGGGCTCGCCGATCCCCGCTCGACTATAAGAGCCTCGGCCGAGAGCCTTAGCGCTTGTCCCGTCGCCCGCCGCCACTTGGTGGCTGTCCGCAGCACACCGAGCCAAGAGAGAGGAGGGAGAAGGGGAGGGAAGGAGAGGAAGAAAGCGCCGAAGCCGCCACGGGGGAGGAGGTCATCGGAGCTGAAGACGGTGCCGGTGCTTCGTCACTGACGCGGCTCGGCACGGCACTGCACGGCCACACCGGAGCTGCACGGCCTCGCATCGACACGGCATCACCATCCTCTCTTCCACAGCACCCACGGTGAGCCCTCCTTCCGATCCCTCTGCCTGCCACCAGACTCTGTCACACCGGCCATGGCGCTCCACACCAGGAGCGTGTAGGCCAAGGCCGTCGCCGGCCGCTGGGAACACCCGCACCCACGCACACGCCGTGACTACCCCGCTGGAGCCCCGTTGATCACCCACGCGCCTCGCCGTCGTCCCCATGGTGCCGTGGTCGCCGGGAAATCCCTGCCGGCCACATGGAAACACCGAAGCCCCGCCTTGAGCCCTGGACACTTCACCGTGCCCCCACGGACTCGCAGTAGCCTATACCCACTTAAGCCGAGCCACTCGGAAGGCCGCACGCGTGACTTCACTGACGGCAAGCACTGCCGAGACGCCGCTCGCCATGGCCAGCACCTTGGGGAACTCTGGTCGCCACCGTGACCCCGCAGACACAGTCGTCGTGGCCCAGGGAAGTTTTTCCCCTCCCCAATCGGACACTAGCGCCACCGCAGGGACTCACAGCGAGCTCGCCGCCGGTAGGAGCACCGCCGTGGGAGAAACAAAGGACTTTCCCCTCGCTGGTCACCCACAAGTGCACCCGGTGTACCTAGACCACGCCTAAAAGGTGACGGGTGGACTCGGTCCACCGTAGACCAGTCCATGGTCCATGGACCAGCAGCAATTGGTCCACCGTAGACCGCAGCCGTGGACCATAGCCCAATACAAGCCCACGGCCATGACGTGGCCGCCTCACAGCGTGCCACGTGTTTGGCCTGGCCTAGCCCAGACCGGCCCAACCCGAGCCCAACCGGCCCAGTTTGGACCCGACCCGAGTTGACCGTTGACCGGTCAAATGTTGACCGTTGACCTGGCCCCATATGTCAGTGACACAGAGCCGCGGGACCCACTTGACAGTGGGTGACGTCATCCTGACGTCATGCGGGACCCACCTGTCAATGATAATACAACCAGGGGTGACGTCATGCTCACGTCACGATGACATCAGCTGCTGACGTCAGCAGCCTTGGCCCCACACGTTAGTGACCCTGACTGTTGACCGCTGATCGTTGACCATTGACTCGATGTTGACCAACGTTGACCTTGACTGGACCCACATGTCAGTGACCCAAGAGTCCCTGGACCCACTTGTCGGAGCTGACGACGTTGATGACGTCATGCTGACGTCAGCTGGGACCCACCTGTCAGCTCGGAACCGTTATGACAACGTCATGCTGACGTCATGCTGACGTCAGCTAGCCACGTGGACCAACCACAGCACGACACGTGTCAGCCCAGGATTAATTCAGCCTTTATCTAATTTCATAAATGATTTAAACTTCGGAAATTCATAACTAATTCATACGACCTCAAAAAAATACGAAACCAGAACCAAAATTCATCTAAAATCAAGCTCTACGCAATGAACCCATGTTTGAGTGAATTTGGCTCTTTTGAATTTTCATTGCTTCTTTGTGCTATTCTATAGACGTCGCTAACGCGACTATAATGCAAACGATGCAGACTCGGAGGAGAACCTGACGGACGAGGACCGTGAGTACCGTGAGGAGAACGGAGACGACTACACTGAAGGTGCCACATCCCACCCAAATCTCGTAGCACCTATTACGCATGGCTAATATAGAACTGCTATCGCTTTACTCTACTTTATGGTAGGATTTGCATGGTAGTATGCTTGCTTGAAAGCCTTTACCTTGACGCAACCTTACCCCTGCATACCCTGCTATAGGCTAGACACACGCTTATTGCTCTATAATTCCTTATTTATACTTCTACTACGCTTATACTATGTGCGTGGTAGAAACTAGTGTTACATGGACTTTGGGGAGAGTGCTGCATGTGTGACTTGGGTGTGTGGAGGGTGAGGGTTGAGTCGACCAAGTTAGAGTATACGACGAGCCTAGGGCAAGTCTTACCATGGGATGCTACCTGGGCACCCCTGGAAATGTATACCTGTGGTGGGTAAAAGGTATATGAGGTGGACCTGGTTGTGAACCTGTGATGGGTGGAGCCCAGGTTGGAGGTGCTGTGGTGGCACGGTAAAGGAAACCCTGATAGAGACATTCTGGCTTGGTCATCCCTAAGGACTTACTAGTACTTAGATTCACCGGGAAGCCTTACGTACCACTCGCCCTATATGGTGCGGGACGGCTGGACTACTTGGTAGGATTTTGCCACTACTGCTAGGTTGATAGCGGACAGTGTAAGGAGGTATGGGGCACAGAGGATTTCCCCCACACCCTACCGAGACTTCATGGAGACCTTGTGGACCCGGCTCATGACTCACAGTTTCAGCCACCCCAGACTCGGCTTGGGGTGAACTAGGGTTGAATGGTAGAGTGGCATTATCCTAGGCTAGCAAGCAGCTAGAATCAGCCCAGTTGACGACGGTCAGCAAGGAAGGCGGATCTTGTGGTTATGTAAAACCTCTGCAGAGTGTATGGTTGATCGATCGATACATGTGCCGACTCGTCGGTTATGGACCTTTCCTGGGTTTCGCTTAAACTAGATAGAGAGATGAGTCCTTCTCTTCTTCCCCCAAAAGAGAGTGTCGGTCTTAGCCAGGGGCTACAGGCTTTGAGACAGTGCCGAGAGGGAGTTGGCCTGTCGATTGAGCGATGGTGTGGAATAGTGTGGAGATTGGTGGTATGTTGATCCCAGGATCGTAACCTGGCTCGGAAAAGGGAATGGAGTGGAATGAGTGTGGGAATGGTGTTAAAACTTGATCAATTATATTATACACTTGATATACTACTGCATAGGAAGCCCCAGCCCTATAGGTTTCTTTTGAATACAACCATGTTGCATCCAAATCCACAAAGCAATGCTCATAGGGATGGGAGTGGCCAGTACAAATCGTACTGATAAGCTTTTGGCACAGGTTCTGCTGAGGAGTATAGCTCCGAGGAGTTTGATGGTTGAGGGGTTGGTGCCTACGCTCGAGTTTAGCGATCTTATCTTCAAGTTGTTCTGATTAAATGCTACTTTCGTTTCCACCAATGCGGCGATGTAATAATTTATGTAATTCCGCACTATTTGTACTCTGATATTATCATTGTATGGATGTGGTATTCGACTGGAATATGGGTAATAAGATCCATCGCGGTCTTAATACACTTCGACTCTGTGGATTTCCCTTCATGGAAATTGAGGTCGTTTCACCTATACCTATGTTTGGTGATGGAATTAAATATATTTGTAGGTTATATTGATGATTTATAATTGATATTAGTGACCATCAACAAGCTACACCATGCTTAACCTTTGCAAGTCCTTGAGCAAAGCCAAACTCAGCAATGGATCTGGAGTTGCTACAATGCTTTCACGCCTCAAAAGTACACATGCGTTCAATCAAGAATTCTTCTCTGAATTAGAATAAACTATTCTGACTTTCAAACTTATCTGTATTAGCCTTCACTTGGGTCTTGAGCAATTGAAAGATAGAAAGATCAAGTCAAGCACTGTCTTAAGTTCTTTGTTCAACCATTGTTTCGGAGTTTTTGTAAGTTTTCAAAATAAAACTTAGAGATTCCTTTGTATGTGGTATTTATGGATCCTCACCACAGCAATAAAGATGTTATGCATTTTTCTCTTCCTACCACTAAGGCTTATGTAGAGTTCATAGGTAGGGAGAAAGCTAGAGCATACTTGCAATGCATATATTATAAAGTCAAACGATGGATCCAAAGAGAGTTGAGTCATACAATTAAATCAAAATGTGCATATGTGTGGATATATGGTGGATATATATGGTGGCTAACCTAATTCTACTATGCTCCTTGAAAACTTATCTCTCTTATAAAATTAGAAACACATACTAGAGAGTAGGGGCTATCTTATTCTTCTCTCTCTTTTTTAGGCGAGCATCTAAGTACCCATTGTTTTAGATATCTTGGACACTTGTTCATTTTTTCTTAACTCTTTTTTTCTTTATTTTATTTTTTATAAATAACTTTTGCATAGCCCCGTGCCTCTTTTCTGCAACAAAACTTTTAAGAGATAGCAACAAGAACTTTGAAGCATTTATTTGGTGGATGAAAAACCTAACAAACATGTTTTTGTGTTCACCCCCAGTGTAGGAGTAGAACATTTTTGGGTGGATCTAGATGGAAGACATGTTTTTGCGCCTACCCCCAGTATAGGAGTAGTGCATATTTGGGTGATGTGTACATGATCTTAATTTTAAGAGCATGACAAACCTCTCATAAGGGTCAACAAAGCTTGACAAAACACAATGTAAAAGCAAGGAACATATATGTGGAAGTTTTTCTATCCTAAATAACATGTATGGCTCTGGTGGGGATTCAAGCTTTGTCATACAGGACCTCATCATGTAGCGTTTTTGTGTTTTTCAAAAAGTAAATCTCTAGATCTTTAGTGTCACTTGGAACAAGATAAACAACAGCTTAGACCTTCTCATGTCATATCCGTCAATTACCTAGACTTAGATCAAGCATATGCTACCCACGAGTTTTCAGTTCAGAGTAAATCCTTATATCAAACAATCTTATCCAAAACTTAGGAGAATTCAAGGCTAAAAACTAGGTACTTAAAAGGAATTACAACAGAGCAACTATTCATCATTTCCATTTAAGAGATTATTCTAAGTCCTCTTTATTTTATTCAGCCCACAAAAATAAATTAAAGCAAGCTAGACACACTATTTTATTTTTTTAATTTTACTAGATCACACATTATTATTATAAATGACTAATGCAAAGATAATTTTTATTTAGTTTTTCATTCATTATTTTTTAAATATGAAATAAACTAAAAACTAAAATAAAAAGGGGAAATAATACTTATCTAGATACACATAGGTGCTTCTCCCCCAAGCTAGATCTTTTGGTGAGGGTTCAGTGTTGTAACATAACCGACCAAATTATAAGAGCACAAGTACAAAAACAATCACCGAAACGCTCAAATTTTTGAACTTGAGCCCATATAATCCTGGTAGTCAATCGAAATCACGAAGGATTTCAAACCAACTCGTTTACAACCAAGATCGCATCATTCAACATACACATCACACGTTACATTTTCACAAGTAGTTTGGAAGATCACTTACAACACACGGAGTCGCAAAATTACAAATCGAGTTCATAAAGTAGCGGAAACATAACACACACATTTAGTTCAAATACTACTGCCAGTCTTACAGATCAACATCCCACAAAAGCATTAAGGAAAGTAACTAACAGACGATCACGCCCGAGTGATCTAGTCCTCATCACCCGCGGGGTGGAGGCAAGTCTTGCAGAAGCCCTGATAAAGCATGTCATCTGCAACAGGAGGGAATAAACCCTGAGTACGGGAATGTACTCAGCTAGACTTACCCATCAAAAATAACTGCTAGTACAGATTAAAAGAGTTTAAATTACTTATGTACTCAGGAGGTAACTGGATCTTATATGCGATAGCACCACTCTTTCCTATGATCTGGAAAGGACCCACGTATCTTGGTGCAAGCTTCCGCTTCACACCAAAACATTATACACTCTTCATAGGGGAAACTTTCAGATATACGAAGTCTCCAACTTCAAACTCGATCGGTTTTCTACGGCGATCAGCGTAACTTTTTTGTCTAGATTGAGCTGCAACCATATGTATTTTGATGGTACGAACTTGTTCTTCTGCCTCCTTGACAAAATCAATACCATAATACCTTGTCTCACCAGCTTCTATCCAATTCAGTGGGGTTCTACACTTACGACCGTACAATGCTTCGAATGGGGCCATCTTAATGTTCTCTTGGTAACTATTATTATACGAGAACTCAGCTAGAGGCAACCATTTCTCCCATGAACCCTTGGACGAAATAACACAAGGCCGTAACATATCCTCCAAGATTTGGTTAACTCGTTCAGTCTGACCTAACATCTGGGGGTGATAAGCAGAGCTTCTCACTAACTTGGTTCCCAGAAGATGATGCAAGTGCTCCCAAAAATGAGCAGTGAACTGTGGACCATGGTCAGAAATGATAGTACGAGGTACCCCATGGAGCCGGACTATCTGATTGAAGTACAACTCGGCATAGTCAGTAGGACGATAGTCTACTCGAACAGGAATGAAGTGGGCCGACTTGGTTAGGCGATCTACAATTACCCAGATAGAGTTATGATTCTTGACAGTAGGAGGAAGTCCAACAATGAAATCCATACTTATCTCCTCCCATTTCTAGCCTGGGATAGAAAGTGGTTGAAGCAATCCAGCTTTCATGTGCATAGCCTTAACCCTATAGCAGGTATCACACCTAGCAACATATGTAGCTATCTCTTTCCGCATTTTGGTCCACCAATAGTATGCCTTCAAATCATAATACATCTTATTGCTACCAGGATGGATGGACAACTTGGAGGAGTGTGCTTCAGACATGATATGATTTCTAAGCTCTCGGTCCTTAGGCACAACTAACCTATCCTTGAACTACAGTACACCCTCTTCATCTTCCCTGAAATGTTTAGTTTCTTGCTCTTTCATCTTACGCTTGATGTGGAATATACCAGTGTCAGTCTTTTGGAGCTCAATAATTCTACTCTTGAGAGTACAACTTACAGTGACGTTGTATAGAATTGCTGGGTGTAGAAGGTGAGATAGATGAAAATCACTTTCAACTAAGGAGTGACAATGAGACTTACGGCTTAAAGCATCGGCAACCACATTTGCCTTGCCAGGATGATAGTGCACTTGGAGATTATAATCTTTAATCAACTCAAGCCATCTTCTTTGATGCATATTCAACTCGGGTTGGGTGAAGATATATTTGAGGCTTTTATGGTCAGTATAGATATTGCAAACATTGCCCAACAGATAGTGCCGCCAGGCTTTCAAAGCATGAACAACTACAGTGAGTTCTAAGTCATGCGTTGGATAATTCACCTCATGCCTCCGAAGTTGTCGAGAGGTATATGCAATGACTCGGCCTTCCTGCATTAGAACACCTCCCAAGCCTATGCCTGAGGCATCATAATACACATCAAATGGTTTCTCAATATCCGGTTGCACCAAAACCGGAGCCTAGGTTAGGAGAGTTCGCAGTTTGTGAAAAGCCGCATCACACATAGGAGTCTAGACAAACCTGGTGTCTTTTTGCAGCAACCGAGTCATTGGCTTGGCTATTTTAGAGAAATCCGGGATGAAGCAACGATAATAGCCAGCCAATCAAAGAAAACTCCGGACCTTGTGAACCGAGATAGGAGCCTTCCAGTTTAGTACTTCTTGTACCTTGGCAGGATCCACCATAATTCCCCCATCGGACAACACATGCCCAAGGAAAGGTACTTCATGAAGCCAGAATTCACACTTACTGAATTTTGCATATAGTTGATGTTCACGCAGTCTGGTGAGGACTATACGCAGATGTTCAATGTGGTCTTCCTCATTTTCAGAATATATCAAGATGACATCAATAAATACCACCACAAACTTGTCCAATTCGGGCATAAACACTGAATTCATCAAGTACATGAAGTGTGCGGGGGCGTTGGTCAAGCCGAAGGACATAACCAGATACTCATAAAGACTGTATCTGGTAGAGAAAGCTATTTTTGGAACATCTTCTGGATGGATTTTAATTTGATGGTAGCCAGACCTCAGATCGATCTTGGAAAAGACTTTAGCTTTAGACAACTAATCAAACAAGATGTCGATGCGCGGTAGATGATACTTATTTTTGACAGTGACTGCATTTAGAGGCCTATAATCTATGCACATTCGCAATGACTGATCCTTCTTCTTTACAAAGATAGCAGGACATCCTCACGGAGACAAACTAGGACGAATCAGCCCCTTCTTCAAAAGTTCATTCAACTGCACCTTAAGTTTAGCTAGTTCATTCGGAGGCATCCTATAGGGTCTCCTAGAGATGGGTGCCGTGCCAGGCAACAACTCGATTTTAAACTCCATATCCCGATCCGGAGGTAGTCCCGGCAAATCATCAGGAAAAACATCAAGAAACTCACTCACTACGGGAATATCAGCTAATGCCTTCGCTTGCACCGCATGAACTTCACTAGAAAGAACAATTTTCCTAGGAAGTAGCACTAGAAAACCTTTTTGATTAGTAGGATCTCTGAGCATAACTACCCGGGTGGATGTATCAATGAGTACCCCATTCTGACTCATCCAATTCATGCCCAAAATAACATCTATGCCTAATCCAGGCAAAACCACTAAGGTAAGCGAGTACTTTCGCCCTTCTATTTCAAAACTCTAGATCTCTTACTACTTGATTTGTGGAAATATTCCCACTTGCCGCTCTAATGCAATAACCCCCACCTTCAACAGTATGTAATTTGTGTGCAAACTTCGATGCAAACATAGGACTGATAAAGGAATGCGAAGCACCTGAATCAAATAGCACCACTGCAGAATGTTGGTCAACTAGGAACTTACCAGCAATGACTACCTCACCAGATGGAATTTCTTCAATACTATTATAATGAAAATGCCCCTGACGGCCACCTTGATTTGCATTCTTCTTAGGATATGGACAATTCCTAGACCAATGACCTGGTTTGTTGTAGTTCTAGCAAGGCATGTTGCTTGGAGGGACACTAGAGCTGCCTTGGCCAGAACTACCCTTTGGTAGAGACACTGTATATGCTTTGCGAAACCCAGTCTTAGCTAGAGCATTCTTCTACGGGGGATGGAACTTAGCACTTGTGGCAGGAGGGCGAGGAGGAGCCCTCGGTGCAGCTGGAACTCAGAACTGTGAAGCACCCGCCTCAAGGGCCCTCTTGCGGTTCTTAGAAGCAGCATAGATAGAATTATTGTTTTCTTGGGTCAGAGCATCACTGATAAAATCATTGAAAGTAGCACATTTGCTACTGCCCATGGTCTTCATCAGCTTTGGACCGAGGCCATGCTTGAAGCTAGCAATCTTCTTAGCATCAGTATCCACAAACTCCGTTGCATACCTTGCAAGGTTGTTAAAGGCTTGCAGGTATTCCATCAAACTCTTATTGCCTTGGATTAATCTCATGAACTCAGTGTGCTTTGTAGCCATCAAACCTGGAGGAATGTAATTCCTGTGGAAAGCCGTTTTAAACTGGTCCCAAGCGATCGGGACATTAGGAGGCAACGTGGAGCGGTAGTGACTCCACCAAATACCAGTCGGGCCATGCAGTTAGTGGGAAGCATACTCGGTCTTCAGCTCCTTAGTCAGACGAAGCAGACGGAACTTCTGCTCAATGGTATTCAACCACTCATCAGCTTGCAGAGGTTCCTCTACCTCCTTAAAGAGCAGGGGCTTGGTGTTAAGAAAATCCTTAAAGTCACTATGCTGATTTGGTTCCGGTCCCTGACGACCGTGCCGAGCATCCTAGTTGACTAGTCGGCGCATAGCGTCTGCTAACAGGCGTTGACCTTCAACCACCGTCTGCATCAGTTCTACCGGAGTGGGTGGTGGCGGAGGGGGTGGCTGCTCCTCATCCTCAACACCACGACCATGACGGAGGTTGTACGCCATCTGCAAAATGCATAGCCAATGAGCACTGATGATGTGGAAAATTTGTAGATGAATTGTGTAAATATGCCAAACTGATTTCCTTAGAAATGAATTCGCAAACAACCGAGGCATAGTAATTCATCACAACCACATAACCTCATCAAGTGCACCAATTGACGCAATTATGCGATGGACATAACAAACAAGATATCTTCTGATGAAAAGATGCAATTTATTAAAGGCTCTCATGTAGGGAGCACAAACGTGACTGAACAGGCGACAACGATATCAATGGGATTTCAACCTTACATAACTGGTGTCCGGATTTGATCTAAACTTCTAGCCAAATAGGAAAGCCCATGGGTAGAGTTCCATGGTGGATCATGACTAGCCACCTCGATACCAGTGCATGCCAAGCAGCACAGCCTTATGTCGCACGCCACAGGAGGCCCTCGGTTTTGTCACGGCACCGAAGGGTGCTAATCGTGACACCATCACCGAACACAACACAATGAGATATCCATTTGTGACCGAAATTTAACATGTTCAAACTAACATCTAGGATAACATAGGTTTCGATGTTACATCCCAAAAGCTAAGTTATTACAAAGCCCCACTCCCACACATGGAGGGCACAAAAGATAACTCCAACGTCATAGCTATGCGATGACTACTCTAAGCATCGTCCTCGGAGTCAGTGTCGAAGATCTCCCTGCCATCCTCGTCACTAGCAGGCTCTAGGTCCTCATCTTCTTCTTCTTCTTCTTCTAGTGGGGCATTCTGTGGCCCATTGACCTCCATGTCATCATCACCTTCAGCCATGAAGACTCCAGATCCCATCTCCTCATCCTCTTCATTGTCATGAGGAAGCAGAGGATTGAGCTAATTGTTTAGGCGGTGCACTTCCTCATGAAGATTTTCATTGTATTCTTCTGCAGCTTCCAACTGTTGCTCAAGCTCCACCTGACGAGCTCTCAGGAGGTTCTCTTCGTGCCAGGCTTCATCCCGCTGGTTCATCACGTGGACCAGCATGCGCTGACAGTTGTGATTAGCCACAGTCAACCTCTGGACCGCAAGTGTCTCCTGATCTCTGTCATGTATCACTTGCTCCAGCTGTTGCTGAGCCGCATTTCTAGCAGCAGTCACCTCAGCCAACTCGGCCCTCAACCTTTCCGCCTCGGTGGGCTCAAGGCGGGGCTCACGTGGAGCGAGCTGGTGGCGAGGAGCCCTGCCTCTAGTTGACTTGCGTGTGGTCCTCTTAGTGCGAGCCATCTGTAGCAACAAGATATGACTTAAAGTGAGGATAATTTAGGGGATACGAAATTTAATTTAGTCGAGACCATCAACATTTTTAAGGAGGGAGTAACATGAAATGTATGACATGAATTAAACATGATGCATGCACGTTCTGTACGTCCTCTCACCCTAGTATATTCATAAACTGCTAACGCTAGGCGGTGGCATACATACGTTCTCTCATAAAGGCGAAACTATCGGTCTACTCGTTTGCGCTGTTAGTGTACCTGCAGAAAATCTCATTACAGCCCAATAGTTTCCCAATATAAGCACACAAGTAAGCAGTAAACTAAATACTTTCCATATACACATCCCCGATGTATATACTTTAGTATCACAACTACCCGACAGATATACCCACAATTAAGTACTTTCATAATTACATGGTT
The DNA here is from genome assembly GCA_038087645.1 of Saccharum hybrid cultivar R570. NCBI lineage: Eukaryota > Viridiplantae > Streptophyta > Magnoliopsida > Poales > Poaceae > Saccharum > Saccharum hybrid cultivar. The sequence continues at coordinate 8,919,761 of JAQSUU010000275.1, read as the reverse complement.
TGAACATGTAAGTATGCAAGTAACCACAACTACTCTCCCCTAGACCGCCGGTTGTACGATCATGCTCTCACAACTCACACTTACCAGAGCGTCGAGGTATTTGATCCATACATTACCACCTAATTGGATGGCATCCATACAATATCACGCCATATAGACGACAAAACAAAAACAAACAAGACCCCCCAAGTTAGTCTTTTAATAAGCCACCTAAGAGTCCTTATTTGGGCTAATGGATGTGATCACTAGCATACTTATAGAAATAAATTTCAGATTTTTAACACTTTTCACAAACAAAAGCTTTTGTTTTTAATTACTCGTACGATGTTTTTAATATTGAATTCTACTCCGGTACCAGCTGTAATAGAACTGACCAAATTATAAGAGCACAAGTACAAAAACAAGCGCCGAAACACTCAAATTTTTGAACTTGAGCCCATATCATCCCGGTAGTCAATCGAAATCACGAAGGATTTCAAACCAACTCGTTTACAACCAAGATCGCATCATTCAACATACACATCACACATTACATTTCACAAGTAGTTCGAAAGATAACTTACAACACACGGAGTTGCAAAATTACAAACCGAGTTCATAAAGTAGCGAAAGCATAACACACACATTTAGTTCAAATACTACTGCCAGTCTTACAGATTAACATCCCACAAAAGCATTAAGGAAAGTAACTAACAGACGATCACGCCCGAGTGATCTAGTCCTCATCACCCGTGGGGTGGAGGCAAGTCTTGCAGAAGCCCTGATAAAGCATGTCATCTGCAATAGGAGGGAATAAACCCTGAGTACGGGAATGTACTCAGCTAGACTTACCCGTCGAAATGAAAAATAAGAGACACCAAGGATCATGCAAGGCTTTCATAAGTGGAGTTGGCTGACATCACCTTTGCGGAAAAGCATAAGTAATTTAAACTCTTTTAATCTGTACTAGCAGTTATTTTTAGCATTAACCTATCATCTATCTTAGCACCTGTACTAAACATTTACTTGATTATAATCAAACAATAATATTATTATATCCATAGCAGGTATAAATTTGCGGCAACATTATATCATTTGCTTATCCATCTGTTCCATTTAATGAGATCTACGTTGTCGCTGCTCAAGTCAAGTGCTCACTAACCGGGAGCGACGGCGATTCGAATCGAATTCCTATCTAGCTGGAGAGGTATTTCTAACACTCACCGCGTAGGCCCTGCTAGGGTCGCACAAGCCACCTTTCATACAATTCAGGAGTCGTGGGTTCGGATGATGCCGCATCCCCAAGGGCAACACTCTGCCAGGTGATAGGGACTCTAACCCCCCTTGGTCTCACGCCAATGTTCCCAAGCACATCCTTACTACCTCTAAGATGCGACCTACCATTCGATTCCCGGCCTGAACCGTATTACTCGGCTTCACGGTCGGAACGACTTATCCGGCCAACTAAGTGTTAGACTGCGTTCAACATGACTCAAGGACGTACAGCGAATCGGTCCTGAAACGACTCAGACGGGCATAGCTCCGCACCCAAGATGTGAAGTGTCTTGTGGCTGCACTATCGAACTCCAGCCTGGTCTCAATTTCATTTTAAGGCATGGTTCCATCCATGATAGCCAACATAGTCACTCGTGACCCATTCCTACATCTCGCGGATGACCGGAAATCACCTGACTTCTACCGGACTAAGCAGGGCTAAGCATTGACACGTGCCTAAACCTAATTTAGGGTTTAAGTACGATATCTGGACAAGGACAGGTATAATGCAACAGTATTTTTACACAACTCCTACAACTTAATGCAGTAAACAAGTAAAAGTACTCAAGATTGATTTATATAAAACAAATGGGTTAGCATGCACCGGGGCTTGCCTTTCAAGAACGAGGAAGGGCGATGATCCGGGCACTCAGGTAGATCGTCTAAGGGAACTCCTTCGCCGGCTGGGTCCTCGGCCTCCCTCGGCTGCTCCTAATCCTCCTCCAAAATCGCTCCTTCGAACTCGAGGAGTGTCACCCCCTCTGGTACACCTATTGCATGAATGCACAATAAATCTCATGGATGCATAAGAAGGAATGCAGCATGCTCGGAATGGAATGCACTTCAGCAAATTCTAGTGCTCTATTCAATCACTTCAATAATAAGTGCAAATCTCTTCTTCGGTAGAGAAGTACTTACCTAGTCTACACAACCTAATGTATAATTGTTCCTCCTCAGTTAAGGCCCTAACACCTAACAATCACAAGAACAACATTACTTAGGTTACCACCAACCAAGCACAAAAAATCACAACACATTCTGGACAGCAGCTAAGTATTTCCATCACAACTGTAGATTCCCAAATCCTAAAGGCATGATACAAGACAATTTGGAAATATTATACAATACTCTACAATTCATTTTCAGACCTCAACACTTAATTCCAAAGTTTACCAAGTTGAATTTCTAAATCTCCAGAAATTTGTCCTCTCCAAACAGAGAGCAGTCATTCCTGGACAGTCACTTCAAACAACTGTAACTCCTAAACTACTAGGCCAAATTCCACCAAATTTTGACACAAACTAGTTTAACAAGTTTACTACCACTTTGGTATTCACAAGTTTCCTAGCAAACACCTTTATCGAGGCCCAAACCCAAAAATGCTAGCAGCTATCCAGAGAACCTAGAAATGTAAAAATTAAATATTTATTCATGTGTCAAACTACCCTTATGACCAAACTAATGACACTACTAGGTCACATATGGCATGAAACCACCAGAAAGTAATGTATGTCCACCCAAATCATTTATTTTGACCCCTTTCTTAGTTTATTTAGTTAATTAGGTGATTAAAGCAATATATAGCAAAATTGTTCAGAAAGATCTGCAAAAATTTCAGTAGCTATCTAATGCTTTACATAGATCACCATAAAAATTTCAAAGCAATTGGACAAGCAGAACTTGCTATATCAAAAATAACAGATGGCATGTTCATTTCTAGCATAAATAGGAAACCCTATTGAAAAGTGTCAAACAACATATTTCATATTTTTCCTAGTATCATCCTAGCCTAAGAACAACACTTACAAAATTTTATCTTTACTGGACCTATAGAAAAATAATGAAAATTCACACAAGATCCATCCATACAAACAAGAGAAATATATAACTCCTACATATAGTGTCCAAAATGTATGCGAATTTAACTACAAGCTATCCATGATATGAACAGTCCACCATAAAAATTTCATGCCATTTGGAGTTACACACAAAAAGATATAATTACCCCAATTTCCCACATGAATAAAAGAGATAATTAGTAACCCTATTTTGCATAAAAGAACATGGCACATATTATATTTTTAATAAAAACTAGACACTATCAGGAACTCAACAAAATTGGGACCACAACATTTGGATCTACCAATCAAGAGATATACATTTTTGAATCTATACACAAATCTGTGAAAAATAATAAAAGAAACAAAATTCAGAAACCCTAACGGACTCCCATCCATGGCTGGGCCGGTCCAGGAAATCGTCGCGGCCTAGAGACGCGCTCGCTCGCCCGCTCACGCGATAGCGCGGCCCAGCCAAGCGTCGTGGCCCACTCCCCGCGCGGCCTGTCCACGCGCGCGGCCCGCGCTCGGCCTCCCGCCCGCACGCGCGGCTGACGAGCGGGTCCCGCTGGTCAGCGAGAGGGATAGGTGTGTAGCTCGCCGCCGGCGGTAGCTCCGGCGAGACCAAGGCACAGGTGTGTTCGCCTCTCCCTTGCGCACCTAGGGGTGCCACTAATTGAAGCAATGGTTGCGGCTATGGAGGATGGCGGTGGCCATGGTGGCTCACGACCGCGGTTCAGCCGGCTCCAGCGAGCTAGGCGGCGGTGCGACCCTATTGGCCGGTCCCGTGAGCATAAGTGGCTCAAGGCAGATTCGATACACCAGAGAAGGGAGGCTGTGGGACCCTAGAGAAGTACGGCCACGACGACGGTGGCGCTCCGGCGAGAAACGTCCGAGGCGGACGGTGGCGGATTCGGCAATGCGGCCTTACCTCCATGCAATTGGCTCAACTAAGAGGTGGATGAGGTAGAGGGGTCCAAGGCGAAGCGATGGGCGAGATTTGGTGGATAGTGGTGCGGTGGTGAGCGCGCGCGAGCTCGCCGGAGTAGGGGCAGCAATGGCGGCTCGGTTTCTCCGCTTGACGATGAAAGAGGGAGGGAGAAGGGTAGAAGCATGAGTGAAGGCAGAGGCAGCGTCGGGGTGCTCTAGAGAACCGCTCGGGCCTGACCGGTGGGGCCATGGCCGGCGTACGGCCGCCACCGCGCGTCCTCGCGTCATCCCCGGTCTGAGGTCGGTCAGCCACAGTTGACTGACGAAGCTGGACTCGACTGAATCAACGATCCCAGTGATCGACTGACAGCCCACTTTCAACACCCTAGATCTCCCTAACCAGACTAAATTAGTGCAAACTATGAACAGCAAAGTTGGAGATGGATATGTGATCTACAACTTTGTCAATACTGGCTCAACCTGGTTTGGCATGGTTTGAGAGTTATAGTTTCCAAAGTAGGGTACTGTGAAACGGTTTTCAGTTTAAGACTTATTAAAAATTGCTAAGTCACAAAACATCATCTAAGACTGACTTGTGGGCCATTTTGGAGCATGTTCTGGTCATTTTCATGAGATGACCATATTAGAACTTTTGTTCCTTATGAATTTCTCTACAACTTTGCTTAAGGTTGCTCCTCCATGTAAGATATCTAAGCTAAACTTTTGAAATGGTCAAACCAAAGCATTATAGGGTTAAGGATTGGTCAATCAGCACCTAGGAGGGCATTTTGGTCATTTTGGTCAACATGAACATTGCTCCACTATTTACCCTAAATGTATTTAAGGTGTTATAAGATATAATCAGCCACTCTACACCTTGGTTACCCAAAATTACTAGTGCCACATAAGTTGAAACAAGCAAAACAATATTTCCACCAAAATGTTGCATTATCATGTTGCACATGTTTCAAGGTCTTGTTGCAACAATTAAGCTTATCATGGGATACTAACAACATTGCCATGTTTTCAAGTATGAGATCCCATGTTGTATCTACAAGTTGCATCACTCACATTTCATAAGCACAACAATTACAAACAAGCATATTAGAGTATGTTGCATACTCATGTTGCAAACAAAATAAAGACATGAATGATATGATTGATGCTCATGCTTATGAAATGCAATGCAATTATGGAAGCCAAACACCTGAGGTGTTACAGGTGTTGTAAGTCCTTCGAATGAGACTTGATCAAGTTCCTTGGTCCGATGATGAGGATACTTGTGATGATGTCTCTAATGGTGATGTCACCTTCTTTTGCCAAACCTATCTTGGTTTTGAGTTTAATTTTTGGTTTGACAGGTTAGGACCTTCATTTGTAGAAATTGGGGAATCGACTGTCTTCCCCCATACTTTGCTTGAAGTGTGTCCTGCTCATAAAGACAAGGTAGAGATCAAGTGCATAGGCTCTTTTAATGGGAAAACACCAATAGAACCAAAACTTTATTTATTCTTCTCTAACCTTAGGCACATTGAACAAGATGAAGTTGATGTTATGTGTTGTGTTCAATCATAGGTGATAAGATTAGAAAATTGAGCATGAATGTAGCATTTAAGCACATTTGGCAAAATGAGTTTAGTTGCTTAACTTATGGAAGTATTATCTATCTATACATAATGTATCAATCTTTACATGATTATGACCATCATCTTTCAAAGATAGGATGTACACTTTTCAGTTTATTTGGTTAAGACTATGGGATCAAGAAAGTGATGCTAGGAACAAGTTTAAAGAACTAAACATGTTGAGTTAATCAGATTGAATTAAGTGAAATTATAACTCAAACATGTTTGTTTCTTATTTATGTGCATACCAGAATCAGGAAAAAAACTTTTTAAATAATGACCATTTACCTTAGGATGTTATCTTTGTCATTGGAGCATGAAGACACCATATGACGAAGGGTAGATAACTCATGATGGTATTTCCCTTTTGCTTGAAGTTTTCCTTGTTCGGCTAGCCTCGAAGTACGAGTTGTTCATGAGCTTCTTGTCTCCTAGATTGCACCCTTTCTTTCTCAATCTTTTTGTCATGCCATCTTTTTGCTCTTTGATCCTTGACATTTTTGTTGGATCTTCTGCCTCACTCATTGTTTTATGCCCGCAAAGGATTAATGGACAACACATACCTAAAGAAATGTACAATTTTGAAACATGGGTTGTTTGTCCAAAATTTTGTAATTTCCCTCTATGCTAATGAAAAGATGATGTTGGGATTACTTTTAGCATAGAGATCATGTTTTTTATACAAGCATGGCTCAAGGCAAAGGTAACTTGCAGCAAAAGACAAAGTGAATGAAAATTGGTACTTACAGTGCTTTCATCTGTCTTCTTTATGCAAAATTATTAGAATTCATCATATGCATTTCTTCATCTCCGGCCCTAGCCTTGCGCTCATGGGTTTAGCATATTGATAGATAGGAGTGGAATTCATAGTGGAAAAGAAAATAAAAGAATGAAGGAATAAAAAATAAAAGAGTATGATATAAGGTTAAGCTAGGTTCGAAGTTAACTCAGCAACCATTTTCCCGGCAACGGTGCCAGAAAACTTGTTGTTATAATTAAGACACGCACATATAAATCTGCAAGTGCACGAATATCACTGTAGCTTTCATCCGGAAGTATTCCAAGTATCGTATCCATAGAGAAACATGTGAGGCTAACTACGGTCCAACTTAACCCGGAGTAGCAACAAGACTTAAGAAAGTTAGGAGTATATAGGAGATCTCTAAGGTCTTCTAGTTCTAATCTTGATAAGTTATGTCTTCTACTATTCTATATAGAGAAATTACTAAGGAAGAACACAAATAGAGTATGCTCTTCCTAGTAACAAGATCCTGCTAAGCCTACAAATGGGAGGTGGACTACAGAGGATTCAATGAGGCTATAAGAGTCACCCTCGTGAGCTACCACTAATCCAAAATGTATGGTACATCCATGAGTTACCAAGTCTAAGCACCATGCATACACTACAAATAATACTTTAACCTAAGGCCAATAGATTAAAGCACTCAAAAGATACTCGTAAACCAAAAGAACAATATAAACACATTGCTTACTAAAATCAAAAGTTGATTACCAGAGAAATCTCAAACGTAGGTTAACTGCCGCTAAGGTACAAGCCATAGAGAGAGCACCGGCAAGCTAGCACCTCCTCCAAACTCTTCCCTTACTCTCCACCTTTCTATTTCTAAAGACTAGATCCTAATGAGGACAAATCTTCTCTTGATAGCTGGCACTGATCCTGATGAGGAGGATATGAATTAGGGTTTTAGGATGGCTCTAGGGAGGGGGCAAGGGCTGGTATATATAGGAGAGATGGAGTAGGGGGCAATGAAATGCCACGTCATCGATCCGCGTCAACTCCCTCGACCACCGTTAGATAAAACGATTTAAAACCGCCTTTAGAATCAACAGTGTAGATCATAGGAAGGAGTACAAGGTGGCAAAGGGCGAGTGGGCCCCCACTAGGCCCGAATGGGCTAGCCAGCCCACTATGGTGGAGTTTTAGCCCAAGCTTCATCTTGGTGTCTTCTGAAACCATCTAGAGTTGTCTTTCGCAGTTTTTGCGGGTTGAATCATATGTTGTCATCGTTTTGCTTGTTTGGAGTGTATGACAGTGGTCCCAGGGTGTCACACCCATTTTTAAGGACAAAAATAGGATGCATAAAAGACTCATGTGCGCCCTAGGAAATGATCTCACACATAAGTTGACAAATTACATAGTATCATCATAGTGCTTATTACATAGCGAATAAATATTTATCACATAGTCTTATACAATAAATTGTAGCAACTAATAGTAGATCTCCAGCGGAAACTCCAAACACAGGGACACGATTGACTGGTTGACACCAAGACTAGTACTCATTACGATAATCATCTTCATAATCTTCATCTGTTATGGTGGAAATAGCAAGGGTGAGTCCATGTCGAACTCAACAAGTACAACACAGGGTTCATGAGGCACAAAAGGCTAGACACTGTTTGACTGCGTTTAGCTTTTAATCATCATATATTTGGTAATTGAGTAGCATCAAGATAATCCACTTCCCATTAATGAACCAATGATCAATTGTAATAAAGATAATGAATAGCATTAACATGAGCATAATAATAACAATAGTAATTAAGCATGATATAACAATGGTGATCAACTATTCTGTAAGAATCCCTAAGGCCGCTCGTATCCATGAGCACGGCTAGTATACTAGTTTTTAACTCTGCGCAGAGGTGTACACTTTCACTGTGAGTCATGACTTCCAAATGCATAGGTTCGCGACTCCCCAAAACACCAGAATTCATATAAAGCCACTTAAAGGTTCATCTAACAAGTTAGGACCATTAGATTCACTCGGCAAGCAGATGTAGGAGCCCCCTTTTCAAATGGCACAATTCCTTCTCGGCTATACTCATAGACTAGAGGTTGTCCTACACCCAACGTGTCAAGCCATTCTTACGCCAATTAAGGTAACCACTAACAAGCTAGAAAAGGTCCTTTAAACAAATAAAGCTAGAGCCATATAGCCCTCACAGCTATACTATCAATCCCGGTTATCACTTACAGGTAAGTCCTTACGGAGAGTAACTAGAGCAACAATATAACCCCTTGCTCTAGCCCCCTTTCAACAGTAATAAAATCATCTTAATGGTTGTTTGCTTAATCCATTAATCAAATTACAAGATCATTGTTCATAATTAAGCACTAGCAATAGCTACCCAAATGCATCCCCAAGGTTGACAAGGAATCAAGATATCAATCGCTAAGTTATAATCTCTAAGGTTGTCAAGGAGGACACATGCATATGTATGATAATTTTTAGTGAATAGGACAACAAGGATAGTCCTATGTTATACTTGCCTTGATCAAAGCTTCCATGTTGATACTGCTGGTCTAGCTCAAAATAAAACTCCTGATCGTCAAGAAACTGCTCACCATCTATACTCGATCACCAAGCATCAACACACAATCATCCGAGCAATCATACACGAAGCAAACAAAGAAACATAGTTAGAACAGTTCACCAACAGTGGCAAAAATAGTATAAAAAGTTTGTAAACTCTTCTACACGTTACTATGATCACACAGATGTAAAGATCACGAAATTCGGATTTAAAACATGAAAGTTACGAATTTTCTAAGATTTCCTATAGATAAATAATTACTTTAATATAAACTCGAAAATTAAATTTTCCAAACCTACTGTACAGCTACACTAACATGTAGAGCTCGTAAATACAAATCTAACGCAACTTGAACAGGTCAAATCGGAGTTAAAACGGAGATTTTATGGTCAAAACAAGTTTAGTGGCAAAACTATAAATATCGGAAAACATATTTTTGAATTACCGAGAAGAAATATGTTTTCAAAACAAAGAAACGTAATTCCTGGATTATTCCAAGGACCGTGGGTTCTAATAAAGAAAAACTCAGGGGCTCTTTACGAATTTTACCCCGCGAAGGGGTATCTTCTAATCCGAGCCGTCGATCAGAGAACGGACGGCTGGAAACTTCCCTAGGAGGCGGCTCGGTGGCGCTGTCACCGGAGAACGTCAGCACATGGTGGCGCCATTGCCGGCTTCGGCAAAACTCACCGGAGTTCACAGTTCTCGTGATATTGACCATCATTTGGCTCGCGGCCGGTACCAAATGAAAGAGGGGCTCAGTGCAAACTCACCTAGGGCCTCAAATCGATCGGTCACAAGACGAAGGTGATGGGCAGCTCGACGGAGCGGATGGCGGTACGGCTGCTCACAAAGACGACACGTTAAACACCTAACGAATCAAATTGAGGACACCCTCATGCTCGCAAGACCATGACAAAGCTACTAGAAGAACTTAGGGTGGCGGAGGAGTGACGTACTCGCTGAATCAAAGCCGACGGCGGCATCCTAGGGTTCACCGAGCTTGCGGCCGCGAACTAGGACAACTACGCTGCAAATTGGTGAAAAGAACGGAGGGCGGTGGCTTAGGTGAACCTATATAAGGCGGGGATGAACTGATTACGTGAAGAAATCCTGGGGTTTTCGGGATTCAATGGCGCCGGCAGCGTCCGGCTCGATTACGAACGTGGAGAAGAAGGTACGACTGACAAGCAGGTCCTACCCATCAGCGACACTGGAGAGTGGGGCGCGCGGCCGTGGCTGCTCCCTGGGCCGGCCCACGCAGGCGTGAGAAGAAGAGGAAAGTCGGACTCGGCTCAGGCGGCCCAACAGCGAGAGAGGGGAGGAGCAGGCCGGCTCGGGCGGGCTTCCAGGCCGCCGGCTGCACAGGCAAGAAGGTAAGTTTATATTTTTCTTTTCTTTTCTTATATGAATTTGTTTTCCAAAGCCATTTTAAAATAGATTTTGAACCCAAATCAAATAAAACCAAAACCACACCACTCAATAAAACAAATGCAACAACATGAATGCATCATCAAACATCCCACCTAATATTTTAAATTCTAATCCCCATTAAATATTCTCTAAATTATTTAAACTCAAAACTAAATCTCTTCTAACTCAAATTTTATCTAATTCAAAATTTTAAAATTTCTGGGTGTTACAAATTCTACCCCCCTTAAAAGAATCTCGTCCTCAAGATTGGACAGCTTACTCAAACAACTGCGGGTATGATTTCCTCAATTCATCCTCTCTTTTCCAAGTTGCCTCTGCCTCTGAATACCGATTCCACTAAACTTTGCACATTTTAATAACCTGACTTCGAGTAACTCTTTCAGCAGTTTCTATAATCTTAACCGGAAACTCTTCATACGTAAGATCCTATTTAACGGTGAATTCATCCAAAGATATTTGTTCCTCAGGCACTCGTAAACACTTCTTGAGTTAAGAAACATGAAACACATCATGTACTCTAGACAAATTCTCAAGCAACTCTAATTGATAAGCAACTTCACCACGTCTAGCAATAACTTTGAATGGCCCAACATACCTTGGTGCTAACTTGCCTTTCATGTTGAACCTCTTCACATTTCTCATTGGTGACACCTTCAAGTAGACATAATCACCGACTTCAAAAACTAAATCCCTTCTCCGGTTGTCAGCATAACTCTTTTGACGAGATTGTGCCACCCTCAAATTCTCACGAATCACTCGCACTTGATCCTCTGCGTTTCTAAGAACATCTGTACCAAACACCTGAGACTCACCCGTCTGATCCCAAAACAATGGAGTTCTACACTTACGTCCATATAAAGCTTCAAACGGTGCCATCTTAAGACTCTGTTGATAATTGTTGTTGTAAGAGAATTCTGCATAAGGCAAACTCTTATCCCAACTAGTTCCATATTACAATGCACAAGCTCTCAATATGTCTTCTAGTATCTGGTTGGTTCTTTCAGTCTGCCCATCAGTCTATGGATGATATGTTGTACTAAAGTTCAGCTTTGTTCCCAAAGATTCATGTACAGCCTTCCAAAAATGTGACGTAAACTGCGAACCTCGATCAGATACAATCTTCTTTGGAACTCCATGCAAACACATGATCTTCTCCATATAGAGCTCTGCCAATCTTGGTCCATGGTAGGTAGTCTTGACCGGTATGAAATGAGCAACTTTAGTTAACCGATCTACTATCACCCAAATGGAGTCATAACCTCTCTGAGTACGAGGTAACCCCACTATAAAGTCCATACCAACTCCTCCCACTTCCATTCAGGAATCTTCATTGGTTGCAACAATCCAGCAGGTCTCTGATGCTCAGCTTTCACTCTCTAACAAGTGTCACACACTGCCACATACTCAGCCACATCTCGTTTCAATCCAACCCACCAATACTTCTGTTTGAGATCCAAATACATCTTAGTACTTCTAGGATGAATAGAATAAGCTGACTCATGAGCTTCACGAAGAATTGCCTACCTAATAACCTGATCCTCAGGTACACATAGTCTCTTTCCAAACCATAAAATTTCATTATCATCCATTCAAAAACCAAGTGACTTACCAATCACTATGTCTTCCGCTATCTTCTTTAGTTTCTCATCCTCCAACTGACCTTTGTATATTTCTTGCTCTAATGTAGGTTCTATCACCAACTCCATTGTATTAGTAACAATTCCCAAATTTAGATGTTCAAACTCAGCACACAACTCACTTGTCATGGACAACATTTGCATCTCATTAGCATAACTCTTCCTGCTAAGGGCATCAACTACAACATTGGCTTTACCAGGATGATAGTGTATCTCTAGATCATAATCCTTGATCAACTCCAACCATCTATGTTGCCTCAAGTTCAGATCAGACTGAGTGAAAATATACTTCAAACTCTTATGATCGGTGTATATATCACTCTTATGCCCAATCAAATAGTGTCTCCAAATCTTTAGAGCATGAACTACAGCTGCTAACTCCAAGTCATGAGTAGGATAATTCAGCTCATGCTTTCTCAACTGCCTAGATGCATAAGCAATAACTCTACCTTCTTGCATAAGAACACACCCCAAACCTTGACGAGAAGCATCGCAATAAATAGAGAACTTACTCAAATCTGGCAATACCAAAATAGGTGTTGTAGTCAATCTCTTCTTCAGTTCTTCAAAATTAGCTTGACATTTATCAGACCACACAAACTTGGCATTCTTCTCTAATAGAGATGTCATAGGTTTAGCAAGTTTAGAAAACCCTTCAATGAACCGTCTGTAATATCCAGCTAAACCCAAGAAACTACGAATCTCGCCCACATCAGTAGGTGGCTTCCAATTCAATACATCCTTTACCTTGCCTGGATCCACTGATATTTCACCATTAGAGACAACATGACCAAGGAAAGAGACTTCCTTCAACCAAAACTCACACTTACTTCGCTTAGCATACAGTTTATGCTCTCTATGTTTCTGCAATACCAACCTCAGATGTTCAGCATGCTCTTTCTCTGTCTTGGAAAATACCAGTATATCATCAATAAATACCACCACAAACTTGTCAAGATACTCCATAAACACCTTATTCATCATGTACATAAAGTAGGCAGGTGCATTGGTCAAACCAAATGACATAACAGTATACTCATACAAACCATACCTCGTAGTAAAAGCTGTCTTTAGAATATCAGAAGCACGAATCTTCAATTGATGATAACCAGAACGCAAATCAATCTTAGAGAACACACAAGCACATCTCAACTGATCAAACAGGTCATCAATTCTGGTCAAAGGATACTTGTTCTTGATAGTTACTTCATTAAGTGACCGATAATCAACACACATTCTCTGACCACCATCTTTCTTATCAACAAAGATAACTGGTGCACCCCAAGGTGATGAACTAGGATGAATAAAACCTTTATCTTGTAAATCCTTAATTTGTTTCTTTAGTTCTTCTAATTCATCTACTCCCATTCTATATGGTCGTTTAGCTATGGGTGCAGTTCTAGGTAATAATTCAATAAGAAATTCAATATCTCGGTCAGGTGGTATACCTGGCAAATCATCTGGAAAGACATCTAGGAATTCATCGATAAATGGATTCTCTTTACTAGGATCATCATTAAGCTAATTCACTAAGGCTGTTGGTTGCTTCTGCACTGCTACATTCACACTGATCTTCTCGCCATTAGGTGCATTTACAACTACTACCTTTTGCTGACACTAAATCTTTGCCTGGTTTTGCATTATCCAGTCCATACCCAAGATCACATCAATATCAGATGTCCCCAACACTATAGGAGTTATCTTAAACTCTACCCCCTTAAAATCATACTAACTAGAAGACACCAATTAGTGGTTTGCATGGTACCCCCAGGTAAGTTTACTAAGAGAGGTTCTTTCATGGCAAGTATGGATACACTATGTATTCTAACAAAAATGTTGGAAATAAAGGTATGCGAAGCTCTAGAATCAAAAAGAATGGTTGTAGGAGTAGAATGAACAATGAACGTACCAAGCATTACTTCAGGCTCCGTCTGTGTTGTTTCAGTAGACACATGATTCACCTTTCCAGTGTTAGATGACCTCTGCCCCTGCGGTGTCTGTTGGTTCTGCTTCTTAGGACAATGATTAGCATAATGTCCAGGCTCTCCACGAAGATAACACAGGTTGGGAGTACTAGGTGCACTGGTCTTTATTAGGGTAGAGTTAAGATTACCCTGGCATGGAGTTTGCTGACCACTCTGCTGTTGGAACTGTCTGCTCTGCTGATATTGGGGTCGTTGCTGAAACTGATTATTCTGCTAATTCTGAGACCACTGTTGATTTGAACTACGGTTCCACTGACTAACTGGTCCTTGGAATCTCGGATGAAAGCCATGCTGAGAATTTGTACGTTGATGAATATTGTTCCCAGCACCTTGTCCTTTCATCTTCCTTTTTCTGTCAATCTCCCGACGCTCATTATCCAGCACAATAGCCTTATTCACAAGTTCCTAGAAACTTGCATAATTATTACCCCTCAGCTACAGACGGAGATCATAATAAATTCCCTTAAGGAAGAGATGCTGCTTATCTGTATCTTCCCTCACTTCATTGGGAGCATAGCGAGCCAACTGCGAGAACTTGTCATGATACTCACTGACACTCATCTGTCCCATCTTGAGGTTTCTAAATTCCTCCTGTTTCAGCTTAATTACACCCTCAGGAATATGGCGAGCTCTAAAATCTCTAACAAATTCAGTCCTAGTGACAGGAGGAGCATTATCAGGACGTGTAGTCTAATACGACTCCCACTAGGTCTGAGTTGTCCCCTGTAACTGGCCAGATGCATATAACACCTTTTCCAAATCATTACACTGAGCGATGTTCAACTGTTTCTCCACCACTTGCACCCAATCATCCGCCTCCAATGAATCAACAGCATGAGAGAACACTGGAGGGCGTCCTTTCAAAAATTCACCACGTTTGTCCCTCACATGAACAGGTGGCGGTCCTCCTACAGGGAGGTTGTTTTGCATGTGCTGCATAAACATCTGCATCATCTGATTCTGTGTATTCATAAGTTCCTCTATAGTAATGGGTGGGTTAGGACCTCCACGGCCCCTACCACGGCCTCTGCCTCCTCTAGCTGCCATCTGTTTTCAAAGCATAGAAAACGAATCTCAGTATTATCCAGGATGATGTATACAAGAAATAAGTAAATCTGAATTCTCTAGGCCAATTCCATTTTCAGCGGCTCAGTAAAACTGTCATATCTTGAGCTACAGACATCCAATTAAGGTGATCATTACATGGTTAGAAATCTTATGAAATTATCTAAGACTTTTATTAATAACACTTTTCCAGATTCTGTCACTAAATTAATCAAAAACTGAGCTTAACTGAAACTATTTCAGAATTCCAGACTGCGCAGTGACCCCAACTTGGAACAGGTATATCTCTTAGCTCATAATGGATAAAAAGATAATTCTTGCGGGGTTGGAAAGATACAGAAGTCTAATTATTCCTAGTAAAATTTCATAAATTTCTCACGAACAGATTTTGATTTATTCCAGAAACATCTCAGACTGATCTAAAAATCAGCAAAAGACAGAAACCAAGTTTACCTAGAACCCAACCATATATTCATGATCAAACTTAAAATCCTTAACTATGAAACTTTTAGACATGCCCACAAAGCTCCAGCACACATTACAAAGATCCAAATCACGCATTATCATAATAACAATTCATCAAGCACATAATTGTTCACACCACATGCTATTACTAGACACTACCTAACTCAAATTGACTCGCAAACTAATATCGTTCTTATTACATAGGGACCTCCTAATTTTAATTGAGCGTCTCATAAATCTTGGGATGGCCTAGCTCCGCCCTTAGTTCGTCGATCTCCTTATAAGCTTGTTCTTTAAGTTCCTTTTCCTTTAACAACTCATCCTTTAAACCCACTTCATGAAGAGCCAACTCACGAACCAGTCCCACTGTGGCTTGTAAAGTCAAGGATGAATCATCAGCAAGCGGCACGGTCCAAACACCCTTGTCATGCAAGAAACAGGGAAAGTGCCAGAGTGCACCCTTCAACGTCTTGTCAGAGCGAAGACCATGGTAGAAGACAAACGCATTGTAGGCGACATCTTCCATGCTTGTTTCTACAGTTGCCCGGCTCACTCGGGTGATGAATTTTGACTCCACCTTAGGCTCCTTAGTGGTAGGATCTATTATTTTGACCCATAACTCAATCTCCCAGTAAGAGTCCATCATTGGATGATTGTACTCTTTGCAGCGATACTCCAACGTAACTTCCCAATCGTAGTAATAAGTATCCAAAGTTCTTGTCAGCATGTCATGGAAGAAAACATCTGCTTTAGGAACCATGATGTGAAGCTTCGTGGTCCATCCCATGACTGAATTCTCCATTGAAGTGTCTCCCACTCTTGATTCAGCATCTGATATCTCTTGGTCACCATGTTCATGGGGCTCCTGGGGTTTGAAGCGGGCAATATACTGTGCAGCGGACATGCGGGGATGAGGAGGCATCTACAAGAATTAGACATAGATTAGACGGAATCAATATATTTTTCACAATAGAATAAGATAGAAAAAGCATAAAAATTTAGCAATTAACAAGGTGAAAGAAGTAAGCATGAAATAAGTGAAGCATAGATCTAATAACGACCATTCTAACTAGGCTTGCGTCCTACAGTCAACACGGCTCTGATACCAATTTGTCACGCCCATTTTTAAGGACAAAAATAGGATGCATAAAAGACTCATGTGCGCCCTAGGAAACGATCGCACACATAAGTGGACAAATTACATAGTATCATCACAGTGCTTATTACATAGCGAATAAATATTTATCACATAGTCTTATACAATAAATTGTAGCAACTAATAGTAGATCTCCAGCGAAAACTCCAAATACAGGGACACGGTTGACTGGTTGACACCAAGACTAATACTCATTACGATAATCATCTTCATAATCTTCATCTGTTGTGGTGGAAATAGCAAGGGTGAGTCCATGTCGAACTCAACAAGTACAACATAGGGTTCATGAGGCACAAAAGGCTAGACACTGTTTGACTGCGTTTAGCTTTTAATCATCATATATTTGGTAATTGAGTAGCATCAAGATAATCCACTTCCCATTAATGAACCAATGATCAATTGTAATAAAGATAATGAATAGCATTAACATGAGCATAATAATAACAATAGTAATTAAGCATGATATAACAATGGTGATCAACTATTCTGTAAGAATCCCCAAGGCCACTTGTATTCATGAGCACGGCTAGTATACCAGTTTTTAACTCTGCACAGAGGTGTACACTTTCACTGTGAGTCATGACTTCCAAATGCATAGGTTCGTGACTCCCCAAAACACCAGAATTCATATAAAGCCACTTAAAGGTTCATCTAACAAGTTAGAGCCATTAGATTCACTCGGCAAGCAGATGTAGGAGCCCCCTTTTCAAATGGCACAATTCCTTCTCGGCTATACTCATAGACTAGAGGTTGTCCTACACCCAACGTGTCAAGCCATTCTTACGCCAATTAAGGTAACCACTAACAAGCTAGAAAAGGTCCTTTAAACAAATAAAGCTAGAGCCATATAGCCCTCACAGCTATACTATCAATCCCGGTTATCACTTACAGGTAAGTCCTTACGGAGAGTAACTAGAGCAACAATATAACCCCTTGCTCTAGCCCCCTTTCAACAGTAATAAAAATCATCTTAATGGTTGTTTGCTTAATCCATTAATCAAATTACAAGATCATTGTTCATAATTAAGCACTAGCAATAGCTACCCAAATGCATCCCTAAGGTTGATAAGGAATCAAGATATCAATCGCTAAGTTATAATCTCTAAGGTTGTCAAGGAGGACACATGCATATGTATGATAATTTTCAGTGAATAGGACAACAAGGATAGTCCCATGTTATACTTGCCTTGATCAAAGCTTCCCTATTGATACTGCTGGTCTGGCTCAAAATAATACTCCTGATCATCAAGAAACTGTTCACCGCCTATACTCGATCACCAAGCATCAACACACAATCATTCGAGCAATCATACACGAAGCAAACAAAAAAACATAGTTAGAACAGTACACCAACAGTAGCAAAACAGTATAAAAAGTTTGTAAAACTCTTCTACACGTTACTACGATCACACAGATGTAAAGATCACGAAATTCGGATTTAAAACGTGAAAGTTATGAATTTTCTAAGATTTCCTATACATAAATAATTACTTTAATATAAACTCGAAAATTAAATTTTCTAAACCTACTGTACAGCTACACTAACATGTAGAGCTCGCAAATACGAATCTAACACAACTTGAACGGGTCAAATCGGAGTTAAAACGGAGATTTTATGGTCAAAACAAGTTTAGTGGCAAAACTATAAATATCGGAAAACGTATTTTTGAATTACCGAGAAGAAATACGTTTTCAAAACAAAGAAACGTAATTCCTGGATTACGCCAAGGACCGCGGGTTCTAATAAAGAAAAACTCAGGGGCTCTTTACGAATTTTGCCCCGCGATGGGGTATCTTCTAATCCGAGCCGTCGATCAGAGAACAGACGGCTCGAAACTTCCAAGGAGGCGGCTCGGTGGCGCTATCACCGGAGAACGGCAGCACGCGGCGGCGCCATTGCCGGCTTTGGCGAAACTCGCCGGAGTTCACAGTTCTCGCGATATTGACCATCATGTGGCTCGTGGCCGGTACCAAACGAAAGAGGGGCTCAGCGCGAACTCACCTAGGGCCTCATATCGACCGGTCACAAGACGAAGATGACGGGCAGCTCGACGAAGCGGACGGCGGTGCGGCTGCTCACAAAGACGATGCGTTAAACACCTAACGAATCAAATTGAGGACACCCTCGTGCTCGCAAGACCATGACAAAGCTACTAGAAGAACTTAGGGTGGTGGAGGAGTGACGTACTCGCCGAATCGAAGCCGACGGCGGCGTCCTAGGGTTCACCGAGCTTGCGGCCGCGAACTAGGGCAACTACGCTGCAAATTGGTGAAAAGAACGGAGGGCGGTGGCTTAGGTGAACCTATATAAGGGGGGATGAACTGATTACGTGAAGAAATCCCGAGGTTTTCGGGATTCGATGGCGCCGGCAGCGTCCGGCTCGGTTACGAACATGGAGAAGAAGGTACAGCTGACAAGCGGGTCCTACCCATCAGCGACACTGGAGAGAGGGGCGCGCGGCCATGGCTGCTCCCTGGGCCGGCCCACGCGGGCGCGAGAAGAAGAGGAAAGTCATACTCGGCTCAGGCGGCCCAACAGTGAGAGAGGGGAGGAGCAGGCCGGCTTAGGCGGGCTTCCAGGCCGCCGGCTGCATAGGTAAGAAGGTAAGTTTATATTTTTGTTCTTTTCTTTTCTTATATGAATTTGTTTTACAAAGCCATTTTAAAATAGATTTTGAACCCAAATCAAATAAAACCAAAACCACACCACTCAATAAAACAAATGCAACAGCATGAATGCATCATCAAACATCCCACCTAATATTTTAAATTTTAATCTCCATTAAATATTCTCTAAATTATTTAAACTCAAAACTAAATCTCTTCTAACTCAAATTTTGTCTAATTCAAAATTTTAGATTTTGAACCCAAATCAAATAAAACCAAAACCACACCACTCAATAAAACAAATGCAACAACATAAATGCATCATCAAATATCCCACCTAATATTTTAAATTTTAATCCCTATTAAATATTCTCTAAATTATTTAAACTCAAAACTAAATCTCTTCTAACTCAAATTTTATCTAATTCAAAATTTTAAAATTTCTGGGTGTTACACAGGATTGTTTTCTAGATAAATCCCCCTACATACAAATATTCACCAAAACTCGTGGAATTTATTAGTTTAAACCCCTATACCTATGTTTGGTGATGGAATTAAATATATATGCTTGTTATGTTGACGGTTTATAATTATCGTTAGTGACCGTCAACACCGGCGTGGACACGCGCATGGAGGCAGGCTCGATTGAGCTCGACAACTTTTTTATTTTTTAAATTGATTAACAGAGGTGGTCACTTTAAGGCAAAGCAACTGGCTTCATAGGTCTGCATTAATTCAGACTTTGGACGAAGATGATTGTGTTGCCCGCCTTTCACTCGCCTCTAGTAAGTTTTTCGTAGTAGTGGGAAATGGGGAAAAGGGTGAGAGAGTGAGAGAGATGGACCTGAGCTAGCTAGTCTTCAATTCCATTTTGTGCTAACATGTGGGTCCCAAGAGTAAGAGAGATGGACAGCTCATCCAAGTCTGAATCTGCTGAATAAATGGATTGACGGACGGTCTGCCAATTCATCAGGACGTTCCGTCAAAACACACAACTTTTGAGAAATTGATTTAGAGAGAGGGGTTTTGGCATTGGGGCCAATAGTCTTGTCCTAGGAGTTGATAATCACTTAGAGAGAGATTAGAGATGTTGATTAACATCCTTCTCAAGGTATCTTCTCGAAGTTGACTTTAGGTTGACCATAGTTGACTCCTGGTTGACTTCGATTGACTTGAGAAAATTGATAAGGTTGATTAGCGAATTTGGAGTCTTTGTCCTAGTAGAGAGCACAAGGAATCCTTCAATGAGAATGATAAGGTGATTCTTAGGCGTTTGAGGGACTATGCAAGGTAATCGAGGAGGTTCTCGAGAAAGTTTTAGTTGGAGTGATTTTGGGTCACGACAGTGATGTCTCCATCATGCCACCGCGCCGCTACATCTCCCCATGCCATCCATGCACCAGAACCGCATCAAGTCAAAAACAAAGGAGATCTGCCAATCTCTACACGTCGTCAATCACTGAGGCCACCTAGGCTCCCACGGACGAGAGGCCATGGCGATGATGGACGCAACCGTGGAAGCAGCTGACCCCACATGGCTCGACCCGCCTCACTACTCCATTTCCTCCATGATGGGGGATATTTTTTTGTGAGACCCAGTTACAGACACAAACGCTCATATACACGAGCACACCCTCACCCCTATGAACGCATGCACGCGCACCCTACCCCTATGAGCACCTACGAAGAACTGAGTCGGACCGGCAAATCTTGAGATTGACAAAGTCACCATAGGCACCTCGCTGGCAATGGGCACATCACCTACCACTAAAAGAATAGTGCCGTTAAATCCTAAAATAAATCTAAGAAAATGCAAGCACCTATATCAAGTCGGGGACTTGAACCCGGGTGGGTAGGTTCCACCACAAGGAACCCAACCAGCTGAGCTACGCTCAGTTTGCCATGGCATGGGGGAAATGACGCTGCCTTTCCTTACGTCATAGCAGCCGTAGCCACAAGATGAGGATGCAAGGGGGTGAAAGCCCTATGTTTAGTTTCGGTAATTTAGACAACTAGTGGACTAACCTTTACTCTAGTGTTGAGATATGAGACAGGTTGAGTCCACACTAAGGTTAAGTAAGGTGGCACTCCATGGAGGTGATAAGAGGCGGCCACAAGTGGTAATCAAGTGCTTAACATGGAAAAGAAGAGAGAGAAAAACAAAATGCAAGGGCTTAAGACAAAGGTATAAGCTAGGGCATTTTGTTTTGCTGGTCAAGACACAATAGAGTGCGTGATCGAATTTAGGATAGAAGGTTGTACTATTAAGAGGGAAGCTCTAATTAGACAATTCGGTCATCTAGTGCAACTAGGTGTTAGAACTCTATACATGTGCATTTAGGCCAAGTGACACATCGGAGAGCAAGCAAAAATGTTTTTGGAAACACTTTGAAAATACTAACTAGTCTCTAATATGTTTTGTCAAACCATTTGAGAGTTGGCACGCTTGCGAGGAGACAAACATGTGCTTTCAGTGCTGCTGTCGAGCATGCACCGTATGTGTCCGATGGGGCACTAGATGGGTGCACCAGACATGATGGCAGGGGTCCGAACACTTGCACAGTTTCAGCCGAGCACATGAGTCCGGTGTGCACTAGACATGCACACACGTACAGGAATAGTGCCCATTTCGAAGAGCGCTAAGTTTGAAAATGCTCATCGGACATGTGTCGTGCTGGCACCGGATGCCGTCCAGAGAGCATGTCAATTGCGAGTTTGAGAGCCTACATTCACCAGACGTGTCTGGTGCTCCATCGGACGTGGCACTGGACGTCTGAGAGAGTAAAATGGCTAGTTTTCCAGCCGTTAGAAAATAGCCATTGGGGCTTCCAGTGCGGTGTCCGGTGTGCCACCGGACACGTCCGGTGCCCCCGCAGCAGCTGCATCAAGAGGTAACAGTTAGTTTTCTTGTGTGGGCTATAAATAGATGGTGTGGCCGGACTTGACCACCCTCGTGGCACCCCATACTTGTGCACACCTCTTGAGGGCTAAGAAACACACTCCACTCACTTGAATCCTTTGATTCTTCATTTTGGAGAGCATCTAGTGCATTTCCTTAGTGGTCTTGCATCTTGTGGCAATAGTTGGGCGAGTTGGATTGGTGGATCTCTTGTTACTCTTGGTGATTGTCGTCATCTAGCTAGCCCGAAGATTGGTGTGATCGTTGAGCAACTTTGGTGGTTGTTGTCGGCTCCGATCAAGTGATTTGTAAAGGGCTCTTGTGCTCATTCCCACGGGAGATCGTAAAGAGAAACTCTAGTGAAATCGTGGCTAGTTGGAGTGCACTACTTGAGTGATTCTTGAGGCATCCAAGCTGTGGATTTGGCTTGTAAGGCCAATTAACGCGCGAATCATCAAGTTGGGACTTGCCACAATGAGGACATAGGTTTTCGTCAACCAACCAAACCTCGGGGATATATCTTGTGTTCACTTGTCCCGTTGGGTTGCTTCCTACTCACTTGCTCATCGATTTCATATCCATTCTTGTGAGTAGTTGTTGATTGCATTAGTTGCTTGTGTAGCCTAGTGATAATTAGAGCTAGTTGTAGTTGTTCATAATAGTAGCTCTTGCAATTCTTGATAGTTTTGATTAGAATCTTTAATGATAGCTTGTGTGATTGTGTGACATAATCTAAAGACCAAGCTACTAGTATTGATCAAGGGCTTTCATTGGGTGGGTGGGTGGGTGTGATAGAGCTAGTGCAAATTAGAAGTTAGTTAGGGTCATTTTTTTTGCGGAAAATGTTAGTTAGGGTCATTTGTTGTACTAATCTCTTTGTACTAGTAATTGTGATTTTATAGGAAAATTTTTATAGGCTATTCACCCTCCCTCTAGCCGTTTAGATAATATCAGGGGCTCTGAGCCAGAGGCGGCCGTTCCTCCTTCTGATGTTGACGAGCTGGCTACCACGACACCACCATGTTATCGCCGACCCTTTCGGTCCCCACCCCATATCAAGTTCTATTCGGCATCCCGTGATACATGGTGTTCATAGGGTGTTTGGAAAATTGCTTAATCAGTGCCCAGTGCCATTCTGGCCATTCTCAGCTCAAGTGGTTGCCAAGGCGCCATGGGTGCCATTTATGTTGTTTTAGATCAAGGGTGATGCATTCCATTTCAGGCCAATCCCTTTGACATTTTTATGTGGTTATGCAGCCCCTGTGCACGGGAAGACATCACTCAGTGAATACTATGCTTGGGGCCTCAACAGAGCTTTGTTTTGGTTTCTGGTCGCCATTCTATTTAGGTTGGGTTGTTGTGTAGTACAAGCCTTCATGGCCTTGTCCAGTTGTATTGTCCAGGCAGAGTAGCGGAAGCATGGTGCAAATCTTCGTGTGGCAAATCCTTATGCATGAGATTTCAGCTGCTTATATGGATCATTTTCTAGTTTTAATTCAGGATAAGGGCCAATTGTTCAGTCTTGATGCAATTTTTCCCCAGCTTTTCAGTGGCCTTTTTGTTTTCCTAAATTTCAATGGATGCAGCAAGAAGCATATGCTATCTGTTATGCTGATAATGCCCAATCATATTCTATCCTGCATAGTCCTAAATGAGCTAGGGCTGGGTGTTTATGTATCTATCTTTGAATCTGGTGGCATGTCCTTGTGGCCATCATGGGTGCAGGGACTCAAATAACACCAACCATGGCCGCCACCTGACGAACTAAGGTCGAAGAGTTGTGATGCTGAGTTACAGCCTACACCATGGCCGTCTTTCAACTTGGTTGAGAGGTGCTCTGTCAGGTGTTACTGAGGTCGCCTTTGGAAGCCCCCATGGCCATCCTTCACCACAGTCGTTCATGAGCTTGATATTGGGAAGTGTCACAGTTTGCCCAGGAAGCCTCCATGGCCACCCCCAGCTCATCAATATTTCAGACCTATGCAGGCTGAAACTGTGGAAGGTTGGACACACAAGACGGTGATAACTGATAACAGAGTGGAGTCTCCATGTGCTCATTCCGGAAGAAAGGCAGCGAGAGTGTAGTGGGAATTGTGGGCAGTGTGTGCAAGGTATAGGTTTCTGTAATGGTGATGGATATTTTGGGGTAACTAGGCCTTATGCTTTGCCAAGAGCTTGAGAGATTGAGGGAGACTAGAATTGTTTCTTCATAATTCATTGCTTGATTTTCATTGTGCCTCATGAGCTGATTATAAAGGGTACATAGGACTAACACCTCTTGTGCCTAGACAATATGGTACTATTCCTATAGATAAATAACTAAGAGAGACGCTAATTAACACTAATGGGCTTAAGGCCCAACTAGGACACTCGCGCCCTACGACGCCCTTCTGCATCTGACGTCTTGGGCCTATTGGGCTAGTGGCAGCCTGTTGGCTGCCCATGACATCTCCCCCGCCCTTGGAGACCCAGCTCGTCCTCGAGCTAGATAGCTGACGCGACCTAGGGATAAGCCTTTTACATCTCGGTTTCCCATTCTTATTTACGACTAAAATACAACTATATCCACCTGGATCCCATGGAAAGAGCGCCTCTGCTAGCTTCATGGAGGCTGAAGGGTGGAGTGTGAAGCAGCCGGCTCTAATGCTGGATGTGTCTAGCACCACAGCAGGCACAAGGATGAATGAGATAGCCTTTGATGCCTGATGCTGGATGTTGATGCGAGGTCGCTGCACTGGAAGCGCCCATATTTGGACCTCCCCTACGATCGGAGCAGCCTGATGTATGGAAGGGGCCGAGGGGACGAACACGCACGACAGCGAGGAGCTGAGGAGCATGCGCATCTTTCGCACCACACGCCGGACAAGGAAACCTCGCCCGGCAGCTTGTAGTCGCACCGCTGCTTGCTCCTCGGAGACTTTGGCTGCCCGAAGAAGATGCGCTCGGCGGCGTGCCAGGAGGCCCCGTACTGCTGCCTGGAGGCGTACAGCCGCCCGGCGTTCACGGTCCCTCTTGTCCTTCGCCTCGAGACACGCCCGGATGCGATCCAGTTGTGTGGACATCTCCTCAAGGATGCGCAGGGAGTTGTCGACGCCACGAGATAGTTGGTGGAGCGGGTCGGGGCACGGGGGCGGTTTGAAGTGCCGCTGCAGGAGCTCGGTGAAGCGACGCCATGCCGGGTATTCATCTTGCGTGACTTGGTGGAACCAAACTCGGGCGTCAGCTTTCAAATTACGAGAAACCAGCCATACCTTTTCTTCCGCCATGATTCGCTCTCGGCGGAAGTAGAGTTCGCACTGGTTGATGAAGACCACCGGATCAGAGGTCCCATCAAACTGTGGAAAATCCATCGAGGCGCGCGGACGGTGGGATCGAAGCTGCGAGGTGGCGGGGGATTCCCGCAGATCGCGGGCGGCTCGGCGAACCCCGCGGATGGCGCGACGTGCTTGACGACGGCCCGTGCAGACGAGACGCGACGACGCCTTGGTGGTGAGGAAGGCGGCGCGTCGGCTGTGGTGGAGATGGGCCGCGGACGGCGCGACGAAGATTCCCGCAACGACGGGGTCGATGGTGGCGGCGCGTGGTGGGTGACGGGGAGGCGGCGCGGCGGCTGGGCGACGGATGGGGACGTCGCGGTTGGGGTGTGGTTGCGGCCGAATTAGGGTTGTGGCTGGATTGGCTGGATCAGATTTTTTTTTGGATGGGGAGGAATCGACTGGCTATCTAATACCAGATGTAATGGAGATGGATATTTTGGGGTAACTAGGCCTTATGCTTTGCCAAGAGCTTGAGAGATTGAGGGAGACTAGAATTGTTTCTTCATAATTCATTGCTTGATTTTCATTGTGCCTCATGGGCTGATTATAAAGGGTACATAGGACTAACACCTCTTGTGCCTAGACAATATGGTACTATTCCTATAGATAAATAACTAAGAGAGATACTAATTAACACTAATGGGCTTAAGGCCCAACTAGGACACTCGCGCCCTACGACGCCCTTCTGCATCTGACGTCTTGGGCCTATTGGGCTAGTGGCAGCCTGTTGGCTGCCCATGACAGTTTCCTAAAGCAATGTTGTGCTGCCCATGTTCTGGGGATGACAACAGTTAATAACAGTCAAAGTTGCTGCAACTTCTTTGATGGAGTGTCAACTTCTTTGATGGTGTCATTATTTCAGCTCCAGACATTATTAGTTGATGTATTACTTGTGCAGCTGAAAGTACTATCCATGATATCCATGATCCATTGTTGCTTGGTGCCACTAGAAGCTGGCAGTCTGATAAACTGTTTCAGTTTGTGAGAGATACTACACTTGCAATAGCCATAAGCAGATATACACATTTGCATGAGTGGCAACAGTCAGAAGCTATGATCTGGTGCCGGGACATTGTGCCTACAGGTGAGGGGGTCATTTTTGTGTTCCACCTCTTAGCTGATACTCGAAAGAACTTGCTGCAATCAGAAGTTGTCTGTTCACAAGGTAATCAGCTGTTGCTCAGTACTTGTTCACCCTGGTCAGTTGCGCACTATTTTGGAGAGAGCAGTATTGTTACAGACAATGCACTGGGATTCAGTAATAGGCCATGGAATGCTTCATCTCAATCAAATTACCACAATAGTAACGGGTGGCCATTCTTAGAAGAATCTTCTACACATGCTTCACACAGTTTCAGTTCAGTGACTGCTTTCCAGGAGTTGGTCCCTCATGGTCACTATTTATATCTAGTTTGTCACATAAGCCAGTGCAATACATGGGTTCCACAGGCTACAACTCATGGAGTACCACAGTTGGGATATAGTAATGCAGTGGTCAATCCTTCACGAACAGCAGACATGCCGAATGGAAATATTCAGGATTATCAAGCTGGTCAATTGAAGAAACACGCCATCGTCCAGTTTCCCTGGGATTCCAGAGGTTTCATCCGTCTCCATCAGCTTGGGGGCAAGCTGAATCTTAAGGAGAGGGGAATGTTTGGAACTAGCCATGGTTGGGTTGTCACATGGGCCATAGGCCTTGATCCTAGTCCAGATATTGGATGGGAGACTATAAATGCCAAAGGCTAGGAGGAAGAGGGGTATCGAACAACAAACAGAATGTCCAAGGTCATCTCCTACCTCTAGAATCCTCTCTGAAACTCTTCTCTTCTACTGTTCATCTCCTACCTCTAGAATCCTCTCTGATTTCCTCCTCTCTCTACCATCTTGTATCAGGTTGCTAACAGCTGTACCCCGCGAAATTGTAGCATGTGTCCAGGATCCCGTTCGACAGCGCGGACGTGTAGCCATACGAGACCATGTCGCTGCGAAACGTGGACTGTAACACCGCGTACACGGTCGGGGGCAGGCGGGTGATGACCGTGCCGGCAGGGATGAAAACGAAAATGATAATTTCTGATTTTCGGAAGTCGTTTTCAAGTTTTTTCCGATTTTCAAGCCTAAACGAAAATGGTAGCGATAATCGAAAAAATAAAAATGAAAACGATAAAATTAATCGGAAATGAAAGCAAAAACGATTTTGTCCTCTTCCGACCGTTTTCGAAGATTACCACATTTAGCCGGTAATTTACCGCTAGTAGTTACCGATTCAAAGTATTTTAGGTCTAGTTGGCCCACATCTAAGCATTCCATCTGCACACGCAAGCATATAAAGCAAATATCTTTTTGAAAAGGAACTATACGGCAAATATTTCATCTGTATAGGAACAAGAAGGCAATTAGTCAATCACGTACTGCATCTTAATTCTAGCTGGTCACCACGAACACGAATGAAATTTAGGTTTTAGCTTGTTTCAGACCAAAGATGGTGTGAACCGTGGTTTTTCACTGTGGTCTTGTCAATTGTGGCTTTATTTATTAGTATTGTCATGTGAGATAGGTCGAGTTTTACGACTCTTCTCATGTTCTACAGTTTGACGTGTTTATCGTTTTTTAGATATTGTTCTTATGAATTCCGATCATTATCGATATATTTTTCGATCGACTACTATCATTTTTTAAATTACCGGAATATTGATGTCATATTCGTTTCCGACAATATCGTATCGATTTCGTTTTCGAGAAAAAAAATGTAAAAATAAAACTAATTTGGTCTCTTATCCATCGTTTCCGACCGTTTTCTTCCCTACGTGCCGGTGTCCACCACTGTCCCGCCCTCGAACGCCGACGTGGGCAGGCTCAGCTGCTGCCCTCCGACGCTGATGCCCGTCAGCATCACGAAGTAGTAAGTCGGCGTGTGCTGTGACGACAGCAGCTGCATCGTGGAGAAGCCCGGCGCCGCCGCGCCGGATGGCCCGCCCAACGTCAGGTACCCGGTGGTGGACGGCTTCGCCGGGAGGCAGTACGAGAAGACCCCGCCGTACGTGTCCACCGTCTGCTCTACGAGTGACGGCTGCTCGGAGCCCGTCGATGCCGGTGAACAGCACGCTCTACGCGTGCCCGCATCGACGAAGAAGCCCTGCACCGCGTCGTTCCACGCCAGAGTCAGCGTGTCGGAGCTGTACACGCTCGTGGTGTTGGACAACCCGTCGCTGTACGTAGCTGACCACGTACCCACACAGCGCCGCCGAGCAGGCCGACACGTAGATGCCAAACGGCGCGCTGACGAATTACCCTTGCCATGAGACAGAGCTCACATATGGGTCATACCCGTTTTGATGAATAGGATACTTAGACAGAGTTTTAAGTACCAAAATGACACACTTTCTGAGTTCGGGGACCGGAATGATACACCTCCACAAGTTTAAGAATCGGCTATGAACTCTACTTTAAAAATCAACTCTCTCTAGCATGACAAATTGGTTACTTCAATGCATATGCACACCAACGTTATATTTTGTTTGAAACACACCCCAACGTTATATATTATTATTATTATAACATCACATGGTCTAGCACGACCAGGAAGATTAGGATAGATTATTCTTAAAACATTAATTTTAAAGTTGGAAGTGTCTAGGTGACGTTCGGTTGTTTTGGCCCCACCTGTCAACTGAATTTTTCTCATATACTTATACTGTCATTTAGCTACATTTACACTGTCTTATCACTATATTTACAATGACTTCTTCAGTGTAATTTATTTGACAGAGTAATGTAATTTAGGGCTAACACAATATCTTAGACAAATATATATCAAATTTTCAAAAAAAAATTACAATTTTTTTTATGGATTCCAGATACCAGAGAAATATATGTCAAATTGTTCATAAATATCATCAAATTGTACACAAATTTACAAATGGAAGAGAACAGAGCTTCGAGCAACAGAACAAGAGAGAAGGAAGCAGAGGACGGCGGCGCCGGCGCCGAGGACGCCTGCCGGGGAGGCCCACGCCCACTCCAGGGACGACCGCGCCCGAGCCAGGGCGGCGGCAGCAGCAACCTGGGTGCGGCGGTGCAGCAGGCCACGCGGTGAAGCAGGGCCACGGGGAGGGAGATCCACCGGGAGGGAGCACGCGGGGGAGGATCTTCCGGACGGAGGGGAGGGGCCATCGGGGAGGCAGAGGCAGACTACCAGGCGCGGGGACCATCGAATGGCCACAGCCATCGGGCGGACGCCAACAGACGGCCCCAAAAGTGGTTGATACTTGATACAATTGATTGAATCAACCAGTTGACATATAGCATTTCTGATTTTAAAAGGTATAAAAAAAGATCCCAAGTGGGATGGACCCTCGATGCCAACAAAGTCTATCGCACCTGGTTCATATCACCTCGAGGGTAGCAGAGGAAGCAAACTGCCACACAACTATAACGCGGATAGTCAAATACTACGTCTGAAAAGCAGCCCAAAGACCTTCAGAACCAGATTATATATGAAACTAGAATTCAAATAAGATGTCCAAAGACTAAAGATCCAGTCTATATTTTTTTGCAATCTTTCTTTTGTAATTTTTATTTACATGTATCCTCATAAAAAGGACAGTAATAATGAAGACATACGCAGCCTCGACAAAGAATATATTTATTATTCTTCCATGATTATATCCCAACAAGAAAGGTACATTGGTAAGAAAATGTATATGATTAATAAAGAGCCGAGCTTCCAGATAATCTAACATTGCAAGCCAGACATCATAGAAATCAGCGAAGAGTATCGAAAGAACAGCAGGCTGTAAATCACACCTGTCAACAATGATTCTCATTTTAAGGAAATTCTTTTGTACTCTCTCACGGTGTTCGTGATAGCTTGCTCTACTGGTAATCTTTCCATGCTTGATGCACCATAAAATCCATGAACCCTTTTAGTATTCTTCAAGATGAACTCAGCCTCTTGGGGTCCAGATATGGGGCCTATGAAATCGTGCATGCAAGTTAGATTATTTGCACAATGAAAATCATTGCAAAAGAGCATTAAGAACAATATATTACAAGACTCTTTCAAAGAATTGGAAATGTACCTCCGTGACAGAGAACAATAATATCAGGATTAACCCCAAGTGCCACATCTGCAATGGCCTGAACACGTAAAACACTATCATCTAAAGTGGCAGCTGTCATTGCCCCAATAGACCCTGCAGTTGTCAGACCCATATGTGCAACTATGATATGAGCTCCTGCCTTGGCCATGGCAGCAGCTTCATCCGGATTGAAAGCATATGGAGTAGTAAGGAAACCCATGCAATGAGCCACTGAAATCATCTCCACTTCCAAGCTAACAAAAAATATAATCAAGTTAACGCAACTTCTAGCATGAGTGTTCTTCCCGTTCAGAAAAACTTATAGCTATAATCATTATGCAATGCTTCATGATAACAACAGTAAGGCATGGAGAATTTGCACTTCCAAAAGTTTGGAATGTATAGAATGTATACCTGTAACCCATTCCAGTTTCCTCCAAATTCTGTCTAAAATTCCCATCAAACAGACCTACTGTTGGGAAGTTTTGCACACCACAAAATCCAATGGTTTCTAGTTGTCTGAGAAAGTATTCCATTCTACGGAATGGATCTGTAGCACATACCCCAGCAAGAACAGGAACTCCTTTAACCACCTAAAGTTAAATCTATATCAATAGTTGTGCACAATAAAGTTGACAGACATCAGAGTGATGTTGGATTCTGAGATACTTACGGGCAACACTTCATTGGCCATCTCAAGTACAATGGCATTTGCATCAGCAAAGGGCAGGAGCCCAGCTAGTGAGCCCCTTCCAGCCATTCGAAACCGTCCAGAGTTGTATAGCACTATAAGATCAACCCCACCAGCTTCTTCAAACTTTGCAGATATGCCAGTACCAGCACCAGCTCCAATAACTGGAGTACCTTCACTGATTTGTTCCTTTAGTTTATGTAATATTGATCGTGTCTTCCGCAATGTTTCTGTCAACATAGAAGAGCAGTCAATTAGGACACACAAGTTTTGCTGAAGCCAGTTAAGAACAGGAACATGGCATTAACAAAAGCTGAAGCAAGCTGCTTGAACTAGTACATAAATGGTCTGCCTGGTATGTACGAATTCGCTTTCTGGTTAACTGCGGTGGCTTTTCCGACTTGTAATAGGAAAGTTTTAGTTACCTGACACAGGTATATTAGGTCCTTAACACCTGTCGGGTATCAAAATACCTAGGATACCCAACAGGGGTTAAACTACGGCACCCTGAACGGGTGTTAAAGAACCCTGTCATAGGGGACTGAAAGCGCACTGACAGCATGTCAGCCGCTCAAGGCACGAACGGCAAATTATATCTCACCCGAGCCTTGCGGAGAGGCCTCGGGCGTGATAAGGCGTCTCGGGTGACATCTCTCCGCCTCGCCCGAGCCCCCCGGCATCATCAAAAGCGCCCGACCCCCCGCGGTGCGTTTCCGCTTCGCCCGAGGGCCACGTGGAACCCTTAGGCAAGGCGGGGAGCCACGAGGGCCCCCAACACAGTGCTCACTCCATCGACATGATGGACGTGACCGTGCAGCGTGCACAGTCAACAGGAACTCAGAAACCACGCCCTGACTCGATATGACCCCGGTCATTTTACTACGATGACATCCATACCTCTACAGCAACGGGAGTGACGGCAACTATGCCAACTAACCTCCTCACTACGAAAATCCGGGCGCACACACCACCCATCCTCACGGCGCAGGAATGTACAGGTCAAAGCATGGTCACGGCACGTCGCACCAGCGGATGGAGAGGCTAAAAGATCAACGCCCTGCACGTCTTCATGCTACAGGGGAACTATTCCCACCGGATAAGGAGGACGGCAACGCTCGAGGCCACCTTTTCTGTTTTCCTCTTTCATTCTCCTCGTTTTTTACCTTTTTACCATGATTGTAACCCGACCCCTCCCCTTAGAAGCTATAAAAGGGGAGGCAGGGGCCACATCTAGGGAGAGATCAAAACACGGGAAAAAATCACGACAACAATAGCCAGAACCACACTTCACGCACCACCACCCACAAGAGACCTGGGATCCGCTCCCTCTCTCGAAAAAAGCTTGTAACCCCTACTACGAGCACCTCAGTGCAAGGCAACACGAACCACAGCGAAACCCACTGAATGTAGGGTTGTTCATGCCCGAACCAGTATACATCCTTGTGTCCGCTTTGCACACCATCAAGGCCTAGACGCACAGATATAAATTCACTAGTCGCTCTGTTTAGACACCCGGTCCTATAGACACCGACAACACCCTAACTTCATTCAAACTTAGATCTTCCTCTGTTCTAGTTCTGTAACACAAGTACTTTTCCATGTTAATAGGAGTAGAAAATAGGGCTACACCTGTTCGAAAAGGACATGCAAGTATTGGTAATAAGTGACAAGGCCAATAAAAGAACCTAGCACACCATTCAACATGTGTTACATTTCTAGACAAATAAAGTGGAGTCAAAATGAGTATAATTGCATCATAAGGAAGCTGAGCTAGCTCAGTTGGTCGAGCGTGTGGATGTATACCCAGACTACCCAAGTTCAAATCCTTGTCAAGGTGAATTTGGGTGGCTATTTTCTTCTTAGGCCCCGTTTAGATCCTTGGAATTGAATTCATTCTAATAAAATATAATTTAGATACATATTAATTAAGCTAATATGTATGTATATAGAATATATTTCTATACTAATGTTAGCCATGCAAGGGAGATGCTTATATGTTGCATTTCTACTATAAGAAAGCGAGTTGAAGAGCATGCTATAAGTTGAAGAATAGGAACATAGCATGGTGATCTATAAAATCAATTTCCATCTCACACCCTATGAATTTAAGATAGGCTTATATATGAACTTTAGAAAGTTGTGGAATCTCAAATTCCAAGTCAAATAGCCTAATCTATTAAATAGATTCCAATTCCACCAAATGAAAGGATCCAAACGGCCCCTTCGTAAAATGTCACCTAGTTCCTCTTAGGTTGGTCTAGTACTATAGTTTTTAGTATAGTTGTGTCATAGGTGCAGTGACTGATTATTCATTCTGCCATGGTTGGTTACTGGTACAACTGTGTGGTTTCTGACTTTTGCTAGTGATTTCATTGGTTCAAACCAATTGATGTGTTGCATACTTTTCCATTCACTTGACAATATCCTATTTTCATCCTGAAACAAGTTTGAATCAACAGTCATATTCCTTGACAATGAGAAATGCGAATAGAATCAGAACTAAAATGGTCTTTTTTTTGAGTGAAATGCACTGTGGGTCATTAAACTTTTCCCTTATTCTGATATGGGTCCATGAACTCTCAAAGTGATCATCTGCTTCAACTTTTCAAGTGATTCATTCGAAGTGTGAATTCAAGTCCATGATTGACATAGAGTGAACTTAAAATGAACCACTTAAAAAGTTGATGGACCTAGATGATCATTTTTGGGAATTCATGGAACCAAATGAGAATGCGAAAAAAGTTTAAGGGCCTATGTTGCATTTCACTCTTTTTTCTAGAGTCTGGGGGTTAAATCATAACTAACCTGGTTTTGCATCCGGAAAATCGATAGGAGGTCTCCATATAACAGAACTATCTGAAATTTTCTGTCCTGAACAGGACCTTTTTATATTAAGATCTTGCTTAGGTTGGGCTGAACTAGAGGCCTTTATATCCATACTCAAGAATGCATCTACCAATGCATTTGCGAACTCAGGGTCATTGATATGGTAAGGAAGCAGCTTCACCTGTCCAGAGCCAAAAACTCGTTCATCTAAAGACACCCTAAAGATGCAGAAGCATTGATAATTATTAAACATGGAGTAACCTCTCGGATGTCGGTGCTCTTTATAAGGGCGTTTAATTCACCCAATAGTGTAGATGTAGCTTCTGGGTCATAGAATGGCATTCCTGGAGCATCTATTGCAGATATGCCCTTCTGGGGAAGGCAAATAGTAACTTTGGATGAAGATTTGTTTATTTTATCAGCAATGAACCTAGCAAATTTCTTGTTCTCTTCCACAGTCGTCCGCATCAATGAAACCTTCAATAGTTACACGGTTGTTACTAATGGTACAAGAAATAGAAAACACACAAAGTACTTGAAATAATATAAAACTCAAGCAACCTAGGAGGAACTAAGTGGCTTTGCTTTTTAATTAAGAAGAAATAGGCACTAAAATTCTCCTCGACGAGGACTTGCACATGAGAAATTGAACTAGACTCAGCTCCTAAGTTCTTGGATAATTGAACTAAAAATGCACAGAAAGGTTCATGTACATACAGTCTTGCAATTTTTGCATTTTAACAGTCAATGTTTGTACAAATTTTCATCAAATTCTTTAAGAAATTGTACATAGCTAAGAGAGCCATTAAGACAACTGATAAGTTGAAAGATACTCAGACTTATTAGCTGGAAGTCGAGACCACCTTTTTCATTCTTCTTAATATAATGATACGCAGCTCTCCTGCGTGTTCGAAAAAAAAAAGTTGAAAGATACTTCCCTGTTGGCAAAGCACTAATGAAGCTGGGCTAGCTTAGTTGGTCAAGGGTGTGGATGCATGTCCAGACCACTCAGGTATAAGTCCTCGCCGAGGCAAATTTGGGTGTCTATTCTCTTCTAAATAAAATGCCACCTAGTTCCTCCTAGGTTGGTGTAGTTTTTTTGTGGCAAAGCACTATCTTGACATCCTTATGATCTGTGTAACATCATTCTGCACAACCAAATCCCTAAAGATACTCCTGTGGCGGCAAAGCACTATATTGACATACATACATGGAAATTTTGGGAAAAAGTAGAAGGATTTACTTCCTCTTGTCCCAAATATATGTTTATATGACATTAACACAGTCTGCAATACCCCAAATAGAAATAATTGTAAATATGAAAATATTTTTCATGATAAATCTAGTAATGTCAACCTTATGTTGTCAATCTATATGATTGTTTAGCTTTGGAGTAAGCAACCCAAGTTCGAATCCCCGTGGGTGCGCTCTCACTAGAGTTGGAGCGTGGCCTGGCCGAGGTCCTGGGTGCCTAGCGTCCTACGACGCGGGGGGCTAATCTAGCCTCTGGCCCCTATAGTCAAAGTTCAAAAAAATTGACCTAGAAGTT
The DNA here is from genome assembly GCA_038087645.1 of Saccharum hybrid cultivar R570. Taxonomy (NCBI): domain Eukaryota; kingdom Viridiplantae; phylum Streptophyta; class Magnoliopsida; order Poales; family Poaceae; genus Saccharum; species Saccharum hybrid cultivar. The sequence continues at coordinate 8,884,060 of JAQSUU010000275.1, read as the reverse complement.
AAGACACCTAAGATGGACCTATATTTGGGATCGAAGATAGTAAAAAAAATTGACTGATAATATCAATTAAAAACTGTTGATATGCTAACCTGCTCATTATGAACATGGATATTTCTCTCTGCAAAAGTAAGAGGAATTGTATCTCGAGCTCCAAAGTTTACCATATCCAAGGCTCCAACACTAAGAACAAGAGGGATCCTATTCTCTATAATTGCATCAAACCTGGTCTCATCACAAGCCATGATGCCACCTACAATATGATCTGCAACTTCTGTTGTCGTTACATCCAATACACCCTATATGCATTCAAATAGAAGTAATATGAGAAACTCTACAAACATGAGAAAATAAAAGGAACCCCTATGCTCACTAGGAAAGTTCAAACATTACAATACACAGGGGAGATGAACTAAAATAAATCCTATCCTAACTAGATTGATCTGAGTACCAGGCAGAATATAAAGAGTCAAGGACGCGATGCATTACCTGTATGAAACCACCCCTAACTAGGTCTTCCATTGCTTTGCCTCCTACACCAGTGGCATGGAATACAAGGGTCTCATACCCTTCTTTGTTCAGTCTATCCTTGACCGCATTTACACATGGTGTTGTAACACCAAACATAGTAATACCAATAGTTGGCTTTGTTGAAGTTTCATCAGACTCATTGGATGCCAACAAGATTCCATGTACCATTCCAGCAAAAGCTGCTGCAGCATTAGATAATATGACACGGCTGACACTGTTTATTCCACATATGTCAACAACCGAAGGAAACAAGACCAAATCAGATGTTTCAACATAAGGCGTAGTGTGACCACTAGCAACAGTAGATACAATAAGCTTAGGCACTCCAAGTGGCAACAATCTCAGAGCAGGAGCAATTAGTGCAGTTCCTCCACTGCCTCCTAAACCAACAGCTCCCACCAGAATACCACTGTCATATCTTTTTTTCAGAAAGCTCTGAAGAGCCTTTGACATGAGTGCAATTGCTTCACCTCTGTCATCTGGAAGATTATGTTGGTCAACACCCAAATGGCATGAAAGAATTGTATTTCTCGGGATAAATGTGATATCTTTGAAATCATTTGCCGTTGTCTTTTCAGTTGTGGAGACATCCACTATGCTCACTTGAACCTGCAAAACCATCCCAAATTCCCGACACATGTTAGCCAAATTTCATTAGATAATTCCTGACCTGTAATACTGCAGTCTGCAGCTGTAAGCCTGTAACTGAAAAGTAAATGCCAAAGGTGCCAACAATATTGCATCTCTTGATGGGAGATAGCTGAAGGGCGGGCCTGGTGCAAGCGGTAGAATCTTACCGCATGTGACCAGAAGGTCCCGGGTTCGAGTCGCGGTCTCCTTGCATTTGCACAGGAGAGGATAAGGCTTGCCACTGACACTCTTCCCCAGACCCCGCACAGAGCGGGAGCTCTCTGCACTGGGTATGCCCTTTTGATGGGAGATAGCTCAATTGGCCCTATTTTGTTGGGTGCCATATCGCCCTTTCACACTAAAACTCACAAACCTGTCTTTAGCCCTTAACCTTACTGCCTAACAACTATACCTTGCCAATTAGAATCATAAGTGGAAGAACACGCAAATTTGTTGCAACCTTACTATTCGACCAAATTCCATTCCTGAATCCCAGCAAATGGGATACTCGATGGAGGACCTACTCAAAACAATGTATACCATTCCGTTTAATTTACTACTATGGCCTCCGAGAATTAGAAAACATTATTCCTGTCTCCAGAGACAAATGAGGCCAAAGAATGAAGATTCCGAACAAATTCTGGCATCTAGCATAGGACTAGGAGCAACACCGCCCCCAGGAGTAGTTGTAACTCTCTCCTACTCCACGGGTGCTACTGGGGGGTACCGGGGGACGACAAGACGATGCGAAGACTGCGGATAGGGTATACCTTAGAGTCGGAGCCAGTGGCGGCGAGGGCGGAGCGGAGTTGCGCCGCGAGGAACAGCAGCTCCTCCAACTTGGTGTCCGCTGTTCCGATGCAGAGTACCTCCATTTCTTCGCAACTACGGAGTAGAGCGGAGCCGACGAGATCTCTCCAGGCGGAGCAAGAGTGCGTTCGTGCGTTAGTTGAGAAAACTCCAGAGTCCAGATGGCTATGTAGGAACGACGAGTGATCGGTGATTTGGTGAAGGGGACTCGGCGACTCAGCGCCAGCCGCAACGATTTAATTGACTTTATATATATATATATATATATATATATATATATATATATATATATATATATATATATATATATATATATATATAAAAGCCCTCTAAAGATCATCCACCGAATAGTAATACTCCACCTCCGTGGTATTACTCCACCACCCTGTAAATTAAAGAATAAGGGAAGTCCTCGTGATCTTTCTGAGCTTGTAAGGTAATCTCTAAGGTTTGTGTTAAGTGGTTGGGGTTTCCCGAAAGAAAAAGCCGTATGTAAGCTTGCTCTGTGGAAATGAATTAAGCTTTCCTGTTTTAATCCATGTTTTCCTTTAAGCTCGTTTATATATATATATATATATATATATATATATATATATATGGATTTCATTGACTTTTGACAAGGCGGGGATCGAAAACGATCTGCTTTTGATTCGGCGGGGATCCGAAACGATCTGTCTCCGTTTTAAATTGCAACTTGCAAGTCATTGTAAGCTCTAAATCAAACTTATTTAACTTTTAGAAAATATTAGTAATAAATACATTAAATCTACATTTTCAAATAAAGACACTATCAAATATAATTTATAATATATCTAGTGATTTAATGTTGTAAACGTGTGTCTTTCTATAGGTATAACTAAAGTTAGACAAGTTTCATTTAATACTACCTCCGTCCCAAAAAAAAAATACAATCATGGGTTGCGTGTTATATAGAGTGATTCATGTTTGACCAAGTTTCTGTGAAAAATATTCACATTTATAGCTCTAAATTAACTTATTATGAAAATACATTTCGTAATTAATGTAATGTATCAAATAAAGGCACTATCAAATATATTTTATAATATATCTAGTGATTTAAGGTTATAAATGTTTGTCTTTCTATAGATATAACTAAAGTTAGAGAAGTTTCTTTAATACTACCTTTGTCCTAAAAAAATACAACTATGGATTGTGCCATGTAGAGTGATTCATGTTTGACCAAGTTTCTAGTGAAAAATATTCACAATTATGACTTCAAATTAATTTATTATGAAAATAAATTTCATAATTAATCTAATGGTATCAAATAAAGACAATATTTGTATTTGTATTTTATAATATATAGTGATTTAATGTTATAAATGTTTGTCCTTCTATAGATATAACTAAAGTTAAAGAAGTTTCATTTAATACTACCTCCGTCCAAAAAAATACAACTATGAGTTGCATGCCATGTCTTGTTCATGTTTGATCAAGTTTCTAATATAAAATATTCACATTTATGGCTCTAAATTAATTTATTATGAAAATATATTTTATAATTAATCTAATGGTATCAAATAAAGACACTATCAAATATATTTTATAATGTATATTGTGATTTAATGTTATATATGTTTGTCTTTCTATAGATATAAGAGATGTTTCATTTAATACTACCCCCGTCCCAAAAAAATTACAACTATGGGTTGCGTGTCATGTAGAGTGATTCATATGTGACCAAGTTTCTAGTGAAAAATATTCACGTTTATGGCTCTAAATTAATTTATTATAAAAATATATTTCGTAATTAATCTAATGGTATTTATTTAGTATCATAAATATTGATACTTTTTTATCTATAATTGATCAAACTTAATGTACTAAAATATGACACTGTGCTAGAATTGTATTTTTTTAGAACGGAGGGAGTACAAAGCTAATAGTTAAAAAATTTAACAAAAAAGTAACAATTTTATATACATTCAAAATTCGTAGTTTATTAATGGAGTAAAAAACACCAACACCAACAACAACAAATTAATTTCAATAAAATTTTTACAAATAATACTTTGATAGTGCATTAACATAAAAATTTAGTGCTAGATTAGGCCTAGAAAATAAGGCCAAGTTTGGCACGGCTTCTCCACCGACTACTATTGAAGCCGTTTGAAGCCGTTTTGTGCCAAACGGCTTCACCCAAGAAGCCACTTAAATCGTACTCTCACAAAGAAAATGTGAAGAGTGGAGCCAAAAATAGTGGTTTCACCCGACTTCACCTTATCCTGGTGGATGTGGGGTTATGTGAAAGCATGTTTTAGGCCCTGCTTGGTTGAGGTTTACCACTGTAAAAAGTGAATCCAGATCTGGGATTTACCATGGATCAGCTCTACCATGATCTGAGATCCTCCATTAATCTAATCTATCAGAAAATTGTTTGGCAAAAACAACAACTCCAGATCCACACAAGGGCATTTTCATTGGAATGGCCAAATTTGCCCTTGGGCTCTAGTGTCCTCTCTGTCTCACTGCCACCTGGACCCACGTGTCAGAAGGGAAAAAAAGAGCATGGGCTTCTTCCACGAGCGCGTAGGGGCCAACCAGGGGGAGCGCATGCATGGCCGACGGGGGGGTGGCATGCGGCCAGCGGTGCGTGACCTCGCGAGGCCGGTGCGGGGCTGACCGGCATGGGCGAGGTGCGGTCGGGGCAGCGTGGCCAGGTGCGACAAGCGCGGGCATAGCCAGAGACGGAGCTTGCGGGCGGGGCCAGTGGTGCAGGGTGCACAACGGCCATGGCGGGCAGAGCTCGTTGCCGTGGATCCGCTCGCGAGGGGGCTTGGCAATGGTGGGCAGAGCTCGCACGGGCGCTCGGCTGGCCGGAGAGGCGACAGGAGAGGGCTCCGACGAGCGCTCGGCTAGCCAGAGAGGTAGAGGCAAGGCGTGCAGTGGCCATGGCAAGCAGAGCTTGCGGCCATGGGAAGGACTATGGGAGATGCGAAGCTCGTGACCAAGCGCCACCAATGGCAGAGGGGAAGGGGCGGGCGCCACCGGTGGTGGAGAGGAAAGAGCGGATGCGGCCGAGAAATGTCTGTGCTAGTGGTGAAGAAGAAGAAAATGCCCGATGGAGAAGAAGAGAAAAATAGAAATGAATTGGTATTTGTGTAATGAGTGGCAGTGGTGGGTAATTTTTCCCAACTGTACCAAACCTGAGTTGGTGGAGCACCCTTGAGGAGCTCCACCAAAATGCTGAATCTGGCCTCTAGATCCACCAATTTGGTGAATCTAGATTTGGTGGATCCGAACTGTTTAGCAAAATTTTGGTACAGTGGAGCTTGAAAATGGTGAATCTAGAGCTGGTGAATCCCTGCCAAACAGGCCCTTAAGGAGCTCTGTATGTGGAGCTATTTTGACAAACATCAAAATGACTTTAGCTCTACCAATAGAGCTGTTCATGGAGCTAAAGCCAAAAAAATGGCTTCACTAGTAAAGTGGAGCCATGCCAAACAAGGTCTAATTGTGCAAGCGAGTATTTGTTACCATGTTGCTAGTTCAAGGAGTGAACTATATTATACTCTTGTATACTAGTGCCTTTGGAGCCTTAAGAGGCTCCTGAGGAAACCTGTCATTACTATAGCTTATTGTGAGTGGCAGCAAAAACATTATCGTAGTGATGTAGAGATTGTTGCCTCTTATGGTTCGAGCTTCGAAGTGAAGACAACATCAAATGATCAAAAGGCATGCTAGTGGTGAGATTAGCCTTGGTGGCAAATGGCTTGGCTTGGGGCTAGCTAAAAGGAACCTCAGGCCAAAAAGAGGTGGATACCCAAGAGACAGAGTGGGTGAATTGGGTCTCTACAAACTGAATCCAAGAGCTCCATTTGAACTTTGCTAGAATATTTAGAGCTAGATAAATAGCAAGTGCTAGACATGATTAAGCCAGGTGAACTAGTCTTATCCAAAGATCATTGCAAACACCCACATATGAATCAAAGACTTGTTTTTTAAGTCAACTTCTTACAGCCAATTGTTCATTTCTTTGGAAAATAATATGAAGTAAGTAAGTATTGGATATAACTAGAAGCATAAATTCACAACAGTTCTTGAATTTATCATAGTTGACATCTGAACTTGAGTGAGCATATAGGTTCATCAAAATTAATTAAAAATAGTCACAAGTTATGTCTTTATGACACAAAAAGAACTTATGTTAAGGGTTGACCATGGGCTAAAAATTTGTAGTGACACATGGCCTTTGGCCCAAAGCATGAACTCTAGCATTCCTAGCATAAACAAGCCAACACATATTATCAATCAAGCATACATATGCTAGGAGTTAACCTCAAGGTGAACAAGTTTATGATTACATAATTTAAACCTCATGTTCACATTGTAAAAATAATCTTATCTAACAAAGTTGTTGTATATTATCAAGAAGTGCCTAATCTTTGCTCACTAGTACCATCAACACATTCTAAAGATATACAAACAAAAGTCAAAGATGATCTAATACACATGATGACATGAGATGCAAATTATAATACAATAGCAAAGCAAGAGCTATCTTATACAAACAAAATGTAACTAGTCTGCAAAATATTACAAGAACCAAAGCTTCCTTAAACTAAAATGGGAAGCAAACACCCAAGTCCCCCCAACAAACGAGCAAATGTGGCTTGGTCTAAAGGTTTGGTTGGGATATTTGCAAGCTGGTGAAAGGTCCTAAATGGCTAAAGGGGGTGAATAGCCTAATTAAAATTCTACAAAAACACTAGAGCAAGTGGCTAGACAATAACAAAGCGATAATGTGGTTTTGCTCTAGCTCTATTGAAAAGGCAAGCCACCTACCAATTTCTAGTTTGCTATAATCTCTATGTATGTCACACAAACAATTTATCTATGTCACTACTTCTACATCTAGAGAGCTAGCTATAAAATTAATTACAACGAAGTACAACATCTATTCAACTATTTGCTAACTATTCAACTAGCAAGACTAGCAAGAAGTTCTACACAAGAGATGTATATCAATGAAAGTAATACAAATGAAGGTAGAGAGCAATATACCGAACCAGGCAAGAGATAAATCAATCAAATGAATTACAAGATGACACAATGATTTATCTCGTGGTTCGATTGCTTGCCGACAACTTAGTCCATGTTGTGACGACACACTCACTTAGTGGTTCATGTGCTAATAGGCATCACATGCCTAGCCCAACACTTAGGCACCGTAAGAACTGCAACAATATGAGGTTACACAAGTCACGAGCAATCCACTAGAATTGCCTTTCATTATCTCCCGCGGGGGAATAGGCTCAAGAACCCCTCCCAATCAATCGGTCAAAGCCGGAAACAATCACCACTTCTGCTCAATGATCCTCCAAGCTCCGGGCTAGCTAGGTGACAACAATCACCAAGAGTAACAAGATCACCACTAGCCCAACTCGCCCTTCCTAGTGCCACAAGATGCAAGAACTCAATGCAATACACTACAGGCTCTCCTCTTAATAATACGACCATCTATCCTAAATCCAAACACGCACTCTATTGCGTCTTGATACATTTGCCTTGATCTCCATAGGGTTTTGTTTTTCTCTTTCTTCTTTTCTAAGTTGGAGCACATGGTCACCATCTTTTGGCTATCTCCATCACTTGACTACCATCTAGCTCCATCACTTGGACTTGGACCTACCTATCTCATTTACACACTTAGACATAGGGTTAGTCCAACAAGTTTCATCAATTAGCAAAAACCAAACTAGGGCTTTTAGCTGGTTATGGGTGTCAACATGGCAAAGGTCGATGTTGCCTTTCTCATAGTGATCGGTTAGGAAATGAAAGCGAACATCTATGCACTTGGTTTTGGAATGAAGTACAAGGTTTTTGGCTACACTAGTCACAAAGTAGAGGCACTTTCTCAAAGTTCAAGTCAAAATCCTTAAGTGTGGAATCATCCAAAGTTGTTGGGGGCAACAATGTATTCTACTTCAGTGGAGGATTGCGCTACGCTAGGTTGTTTGTAGGGAGACCAAGAAACAAGTGAAGATCCAAGAACTGATAGGTGCCAAAAATCGACTTGTAATCCAATGGATACACGGCAAAGTCAACACCTGAATAGCTGCACAAAGAAAGTGTCAAAGAAGAAGAGAACCACAAACTAAACTTTAGAGTGAAATGAAGGTACCTCATGATCCTCTTCACTACTTAGCGATGAGAGATGCACGATGAAGCCTAAAAATGACCGCACGGACACACGGCCAAGTGTATGTTTGACCTCGTTACCATCATGTACAAGAGTGACTAGATCATGTTTCTGTACTCCTTCTAGTCCACTAACTTCTCTTTTTTCATCCGTGTCTAGGGCCGTCATGGTTGACATGGGCGTCAAAAGAGGCTTGGCCTCACACATGTCAAACTTCTTCAAAATGTCCTTGGTGTACTTCCTTGGTGCATAAACGTCCCATCCTTTGTTTGATTGACTATCAATGTAGCTTCCACCTGGGAGTATTCCAAGGTATTGATTCCCATAGGGAAGATGAGTGTACTTAATGAAGAAACAAGATCTTCCTATGATAGCAAAAAGATAGGTTATAGAGCAGGTAGAGAGGATCTACATGGTTATGATAGAAAGATAGAGCTAGGATGCACTTTAGTTATTTACTTCGGGACATTGACCCAGCTAGCAACAAACAGGGATGAGAAGGGTGCTAAGCTATTCCAACATGGGTCCCTCGATTTAAGAACTTGCCAAAATGTGGACTACATAGGCTAGATAGGGCTAACACCACCTGCTAACTACAACAATCATCCGTGGGGCAAGACGCAAACATAGGTAAACGACTAAGAACCACACTTACACTATATATTACTACTCTAATCGAGGTCCTTATAGTCGACCAAAGCACCCAATACAAGTGGTGAACCCATACATAATAGAATATAATACTTACTCAACTACTATTACCAAATACCATAAAAGAATCATGAATGGTCACTCGAACAGAGATAGCATCAGTCGAGGTGCGAGTTATAGAGAGTGCCGATAAACCTAGCACTTCTTCAGACATCCCCTCACTCTCTCTGTATTCTCTATGCACTACTACTGAGGAAGGGCTTCACCTAGATATTAAAGTGGGAACTCCTCTATGCTATGCTTTCAAGTGAGGGGCACCTACCTATTTAATAGCATTGAGAGAGTGAGGTTGTTGGCCGTTCAATCCATGGGATAACTCTTGGGAACCCTCGACTCACAACCAACATCAAAGCAATGGACCATAGTGCTCCTCATTGTGCTTTCTTGTATACCATAAAAGATGAGGTGGTTCAAAGCCATAGGGAGGAGGGGTCAATTGACCCCTCCCCCTCACTATGCCCTAGGCCCTCCATCTTTTTGCATGGTGTAGGTCCACTGCCTAGAGGGACATGATTGTGGGTTGTGTCAGTGGATTTACACATTTGGTCTTCGGTAAATGGGCCATTTGATCCATGTGACTCATTTTGTGAACTATTTGATCAAACTGGCATAGAATAACCAATGATATATGATTACTGGGAGTGTGTTTCCTTGCTCTAGACCTAAGTGGGGGAAGGATCGATGACGTGTCAAGGTTGGTCAATGACCTATGGGGAACAGGCAACCCTCTCCTGAGCCCAATTTGGCTCACTTTTGATAGGTGGGTCCATGCAGGTCATTATTCTCCAAAATATACATGTATACCTTATTTTGAGCAATATGTATGAGATATGTTGTCATCTTTCTCTAATATTAAAATATTTGACAATCAGATTGATCATGTAATGACTGACAACAAGCTCCCTCACACTTATCTCTATACTCGTTCTTGAGTAAAGGTAAAAGAAACTTTGAAACAATTTTACTCTTAATCCTTTCTTAGACCCCTTTTCCTCATTGCCTAGGGTTTCTACGGTTGATGGATTTTTGCTTCTTTTCTACCTTTTTATAGTTGTATGCCTCTTATTTTCCTTCTTTTCTATCTTTAATCTCCCTTGTGTCCTCCATATTTAGTGCCTAGGGTTCCGACATCTTCTAGATTTGGGTTTGTTTATGTTGTCTTTGTTGTGTGGTTCTTTTTTTTTCCTCTCCAGCTTACTTGGTTTTGGTCGTCGTTCCAACTCTTCTGCGCTGTCCTCTGGCTTTTCGATGCCATTCACATTCCTATATGTCCAGATCTGGTTCTTTTTTTGTTTGGATCTCAAGTTCTTGCATGTTTTCTACTGTGAGTACAAACTAGTATGTACAACATTTCTTTTTTTGCACGTGGCCTATGTTGCAATGCTTATGTTCTTTTCTTGATGTTTTTCGTCACTCATTGTTGCCTGTTGTAGTCTACACATTATTTTTTTTTGTTTAGGTTTTCTTTGCTCCTTCAACTTGTGAAAAGAAGAAATTCGTTGTGAGATTCAGAAGTCTAGCTTCAGTGCAAGGATGCCAAGTTGGTCATACTGCACAAATCGGTGAGATGCTTTCCTGACAACGCTTCTTGACTATCTGTTAGTTTGGCTGTAAATACGTGGACCTATTGATTATATATTTCATAAAATTATTTTACTTTTACCATGATTTGCCAGTTTCATCAAACAGAGTACTTCCTGTGCTCCCTGGTTTATTACACTCCTGAATACGTGCTCATATACATATGTTTATTCTAGTGTCCATGAAACGTCTGTCGTTACTATGGTTTTTATATGTATACATAATAGTAGGTGCACTTTCCTGTGCTACCTGATTTATTAAACTCTTGCATTCCTAGTCATGTATGTTTACCTCAGTGTCCATGAAAATACATTCAATACTGTGATTTTTGTGTATATAATAGTAGGTATGCTTCTAGCTTGCCAGGTTTTGTGCGCTCCCTAATTTATTAGACTCCTAATGCTACTCAAGTGTGTTTATTTCTGTGTCCATGAAAATTCATTCATTATTGTGACCATATATATATATATATATATATATATATATATATATATATATATATATATATATATATATATATATATATATATATACAATCACACCTTCCAAAAGTATTTGCCTTGCGTATTATTGTGCTCGGTAGGAAATAGTATTCGAGTTTTTCATGTCTTATGTTTTGTTGACTCCTTTTCTTTTTCCCTTTCTCTTCACACTTCACTCAACACTGGGGATGAGTATTACCACTTATTATTCACTAAGAGGGCAGTCAATTTACTTAAAATGGTTTATGGTTCTGTTTATTCTCACTATTCTCACACAGGAATGCACACATGTCATATTAAGTTTTTTGGTTTGTCATGGGTGTTGCCAGCAAAATAATTTCCACTCTACCTAGCCAGGTGAGTTGTAGCAGTTTTATCTATATGCTTAATTAAGCAAGAATGTATTGGTTCATTTGTATCAGTTTTTACAATATGTGTGACTGTTCTAGTATTGCTGACGTGAATATCGGTCCCACAACCGAAGCGCTAGAATGCGCAGATCGCACATGGACTGAAGCAGTGGTGGAGGACAAATACAAATTAAGGTGTGGCACAACTATATCAATGAAGCACCATGGCTCAATTTATGGTGAAGACATAGGAAAAATACTAGAAAGAAATTAAAATATGAAAGAGGAGAGAAAATGATGCACTAAAATCAAGGTGTGGCGAAGGCCCTACCTAGCCATGTTGATCGAGCCCTCCACCACTGAACTGAAGAACACAATAGATTACCAACACACTTTCATGGTGAAGAGCGGAAATGTTTACAAGCAAAGTAGCAAATAATAGTTATCATACTTACGTAAAGACGAATGTCTAGTTTCCAAACAAACTAGTGAAGGAGCTATTGAAGCTCTCATCCGAAAGGGACCCCGTCAAGTGGTTACCATAGGTCGGCTAGCAAGCCTAGAGCGTCATCCTTAGTCATCGAATCAAAATAGGACAAGCATAAGGGCAAGTCAATGTGAACCAGCCATACACACATTAACATGAGGCCTAATTAAATGGAACTATGGAACATGATTATTGTACGGAGAACAATAGTTATGGTGCATTTTAACCTTTCGTGGGTCTCACATTTACAAATAAAAAATCAAGAGCGAGCACCATTTGTGCTAGTCCCCTCCCGCTTCCTCAACTTCTATGTGTTATGTCTCTGCTCTTCTCTCTTTCTCTCTTTGTTTGCTTGAGATTTTTTATTCTCCTAAGGTGCACCTTAAGCTAAGAGGCATTATTCATAAACCCAACGGTTTGCATCATATTTATTTTATGTAGCCACATAGAATTATACAATCAGGAGATATAATTTGAGAAAAACACAATAGGGAGATGTATTTTATTTCTAATTAGACTTTTGTTACCTTGGTTGAGGAGGCTTTTTTACCTGTAATCTCTAGGATTAGTAGAAATAATGAGTACTAATACATGCTATGCAACCTTAGGGGGTGGGTGGGGGCAAGACTCTACCCAACCCCCCTTCTCTCCATCCATGGCTACTGACCGCCTAGTTTGTATTTTGGTAGATTTATGTTATTAAAGGTGCTCTTTTATACTCAGTCGCAAAAAAGGTGCCCTTTATACTCTAAGATATGTGAGTGTTTATTTGATGGTGATCTTGTGGCTATTCCATTATTATTAATGATAGTCGTGATGTGTTTCTTTGTAGGTAATAGTCACTATGGAGAAATATGGTGTAAAAATGAGACCCAACCTAGTTGGAATTAGACAACTTTTAAATAAGAAAAAATTGGCACACAAATTCAAAAATTCTCAGTACCCAAGGCTTACAAACATCTGAATGGTCAAGGTACAGTACATCCCAGCTTCAATTGGATGTGGAACAGTTCCTGTCAAACAAGCATAAAGTCTTTTGTTGGTTAATTCTTAAGGATAGATCGCACAAGGAAATTGCTTCGCAGGAAAAATATGGAACTTCCAGATTACAGTTGTGTTCTATGCAACAACCTAGTGGAAGAATCTCTGGACATCTTATGTTTCAGTGTCCTTTTGCTTCAAAGTGCTGGCACTAGCTAAGCTTTGAGATCCCGCATCAGTCTAACTTATACTAGAACTTACAAAGTTTCAAAATGAAGCAAAGGACCCCATTCTTCATGGAGATTTTCATCTTAGTGTGTTGGGTAATCTGGAAGGTTTTGAATGGCTTAATATTTAACAAAAATTAGCCGTCCTTGGAAGATGCAAAAAGAATGTTCAAGATAGAATTTGAACTGCTCCTCTAGTGTGCAAAGAGAAGATACTTTCCTTTAATTGAGCAATGGTTAAACAATCTTGTTTAATCATCCTAGTTTTTCTAATTTTAATTCTTTCTTTGTCTCTTGAATTCTCCTCCTGTATTAAGCCCTTGTTTTAAACTCATGTTTTAATAAATCTCACAGTAGGGGTGCGCCCCTCCTGTTCTGCCTAAAAAATTGAGATAGGCTCACTTCCTTAGAGCAAAAAATGGTACCTTGAGCTATCATTACAACTACAACTATATTACTAACTAGCAGGAACCCACGCGCTTCGCGTAGTCTATTTGAACAAATAACTATCATATATGGATCAAGCTACAATTCCTTGGTCTACAAAATCAAACTAAGATTGCCTCCTAAACTCCTTTAGAGTGAGGAGAGTATGTGTTAATTCTGGTAACCAACTTTTAAAAACACTGGTTGCAATAGAAAGTTAATGGAAAGAATTTGAATAGCCTAACAGAAGGAAACTAATAGCCATATTGGTCTCTTGTTGTCCAGGATGGAACATTGTAGCCATGTCTATGAGCATGGTAGGCATCAAGCAGCTTGGGTGATGATCAGACAACGAAACATGGTGCACTTTAATGGGGCCTGAGTCATAAATAGAGAAAACACTAAGTTTGTAGAATAGTAGAATGTTGACACAATGATCATGTAGAAGAATGTTCATGATATATCCAAGTACATAGGATGAAATCATCATGTGGCACAAATAAGCATAAATGCATCAAAGTGGTCATTGGAAAATACTAATAGCAATGATAAGACAATTTAAGACACCTAGGATTCGAAAGAATGAACATTGTAGTAGCTGTGGCAACATGGAACACGTACTGTTGTAAATTCAATCAGCACCAGTTTTTCCTCTACCCAATAGAAACATCTAAAGCAATTTTTTCTTGCCCAGCAGAAACATATGAACCTATGGATAAGTAAAGGACGGTAACTGATGATGTAGTGTTGCAGAAATCTGTTGTCGAACAGAACAAAGGATATATGTGGAAAATCTATTTTGTCAATGTAAAATCTGTAGTAGTAAGGAACCAAATGATTAGATGTAGCAGCAAATGCACAGTTAATTAAATGACCGTCATTTTTCAGAATGGCGTACATTTGCGACCCGTTGCAGAAGTAACAGATGGTTCGGATGTTGGGAACTCTGCAGAAAGGATGAAAAGGCAATGGGTCGATTGAAGAAGTCTATAAGATAATGCAGTTGAACATGCATCACATGGCATAAACACGTATGTGACAGGAAAAAGAGATGTGAATACCATGAGGAGAGGCGGTATCACGAAAGCCGCACCATACAATGACACCTCAATGCTAGAAGCACCATACAACGACACCTCAATGCTCAAGTATGTGTTTGCAATGATTCATAAATCTCTATGCAGTTGAAGCATTCTTGTGTTAAGATGAATCCTTCTACTATCCTTGTTTGGAATGTGCGAGGCCTAAATCAAAGGGATCGTTGGAATTCTGTCAGAGATGTTGTGCTTTCCAGTAATGCTGACATTGTCTGTTTGCAAGAGACTAAGGTTGCAAATATGTCCCAGAATCTGTTTCTTTCAGTTTTTGGTTCTACATACGATAATTTTGTTACTCTCCCGACAAATGGGACTAGAGGAGGGGTACTGATTGCTTGGAAGGGATGTTCTTGCCAGGCAGTTGCTTCAAGGGTAGACACTTACTCTATTTCTATTTTGTTTTTGGAACAAGATGGTCGTAATTGGTGGCTCACCGGAGTCTATGGGCCACAAAGAGATGAGAAAAAGGTGTTGTTTTTGCAAGAGCTAAGGAACATTAGGGCGCTGTGCAATGGGCCTTGGCTTTTGGCTGGAGATTTTAATTTGATTTATCAGGCTGCTGACAAGAACAATAATAATCTGGACAGAGCAATGATGGGTAGATTTAGGCATTTTCTGGATGACAATAATCTCAAGGAGATTCCGCTCTTGGGTCGAAAATATACTTGGTCCAATGAGAGGAGATTGCCTACTCTTGTAAGGCTAGATCGGGCTTTCTGTCGTGATGACTGGGAAGGTATTTTCCCTGATGCTGTTTTGCAAAGCACAACAGCTAGGGTCTCGGATCATTGCCCACTCATCCTTGGTCTGAAGGTGAACACTAGCGGCAAGCGTCGATTTCATTTTGAGAGTTTCTGACCAAGATCCCTGGTTTTCTAGAAGCTGTCAATCAAAATTGGGAGGCTCCGGTACAATCTAACTATGCCGTAGAGCGCCTGTTCATCAAGCTACAGCGGCTCAGTAAGGGACTACAAAAATGGGGACAATGGAAGGTAGGGAATATTAAAGCCTAGTTAGAGTTGGCCAAAGAACTTCTTCACCGCCTTGAGATTGAGAGAGATTCAAGGTAACTCTCTGAAGGCGAGGAATGGCTGAGAAGGAAGCTTAAACTTCATTGTCTTGGTTTGGCTTCGCTGGAGCGAACAATTGCTCGGCTGTGGTCTAGGATTCTTTATCTTCAGGAAGGTGACGCCAATACAACGTTCTTTCATCAACATGCTAGATTCGGAAAAAGAAGAACTTCATCCCAAAATTACAAGTTGGTGATCAGGTGGTCGTCTCATAAGATGGGAAGGAGAAGGTAGTGTTTGATTTTTAAGAGAATATTCTTGGCAAGCTTGATGAAAGGAATTTTACTCTTGATTTGGATGAGCTTGCTATCTAGCACCATGATTTATCTGTTCTGGACGCCCCATTCTCTAAGGAGGAAGTGTGGGCAACTATTAAAGATATGCATCTGGACAAGGCCCCAGGGCCAGATGGTTTCATGGGCAGGTTTTATAAATCTTGCTAGAGCATTATTAAAGGTGATGTGCTGATGGCCTTGGATGCCATCTTGAGAGGCCATGTTTTCAAATTCCGTCTTCTAAACACGACCTTTATTACCCTGCTGCCTAAGAAAGTGGGTGCGCTCGAAGTGAAGGATTTCCGGCCTATAAGCTTGATCCATAGCTTTGCCAAATTGGTGACTAAGATCCTAGCTAATCGGCTGGCCCCTCTTTTACCTTCGTTGATCTCAGTCAATCAAAGTGCTTTTGTGCGGGGAAGAAAGATCCATGACAATTTTATGATGGTTCAGCAATTGGTTAAAGCCTTGCATTAGAAGAAAGAGGCGCATGTCTTGCTCAAGCTAGATATCTCCAAGGCATTTGACTCTGTTTCTTGGTCATTTTTGCTGGAAGTCATGAGCAAAGTGGGGTTTGGTCAGCGGTGGCGGGACCTCATATGCTTGATCCTGTCCACTTCTTCAACACAAGTCCTAGTTAATGGAGAGCCAGGGGACATCATTTATCACCATCGTGGTCTTAGACAGGGTGATCCCCTGTCACCCATGTTGTTTATTCTAGTTATGGATGTGTTGAATTCCTTGGTCACATATGCCACTTTGAAGGGTTTGATGCAGCCTCTTGCTATTCAGCAAGCTCGGCACCGGGTATCTTTCTATGCTGATGATGCGGTCTTATTCTTGAGACCCAACAATTTGGATCTGGTCACTGTAAGACACTTACTTGATCTATTTGGACATGCCTCCAGTCTTAGAACCAATCTGTCCAAGATTTCTATTTCCCCTATTCATTGTTCTAATGAGGAATTGACACTCACTGCAAATATCCTCTCCTGTTCCATAAAGGGTTTTCCTTGTACATATCTCGGCCTCCCTCTAACAATTGGGAAACCAACTAAAGAGATGCTGCTACCTCTAGTCGATAAGGTGGCAGATTATCTCCCTGGTTGGAAGGCTTCTCTACTGAATAGGGCAGGCCGACTAGTATTGGTGAAGGTGGTGCTGACTGTTGTCCCTATATATCTTTTAATAGCCATGGATCTCCCGAAATGGGTTCTAAAAGCTATTGATAAAAGGAGGCGAGGTTTTCTTTGGAAGGGTCATCAACAAGCCAATGGTGGCAATTGTCTGGTGGCGTGGGAAAAAGTGCAGAGACCACTTGAATATGGTGGCCTTGGGATTCATAACCTTGAACTTCTTGGCTAGGCACTTAGGATTCGATGGCTGTGGGCACAGAAGATAGATGCCGATAGGCCTTGGGCTGGTCTCCCAATCACTGTTCCTCATAAAGCCAGGGCCCTCTTTAATGTTGCAGTTGACGCCATAGTCGGAAATGGGGAGGAAATCTTGTTCTGGATAGATAGATGGTTGGGTGGACATACCTTGGTAGAAATAGCGCCTAACTTGTTCAAAACTGTCCAGAAACGAACAACCAAAAGAAGGACTGTGGCTCAAGCACTACATAATAGAAGCTGGGTTCGAGATATTAAGGGAGCTCGTACAATAGAGGTCTTGCTTGAATTTCTCCAAATTTGGGATATGGTGGATGGCTTTATTTTGCAACAAGAGATTCCAGATCGATATAAATGGAAGTTAACGCAGGATGGTTCTTATAGCAGCAAGTCTGCCTATAAGGCCTTCTTTGTGGGCTCCATCAAGTTCAGTCCGTGGAGAAGGATCTGGAAAACCTGGGCTCCCCCATGCTGCAAGTTTTTCATCTGGTTAGTGGTTCATAACCGGGTTTGGACAGCTGATCGCCTAGCAAGGAGGAATATGCCCCATCCAGAGTCCTGCCCCCTATGTGATCAAGTGGACGAAACTATAAATCATTTGCTTGTGGGTTGTGTCTTTGCTCGACAAGTTTGGTCCCTAATTTTGCAACAATTGGGGCTGCTGCAGTTGGCACCATAGCCTACTGTGTCTCATTTCTCGGGGTGGTGGAAGAGATCGATTGCTGCTGTCCCGAAGGAAGTGCGTAAATGACTCAATTCCTTGATAATTTTGGTCTCATGGGAGATCTGGAAGCATCGCAACTCTTGTGTCTTTGATAACAAGAGGCCAAGTGTTCAGGAAGTCATTAGAGCTGTTAGCTTGGAGGGAGGGCTCTGGTGTTCGGTTAGAGCCCCCAAGCTCCATGAGCTTGTTCTAAGGTCGCTGCCTGCTGGAGTTTAGAGCTGGGAGGCTTTTGGATGCTTTTACATTTTGTGTGGCAAGTCTATAACTTAGTGTCCAGGGTGTGGTGTGTGTGGGTTGGGTCTCTTGACCCGTGTAACTTTTCTTCTACCTTAATGAAATGACGCACAGTTCTCTTGCGCTGTTCGAGAAAAAAAGATTATGCACCTGAATCATAGAAATGGTAAGCAGATCTGTTAAATGGAAAATTTAGAGGGCTATATATAGTCGACATTGACATCCAATTGCACATACAGTCACCTGTACATTAACATTTGAGGGGAAAAAAGAAGAAATATAAAATATATGTGTACATCAGTTAATCCTTTACTTAGGAATTCAAAATACTCATTATGTAAAGAACTTATGTCAAACCTTGCACAAATACTAATAGGGAAAATAAGACTCACCATAGTTATTAATGGTCAGCATAATCTGACAATTTTGCAATGGCACTCGACAGTTGAATACCATTTTTATCAGGAACTTAGCGAGCAAAATGGCATGTTGTCCCAAATTAGATGTGGTAGAGTGAGATTATGCACCATAGACCATCGAGGTGTCTTGGAGCTAAAGAAGCCTGGGCGTCGTCCGGCTGCTCTGTTCTGACACTCTGCGTGTCAGACAGTGTTGGCTTAGACCGGCCTCCCCCTAGGTGAGACCTTCTGGAGTCTTCTTGGTGGCGAAGGATCGGCTCCGGGGGCTGACAAGCGAGTTCGGAAGCCCCCGAGCCCCCGGAGGCCGCGGGAAGCTTTGTCTTCTTGTGTCATGCCCCGGATGTGACCCTATCGGAGGAGTAGTTGGCAGAGGCACGCCTTGGGAGCGACGCCAGAGGGGGCGGTCCTTATCGACCAAATTTGACCACCAAATAAATCACAAAAAGAGGAGAACTAGCATAACTTACACACATATGTTATTCATATTGACATATTTCCATATGTTTTGGAAGATTATTATTTTACAAGACTTATACACGAATACGGTGGAAAAAGGTGACAAAAATATGCTTTCTGACAAAGTGTAGAAGAGAAACAAGAAGAGAAGCCCACCTACCTTGCAAATCTGGGCCAAGCACTAACATGGCAAGGACCCAGGCCTAGCCAGGAGCCCACCTGCGCAAGGCGGTGGCGAGAGAGCCTAGCAGGGGTGCGGCCGCACCGCCCCAAGCCCGTTTGGCCCCTCTCTTCTCTAGCAGTTGCATGGTGGCATGCAATGACGGTGCAAGGCGGTTTCCTATTTTATTAGCCTCCAAACCGACCATCCTAGGCTATAAATAGATGATGAGAGCTCCATTCACAAGACGCACCACACAAGAGCCTCTCTCCCACACTTGTATCTTTTTACTATTCTTAGTAGTTCTATTTAGAGCAAGGCAAGAAGCTTCATTGGAGAGCTTATACTTTGGAGAATTCTTGGTATGAATAATATGAAGATTTCTCTTATGTTCTTGCTCTCATATTATCAATATAGCTATGTTATGAAACTAGAGCTAAGTTCTTATGTTATTCATTTAGCATATAGAACTTTATGCTTAATCTTTCATACATACATGTTTAGACCAAGACCTAAATTGAGGTAGTAGGTTCTACTTTAAGATTAGTTTTGGTCATTATTTTCTTATGGGTTCGTCATTTGTCCCTGAGATGGATGCTCTAGTAAGAAGACTCCTGATAAAGACAAAAGTTCCTGGCCACCGCTAGAGTAGTAACTGATAGCGTAGACGTGGTGTTTATGTTAGAAGTTACCTTTGTTTGCCTCGTATCCCACAGTTGAGGGGTAGGTGGCAGGTGGTGATAGCCCTGTCCATCCTTTGTAATCCCCCACATTCAGATACGGCGTAGAGCTATAGGCCGGCCTCCCCTGGTAGACCAGGTGTGATCCGGTGCTCGAAGTAAGTTTATAGTGACCAAAACTATCTTAGCTTAGGATCTCTACCCTTAGAAATTCATGTATTTGTATGATCTGCTTAACCTAACATAGTTATAGAAGATGAGTCTGCTCCAGTTTAGGTTTATTCTTTTATTCTTTATTCTTTCTTTTGTCTTTATCCTTGAGTTTGGCTTGAGTGTGTGTCATACTATCCAACATTTATCATGGCTTACCCCTGTTATGAACTTTGGTCTATTATACAGTCATGTTATCTTGACTATGTCTCTACTAGAGACTTTATACCATGCCTTCCTTTGGGAAAATATAAATAAACAATACCCAAATACTTCTTGGTGAAATGCTACAATGATATATCCATGCGCTTGCGGAATATTTCTGCATGTGTTCAGAAATATCGTCATGACATTTCTAGTGCCAATGCTAGGAAACACAAATCCTAGTAGTGACGCTAAGAAACGCCAACAAGCATTTCTGGTGCCATTGCTAGGAAACACAAATCCTAGTAGTGAGCTAAGAAACGCCAATAAGCATTTCTAGCGCCGTTGTCGGGGATGGACTTAAAACCTCCACACTTGGTGATTGCGCTAAGCACCTGGGCATTAGTAGCCTGGGGCTTGTCTTCTTGTGCCCGGGCCTTGGCTAGCATCGTTAGCCGGGCAGGAGCCAAGGACCAGGCTTGGTCGTGCCGTAGTTTAGGAGCCCAAGGCTCGGGGAAGCCCCGAGCCCTAGGCAGAAACTACAATCGAGTCAGGCTCGACCGGGTCTCTTTGACAAAGGGTGTGCGTGAGCGTGCCCAATGGGTATAGCCCCTGAGCCCCTGAGTGATCCTGAAGGGGTCGGTTGGGAGGGTCTTCTTCATTCGGGAACCATAGGACTCGAGGCTTAACATACTTATATGTTAGGATCTTGTCAGGAGCCCTTGAGCCCTTTGTGGCCTCACCTAGCGTGATGGCAATGAAGGGTTGAATTTGATCTTCTGGTGACCGAACCCTCCTTAGCGGGGATGGCTTCCACTGGTGAGAGTGTTGTGCCCTGCTGGGGCCTTCTTCTCTAGTGTGATGGATGGTGCTCAGCTATCGAGGCTAAGTAAAGATGATGTTGATCCCTTCACAAGTCCATGTCGCATGGGTCTTCGACTTGAGAGAGAGCTCGGTGGACTCGTCTAGGAGTCACCAACTGTAGGTCCGATGATGCCCTCCTTTCTGGTCGGAGCCTACTGTGGGTCGAGTGATCAAGAGCGCTGGACTTTGGCTCGGGCCCATCTAATCATCCGAAGCTCCATGCCCTTCTGAGGGCTGCGATAACAGGTCCCGATCCTCTTAAGCTAGCCTTCTGGGGCCAAACCTCTGCAACCATAGATCGAGGAAGTGGGAGCGCACCGAGGCTTGGGCGGAGGCCCTCGTTGGGCCAACTACACAGTGCTCCCGACCCAACTCTAGGGAGTTGGTTGGTTTTTGGGGGATGCGCCACCTGAGTGCTCGTTGATCGAAGGGTCGGGCTGCTCCATTTGGGAAGCCAGTGCAGCCCTCGAGGCCATTGTGGGGCCTCCTTGCCAGTGAAGGGGGTGGCTTTTGTGCGCGTCCCGTCCGCTAATTCCTTCTGATGACGGTTGATGGTGTCTAGGCCCGTCATGCCTAGTGGAGCGTGCGCACCCCCACGCCGTCCTATCTTGTCTAGGAGATGGGACATTGGGGCCACGTGGAGTAGATCTAGTGGAGGAGGAGTCACGGCAGTTGGTGCACATGGATTCGAGCCGTCGCTGATAGCTAGTGGGCCCGGGGGAGGCAGATCCCCCAAGTCTAGCGAGGAGGCGTGCGTGGAGTGGGTGGCATGCACGAGGAAAAGTGGAGCGGGGACTTGACTCATGGCTAGTGGTTTCCTGACTCTGCCTTTGCTGCACGGCTATCATCATGCAACCACCCAGAGGCGTGCTGCGGGGATTGAAGGGACGCCTAGCCAGTTCCTCGGGGTCCTTTGTAGCCGCTGATGGCTGATCGGAGGGCCCGGAGCTGCTCATAGCGCATCGCCTTTGGCTATAAAGGGAGGCCCCCAGGGGACGTGGTGTCTTCAATCCCTTCCTTCGGCCTCCTCTCTTCTTCCTCAGATCCATCTTCTTCGGTGGCGATGGCTATGAAGTGTGATGCTTCCCTCCGAGTGAGCTTGATGTTGTCTACCGATCAGCTATGTCTTAGAGGGTGGAAGGACTCCAGCGAACCACAGGGCACAGGACAAGGTGGCTGGGCTCATGATCCGATGGCTCGCTACTGGTGTGACATTGTACCCGTGTCAGCACGGGGTTACGGGCTGCCAGGCCCATGGTTCTGCATCACCTCCATAGCTTTGTCACCGAAGGCGGCATTATCAAGGGCGAGGTGGCCCCACGCCAACACCCGTAGGCTTTTGGCTGCCTGCGAGGCTCGGGGACGCCCGGGTTTTTAGCTGTGGCGTCTTGGTCCTATGGTTGGGCCGGACATGGTGCTCTCTAGAGGGCTCAAGGTGCTGTGGATGGCGCCAATCTCCAAGCAGCGGCTGAGTGATCTCTGCCTCTTCTTGCTGCGCTTTGCCCCTCCTGCGAGCAGCTTGCTGAGCTTCTGAGCTCGGGGCCCTGACTCCCTTCGGTCTCAATGAAGGCCGACCTTCAGGGGAGGTTGGGTCACTTGCGTGGCTAGTCACCGGTGGGCTTTCCCTGGTGCCCAGCTGCGGCGCTGGTACTCTGCATCCTGTAGCAGTTTTTGCCACTATATATTGTAATCAAGTCGTTCCTAATTAATGAAATGAAATTATTTTTTTGTGTAATCCCATTTTGCTCTTGAGTCATGCTCAGAGACTTGATCCCTCATTGGACTAGGCTATTATGATGATGGCCTCGTTGGCCAAGATCGTCGTGCCCATGCTGCTAGCGGGTAAGTCCATGAGAACCCTGGGTTTACGGTCATTTCGTGCCCCGGTCATGTCCCCTAGATGGGAGATCCTTGGCTTCCTGACCGAGCCACTCTTATAGTTCCCAAGCCCTTCTGTCGGTACTTGGGGGCTCGCTGCCTCCCTCGTTGGGTCACCACGAGGGGCTCAAGTCAGTACTCGAACATCGTTCCTCACAACGGTTAGAGCACGTATAGGCGCCCGAACTATAGCCGCGTGGGCTCACCTCCCGAACGTCCCTCTCACTTTTAGTTGCTTCGAGCGGCCTTGAAGCCTAGTGGGCTAGCCTTGAACCCTCGGCGATGCCCCCTCTAGAGGGCCTCAGACCAGGATGCTATGGGGTAGAACTATCCGATGAATGATCAGGAGATAAGAAGAAATCTATAAAGAAAATGGAATGGACACAAGAGATGGGAAAGAGGACATAGCTGGTAACACGATGGCTGGGGCTGCTCTATTAGCGCTTTGCCAATCCTTCACCTGCTCCTCCTGCTTCGTTTGTCCCATCCTTGCCTCGCTCGAGGGCCTTCTATAGCGGTCCTCCGTCAGAAAAGGTTAGCAAGTAGTTAGCTTAGTCGATCCTCCGATGGGGCCGAGCCATCGCTGGGATGGCTTAGGTCAAGGAAGGCAACGAATAGAGTAGACAGAGGTAAGTGAGGCAAGAGGGTCGAGGGGATGGGACTTATCTTGGTTTTTGTTGTTGGAGAGGTAGGTCGACGAAGGAGGTCGGCATGCGAGCCATGGCTCAGGAGGCGTGAAAGTCCTATGTTTGGTGTTGGTAATTAGTGACAATGCCTAAGTACTAATCCCATGCCTAAGTTGTATGTAGCATATGAGGATTAGTACACTCCAAGGTTGGTGGCAGATGGACATGGTGATCATGATGGCCACACTTGGATTTGGACGCAACCCTACGTGATCAAGGCAAAGGTATATGCTTAAGGGTTGTGTTTTAGTAACCAAGACACCTAGTGGGTGTGGTTACATTATAGGATAGATAGCCGTACTATAAAGAGGGGAATGACGCGGCTATTGAACTCCTAAGTGCCTCTAGATGTGCATTTCATGATCATATGCATTTGGATAGAACTAATATCGCCTCGAAAAATGATTGTGAAAATGCTAACACACTCACACATGATGAAGATCACTTGGTGATGTTAGCACATTTACGACGGCGTTGGAGTTTGAGCGGTAGAGAGGGTTTGGGGTCTTCTCTCCCTCCCGCCGAGCGTGCGAGCGCGGGATTCAGGCGATTTCGGGGATATGAAATGCCTATTTTCCACTACGCCGGAAGTCGGAAAAAGAAACGGAAGCGAACGGAGGTCACAATGATGACCGGACGCTGCACCGGACGCGGTCACGGTGTGACCGGACGCGTCCGGTCAGTGTCCAGTGTCTGCGCGTTTTTCAGTTGTTTGATCGGACGCGTCCGGTCGTCCAGGGAGCTTACTGGACTCCGACCGGACGCGGGCACTGTGGCGTCCGGTCAGTTCTTCAGCGCGTCCGGTCGCTGGTTCGTTTTGCGCGACTCAGTGCTGACCGGCGCGTCCGGTCAGTCTCGGGACCGGCGCGTCCGGTCGTGACCAGCGCGTCCGGTCGTTGCGACCGGCGCGTCCGGTCAGTGTTTCGAAAAAGAACCGTTGCGCGACCGGCGCGTCCGGTCCACGCGACCAGCGCGTCCGGTCAGTGCGAATTGCGTCTGTTCAAGTTTCTAACGGCTATATTCGAAGGGGTACGTCTATAAATACTCGTTGGCCGGCTCAAGGCTCCCTCTCTCGAACATTTGACATATTTGTGAGCACTTTGAGCTAAGCAACTCCCCTCCCACTCATCTCTCTTGCTTCTTTGCATATTCGAAGTGAGATTGAGTGATCCAAGTGCATTTGCATTGTGAGATTGCATCTAGTTGGCACTTGGTGGTTGATTTGCTGCGGGATTCTTGTTTCTCTTGGTGGTTGCCGCCACCTAGACGGCTTAGAGCAGCTTGGAGGCGTTGGCAAGAGTTGGTGTTTGTTCTTGGCCACCTCCGGTGATTGTGAGGGGTTTGTGCCTACCTCGGCGAAGCGCCAAAGGCAACATTAGTATATTGCTCGTGTCATTGCAACCTTTTGCCATTTGGTAGGTTCTTGTGGCGCCTTTTGAGAGGCTCGGTGTGTGACCGATTAGCCACCGAACCACGTGGTGAAGAGGGACACAACGGGGACTAGCGTGCCGGCAAGCACGTGAACCTCGGGATAAATCTTCGTGTCATCACTTTCATATTGTGATTGATTGATCCCGGTGTTCGGTTATCTTGGTATTCTTTGTTGATCATATTGGTTGGCTCAATACTTCGCCCCTCGGTGATACCCTCCTAACTCAACTCCACATTACTTTCTTAGTTATCTTTGCTAGCTAGTTAGCTTTGCTAGAGTAGCTTCTTTGTGTAGCTTGCTAGTTGTAGTTTCCTTCTTGGTTTGACTTGTGCGGTTGAGTGCAATTACTAGAATTGGGAATTGGTTAGGTGGCTTGCAAACACCCCGTAGGCTAAGCAAAACTCGCATCTCACTATTTGTTTTATTGATAAACTTGCTTAGCTTGTCTTTGTAGAAAATTTTAATAGGCTATTCACCCCCCCTCTAGCCATCAAGACCTTTCAAGTGGTATCGGAGCCGTGGTCACCGTTTTGTAAGGCTTAACAACCTCGGTGTAAGATGGCTCAAGTTATGTTCAATCATGTTAATGGCAAGCCTCCATTCTTTGATGGCGTCTCTTCCTTTGATCATTGGAAAAGGAAGATGAAGCAATATCTAGGCAATATACATGAGAAGGTTTGGGATGTGACCAAAGAAGGATACGTCATTCTTGATGAGGAAAACCTCACTCCCAATGACCGCATCAACAAACAATGCAATACGGCGGCACTTGACACAATCTATCGTGCCATTGATGATAAAGTATTTGAGCAAATCAAAGATCTTGAAAAGGCAAATGAACTTTGGATAAGGCTTGAAGAAACATATGAAGGCACTTCAACGGTAAAAAGTGCCAAACTATATATGCTCAAGGACAAGTTCTCCACATTCAAGATGAAGGATGATGAATCCATCCCGGAGATGTTCTATAGGCTCCAAGTCATTGTCAATGATCTCAAGGGGCTTGGGGAGAAGGTTGAGGACAAGGACTTCTCACACAAGTTCTTGATGTGCTTACCCAAGAAGTTTGCCACCTTGAGAAGAATGATCTTTAGAGAGGGATTGGACAAGGTCAAACCAACCAATGTGCTTGGAGATATAATGACTGATGCCCAATACAATGATGATGAAGATGAGGTAGAAGAGAAGAAGGAAACTAAGGTCAAGCAAGAGAAGCCCATTGCATTCAAGGCTTCATCCTCTAAGGGCAAGAGCAAGGTAGAAAGTGATGATGATGATCCATTCGATGATGAGACCATGGCCCTTCTTGTGCACAAGATGGGAAGGTTCATGAAGAAGAAAGGATATGGGGCAAGGAAGAGGAGAGACACTATAAAGGCAAAGACCCTTTGCTACAATTGCAATAGCCCCGATCACATAGTGGCGGATTGCCCCTATGAAGATAAGAGATTTCATAATGGGGACTTAAAGCTCAAGAAGAACAAGAAGGATAAGAAAGAGAATGAGAAGAAAGCAAAGAAGAGCTTCACTTTCAACAAGAAGAAGAAGGGTGGTGGTTATGTAGTCACTTGGGATAGTGACAACTCCGATAGTGATGATGATGAAAGCTCTAGTGATGATGAGAGGATCACTCGGCGAGCCATTGCAAACATCGCCCTCTCCAACAAGCCATCCATCTTCGACACTTCATCAACATGCCTTATGGCCAAGCCTACAAAGGTAAAATATGATGATAGTGATGATGATTCTTGTGCTAGTGATGATTATAGGAGTGATGATGAGGAGGATGAGGACTACTCCAAGGATGATCTATTAGGCATAATAGATCAAATGAGCAAGGGCTACAAGAGAACAACCAAGAAATATAAAATCTTGGAACAAGAGCTCATTGCCAAGAGCAATGAAAATGATGCCTTGATGGAGGAGCTTGTTGCTCTCAAAAAGAGTAAGGAGTGCAAAGGAATTGAACAAGAGCTCAAAGCTCTTAGGAAATCCTTTGATGAGCTAGAGGCTTCTCGTGAGTGTCTAAAGGAAGACCACGAGGACCTTGAAGTTGCTCACACTAGGCTTAAGGAAGCCCACTCCACTCTACTTGAGCTCATCAAGGAAAAGGATCTCAAGTTGGAGAAGCTCATGAAGGAAGCCAAGGAGGAGCAAGTGATTGTCACTTGTGATATTGGACTAACATGTGATATTATTGATGATTCCTTATTTGTTAGTCCTACTAATGCTTCATGTAGCTCATCATCATCCACCACAACCAACTCTACCTCTACTATTAGTGATTCATCACTTGTGGTTGAGACTCTCAAGAGAGAGGTGGATGATCTCACCCGCGCATTAGGCAATGCCTATGGTGGGGATGCCCGCTTGCTAAAATGCTTGGGTAGCCAAAGGTTCTCTCTTAACAAAGAGGGATTAGGCTATACTCCCAAGAAGGGCAAGGCGGCCTTTGCTACTCCAAAGTCTCACTTTGTGAAGGGCAATGGTCGTTATTGCAATAGATGCAAGCAAGTTGGGCATCTAGAGATTAATTGCAATAAAATGAACAAGAACAAGAAAAATGCTAATGTACCTTACATTCCTTTTGACTCTTGTTATGTGCTTACCAAGGGTGAGAAAGGTGTGCATGCTAGGTTTGTTGGTACACCAATTATGGGCCCAAAGAAGAAGGCCATTTGGGTACCAAAGAGCTTAGTGACTAACCTCCAAGGACCCAAGCAAGTATGGGTACCTAAAAGACATTAAATTGTTTTGTAGGTAAATTACAAGGCCGGAGGAAGGCATTGGGTGCTTGATAGTGGGTGCTCTCAACATATGACCGGTGATTCAAGAATGTTCAACTCTCTCAAATCAAATGACAGTGGCATTGATAGTATCACATTTGGTGACAATAGCAAGGGTGATGTAAAGGCTCTTGGAAGGATTGCAATCTCTAATGATCATAGCATTTCCAATGTGCTCTTAGTTGAAAAGTTGAACTTCAATCTTCTCTCGGTTGCTCAATTATGTGATCTCGGTTTCAAGTGTATATTTGGTGTTGATGATGTGGAGATAGTTAGTGTTGATGGCTCTAACTTGATCTTCAAAGGTTTTAGATATGAGAATCTATACTTGGTTGATTTCAATGCTAGTGACACTCAACTTTCAACATGTTTGCTCACCAAATCAAGTATGGGTTGGTTATGGCATAGAAGACTTGGTCATGTTGGCATGAAGCAATTGAACAAGTTAGTAAAGCATGACTTAGTTAGAGGCTTGAAGGATGTCACATTTGAGAAAGATAAGCTATGTAGTGCATGTCAAGCCGGAAAGCAAGTAGGCAACACTCATCCATTGAAAAGCATTATGAGTACTTCCAAGGCATTTGAGTTGTTGCACATGGATCTATTTGGGCCAACTACATACACAAGCATTGGTGGCAACAAGTATGGCTTTGTGATTGTGGATGATTTCACTAGATATACATGGGTATTCTTTCTTGGGGACAAAAGTGATGTATTTGACATATTCAAAAAGTTCATCAAGAGAGTGCAAAATGAGTTTGAAACCACAATCAAGAAAGTGAGAAGTGATAATGGAAGTGAGTTTAGAAACACAAGAGTTGATGAGCTATGTGAAGAGCTTGGAATCAAACATCAATTCTCGGCCAAGTATACACCTCAATCAAATGGCCTAGTTGAGAGGAAAAATAGAACCTTAATTGATATGGCAAGATCAATGTTGAATGAGTATAATGTAAGTCATTCATTTTGGGCCGAAGCAATCAACACGGCTTGCTTCTATAGCAACCGCCTCTATTGCCACAAGTTTCTAGAGAAGACACCGTATGAGATCTTAAATGGAAGAAAGCCCAACATTGCATACTTTCGGGTATTTGGTTGCAAATGCTATATCTTGAAGAAGGGCACTAGATTGAGCAAGTTTGAGAAGAAATGTGATGAAGGCTTCCTACTTGGTTACTCAACTACTAGCAAAGCTTATAGAGTTTGGAATTTGGCTAGTGGTTTACTTGAAGAAGTACATGATGTTGAGTTTGATGAAACAAATGGCTCTCAAGATGAAGAAGATAACTTAGATGATGTGAGAGGAACTCAATTGAGTAATGCTATGAAAGAAATGGATATTGGTGATATTAGACCAAAGCAAGTTATTAATGTAGATGACAACAAAGATCAAGTGCTCCAAAGTCCAATCACTCAAGCTAGTGGTTCTCTAATGCAAAATCAAGCTAGTACATCATCTCAAGTGCAACAAGATCAACAAGTGGCTAGTTCATCTTCTCCAACTCATGATCAACATCAACATACAAGCAATCAAGTCCAAGTGCTTCAACCAACTAACATTGCAAGAGACCATCCATTGGATTCCATCATTGGTGACATACAAAGAGGAGTTCAAACTAGATCAAGATTGACATCATTTTGTGGTCACTCTTCTTTTGTGTCAATGGAAGAACCCAAGGACATTGATAAAGCATTGAGAGATCCGGATTGGGTAAATGCAATGCATGAAGAGCTCAACAACTTCAAGAGAAATGAAGTATGGAAACTAGTTGAAAGGCCTAAGGATCACAATGTCATTGGAACAAGATGGGTCTTTCGCAACAAGCAAGATCAAGATGGGATAGTAGTAAGGAACAAAGCAAGACTAGTGGCTCAAGGTTACACACAAATAGAGGGTCTTGACTTTGGTGAAACTTATGCCCCGGTTGCAAGATTGGAAGCAATTAGGATCTTACTTGCCTATGCTTGTGCTCACAATATCAAGCTATATCAAATGGATGTAAAGAGTGCATTTCTCAATGGGTACATTCAAGAGGAGGTGTATGTGGAGCAACCTCCCGGTTTTGAAGATGACAAGAAACCCAATCATGTATACAAGTTAAGGAAGGCTTTGTATGGATTAAAACAAGCACCTAGAGCATGGTATGAAAGATTGAGAGACTTCTTGCTATCCAAAGGATTTGTCATGGGCAAAGTTGATACAACACTATTCACCAAGAAGATTGGGAAAGACTTATTTGTATTGCAAATATATGTTGATGATATCATATTCGGTTCAACCAATCAAGATTATTGTGATGAGTTTGGAAAAATGATGGCCAAAGAATTTAAAATGTCAATGATTGGTGAACTTAGTTTCTTTCTTGGACTTCAAATCAAACAAATGAAAGAAGGTACATTTGTGAGCCAAATTAAGTACATCAAAGATATGCTCAAGAAGTTTGGCATGGAAGATGCAAAGAGTATTACAACTCCAATGGGCACTAGTGGAAGCTTGGATAGTGACAAGAGTGGTAACATGGTGGATCAAAAGCTATATAGATCAATGATTGGTAGCCTACTCTATGTGACGGCATCAAGGCCCGATGTGATGTTTAGTGTATGTATGTGTGCAAGATTTCAAGCCTCACCAAGAGAAAGTCATTTGAAGGCAACAAAGAGAATATTGAGGTACTTAAAGCATACACAAGATGTTGGATTGTGGTATCCCAAAGGTGCAAGTTTTGAGCTAGTTGGATATTCGGATTCTGACTATGCCGGTGATAAAGTGGAGAGAAAGAGCACTTCCGGGACATGTCAATTGTTGGGAAGATCACTTGTCTCATGGTCATCCAAGAAGCAAAATAGTATTGCACTATCTACCGCCGAAGCCAAATACATCGCAGCGGGTAGTTGTTGTGCACAAATCTTGTGGATGAAGGCAACATTGAAGGATTTTGGAATCAATTTCAAGAATGTGCCATTGCTATGTGACAATGAAAGTGCCGTGAAGCTAACTAACAATCCAATTCAACATCAAAGAACAAAGCATATTGATGTTCGCCATCACTTCATTAGAGATCATCAACAAAAGGGTGACATTGCTATTGAGAGTGTGGGCACCGAAGATCAATTAGCCGATCCATTCACCAAGCCACTTGATGAGAAGAGATTTCACAAGCTAAAGAATGAGTTGAACATAATTGATTTCTCCAACATGAGTTGATGCACCCCATATATGACATGCCTCTCCTTCGAGCCCCAAGGTACAATTGGTTGACATGTCATCCATTCTATACTAAGGACATGTTTAGTGCATCTAGTCATGATTTCTTATGTTCTAGGATCATTCATGAAAATTAGATGAATTTGAAGTTTATATGGTGCCACTATTGTTTCCATGACTTGTATGATCTAGTGGTAGCATATAACTTGTTTAAGTAGCTTGTGATCCTAAGTGTTTAATGTAGAAAACTTGTCTAAATATTTGCTTCAACATGGTGCATGATAACCCTTCTAGTGAGGTGTGAAGAAGCTTGCCCTCGGATCAAACCGAAGTATTTCATTTATGCAAGCAATCTAGGTTGAATCATAAACTTGATCCTCACCCCATATTTCAACATGATAATCTATCTAAAGTTTGCTCCTTGTGGTCAATTGGTGCCAAAGGGGGAGAAAATATTGTTCACAAAGATAGAACTCAAAGGGGAAGAAAATGTTATGGGGGAGAAAATGTTGTTCACAAAGATAGATCCTAAAAGGGGAGAATTGATAAAAGAAGGGGATCAACTAAAATTTTGAGCACACAAGTAGGGGGAGCAAGCTCTTAAGCATGAATGTTGCATTTCCATGTGCACTTCATATGTATGATGCATAGTTATGCATTTTGTTTTCTCCGATACATTGCTTGTGTGGTGACTTGCTAGTATAATTTGAATGATGCATTGAGATACTAGCATGAATAGGAAGTAGTTAGATTTTTCTTGCTTCATGTTTTTCAAAGTGGTACTAGAGCCTTGCTTATATTGTTGATCTCACGAGGTTTCTAGTTATGTTTGTGCTTTTCCAAGTGGAATCTAACTACACAAGGTGCTAAGATGGTGTTTATTGCTACTCCGATGGTATCACGCTTCAAAGGTCTATAATCTAAAACACTTAGCACCTATTGGTAGACAATGCTCCTAATCTTTCCTATCTAACATGTATGCTTCCAAAATCCAAACATATAGCATACATGTAGGGGGAGCCATTGCTATCAATTTGAATTCATGATCACATGTCCATAATTCTTACACATGGTAATATACTTGGACAATGTGACATGGGTTCAATCAAAATTTCATCATAACATCTTTGTGAAAGGTTTGTCACCAATTACCAACAAGGGGGAGATTGAAAGTCCTATGTTTGGTGTTGGTAATTAGTGACAATGCCTAAGTACTAATCCCATGCCTAAGTTGTATGTAGCATATGAGGATTAGTACACTCCAAGGTTGGTGGCAGATGGACATGGTGATCATGATGGCCACACTTGGATTTGGACGCAACCCTACGTGATCAAGGCAAAGGTATATGCTTAAGGGTTGTGTTTTAGTAACCAAGACACCTAGTGGGTGTGGTTACATTATAGGATAGATAGCCGTACTATAAAGAGGGGAATGACGCGGCTATTGAACTCCTAAGTGCCTCTAGATGTGCATTTCATGATCATATGCATTTGGATAGAACTAATATCGCCTCGAAAAATGATTGTGAAAATGCTAACACACTCACACATGATGAAGATCACTTGGTGATGTTAGCACATTTACGACGGCGTTGGAGTTTGAGCGGTAGAGAGGGTTTGGGGTCTTCTCTCCCTCCCGCCGAGCGTGCGAGCGCGGGATTCAGGCGATTTCGGGGATATGAAATGCCTATTTTCCACTACGCCGGAAGTCGGAAAAAGAAACGGAAGCGAACGGAGGTCACAATGATGACCGGACGCTGCACCGGACGCGGTCACGGTGTGACCGGACGCGTCCGGTCAGTGTCCAGTGTCTGCGCGTTTTTCAGTTGTTTGATCGGACGCGTCCGGTCGTCCAGGGAGCTTACTGGACTCCGACCGGACGCGGGCACTGTGGCGTCCGGTCAGTTCTTCAGCGCGTCCGGTCGCTGGTTCGTTTTGCGCGACTCAGTGCTGACCGGCGCGTCCGGTCAGTCTCGGGACCGGCGCGTCCGGTCGTGACCAGCGCGTCCGGTCGTTGCGACCGGCGCGTCCGGTCAGTGTTTCGAAAAAGAACCGTTGCGCGACCGGCGCGTCCGGTCCACGCGACCAGCGCGTCCGGTCAGCGCGAATTGCGTCTGTTCAAGTTTCTAACGGCTATATTCGAAGGGGTACGTCTATAAATACTCGTTGGCCGGCTCAAGGCTCCCTCTCTCGAACATTTGACATATTTGTGAGCACTTTGAGCTAAGCAACTCCCCTCCCACTCATCTCTCTTGCTTCTTTGCATATTCGAAGTGAGATTGAGTGATCCAAGTGCATTTGCATTGTGAGATTGCATCTAGTTGGCACTTGGTGGTTGATTTGCTGCGGGATTCTTGTTTCTCTTGGTGGTTGCCGCCACCTAGACGGCTTAGAGCAGCTTGGAGGCGTTGGCAAGAGTTGGTGTTTGTTCTTGGCCACCTCCGGTGATTGTGAGGGGTTTGTGCCTACCTCGGCGAAGCGCCAAAGGCAACATTAGTATATTGCTCGTGTCATTGCAACCGTTTGCCATTTGGTAGGTTCTTGTGGCGCCTTTTGAGAGGCTCGGTGTGTGACCGATTAGCCACCGAACCACGTGGTGAAGAGGGACACAACGGGGACTAGCGTGCCGGCAAGCACGTGAACCTCGGGATAAATCTTCGTGTCATCACTTTCATATTGTGATTGATTGATCCCGGTGTTCGGTTATCTTGGTATTCTTTGTTGATCATATTGGTTGGCTCAATACTTCGCCCCTCGGTGATACCCTCCTAACTCAACTCCACATTACTTTCTTAGTTATCTTTGCTAGCTAGTTAGCTTTGCTAGAGTAGCTTCTTTGTGTAGCTTGCTAGTTGTAGTTTCCTTCTTGGTTTGACTTGTGCGGTTGAGTGCAATTACTAGAATTGGGAATTGGTTAGGTGGCTTGCAAACACCCCGTAGGCTAAGCAAAACTCGCATCTCGCTATTTGTTTTATTGATAAACTTGCTTAGCTTGTCTTTGTAGAAAATTTTAATAGGCTATTCACCCCCCCTCTAGCCATCAAGACCTTTCAAGGCGTCACTTCTGGGCGGATGGATCGGCGTTGGCCTTCCCTCATGGGGAAAGGTCAGAACTCACCTCAATCAGGTCAGCCCTTCTAGGGAGCTGAGCGCCTGGATGGAGGGGCGAGCAAGCCACCGCTGCCGCCAGTGGGCTTGACCGCCTTACCAATGCTTGGTCGGTCGAGCACCACCGTCGTCTTGGTTGCTTCCTCCATCGGTGTCCTTCCTGCGTCATGGCTAGGGCCGTTAGGAGCATAGGGGGTGATGAGCATGGTCGCTTGGGCGACATAGTCTTGCTCGCAGTAGTAGGCTTGCTCGAAGTTGCCCTCGATGGTGATGACCCCCTTCGGGCCAGGCATCTTGAGCTTAAGGTAGGTGTAGTTGGGGATGGCCTTGAACTTGGCGAAGCATGATTGACCAAGGAGGGCTTGGTAGACATCAGGGAAGTTGATGACCTCGAAGGTGAGTGGCTCCTTGCGGAAGTTGTCCGGCTGGTCAAAGGTGCCATTGAGCCGAAAGCGCCCGAGGGTTTGGCTTCCTTCCTCAGCATAATCCCGTAGAACGACACCTTGCTAGGCACAGGCTACTCCGAGGGATGCCCATCTTGTCGAGGGTCTGGCATAAAGTATGTTGAGGCCGCTGCCCCTGTCCATCAGCAACTTGGTGAGGCGCGTGGTGCCCACGATTGGGCTGACCATGAGCGGGAAGCACCCTGGATATGGGACGTGATCAGGATGATCTTCTTGGTTGAAGGTGATGGTCGTCTAGGACCACCAGAGCCGCGTTGGGGCAGTGAGGGTGTGGACGGCGTTCACCTCCTGCTCGGTGATGCGGCACTGCCGGCGGGATTCATACGGCTGGGAGCCCCCGAAGATCATGAGGCAGCACTTAGCCTTGGGGAACTCGTTGTCTTCCTCCTAGGCACCGTCCGCCAAGTTACCGGCCTTCGAGGCAGGCTTCTGGGCCTTGCCCCGTTGGCTGAGGGTGCTATGGATGTAGCCCTTCATGGTAGCGTAGTCCTTGAGAAGATGCTTTGCCTGCCCCCCGTGGAACGGGCAGGGGGACTCGAGCACCTTCTTGAAGTGTTTCGGGGCATGTAGCGCACCCGTGGGGCTGAGATCTGGAGGCGCGGTCGGCCGCGGCGACCATCTCCTCCCCATGGTACTTTCGGTCCTTGTTTCGCCTGTCGCGATGTCACTGGGATGAGGCGAGATCATCGACGTCGTCACAACCACTGAGGTGGCCAATGGCCTTGGCT
Source organism: Saccharum hybrid cultivar R570 (assembly GCA_038087645.1). Taxonomy (NCBI): domain Eukaryota; kingdom Viridiplantae; phylum Streptophyta; class Magnoliopsida; order Poales; family Poaceae; genus Saccharum; species Saccharum hybrid cultivar. Next base: position 8,848,673 of record JAQSUU010000275.1, on the reverse strand, counting down.
TTCCTGCTGAAATTGGCTTGGATGGCCTCCTCGCTGGTGTTGTACAGGGTGGTGATGTTCAGGAGCTCTCGCGTTGTGCACGGGGTTTCACGACCGAGCACATGGATGAGTGCCTCATAGGTCATGCCACAGATGAAGGCGTTGACACATTAGCGTTGGTGATGTTTGGGAGCTCATTGCGCTTCTTGGAGAAGCACTGAATGTACTCCTAAAGAGTCTCATGGGCCCTCTACTTATAGTTGTGAAGATCCTAGGAGTTCCCCAGGTGGGTGTAGGTACCCTGGAAGTGGCTGATGAAGACCACACGGAGATCGCACCAGCAACGGATGCTGCTGGGCTCGAGCTTCTTGAGCCAAGCTCTAGTTGAGCTCGATAGAAGCAGAGGAAGGTACTAGATGACAAAGTCATCGTCTGACCCCCTGACCTTCATGGTGAGGCGGTAGTCCTCTAGCTAATGGTCCGGGTTGGTCTTGTCGTCGTACTTGGAGATGTGCATCGATGGCCGAAAATGCCTAGGGTAGGGCCCCACCCAGATCACTGCCCTGAACACCATGGGGCCAAAGTGATTCGGGATAGGGCCCCCGCCCCATCGCTCAGGGGTACGGGACTGCGCCTGAGCGTGGCGCCTGGCCTCGATGATGTCACTGATGTCATGGTCATCGCAAATCCAGTGCCGCGTAGGGGGACACTAAGGAGAAAGGTCACGCCTTTGCTCCTACCGAGGCTTGGCACCTTGGGTCCATGTCCGGTCAGAGCTGTTGCCGGAGGTGTCACTGCTACTCCCGGTCACCTGTGTGGTGTGAGCATCGAAGCACCCCCACGTTGGCAGTGATAGTTGTCTAGGATGGTCGGGAGAGCGCGGCGTGGCACCGAGAGGTTGAACTCTTAGCCTGTTGTTCGAGGGCGACGTGGAGGAGCTGCTTTGCCTCGTTTAGCCGCTCATTGGTCTTTGGGTCTGGCATGTCGAAGATGTCTTCCAAGTGGCAAGCGACGACCACCATGTTGTACGCCACGTGAGGAAAGCAGAGGCCATTGGGAGCTCCTGTGCGGGTGTCGTCGTTGTCACCGAGAGGGTGCGCAGTTTGCTACCACGCGAAGTCCTGCTTTTGGCGCTCGAGCTCTGCCTAGGTGGCCTCTAAGTCCACCTGCCGAGCGTACAATCGGTCCGCCTTTCCTAAAGGTAGGCCCGGGCACCTCCTCAGCAAGATCGTCACCATTGATGTGGTAGCACATGCGTGGCGGGGCGTCATAGTCGATGTTGTCGGAGTCGTACTCTGGTTCGTTCCCTAAGAGGACCTCGAGGAAGGCACAGAGCGAGGGGACATCAGTCCCTGCTGCGCCGGAGAGGATGATGCTCTGCGGCGCCTCACGACTGATGAGGTGCTCTAGCTCTAGCTACAAGGATGCCACTGCGTTCTGTATCCCAAAGGGTAGGTCCAGGAGGTAGTACCAGAAATGATTCGGTGGTGGGAACACCTCACCGGTGGTGATCTAGTGGTGGATGTTGCCTAGCATGTAGAACGGACCCAGATCATGCCGGATCTAATGAGCCAGAACCTCGAGATCTGCTCCCAAGAGTTCTGGTGGAGGAGGCGGCGCTGGGGGCTCATTGCCCACTGGTGCAACCCTATGGAGTGGATGAAGCTCGCCGTAGCAGTCGAAGATTAAGGCCAGGCTCCCAAAGTTGAGGACCTGGCCCAGAGCGAAGGCGCTGGCCGCAATGGAGAACTCGCTAGGGAAGCGGACACCACTGTCTGGGGCAGTGCTGCTTGCTCCGGTGATGAGCCGGGTGGCTCCGGCCATCGTAAAGCCAAAACCGCACTTGACGCTGCCCGCTACCTGGCACGCCAGCTGTCATGGGGTCAAAACCAATGCAAGCATGTTGTTTGAGTCGATGTCAGAGTACTGGGTCTCTAGTAGCTCAGGACTCAGGATCACAAGAATCATGCAGAGAAGATGTAATGGTTTATCCTGGTTTGGGCCAATTCGGTCCCTACATCCAACAGTTGATAATCCTTATACTCAAGAGCATCCAAAATCTAGGGGGTTACAACAGAGTGTAAGGGAAGAAGATTTGGTAGGGGGTTAACTTGGTGCTAATCCTAAGGTTGCCTCACCGTCGGTGGAATCTCCCCCTCGTCGGAGAGGAAGGAGAAGGCGGGATGCGGTGGAGAAGGGGCTCTCAGTACCTCTCTCTTGGTTGCCTTGCTCTCGGTGCAGAGTGGAGACAGATAGAATGGAATGAAGTGTCTAGTGATCGAATCGGGATCCTCTCCCCTCTAGGTCTGATATTCTCCCTTATATAATGAGATAGGTTGGGTACAAGGCAGTTTCAGGGTTCTAGTTTGTGGTCTACGTGCACCGGAGTCCAAGAGAGGCTTATAGCGGTGCACCATGGACCATCGATGCGTCTTGGAGCTAAAGAAGCCTAGTCATCGTCCGGCTGCTCTATTCTAACACTCTGTGTGTTAGACGGTGTCGGCTTGGACTGGCCTACCCCAGGTGAGACCTTCTAAAGTCTTCTTGGTGGCGAATGAGGTTGGCTCCGGGGGCTGACATGTGGGCCCGGAAACCCTTGACCCTCGGAGGTCGTAGAAAGCTTTGTCTTCTTGTGTCACACCCTGGACGTGACCCTGTCAAAGGAGTAGTTGACAGGGGCACACCTTAGGAGCAATGCTAGGGAGCCCCCGGGCATTGATAGCCTAGGGCTTGTATTCTTGTGCCTGGGCCTTGGCTGGCATCGTTAGCCAGGTAGGAGACAAGGACCAGGCTTGGTCGTGCCGTAGATCAGGAGCCCAAGGCTCGGGGAAGCCCCCGAGCCCCAGGCGGAAGCTGCAGTCGAGTCAGACTCGGCCGAGTCTCTTTGCCAGAGGGTGTGCACAAGCATGCCCAATGGGATAGCCCCTGAGCCCCTAGGCGATCCTGAAGGGGTCGGTCGGGGGTCTTCTTCGTTCGGAAACCATTGGACCCGAGGCTTAACATACCAGTATGTTAGGACCTCGTCACTCGTTCTTCAAGATTGGGTGCTTTATATTCCATCTTGTAGCTCTCACGGTCCAGAAGCAGATCACATCCCTTGACTGTGAGGGTTGCAAGATGGATGGTAGAGAACCTCACTAAGGGTGAAGGTTTGCAATATGCTGTGTCATTCTTTAGATTCCATAATCTTTATACCTCGGAGGATTTGTGGCTTTGTATGTGCAAACTGCCGTATGATACGGATCTGCGTAGACCTCAATGGAAAATACGTAAAGAAGTACTACCGAAGTATTTAATTTGGGTCGATGTTTGATAGCCGAGTCTCATCGGCTCAAAATAGCTGACATCTAGAGTATCACCTTTAGAGCAAAAAAAATAACAATAAAAGACATAGGATCAAAAGTGACATTTAAACAGTAGATTGTTTACTTATAACTTAAAAGACCCTAGATATAATCTATGGTCCTAAGAACACATTGTTTACGACATCTTGTGCATGGATGGTCAATGTGATAGCCTCAGCAGCATCAGTGAAGTCTCCAATCAGGTCCTCTTGATCTTCCAGCCGATCAGTGTCCGAAAAACCAGGTTCCAGGTGACGGAGCTCGTGCCCTGAACGCAGTTGCGCTGCAGCAAGAGCGACAGTGGCACCATAGCGGACGCCATGAGTTGCCACTTCTTTGGCACGAACCGGGATATCATGTAGCGATTTTCAAGAGAAACACCACTGGCATTGACTGCTGCAACTGCGCCAAGTGCTGCACGTTGGAGGATCTCGTGGTGATTCTCTAGGTCGATCTCCCGGTGACGAGCCTCCTCGATCTCATGACGAGAAGCAGCCAATTATTCCTCAAGATCTAATGAAAATGAAAAGTTACCGGCTAAAGTCGCGAATATAAAAGCAAAGACTCTTTCTATTCTATTTTATCGGAGGGAGGTGGGCGGATAAGGCTAAGGCCGTGACACAGTTTGGGGAAGGGTGCATCGGTGGTTGTAGAAATTTATTTGCATGGGCGACATCTAATGAAAACGTTGCCAAAGGCTCGAAGGATCGAACGGCTTGGATTTAACATGGATCTACAGTATTATGAGCCTTGCATGCGTTTAGAACACTGTTGAACTAAATACAGTCACCTAATTTAAAGATCTTTATAGATATACAGAACTACAGGAACGGTACGCATGATATCCAACTGTCATAGAGATATCAGTGCTTCTCTTCACCAGAAGATGTCCTGCTGTTCTAACTGCACGTGGAGCACGCGGAGACAACATATGCTCCGTCCGTCCTACGTATATATTGTTTTCGCAACTTTGACTAAATATATATATAAAATATTAATATTTATGGTATATAATTAATATTATTAGATAGATATTTGAATCTAGTTCTTTTAATAAATTTGTTTGGAGATATAAATGTTGCACGTTTTTTTTTCTACTAATCGAGTCAAACTTTGGACACGGGAACCAACGGCGACAGTTAATTGAGTTAAGAGGGAGTGCATTCTTAAGTCTAAAGTCTACGTCCTGGCACAAATATATAATCATTTGTTTGTCCGTTACTGTCTCAAGTTGGTTGAAACTAATAGCACATTATTTAAGAGTTTCCAGACAAGCAGTTCGTTTTTATCATCGAGTTCTGGCCAAAAAAAAAGAATCTTATTGACTCAAAATTATTACATGGAGTTAATACAATAATTATGAACCCACGTCTGGTCTCTGCAAAAGCACAACCTAAAAAAGGAGAGTCTGACACTCTAATGACTATCAAGCCTGAGGCTAGATAGCCCATATGTGAAGGCAATGGATAGCCGAGTGTAACCTGTACAGCAGAATAATATTATCTTTTTTTAAAACCCAAGTCATTTCTGCATGGCCAAAGCGACCAACGAGTATATGTCTCGCCTGGTAGAACTAAATGTTTTAAATCCCTCCCAAACCCCGGAGCCAACTCCCAAACCTATGAGAAATATTATGAAGTTGAGAAAGGTCTAAATTAAAGCAACATGTATGCATAAACTGTACTCCCTCTATCCTAAATTATTTGTCGCTTTTGGTTTTCGTGCTACAAGTTTGACTTGATTTGTAGAAAATACATACAACATTTGTATCTCTAAATAAATTTATTAAAAAAACTAGATTCAAAGATCTTTCTAATAATACCAATTATATACCATAAATATTAATATTTTTAATATATATTTTGTTAAAGTTGTTTCTTGGGAAGCGAAAACAACAGATATTTTGGGATGGAGAGAGTACATGCAAAACGACACTCAAAGACAAGCAGCAGGTGGCGATGTGCGGGCAATCAACAATAATTAAGACCGGGAGTTGTGGACTTAGGTTTTATGGATAATTGTCCCTCCATTTCAAATTATAAGATATTCTGACTTGTAAAACACATTGATTTTACTATGCATCTAAACACAGTATATATCTAAATGCATAGAAAAACTTATATGTATAAATAACAAAGCTAAAATATTTTATAATTTAAAGGGAATTTGGTGTTGTGCCCCTACTCCAGACTTCAATAGTGATTTTACCCCTACTTTGTTAACTTTGTGATTTTACCCTCATCATTTTGAACGAAGCAACAGCTTACCCCTACTTTGTAACATCGTTTAGCCTGGCTGGATTAAATGGAAAAAAGAGAAAAGACACCCACACGAAACACACAGCGATACCCTCAGAAGCCTTTCTCCTTTCTCACTACGGCATGGCTCCTGATTGAGGGAGATACTAGTGAGAGAGCCACAAATGAGAAAGCCACCAACAAATATTGCTTCTCAATACTATATATTTTGGCAATCTCCTTTCACATATGCTAACTTTACTAAAATAATTATGCTCTTTTCATATAAAGTGCAAGTACTCCTGGAAGGGAACGAGAAGGAGAGGAAGGGGAGGAGGAACTTCGAGACCTGCTACTTTATTAGGTTTCAATTCTTGATATGTAGCTCACTACTAGTTGCCTAGTGAACTCACAATTAGTTTCTTAGGCTTGCTAATTAGTTTGTACTTTTGTTTGACATGTCATTTGGAAATGTAAGTTGGACATGTCATTTGGAGCTCTATGTTGGCATGTAGCTGGTTCTGTACGCTGCCATTTTGCACTGATATGGTATGCCATCTAGACATACTAAAGTGACCCGGTGTGTAATTCCATAATGCGATATGTGTGATATTAATTTGTATGGATTATTAGCTGAAATAGGGGTACAAACATAAGTATCAAAATAAAACAAGGGTAAAAACGCATGGGCAAACTTGTCCTTTTATCCACACCATTAAGTACACTTCACAGAATAGGGACAAAGTCTCCTTTGTTTTGAAATTGCAAGGGCATAAACACTTAAGTCCCTAATTTAAAATAGAGTGAGTAATAAATCCACGAAAGATCATAACTCTAATGACTGTGAGACCTAAAGGCGCATAGCATAATAGTAGTATTATTATGACATTTAGTTTAACAGTTTCAATCATGCTAGTCCGCTCCAAATTTAGCCAACAATAACACAGCGCTTCATGCTCAGGGAAACACAAACTGAACAACTTTTTATGTCTTGATACGGTTGAGTCTTGCAATATTTAAAAATCATATGGATTTTTTTAATTGCCACAAATACTTTCCTATAATTCAGTACTTGAATGGTGCAGTCAAAATAGGATCTAGGAATTCAAAGGAACTTGTTCAGGTATTCATCCACGGTAGTGTACTTGACATCAGGGTAAAGGTCAGTGGCTTCAACTCCAAAGAAAGGGTCAATCTCAAAGTTTGTGTGGTCCCCCTTCACCCACACAGAATGGCTGATTGACAGCGCTATGTTCAATGGAATTGGAGACTCTGCAACAGATCAGAGGGAGTAAAAAATGAGGACAAAAGTTTTACTGTTGTAAGGCTCGAAACAGATAAATGAGGACAAAAGTTGAGCCTGCTATTTTTAGACCTTGAATCTTCTTCAAGACATCGTCTTCTGTAATGTACACCCTTTCAAATGTCTTCCCAACTTTCTTCTCCCAGAGTGAGATAAGCTCATTGTGAGACAAGACGTTGCTTGGTGGCCTCAGATATAGGATCTTATTCAGGGTTCTTGGATCATCTACAGCTTTTATTGTGTAGGTGCCAACATCCTCTTCTGTTCCAAATATTGCTATTGTGCACACAAACAATATATAAATTAATTAAAGTGTATTCATATCTTCCTTAGTTGCTTTCATTGTAATTTGTATACAACCCTTCAAGTACATATTGCTTTGATTGTACGACCCACAAAAAAGTAAGCTAGTACATATAGTAAACAAATTGTAATTAGTCTTACCTTTCACATTTCCATCGCCTAAGATGAGAACCTTATCTATTGGAAGGCCTGTAACCCCAATCTGTCCAAGAGCTGGCAAGAAACCACCAGCAAAGAAGTTGGACAATATATACGTGTAGGGGATCCCTCGGCCTCTACAGCACGCCTTATACTAGCTTTGACAGCAAAGACTGATTTTGCAGGTTCAACCGCGTGTACACGATCTACATCATTCCCAAACTCCGATGGAAAGAATCTCTGGAAAATACTGCAACATTACACACTAGCATATACAAAAGCAAACCTTCAACATTTACACAATATATAGCATATACAAAAGCAAACCTTCAACATTTACACAATATATTTGGATTTAAATCAGTGAAGCTTGTGAAGCCAAAAGGCAAGGACTGCCAGGTGTTCAAAAGAAACAAATAGGAATGCTCAACACGATCCCAGCGAAACAAACAAAAAAAATCAATTATCTTGCATTTCAGAGCTTTTATTTTTCCCACGTGGAGTTGGAAGACGATGAAAGAGACAAATATATTAAAATGTCCACAACAAACTAAAAGATATACACAAATGACATTTTCCATTGAGGTACAGTAAGTTACATTTATGTTTCCAGCATATTTTATTGCTGAGATAATGCGGGTTTGATCTGGCAGCTGTGCATAACCCACCGCCGAGATCACAACATCTGCAGATTCCATTGCCACCACCAAGCTCTCATGGTTGTACAGATCCCCTGATGATGTGGCATAAATTTATCAATTACAACTCTATAGAATCAAATCGTATCATTATAGTGATGATAACACATAGAATGATTATTGTACTTATTAGCATTACATTGATTGATTTTAATACATGCAGCAAAGATAGCTGCATCCCAGAAAAATATAAACCAGTGGCAGTTCAAAAATCAGCATATAGATACGTGTACCTCCGACCTTTACCAGAGCTATGGCCCACACAAGTTACCAAATCTCACGTTTTGTCCCATTACAAATTAGATACTTAATACTTAGAATTATTCAGTAGCATTAATGCTCTGAATCTCAGCTAAGGTAAGTATAGTATGCAAAGGGACTAATATATGATGGTGATTGGATCAGGAATGCTAATGCAAACGCGAACGTAAATAGAACACTGTGGTAACGTTAACAAAGCATCTTAGCTTTGTTTGTTTCACTTGCTGTAACGGTAATGGGAAAGCTGGAAGCAATCTCTAGAGAGAACGCTGTGATGCGGGTAGTCAACGCTGTCAATTATCTGACGGTCTAAGATTCTAGACCACATCGATGGCTTCCCATGGGCACAGATGTCGCAGGGCGCAGAGTCAAGGCAACCAGCTAAGGCGCGTAGAGCCGATGGGAGATGATCGCGATCTGATCGATTACGCTGGGGAGAGAGCGGTAATTGCTTTGTATAGGCTGGTATCTGATTACTGTGGCACTTAATTACGGGAGGGCTGAAACAAACTAGTAAAGGAATCTGTTACCGTCCGTAATCAAATCATATTACAGTTTCGTGAACCAAACACTTTGGTACAATTTTGACCAAACACAGTAAAGATTCGTACCATTTTGACCAAAGATTGCATCATCATGGACAGAGACAAGCACTAAGATCAAGAGAAAGGGGAAAGTAATGGAAACACGAGCAGCAAACCTTGACGAGGGTGACGCCGGATCCCGGAACCCCTGGAGGACGGCGGCCTTGGCAGGGTCGGCGGGCGCAGGGTCGCGGACGAGGATGTACGTGGGATGGCCCTCGCGGGCGCTGGCGGCGACGATGAACCGGCCGATGTAGCCCGTGCCGCCAGTAACAGCACCCGGCTCCGCTCCTTATGCCCCGCCGCTGACGACATGTCCGGTATAGGAGTGCAAAAGCGCGGTAGAACTGAAGAGCTTATCGCGCACTGCTCCGACGAGGATTGGGGTAAGGATAAGGATCGTGACGCCAGGCAGCCAGCACTCCGGCGGGAAGACGGTGAGGGCACTCCAATGCACCGCCGTAGTTTACGTGGCCATTAATTATACTGCTACCTAAGTGTTTTTTTTTTTTCCTGAGAGAGTAAAAATCATAGAAACCAGGGCTAAGTTAAAAACTATGTCTACACGAGAACCAAGATATGAAGGGTTGTGATTGGTAAAGAATGGAGAGACAATTTATGTGATTGATAAAAAAATGTCTTGTAGAAACTATCCATTGTAGCTATGGTTTCTATGATGAGGACATCCTCCACTGTTACCCGCTGACAAAGACGCAACAAAAAAAAGGCCAAGTGACCTAGTTGTAGTCGGGCGACGACCATGTGAGCCTCTGAATAATCCCACCTTGCTTAGCTTGGGAGGAGGAAGCCACCATAAAAGAAAGAGTCACCCTTCCCCTATCGGACTAGTCTTTTAGGGATATTGGACCTTTCCCCGAGTGGGTGTGCATAAGAACTGTTGGGGTTCGGGTAACCTTAATTTATTGGGTCTCGGCCAACCCCACCTGGACCAGATGTATCATTTGGTATCGGACCTGGGCCCTTGTTTAAGGGGGCGAGAATGATGATGACATCCTCCACTATTACCCGCTGACAAAGACACAACAAAAAAAGCGAAGTGGCCTAGTTGTAGTCGGGCGGCGGGCGGCGACCGTGTGAGCCTCCCTAGTTGTAGTCGGGCGGCGACCGTGTGAGCCTCTGAATAATCCCACCTTGGTTAGCTTGGGAGGAGGAAGCCACCTTAAAAGAGAGAGCCACCCTTTTTCTATCGGACTAGTCTTTTAGGGATATTGTACCTTTCCCCGAATGAGTGTGTATAAGAACTGTTGGAGTCCTTTCCCCGAATGAGTGTGCATAAGAACTGTTGGAGTCCGGACAACCTTAATTTATTAGGCCTTAGCCAACCCCACATGAGCCAGATGTATCATTATATATGTAGTGTCTATAAAAATTAATAGGTATAGAATCTAGCGTTGAGACTGTCCTGAGCAGCTTCTGAATTCTACCGAAGAAACGGGAATATACACCCGCTGAATTTAGACTCATCTTTCACAAATCTTTCATTAATTAACCATAATAAAGGTGGGCCTTTGTTTAGGGATGTCTCAAAAATGACGAGGCTGGTCCATCATAAATGCCATCGTGCATTATTTATACATACTAGCAATAAGCCTGTGCATTGCTACGGGTGAATGCCAGATTATTTTGTTCAATATGTATATTTTTGTATAACAATTAAAACCGTAATAGTTTGTTGTGCGGTTAACTAGACGATTTGTGTTTTGGAAGATTTATCCAATGAACGCATCATCTGTTCCGATATGTCTTGGACATGCATTGATCTAGGTCATGTGGGCACATGTCGTAAGTCCAAGTTATATACGGGACATGAAGATGCGTAAGGGCATTGCCGGAATTAAAAAAAGATACTTAAAAAATACCATTTTAATTTTAATATTAAAAGCAAAATATGGTCGTGTGTTGCAACAGAAATATACCTTATGACATAAGGCCGTGCCCCTTGATTTATTTTGCTCCATCTTATGACGTGTGTGGCCACCAGCCTGCTACCACATCTGTTACTTTAATTTAAATATAAAGAATTAAAGATGTAATATTTTTTGAAACGAGAAAATGCAATGAAACCCAAGTGGTAAAAAATTTATTTAAATATATTATTATTATTATTATTATTATTATTATTATTATTATTATTATTATTATTATTATTATTATCTAATTTCAGATTATTTGTTCTCTATATAATATATTATTATTTAATTTGGGCAAGTATATTATTATTTAATTTAATGTTGGGCAAGTCGGCTACCGAGGCTCTGGTTCTTTGCTACTTTGATGGAGCGTATTATAATTTTTATATTATTCACTACTTTGACGCTTTGCTACTTTGAATGAGCGTGTCTGTGCGGATTGGTTGTCGGTTATCCGTCGATCGGTTTGAGTCGACCAGGTTTGGGCCAGATTTGTCGTAGTAAGGGAGGTGGATGGGCGGAACGTAGACTCGAAGCAGATATGGCTATCGTGGCGGCGGATTGGAACGGAAAAAGAATATGAATAGAACACCCGGACTAGAACACGTGAAAAAATATACAAGAATATTGGAGCAGAGGAAGAGGCGGAAAAGAAAAGTACGTACAAATTTTGGTTCTCTGTTAATATGGATAGACTAAAACCAAGAACTTAGTAACAGAAATATTTGTTTATTATAAATAAGGGTCAACATATAAAATATGAGTAATATTTTTTTTATTATTTATCTTATTTTTATAATAAAAACATAGATACTTCACCAGGAAATTAAAAAACAAAAAATAAAACTGAAAAGTGACAGAAACGTCACGGACATTACCATACAGACCAAGAGAAGTGGGGGCGGCACTTTGCTAGGACCCGACGCAAACACGCTCGGGAGAAGGGAAAAAAAAAGGAAACAAGCAGACAAGAAACGGAAACGGAAACAAAAACAAAAAAGACCCAAATCAAACACTACTCGTAACTAGGCTGGATGCGGATAAAACAATGGTGATTAGGTTGAACGAAAATTCATGGGTGACAGAAATTTTGCCTCTTTATTTTTACGTAGACTTAAGTTTGTAGATTTTGAATTTTTCAAAGCATCTTAAATATTGATATGGTCGTCAAGAAAAGATAAAATTATAAGATCCCTTCCGGTCAAACATTTATATACTTAAGTTCGTAGATTTTGAAAATTTTCAAAGCATCTTAAATATTGATATGGTCGTAAAAAAATACAATTATAAGATCTCTTCCGGTCAAACTAACTCAAGTTTGACTATGTTTAAGATAATAGTATTACTTATATCTCTATAAACAATTTTTTATGAAAAATATATTCTATAACCAATCTAATGGTTCTTATTATGTATCGTGAATGTTAGTAACTTTTTATATAATAATTAACTTTAGTCAAAGTTCAGATTATTTGACTTCTCAAAAAGCGGGAACTGCATTCTTTTATGAACATACGGAGTAGTGGTCAACTCTATCTACAACTTTTTAGTTGACAATATATTTTATTTAAAACCATTTAGAGTCTCGAATATTCATTTTAAGTTCTAAAATTTAAATTTTTGAAACTTTAGACGATATAGGATGGACAATGCCATATACCAAATTTACAGTGCTCGACTAGATCTTTTTTTTTTGCATTTGATATCATTTAGTAGACAAAAATATATTAAATAAAAGATTAAAAAATGCTAGCAACTTCGAGTGAAAACGTACGCAGGCTGGTTTCTACGTACGACTGAAAGCTCTAATTTGGTTTTGGTGAATTAATGAAACCATAGCTACTAACATATGTGCTCTAAGTGTATGTGAGATAGGTTGGTAGATATTTCAAGTGGTGGAGCAAATGGATGAAGATCATGGTGGTGATGGCCATGGTAATCAAGTGCTCTGCTCGAAAAAGAAGAAAGAGAAAAACAAAAAGTTGAAGGCAAAGATATAAATGGTATGAGCTTTTTGGTTTGGTGATCGAGACACTTAACGAGTGCGATCACATTTAGAATTGATAGCCATACTATTAAGAGGGGTAAAACTCGTATCGAAATACGGTTATCAAAGTGCCACTAGATGTTTTAACACATTGCATATGTATTTAGGATCTAGTGGAGTGCTAACACCCTTGAAAATGTATGTGAAAATATGCTAACACACGTGTATAAGGTAATACACTTGGTGGTTGACACATTTGAGCAAGGGTGGAGAAGTCGGTGAAGTGAAGGAGGTGATTGTCACTGGAAAACAGTGAGTAGATGCAGCTCTTAGTGTTACCAAACTCGAGGTCCCTGCATCCGGTCATTACGACAGAGAAGGGGCAGCTCGATCATCGGGACCGGATGCTGCACAATAAAAGTGACCAGACGCGCATGGCCTGTGTCCGATCAGTGGCTGACGTACGCTGATGCGAGCATCAGAGCGAGGCAGAGGTGACCGGACTCACCAGCGCGTCTGGTCATGCATGACCTGACGTGTCCGGTCTAGTTTTATCGGCTCTAGATGCTTACTAGAGTCTACCTGACGCTGCACAGTGGTGGTGAACTGTGTGTCCGGTCGCAGGGTGAAAGCTTGGGCATGCGCGGGCTGAAGTGAGCACCGGCGCGTTCGGTCTCAAACTGTGGCGTGTCCGGTCATAATCTAACTGTGCGAGAACTCAACCATTGGAATCGTACGCGCGAGGTTAAATGCCGGGGGACTCGTGGATGGCTGGCAGTGACCGGACGCTAGGGCTATGCGTCTGGTTAGGGCAACCAGCGCGTCCGGTCACCCCGTAACCAGTGCAGTGAGGAGCCCAACGACTCTATTTCGTGGGGCTTCTATTTAAGCCCCTTGGCCGGCTCTACCTCACTCTCTTGGCCATTTGCATTGACATAACAACCTTGTGACCTTAGCCAAAGCCCTCCAACTCATCTCGATCCTTGATTTATCATCTTTGTGAGATTAGAAGATAATCCAAGTGCATTGCTTAAGTGTTTGCATCTAGAGGCACTTGGTGATTATGTTTCGCTGTGAGATTTGCTTGTTACTCTTGGTGGTTGCTGCCACCTGACAGCTTGGAGCAGCGCGGATCATTGAGCAAAGGTTGGTGATTGTCTCTGGCTCTAATGGTGGTGATTGTGAGGGGTTCTTGACCTTTTTTCGATGGAGAGCCAAAAGGTACTCTAGTGGATTACTTATGGCTTGTGTGATCCTCATCTTATGTTAGTTGTGTGGCACCCTGTTAAGAGTTTGACGTGTGATGCCAATTAGCACATGAACCTCCAAGTGAGTGAATCACCACAATGATGACTAGCTTGCCGGCAAGCAAGTGAACCTCGATAAAAAATCTTGTGTCATCTTGTCTCCGAGGTTTTCATTAGATTTCATTGTGATTGATTGGCTCCATATTGTGATTGGCACTCACCTCGACATATCGGTATAAACTTAATCACCTCTCTTGTATTTACATTTTTAGTGTAGCTAAGCTCTTTAGTATAATTAGTTTTGAGAGCTAGCTTGTATCAAGTGTAGTGGTTAGTGAGGCTCTTTAGTTAGTCTTTGAGAGCTCACTAACTTAGTGTAGTGACATAGCCATTGTGTGATTAGAGACTATAGCAACTAGAAATGTGGTATGTGGCTTGCATTTGTAATAGGCTAGCACGACACTCGCTTCGCCTCATATTTATCTAACCACTTTGTTTAGTGTTGTTGTAGAAATTTTTATAGGCTATTCACCCCCTCTAGCCATTAGAACCTTTCAAGTGGTATCAGAGCCATGATCACAATGATTTGAGGCTTAACAACCTTCGGTGTCAAAATGGCTCAAATTAACAACACCAAGAAGCCACCCTAGTTTGATGGCATAAATTATCCATATTGGAAGTCAAAGATGACCACACACATCAAGTCAATCAATAGAAAGGTGTGGAAGGTGGTGGAGACCAAAATTGAGATAGATGATCCAGAGAATCCCACCACGAACGAAGAAGTGTTTCTCTAAAACAATGACATTGTTCTTAGTGTCATTCATAGTGCTATTGATGAGAGAACTTTTGAGCAAATTAAGAACATTGAGATGGATCATGAAGCTTGGAAGAAGTTGAAAGAATCATTTGAGGGCACTAAGGCAATAAAAGGAGCAAAGGCATACATCCTCAAGGAGAAGTTTGCTAGCTTCAAGATGAAGGAAGATGAGAGTGTGCCAGACATGTTTGATCTGATGAAAGTGCTTGTCAATGATCTCAAAGCACTTGGTGAGAATGTGGAGGACAATTATTTCTCGCATAAGTTCTTGAGATGCTTACCCGCAAGATTTGGCATGTTGGTCACCTTGCTAATGAGGACCGGTTTGGACACAATGACACCAAACCAAATCTTGGGAGATATCATGACCGATGATGCATATACAGATGATGATGAGAAGGAAGAAAATAAGGTAAAGAAAGATGAAAAGAAGGATAAGAAGAAAAAGAGTGTGGCATTTAAAGCCACATCATCATCAAAGGGCAAAGCCAAGCAAGACACATCAAGTGAAGATGATGATTCAAGCTTTGATGATATGGATGATGAGAAGATGACTCTCTTTGTCAAGAGATTTGGCAAGTTCATGGTGAAGAAGGGCTACCGTGCTAGAAGAAAGAAGTCTTCATCCAAGAACAAGGAGGAGTTAAGAAGGTGCTTCAATTGTGGAAGCAAGGATCATCTTGTTGCTCAATATCTATACAATAGCGACAATAATGATGATAACAAGACCACCAAGAAGAAGGGTCATGCAAGCATTGCCATATAAGAGAAGCCTTTTCTCTTCGACACTCCATCATGCTTCATGGCTAAGGCCAGCAAGTTAAAAACTTGTGATGATGGATGTGATCCTGAGGAACATGATAATGAAAGTGAAAGTGAAAGTGATGATGATGAACCAACTAAAGATAAACTAATTGACATGATAGAAGATGCTAAATAACATTTTGACATTAAGATAAGGGAATGCAAAGACTTGCGCAAGGAACTAAAAGCCCTTAAGCAAGCCTTTGATGAGCTCAATGCGTCTCATGAGAGGCTAGAGGAAGCCCATGAGAAGCTTGGCAAGGCTCACAAGAAGCTTGAAAAAGCTTATTCCTCTTTGCTTAATGAGCAAAATGAGAAGAAGCATGTTGTAACATGTGACAAAGGCTTAATATGTGATATAATTGATGAATCATTTTATAAGCCTATCATTGTTGCTTCCACTAAACCTTCTTGTAGAACTTCCACATCCACCTCATCTAGTAGTGATAGCTTCATTTGTGATGCCTCACTAATAGTTGAGAATGAGACACTCAAGGAGGTAAAAGAGCTTAATCACACCTTGGCTAAGGCCTATGGTGGTGAGGACCGCTTGCTTATGTGCTTGGGTAGCCAAAGGACATCTCTCTACAAAGGGGGATTAGGCTATATCCCCAAGAAAGGCAAGGCTGCCTTTGCTAATCACAAAACTACTTTTGTGAGGAACAATGGCCGGTATTGCAAAAGTTGCAAGCAAGTTGGTCACATAGAGCAACAATGCATGAACAAGAAATCACAAGTTAAAGTATCCTCAATTAAGCTTGATTCTTTCTATGTGCTTACTAAGGGTACAAATGGTGTTCATGCTAAGATCATTGGTGCACCATGGATAGGCTCAAAGAAGAAAGCCATATGGGTGCCAAAGAGCTTGGTTACTAACCTTCAAGGACCCAAGCAAGTGTGGGTACCTAAAAAAATTGATCTTATTTTGTAGATCAATTACAAAGCCGGAGGAAGACATTGAGTTTTTGATAGTGGGTGCACTCAACACATGACCGGTGATGCAAGAATGTTCAACTCAATCAACACAAATGATAGTAATGGCTATGATAGTATCACATTTGGTGACAATGGCAAAGGCAAGGTCAAAAGGCTTGGTAATATTGTAATATCCAATGACTTGAGCATATCCAATATGTTGCTAGTTGAGAGCTTGAACTTTAATTTGCTATCCATGACTCAATTGTGTGATCTTGGATTTAAATACATATTTGGAGTAGATGATGTAGAGATCATAAGTGTAGATGATTTTCAAAGGCTTTAGATATGAGAATCTATACTTTGTTGATTTTAACGCTAGTGATGCTCAATTGTCAACATGCTTATTCACTAAGTTAGTATGGGTTGGTTATGGCATAGAAGGCTTGGTCATGTTAGAATGAAACAATTGAATAGATTGGTTAAGCATGACTTGGTTAGATGCTTGAAAGATGTTGTGTTTGAGAAGGATAAACTTTGTAACTCTTGTTAAGCCAGTAAACAAGTTGGAAACACCCAACCTAAGAAAAGCATGATGAGCACTAGTAAAGCATTTGAGTTATTACACATGAATTTATTTGGGCCAACACAATATACTAGCATCAGTAGAAACAAATATGGCTTTGTGATAGTGGATGACTATATAAGATACACTTAGGTATTCTTTCTTGTAGACAAGAGTGATGTGTTTGTAACTTTCAAATCATTTGTCAAGGGTATTCACAATGAGTTTAAAACAACCATCAAGAGAATTAGAAGTGACAATGGTAGTGAGTTCAAGAATACAAAAATTGATGAGTTGTGTGATGAATTTGGAATTAGACATCAATTCTCGGCCAAGTACACTCCACAGTCAAATGGCCCTGTTGAGAGGAAGAATAGAACACTCATTGATATGGCAAGGTCTATGCTTAGTGAGTACAATGTGAGTCAATCCTTTTGGGCTGAAGCAATCAACACCAGTTGCTACTACATCAACCGATTGTATTATCACCCATTGAAAAAGAAGACACCATATGAGCTCTTGAACGGTAGAAAGCCCAACATTGCATACTTTAGGGTCTTTGGTTGTAAATGCTATATCTTGAAGAAAGAAACTAGATTAGGCAAGTTTGAGAAGAAGTGTGTGATGAAGGATTCTTACTAGGATACTTAACTACAAGCAAAACATATATAGATTGGAATTTGGCAAGTGGCACTCTTGAGGAGGTTTATGATGTTGAATTTGATGAAACCAAGGGTTCCCAATATGAGAATGAGAACTTAAAGATGATAGAGGCATTCAACTTTCTAATGCCATGAAGAACATGGATGTTGGTGAATTGTGGCCTAGGCAAGTGAATGATGATGAAGATGATCAAGTGCAAGTGCTCTCTAACCTAAATGTGCAAGATGACACAAATCAAGCAAGTTCAAGTGACTCTCATGATAATATGCAAGATCAACAAGTGGCTAGTACATCATCTCAACCTAATGCTCAAGCAAGTGCAAGCAATCAAGTTTCAATACTCCAACCAACCAATATAGCAAGAGATCATCCATTAGACACTATAATTGGAGATATTTCTAGAGGTGTACAAACAAGATCAAGATTGGCTTCATTTTGTGAGCATTTCTCATTTGTATCATTCATTAAATCAAAGAAGATTGAAGAAGCATTGAGAGATGTTGATTGGGTGAATGCTATGCATGAAGAATTGAACAACTTCACAAGAAATCAATTATGAGAGTTAGTTGAAAGACCAAAGAACCACAATGTGATTGGAATCAAATGGGTCTTTAGAAATAAGCAAGATCAAGATGTGATAGTAGTAAGGAACAAAGCAAGATTGGTAGCACAAGGTTACACTCAAGTGGAAGGTCTTGACTTTGGAGAAACATATGCCCCGGTTGCTAGATTGGAAGCAATTAAAATCTTGCTAGCCTATGCTTGTGCCCATAACATCAAGCTCTATCAAATGGATATCAAGAGTGAATTTCTCAATGGCTACATCAATGAAGAAGTATATATTGAGCAACCTCCTGGTTTTGAAGATGACAAGAAGCCCAATCATGTGTACAAGTTAAAAAAGCATTGTATGGCTTGAAACAAGCACCTAGAGCATGGTATGAGAGGTTAAGGGACTTTCTACTCTCAAAAGGGTTTAAGATGGGTAAGGTTGACAAAACTCTTTTCACTAAGAAGATTGGCCAAGACTTATTTGTGTTGCAAATCTATGTTGATGATATCATATTTAGATCAAGCAATCAAGACTATTGTGAAGAGTTTGGAAAGATGATGGCTAAGGAGTTTGAGATGTCCATGATTGGAGAGTTAAGTTACTTTCTTGGACTTCAAATCAAGCAATTGAAGAATGGTATATTTATGAGTCAAGGCAAGTACGTCAAAGACATGCTCAAGAAGTTTGGCATGATTGATTGTAAAGCCATTAGTACACCAATAGGAACAAATGACAATTTGGATAGTGATGCAAGTGGCAACATGGTGGATTAAAAGTTGTATTGGTCTATGATTGAAGCCTACTCTATGTGACCGCATCAAGGCCGGATGTCATGTTTAGTGTGTGCATGTGTGTAAGATTTCAAGCCTCACCAAGAGAGTCATTTGAAGGCTACAAAGAGAATATTAAGGTACTTGAAGCATACATAAAATGTTGGTTTGTGATATCCCAAAGGAGCAAAGTTTGAGCTAATTGGATATTCCAATTCGGATTATGTGAGATGCAAAGTTGAGAGAAGAAGCACATCGGGCACATGTCAACTATTAGGAAGATCATTTGTTTTATGGTCATCAAAGAAGCAAAATAGTGTTGCATTATCAACCGCCGAAGCCGAATACATAGCCACTAGTAGTTGTTGTGCACAAATTCTTTGGATGAAGGCCACATTTAATGACTTTGGAATCAAGTTCAAGAATGTGCCATTGCTATGTGACAATGAGAGTGCTATCAAGCTCACCAACAATCTGGTTCAACATGCAAGAACAAAGCACATTGATGTCTGCCACCATTTCATTAGAGATCATCAACAAAAATGGAACATTTGCATTGAGAGTGTGGGCACCAAAGATCAACTTATCGATATATTCACCAAAAATGATCCTCACCCCATTGATTGACATTGATAATCTTAACCCCATCTAAAATTGAACATTTATGGTCACTGATGACAAAGGGAGAGAGAAACAAAGGTATAAGTGATAAAGGGAGAATTATGACATAGGGAGAGAGATATGACAAAGTAAGGGGATCAATTAAAATTTTGAGCATACAAGTAGGGGGAGCAAGCTCATGAACTTGAATGATGCATTTGAATGTGCATTCTCATATGCCTGCTTGCATTTGTCAAGTTTTAAATTAAAATTCCATGCTTATGTGGTGTATGCTAGTTATAGGCTTGAATGATGAAATGAAGAACTAGCATGCATAGGTTGAGTAACTAGGCTCGTGTTTACATTGTGAAAACTAGACCCTTGCTTCTAATGTTGATCTCATGGGGTATTCTAGTTTTATGCTTGTCTAGTTACTAATGGTGCTAAGGATGGTATATTTGGTTCATTCCGATTGGTATCACACTTCAAAGGTCCATTTCTTACACCTTAGCATCATTTGGTAGATATTGACTCATATATTTTTTATCCAAGCATATGTGCAAGCTTCAATCTAAACTCTTAGCACATATGTAGGGAGAGCAATGCTACCAATTTGGATTCATGAAACTTGTCCAGATCCTTTTACAAATGGTAAATATGCTTGGGCAAGCAACATGGATTCAAATTGATTTCAATTCATATCTTTTTGAAAGGGTTGTCATCAATTACCAAAAAGGGGGAGATTGAAAGCTCTAGTTTGGTTTTGGTAAATTGATGAAACCCTAGCTACTAACCTATGTGCTCTAAGTGTATGTGAGATAGGTTGGTAGATATTCCAAGTGGTGGAGCAAATGGATGAAGATCCTGGTGGTGATGGCCATGGTGATCAAGTGCTCGGTTTGGAAAAGAAGAAAGAGAAAAAAACTCAAGACAAAGGTATAAGTGGTAGGAGCTTTTTGGTTTAGTGATCGAGATACTTAATGAGTGTGATCACATTAAGGATTGATAGCTGTACTATTAAGAGGGGTGAAACTCGTATCAAAATACGGTTATCAAAGTGCCACTAGATGCTCTAACTCGTTGCATATGCATTTAGGATCTAGTGGAGTGCTAACACCCTTGAAAATGTATGTGAAAATATATTAACACACGTACACAAGGTGATACACTTGGTGGTTGGCACATTTGAGCAAGGAAGGAAAAGTCGGTGAAGTGAAGGAGGTGATTGTCATTGGAAAACAGTGAACAAACACAGCTTTCGGTGTGATCGGACTTGGGGGTCCCTACGTCTAGTCATTGCGATAGAGAAGGGGCAGCTCGGTCATCACGATCGAACACTACATAGTAAAAGTGACCGGACGAGCAGGGCCTACGTGTGGTCAGTGGCTGACGTATGCTAACGCGAGCATCAGAGCGAGGCAGAGGTGACCGAACTCATCGACACGTCTGGTCAAGCATGACCTGACGTGTCCGGTTGAGTTTTATCAGCTCTGGATGCTTACTGGAGTTGACCTGACGCTGCACAGTGGCGGTGAACTGCGTGTCTGGTCGCATGGTGAAAGCTTGGGTGCTCGCGGGCTGAAGTGAGCACCGGCGCGTCCGGTCGTAATCTAACTACACGGGAACTCGACTGTTAGAATCGTACGCGCGAGGTTGAATGCTGGGGACACGTGGACGGCTGGCAGCGACTAGACGCTGGGGCTGTGCATCTGGTCAGCGCAACCGCGTGTTCAATCACCCTGTAACCAGTGCAGTGAGGAGCCCAACGGCTCTATTTCCTGGGGGGCTTCTATTTAAGCTTCTTGGCCAACTCTAGCTCACTCTCTTGGCCATTTGCATTGACATAACATCCTTGTGAGCTTAGCCAAAGCCCTCCCACTCATCTCCATTATTGATTCATCATTTTTGTGAGATTGGGAGAGAATCTAAGTGCATTACTTGAGTGTTTGCATCTAGAGACACTTCGTGATTGTGTTTCGTTGTAGAATTTGCTTGTTACTCTTTGTGGTTGTTGCCATCTAGATGGCTTGAAGCAGCGAGGATCGTTGAGCGGAGGTTGGTGATTGTCTCCGACTCCGATCATGGTGATTGAGAGGGGTTCTTGACCTTTCCTCAGCGGAGAGCCAAAATGTATTCTAGTGGATTGCTCATGGCTTGTGTGATCCTCATCTTATATTGGTTGTACGGCACCCTATTGAGGATTTGGCGTGTGATGCCAATTAGCTCGTGAACATCCAAGTGAGTGAATCTCCACAATGAGGACTAGCTTGCTGGCAAGCAAGTGAACCTCTGTAAAAAATCTTATGTCATCTTGTCTCTGAGGTTTTCATTAGATTTCATTGTGATTGATTGGCTCTATGTTTTGATTGGCACACACCTCGACACGTCGGTATAAACTTCATCACCTCTCTTGTATTTACATTTTTAGTGTAGCTAAGCTCTTTAGTGTAATTAGTTTTGAGAGCTAGTTTGTATCGAGTCTAGTTGTTAGTGAGACTCTTTAGTTAGTCTTCGAGAGTTCACTAACTTAGTGTAGGTGACTTATATTTGTAGTAGGCTAGCGCAACACTTGCTTCGCCTCATATTTGTCTAACCACTTTGTTTAGTGTTGTTGTAGAAATTTTTATAGGCTATTTACCCCCCTCTAACCATTAGGACCTTTCAACGACCCAATCAAGCTAGAAAAATCATCATCCTATGCGCATTGCCATGTACAAATAGGCCTGAGTCGGTTTTGTCTATCCGTGTCTTATTCAACCTAAATTTGGTGCAAACCCCTCCTATCTCGTAGGGAGCTTATAGATTTTGTTTTAGAAGGTTTTGTATTGGGATAAGATAAACCCCTCTATATATATTAAAGGATTCTTGCTGATTAAGGTTTACCACACTCAATGACCATTTTTCTCGTACTTTTAGCTTCTCTAACCTCAACTATCCGATGCCTCTCTTGATGAGATTCATTGGCTTTTTAGGTGGTCATACTGATTCTAGAGCAACCCTATTGTGTACCTTGGTAACGGGTCTTCCTATGAGGTGTTCATAGCTCTTCGGGTAAAGAACGAGTGTCTACACCGCACGGTTGGCTTACTAGTGGACCTTGTTATTTTTGTGCGACCACAGTATCTATGCTACTATCTCTGTTCTAAATTATAAGACGTTTTGACTGTATTCATGGCTTTTTCCATGCACTTAGATATTCATTATATATCTAGATGTATAGCATATACAAAAGCAACGTATGTAGAAAAGTCAAAATTTCTTATAATTTGAAACTGAAGGGAGTAGCTTTTGTTAGTGTGATTTGAATCCACGTTAACATGAAGTTGTTAGCAGCCGTCTGTGGGCTATGGCATATGTCGCTTCGTCTTTGGTTGTTGGCTATAGAAAGAAATGCAGGGCGTCATGCCAATCAGGGAAACCAGTGTGGACTCTAACATCAATGAAGCTGCGAAGATCTGCACGGATATTTTTCAACATTGACGCCGCCGGCAGTTGTGTCTTGCGTGGCAGGAGGCTGAAAGTTGCGCGGCTCGACGCTGAAAATTCTGAGAGAAGGTCCGAAGGGAATGCGCTACAAAGGCACGCTAATCAGCGACGGCGACGGTCCAGGCAAGTCCCGCTCGTGCGGCGGGCCACAAGTCCAGCAGCCCTTTCTACACTGATTGGTGATTGCTAATTACCTGTATATGGTGCAATGCTGATCGTTCTACCACTTGCAATCAGACAAGATTGTTGAGAGAGAGAATTCCATCTCCATACCTAAGTTGCTTGTATTCTGTCTCGCCCCCCCCCCCCCCCCCCCCCCCAATTTGTAAGTTAATACTTTGTGATCCCCGTAAAATTTGACCAGTTTGCGACATTGGAGCAATATTACGATAGTGCTAATGTGGCATCAAATATGGGCCAATATTTGTTAATTATTTCACTATTATTGCTTTGTTTTTTTCATTGAGCAAACACGGCACTAACCTAAGGCTACACGGGAACCTCTAACGGTAAAAGACCAGGTGTCATTCCACATCATCGATAGCCAGTGTAGAAATATTTTTTTTCTTCAACAGTTCTGTCACCGGCAACATTTAACTTAGCGCACAAAGAGGCCATTTGGTAGAGCTCCCTGGGCAGCTCCAGGAGCCATTTTTGTGCTTCTCCAACCAAACGGCCTCCGAGGAAACTGCTCCGGAGGAGGAGCCCTAGAAAACCCGGTGTCCGAAGCATCTATGCACAACTGAAGCCAGAAATTACAGCTTCATCACACGGCTCCTGATGCACGCGTGGCCCTTGTGCTGGTTGCACGTGGGTGCCCTTCTTTCCTGGCATCGATGGATGTTGAGGAGGCCGGGGGCGGCGGCGCCCATTGCAGACAGCAGCCAGGGAGGTCCGCACACACGCCTATGTAGGGCGGAGGCGGTTGCCGACGCAGGGCGGGGGCCGGTGCATGCCGGCATGGGGAGGAGCAGGCAAAGGCGGTTGCCGGCGCGAGGAGGAGCAGGCGGAGGCGGCCGCCGGCGCGGATTCAATGCAGTGCAGAGATAACGTGTGGAGAGAGAAAGAAGAACAATGCGCTGGAGATAATGATGCGGTGGAT
This sequence comes from Saccharum hybrid cultivar R570, assembly GCA_038087645.1. NCBI lineage: Eukaryota > Viridiplantae > Streptophyta > Magnoliopsida > Poales > Poaceae > Saccharum > Saccharum hybrid cultivar. Next base: position 8,824,383 of record JAQSUU010000275.1, on the reverse strand, counting down.
AACGAGCGGACATAACGATGCGGTGGGAAAATAAGAAATAAGAAAAAAAAGAAAAAAAAGAAAGAGTAGGAGGGTATTATAGACATTTCATCCTCCTTATCTGCCAAGAGAAGCTAATTTACGAAACGCTTTACCAAAACAGCAACAACTCTATTCTTGAAGTTGCTCTCCTTCAGAGGATATAGAGCCATAGCTGAGAAGCTAATTTACGAAACGCTTTACCAAAACAGCAACAACTCTATTCTTGAAGTTGCTCTCCTTCAGAGGATATAGAGCCATAGCTGTTTTTGATGGAGCCGGAGCCCTACCAAACGGTCCCAAAGTCTTCACTTTGTAGCCTGGTTTTAAATAGCGGGCTATAGCAGCGCTATAGCGGCTAGAGAGAGGTCGCGCTAAGCTATTGTTGTTTTTGGCGCTATGACAGCTATGGCCAAAATAGCGGGCTATAGTGCCGCTAATCCACTTAGCGGTAGCGCCAAAATAGCAGCGCTATTTCGATTTTATGTTACAGGCCCCAATGTGATAGCGAACCCACTAATTTAGTATTTTGGACAATTAAACACTAGAGTTTCATGAACCATATTGTAATGTCATATTAGTAATGTTACTTAGACTCGTGGAACCTAAGAAACATATTTGTGTTCATAGAATTTCATATTTGCCATGTTTTTGTGTGTTAATTACTGGTGTTTTTCATGTTTTCTTTAAACGCTATCTATTATAGCGCCGCTATAGCTTCGTAGCTGCTGAAAAAGTTGCCGCTATTTTTAATAGCTCACTATTTTTAAATCATGCTTTGTAGTCTGGGAATGTTTTAGTAGGCGAAGTTCGTTATTTCACCTGTCCTATATTTGGCTCATGCTCCATTTCTATTTTCACGTGAATTGTGGCGAAGCATGTTATTTTGGGGCTGAGATCACTTAGCAAGCCAAGAATCCTCAAACGATTACATAAGTACCTATGGGAGATTTGTTTTTCTTTCATTTTTTTGTTACATAAGATTTATCTGATGTCATGGCTATAGACCTTTTGTAATAATTGTGGTATGATCCATAATGTTCCATTCTTCGATTGCCGCTAAGTACTATAGCTTGCTTAGGCTCCTTCACTTTAAATTCGTTTCCACATAGCCAGTCAATACTTTGAATCTGACTTGATAACGCATCTTCATAGTTCGTGAAGCCCCGCAATAGTGCATATTTGACTATGTTGTTATTGCTAAAAAAACTATAATCTCGTGGCATATCAGAGCTTTACGTCAAATGGAGAGGTGATCACTGCAGCCTCTTGCCTCCCGAAGTACCCCCCAGGCTCTGTCACATGACTATCCATAATTATCCCTTGAACTCTAATATCGTGTCATATGCAGTTGGTGTCCAGTCGGCAATGAAGTGTGGGAGGGCTTGACATTGCTAACAGGTGCTTGAAGTTAACTATGTACTCATTTAATTCTGCTGCCCACCTCCCGATACGTCCCAAAACATCCTTGTTTCAAATACCTCTTCCAATGGTTGAGCATATAGCACCTTTATGTGTTGTGCTTGAAAATAATGCTTCAACTTCGTGGATGTCATAGCTCTAGTGTATGCAGTTTTCTCCATCTCAAAATTATGCAACTTCTTTATAAAAAAAATGCAACTTGCTCCCGATAAGGCTTAAAAATGTAGTAAATTAGTAATTAATGCGACCTGTTGTTATATTTCTTTTCTTCAACTACTACTGCACTTATAGGTGATGGTGCGAGGTAGAGAACCAAGATTGCTTTTGGAATCGGGCTTGTTATTGTGGCCAGTTTCATGAGGTATTTCTTTCGAGTCCTCAAATACGGTTTGCAGCTCTAGAGCACACTGAATATGTATGACTTACGAATTATTTGAAAAAACAGTAGACTTTTGCTCTACTAACATTGATATGAATCTGTCTGGTAGCCTCTGAACATGCTTGTTGAGGTGGTTGCATATCGATGATTGCCTTGTTCTTTTTTCTAGATTGGCTTCGATGCCTCTTGCAAAAGAAAAGACATTCGAGTAGTTTTCCCTTTCTAACTTCGAAAATATATTTGTCAGGATTAGTTTGAGTCCCCTTTCCGAAATTAAAGAATGTCTTGAGCAAATACATGATATGATCATCTTCCTTTATACTTTTGTCCGTAATGTCATTGATGAATGCCAAGATATATTTCTTCCAATTTGTGGCTCAAATAATTTTCTTGTCATTCTTGAAAATGTTGGACCAGCATTTTGCAATCCTTTAGCCATTTGGGCAGAGCAATATATTTTGAAGGGTGTGATAAAATTTGTTTTTCCTCAACTATGGGTGGCATCTAGATTTGGTGGTATCTTGAGCAGCAATCTAATATATTCAACATTCCACATCATGCAATGAAGCCCACCTGACAGACCAGGATCCTAAGGTTTCCCCATAGGATTGACTACTCGGTATGGGCCTAGGCCGGCCCCTGCCCTACTTGAAGACAAGAGACAAGGTGGTGTGTACTCCAAGCTATGAAGGAATAACCTAGTTGGATTACTAAGAAAGTTAGTCTTTGTAATAGAACTAGAACTGTCGGGGTTATGAGACCCCAGGTATCTCAAGACACCGATTAGATAGCCTCTTGGACGGCCCAACTAGCCGAGGCCCAGCAATCGCAACATGCCAAAGCCATGGAGGCTCTCGGGCCGGACACCGAAGCAAATGATCCATCACGACTTCTCTCCTTCTGTCGCACGCTACGCAACACGGCACGACCTCTCCTCTGTCTCAACCCGTGGGAAGGACGAAGAGGGGTCACGCCCCATCAAGCACGCCAACCCTGACAAGGACGGGCATGCTTCGCTCACTCTGCCAGGATTGAGGGGACATCTGTCTCAGGGACAAGCGCCATCCCTGCACGCCCCTACATAGACAAGACAACACCGCCAGGCGGTGATGACCGGTATGACATCCCACCATCCAAATATGGCCCGACAAGACGTTCATACGGGCCCACCCACTATGGGATGGGGCACATGACCTTGGCCTTGACTTTTAAGGCTGGCCAAGCCACAGGGGACCTCGACCTCGCAGATCAGGGTCGAGGCCACCGGTACTATGACTGGCAAAGGCGACCGACGACCCAAGAGTGGCTACCTAGTCCTGTACTATCACCACGATGCCACTAGGAGAATAGAAGATGATGATAGAGGCCACGACAAGCTCCTGTCACGCAGGACAGTTGGTGAACCACCACCGTGCCAACAATGCCGTCACGACCGGCACTGTAGCATCACGCCATGCCATGCCACGACGTGGGAACAAGACTATGACGACAACCACGCCGGGACATGCACTGACACTAAGAAAAGACGACCTTTCTTGCAAGCCAAGCTTACTATTTCCCCCCTTCCTTAGGCTCACGACCACTCGATCGAGAGAACCTCTCTTTCTATATTGGCCTAGCACCCGGACTCTATATAAGGGCCGCCAGGCCTCCCAACCAAGGGGACAGACTCTCGAGACTTCATTCGGGCATCCCTCTCCTCACTCCTCCTACCTCTTTCCCTTAGCTTACACACCCTATTATAAGAAATTCAGAGCATTCAACCGAGGAACATGTGCTCAAACTCTCTCTGAGACTGGACGTAAGGCTCCGGCCTGAACCAGTATAATTGCTTGTGTCTTTGGATACTACCATTGTCTTCCTAGAGCAGCGTGACATGTATAAATTCACTCGTCTGTTCACAAAACACCGACAGTTGGCACGCCAGGTTGGGGGACAGTCGCACACTCTCCTTGTTGAGAAGGAAGCGATGGATCCTCGCACCCTTGACGGACTCACCCATGGAATAGCCTCCGATGGCCACATCTGCCTTGGGAACCCCGAGTTCGTCAACGTCGACGGGCCAACGCCCATGTTCGCCTTTGGCCCTGACCAGATCCTCCACCCTAGAGGCCTTACTTCGTGGTTTATGACGGACATGCTCTTAGAACGGCCCCCAGTGGTCGTTTCCCAAAGCTCACCCACATAAGTGTGCTAGTACCCTCTTATGGCTCTGGCCATGGCTAGGTTTTCTGCCCTAGAAACCTAAGACCTGTGGCCTATGCGAACTCGCCATGGAATGGCCTTCAACAGCCACCTCTTCCTAGGGAGCCACGAGTTCACCCACCTCAATGGGCTAACGCCCGCCTTCAACTTTTGCCCTAGCCAAACCTTCTGTCCTAGAAGCTTGGATCCCATGGCAGCATCACGCCTTGGGCAGTGTCCTCGCCATCGGCGACGCGCGGCCACCCAGGATGCACATGGGCGATAACACAGTTGTCCGGCACCCCGTCCCACGGGGTCAAGGTCAGAGTCAAGGCCAAACCACTCGAGCAAGACCAGCTACCCACCACACCCATGGATGTGCCAACTTCCCCGTGGAAGCACACGCCTTCAAGGGTGCGGGCCCCCAGAACACGCACCATACCACATCAGGCAGACCGTGCAACATCATGTTCAGAGCCTGCACTCACAGCTTCAGGTCCCACCAACTTACCAGCACAAGTAACAACTTTAGCCTGATGAACGTCAACAAGCAAAGAAGCCATGGCCACAACATGGCCACAAGATGAGATCTCGAATGTCTAAGTGCTCAAGCCATCGACAAGGTCGCTTCTAGTCCAAACACAAAGAAACAGACCCCGGGGGCTCAAGAGCCTGCCGAGGATGTCAAGGCGGCAAGGGTCGATCTGAGAAACTCTAGGAAGACGACCCGAGCCGGTTACGACCCCTCTGAATGATACAGAAGCATCCTTATCACCCTGTAGCTTGGAAACCGCAATGACCCCACCAAGAACGTGCGCTCGGGGGCTCGCCACGCCTCGAGCGACAACATAAGGATCTACAATGGCTCCCCAAATGCCGATCAGTTACATCAACTCTATCCATAACCTCTCTACCCAAGCATGTTCACATACACATGTAGACTCACCAATAGTGTCAAAAACTTTGGGCCGACCTGTTGTAATAGAACCGACCAAATTATAAGAGCACAAGTACAAAAACAAGCGCCGAGACCCTCAAATTTTCGAACTTGAGCCCATATAATCCCGGTAGTCAATCAAAACCATGAAGGATTTCAAACTAGCTCGCTTACAACCAAGATCGCATCATTCAACATAACACATCACACGTTACATTTCACAAGTAGTTTAGAAATTAACTTACAACACCACGGAGTCGCAATTATTACAAACCGAGTTTATAAAGTAGCGGAAGCATAACACACACACACTTAGTTCAAATACCACTACCATTCTTACAGATCAACATCCCACAAAAGCATTAAGGAAAGTACACTAACAGATGATCACGCCCGAGTGATCTAGTCCTCATCACCCGCGGGGTGGAGGCAAGTCTTGCAGAAGCCCTGATAAAGCATGTCATCTGCAACAGGAGAGAATAAACCCTGAGTACTGGAATGTACTCAGCTAGACTTACCCGTCGAAATGGAAAATAAAAGACACCAAGGATCATGCAAGGCTTTCTTAAGTGGAGCTGGCTGACATCATATTTTGCGGAAAAGCATAAGTAATTGAAACTCTTTTAACCTATACTAGCAATTATTTTTAGCATTAACATGTCATCTATCTTAGCACCTGTACTAAACATTCACTTGATTATAAGCAACAATAATAACCATAGCAGGTATAAATTGAGGCATTATTTTATCATCATCCACTTAACCATCTGTTCAATTTAATGAGATCTACATTGCCGTTGCTCAAGTCAAGTGCTCACTAACCGGGAGCGACGGCGATTCGAATCGAATTCCTATCTAGCTGGAGGGGTACTTCTAACACTCACCGAGACACGCCTGGCGAGGGCTGCTCAGGTCACCTTTGGTACAATTCAGGAGTCACGGGTTCGACTGATGCCGCATCCCCAAGGGCAACACTCTGCCAGGTGATAGGGACTCTAACCCCCCTTGGTCTTATGCCAATGTCCCCAAGCACATCCTTACTTCCGCCAAGATGTGACCTACCCTTTGATTCCCGGCCTGAACTATATTACTCGGATTCACGGTCAGAACGACTTATCCGACCAACTAAGTGTTAGACTGCGTTCAACATGACTCAAGGACATACAGGGAATCAGTCCTTAAACGACTTAGACGGGCATAGCTTCGCACCCAAGACGTGAAGTGTCTTGCGGCTGCACTATCGAACTCTCGCCCGGTCTCAAATTCATTTTAAGGCATGGTTCCATCCACGATAGCCAACATAGCCGCTCGTGACCCACTGCACCTACATCTTGCAGATGACCGGAAATCATCCGACTTCTACCGCACTAAGCAGGGCTAAGCATTGACACATGCCTAATCTTAAATTGGGATTTGAAGTTCTATATCTGGACAAGGATAGATATAATACAACAAGTCTTTTCACCCAACTCCTACAACTTAATGTAGTAAACAAGTAAAAGTACTCAAGATTGATATATATAAAGATCGGGTCAGCATGCACCGGGGCTTGCCTTTCAAGAAAGAGGAAGGGCGATGGTCCGGGCACTCCGGTAGCTCGTCAACGGCATTTCCTTCACTGGCTGCCTCTTCGGGTTCTCCCGGCTGCTCCTGATTCTCCTCTAGAATTGCTCCCTCGAACTATAGGAATGTCACTCCCTCCGGTACACCTATTGCATGAATGCACAATAAATCTCATGGATTCATAAGAAGGAATGCAACATGCTCGGAATGAAATGCACTACAGCAATCCTAGTGCTCTATTCAAATCACTTCACAAAAGTGCATATTTCTTCTCCGGTAGAGAAGTACTTACCTAATCTACACAACCTAATGTATAATTGTTCCTCAGTTATGGGTCTAACACCTAACAATCAACAAGAACAATATTACTTAAGGTCACCACCAACCTAAGCACAAAATAGCACAACGACAAATCCTGGACAGCAGCTAAGTATTTCTATCATAACTGTAGATTCAAAAATCCAAATGGCATGATACAAGACAATCTAGAAAGCTTATAAAATGCTCCACAATTCACTTTCATACCTCAACGCTTAATTCCAAAGTTTATCTAGTCGAAATTCTAAGGTTCCAGAAATCTGTCCTCTCCAACAGAGAGCAGACATTTCTGGATAGCCACTTTAAACAGCCACTACTCCTAAACTAATGGACCAAATGCCACTAAATTTTTACACAAGCCAATTCAACAAGTTTACTACCACTTTGGTATTCACAAGTTCCCCAGCAAGCACCTTTATCAAGGCCCAAACCCAAAAATTCTACCAGCTGTCCAGAGAACCTAGAAATGTGAAAATTAAATATTTATTCATATGCCAAACTACCCTTATGACCAAACTAATGACACTACTAGGTCACATATGACATGAAACCACCAGAAAGTAAGGTATGGTCACCCAAGTCATTTATTTTAACCCCTTTCTTAATTTACTTAATTAATTAAGTGGGAAAATAAACTTATATGCAAACTGCTCCGAAAATTCTACAAAAATTACAGGAGACTCTATACCCTACAAGGAGGCTACTGTAAAAATTTGAACTAACGTTATTCAAAGAAACTCCCTACACAAACTTCACAAGCGAAAAAGGCTGATTTTTGCATAATTAATAAATCACATTGAAAAGTATCAAACAATATAAACCATATTTTTCTTAGCAACCTTAGGGTACCAGGACACTCTCCATACAATTTCATGAGCATTGCACATATCGAAAAAGTATTAAAATTCATTCAAGTATCTTCTAATATAACATGACAACATCATAACTTGAAAAGTACTCAAGCACTAGTACCTAAATTTTTACCAGAGCTAGTATAGGCATGAAATAACATACCCACCAAATTTCATAATTTTTGGAACAATACAACTTAAGTTATCTATTTAACAAGTTTTCATTCAATTTAAAACATATTTCAAAGGCCTAATTAAATCTTCCAGAAAATAAGCAGCACATATACAGTTGATATTTTTCCTAAATACTACACTTTATCTAGAACTAACCATAACTAGAATCATCTCATTTGGATCTATAAAATGGGAGATATGAAATTTGCAACATAGCATGTAGATCTGTGAAATTAATAAAAGAAAAACACAAAAATGAACCCTAAACCCGCTACTGGGCCGGCTCGCCTAATGCGCGGCCCACTAACTCACGCGCGGCCCACGACCGCGGCCTGCTTTGGCTCCCGCCCACGCACGTGGCCTGACAGGAAGGCCTGACTTGCCAGCGATAGCACACAGGGGAGGGAGCTCCGGCCGGCGTATCTCGCCGCCAGCGACCCACCCAATGGAGATGAACGCACCTACGTACTCCCCATGCCAACCCGCATCTAGGCATCCCACTTTTCCCTAACTCTACTGCACCAGAGCTACCTTGCCGTCGTTCATGGCGGACGGCGGAGGTAGGCTGCCGTGCTTCGGTCATCTCCGGTGACCCAGAACGACAAGACCACGAGGGGAAAGGATCAGCGAGCGATGGCGGAGAAGATGAAGTGCTCAAGTGGGATGGTGGCACGACAGAGAGGCCAGACCACGTGCACCGAGCAGCAGCGGTGCACAGAGCGCTCCGGCGAGGCTAGCGTTCTGGACAAGCTACGGAGAGATACGGGGCTACATGATCCAAAGGCGTACTACGGCTCAAGGTGATCCCCATGCGTGCACTAGGGAGGGTAGAGACGGTCAAGACGAGGCTAGCCGTGGAGGTTTGCCCTCGACGACCATGGCGGGCGCGACCAGCGCACGACGCACCCACAGGCCATTCCGGTTCGCCCGGACGGTTTCCAGCGGTAACATCTAACCAGAAGCATCCACACGGGTTGAGGAAGTGGGGACAGAGGTCAAAGAAGGAACAGAACGGCAGAGGTGAGCTTGCCACGGTGGACCGTGACAGCGGCGACGTGCCGGTGAACTCCGAGCGGAAACAAGCCAGTAATGCGCCCTTACCTCCACGCAATGGGCTCAAGCAAGAGGTGGAGGAGGTAGAGGGACCCAAGGCGGAGCTGTGGCCGAGGTTTAGTGGGCTACGTTGCGACGGTGAGCTCGCACGACCACGGGGAAGCGCGCGGCGGCGAGGGTGGCTCGGGTCCTCTGCTTTGGTGAGAACAGAGGGACGAAGGAGGACGAAATGGATGGAGAGGCGAGTGGTGGATGGCGTGGCAGCTTGAGGACCTCGTGGCCTGATCGGTGGGACCGTGGCCGGCATACGGGTGCCATGGCATTCCTGGCGGCAACGGCCTGAGGCTGGTCGGCCACAGTCGACTGACGAAACTGAATCAAAGCCATCATCAGCGACTGATAGGGATACTTTAGCGCCGATTATCTCCTAATCTACCTCGAGTCAGCAAACGATGGTAACAAGAATTTTGTAGAGCTACGTGAGGACTACAACTTTGTCAATTGGAGCATGGACTGGTTCGGCCTGGTTTGTGAGTTACATGGCTTCGAAGTGGGGTACTTTGAAACTGTAAATTCCAAATTTCAGACTTGGAAATTTTCTAAGTGTTGGGCAGCCCCTTAAACTGACTTGTGGGCCACTTTTGAGCATGTCCAGCTCATTTTCATGAGATGGCCATATTAGAACTTTTGTTCCTTATGAAATTCTCTACAAGTTTGATTAAGGTTGCTTCTCCATGCAAGATATCTAAGCTGGACTTTTTAAATAGTCGAACTAGAGCACTTTTGGGCTAAGGGCTTGGTCAACATCACATAGGAGGGCATTTTGGTCAATTTGGCCAACATGAACATTGTTCCACTAATGATCCTAAGTGTGATTAGGGTACTATAGGACATAATTGACCACAGTATACTTTGGTTACACACAAAATCAAGCATCACATGCATTGAAACAAGGAAAAACAAGTGAATTGCTACTTTTGTTTCCAAGCCATGTTTCATATGTTTCATGAGTGTGTTGCATAGCACTGGCTAGTCATGTTTCACTAAAGTGGGTGACATGTCTCAAAAAGAAGTTGCACATGTTGCACTTGGGTGTTGCACACTACTCATTTCATAAACACACATGAAATATAAGCATATGTTGTAATGTTTCAAAGCATGTTTCAAACATTATAAGCTCATGCATGAATGAATGATGCTCATGCTGATGAAATGCAAGTGCAAACATGGAAGCCAAACACCTGAGGTGTTACAGCCCTCCCCCCTTATAAAAATCTCATCCCGAGATTTGGAAAGTGTACCATTGTTGATAGAATTCCTTATAACCCTCTCGTAAATAGTCTTCTCGCTCCCACGTAGCATCACTCTCACTACCCTGATTACTCCACATTACTTTATACCACTTAACCACTCAACTCCTAGTTACCCGCTCCCCAGTGTCAATCACACGAACTGTCTTTTCTTCTTAAGTTAGATAAGACTCTAGCTCGATATCCCCTAATGGAACTCTTTCTTCAGGAACCCGAAGACACTTCTTTAACTGAGATACATGGAAAACATTGAAAATGGTGCTCATTTCAGGAGGTAACTGGATCTTATATGCGACAGCTCCACTCTTTCCTATGATCCAGAAAGGACCCACATATCTCAGTGCAAGCTTTCGCTTCACACCAAAACGTTGTACACCCTTCATAGGTGAAACTTTTAGATAGACGAAGTCTCCAACTTCAAACTCGATCGATTTTCTACGGCGATCAGCGTAACTTTTCTGTCTAGATTGAGCTGCACACATATGTATTTTGATGATATGGACTTGTTCTTCCGCTTCCTTAACAAAATCAATACCATAATACCTTCTCTTATCGGCTTCTACCCAATTTAGTGGGGTTCTACACTTACGACCGTACAAAGCTTCGAATGGGCCCATCTTAATACTCTCTTGATAACTATTATTGTACGAAAACTCAGCTAGAGTCAACCATTTCTCCCATGAACCCTTGGACGAAATAACACACGCTCGTAACATATCCTCTAAGATTTGGTTAACTCGTTTAGTCTGACCTGCCATCTGTGGGTGATACGCAGAGCTTCTTACTAGATTGGTTCCCAGAAGATGATGCAGGTGCTCCCAAAAACGAGCAGTGAACTACGGACCACAGTCAGAAACGATAGTGCGAGGGATCCCATGAAGTCAGACTATCTGATTGAAGTACAACTCAGCATAGTCAGTAGGACGATAGTCTGCTCGAACAGGAATGAAGTGAGCCGACTTGGTTAAATGATCTACAATTACCTAGATAGAGTTGTGATTCATGACAGTAGGAGGAAGTCCCACAATGAAATCCATACTTATCTCCTCCCATTTCCAACCTGGGATAGAAAGTGGTTGAAGCAATCCAGCTTTCATGTGCACGGCTTAAACCCTACAGTAGGTATCACACCTAGGAACATATGCAGCTATCTCTTTCCGTATTTTGGTCCACCAATAGTATGGCTTCAAATCGTAATACATCTTATTGCTACCAGGATGGATAGACAACTTAGAGGAATGTGCTTCAGACATAATGTGATTCCTAAGCTCTCGGTCCTTAGGCACAACTAATCTATCCTTAAACCACAGCACACCGTCTTCATGTACCCTGAAATGTTTAGTTTCTTGCTCTTTCATCTTACGCTTGATGTGGAATATACCAGTGTCAGCCTTTTGGAGCTCAATAATTCTACTCTTGAGAGTGCAACCGACAGTGATATGGTGCAGAACTGCTGGGTGTAGAAGGCGAGATATATGAAAATCACTTTCAACTAAGGAGTGGCAATGAGACTTACGGCTTAAAGCATCGGCAACCACATTTGCCTTGCTAGGATGATAGTGCACTTGGAGATTATAATCTTTAATCAACTCAAGCCATCTTCTTTGACACATATTCAAGTCAGGTTGGGTGAAGATATATTTGAGGCTTTTATGGTCAGTATAGATATTGCAAACATTGCCCAACAGATAATATCTCTAGACTTTCAAAGCTTGAACAACTACAGCGAGTTCTAAGTCATGCGTTGGATAATTCACCTCATGCCTCCACAGTTGCCAAGAGGTGTATGCAATCACTCGGCCTTCCTGCATCAGAACACCTCCCAAGCCTATGCTTGAGGCATCACAATACACATCAAATGGTTTCTCGATATCCGGTTGTGCCAACACCAGAGCCGAGGTTAGGAGGGTTCGCAGTTTGTGAAAAGCTGCATCACACTCAGGAGTCCAGACAAACCTAGTGTCTTTTTGCAGCAACCGAGTCATTGGCTTGGCTATTTTAGAGAAATCCGAGATGAAGCGACGATAATAGCCAACCAATCCTAGAAAACTCCGGACCTCGTGAACTGAGATAGGAGCCTTTTAGTCTAGTACTTCTTGTACCTTGGTGGGATCCACCATAATTCCCCCATCAGACAACACATGCTCAAGGAAAGGTACTTCCCGAAGCCAGAATTCGCACTTACTGAATTTTGCATAAAGTTGATGTTCACGCAGTCTTGTGAGGACTATACGCAGATGTTCAGGGTGATCTTCCTCATTTTCAGAATACACCAAGAAGTCATCAATAAATACCACCATGAACTTGTCCAATTCGGGCATAAACACCGAATTCATCAAGTACATGAAGTGTGCAGGGGCGTTGGTCAAGCCGAAGGACATAACAAGATACTCATAGAGATCGTATCTTGTAGAGAAAGAAGTTTTTGCAACATCTTCAGGACGGATTTTAATTTGATGATAACCAGACCTCAGATCAATCTTGAAAAAGACTTTAGCTGTAGACAACTGATCAAACAAGATGTCGATGCGCGGCAGAGGATACTTATTCTTTACAGTAACTGCATTTAGAGGCCTGTAATCTACACACATCCACAACGACTGGTCCTTCTTTACAAAGATAGCAGGACATCCCCATGGAGATGAACTAGGATGAATCAACTGCTTCTTCAAAAGTTCATTCAACTGTACCTTAAGTTCGGCTAGTTCATTCAGAGGCATCCTATAGGGTCTTCTAGAGATGGGTGCCGTGCCAGGCAACAACTCTATTTTAAACTCCACATCCCAATCCAGAGGCAATCCCGACAAATCATCGGGAAAAACGTCAGGAAACTCGCATACTACGGGAATATCAGCTAATGACTTCGCTTGCACCGCATGAACTTCACCAGAAAGATCAATTTTTCAGGGAAGTTGCACTAGAAAACCTTTTTGATCAGTAGGATCTCTGAGCATAATTACCCGGGTTGATGTATCAATGAGTACCCCATTCTGACTCATCCAATTCATGCCCAGAATAACATCTATGCCTAGTCCAACCAAAACCACTAAGGTAAGCAAGTACTTTTGCCCTTCTATTTCAAATTCTACATCTTTCACTACTTGACTTGTGGAAATATTACCACTTGCCGCTCTAATGCAATAACCCCCATCTTCCACAGTATGTAATTTGTGTGCAAACTTCGATGCAAACATAGGACTGATAAAGGAATGCGAAGCACCTAAATCAAATAGGACCACTGCGGAATGTTGGTCAACTAGGAACTTACCAGCAGTGACTACCTCACTAGATGGAATTTCTTCAATACTATTATAATGAACATGCCCCTGATGGCCACCTTGATTTGCATTCTTCTTAGGATATGGGCAATTCCTAGCCCAATGACCTAGTTTGTTGCAGTTCCAGCAAGGCATGTTGCTTGGAGGAACACTGGAGCTGCCTTGGCCAGAGCTACCCTTCGGCAGAGACACTGTATACGCTTTGTGAAACCTAGTCTTAGCTGGAGCCTTCTTCTGCGGGGGACAAAACTTAGCACCCATTATAGGATGATGAGAAGGAGCCCTCGGTGCAGCTAGAGCTCGGGACTGTGAAGCACCCGCCTCAAAGGCCCTCTTGCGGCTCTTAGAAGCAGCATAGATAGAATTATTGTTCTCTTGGGTCAGGGTATCACTGATAAATTCATTGAAAGTGGCACATTTGCTAGTGCCCATGGTCTTCATCAACTTTGGACTAAGGCCATGCTTGAAGCTAGTAATCTTCTTTGCGTCAGTATCCACAAACTCAGTTGCATACCTTGCAAGGTTGTTAAAGGCTTGCAGGTATTCCGTCAAACTCTTATTGCCTTGAGTTAATCTCATGAACTCAGTGTGCTTCATTGCCATTAAACCTAGAGGAATGTAATTCCCACGGAAAGCCGCCTTGAACTGGTCCCAAGTAATCAGGACATTAGGAGGCAACGTGGAGCGATAGTGACTCCACCAAATACAAGTCGGACCATGCAATTGGTGGGAAGCATACTCGGTCTTCAGCTCATCAGTCAGACGGAGCAGGCGGAACTTTTGCTCAATGGTATTCAACCACTCATCAGCTTGCAGAGGTTCCTCTGCCTCCTTGAAGAGCGGGGGCTTGGTGTCAAGAAAATCCTTGAAATCACTATTATAATTTGGTTCCGATCCCTAACGACCCTGCCGAGCATCCCGGTTGATTAACTGGTGCACAACGTTTGCTAACAGGCGTTTCCCTTCAACCACCGTCTGCATCAATTCTGTTGGGGTAGGGGGTGGCGGAGGTGGTGGCAGTTGTTCCTCATCCTCAACACCACGACCACGACGGAGGTTATACGCCATCTGCAAAATGCATAGCCAATGAGCACTGACGATGTGGGAAATTTGTAGATGAATTGTATAAATATGCCAAACTGATTTCATTGGGAAAATGAATTCACACAACAACCGAGGAACAATAATTCGTCACAACCACACAACCTCATCAAGCGCATCAATTGACGTAATTATGCGATGTACTTAGCAAACAAGATATCCTCCGATGAAAAGGTGGAATTTAGTAAAGGCTCACATACAAGGAGCACCAACGTGACTGAACATGTTACATCCATGTCAACAGGGTTTCAACCTTACATAATAGGGGTGTCTGGATTCCATCTAAACTTCTAGCCAAATAGGAAAGGCTACCCAAAGAAATGACCACCAGGAGACAACCCATTGGTAGAGTTCCATGATGGATCATGACTAGCCACCTTGATACCCGCGCGTTCCAAGCAGCACAGCCTTATGTCGCGCGCCACAGGAGCCCTCGGTTTCATCGCGGTACCGGAGGTTGCTAATCGTGACACCACCACCGAACACAACACAATGAGACATCCTTTATGACCAAAATTTAACATGTTCAAACTAACATCCAGGATAACATAGAGTTCGATATTACATCCCAAAAGCTAAGTTATTACAAAGCTCCACTCCCACACAGGGAGGGCACAAAAGATAACACTAGCGCAGTAGCTAGGCGATGACTACTCTAAGCATCATCCTCTGAGTCGGTGTCAAAGACCTCCCCACCGTCCTCGTCACTAGCATGCTCTAGCTCCTCATCTTCTTCTTCTTCCTCTTCTTCTAGTGGAACATCCTCTAGCCCATTGACCTCCATGTCGTCATCACCTTCAGCCATGAAGACTCCAGAGCCCATCTCCTCATCCTCGTCATTGTCATGAGGGAGCAGAGGATTGAGCTGATTGTTTAGACGGTGCACTTCCTCATGAAGATTTTCATTATATTCTTCTACAACTTCTAAATGTTGCTCAAGCTCCGCCTGACGAGATCTTAGGATGTTCTCTTCGTGCCAGACTTCATCCTGCTGGTTCATCACGTGGACCAGCATGCGCTGACAGTTGCGATGAGCCACAGTCAACCTTTGGACCACAAGTGTCTCCTGATCTCTGTCATGTATCACTTGCTCTAGCTGTTGCTGAGCCGCATCTCTAGCAGCAGTCACGTCAGCCAACTCGGCCCTCAACCTTTCTGCCTCCGTGGGCTCAGGGCGGGGCTCACGTGGAGCGAGCTAGTGTCGAGGAGACTGGCCTCTAGTGGACTTACAAGCGGTCCTCTTGGTGCAAGCCATATGTAGCATCAAGGTATAACTTAAAGTGAGGATAATTTGGGGGATACGAAATTTAATTTAGTCAGGACAATCGAAATTTAAAGGAGGGAGTAAAATAAAATATATGACATGAATTAAACATGATGCATGCATGTTCCGTACGCCCTCTCACCCTAGTAGAATCATAAACTTCTAATGCTAGGCGGTGGCATACATACGCTCTCTCATATAGGCGAAACTATCGGTCTACTCGTTTGCGCTGTTAGTGTACCTGCAGAAAATCTCATTTTAGCCCAACAGTTTCCCAATATAAGCACGCAAGTAAGCAGTAAACTAAATACTTTCCATATACACATCCCCGATGTATATACTTTAGTATCACAACTACTCAACAGATATACCCACAATTAAGTACTTTCATAATTACATGATTGAACATGTAAGTATGCAAGTAACCACAACTACTCTCCCCTAGACCGTCGGTTGGACGATCATGCTCTCAACTCACACTTACCAGAGCGTCGAGGTGCTTGATCCATACATTACCACCCAAGCAGATGACATCCATACAATATCACGCCGTATGGACGATGAAATAGAAACAAACAAGACCCCCCAAGTTAGCACTTTACTAAGCCACCTAAGAGTCCTTATTTGGGCTAAGGGATGTGATCACTAGCATACTTATAGAAATAAAATTTAGATTTTTAACACCTTTTGCAAACAAAAACTTTTGTTTTCAAATACTCGTACGATGTGTTTAATGTTGAATTCTACTCCGGTACCAGCTGTAACAGAACCGACCAAATTCTAAGAGCACAAGTATAAAAACAAGCACCGAGACGCTCAAATTTTCAAACTTGAGCCCATATAATCCTGGTAGTCAATCGAAACCACGAAGGATTTCAAACCAGCTCGCTTACAACCAAGATCGCATCATTCAACATAACACATCACACGTTACATTTCACAAGTAGTTTGGAAATTAACTTACAACATCACGGAGTCACAATTATTACAAACCGAGTTTATAAAGTAGCGGAAGCATAACACACACACACACACACACTAAGTTCAAATACCACTGCCCGTCTTACAGATCAACATCCCACAAAAGCATTAAGGAAAGTACACTAACAGATGATCATGCCCGAGTGATCTAGTCCTCATCACCCGTGGGGTGGAGGCAAGTCTTGCAGAAGCCCTGATAAAGCATGTCATCTACAACAGGAGGGAATAAACCCTGAGTACTGAAATGTACTCAGCTAGACTTACCCGTCGAAACATAAAATAAAAGACACCAAGGATCATGCAAGGCTTTCTTAAGTGGAGCTGGCTGACATCATATTTTGCGGAAAAGCATAAGTAATTGGAACTCTTTTAACCTATACTAGCAGTTATTTTTAGCATTATCCTGTTATCTATCTTAGCACCTGTACTAAACATTCACTTGATTATAAGGAACAGTAATAACCATAGCAGGTATAAATTGAGGCATTATTATATCATCATCCACTTAACATCTGTTCATTTTAATAAGATCTACGTTGCCGCTGCTCAAGTCAAGTGCTCACTAACCGGGAGCGATGGCGATTCGAATTGAATTCCTATCTAGCTAGAGGGGTATTTCTAACACTCACCGAGACACGCCTGCCGAGGGTTGCTCAGGTCACCTTTGGTATAATTCAAGAGTCACGGGTTCGACTGATGCTGCATCCCCAAGGGCAACACTCTACCAGGTGATAGGGACTCTAACCGCCCTTGGTCTTATGCTATTGTCCCCAAGCACATCCTTACTTCTGCCAAGATGCGACCTACCATTCGATTCCTGCCCTGAACTGTATTACTCAGATTCACGGTTAGAATGATTAATCCGGCCAACTAAGTGTTAGAATGCGTTGAACATGACTCAAGGATGTAAAGTGAATCGGTCCTTAAACGACTTAGATGAGCATAGCTTCGCACCAAAGACGTGAAGTGTCTTGCGGCTGCACTATCGAACTCCCGCCGGGTCTCAAATTCATTTTAAGGCATGGTTCCATCCACGATAGCCAACATAGCTGCTCATGACCCACTGCACCTACATCTCACGGATGACCGGAAATCATCCGACTTCTACCGCACTAAGCATGGCTAAACATTGACACGTGCCTAAACTTAAATTGGGATTCGAAGTTCTATATCTGGACAAGGATAGATATAATGCAACAATTGTTTTCACCCAACTCCTACAACTTAATGCAGTAAACAAGTAAAAGTACTCAAGATTGATATATATAAAGATCGGGTCAGCATGCACTGGGGCTTGCCTTTCAAGAAAGAGAAAGGGCGATGGTCCGGGCACTCTGATAGCTCGTCAACGGCGTTTCCTTCGCTGGCTGCCTCTTCGGGTTCTCCTGGCTGCTCCTGATTATCCTCTGGAATTGCTCCCTCGAACTCTAGGAGTGTCACTCCCTCCGGTACACCTATTGCATGAATGCACAATAAATCTCATGGATGCATAAGAAGGAATGCAACATGCTCGGAATAAAATGCACTACAGCAATCCTAGTGATCTATTCAAATCACTTCACAAAAGTGCATATTTCTTCTCCGGTAGAGAAGTACTTACCTAATCTACACAACCTAATGTATGATTGTTCCTCCTCAGTTAAGGGTCTAACACCTAACAATCAACAAGAACAACATTACTTAAGGCCACCACCAACCTAAGCACAAAATAGCACAACGACAAATCCTGGATAGCAGCTAAGTATTTCTATCATAACTGTAGATTGAAAAATCCAAATGGCATGATACAATACAATCTAGAAAGCTTATAAAATGCTCCACAATTCACTTTCAGACATAAACACTTAATTCCAAAGTTTAACTAGTCGAAATTCTAAGGTTCCAGAAATCTGTCCTCTCTAACAGAGAGCAGACATTTCTGGACAGCCACTTTAAACAGCCACTACTCCTAAACTACTGGGCCAAATGCCACCAAATTTTAACACAAGCTAATTTAACAAGTTTACTACCACTTTACTATTCACAAGTTCCCCAGCAAGCACTTTATCAAGGCCCAAACCCAAAAATGCTACCAGCTGTCCAGAGAACCTAGAAATATGAAAATTAAATATTTATTCATGTGTCAAACTACCCTTACGACCAAACTAATGACACTACTAGGTCACATATGACATGAAACCACCAGAAAGTAAGGTATGGTCACCCAAGTCATTTATTTTAACTCCTTTCTTAATTTACTTAATTAATTAAGTGGGAAAATAAACTTATATGCAAACTGCTCTATGCCCTACGAGGAGGCTACTATAAAAATTTGAACTAAAGTTATTCAAAGAAACTCCCTACACAAAATTCACAAGCGAAAAAGGCTGATTTTTGCATAATTAATAAATCACATTGAAAAGTATCAAACAACAGAAACCATATTTTTCTTAGCAACCTTAGGGTACTTGGACACTCTCCATACAATTTCATGAGCATTGCACATACAAAAAAATTATTAAAATTCATTCAAATATCTTGTAATATAACATGACAACATCATAACTTGAAAAGTACTCAAGCACTAGTATCCAAATTTTTACTGGAGCTAGTATAGACATGAAACAACATACCCACCAAATTTCATAATTTTTGGAACACTACAACTTAAGTTATCCATTTAACAAGTTTGCATTCAATTTAAAACACATTTCAATGTCCTAATTAAATCTTCCAGAAAATAAACAGCACATATACAATTGATATTTTTCCTAAATACTACACTTTATCTAGAACTAACCACAACTAGAATCATCTCATTTGGATCTATAAAATGGGAGATATGAAATTTACAACATAGCATGTAGATCAGTGAAATTAATAAAAGAAAAACACAAAAATGAACCCTAAACCCACTACTAGGCTGGCTCGCCTAACGCGCGGCCCACTAACTCGCGCGTCGCCCACGCCGTGGCCCGCTTTGGCTCCCGCCCGCCCACGCGGCCTGACAGGAAGGCCCCACTTGCCAGCGACAGCACACAGGGGAGAGAGCTCCGGCCGGCGTATCTCGCCGCCGGAGACCCGCCCGACGGAGATGAACACACCTACGTACTCCCCATGCCAACCCGCATCTAGGCATCCCACTTTCCCTAACTCTACTGCACCGGAGCTACCTCGTCGTCGTTCATGGCGGACAATAGAGGTAGGCTGCCGTGCTCCGGTCATCTCCAGTGACCCAGAATGACAAGACCGCGAGGGGAAACGATCAGCAAGCGATGGCAGAGAAGATGAAGTGCTCAAGAGGGATGGTGGCGCGATAGAGAGGCCAGACCACGTGCACCGAGCAGCGGTGACGCACAGAGCGCTCTGGCGAGGCTAGCGTTCTGGACAAGCTACGAAGAGATACGGGGCTACATGATCCAAAGGCGTACTATGGCTCAAGGCGATCCCCATGCATGCACTAGGGAGGGTAGAGACGGTCAAGACGAGGCTAGACATGGAGGTTTGCCCTCGGCGGCCTTGGCGGACGCGGCCAGCGCATGACGCACCCGCGGGCCGTTCCGGTTTGCCCGGACGGTTTCTGGCGGTAACATCTAACCACAAGCATCCACACGGGTTGAGGAAGTGGGGACAGAGGTCAGAGAAGGAAGAGAACGACAGAGGTGAGCTGGCCATAGTGGACCATGACGGTGACGACGTGCCGGTGAACTCCGAGCGGAAACAAGCCAGTAATGCGCCCTTACCTCCATGCGATGGGCTCAAGCAAGAGGTGGAGGAGGTAGAGGGACCCAAGGCAGAGCTGTGGCCGAGGTTTGGTGGGCTGCCATGCGACGGTGAGCTCACATGACCGCGGGGAAGCACGCGGCGGTGAGGGTGGCTTGGGTCCTCCGCTTTGGCGAGAACAGAGGGACAGAGGGGGAGGATATGGATGGAGACGCGAGCGGTGGACGACATGGCAGTTTGAGGACCATGCGGCCTGACCGGTGGGACCATGGCCAGCGTACGGGTGCCACAACGTGCCCATGTGGCAGCAACGGCCTAAGGCCAGTCGGCCACAGTCGACTAACGAAACTGAATCGAAGCCGTCATCAACGATTGACAGGGATACTTTGGCGCCGATTATCTCCTAATCTAGCTCGAGTCAGCATAAGATGATAACATCAATTTTGTAGAGCTATGTGAGGACTACAACTTTATCAATTGGAGCATGGACTGGTTTGGCCTGGTTTGTGAGTCACATGGTGTCGAAGTGGGGTACTTTGAAACTGTAAATTCCAAATTTCAGACTTAGAAAATTTCTAAGTGTTGGGCAGCCCCTCAAACTGACTTGTGGGCCACTTTTGAGCATGTTCAGGTCATTTTCATGAGATGACCATATTAAAACTTTTATTCCTTATGAAATTCTCTACAACTTTGATTAAGGTTGCTTCTCCATGCAAGATCTCTAAGATGGACTTTTTAAACAGTCAAACTAGAGCACTTTAGGGCTAAGGGCTTGGTCAACATCACATAGGAGGGAATTTTGGTCAATTTGGACAACATGAACATTGTTCCACTAATGATCCTAAGTGTGATTAGGGTACTAGAGGACATAATTGACCACAGTATACTTTGGTTACACACAAAATCAAGCATCACATGCATTGAAACAAGGAAAAACAAGTGAATTGCTACTTTTGTTTTCAAGCCATGTTTCATATGTTTCATGAGTGTGTTGCATAGCACTGGCTAGTCATGTTTCACTAAAGTGGGTGACATGTCTCAAAAAGAAGTTGCACATGTTGCACTTGGGTGTTGCACACTACTCATTTCATAAACACACATGAAATATAAGCATATGTTGCAATGTTTCAAAGCATGTTTCACACATTATAAGCTCATGCATGAATGAATGATGCTCATGCTGATGAAATGCAAGTGAAAACATGGAAGCCAAACACCTGAGGTGTTACAGAGCAAACCTAAGAACATGAAACACGCACAACTTCTTTTTGCCTCATTTGCCTTCTGAGTGACCCATCCTGACTTGTACTAGTAGTTGGGCATGAATCACTCGCGGGGCTACACATATAGGCACATGTACAAATGCTTTAAGGTGTAGTACTATTTGTCATCATACGAGAGACCTGTTTCAAATTTTTTCATTTGCACCCTACGCTATAATGAACCAGTGACCAATTTCCTAACTTCTTGATCACACCAAGAGGCCGCTTAGACCAAACCCCATGAACCAGCTCCAGGGCAAGGTCAAGCACCCGTGTACGAGTACAGAGGGGAACGGAATGCTGTTTTGTCATAAGCAAAAGGGACGAGGGTAAACGGGACTCTTGCCCTCTACTCTCTTTCCTCTTGCATCGCAATGGATTTGTGACCTGGCTCTGACGTCTTGACCATGCCACTAGGTCGCACAATGTTTAGCCCCGTGGGTGAGCCCCGAAGCTAAAACACGCACCTACGTGCACAAGGCTAAAGGGAATGGAGCACATTCCTAACCCTAACAAGAGGAATGAGAAAACATCAAAACAAATAGACAAAATACGCTGATTAAACACCATATACGTGCAACATGTTCATCACAACTGTACAACCCAAAGAACATAAACACCTAAACTAACAATCTTCATACTTTGGGGCTCTGATGTTGAGCGCGAATGGTGGCAGCAAAAACCTTGCGCGCAAGGGCTCCCACTCCATGAATGGTGGCATTGCTGATGGCTAGGATGTCATCGTCAAACTTCTTCGACGAGTATCCTTGCCCAACAGCTTCAAAATCGACGCTATCGTAGTGCAAGACAACCGATGTCAAGGCAGCGAGCACTCCATAGTGGATCCCCTCGGAGATCAGGGGGTCTGTTGGTATTTATTAATGTACACAGATAAATCCACAAGCGCACGGATACCGCTGTAGCTTTCACCCGAAAGTATTCCAAGTATCATATCCACAGGGAAACATATGAGATTAACAATGTCTAACTTAACCCGGAGTAGCAAAAATACCTAAGATAACAGGAGTATAAAGGAGATCACTAAGGTCTTCTAGTTCTAACTTCGATAAGCTATGTCTTCTATTGTTCAATTCTGGGGATATTACTAAGGGAAACACATGCATAGTATGTTTCCTATAGTAACTAAATCCTGCTAGGCCTACAAATGGGAGGTGGACTACAGAGGATTCAATGAGGCTATAAGAGTCACCCTCATGAGCTACCACTAATTTGGAGTGTAGGGTACATCTACGAGTAACCGAGTCTAAGCACCACACTTACACTACGAATACTAATTTAACCTAGGAATGACAATGATTAAAGTGCTAAAAAAGAGTTGCAAACCTGAAGAACAATATAAACACTTTACTTACTTAAATTAGAAGTTGATTACCAGGGAAATCTCAGAAAGCAAGGCCATGGAGAACTTGATTCTGCCAGGGTACAAGCCGTAGAGAGAGCACTGACAGATTGGTACTTCTTTCAAACTCTTTCCTCACACTATATCTCTCTATTTCTAATATAAGACTAGATCCTATGGCAGACTAATCTTCTCTTGATAGCTGGCTTTGATCCTGATGAGGAGGATATGAATTAGGGTTTTAGGATAGCTCTGCTAGAGGGGGTACAAGGTTGTATATATAGGGGATAGCGTCAATTTTGAGCCCTTGGATCAAACCAACTTAAAAGGATGGCATAGATGCAATGAAGGGAGGCTGACATGTGGGGCCACTAGGCTGGCCGCCTAGGTGGGGCTGGCCAGTCCCACATGTCATGGTCTTAAGCTCTTCTTTCGTGGTTTGCCTTCTAGAGTCTTTTGGAATCTTCTTGAGTTATTTTCGTCATGGATAAACGTGATTTACTTTGACGAATAGGTCCACCTTGATGGTTTTCTGATTAAACCCTACTGAAAACACAAATTCATCAAACTCGTGGAATTTATTAGTTTAAATCCCTAGACCTATGTTTGGTGATGAAATTAAGTATATATGCAGGTTATGTTGACAATTTATAATTGATCTTAACGACCATAAACAATTCCCCCAAGCTTAACCTTTGCCAGTCCTTGAGCAAAGCTAAACTCTGCAATGGATCAGGAGTTGCTATAATGTTTTCACACCTCAAAAGTACACATGCATTCAATAATAAATTCTCCTCCAGATTAGAATAAACTGATCTGACTTTCAAACTTACCTATATTACCTTCAACCATGGGGCTTCTTAGCCTTCACTTGGGTCTCGAGCAATTGAAAGACAGAACGATTAAGTCAAGCACTATGTCTCATGTTCTTTGTTCTACCATTGTTTTAGAGTTTTTATAACTTTTTAAAATAAAACTCAGAGATTCCATTGTATGACACTCTCAAGTATCTCAATATATGTGGTATTTGTGGATCCTCACTAAGGCAATAAAAATGTTATGCCTTTTTCTCTTCCTACCACTAAGGCTTATGTGGAGTTCATAGGTAGAGAGAAAGCTAGAGCATACTTGCAATACATATATTATAAATTCAAACAACAGATTCAAAGAGAGTTGAGTCATACAATCAAATCAAGATGCGCATGTGTGTGGATATATGGTCGATATATATAGTGGCTAACCTAATTCTACTTTGTTCCTTGAAAACTTATCTCTCACTTTTGAAAACTTGAAAATATTTCCTAGAGAGTAGGTGCTGTCTTATTCATCTCTTCTTCTTTTTTCAGGCAGACATCTAAGTACCCATTGTTTTAAATATCTTAGACACTTGTCCATTTTTTCTCAACTCTTTCTTTTTTGTTTCTTTCTTTTTTATGAATAACTTTTGTATAGCCCATGCCTCTTTTCTACAACAAAACTTTTGAGAGATGACAACAAGAACTTGGAGCATTTATTTGGTGAATGGAAAACCTATCAAGCATGTTTTTGTGTTCATTCCCAGTGTAGGAGTAAAATATTTTTGAGTGGATCAAAATGAAAAGCATGTTTTTGCACCTACCCCTAGTGTAGGAGTAGTGCATATTTGGGTGGTGTGTACGTGATCTTGATTTTAAGAGCATGACAAACCTCTCATAAGGGTCAACAAAGCTTGACAAAACTCAATGCTATTACAAGCAACATATATGTGGAAGTTTTCCTAGCATAAATAACAGGTATGGCTCTGGTGGGAATTCTAGTTTTGTCATACAGGAGCTCATCATGTAGCATTTTTGTGTTTTTTAGAAGATAAATCTCTAGAACTTTAGTGACACTCGGAACAAGATAAACAACATCTCAGACCTTCTCATATCATATTCGTCAATTACCTAGTCTTAGATCAAGCGTATGCTACCTACGAGTTTCAAGTTTAGTGTAAATATTTATATCAAAATAGTTTTATCCAAAACATGGGAGAATTTAAGGCTAAAAAGTAGGTACTTGAAAGGAATTACAATAGAGCAACTATTTATCATTTCCATTTGAAAGATTATTCAGAGTCCTCTTTATTTTATTCAGCTCTTAAAAATAAATTAAAGCAAACTAGACACACTTTTTTTTATTTTGCTTTCATTTTTTTAGATCACACATTACTACTAATTATAACTATTTATTTTGTTTTCATTCATCATTTTTTAACTATTTAAAAGAAACTAAAAATAAAAGGCGAAAGAATACTTACCTAGATACACGGAAGTGCTTCTCCCCCAAGCAAGCTCTTTCGGTGAGGGTTCGGTGTTTTAAGTCCTTCGAATCGAACTTCTCCTTATGAAGTTCATTGATCAAGTACCTCAGTTTGCTCCGAATACGAGGATTCTTATGATGACGCCTCTAATGGTGATGTCACCTTCTTTGGCCAAACCCTTCTTGGTTTTGAGTTTGATTTTGGTTTGACAGGTTTAGAACCTTCACTTGTAGAAATTAGGGAATCAACTTTTCCCACACTTGCTTGAAGTGTGTCCTGCTCATAAGACAAGGTAGAGATCAAGTGCATGGGCTCTGTTGGTGGAAAACACTAACATAACCAAAATTTTATTCATTCTTCTCTAACCTTTGGCACATTGAACAAGATAAAGTTAATGTTCATATGCTTTGTTTATTTATAACATGGGTGATAAGATCAGAAGACTGAGCATGAATGTTGCATTTAAATACATTTGGCAAAAAAAGGTTAAATTACTTAACCCATGGAAGGATTGTCTATCTCTACATAATGTATCAATCTTTATATAATTATGACTATCATTTTTCCAGAGATAGGATGTGCACTTTCAGCTTATTTGGTTAAGACTATGGGCTCAAGAAAGTGGTGCTAGGAACAAGCTTAAAGAACTAAACATGCTGAGTTAATCAGGTGGAATCAAGCAAGTTGTGACTCAAACATGTTTGTTTCTTACTTATGTGCATACCCAAATCAAGGAAAAACTTTTTTAAATAACAACCATTTACCTTCGGATGTTACCTTTGTCATTGGAGCGCGATGACACCATACGACGGAGGGTAGATGACTTGTGATGGTCCTTCTCCTTTTGCTTGAAATTTTCCTTGTTTGGCTAGCCTGACATCTTGAACTGTTCATAAGCTTCTTGTCACCTAGATTGCACCCTTTCTTTCTTATTCTTTTGTTATGTCTTTTTTGCTCTTTGATCTTTGATATTTTGTTGGACCTGTTGATTTGTTCGTCCACTTCCTATGAGTGCGTGCTTTTGTTGTAGATCATGTTTTATGACACTCATCTTCTTCCTCTTTGTTCCATGGAGTTCTTCCATCCATATTGAATGAGTTGTGTCTTCTTTGCGTAAAGTTATTGGAGTTCATCATGTGCCTTGCTTCATCTCTAATTTGAATTCATTGTGTGACTTACCCAAATTGAATTGAGAGTTTTCTGCAGGGGTTAGTCCAACAAAATATCCAATATCTACTAAAGCACACTCTTGGTCTAAAAACTAAACTAGACACCGTGTCTAATTTAATCTAAGAAAGCATTTTAACCTACCCACCATGCTTAATTTAAAAAGCCTTTGGAAGTAAGATTAGCACCCCTAAACTAAGCACCATGCTTAATTTAAAATATGTATGAATATACTCCAAACCTTAAGCAAAGTATAGCAAACAAAGGTAGCATGAAAGCATTCTAGAAATTTATTTAAATAGAGATGGAAGAGCATGGTTGTTATTTAGCAAACTAAGCATGGCTTGAAGATAGACACAACCAAAATAAATTAGCAATATGGCAAGAGATGTTTTAGGGAAGTCTATCTGTGTTGGTATTTATTAACGTATATAGAATATGAAGGATTCCGCAAGCGCAAATAATACCATTGTAGCATTTTACCGGGAGTATTCTAGGTATCGTTATTTATATTTTACCATAGGAAAACAATGGAGTAAAGATTTAATGGGTATTGACAAAAGAATAACTGTTAACATACCAACATAGCTAGAGTAGAGAATAAATATAATGATAGGAGTTAAGTATAATAGCACACACATAAGAGGATTCCATAATAAATGAGTAGTCTAACTAAGTTGAGAGGACAACGAGTGAGTTCAAGGTTCCTATATACTTCTCTATTACTTTGGTTCTATAATAATTGAAGCATAGGTAGATATAGTGATCACACACAATAGCACTTTGGGACATCAGAACACTAACCACAGAAAGGGATGAGAAAGCGGCTAGGAAGCTCTGACTATAGTCCTACAAACACCAACACGAACGTGGTGGACTACGTCGGCCATCAGGGCTGTCACCACTTGGGGCTACCACAACTATCCGTGAGGTTGGGTGCAATCTCAAGTAACCTATAGGCTAGACACCATGTCTAATCTACCGATTAATACTCTTGTCACAATCTATAACTAGAGCACTCGATGCGAATGTAGATCCCATGACAAGATATGATAACTATGCTAATCGTACATATGAAATGCATAAAAGTAAATAGAGAAGATAAATATATTAAAGCATAAGTCTTGCAAAGATAAGATACAAAGATATACCACAATTCTAAATATTTCTCTAAAACCATAGCGTAGCTCAACTCTCCCTAACTCTCAACATAACTAATCTACTACATTGGAGAGTCTAACCCTAATCCTCCTAGTGTTGATCTGGATAAGAGTTTGATCCATTCATGAGATGCCTCTTAATCCATGTCCTGACACTAGGGGGTCTCGGTTTCTTTTATGAGGGGCGGCTAGCCTCCCTCCACCTTTAGCAAGCCATGTGGTACTAAACTTTCCACCATATCTCATTAAAATGCACATATGCCTTAATGGGCCAAATTCTGATTTGGGGCTCATTAATCCCGCAGCTCTATGATGTGGAGCTTTTCTTTTATTTGCGAAATTAATATCTTTTTATTCTGAGCTTTAAATATAGCAAGTGATATATCTGTTTCAATCGGCTCGACGAGCTCTTCGCAATGGTGTATTTCAATTTATCATTTGAGATAGTTTTGTTCTATGAAAAATTAAATATCCTACAAGACAAGTGAAAACACCAAAACACGTGGAATTTGTTAGTTTAAACCCCTACACCTATGTTTGGTGATGGAATTAAGTATATATGCAGCTTATGTTGATGGTTTATAATTGACATTAACGACCGTCAACAAGCTCCGCCAGGCTTAACCTTTGCCAGACCCTGAGCAAAGCTAAACTCAATAATGGATCCGGAGTTGCTACAATGCTTTCACGCCTCAAAAGTACACAGGCGTTCAATCAAAAATTCTCCTCCGGATTAGAATAAACTGATCTGACTTTTAACTTACCCATATTACCTTTAACCATGGAGCTTTTTAGCCTTCTCTTGGGTCTTGAGCAATTGAAAGATAGAACATTCAAGTCAAGCACTATGTCTCAAGTTCTTTGTTCAACAATTGTTTCGGAGTTTTTATAAGTTTTTAAAATAAAATTCAGAGATTCCATTGTATGACACTCTCACGTCTCTATATATGTGGTATTTATGGATCCTCACCAAGGCAATAATGATGTTCTGCCTTTTTCTCTTCCTACCATTAATGCTTATGTGGAGTTATTAGGTAGGGAGAAAGTTAGGGCATACTTGCGATGCATATATTGTAAAGTCAAACAATGGATCCAAAGAGAGTTGAGCCATACAATAAAATCAAGATGTGCATGTGTGTGGATATATGGTGGATATATATATGGTGACTAACCTAATTCTACGTTGCTCCTTGAAAACATATCTCTCTTTTGAATTTTGGAAATATTTGCTAGAGAACAGTGGCTATCTTATTCATTTTTTTCTCTTTTTTCTCAGGTGGGCATCTAAGTACCTATTGTTTTAGATATCTCAAACACTTTTCCATTTTTTTAATTCTTCTTTTTTTATGAATAACTTTTGCATAGCCCCATGCCTCTTTTCTACAACAAAACTTTTGAGAAATAGTAACAAGAACTTGGAGCATTTATTTGGTGGATGGAAAACCTATGAAGTATGTTTCTGTGTTCACCCCTAGTCTAGGAGTCAAATATTTTTGGATGGATCTAGATGGAAAGCATGTTATTGCGTCTATCCCCCTGTGTAGGAGTAGTGCATATGTGGGTGGTGTGTACGTGATCTTGATTTTAAGAGCATGACAAACCTCTCATAAGGGTCAACAAAGCTTTATAAAACTCAATGCAAAAGTAAGGAGCATATATGTGGAAGTTTTTTCTAGCCTAAATAACATGTATAGCTCTAGTGGAAATTCAAGCTTTGTCATAGAGGAACTCATCATGTAGCATTTTTGTGTTTTTTCAAAAAGTAAATATCCAGAACTTTAGTTTTACTTGGAATAAGATAAACAGCAACTCAGACCTTCTCATATCATATCCATCAATTACCTAGACTTAGATCAAGTATATGCTACTCACGGTTTCAAGTTCAGAGTAAATCTTTAGGTCAAAATAATTTTATCCAAAACTCGAAAGAATTCAAGGCTGAAAACTAGGTACTTGAAAGGAATTACGACAGAGCAACTATTCATCATTTCCATGTTTAGAGATTATTTAGAGACTCCTCTTTAGTCAGCTTTTGAACACACCTTTTTATTTTATTTTCAAAATTTAAGATTACACCTTACTAATATATATATATATATATATATATATATATATATATATATATATATATATATATATATATATATATATATATAACAAGCTAAGGTAAACTTTTATTTTTGTTTTAATTGTTATACATTTTTTTTATTTCTTTAGCAAATACATAGCACACTCTAAAAATAGTAAAACCGAAAGAGAAAAGAGTACTTAGCTACATACATGGGGGATGCCCCTCCCCCAAGCTGGATGTTGTCGTGGTTGATTGTTGAGTGACCCTTCTTAGAGCATGTTTGCCAGCGGATGCCCTTCTCGTCCATGGGTGGAGCGAGATGACTTAGCCGAGTGAACTCTCTCTTGATCATATGTACCATCATGCAAAATACTCCAACAAGAACACCAAAAACTCGTGGCATGGATTAAGATAAGGGGTTAGCGATCAGCCATACGGAGAGTGGTTGTTCTTGTGGGGTTAACATATTTTCTAGTTGACAAAGTTCTAGTACGATGTCTATCTCATCTTTTTTTTGAATTTTCTATTTTTCATATGCAGAAAAAGAAATACGTACGAATGGTATTTTTATTTGTATGCTACCACGGTGAATATTTCCATGGATGTTTACACACTGCAGATTTATTCACATGGGGCTTTAAGATTATGATGCAATAGTAAAATTTTTATTTTCTTTTCTTACACAATATAGTGCTAATGCAGAAATATAAATATGTTAAAGTAAAAAATAATTTATGCAATGCTAAAAAGTGAATATGGATAACTACCGATGTTTCCTCACCGTGAGGGTTCAGATTTTTAAGTCCTCCAGACAGGACTCTTTCTCCAATCTTTTCTATTCTTCAGGTGCATCATTCTAGTCGTCTTCACTTGGTTTACTCTTGAAGATGGGGATTCTTGTGGTGGCGCCTCCATTAGTGGCACTTCCAATGGTGGTGTCACCTTCTTCTGCCAAACCTGTCTTGGTTTTGAATTCGATTTTGGTTTGACATGTCCTTCCTTCTTGACTTGTTCTTCCTCATTGTTCAGCGTTTCGAGCTCACCCATTAGTAGTAGAAACTGGCGATATCTTGTGTGCATCATTTTTGCCGGTTCAGAACTTCCACTTGTAGAATTTGTGGGATCGATTCCCCCACACTTTTCTCAAAGTGTGTTCTACTCATAAAGACAAGGTAGAGATCAAGTGCATGGGCTCTGTTGGTGAAAAAAACACCGACAAAACCAAAACTTTATTTACTCTTCTCTAACCTTAGGCACATTGAATCATGATAGAGATAATGTTATGTGCATTATTTATTCTTATAAATGGGTGATAAGATCAAAAAGATGTAGCATTTTGACTGTAACAAAAAGAGTGGAGTTGCTTAACCTATGGAAGGATTGTCCATCTTTATAATATATCAAACTTTACATGATTATGACTGTCATCCTCCAAGGGAAAGATATGCAACATTTTAACTCATTTGGTTAAGACTATGAGATCAAGAAAATGGTGCTATGAACAACTTAAGGAACAAGACATGTTGAGTTATTCAGGTTGGATCAAGTAACGGAGTTATAACCCAAACATGTTTGTTTCTTAATTTATGTGCATACCAAGATCAAGAGGAAAATGATGACTACTTATCTTAAGATGTTACCTTCATTATTAGAGCGTGATGACCCCTATGATGAAAGGTAGATGACTTGTGGTCTTCTCTTCCTGCTTGAAACTTTCCTTGTTTGAGCTATTCATAAGCATCTTGTCTCCCATGTCACACTCCTTCTTTCTCATTCTTTTATCATGCCATCTTTTTATTCTTCTTTGATCTTGACATCTTGATCGGTCCGTTCGCTCTTCTCATTATTTCTTCTCTGTTGGTGAGTGCTCGTGGTCCGTGGAGTAGCACCTTTCCTTTAATTAAGCTATCTTTACACCATCCGATGAGGATACAGACAATTGCATGCTCTTCTTCCATCAACCTTTCTTGATTTTCATTGATTCTTGATTGATGAGTTGGGGTCCATTAGAGATGTAAACTCAAGTTTCTCCTTGGTTGTCTTTGTCCTCTAATGGTGTGGCAGAGAGTTCTTCTTCTTTGTTTTGTTAGTGATATGCCAGCTGTCTTGATGGTCGAAGAAGGAACCTCATTGGTACTTGCATGGAACTTTATCTCCAATGGCTTAGGGGTGTCTTTTGTGTGATCATTGTCGTTCATGACCTTA
Source organism: Saccharum hybrid cultivar R570 (assembly GCA_038087645.1). Lineage (NCBI taxonomy): Eukaryota > Viridiplantae > Streptophyta > Magnoliopsida > Poales > Poaceae > Saccharum > Saccharum hybrid cultivar. Next base: position 8,792,342 of record JAQSUU010000275.1, on the reverse strand, counting down.
CGAGGCACCATAGGCAGACCATTAATCGAGAATGTACGCCATGATGTGGTGGCATCCCATCATCTTGGTTCTTGCTGCCGATGTGCGAGATAGTGTCTTCGAAGGTATGAAAAGTGGCATTAGGTTAGCTGATATGAGGTGAGTTGCTCCCTGCTTCTCATTAGCCTCCTAGCTTGAGTCCTAGAAAGGCACAATGCTAGTTGCCTTCGACATTACTCATGACCAGTTGATTGTTTGTCCACTTCCTATGATTAAGTGCTTATACTATAGATCCTTTTTGTGGCACTCGTCTCATTTCCTCTTTATTCCCTTGCTGAAGTGATGGTTCGGCTTGAGTTCACAGGTTCATACCAAACCATGTACAGGCACAACTTATATTCATTCTTCCTACAAAATGTTAGTGGACACATACCCGAGGGAATATAACAAATTCAAAAAATAGGTTATTGTCTATATATTTTTTTTATTTTTCTCTATGCTAATGGAAGGATGGTTTTAGAGATGTTTAGCATAGATTTTGTATATGTGTTTTCTGTATTCTAGCATGGTTCAAGGCAAAGATAACTTGCAATAAAAGATAAATAAATGAACCTTGATACTCATGGTTCTTCCTTCTATGATGAATGAGCTAGGCCTTCTTTGTGCAAAGTTATTGGAGTTCATTACTTGCCTTGATTCATCTCCGATGTGAATTCATCTCTTGACTTATCCATATTGAATTTGAAAGTTTCTTGTAGGGGATAGTCCAACAAAATATCCAGTATCTACTAAAGCAAACTATCAACTCAAAAATCAACCTAGACACCACGTCTAATTTGATTTAGAAAGGTATTTTAACCTAAGCACCATGCTTAATTTTAAAAAACCTTTGGAAGTAAGATCAACACACCTCTTGGTTCAAAAATAAAACTAAACACCTCGTATAATTTGATTTAAGAAAATAGTTTAAACTAAGCACCATGCCTAATTTAAAAGGTATATGAGGATACTGCAAAACCATAAGCATGCTATAGCAAACAAAGGTAGCATGAAAGCATTATAGAGATTTATTTAAATAGAGATGAAAGAGCATGATCATGGTGAGAGATTTTTTTACCAAGCATGAGCCTTCATGTGCTCACATTTTTTCTTTTTTAGATACTTGGACGTTCATGTGTCCATAATTTTTTTTCTTTATTTAATTAAACATGCAAGTGGGATGGATATATGAATGGAACTAAACATGTTGTGGATGAGAAAATTTAACTAAATGAGTTGGATGCATGGATTATTTAAACTAAACATGCAGTGAATGCAAAAATTAAAAGGAAACTACTCATTAAGTCCATGAGCAAGACTATCTCACCTCTCTTGATCATACTTTCCATGACTCACAAGATGGAATTTGTGAGTAGTGTAGCGTCTGATTCTATCACTTGAGATGTGATTTGAATTCTTGTGACGATGACCTTTTTCTCCATTCTAGACAAGGTTAGGGAATATATATGGCTATACAAACCTGTGAGATGTCAGGGTTCCAGTGTTGATGGATCATGAATGTTCAAGCACCCTGAGGTTCTTCAATGTGTCTTATTTTCTTATGGAAGTTCATTGAAAGGTCGAAACTGCATCGGTTGTCCTGTTTTATTCCACAATTCAATAGAACAGGGGTAATCCTACAAAAGCTAGTGGTATGTTAATGATCTAAATCTTTACGCTAAATGTCTGCCCAGCAACGACGCTAAAAATGCTTGTTGGTATTTATTAATGCATATAGAATATGAAGGATTTCGCAAGCGCACATAATTCCATTGTAGCATTTTACTGGGAGTATTCCAAGTAACATTATTTATATTTTACCACAGGGAAACAATGGAGTAAAAATTTAATGGGCATTGGTAAAAGAATAACTGTTAACATACCAACATAGCTAGAGCATGGAATAAATGTAATGATAGGAGTTAAGTATAATAGCACACACATAAGAGGATTCCATAATAAATGAGTAGTCTAACTAAGTTGATAGGACAACGGGTGAGTTTAAGGTTCCTATATACTTCTCTATTACTTTGGTTCTATGATAACTGAAGCATAGGTAGATATAGTGATCACACATAATAGCACTTTGGGACATCAGAACACTAACCACAGAAAGGGATGAGAAAGGGTCTAGGAAGCTCTGACTATAGTCCTACAAACACCAACCGAATGTGGTGGACTACGTTGGCCATCAGGGCTGTCACCACTTGGGGCTACCACAACTATCCGTGAGGTTGGGTGCAATCTCAAGTAACTTATAGGCTAGATACCATGTCTAATCTACCGATTACTACTCTAGTCACGATCTATAACTAGAGCACTCGATGCGAGCGTAGATCCCATGCCAAGATATGATAACTATGCTAATCATACATATGAAAGGCATAAAAGTAAATAGAGAAATATATTAAAGCATAAGTCTTGCAAAGATAAGATACAAAGATATACTAGAAGAATTCTCTAAAACCTGAGCATAGCTCAACTCTCCCTACCTCTCAACATTAATAATCATGGGATGCCCTAATCCTCCTCGTGTTGATCTGAATAAGAGTTTGATCCATTCATGGGATGCCTCTTAATCCATGCCCTGGCTCTAGGGGAGTCTAGGTTTCTTTTATGAGGGGTGTCTGGCCTCCCTCCACCTTTAGCAAGCGATGTGGTACTAAACTTTCCACCGTATCTCATTAAAATGCACATAGTCCTTAATGGGCTAAATACTGATTTAGGCCCAATTAATCCCGTAGCTCTATGATGTGGAGCTTTTCTTTTATTTGTGAAATTAATATCTTTTTATTCCAAGCTTCAAATATAGAAAGTGATATATCCGTTTCGATCAGCTCGACGAGCTCTTTGCAATGGTGTACTCCAATTCATCATTTGAGATAGTTTTGTTCTATGAAAAATTAAATATCCTGCAAGACAATTGAAAACACCAAAACTCGTGGAATTTGTTAGTTTAAACCCCTATACCTATGTTTGGTGATGGAATTAAGTATATATGTAGGTTATATTGATGGTTTATAATTGACATTAATGACCGTCAACACCCAGCTTGAATTTTGCAGCAAAATCAAGTTTGGATGATAGAACTCTCATGTGTGGATAAAATTCAATGTTGCATGATGATTGGTTGGACATACCTTGCATTGTTATCCTTCGTTCTTTTGCTTCAAACCTAGATTTGGTTAGTGACAAAAATACTCGAAGGAATATTATCATAGTTATATTTCTATGCTCATTTCACAAGAGCATTATAGCAAAAGATAAAAACTCATGTTATCTCCTAAAAGTGCTTGTTTTAGGACATAAAGCTCGTCCTTGGGAAACATTCGAATTGCGCTTCAAGTTAGTGAAGTGGTTTTCCCTCCAACACTAACCTTTGTGTACCTATCTTAAGATTCACACAGTGAGATTTGCAATAATTATGATAAACAAATGCATCTACAACCATCCTTTCAAAATTTTTATGAATGGGAAGTGTGAGGGGGTTGAAGATCTCATGTGTGGCAATGTTAGAGAGGCACGTTGATTCAGGAGTTTTCTCACGTGAGCATGGATTTGATGAGGTGTTCATAAAGTAGCTTCCATGCTCATTGATGTCATCTTGATTTTCAAGCTCCAAGGTTGATTCTTCATGAATGTCCAAAATTTCTCTTGCATTGGTGACTCTTGGGTTGATCATGTCTAAGGCCTTCACCAAACTCAAATGAGTCATGTTTATTAAGGAAATTGACTTAAGCTCACCCTTTGGATCTAAATCTGGTTTGGGTTCTACCCTTAAGGCTTTGTCCTTGTCCATCCATTCAACGACATATGAATTCTTAACATCCTATAGCCATTGTTGTTGCTCTTCTTGGTCTTCCATGGATCCTTCATGATTCCTATGCTTTGGTTGTCTTAGTGGATTTCTAGGATCATCATCAGACTTAGAAAAAAGAGCATAAAGGGAATCATCAGGGTCAAGGATGGGTTTAGAGATGGGTTCATATGAGACATCTAGCGTGGGCATAGAAGGGGAAAAGATAGGATTGGCTTCTAGATGGCTTGGCTCTCCTTCTGTGGGTTTACTAGACATGCCATGCTTGAGTTCTTCCTAATGTCCTACATGGGGACAAGGATGCTTTCTAAGAGATCTCTTCTTGAGAGGATTTGAATTATATTCACTCAAAGGTCTCTTATGTAGCAAAAATTTTAAGCTTTTCCCAAAATCAGCATCAAAAAGATCATTCTTAATTTCAAAAGGGATTTTCAAAGGTGAAATTTCATCTTCCCTTGGAGGATTTAGATTTTGGGGAATTGATGGTTTGGGATTGATAGCTAAGTCTTGGGATTGGAATGGTTATGATTTGGCTATCAAAACTTTCTCTTCTTGATCGGGAGATGATATCTTCTCTTCCTCGGGGAGTTCATCATGAATGCTAGTGCAAGGAATCTTTCCAATAATTTTATCAAGGATAGTCCTTGCCTTACTAGCAAACAAATGAAGAAAAGCTCCTCTAGAGGCTACATCAAGGGATTTCATGGGATCCTTGCTAAGACCCATATAAAAATGTGGAAGAAGTACAGGGTCTTGAATGGCAAGATCATGGACAGCGGTGATAAGGTCATTAAAATGAGCCCATGCTGTGCCAAGAGATTCTTGTTATTTTTATTTAAAAGATAGAACTTTTTTTCGAAGGCTAACAACCCTAGAGATGGGAAAGAAAGATAGGCAAAATTTAGAGCATAACATTTCCCAATCTCCTTTCATACTTCTTTCGGTTTGACTATACCATTGTTCAGCCCTTCCCGTCAAAGAGAACGGAAACAACTTCCATCTTAAGGTCTCATCAGATATGTCAATGATATGCAAGCATGCACAGGTCTGTCCAAATTCCCATAGGTGTGAGTATGGGTTTTCATCGTCTTCTCCCGAGAAGGATTGTTCCCGAATTAATTTTATTAAACCTGGGCGCAGCTCATAGCCAGGTGTTAAGATAGGCTTTGATGATTTTAGTGGCTCTAGGCATGTGCTCAGAGGTGCAGTGTAGTGATGGATAGAATCCATAGTGAAAAGGAAAATAATAAAATAAAAGAAAAAATATAAAAGATACAAGGTTAAGCTAGGTTCGTAGTTAATTCAGCAACCGTTTCCTCGGCAATAGCGCTAAAAAGCTTGTCGGTATTTATTAACGCACATAGATAAATCGGCAAGCGCACGGATATCGCTGTAGCTTTCACCTGGAAGTATTCCATGTATCGTATCCACAGGAAAATGTGTGAGATTAACTACATTTAACTTAACCCAGAGTAGCAAAAAGACTTAAGATAATAGGAGTATAAAGGAGATCACTAAGGTCTTCTAGTTCTAACTTCGGTAAGCTATGTCTTCTATTGTTTCATTCTGGGGATATTACTAAGGGAAACACAGGCAGAGTATGTTTCCTATAGTAACTAAATCCTACTAGGCGTACAAACGGGAGGTAAACTATAGAGGATTCAATGAGGCTATAAGAGTCAACCTTGCGAGCTACCATCGATCCGAATGTAGGGTACATCTATGAGTAACTGAGTATAAGAACCATGCTTAGACTATGAATACTAATTTAACCCAGGAATGACAAGGATTAAATTACTCAAAAAGAGTCGCAAACCTGAAGAACAATATAAACACGTTACTTACTTGAATTATAAATTGATTACCAGAGAAATCTCATAAGCAAGCTCATGAAGAACTTGATTCCACCAGGGTACAAGCCGTAGAGAGAGCACCGATAGGCCAGTACTTCCTCCAAACTCTTCCCTCACACTCTATCTCTCTATTTCTAATATAAGACTAGATCCTTTGGAGGACTAATCTTCTCTTGATAGCTGGCTCTAATCCTGGTGAGGAGGATATGAATTAGGGTTTCACAATGGCTTCAGAGAGGGGGTAGGGGCTGCTATATATACGAGGTAGCATCAATTCTGGACCCTCAGATCAAACTAACTTAAAAGGATAGTGTAGATGCAATCTTTAAGGTGGTGGGAAACCAATGTAGAAAGGAGAGATCGACACGTGGGCCCCATAGGCCGGCCGGCCTACAGGTGGGGCTGGCTGTAACACCGTAAAATTTGCTTCTTCGAAAATAGAGCTAAAATGATTTAATTATGAATGTTTTTTTTGCTCATGAAATATAGTAAAACAAAATTTTCATTGAATTAAAATTCATCTTAGGATGTAGCAACATTGTTGTGCATACATGTTGATGCATTTGTGTTTTTGTATTGCTTGGTTTTGACCAAAGATCAAAATAAATTCAAGTTGTTCTTTCAAAATGCGTGTAGGTCAATTTTCCTTCTCCGATATACATATATCATTTTTCTACAATCAAATTCCGTGTTTCTCATTCGTCAATCAACCTCTACAAACTTCTCAGGATTTTTCCGGCTTTTTATATAGCTTGTTTTCACTTATCTGTGAGCATAATCTAATTTTTAGATGCTCTAAAATATCTTATTATGAGCTCCAAATACTTTATTGGGATTCCTCATGTTTCCTAATGTCCCTGGAAAAATTTCCCGAATTTTCAAAGCTTTCGGAGTATTTTTCGCGGTTTAAATAATAATTCTGGACTTTTCTAGAATTATTTTATCCACGAAATTAATTAATTCCGAAAATAGGAAATATCGCATTTTCCACCAAAGCCCGTGTGCAATAATTTTAAATGCCCATACATTTATTTACTAATGGGCTTTGATGATTAATTAGACCTGTTAGTACAGGTGGAGGATGCAACTTCAATTAGTACCATATTGCTATTTGATGTGAAGGTGAAGAGTTTTCCTCCCTATAAGTATGTACCTACCCCAAGGGCAAAGCACACCAAAACTACCGTTAGGGGAGCCCCTCATTTGGGAAATCCCTCGTGTAGTAAATTATAGAATTTTCTCTCTTCTTCTCGCCTCGCACCAAGCTCGCAGCGCCGCCCTCGTCTCGAGCCGCAAGAGCAGCCGCAAACCCTAAGCGCAGCCACCAAGCTCGCGCAACCCTGCTTGGCCGCCTCTGATTCGCTTCTACCCGTCGCTACGGTGCTCTAGCTTTTCCCAACACCGTGTGCGGCTACCAGCCGAAGGAAGCCATGTTCAGGAGCCGTTGCTTTCGGCCGTGCCCCATCCTTACTCTGACATCCTCATCATCTTCTTGAGATCAGCCAGTAAGATCAATCATCGTTGTCTAAGAATAGTCCAGCCTTTTCTGTGGCACACTCCATATTTATCTCTCATTTACCCGGTTGCTTCTTCTCCTTGTTTCTATCGCAGCAGGCCAACAAATTGAATTGCATCCTATCCGTGATCTGAGCAGCGATGTATGCCCATCTGCATGCAACCTTCATCCTCCAGCGACCAAGCAAAGGCCTAGGGCATCCGTGCATATGCCTACGTACATGAGCTGCATGTCCACCTGGTACATCTTTGTGTATATCAAGCTCTTGTAGACTTCCAGTCATCTATCTTTTATTCTCTATATATTATCTACTCTAGCAATCATGAAGTAGCACTGCGAGATTCGTCTTGCCTCGGCTCGATCGAGTGCATGTGTCAAGCAAGCTGCTCATCACGTTGCTCTGCAAAGCACACCTGCATGCACCTAACTCAAGCGCCATGCATGCATATATACACACACACGAGCAATCCAGCAATGCATTACGACAAAACAGTTGGCCAATGGTAGGACATCTTTCCACAACTTAACTTTCATATGTAGGCCCTTGTATCTATCTACCTTATTCTGACCAGTGGCCGTGTTCTCATATTAGCTTTGTTTTAGGCCTTCCCTGCTAGTCACCATGGCCATGCTCGTACCTCAAGCCGTTGAAGGAGCCGAGCACGTCCGCTGCTAGCCCTAGTTTCGCCTCGCGCGGCCGCGTTTGGTTGGCAGAGCGCATTCGTCCGCCGCTGCTGTTGACTTCGTCCTCCGCTCCACCGCCATTCGTGACCCTTTGCCAAGTTCCACGTAGAGGTGAACAAGCTGCATGCCGGTTCCTTTTTCCTTGTCTATTTGGCTTTCCGTTGTTCAACCGTTGCTGCCGAACGTTGCAGGAGGCACCGACCGCTCCGGAGAGGAGAGCTCCGTTCCGTCTCCGTCTGTCCCCCTGCTAGAGCCTTCGCGGTGAGTTATGCTTTTTCTCCCTGTGCCTTCTCTGTGCCGAGCCGAGGCCCGTAGGTCCTTCCCCATGCATGCTGGCAAGATACTTACTGCTGTTCATGGCATCACCGTGCTGGAGATCCTGTGTCGGCCGTGCACCTTGTCCTGCTCTACGCTGCTCCAGTTACCAGTTGTTTCCATTGCTAGCTTGTTACATTAGCTTGATGACATCATATGACGTCACGTATACGTTTTGTGGCTGATTTTCTTCACAAAAATAAATCCATAAATACAATAGAAATACACATATACAACCCATCACCGTGCGTGCATGATTTTCTTTCTGTGCACTTCTTCCTTTCTAATCAATCACTGTTCCTTCTATTAAAAAAATGTAAGCACCTCTGTTAGGCCTACATATGTGTAAGCACAATGCAGGGTTTGTTCCTTCTCTGTAAGCTCAATTAAGCATCGTGCCTCTATACATCATTCCAACACCTTCCTATGTATAGCTTTAATGTTGTGCCATATCGTTGTCTTATCTCTGTTTAAGCCCGTTCAAGTTGCATTAAATTCATAGTGATGTAGTCTACGCGATAGAAACATTGCTTAACATGTTCCGTGTTTTTTAATAAAATATTCATGTGATGATTTATACACAATGAGTTTTCTAATTAAAGTTAACTTAGGATTTCCACTTTGATCTTTTCTAAATAAAATAAGATTAGTTTTACCCTGTTTTCTAATTTATAAATAAATGGTTTAACTCAATTTAGATAATTCTCTAAAATATTTTATACCTCATTTAGTATAATTAACATAGATAAAGCCTATAGTTTTCTTTTCTCCTATAAAACAAATTTTACGGTAGTTGCTCCTTTTTCACCGTAGCTCCGATTAGCGTGCTTTTCGCGACTTTGTGTTCGTAGCGATGCGTAGAATCATGTTTCAAACTCTTACTTATTTTTCTATGATTGGTGTACTGTTCTAATATAGATCTATTGTTTGCTTCGTGTATGATTGTATGGATGCTTGTGTGGTGCTATATGGTTCAGTCAATCGGTGAGGTTTACGTGGTGATTAAGAAGTTATTCTCTGAAGACTAGAAGCTAAGAATTGGAAGCAGAAGATTGAAAGTTGAATACTAAAGGCTTTCGAGCGTATTGCTATGGGGGAAAAGCAAGTTAAGGCAAGTATAGCATGGGATCATCCTTGTTTCCTATTCACCTTTAATATACTTAATTCATGTGCATGTGTCTACCTTGTTACCACTAAGGATATCCTAGCTTTTGTATTTTGTACCTCGACACCAATGGGATTGTTGCATTGGGTAGTGATGCTAGTGCTCTTTTTGAATAACCTTGGTCTTGTAACTCGACTAATGGAATATGCAATAAACATTAAAAGATGACTTTTTAGTAACGTACTTAAAGGGGGCTAGAGCATTGGGCTATCTTATGGTGCTCTAGTTTCTCTCTATAAGGACTCATCTGTAAGAGAACATCCGGGACTTACAGTACAACTGTGAGGGCTACATGGCTCTGGCTTTAGTCATATAGAAGGACCTTTTCTAACTTGTTAGAGGTTACCCTTGTGGCTCAAATGGGGAAAAGCAGACTGTGGATCCCTGCGTGGTTGTATCACACAGACTGACTGATGAAACCTAGCGGCCCTAACTTGTTAGACGAACCTTTGAAAGACTTCATAGTGAACCCTGCCGACCTTCCTTGGAAGTGGGTCAAGAGATTAGCTACCTCGGGCAAAAGGGTAAATCACGACTCACAGTGAAAGTGTACAAGCTCTGTAGAGTGTAAAACTGTTATAACAGTCGTGCTCACGGTCACGAGTGGCCTTGGACCCTTACAGAATAAATGATGAATACTGATGATATTGATGTTCACTAATGATTATTGTTTCTTACTATACGTTATGCACGTTTACATGATCATGAGGTTATTTGGGCTTATGGTAAACTTGTTGCTACTCAATTGCTAAAAGATGACTCACTAAAAGCTAATCGCAGTAAACTAGTGTCAACCTTTTGAGTCTCATGAACCCCATGATATATTTGTTGAGTTCGACATGGACTCACTCTTGCTATTTCCACACCCCAGGATAGTCTCTAGAGTTAATAGGCTTGTGATCAACCAGTTAGTTTGATCCTGGAGTGAAGGTTACACCCGGTGTTTGGAGTTGTCTATCCGCTGTGTTATTCTCTAAGGTTATATCTTATACTATTGCGTTATGTTTAATAAGCATTTGTCTTTTGATATTACACTTATCTGCAGCTATATGTAAGATTTGACCTCTTTATTTTACATATAGTGTATGTCTGGTTTTGTCCTTAAAACTAGGTGTGATTGAGTGATATCGGAGCAATGCTGACTGTAGGACGCAAGCCTAGTAGAAACTAGTCGTTATAAGGTCTAAGAGTTGCCACTAAAATCCTTGTTCTATAAACCTTGGTATTTTCTTCCATACTGTATCCTTGCCCTTGATATTATCCCCGCCTTGTTGCTTATTTTAAAAATCTTTGTTCTCATCTTCACTCCTTGATTTGGTATGCTTTTAGAACCTCATCTTACCATCTTCTTGCGACATCGGAAGAGAAGCATTAGGATCTTTTCCCTTTATACAAAGAAAACGATAGCATCGCAAGTTGAGTCATTGTTGAGTTGTGCTCCTATATTGCCTTGTTGGATTGTCTTTATGCCTATGCTTGTTTTGGATCTTTGTAATGATTGCAATGGACTTGTGGATCCCACAATTTCATTTAGATATAGGCTTAAGATATAAGGATTAGTGAATAGGTAGATGGGTTGGTTTATTTTGACTCTCTACATCCTATCCTTTTAGAGCACTTTGTCTCATTTAGCTTACACATCAGTCTTTGGACGACCATAAATCATGAGAAAATTCTGAACAATATTAGGCTTCTATATCTTTACCTAGCTGCAAGAACCACCCTCATAGCTATTTTGGATTTGGAGTTATGAAAATCACAAGATGATACAACTATGCTGTCAACAACCTGGAACAGTTTTGGTTGTGCACTGTTTATGACCAAGATAACTTCAGAATCTGGAAAAGTGTTATGTACGAAAGTTGTAGAGGAGTTGATAAGCTTTCCAACGGTATAAGATGCAACTTAATTGGATTAACAGAACTCAAGTTATAGCTGTTTTTCTGTACTGCTGTTTTTCTTCTCGCAAGGAATTTCAGATTACTTGTTCATGTTTATGCACACGAGTTTTTATTGGATATCAGAAGGTCATCATGATAGTAAACTTACTTAGAAGAAGGTTCAGGCTACTCATTCGTTCCTCTAGTTGATCTTTTCTTAAGGGGGTAGCCGAGTTAAAGAAGTTGCAAGTTGAAGGATTCAAACATTCGAGTGTGTCACTTGGAAGAATCGATTATCCTCACGGTGGAGAAGTCACTATTGAGTGCGGACATCTTTTCTTAGGATTGATGACTTGTTGGATCATCTACACAGAGATCGGGTAATCATCAGGATTGGTCTTCAATTCGAGCTATCATTAGTAGCTATCATCAGTTGGGAGTTCAACCTTCAACATACCCAAGTTAAATTGGCATGGATAACGTAGGAAGGTGATGTTGGAAATCTAGGGTTGGTTCTACAGGGACTTAGGAAACCTCACTGCTATACCAAGCATGGCTAGTAAATTTTGGATAGGTTATCTCTAACGGTGGAATTATGAAGAAGAACACAAGAATTGATGCGTTGAGTTAGAACCCCAAGGATGAGGTGTGACTTAAAGTTACTTTGGGATAGTGAGAATCTGTTAGAGGATCATTGGAGGTATAACAATGATGGACAAACATCTCGTCAAGATTTGGGATGTGCCCTACGTAAGAAAAATATGCATTAAGTGAGCTAACTAAGTTGGACCACTTGACAAATGGTATGGAGATATCCACTATGGAACATCTTCTTGGACATAAGAGAGATATCTACATGGAATTAAGAGTCTAGAAGGTATTTATACTAAGTTAGGGTTGAGTTGGTAACGTTATCATTGGATTTGAGTTGATTAAGACATGGAAGGTGCTATCATTTGGATAAGCAAAGTAAGAGTCATTGTCAATGCCCTTAGCAAGGGAGAGTTATGCTAAGAAGATTTCGACGACACCAGGGACTAAGCATTATTCTTAAGCGTTCAACAACTTAACCTGAACATGAATGGACATATGTTTTCAAGATTGGTGATAGAACCTACTTTGGGCAAAGAAAGTAAGGAGACTATGTTGGAATGTGAATGTATGAAGTAGGAGGTATGATAGTATGGATTAAAAAGGGATATAGCCAATTATCATGAAGAGTTATTGCATTGCAGTTTGGATCAATGGGGACAAGACTTTATCATACAAAGTGATCACAAGGTTGTCTTTATGAGAAGTGTAAAGAATGTTGATGTGAAGAGTGAGCAAGCTTCCCGCCACAATGGTTCATTTAAAGTTGCTAGCAAAGAAACGTGGAATGGCCTAACAGTTGGAAGTTACCCAAGAATTAGTTTGGAGTTATCTCAAGGCTGATTGGAATACCTGTCAAAATCTCAGAAATAGCGAGCTAATTACTCGAAGTAAGATTATCAAGGTATGTAGAAACAATGGAGTGATGCTAAGAGGATGAGGCTACTCGATCAAGTGAAGAAGATCTATAGTCAGAGTTTCCATATATCTTGGATCACTATCTTTCGAATCTCGGGACGAGATTCATCTTAAGGGGGTAGAATTGTAACACCCTAAAATTTGCTTCTTCGGAAATAGAGCTAAAATGATTTAATTATGAATGTTTTTTTTCTCATGAAATATAGTAAAACAAAATTTTCATTGAATTAAAATTCATCTTAGGATGTAGCAACATTGCTGTGCATACATGCTGATGCATTTGTGTTTTTGTATTGCTTGGTTTTGACCAAAGATCAAAATAAATTCAAGTTGTTCTTTCAAAATGCGTGTAGGTCAATTTTCCTTCTCCGATATACATATATCATTTTTCTACAATCAAATATCGTGTTTCTCATCCGTCAATCAACCTCTACAAACTTCTCAGGATTTTTCCGGCTTTTTATATAGCTTGTTTCCACTTATCTGTGAGCATAATCTAATTTTTAGATGCTCTGAAATATCTTATTATGAGCTCCAAATACTTTATTTGGATTCCTCATGTTTCCTAATGTCCCTCGAAAATTTCCCTGAATTTTCAGAGCTTTCGGAGTATTTTTCGCGGCTTAAATAATAATTCTGGACTTTTCTAGAATTATTTTATCCATGAAATTAATTAATTCCGAAAATAGGAAATATCTCATTTTCCACCAAAGCCCGTGTGCAATAATTTTAAATGCCCATACATTTATTTACTAATGGGCTTTGATGATTAATTAGGCCCGTTAGTAGAGGTGGAGGATGCAACTTCAATTAGCACCATATTGCTAGTTGATGTGAAGGTGAAGAGTTTTCCTCCCTATAAGTATGTACCTACCCCATGGGCAAAGCACACCAAAACTACCGTTAGGGGAGTCCCTCGTTTGGGAAATCCCTCGTGTAGTAAATTATAGAATTTTCTCTCTTCTTCTCACCTCGCACCAAGCTCGCAGTGCCGCCCTCGTCTCGAGCCGCAAGAGCAGCCGCAAACCCTAAGTGCAGCCACCAAGCTCGTGCAACCCTGATTGGCCGCCTCTGATTCGCTTCTACCCGTCGCTGCGGTGCCCTAGCTTTTCCCAACACCGTGTGCGGCTACCAGCCGAAGGAAGCCATGTTCAGGAGCCATCGCTTTCGGCCGTGCCCCATCCTTACTCTGACATGCTCATCATCTTCTTGAGATCAGCCGGTAAGATCCATCGTCGTTGTCTAAGAATAGTCCAGCCTTTTCTATGGCACACTCCATATTTATCTCTCATTTACCCGGTTGCTTCTTCTCCTTGTTTCTATCGCAGCAGGCCAACAAATTGAATTGCATCCTGTCCGTGATCTGAGCAGCGATGTATGCCCGTCTGCATGCAACCTTCATCCTCCAGCGACCAAGCAAAGGCCTAGGGCATCCGTGCATGCCTACGTACGTGAGCTGCATGTCCACCTGGTACATCTTTGTGTATATCAAGCTCTTGTAGACTTCCAGTCATCTATCTTTTATTCTCTATATATTATCTACTCTAGCAATCATGAAGTAGCACTGCGAGATTCGTCTTGCCTCGGCTTGATCGAGTGCATGTGTCAAGCAAGCTGCTCATCACGTTGCTCTGCAAAGCACACCTGCATGCACCTAACTCAAGCGCCATGCATGCATATATACACACACACGAGCAATCCAGCAATGCATTACGACAAAACAGTTGGCCAATGGTAGGACATCTTTCCACAACTTAACTTTCATATGTAGGCCCTTGTATCTATCTACCTTATTCTGACCAGTGGTCGTGTTCTCATATTAGCTTTGTTTTAGGCCTTCCCTGCTGGTCACCATGGCCATGCTCGTACCTCAAGCCGTTGAAGGAGCCGAGCACGTCCGCTGCTAGCCCTAGTTTCGCCTCGCGCGGCCGCGTTTGGTTGGCAGAGCGCATTCGTCCACCGCTGCTGTTGACTTCGTCCTCCGCTCCACCGCCATTCGTGACCCTTTGCCAAGTTCCACGTAGAGGTGAACAAGCTGCGTGCTGGTTCCTTTTTCCTTGTCTATTTGGCTTTCCGTTGTTCAACCGTTGCTGCCGAACGTTGCAGGAGGCACCGACCGCTTCGGAGAGGAGAGCTCCGTTCCATCTCCGTCTGTCCCCCTGCTAGAGCCTTCGCGGTGAGTTACGCTTTTTCTCCCTGTGCCTTCTCTGTGCCGAACCGAGGCCCATAGGTCCTTCCCCATGCATGCTGGCAAGATACTTACTGCTGTTCATGGCATCACCGTGCTGGAGATCCTGTGTCAGCCGTGCACCTTGTCCTGCTCTACGCTGCTCCAGTTACCAGTTGTTTCCATTGCTAGCTTGTTACATTAGCTTGATGACATCATATGACGTCACATATACGTTTTGTGGCTGATTTTCTTCACAAAAATAAATCCATAAATACAATAGAAATACACATATACAACCCATCACCGTGAGTGCATGATTTTCTTTCTATGCACTTCTTCCTTTCTAATCAATCACTGTTCCTTCTGTTAAAAAAATGTAAGCACCTCTGTTAGGCCTACATATGTGTAAGCACAGTGCAGGGTTTGTTCCTTCTCTGTAAGCTCAATTAAGCATCGTGCCTCTATACATCATTCCAACACCTTCCTATGTATAGCTTTAATGTTGTGCCATATCGCTGTCTTATCTCTGTTTAAGCCCGTTCAAGTTGCATTAAATTCATAGTGATGTAATCTACGCGATAGAAACATTGTTTAACATGTTCCATGTTTTTTAATAAAATATTCATGTGATGATTTATACACAATGAGTTTTCTAATTAAAGTTAACTTAGGATTTCCACTTTGATCTTTTCTAAATAAAATAAGATTAGTTTTACCCTGTTTTCTAATTTATAAATAAATGGTTTAACTCAATTTAGATAATTCTCTAAAATATTTTATACCTCATTTAGTATAATTAACATAGGTAAAGGCTATAGTTTTCTTTTCTCCTATAAAACAAATTTTACGGTAGTTGCTCCTTTTTCACCGTAGCTCCGATTAGCGTGCTTTTTGCGACTTTGTGTTCGTAGCGATGCGTAGAATCGTGTTTCAAACTCTTACTTATTTTTGTATGATTGGTGTACTGTTCTAATATAGATCTATTGTTTGCTTCGTGTATGATTGTATGGATGCTTGTGTGGTGCTATATGGTTCAGTCAATCGGTGAGGTTTACGTGGTGATTAAGAAGCTATTCTCTGAAGACTATAAGCTGAGAATTAGAAGCAGAAGATTGAAAGTTGAATACTAAAGGCTTTCGAGCGTATTGCTATGGGGGAAAAGCAAGTTAAGGCAAGTATAGCATGTGATCATCCTTGTTTCCTATTCACCTTTAATATACTTAATTCATGTGCATGTGTCTACCTTGTTACCACTAAGGATATCCTAGCTTTTGTATTTTGTACCTTGACACCTATGGGATTGTTGCATTGGGTAGTGATGCCAGTACTCTTTTTGAATAACCATGGTCTTGTAACTCGACTAATGGAATATGCAATAAACATTAAAAGATTACTTTTTAGTAACGTACTTAAAGGGCGCTAGAGCATTGGGCTATCTTATGGTGCTCTAGTTTCTCTCTATAAGGACTCATCTGTAAGCGAACATCCGGGACTTACAGTATAACTGTGAGGGCTACATGGCTCTGGCTTTAGTCATATAGAAGGACCTTTTCTAACTTGTTAGAGGTTACCCTTGTGACGCAAATGGGGAAAAGCAGACTGTGGATCCCTGCGTGGTTGTATCACACAGACTAACTGATGAAACCTAGCGGCCCTAACTTGTTAGACGAACCTTTGAAAGACTTCATAGTGAACCCTGCCGACCTTCCTTGGAAGTGGGTCAAGAGATTAGCTACCTCGGACAAAATGGTAAATCACGACTCACAGTGAAAGTGTACAACCTCTGCAGAGTGTAAAACTGTTATAACAGCCGTGCTCACGGTCACGAGTGGCCTTGGACCCTTACAGAATAAATGATGAATACCGATGATATTGATGCTCACTAATGATTATTGTTTCTTGCTATACGTTATTCACGTTTACATGATCATGAGGTTATTTGGGCTTATGGTAAACTTGTTGCTACTCAATTAATAAAAGATGACTCACTAAAAGCTAATCGCAGTAAACCAGTGTCAACCTTTTGAGCCTCATGAACCCCATGATATATTTGTTGAGTTCGACATGGACTCACTCTTGCTATTTCCACACCCCAGGATAGTCTCTGGAGTTAATAGGCTTGTGATCAACCAGTTAGTTTGATCCTGGAGTGAAGGTTACACCCGGTGTTTGGAGTTGTCTATCCGCTGTGTTATTCTCTAAGGTTATATCTTATACTATTGCGTTATGTTTAATAAGCATTTGTATTTTGATATTACACTTATCTGCAGCTATATGTAAGATTTGACCTCTTTATTTCACATATAGTGTATGTCTGGTTTTGTCCTTAAAACTGGGTGTGATTGAGTGATATCGGAGCAATGCTGACTGTAGGACGCAAGCCTAGTAGAAACTAGTCGTTATAAGGTCTAAGAGTTGCCACTAAAATCCTTGTTCTATAAACCTTGGTATTTTCTTCCATACTGTATCCTTGCTCTTGATATTATCCCCGCCTTGTTGCTTATTTTAAAAATCTTTGTTCTCATCTTCACTCCTTGATTTGGTATGCTTTTAGAACCTCATCTTACCATCTTCTTGCGACATCGGAAGAGAAGCATTAGGATCTTTTCCCTTTATACAAAGAAAACGATAGCATCGCAAGTTGAGTCAATGTTGAGTTGTGCTCCTATATTGCCTTGTTGGATTGTCTTTATGCCTATGCTTGTTTTGGATCTTTGTAATGATTGCAATGGACTTGTGGATCCCACAATTTCATTTAGATATAGGCTTAAGATATAAGGATTAGTGAATAGGTAGATGGGTTGGTTTATTTTGACTCTCTACATCCTATCCTTTTAGAGCACTTTGTCTCATTTAGCTTACACATCAGTCTTTGGACGATCATAAACCATGAGAAAATTCTGAACAATATTAGGCTTCGATATCTTTACCTAGCTGCAAGAACCACCCTCATAGCTATTTTGGATTTGGAGTTATGAAAATCACAAGATGATACAACTATGCTGTCAACAACCTGGAACAGTTTTGGTTGTGCACTGTTTATGACCAAGATAACTTCAGAATCTGGAAAAGTGTTATGTACGAAAGTTGTAGAGGAGTTGATAAGCTTTCCAACGGTATAAGATGCAACTTAATTGGATTAACAGAACTCAAGTTATAGCTGTTTTTCTGTACTGCTGTTTTTCTTCTCGCAAGGAATTTCAGATTACTTGTTCATGTTTATGCACACGAGTTTTTATTGGATATCAGAAGGTCATCATGATAGTAAACTTACTTAGAAGAAGGTTCAGGCTACTCATTCGTTCCTCTAGTTGATCTTTTCTTAAGGGGGTAGCCGAGTTAAAGAAGTTGCAAGTTGAAGGATTCAAACATTCGAGTGTGTCACTTGGAAGAATCGATTATCCTCACGGTGGAGAAGTCACTATTGAGTGCGGACATCTTTTCTTAGGATTGATGACTTGTTGGATCATCTACACAGAGATCGGGTAATCATCAGGATTGGTCTTCAATTCGAGCTATCATTAGTAGCTATCATCAGTTGGGAGTTCAACCTTCAACATACCCAAGTTAAATTGGCATGGATAACGTAGGAAGGTGATGTTGGAAATCTAGGGTTGGTTCTACAGGGACTTAGGAAACCTCACTGCTATACCAAGCATGGCTAGTAAGTTTTGGATAGGTTATCTCTAACGGTGGAATTATGAAGAAGAACACAAGAATTGATGCGTTGAGTTAGAACCCCAAGGATGAGGTGTGACTTAAAGTTACTTTGGGATAGTGAGAATCTGTTAGAGGATCATTGGAGGTATAACAATGATGGACAAACATCTCGTCAAGATTTGGGATGTGCCCTACGTAAGAAAAATATGCATTAAGTGAGCTAACTAAGTTGGACCACTTGACACATGGTATGGAGATATCCACTGTGGAACATCTTCTTGGACATAAGAGAGATATCTACATGGAATTAAGAGTCTAGAAGGTATTTATACTAAGTTAGGGTTGAGTTGGTAATGTTATCATTGGATTTGAGTTGATTAAGACATGGAAGGTGCTATCATTTGGATAAGCAAAGTAAGAGTCATTGTCGATGCCCTTAGCAAGGGAGAGTTATGCTAAGAAGATTTGGACGACACCAGGGACTAAGCATTGTTCTTAAGCGTTCAACAACTTAACCTGAACATGAATGGACATATGTTTTCAAGATTGGTGATAGAACCTACTTTGGGCAAAGAAAGTAAGGAGACTATGTTGGAATGTGAATGTATGAAGTAGGAGGTATGATAGTATGGATTAAAAAGGGATATAGCCAATTATCATGAAGAGTTATTGCATTGCAGTTTGGATCAATGGGGACAAGACTTTATCATACAAAGTGATCACAAGGTTGTCTTTATGAGAAGTGTAAAGAATGTTGATGTGAAGAGTGAGCAAGCTTCCCGCCACAATGGTTCATTTAAAGTTGCTAGCAAAGAAACGTGGAATGGCCTAAAAGTTGGAAGTTACCCAAGAATTAGTTTGGAGTTATCTCAAGGCTGATTGGAATACCTATCAAAATCTCAGAAATAGCGAGCTAATTACTCGAAGTAAGATTATCAAGGTATGTAGAAACAATGGAGTGATGCTAAGAGGATGAGGCTACTCGATCAAGTGAAGAAGATCTATAGTCAGAGTTTCCATATATCTTGGATCACTATCTTTCGAATCTCGGGACGAGATTCATCTTAAGGGGGTAGAATTGTAACACCCTAAAATTTGCTTCTTCGGAAATAGAGCTAAAATGATTTAATTATGAATGTTTTTTTTGCTCATGAAATATAGTAAAACAAAATTTTCATTGAATTAAAATTCATCTTAGGATGTAGCAACATTGCTGTGCATACATGCTGATGCATTTGTGTTTTTGTATTGCTTGGTTTTGACCAAAGATCAAAATAAATTCAAGTTGTTCTTTCAAAATGCGTGTAGGTCAATTTTTCTTCTCTGATATACATATATCATTTTTCTATAATCAAATTCCGTGTTTCTCATCCGTCAATCAACCTCTACAAACTTCTCAGGATTTTTCCGGCTTTTTATATAGCTTGTTTCCACTTATCTGTGAGCATAATCTAATTTTTAGATGCTCTAAAATATCTTATTATGAGCTCCAAATACTTTTATTTGGATTCCTCATGTTTCCTAATGTCCCTCGAAAATTTCCCCGAATTTTCAGAGCTTTCGGAGTATTTTTCGCGGCTTAAATAATAATTTTGGACTTTTCTAGAATTATTATATCCATGAAATTAATTAATTCCGAAAATAGGAAATATCTAATTTTCCACCAAAGCCCGTGTGCAATAATTTTAAATGCCCATACATTTATTTACTAATGGGCTTTGATGATTAATTAGGCCCGTTAGTAGAGGTGGAGGATGCAACTTCAATTAGCACCATATTGCTAGTTGATGTGAAGGTGAAGAGTTTTCCTCCCTATAAGTATGTACCTACCCCATGGGCAAAGCACACCAAAACTACCGTTAGGGGAGCCCCTCATTTGGGAAATCCCTCGTGTAGTAAATTATAGAATTTTCTCTCTTCTTCTCACCTCGCACCAAGCTCGCAGTGCCGCCCTCGTCTCGAGCCGCAAGAGCAGCCGCAAACCCTAAGTGCAGCCACCAAGCTCGTGCAACCCTGATTGGCCGCCTCTGATTCGCTTCTACCCGTCGCTGCGGTGCCCTAGCTTTTCCCAACACCGTGTGCGGCTACCAGCCGAAGGAAGCCATGTTCAGGAGCCATCGCTTTCGGCCGTGCCCCATCCTTACTCTGACATGCTCATCATCTTCTTGAGATCAGCCGGTAAGATCCATCGTCGTTGTCTAAGAATAGTCCAGCCTTTTCTATGGCACACTCCATATTTATCTCTCATTTACCCGGTTGCTTCTTCTCCTTGTTTCGATCGCAGCAGGCCAACAAATTGAATTGCATCCTGTCCGTGATCTGAGCAGCGATGTATGCCCGTCTGCATGCAACCTTCATCCTCCAGCGACCAAGCAAAGGCCTAGGGCATCCATGCATGCCTACGTACGTGAGTTGCATGTCCACCTGGTACATCTTTGTGTATATCAAGCTCTTGTAGACTTCCAGTCATCTATCTTTTATTCTCTATATATTATCTACTCTAGCAATCATGAAGTAGCACTGCAAGATTCGTCTTGCCTCGGCTCGATCGAGTGCATGTGTCAAGCAAGCTGCTCATCACGTTGCTCTGCAAAGCACACCTGCATGCACCTAACTCAAGCGCCATGCATGCATATATACACACACACGAGCAATCCAGCAATGCATTACGACAAAACAGTTGGCCAATGGTAGGACATCTTTCCACAACTTAACTTTCATATGTAGGCCCTTGTATCTATCTACCTTATTCTGACCAGTGGCCGTGTTCTCATATTAGCTTTGTTTTATGCCTTCCCTGCTGGTCACCATGGCCATGCTCGTACCTCAAGCCGTTGAAGGAGCCGAGCACGTCCGCTGCTAGCCCTAGTTTCGCCTCGCGCGGCCGCGTTTGGTTGGCAGAGCGCATTCGTCCGCCGCTGCTGTTGACTTCGTCCTCTGCTCCACCGCCATTCGTGACCCTTTGCCAAGTTCCACGTAGAGGTGAACAAGCTGCATGTCGGTTCCTTTTTCCTTCTCTATTTGGCTTTCCGTTGTTCAACCGTTGCTGCCGAACGTTGCAGGAGGCACCGACCGCTCCGGAGAGGAGAGCTCCGTTCCGTCTCCGTCTGTCCCCCTGCTAGAGCCTTCGCGGTGAGTTACGCTTTTTCTCCCTGTGCCTTCTCTGTGCCGAACCGAGGCCCGTAGGTCATTCCCCATGCATGCTGGCAAGATACTTACTGCTGTTCATGGCATCACCGTGCTGGAGATCCTGTGTCGGCCGTGCACCTTGTCCTGCTCTACGCTGCTCCAGTTACCAGTTGTTTCCATTGCTAGCTTGTTACATTAGCTTGATGACATCATATGACGTCACATATACATTTTGTGGCCGATTTTCTTCACAAAAATAAATCCATAAATACAATAGAAATACACATATACAACCCATCACCGTGAGTGCATGATTTTCTTTCTATGCACTTCTTCCTTTCTAATCAATCACTGTTCCTTCTGTTAAAAAAATGTAAGCACCTCTGTTAGGCCTACATATGTGTAAGCACAGTGCAGGGTTTGTTCCTTCTCTGTAAGCTCAATTAAGCATCGTGCCTCTATACATCATTCCAACACCTTCCTATGTATAGCTTTAATGTTGTGCCATATCGCTGTCTTATCTCTGTTTAAGCCCGTTCAAGTTGCATTAAATTAATAGTGATGTAATCTACGCGATAGAAACATTGTTTAACATGTTCCATGTTTTTTAATAAAATATTCATGTGATGATTTATACACAATGAGTTTTCTAATTAAAGTTAACTTAGGATTTCCACTTTGATCTTTTCTAAATAAAATAAGATTAGTTTTACCCTGTTTTCTAATTTATAAATAAATGGTTTAACTCAATTTAGATAATTCTCTAAAATATTTTATACCTCATTTAGTATAATTAACATAGATAAAGCCTATAGTTTTCTTTTCTCCTATAAAACAAATTTTACGGTAGTTGCTCCTTTTTCACCGTAGCTCCGATTAGCGTGCTTTTCGCGACTTTGTGTTCGTAGCGATGCGTAGAATCGTGTTTCAAACTCTTACTTATTTTTGTATGATTGGTGTACTGTTCTAATATAGATCTATTGTTTGCTTCGTGTATGATTGTATGGATGCTTGTGTGGTGCTATATGGTTCAGTCAATCGGTGAGGTTTACGTGGTGATTAAGAAGCTATTCTCTGAAGACTAGAAGCTGAGAATTGGATGCAGAAGATTGAAAGTTGAATACTAAAGGCTTTCGAGCGTATTGCTATGGGGGAAAAGCAAGTTAAGGCAAGTATAGCATGGGATCATCCTTGTTTCCTATTCACCTTTAATATACTTAATTCATGTGCATGTGTCTACCTTGTTACCACTAAGGATATCCTAGCTTTTGTATTTTGTACCTTGACACCTATGGGATTGTTGCATTGGGTAGTGATGCTAGTACTCTTTTTGAATAACCATGGTCTTGTAACTCGACTAATGGAATATGCAATAAACATTAAAAGATGACTTTTTAGTAACGTACTTAAAGGGGGCTAGAGCATTGGGCTATCTTATGGTGCTCTAGTTTCTCTCTATAAGGACTCATCTGTAAGCGAACATCCGGGACTTACAGTATAACTGTGAGGGCTACATGGCTCTGGCTTTAGTCATATAGAAGGACCTTTTCTAACTTGTTAGAGGTTACCCTTGTGGCGCAAATGGGGAAAAGCAGACTGTGGATCCCTGCGTGGTTGTATCACACAGACTGACTGATGAAACCTAGCGGCCCTAACTTGTTAGACGAACCTTTGAAAGACTTCATAGTGAACCCTGCCGACCTTCCTTGGAAGTGGGTCAAGAGATTAGCTACCTCGGACAAAATGGTAAATCACGACTCACAGTGAAAGTGTACAACCTCTGCAGAGTGTAAAACTGTTATAACAGCCGTGCTCACGGTCACGAGTGGCCTTGGACCCTTACAGAATAAATGATGAATACTGATGATATAGATGCTCACTAATGATTATTGTTTCTTGCTATACATTATTCACGTTTACATGATCATGAGGTTATTTGGGCTTATGGTAAACTTGTTGCTACTCAATTGCTAAAAGATGACTCACTAAAAGCTAATCGCAGTAAACCAGTGTCAACCTTTTGAGCCTCATGAACCCCATGATATATTTGTTGAGTTCGACATGGACTCACTCTTGCTATTTCCACACCCTAGGAAAGTCTCTGGAGTTAATAGGCTTGTGATCAACCAGTTAGTTTGATCCTGGAGTGAAGGTTACACTCGGTGTTCGGAGTTGTCTTTCCGCTGTGTTATTCTCTAAGGTTATATCTTATACTATTGTGTTATGTTTAATAAGCATTTGTATTTTGATATTACACTTATCTGCAGCTATATATAAGGTTTGACCTCTTTATTTCACATATAGTGTATGTCTGGTTTTGTCCTTAAAACTGGGTGTGACACTGGCCGGCCTGTCTCGGTGACAGGTGGGCCCCATCTTTAGTGGATAGTCTTCTGGTGTCATCTCGAATCATCCCAAGTCGGTTTCATCGTGGATAAACATGATTTACTTTGATGAATAGGTCCACCTTGATGATTTTCTGATTAAACCCTGCTACAAACACAGATTCACCAAAACTCATAGAATTTATTAGTTTAAACCCCTAGACCTATGTTTGGTAATGGAATTAAGTATATATGCAGGTTATATTGATAGTTTATAATTGATCTTAACAACCGTCAACAGGGTCCACTTGGAGGCGAGCCTTGTGTTGACATTTCTTAGCATCACTACCAAGAATAGAATTTGAATTATATCCCCAGCAATGGCGCCAAAAATGCTTATTGGTATTTATTAACTTGATACTTCTTCTAGTAGTCACCTCTTAATTACCTACACCTCTAGCTTAATTGTACCAGGTTGTCATCCCCAGTGATGGAGCTAAAAGTGACTATAGGCACTACCTAGTATTACTACTAAGTAGTTATCTTATTATTTCATGTGACTAGGAAGAATATAAAGATAAGAATAGAAAGTATACGCAAGCGCATAGATAATTATACCATTGTAACATTTTACCCAGGAGTATTCTAGGGACCATTATTTATATTTTACCACTAGGAAGGGATGGCTATAGGAATATGATAATCACTTGTACATGCAATGGAGAGTTAACCATGTCTAATCCATCTACTCATAACAGGGATAAGTCAAAAGATAAATGATAATGAATGATAAATGTCAAATCATAAATAGTGTAATTTACTCAGAGCACTCCCTTCTATAGCAATAGCATGGTTTAGGTAGAAATAAAGGAATATTCCTAAGTCATTCTTAATCACATGTCAGAGTATACTATGATTAGTGCAATTACACTTAGCAATCACGGCAAGAATACTTTATATCTACACACATGGGACATTACTAAGGAAGATCAAGAACAGAGCAAGTCTTCCTTCGCAACTGGTTCCTACTTGTCCTATATTCGGGGAGTGAACTACAAAGGACTCAATGGGAGTGTCACTTCCACGATCTACCACATGGCCCGGAATATAGGGTGCATTCACAAGTAAATAACGTATAGGCACCACGCTTACACATTGTTGACCACTCACCCATGAAATCAAAGAGTGAGAGCTATACAATCTTATGCTTGAATATGAAGACATTATAACTATACTAAGTATATAATCAAAGTAGACAATGAACAATATAACCGAGAACATAGATAATATATAGAGTAATGTCATATCTATTGTAACTAGTAAGTAAATATAGAAAGATACGAAAGAGAAATACAGAAGGCTTTACCAAGCTGCCCTCTTGACACGATCCAGAATCCAAGCAAAGCTTGCCTTCCCCTACTTCTAACTTATGTAGCTATGCTGCTAGAATATGGTGGAGCTCTAAGGAAACTAGGGTTTCTGGCTCTGATGACTTGATCAAATGACTTGAATGCTTTGAACCCATGGGGTAGGGGCTGGCTTATATAGGCCAGTGGGATGAATCAGAGCCCTCAGATCAAACTGACCTTGATCAACGGCGAAGATGCAAACCCTAAGGTGGTAGAGAACCGACTTGCGAAGGAGGCTGGTAGGTGGGACCCACTTGGGTCAGCCGACCTCGGTGGCTTCTAGGTCACCTTCTTATGTCTTCTAGATCCTTCTGAACTTGGTTCCACGATAGAATATGATTTTTACCCCGACATCCTTAATATTTTGCCTCCTTTTCCTGATAAACCCCTACAGAAACATAGATTCACCAAAACCTATGGAATTCTACCAGTTTAAACCCTAATTCTATGTTTGGAGGTTGATATATGCCCTTTTTCATGTTTCGTTGATGGTTTATAATAGTAGTTAGTGACTGTCAACAACTCCCCCAAGCTTAACCTTTGCTAGTTCCTTAGCAAAGCTAAACTCAGCAATGGATCAGGAGTTGCTGCAATGCTTTCATGCCTCAAAAGTACACATGCATTCAAACAAGAATTCTTGTCTGGATTAAAGTAAACTATTCTGACTTTCAAACTTGGGTATATTACCTTCAACTATGGAGCTTGTAGCCTTCACTTGGGTCTTGAGCAATTGAAAGACAGAATGGTTGAGTCAAGCACTATGTCTCAAGCTCTTTGTTCAACCATTATTCTAGAGTTTTTGCAAGTTTTCAAAATAAAACTCAGAGATTTCTTCGTATGACCCTCTCAAGTCTCAATATGTGGTATTTTGTGGATCCTTACCAAGGCAATAGTGATATGACTCGTATGACCCTCTCAAGTCTCAATATGTGGTATTTTGTGGATCCTTACCAAGGCAATAGTGATATTTTGATTTGATTGTATGACTCGTTTCAACCATTATTCTAGAGTTTTTGCAAGTTTTCAAAATAAAACTCAGAGATTTCTTCGTATGACCCTCTCAAGTCTCAATATGTGGTATTTTGTGGTATGACCCTCTCAAGTCTCTCTCATCCTATAACTAAGGCTTATGTGAAGCTCATAGGTAGGGAGACAGCGCATACATACTTGCAAAGCATATATTGTAAAGTCAAACAATAGATCTAGAGAAACGAGTCATACAATCAAATCAAGATGTGCATGTGTGTGGATATGAGGAGTGGAGTGGATATATGGTGGATGAATGGTATCAATGGTGACAATGATGTAAACCTAATTCTACTTTTGCTCCTTGAAAACATATCTCTCTCTTGAAACTTGGAAACACTTGCTAGAGAACATAGTCTATCTTATTCATCTCTCTTCTCTTTTTTTAGGCGGGCATCGAAGTACCCATTGTTTTAATATCTCGGACACTTGTCCATTTTTTTTCAATACTCTCTTTCTCTCTTTTTTAGAGTAACTATTGCATAGCCACAAGCCTCTTTCTACAACAAAACTTTTGAGGGATAGTAACAAGAACTTGGAGCATTTATTTGGTGGTATTGGGGTGATTGGGTGGATGAATAAAAACATGTTGTTGCATACTTCCAGTGTAGATGTAGCATATTTGGGTGGAGTGTGCGTGATCTTGATTTTAAAAGCATGACAAGTCTCTAAGGTATCAACAAAGCTTGACAACACTCAATGCAAAGCAAGTAGCATGTATATGTGGATTTCCTAGTCTAGCATTTATGTATGGCTGTGGTAGGAATTCAAGCTCTATCATACAGGAACTCATCATGTAGCATTTAAGAGTTTTCAAAAGATAAATCTTCAGAACTTTAGTGTCACTAGGAACAAGATAAATAGTAGCTCAGACCTTCTCATATCATATCTGTCAATTACCTAGACTTATATCAAACATTCGCTACCCACAAGTTTTAGGCTCAGAGTAATTGTATTTAAAACTCGGGAGGATTCGAGGCTGAAAACTAGGTACTTGAAAAGAATTACGGCAGAGCAACTATTCATCATTTCCATATAGAGATTATCTTCAGAGTCCATTTTATTTGAGCAGAAAAGCAAACTTCTATACACACTCTCTTTTTATTTTATTTCAAACTTAAAGATCATACCAATCTACATAGAACTTAAAAGGAATTCTTTATTTTGTTTTATGGTTATGCATCTTTTTATTATTTTTAATAGCACACTTAAAAGTAGTAAAGTAAAAATAGCAAAGAAATACTTAGCTAGATACATGGAGGATGCTTTTCCCCCAAGCTGGATAATGATGTAGTCGTTCATTCTTGCAATGTAGCAAACTGGCAGCGTAGATATACTCCCTCTATTGGAGCATTGATTGATGTTGATGATGATTGAAGCAGTGCTCCAGTAGTGGATAGAACATCCACTCGCTTGTCAGCTCTTCTTAATCCTTCAAATCCTGTGAAACTCAAATACACAACAAAACTTGTGGAACAGATTAAGCGTTAGTGGTGAACCACCTAAGCTTCAGTTGCCTAGAGCTCTTCCATGTTTGATATAATGTTTCTTTTAAGCATAATTGCAACATGATTTCTTTTTCAATATTTTTGGATTTTATGATGCAATAAAAAAATGTAATAAGATGATAATTATTTAATTTTATTTTTATTTTTATACCACCATGATGAATATTCCTATAGGTTTTATGCCACAAAATTATTCACATGGGGCTTAAGATTATTGATGCAATGCAGTAAGCAAATATTTATTTTATTTTTCTAATGCAGATGTAGCAAAGTAAATATGCAACAGAAATTAATTGTGCTAATGTGAAAGAATAAATATGCTAAAAGAAAATTATGTAATGCTAAAAAGGGAAATATGGATAACTACCAAGTTTACCTCCTGGCAAGGGTTCAGTGACTTAAGTCTTCCGAACATGTCTTGCTTAGTCTTCCCACGGTGCATCACTAGGCTGGAAATGTGACCCTGGTTGCACCTCTTGTGACGGTGAACTGGACGATGATCCCTTCTCCTTCCATACCTATTTAGTTGATGAAGTTGACTTTGATGTTGGGGACTTGTCCTTCATAGGTTCTTCTTCTTCATCATTCAGAAGCTGATTCTTGCGGTGTTGGGCTGAACGACATCTCCTCCTTGATCTGTTCTTCTTTGGCTGTCCATAAGTTGTATAATTATTGAAATAACAGCATACCTTCTCAGAAGGGAACTGGAAGTGGACCTCTCCTGATCACATGTAGATGATTGCTCGAGTTGTGTTGAGGAATGGTCTTCCAAGCACAATCGGTGGATCGTATTCTTCTTCTCCCATGTCCAGGACCATGAAGTCAGTGGGGACATAGTGATCATGAATTTGCACCATGACATCCTTTGTTATACCCTCCAGGAATCAGAATGTTTGGTCCACCATCTGCAGCTGTACATAGGTGGGGTACAAAGGTTCTTTCCCGAATAAATACTCATTTGTTACCTTGGCCATTATGTTGACTCCCAACTCAGTGTCACAGAAGGTCTTGTGGAAGATTCTTTGATTGATCGTATGCTCGATTGTTGGTATGCCTAGATCATCTTGTTTAAGGAGGTACGGTGATATAAGGAGGTGATCATACTCCATGTGAACTGTGTTGATCATCTTCACTGATTCTGTAGGTGATTGCTTAGTCTTATTCCTCTTCCTCTTTGTCTTCTTTTCTGCTGTCTTGTCCTCGTATATGTACTCCTTTTATGGATGAGAAGGAGATTGCAGTGTTTTGTTCTTGAAAGTGAACCTCTCCTTTGTACCCTTGATAGTGAAACAAATTTTAGCATCATTTGTGTAGATGATGGCTTTTGCGGTCCTTAGGAATGGTCAACCCAAAATGATAGGTGCCTTCTCATCACCACCTATTTCTACTAACACAAAGTCTATAGGCACATACGAGTGTCCAACTCGCACACAGACATCTTCAAGGATGCCCTTTGGGTAGCAGAGTGACTGATCTTCAAGTTGTAAACACGTGGTTGTGTACAACAATTGATCTCCATGAATTTTCTCATAAATTACCTTTGGCATGATGTTTACGCTTGCACCAAATTCATAGACAACTTCTTCAAAAGTGTTTGGCCCAATGGCTATTGGGATGATAGGTCTTCCTGGGTCACCCTTCTTTTCTGGCATGGAGTCATCTTTCCATCCTCCTAATGGTCGATCTTTGTAGTACCATCCTGCATTGAATATGTAGACAAAATTTGTAGTTTCTAATTCTTCTAGTTGCCCTAGAATCTTACCTTTGTGGGCCAGAGGGATGGAAGAAGCCAGCTAAGCTATTTGAGATTCTATCATTTTATTAAAGCTATGCTGGTTCTTAATGGCAGAAGCAAAGCTATCCATTCTATTATTGATAGTTTCTAGCAGTTTATCATTGGAAGCTATCTTCTTAGACACTTGATCCAATAATCTAGATTGACCAGCAACTAGATCTCTCAAAGGTGTATTGAAATTATTGAAATTATTACCTTGGTAATTACCTGAGTAGCTAGGCCTTTGTTGCTGATTCCAACCTTGATTCTAAGGACGGTAGTTGGTGTTATTGTTGATATAGTTCACATCCTCTTGGATCTCTGGAAAGTTATGGCCTGAGTGCCTCCACACTCTTCACATGTCATGCGGGAATCATGAATGTGCATGACTTCTTTCTTTTCACTGGCTCGGTCATCAAGCCTCTTTATTAGCAGGTCCATCTTGGCAGACAACATGTCTACCTCCTTGAGCTGGTGCATTCCACCTCTCTTGCGGGTCTGAGTTTGTTCTTCATTCCAACCTTGGTTGGAAGCCATCTTCTGCACAAGAGCTGTTGCATCTCTAATAGTAAGTGACAGAAAAGCACCTCCTGCGGTAGCATCCATTGTCATCACGGGTGCTAGTGGTCAACCCATGGTAGAAGGTTTGCATGAGTAGCCAATTCTCCATCCCATGATGAGGACACTCTGAGATATAGTCTTGAAAGAATTCCCATGCCTCAAGGATAGATTCATCATGTTGCTGTTAAAAACTTGAGACTCTCCCACGTAGAGCATTTGTTTTGCCCATGGGGAAGAACTTTGCTAGGAAGGCAGTGGAGCAGATATCCCATGTAGTATTCTAGTCTTTATTGGCGTAGAACCACTATTTTGCCTTTCCCAACAGTAAGAATGGAAAAAGGCGAAGTAGAATAGCATCTCTAGTTACTCCTTTGATAGTGAAAGTGCTGTAGATCTCCAGAAAGTGTTGGAGATGTGCACTCGCATCTTCATGTGCCTTTTCCACAAAATGACTAGCTTGCACCATGTTGATAAGAGTTGGCTTGAGCTCGAATCCATTCTCTCCAACATCGGTTTGTGGTCTGGTACGGATGTTGGCGGTGGTTTTAGTATAGTGGTGAATATTCATGCATGTCACGCGGGTGACCCGGGTTCGATCCCCGGCAACGACACCAAAAAATGCTTGTTGACATTTCTTAGCGTCAGTACCAAGAATAGAATTTGAATTCTATCCCTAGCAATGGTGCCAAAATGCTTTTTAGTATTAATTGACTTGACACTTATTCTAGTAGTCACCTCTTAATTACCTACGCCTCTAGCTTAATTGTACCAGGTTGTCATCCCCAGTGATGGAGCTAAAAGTGACTATAGACACTACCTAGTCTTACTAATAAGTAGTTATCTTATTATTTCATGTGACTAGGAAGAATATAAAGATAAGAATAGAAAGTATCCAAAAGCGCACAGATAATTATACCATTGTAGAATTTTACCTAGGAGTATTCCAGCGATCGTTATTTATATTTTACCACTAGGAAGGGATGGCTATAGGAATATGATAATCACTTGTACATGCAATGGAGAGTTAACCATGTCTAATCCATCTACTCATAATAGGGATAAGTCAAAAGATAAATGATAATGAATGATAAATGTCAAGTCATAAATAGTGTAATTTACTCAGATCACTCCCTTCTATAGCAATAGCATGGTTTAGGTAGAAATAAAGGAATATTCATAAGTCATTCTTAATCACAGGTCAGAGTATACTATAATTAGTGCAATTACACTTAGCAATCATGGAAAGAATACTTTATATCTATACACAAGGGACATTACTAAGGAAGATCAAGAACAGAGCAAGTCTTCGTTCACAACTGGGTCCTACTTGTCCTATATTAAAGGATTGGACTACAAAAGACTCAATGGGAGTGTCACTTCCGCGATCTACCACATGGCCTAGAATATAGGGTGCATTCACAAGTAAACAACATATAAGCACCAGGATTACACAATGTCGACCACTCACCCATGATATCAAAAGAGTGAGCGCTATACGATCTTATGCTTGAATATAAAGACATTCTAGCTGTTACACCCCAGGTGTTAGGCTTGCATTTGGAACTTGCATTACATGAGCCTAAGTATCATCTGTTTATATATGAGCATGAAACATGCATATATGGAATGTGCTTGAAACATCTGCAACATCTCCTTAAAACATATGCAACATACTTTTGTTAATTATGTTTCAATGTGTGTATGTTAGATGCTCATGCTTGGTAATGCAAGTGAGTGTGGATGTCACTTCTTTCATGTGTCTCACATCACTCTCTATCGATAGTGAACCCTAGAAAAGTTTCATGAAGTTTGGAATAAAAAAGTCACAAGAAATGATAAGTTATATGCTTGTTTGGATTATAACTAAAACATGCTTTACATTCCATGTGAACTAGTGTTTATGCAACATACAAATGCAACATGTGCAACACATCTAGGACACATGTGGAACAACCTAGGGAAACATTGGTAACTTGTACCTAGCAACAACACTATGAAACAAGTGAAACAGAGCTTTGAAACAAACATTTCAAATATAGTGATTTCTATGTTTCAATGCATGTGAGGCCTACACTTTTGTGCAATCTATGCATGGTGGGTATGTTTGGCCTCTACAACACCTTAACTACACTTAGGACACTTAATGGAACAATGTTCATGTTGATCATTTTGCCTAAATGTGCTTCTAAGTGATGGTTGACCATGTATGGACCTTGGAACGCTTTTGTTTGACCATTTCAAAAGTGTGACCTAGAGGCTTTGTGTGATTGTGTACCCTCTTACAAAGTTGTAGAGAATTTTATAAGGAACAAACTTTGTTTAAGAGTAAAGTCATGAAAATGTGTGTAACATACTCAAAAAGTGCCCACAAGCCAAATTTAGGGTTGTTTCCCAACACTTAGCATATTCTAAGTCCATAATCGGTAGCATCAAGTCAACATGTTCGTGAAATTTTATCTTCCAATTTCATATGGTAGCTCAATTAGGTTCCTTACTATGAGTTGTAGTACTTTTCATGATGGGAACAATGAATCAAGTGTCACTCAAAATGGAGCTTGGTTGGACCTTCAATAATTGTTTCCAAAACAGCAAGATGGTACTTTGTCGCTCAAATGACCTTGACATTGGCATGTCACCTTCTCCAAATTTTACTAAATAACTTTAGTTGACCCAAAATTAAAAGTTGGAGAATACATGATGAAGAAGAGCATAGGAAGAGATGGCATCAGTTGGACTTTGTTTTGACCAGCAAATTTTGAAGATTGTTAATCGCTGCCAATGCATTGACAATGCTAGTTTGAAGCTTTATTATCCACTAATCCATGGCCCAAATAATGATACACCTTATATAGAAAATGTAGAGCATGTTGTGGTCAACAACTTTGGTTTAAGGCCATTGGCCCAAATCTGGACTGAATCAGCCCAAAACGGCCTCCAAGACGGGCACAGAGACGCCTGCCACGTGCTCGGCGTATTGCCCTCGTGGCGACCGTGCAGCAGAGCACCCCCACCATGGCTAGACATGCACCACTTGACTCTCCACGCGTCCTACGCCTTGTTGCCGAGGTGGAAGAGCACCAAGACGCGCGCCCGAGCTCCACTCAATGCCCCCTCTCGCCCTGGAACTTCCCATTGCCTCCCTGCTTTTCCCCATCGTACCAAAGCGCGTCCGCCATGGCCGCCCATGGACCTCTGAGCCGCTGCCATCGTTCCTCCACCTCCAAGCTCCCTCGTGCTCCACCGCGTGCACGACCACCTCCACCGCCATCTCCTTGTCTTTCGGCACCCATACGCTAACCCTAACCATCACCGGAGGCCGCTGCCACTGGGCTGCTATCATCGCCGCCGCCTCTTGCCATGGCTGTGCCACCACAGGCCACCTCGCGCTGAGCTGGGTTGTCTCGCGAATCCACACGGGCGCCCTGAGGCTTCCCTACTACTCCATCGCCGCTGGCATGGCCGTCCTCCACCGTCACAGTTCGCCGCCACCATTGCCGGCTAACCGAGCTCCGGCCGCCACGGCCATTGCCATCTCCACACCACCACATCCTGGGCCAAGTGCACCACCGCCTTCACCGCCACCCACTGCCCCGATGCACCCCTCCTCGGGCTCTTCTCGCTGCCGTGGAGCTTGGCCACCAGTGCTATGGCCGCTGCGAGCTCCGGTGCTCGTGGCCAGGGCACTACGGTCTGTCTCTCGGCCCTCCGCGACCACCTATGTGTGCGCATCGACCTCCTGACCCTCGCGTCGCTCTTCCCCGCCGCCGGAATCGACCTCACCGGCCGAGCCGGCCCCGCCTCCATCTCCTCTGCTTTCCAGCGACCGGAAGAAGATGATCGGTGCCCTCTCTTTGTCTCTCTGTCTCTCTGTGTTTGACAAGCAGGCCCGACTGGATAGTAGGTCCCACGCGTCAGCGCCTCTGGGAACTGGTTTGGGGTGCAAAATCGGGTGTGCATAGCAGATCTAGGGGTAAGAGGTAATTCTATTTTTTGAATTTCAGAGTTTATGTTAAATCTTCTAAAATCCATATCTCATGCTAGGTAATTCCAAAAATAGCAAATATAGACTTTTTGGAAACCTTGAGAAAATATCTATGCAGTAGAATCATAAAATGTTACATGTTTGTAGATGTTTTCTGATGTCTTTATTTAAGCTTTAAAAATGCTCTAAAAATGCTTTTAAACTTGACTAGAGCAAGATCTGGAGTTTTAGATATCCAAAAATAGTGATTCTTGTTCTGTTAATCTTGTGATAATATGCAATAACTAATAAAAATATTAAACCTATTAGTTGTTCACTATTTTCTTAGGGTTTTGATTTAATCTTGCTAATTAGGCATTTCTTGCATATGTTGTTTGGGAATTTCATAACTGATGTTGTGATGCTCTAAATGATGTGAAATTTTTATGGTAGCCTTTTCATGCTAGGTATGTACTGTGGTATAAAAGTCATGGTCATTGCTTACTGTATGATTAAGTTATTGATTTAACTTGTTTACGGCTTTATAAATATCGTATAAATAATATATAAATGATAAAATGGAAAATGTTGTTCAATTACCTTAGTATGATTTTTCTCTATCAAGTTGATTCATACTATGGCCATGTGTTCATAGAAAATATTGAGTTTTAGGTTTAACTTGCTCTCACATGATTTATTGCAATAGTTATTTGTCTTTTTCATAGAGGTTGATATACTTGTCCAAATGGCTTGAAATTTGGATAGTAGACTATTGGGAGCATGTTTAGGCCACTGTAATTTTGGTAGAATTTATTGTGCATTTTGATATGTGTTCATAATTCCACCTTATTATCTAGGTAAATTAAGAAATGTATTACAAAATTTATTTAGCAATGGACATTATGTTTTCTGGTGTTCATTAGTCATGTGTGAAATGTTGGAAAAGTTAGTTTTGCATAATTATATGTTTGCAACATATGTTAATAATTATTTCTTGCACTTATTAGTTTCTGGACAGTTCTGGGGGCAATGTAGATTACCCCATGTTAGTGATGTTTTTTAGCCCCTTGTCTATAGCAAAGTTGTATATAATTCATGTATCTAGCTTGTGTTAAAATTTGGTGTCATTTGGTCAAGTAGTTTTTGAGTTATAGATGTTTAAAGTCAGGTCCCAAATTTGGTTGCTCTCTGTTTGGAGCAGACCAGATTCTGTAGTTTCATCTTTTCGACCTATTAAACTTGAGAATTAGGCTTAGGTGATTATAAATTAATTGTAGAAAATTTTATAAGCTTTCCAGAATGTCTTGTTGCACATCGTTTGGAGTTGTGGATCTCCTGTTGTGGTTAAATTACTCAGCTGTTGTTCTGATGTCCAGGAGGTGGCAAATTCTAGTTCTAGTGCTTTGATTAACTTTGCCATGCTAGTGTATTGAAGTGTGACTCATGTCTTTGATGGTACTTGGTTTAGTACCCTATGATCTTGTGAGACTTGTTTCTTGATTGATGTGCTTGCCCTCTTCTATGTTATGCCTTAATGAGGATTAAGTTAATTTGCTCTAGGTGCTTATGTGAACTTTGGTATGCTTACTTGATTACTTTGTTTATTGCCAAGCGAGTTTCTTCTGACAAACTCTGACTTGAGTCGGATTCAGGCAAGCCCCAGAGCATTATAAGCCTCCTACCTTCAAAGTAATTAATTCTATATATGTTATAAGTATTGTTGCATTAAGTGGTAGAAGTTGGTTGAAAACCTTGCTGCATCAATATCACTCCTTGTCTAGATATATGAATCCTGAATCCTACATAGACTAGAGTCGAGTAGATGCTTCGCCCTGCTTTAAGCGGTAGAAGTCAGGTGATTTCCTATCACCTGCAAGATGTAGGGATATTCATATATGGCATGGTTGGCTATATTTGCTATCGTGGAAAAGAACCATGTGCTAATAATATGAAAGGAGACCGGACGGGATGACGATAGTGAAGCAACAAGGCATGGAGGTCTTGGGTGTGGATCTATTCCCGTCTGAGTCGTTTAAGGACCGATTCGCTGTACGTCCTCGAGTCATATTGAACGCAGTCTAACACTTAGTTGGCCGGATAAGTTGTTCCGACCACGAAGCTGAGTAATACGGTTCAGGCCGGGAATCGAAGGGTAGGTCACATCTTTGAGGAAGTAAGGATGTGCTAGGGAACATTGGCATAAGACCAAGGGGGGTTAAAGTCCCTATCATCCTGGTAGAGTGTTGCCCTTGGGGATGCGGCATCAGTCGAACCCATGCTTTCCTAAAGTGTACCAAAGGTGACCTGAGCAGCCCTCGCTAGGCATGTCTCGGTGAGTGTTAGAAATACCCCTCCAGCTGCATAGGAACTCGATTGGAATCACCGTCGCTCCCGGTTAGTGAGCACTTGACTTGAGCAGTGGCAATGTAGATTCAATTAAATTGAATGGATGGTTAATTGGATGACGATGGAATTGTTGCCTCAATTTATACCTGCTATGGTTAATATTGTTTGCTCCTAATCAAGTGAGTGCTCTAGTACAAGTTCTAATATAGATGCCGGTTAATGATAATTAACTTGATGCTTAAGCATTAATGATTACTTATCTACTATAAGCTTTTATGCAAAATGTTGTCAAGCTATCCCACTTTATATCAGCCTTGCATGATCCTTGGTGTCACTTTATTTCTGGTTTTTGACGGGTAAGTCTAGCTGAGTACCTTCTTTTACTCAGGGTTTTATCCTCACTTGTTGCAGGTTGTGATGTATCATGGCGGCTACAAGAGTTGGTTGGCTCCTGCCTTAGTGGCAGAGTGTGATCATGGGCATGATCCTTCTTATTTACCTTATCTCTAATGCTTTTGTTGGAAATCGACCTTGGTACGGGCATGTATTTGAAATAAGATTAATGTTAGTTTCAAATTACTTTGCTTCTGCTACTTTTCAAATTTAAGTTGTAATAACTATATTAAACTATGATGTATACTGGATTACTTATGAAATGGATGTAACATGTGACTTGTTATGTTGAATCACTACGATCTTGGCTTGTATGTTGGTTGGTTTGAAATCCCTCGTGATTTCATTAGACTACCGGAGTTATATGGGCTCAAGTGCGAGAATTTGATCACTTTGGTGATTGTTTTTGTACTTGTGCTCTTATAAGTTGGATGGTTCTATGACAGCTGGCATCGGAGCAAGATTCAACATTAAACGTGTCATATGTGTATTTAAAATAAAAGTTTTTGTTTGTAAAAATTAGTTTCATCAACTTATAGCTATATATAGGTTTGCTAAATCTGAATTTTTATACCTAAGTATGCCAGTGGTCAATTTCCTTATTGCCCATATGAGGATCATTAGGTGGCTTATAGAAGTACTAACTTGGGGGTTTTTCATTTATGCATCTACACCCAGGCCAAGGTATGTATGTGTGATGACTCTCCCACACTATGCTACTCGGTGTGTTAGATTAGAGGTTGCCTTCATATATGAAATAGCCATATATGTTGCTAGTTTACTTTTATGCAATGTCGCACCTACGCTCAAGTAAGTGTGAGTTGTGAGAGCTTGACTTTCCAACCCTCGGTCTAGGGGAGAGCTAGTTTTAGTTACTGGATTATTTACATGTTACACACATGTATATATGAAGGTACTTAATTGTGGGTGATCGAATGATTCAGGTAGTTTTGGTGCTACATGTATATATACAGGGGTATATGTATATGGGAGTACTTAGACTTTTACTTTCCTGCTTTCATGGTGTGCCATATATTGGGGAATTGTTGGGTACACTAACCACAAATGCGTAAGTCGAATGTAGCTGACGACTAGCTATATATCGAGAGAGTGCGTGTTATGCCACCGACATAGAACGTGATCGCCACCTTAGGTTGGCAGTCTTGTGAGGACGAATAGGACGAAGCATGCATCTTCATGATTGTTGCCTTATGCATAGCTATGCTCCTCTCACCCTTGTTCTATAGTAAGTAATTTGCGATTGATGTGGTACACTATCTTCCTTGTGTGGAGTAAAACAAGAATGCCTTGCTCCATGTTGCTTGAGAAGGATTGCTGTGTGTGAGCTTTTTGCTTGGTAATAGTTGCTTGAGTTCATTTGTGTAAGCTTCTTCATGTGTGCTTGAAGTTATGGTGCGTGTATGTATGCTTCTTATCTAGGTAGTACCCTAGTTGGCACCTCGTTTGTCCTCGGTGAGCATATGAGGGTCGCATAGCTTTATCCTAGAACAACGTTCATGTTACGTAATTGTGTGGTTGTTGTCTTCAATTAGGTTCTTTCTCTTAGGGGTCTGAGCCTGTAGACGTGGTTGTTAGCCATTGAATGTTTGTGTATCCATGCCTTTGCTGGACCGAAAGCCAAGATATTTCCCTTATATGCTTGCATAAGCTGTGGATGTTCTGCACCCTTTTTGTCAAGACCTTTGTCGACCGACAAACCAAGTTAAGTTCTAGCGAATGCCAGCTTTGACCATGGTGTGTACGTTGCCAGTTGTGGAGGCCGTACCCAAATCCATGTTGGACCTTCTGGTTACCTCTCCCAAAGGTTAGCTAGTGTGACGCAACATCTCTCTGCTATGGCCTCTAAATCGTGTGCTTGCAAATTCGTGCATCTACCTTATCAACTCAATCTATGACTACATATCGGTTTTTGCATTGAAATTTGCTTAATCTGTCCCCAACCTTCCCAAGTCTCAAGATGTTTATCAGTCTTGGTCTCATATTGTTGCTCAACATGATCAAATCTCCTATTAATCTTTTATCTGGTACTCCCCTCGGTGGACGCAAGTCATGCGTAGAATTTAAGCAAGAGTCTCTTGCTCAGTTATCCTTGACAATTGCGCGATGTTCTCTTGTGCTATATTTTGATCTTTGGATCATTTTTGTGTTGCTTCTAAACCTTGTGAGTACCTCTACTTACTATCCCTCCTTGGTATGGTACTTGTTCAGACCAGCAATCTATGCCATTTGAAATTCCTCATCGGGCGTCTGTTCGGTAATGGTGTTACAATTAGTATTCTGCAGTGCCGTGATGAAACCTAGGGCCTCCTTGTGACCGACCGACACATGGTTGTGCTACTAGGCATGCGCTGGTATTGAGGTTGCTAGTCATAGCCCATTATGGAACTACATTGATGTGGGCTTTCTTGTGAGATGTTCCTTGGTTATCTTCCCATATCATATCATAAGATTCATATCTTAGACCGAAAGTAGTGGAGTTTCCTTCTGAAGTTGCTAAGAGGATAACCTTTGAAGAACAGGTCACTGACATAAACATTAACAGACTACAATAGGGGGTAGACAACTTACTCTACTTAGTTGTTCCAGTATTGACGAACGTCATCTAGTGAGCAAAGTATCTCATCTCTGTTGGATAAAAAGGACACACAACACTTAATGTAGGACAAGTTATCTGTTGGATGGGAATCAATTATCGCATTGTGCATATGACTGGAGCTATCCAAGTCTCAATATTGAGTGCATAATGACCATACAATCGAAATCAACCATCTCTGGTGTGACTCCTTATCTGCTGACTTCGATGGCAACCATTCATTCTGCGTCAACCATGATTATTGTGGTCAAGAGTGAAGATTGGGAATTTTTAGTGTTGAGAGACAACTGATTAGTTACCAATAGGAACGTTAATCTCCAACTAGGTAACGGCTCCTTGGTAGCTACAAAGGCTATGTCTTACAGAACAATAACCAACAAGAAATTAATCAACTAGCCAACAACTTGAGTGATACTCTATCTTCCAAAGACATTGTGACCAGATAGTGCAAGGTGTTCTATCAGCTAAGGTGAAGAATTAAAGTATGCCCTAGTTCCGATCAGCATTCTTGTGACCTAGGTGCCCCAAACGGCGTTGTTCCGAACAATATTAGATGAAGTGTTGAGGAATAGTCGTCAAAAGCGGTTCCCTATCCTTGTAGGAAGATCCTCCAGGTGGAGTATGTGTTTTGCCTTGCAAAAGTAACCCGCAAGTTCAAAGCGTGTGCATCATCGGATTGGTATGTAAATTAATGGTCGAGATCTGCTATTGGATGGCCCTTTTGAGGTCTCACAGATACTAGTTTACACTCTTTCGTTTGCTTTTGCTTTCTCGTATCAACAATGTACGAGCAGCTTTGGTGTTCTACAAATCAATGTATACCATCGCGAATTGAAAGCAATTTGAAAAGTGTCAAACAATAGATTTCCCATCTTAGAGCTACTGTTTGATCCAAAAGAGGAAGCCTCACGGTGAAAAGTTAGCCTGACAAGGCTAGTTTCACTACGTTGCAAGTCAAACTCAACTTACTATGCAATTGACTCACGAAGGGGATTGTACTCAACTTGCTCGGTAGTGAGCTATTTACCGAAGTTGGTAAATACTTGCAATTTTTGTTGTCTGCTAGACCTCTCTATATCCTTTTTTGGCAATAATTGCTAATACTCACTGATCTTTGGTATCTTAAAGTGTTCTTACCCAAGAGGTTGCATCTGATTCAACCCAGATAACTGTTGCCTTTGGATAAGAGAATCTTCTTAGGTAACATTTAGTAGAAATACGAAGCCGATAGAGTCAGCTATCACATTCACTAATCCCTCGATCGACTCGGATAATACAGTGTTGTTATCAGAGAAAGAAAATTGCACACATGAAACCTTAAGTAGTGTTCCATTAGTTGATATCTGAAGGATTGAACATTTACGACCAGCATAGACCTTGTCTATTGGTTAGTCAGTATCCTATAGCCTTAGAGGATGTTTGTTGTCTATGATCTCACCCCTTTTTGGAAGGTTGTGCTCAAGCCACTTTGGTAGAGGGCTGCTTCTAAACTTTGGAAACATAGAGTCATTTCGACAAGTATATTTCTGAAGATTTCAGTCTACTGTAAAGTTCATACGAACTATGTTGTGTTCATTAAAGAATCAGATACTTGTGAGTGGTTAGATCATGGACCATATGACCTCCGTACACTGAGAATGAAGTACTGTGCTGTCTTGGATTACTCCCAAAGTAACAATGCTTTATGGAAGTCAATGAAGGAAATTCTACAGACAAAGTTTACCATGAAGAGCAAGTATCCAAAAGCATCTTAACCAGATTAACACTTCTAATGTTTGAAGCTTAGGAGCCTAATGCTATTGCAAATGTTGAAAACTAAATAACATGGTTCTCTTCCTTAAGAGTCTTCCGTTCTGAATCTCGGGACGCGATTCCTTTAAGGGGGGAGGGCTGTAACACCCCAGGTGTTAGGCTTGCATTTGGCACTTGCATTGCATGAGCCTAAGTATCATCTGTTCATATATGAGCATGAAACATGCATATATGGAATGTGCTTGAAACATCTGCAACATCTCCTTGAAACATATGCAACATACTCTTGTTAATTATGTTTCAATGTGTGTATGTTAGATGCTCATGCTTGGTAATGCAACTGAGTGTGGATGTCACTTCTTTCATGTGTCTCACATCACTCTCTATCGGTAGTGAACCCTAGAAAAGGTTCATGAAGTATGGAATCAAAAAGTCACATGAAATGATAAGTTATATGCTTGTTTGGATTATAACTGAAACATGCTTCTGAAACATGGAAACATGCTTTACATTCCATGTGAACTAGTGTTTATGCAACATACAAATGCAACATGTGCAACACATCTAGGACACATGTGGAACAACCTAGGGAAACATTGGTAACTTGTACCTAGCAACAACACTATGAAACAAGTGAAATAGAGCTTTGAAACAAACATTTCAAATATAGTGATTTATATGTTTCAGTGCATGTGAGGCCTACACTTTTGTGCAATCTATGCATGGTGGGTATGTTTGGCCTCTACAACACCTTAACTACACTTAGGACACTTAATGGAACAATGTTCATGTTGATCATTTTGCCTAAATGTGCTTCTAAGTGATGGTTGACCATGTATGGACCTTGGAACGCTTTTGTTTAACCATTTCAAAAGTGTGACCTAGAAGCTTTGTGTGATTGTGCACCCTTTTACAAAGTTGTAGAGAATTTTATAAGGAACAAACTTTGTTTAAGAGT